>CANUEZ040000147.1:6167500-7460000 GCA_948099385.1 Fasciola hepatica
CCGTGCGTACGGGCCGTATATAGGCGTGCATAGGCGCCTACAGTGTAGCATAGGAGCCTATATGCAAGCATAGGCCGTGCGTACGGGCCGTATATAGGCGTGCATAGGCGCCTACAGTGTAGCATAGGAGCCTATATGCCAGCATAGGCCGTGCGTACGGGCCGTATATAGGCGTGCATAGGCGCCTATAGTGTAGCATAGGAGCCTATATACCAGCATAGGCCGTGCGTCAGGCATCAGGATGTACATTACATAACGTTCGATCCATGGCTGATGTATGGGATTTCCGAAGTTGATGGTGCTCATGGGAATGAACAAAAAGGTGTTTAACCCAAACACAGCTTACAAACGTGCACGGGTTCTCCAAATAATTTGTTCTCTACGCTCATAAAGAGTGATTTTGAGCAGAATAATGTAAACGAAACGGAAATCGTGTTCAGTATGCACTTCTGTGACATGTAAATCACGTAACCATATGGGAAATGCAAGTACGCCTTCAAGATATGACGCTGGACGAGCAGGGAAAAGGTTCCAGCCTTCCATTATTCGTACTTTACACTTTGTACTGTTCCGAGTATGACTTTGGTATGTTTTTAGGCTCCATGATCTCATTACCTATGCGTAACTTGACATCAGTGACCAGAGTAACTTCGTGTCACTAAATGTCGCTGAATGGTTATACAAAAAGGAAGCAAATCGCTGGAAAAATTGGATTAGCATATTCCACTCAGAGTTGTACCTTGGATGACATTTGAGTAACCGGCCTTCTATGGAGCAAATTCAGCTGGGTAGGACAGGATCGCGTCAGTGCGAATTTATTGCTCAGTTACTTAGCATATTTCTGGGAATGTAAAGGTGGATGGCCGACCAAGTACAAAAGATTTATGGCAACCTGGTACAAATCCGTGAAACTACAGGGAAAGGCAGCGATAAGCACCGGCGTAGCAAATCAGTGCCATCAGATCAATATCAACAAGAATGCCATATAGTCACCATTTTGAATCCTTCGGCATTATCAACTCATCATCATTACTAGGTCCTCATTATAATCATTTCTAGCATCAGCTTTATTACCATTATAGCTGTCATGCGAGAAATCATGGCCATGCAGTTCCCTATCATCGTCATGCATTTCATCATCTTCATCAAATGTTCGTAATCCAAAAATGTTCATGATCATCAAATCCTTATATTTATCGCCAAATCATAATCATTCCCTAATCTGCCATGATATCACTTATTCAGTACCATCTAAAAATCACACTGTCATCATGTTTCAAATCGAAACCACCATCTGAAAGAACGTCAAATTATTCACGATCATCGTCATCTGGAACAAATTCTGAAACGTCATCATCACCATCAGCATTGTCATAATTATCGTAGGCGAAATCCTTTCGATCGTCAACTTTGACCGTTTTAATTGAATTCCACTCAGATTCGTTCGACTTAGCCGCTTTCAGCCTTTCTAAGGTGTGGCTTATTCCGCGTCTCAAACAAATTTCGAAAAACTTGGGCTGATAGGCGTGTTAACCCGAAACACGGTTCTATAATCGGTGAAACGTTAATGGACAATGAGAAACAGAAACATACAGCCAAATTTTGAAACGAGCGAGACACAGAGCGTGTATAATCAGATTTACTGTTAAACCAGGCGACAGCGTCATATGCCCATTTGAACAAATGCAGTTCAGTGTCAGAAAGAAGGAAACGGATAAAACAGTTCAAATCACATGAAAGCTTACGATTAAGTCAATGCGAAATAAATAAAACCGAATCTTCATACTACAGTCATAATGTGATTAAAGACCGATCACGAGTCGCTACTTAGTCCAGTAAAAATGACCAGCTCCGGCCAACAACATAGGGAAAGAACTTGGAGATCCACATATAGATTGTGACTACTAACAAGCTGTAGCAGCCAGTAAGGAAAACGTTTAGTTTGTACGAAACGCAAAATCATAATTAAATTCATCATCGAACCAAGATCATCAATAACAAATCAGCATCACCACTGTATCACCACCGTCAACAAATGACAACACAAAATTCTTACTCTAATCATCATCAGCTTCAAATCGTTAGCATCGTTATCAAATCAAAAAAAACACTAACACCATGCAATTCATCATCCATGACATCATATTCATAAGTGTCATTGACGGGATTCTCATTATCATCATTACCGTTGAAAATCAACATCGTCTGCAACATCATGAAAGCGGCATCGTAAAAGAAAGCACCGAAAAATCATCATCTAAGCCTCATCAACATCATCAAATGGTAAAGATCATCCAATCTTCATTAACAACTCGTTATTAACCTCCAGGCATCTTCATCGCCCCAGTCATTACCATCGCCGCCAAAATTATTACAATCATCTGAATCTTCACGCACTTCATAGTCCGGATCATCTTCACCAACCTCACCATGACCTTCATCATCAACATCACTAGTCGAGCCATTGTTATTCGAACCATCTATCCGTTATTCCTCAAAAACTCCATAATGAATCTCAGCCGAACGGTCATCCAAATCACATTGCCATCAAAATCACAGCCGTTAACATCATGGAATCATCATCATCTATGACATCATGAAATCATTGTTATCATCATATTCATCGAATAATTATCATACTCAAATACTCATTACCTTATAAACATCATCTTCAACCCTTCATCCAGTAAATCTAATCCTAATCGTCACAGTACCAGCATAATTTAATCATCAATATTCGTAGGTAATTAGTATATTGAAATCATCAGCTCTGTCGAATCACTAGCATGGCTGTCGGCATCCAACTCATCAATGCAAACCATTACAAGGGTCGTCATCAACACCAACATTCGAATCGTCATCATCATCATCATCATCATCATCATCATCATCATCATCATCATCATCATCATCATCATCATCATCATCATCATCATCATCATCATCATCATCATCATCATCATCATCCGAATCATCATCATCATCATCATCCGAATCATCATCATCATCATCATCATCATCATCATCATCATCATCATCATCATCATCATCATCATCCGAATCATCATCATCATCATCATCATCCGAATCATCATCATCATCATCATCATCATCATCCGAATCATCATCATCATCATCATCATCATCATCATCATCATCATCATCATCATCATCATCATCATCATCATCATCATCATCATCATCATCATCATCATCATCATCATCATCATCATCATCATCATCATCATCATCATCATCATCATCATCCGAATCATCATCATCATCATCATCATCCGAATCATCATCATCATCATCATCATCATCATCATCATCATCATCATCATCATCATCATCATCATCATCATCATCATCATCCGAATCATCATCATCATCATCATCATCATCATCATCATCATCATCATCATCATCATCATCATCATCATCATCATCATCATCATCATCATCATCATCATCATCATCATCATCATCATCATCATCATCATCATCATCATCATCATCATCATCATCATCATCATCATCATCTGCATCATCATCATCATCATCTGCATCATCATCATCATCATCATCATCCGAATCATCATCATCATCATCATCATCATCATCATCATCATCATCATCATCATCATCATCATCATCCGAATCATCATCATCATCATCATCATCATCATCATCATCATCATCATCATCATCATCATCATCATCATCATCATCATCATCATCATCATCATCATCATCATCATCATCATCATCATCATCATCATCATCATTATCATCATCATCATCATCGTCATCATCATCATCATCATCATCATCATCATCATCATCATCATCCAAGTCTCATCGTCGCCCCAAAATTACAACTTTTAAATTATCGTGACCTTCATCACATCCTATCCTTCAACAATTCCTCGTAATCAATGATAATTTGTTCAGTCAACAGAAGAATAAATATGATTATATTCACAGCAGAGTAATGGAAAAAGTCGTTAAGAAACCTTTTTCACAAAGTAATGTATGTAGTTTGTTGTTTTTGCACGGGTAAATCTGCTGGTACAAAATTGGTAGAGAATAATTCCACCGTTGTTCCATAATCGTCAACAATGCTCATAAAAGTTGGATCTCCCTTTCAAACATAAGGCCACTTCAGGAAGGTTCGCCAATCTTCGTAGATCTTCCAGTAAGGCAATACCAGAATCAATGAGATCATTTGCGAGATTCATTGAAGAAGCCGTAAGAAAACGAAAACGTCCTTGGATGAAAACAGTCGGACTCTCAGTCAAATCTTGTTTATGGTTTTGAAGTAGGTAAGGTATTGCATCCGGATGTTATAACGAGATATCTCCGGAACCACAAGAAGTTACCACTTGAAATAGGTCAGTGCAAAGCATTACTGTAATAAGAAGGATTGAATTTACCGAGCATAAATCACCATTTACCGCGTGGGTTTACAACATCGCAAAAGAAACTTCGATTACCTCTCAAAGTACGTTATTGATAGCCTATTGAGTTCCCTGTTGAATCACTTATGGAAGTTAGTAAATTACGCAAGGATCGTGGTGAGGAGTTCACATAACACCAGCCTTCGTAGGTACCGCCATATCTTTTGGTCTCAACGTGCATCAAATATGTACCGTTTTGACAACTTGGGAAATTCCCACTAGCTATTTGGTCTCATTTGCATCACCAGGAGGTAGCAACTAACTCTGGGTTTACCAATCTTTTATGTTAGTGTCCCGCCAGTTTACAATCATGAGCAGAGTTTCGAATACTGGGCGCAGACCTTTGAGCAAAGATTCAGAAGGCGCTCAGTATCAGCCCCTAAAACAGCTCTTCCGACAAAGGTCCTGTAGTCTGTTTCAGCAGATCCACCCAAAGGGACGGAATTTTGAAAAGGAATCGAAACCCTTAGACGACAGTAAGCACCAGGCTTCGATGGTCTTCCCAAAGATGGTGAAATATACATAACTTCATGTTCTACTCTCAAAGGTTTGAACAGTTCTGATCAAAAGATAGGAGTGTAAACCTTGTCTTATTAGAGCATGTTATACTCCGTAGTTTGCACCAAATTCGGAAACAGCACACTCACTAGAAGCATGCTTGGTTCTCGTGCCAATCATGGATGTATCGGATGAATATTTAACCAATGAATGAGACTTGCAAGAAGACATAAGTTGCGAAATACAAACCTTATGTGTACTCTTGCCAACTGTGTACCTGGAGCATATATACATATATATATATATATATATATATATATATATACATATATATATATATATATATATATATATATATATATATATATATATATAGCAGTAACTTAGTTTCACTAGCTACACGCACGACATGGGCAGAACACGATTACGGGCAGCAGAACAAATTTCAGTTGAATAACCGTGTTTATCGATGATTCATAAATATACAGCAAATAAAGGACTTACAGCCAGGTGAGAAATCAAGAACAATGGTCAGTAAGCTTCTGAAAATCGGGACAGCGCAGAAAATAAAAACGGTACACTTACCAGGCAGCTGAACGAAACTGTAGCGCAGTTCGGTTGCGGTACAATCAATAATTCAAGCACATTTACCGTCAAAAATCAATAATTCAATAACAAACGCGTGAACTGGACTGTAGTTGCAATGGTAAAGAGTGCCATCAACAAATAAGTACAAATAAGTTAAGTCTGTGGAGTAAACAAAGCCACGTGTCAACATGAATAGGCTAATCCGGCACTGGATCTGTTAATGCCGTTGACGTATGACGGCTAATAGTGGAGTGCACTGACAGAAACGATAAGACTGGGAGTTCGAGCCTCCGCTCGGCAATACAAATGAAACACTCAGAAAGATTATACAACAGTAAAAGTGCAGACCTTCAGGAAAACAAGGTTGTGAACAAATACGTGAACTGTTCATGTAATAAGTACCATGAAACTCAAGTATAAACTGATGTGATACCTTAGAAACAGGGAAAATACATTACGAATGTCCGGGGTTCACGATGCATATACTCACTACTAATAAGTAACTGAACAGAAGACAAAAGGACAAACTCTAATTACGATTCGTAATTAACACTGCCCCCGGGGTGAGGTGATGTCACGAACAACACTCATGAGCATAAATCCGACTCTAGAAGACACAACTGTCGTATGTCTCTCCGGTGAACACCATTGGCTGTGCGTACTGCAACTTCTCTGATTCGTCCATCGCTTCTCATAACCGTTTCCTCAATTATCCCTTGGGGCCACGCCCCTCTCTGTGCGTGCGTGTCAGCCAGGAGAACCAAGTCGCCTACGTTCAGCTTTCGGCTATGCTTATTCCACTTTGATCTTGTCTGTAGTGTTGGCAAGTATTCCTTCAACCAGCGAGCAAAGAAAGCATCTGCCAGCCTTTGCGCTTGTCGCCATCTTCGGTTCAACCGGCTGGTTGATAGGTCGGAAGGAAATGTCGCTGGTATACCTCGTAGGAGAAGAAGGTGATTGTGTGTTATCGCGTTGAAATCATCGGGATCATTCGATATTCTGGTTGGAGAGCGATCATTAAGTATTCTTTCTACCTCTCAGAACATCGTTGCTAACGCCTCATCTACGACCAACTGATCAGCTACAAGTGAAAGCAGAATTCGGTGGACAGATCGTACGATACGTTCCCATACACCTCCGCGATGACTTGCTTTCGGTGGAGAGAAGCGCCATTCACAGTCTCTATTCCCAAGTGTCTTTAGAATCTTGTCTTGGTTCCAAGCCTTCAGGCACCGCCTCAAGTCTGCTTCGGCACCTCGGAAATTCGTTCCATTGTCACTGTAGACAACATTGGGACATCCTCGTCTTGTCACAAACCGAAAAAAAGCAAAAAGGAAAGAATCGGTGTCTAGGGTGTAGGCGACCTCTAGGTGTACGGCTCTCATGGACAGGCAAGTAAATATACACCCGTAACGTTTCTCATTGGCTCTACCGCGCTTCCCCAAGAAGGGACCGAAGTAGTGTACTCCGACAGCAGTAAACGGATTCTCGCCGAATAACATTCTGTCCTCAGGAAGTGGTGCCATTACTTGACTTTGTGCCTGGGAATGCCAACGTTTACACTGAAAACCTGCCCGTAGTATATTTCTAACTGTAGAGTGGCCGTGTGTAATCCAAAAATGTTCCCTTAATAGTGACAACACATGTGCTGCACCAGCGTGGCCATTCACTTCGTGATGATGTTGCACTAAAAGTTTGATGATGAAGTGATCCTTCGGTAGAATTACAGGATGTTTTTACTCGAAAGATAGAGGTGCCCATCGTAGGCGACCTCCCATTCGTAGTAAACCACATTGTTTAAACGGATGGAGTTTCTGCAATCGTCCTGAGACTGTCCGGGACATGCTCGGGACCTCTGATCCTTCGGAGATTGTTCTTAGCTCCTTACTAAAGCAATCCTTTTGCACCAAACGAAGTAAGGCTAATTCTGATGACTGTAATTCTGATGGTTTCAACTGCTTGGCGATGTTCAGCTGACTAACACCTGTTTCATGTCGTTGTCGAATCCAAAAACAAAACCGCCTCAACCAAGCAATCTGTCGCAGCAAGCCTAACCAAGATTTGGCATTGCAGAATCTTTGTATCCAGCCGACTGTCTTTGATGTTTGCACTGCGTTCACGCGAACCGTTTTGACCAATTCGATATGAGTGGATACGGTGGGATTAAGCTGTGCAGACCACGAAGACGCATTCTGCAAGAGAAATCGTGGGCCATTAAACCAAAGTGCACTTAGTGGCCTTCTCGGGCTGGTACCTCTCGAAGCTAAATCAGCTGGATTGCCTTTGCTGTTCACGTGGACCCACTGTTCAGGTTCCGAAAGTTCACGGATCACCGCCAGACGGTTGGCCACAAAGGTTTCGAAACGAGAATTGGTATTTGGGATCGACTGCAAAACGTAGTCGAGCAGATAGGTACGGAAAGTTCTTCTTTGGCAAAAGCGACTAATCTTACTGAGACAACAGCAACCGCAAGCTCCAAGCGCGCGATCGTCACGGATTTTAAGGGGGCTACACGAGACTTCGCCAATATTAGAGAACAGTTTATCATTCCATCTTCGGTAACAGATCGTAAATAGAGTGCTGCTCCATAAACCAGTTCTGAAGCGTCACTAAATGCATGTAGTTCCAGTCCTGGATCCGTTTTCTCATTCATCGGACGTATACAACGGTTGATTCGTAGCTTAGATACTGCTTGGATTTCACTGAGACACAAAATCCATCGGTCGATTTCGTCCTGGGTCATTTCCTCGGCCCATTTGGCCTGTCTTCGACATAGGTCCTGGAAAAGCAATTTAGAGGGCAACAAACTTGGAGATACAAACCCCATGAGGTCGTAAATTGAAGCGATATAGGTAAGTAAACCTCTCCGGGTACATTTTCCCTCCCAAAATGTGACGTCAACAAAAAAGCTATCGTGATTTGGCTTCCATTGCACTCCCAGAGTTCGCTTTACTTCAGCTGGCTGTCGATCAAGGAAAATGGGTTTTGTTTCTGCTTTCGGCAGTTCTCCCAAAGCATGTGGCACATTACGAATCGTAATTAGAGTTTGTCCTTTTGTCTTCTGTTCAGTTACTTATTAGTAGTGAGTATATGCATCGTGAACCCCGGACATTCGTAATGTATTTTCCCTGTTTCTAAGGTATCACATCAGTTTATGCTTGAGTTTCATGGTACTTATTACATGAACAGTTCATGTATTTGTTCACAACCTTGTTTTCCTTGTTTTCGTGTGCTCTTGCCCACTGTGTACCTGGAGCATATATATATATATATATATATATATATATATATATATATATATATATATATATATATATATATATATATATATATATATATATATATATATATATGTAGCGTTCAACAAGAGTCGGAGTATATATCTAAATGGTTGTCAAAACCAGCGACCAAACCCAGAACGGCCACTGAGATAAACTTCAAACCTTTGGTTTCTGCGATTGCGAAACACTTGGTTGCATCAGGTCGCAAAGTTTGCCCACTCCTTCAAACATTTGGCGCAATCCCAGGTAGACGCGGTGGCATTCAGCCAACCAATGGTAATAACCGAACATACCCCTCCCTCCTTCCACCGAAAGCACTATGAAAGCTTCTAATTCACCCCATTCAACTGTGATTCTATCCTCGCTGATTGATATAGGGAATTAAATAGTTTGCGCACGCGGTAGACGGGAGTACACGAAATGCTTACACCTCACTACTTATATTTTCCTTCCATCAACTTAAACTGGATAAAAGGGGCCCAATGCTTTAAATTTCTAAAACAAATCTCCAACCACAGACGGTTGCTAAAGCACGGTTGACAGTATCATACGTAAATGATAACCGTTTCCCAGACATCCATTCAGCCTTCAACTCTAAGCTCTGGGCCGGCATTCATGAATGGTATTTGGTTATATCACACTAGTTTACCAACCAAATGGGCAGATTATCTCTTACATTTTCCTAAATCTTCACTTCTTTCTACAATAATTTATTTACCCATTTTTACGAAACTACAGAGTAAATCATTGTACTTAAATTACTACGGTTAAGGTTAATCATTCGCATAGTTGGCGCACTTTTATTTGGGAAAGATGTCTTCCGCTGTCTGCTCTAATCAGTGTGGAATACGAATCCCTTGTTAGTGCGGATTTATGATTGATGTTTTCTATGGTAGTACACTGTTACTTTGATAATGTCACCTGTAAGATTCACAAATTTGCCAGTGTTTTGAACTTTTCCAGCCAAATCGGAAAACAGCAAGGTAAAGCCACAGCAACTTTGCCCGTGTAACAATTTTCTCTAGCACAATAAGCGGGCAACACTACTGTGCTCGTTCAAGCCGTTCATTATTTACCGTCTTTGGTATATCCTTGTTTGATTGGCCTCAATGCATTTTGGAGCTGTATTTTCTTCCCTCAATTTCCAAAATGTTGGTCCACCGCTTGAAACACAAACATTCACCCTAGTTACTTCATACGAGATTCGCATACGTGTGTAAAGTTTAGTTGCTTACAGATATTATGGAATAACTAAAGGAAAAGTAAGAACGAATAACCCATTTGTCGAGCGAAATTCTGGTTTGTCCATCCGAATCTATCTGAGACAAACATGAAAACAACACAAATGGCCCGTGATTGTGAGTGCTTTGAACATGTGTGGTTGTGCTGCAACATCTGTTAAAAAAATGTGTCGTATGTGGAGCTTTGTTTGTTCTACAAACGACTGATAGCCTTGCTTTTTGTGAGCATTACCATGACAACGAGGTATATCAAATACTAAATTGATCAGAACTGGCATGTTGATGTTTTACGAAAGAACACCTGATCCTTTTGTTCGTGCTCTCTAATACACAAATCATCTAGTCATCATATTCAAGCTGTCCATCAGTTTCTACCACGTCAAGAAAGCACGCGGAGCAATAAACGGAAAAATGCTTCCACACCATCCAAATGGTTATTCAAGTACACATTCGAAATTCCTGTGATTTGTAAATTGCATGTTTAAAGAACTCTTCAATCATGACTTTATTATAGTATATTTCTAAAATAAGTACTAGTCACTAAAAATCAATATAAAACAGGACCGATTGTTTCACTGTCCGATTGTCTTTTAGAGCTTAGGTCTCTGGTGCTCTCGTTCGAAGTGAGAGAATTGCAACTGGGTTATTTATGGAATCTGCTTGTAAATACGTTTCACTTGATGAGTTTCTCGATTTCTAAATGCAGGTTTCGTTTCCTTGCTGCTGATTCCATTTGCTTTAATCCCTCTGAACCGATATAAGAGAGTAAACTCGATCAAAAACGTCAAACCCACGGTGTTTTATTAGTTTGGATTAAAACCGAAAAATTCAAGGTCAACTATCAGCAGTTTCTGGACTTAGCCATACCAGTGATATAATACGATTGCTTAGATACCCACTCTTTCACTTATTGTCGCGGACTGATATTCAAGGCAACCTGATTTTGTTTTCAGTACCAGTGATAAACAAGCAAAGACAGATTATCTTTTCCTACTTTCTTTTTATTGATGCACATCATTTAGCCGTTTATGCCTACCGAGTACCCTTGTTTCACCCCCATGGACTGTTGTCACAGTCGTCAACAGCCGGTTTTTGTCACTAAATCAATAAAATGTGAATAGGGACAATATTCGAAAAGATAACTCTGGCTCTCGGTCGGATGTCGCTTTGCTCGAGGATTACCGACATGAATCGAAATGGAACTAAATCGCATCAAAATAACCTTTTCGTTTTTGTAGGTGTCCGCTCCCAGTTGATTATCATTGTGTATTGAACGTCTGCTTGAAATCGTGCATGATTACAACAGAACAGCAAAACTACAATGATGAGTGGAAAAAACAGCGGTACACAGGAAACAGTGAGTAAAAATACATATTATCAGTTATGATGTATTTTGCATTTTCATCGTACATTTTCGATCCGTTTATCATTTGGTTTGCCTAAATGGTAAAAGGTTCAGCTGTAAGTACAAGTAGAAGTCCGGAAATCAGTGCAACTGGCCAGCCAGGTTGATGAGGGGCTATTAGGGAGAAAGGTTGTGTGTTTCAGCAGGCATCCCACAGAACACGGACCGGTAAATCTTTGTATCTAGGCCAGGTCAGGAACTCCAGCCAATCAGAATCACGGTTGGTGGATGTATAAGAGCACTCTGATGAACAAAATTTATCCACCAATTAAATATTTTGATTCAGGCTATCCATATATATATATATATATATATATATATATATATATATATATATATATATATATATATATATATATATATATATATATATATATATATATATATGCACTCCACACGTCAAAGAATACAGCGAAGAATCGTTCGCCGTTTCCTGAGCGACAGGATTCCAGCCAAAGTTAACCTCATAAATGCGATTGTTCCAGCAACAGCCAACCGACTCTAGCATTCAAATAGTCTTCTGAAACCATTAAACGAGCCCGGTTCACTTCATTCAAAAGGTCGTGAAGCTTTTCCTAAAGGTTACGTTTGATTCCCTCTGGAATGCAACCCGTGGGTGTGTAAGCCAAAAACACAAACAGACCGAGTCTGTTGAAATGGCGACTATCCACTATGCACGAAACACCAAGTTCCACCGTGCCTAAACGAATGCCGACTTGAATCTAGTCTAGTAGAGCCGCTCCACCCTCCAGCAAGATCGGAAGCCGTAACTTTAGTTTCTCCAGATAAGTGTGAGTTAAACTTCACCAAATGATTGAATGAGGGCATCAAGCGAATTATAGAACGAACATCTTGAAAGCAATTCTTTTGAATGCAATACACATCAATGGCAGTGGACTCAAATCTATGGGCAAAACCCATTTGTTGTGCTATGTGTATCAAAATTTGCATATTGAATATAACCATTTTGAAAGGGGTATCGAGGATGAAGGTGAGTGTCAGCTGAAGGTACCGAATTCTGTGAGACTTGCAAGCTAGTCAACAAAGGATGAGAGAGAACAGAGACATGATTTCAATGGATGGGACTGCTTTTGGTAGTGTCAACATATTTACTTGTCTTGTGATGATGGGAAAAAATTTGGGATGGTAGCAGACATGAGAGATCAAGTTGTGTACGGTGTAAGAGAGTGATCGTACGTGTGCATGAGAGAACATTCAGTCATTGTATTAGTTGTCTTTCATGGTTTTCCGCAATGTGGCTGTTGTATTCTTCGGTCGCACGATTTACAAGATACATTTCTATTGCAGAAAGCGCCTCTCGGGTTTGATTAGATAAGCGCATCCTGCAAGGTAACAGAGTTAGTCTGGTTGGTCCTGTGGTCAATTGTATGGTTTATTTGCCATTTCTGGAATTTTCTGGGAGCCGGTAACTTATTGCTTATTTGATATATTCTTTGTATGAGATTAGACGTTTTGTGTGCCCAGTACACCCCTGCTTCATGGATGCCGGTCCGCACATTGTTGTCCGCCTCACACTCCATCCGGTAAGTTACCAAAACCATGGTTGAGCCACCTCACTCGGACTTAATATCAGTCTATCAACCCCGAATGAGAGTGCCGAATATTCGATTTCGTCCTAACACTGGTAAGAACACCTTGAAGATCAAGAACAGGCTGTGAGAAAGACCATCTCTGCGGAGGCTATGTGAGACGCGCGGTCATTTAGGAGCATGGCGAGCAGATTTTGGGACAAGAAGTTATCGTAGAACAGTGTGCAACCTTAGCGTTCAAATAAAACTGAACTACCCATGGACCTGCGGAAGCTTTGATAAGCTAACGAAAATAATTATGATAAGTTCCATTACCCAGTAGTGAATTTCGCACTTCAGAAGTCACACAGCATTGTCATGAAATGAATACATGGTATTTTTACAACCACCTATAACTTTGATCAATGGAATTCACATGATTCGTCTATGGCCAGACGGTCTGCTTGACCAGCTGTCAGTCTTTGTACCAGGGTTCAAATACTGTCACAAATATGCCGATTCTCCTTCAAAAGAATATTGTGATCCGATCTTTAAAATAATAATAAACATTTGTGTAAGAAATTCTAACAAAGTAAAAGCATATTGAAATGAATCATCGTTACTATATTTGTTTCGTTTACCATATTATACTACAGGTCGACCATGCCTCCTGTCTGAGACACAAGCACAATGCGATTATGCAAGTATGGCGATCATAGGTAATTGACGAATAGCTATCAGCATTGGATTAGGCTGTCGACGAAGATAGAATGTACCGGGCTTGAAATAATGACAGATATCGAGTTCACAGAAAAAGAGAAAAATAAATCATATAAAACTAAAGGATTTCCGAAAAAATATCCTAATACTTTCGAATACATGACTCAGTTTCAATCTGAAGCTTCATAAATGACATGGAAAATGTAAGTTCACTGAAAATATCTGTGGGATTCAGGAAGTTGTGTTTCTCAATTGGTTGCATTATCAGAATGACGGTATAGCGATGTTCGATTGTTGTTGGAATAAAATACTTATTCCCCAAAGTGACGGGATGGTATGATTGCTAAATGGGTTTGACTAAGTCACCAAAATATGAAAACACAGATTGAGAAATGACTTCTACTTGTAAGCCTTCAGATTATTCTTCCTTACAGAAGGTGTTGTTGGCACGAGGAACCTGAATCCCATGTAAAAGAAAACTAACTTGCACTCTTCACCTTGAGAAATCTAACACCGCGAGCCGGAATCGAACCGGCGGCCCGCCGCATACTGAGCAGATGCTCCACTAGCTGAGGTGTCGCGGTCTGGACCGTGGGCTATGAATAGCCGACGACCTTCCGCCTATTTCGATTCCGGCTCGCGGCGTTAGATTTCTTGATGTGAAAAATGCAAGTGGATTTTCCGTTACGTGACATTCAGGTTCCTCGTACCAACAACACATTCTGTGAATATATTTCAATGTTCAATGGATCACGTCCATCTATGTGCTGTTTTTCTCATTGGGAAATGACTGACAAGGCTAGCCCAATGAAGAAAACCAGGATAGTTGTTATGTATCACTGATATAGTGATTTGCGCATCACCGATTATCCACTTGCATTACTCACAGCCGACGATCCGGACCGCGGTAGCTCGGCTGGTAGAGCATATGCTCGGGGTGCGGAGGTCGCCGGTTCGATTCCGGCTCACTGTGTCAAACTTCTCGACGTGAGAATTGCAAGTGAACTTTCCATTACATTTTCTTTATTAGCCAATCGTGAGCAGACTTTTCATCACCAGTCGAGGTGACATTGCCACAGCACCACTGAGGGTCCCCGTACCCATTTGTATGTATAGGAATCGTGTCCTCAGGTTTGGTCTCGACCTCTTAGACGACCTTGAACTTGAGAGGCTGCTAAATATGGAAAAATGCACTTTAGGCAACCGTGAGCACACTTCCAAAATAAATGACCTAATCGTTGACCTTTTGCAACATCATTTTCAAAAGCGATACGAATATGTATTTGTATTGCACATTTTCTTAGAAGTTGAAAATAGACCGTTTTACCTGGTCTCTTCTACTAGTGTGTTCCTTTTGTATGCTGGGCTTTGTTGAATGAAAGACACAATAATATACCGAATGACTCATAGAGTGTTTTTGTAAAACTGGAGATTTTAATTGCATCTAGTGTAAAGCTGTTTTTTTTTCGTTACACGAGTGGTGTTACTTGAAACGAGATGAGTAGGGCAACATGGTTTCTGCTGTCAGGATGAAAATGAGCACAGGCATTCGAACACGAATAGATAGCACCAACTTCAGCAAAATCTTTTGAACTTCATGTTCTTTGTAATTGAATAAATGCAATTTTATTTCTTCATTTCTATTCCCTGAACCGGTTGACAGATGAATATCATTCCATGAAATAATTTTCGAGATTGACTTTTGGTTACCCTAAGGCTAATAACTGGACCACCCTTATTGGTTCTTGCTGAGGGAATAGTCTCCCTTGAACTGCATGCATTGCCATTAGCCCTATCAACCAAAAAAAATGTTATTGCGTGTTATAACTCTGTACATGGAACCATCGAGGTCCAAAAATGATATGAACAAGTTCAGCATGCAGCTTTTTCGCAGACAGACTTTATTTACTGTTCTATCCGAGGTGACTTTACTTATTATTATTAGTCAGCAAGCACCTAATGGTCTTCATCGGTCTACCTCCTTCGATGAATGCACCTAGGTGACTGGTGTCTGTGATAGATGACTTTGCTGTAAGGGACTTCTTGCAACATTCTGCAAAGCTTACTACCTAATTCGTGCACGTGAATAAACTATGTTCCACAACTTGATTCAAAGTGTTCTGATTAAATAAACGTTTTGTTATTTTTCAGGGCCAAAGGAAAAAATACTTGATTATATGTTCGCATATGGTAACTTTTGATAACTCTAAACACTTCAAGTCAATAAACCCTTTTATGTGCGTGATTTACCGAAGAATGCGAAAGAAATGCGTGGGACTTACTGGAAATTGCAGAGAAATGAAGCAACACATGAACTGTGGATAATGATGAAGGTTAATAACAAGATCGTTGACTGCTTGGTCGTGGTCTACGAGTAAGCGGAAAATGTAAGGAACAAGGCTATTTTTACACGTACAGTTGCATGAAATGAGAGCTAGACGGCTTTGGCTGCGAAGACAATTGTCTGTGTCGGGAAGTAATCTGTTTGTGAATTGTTCACAAAAGCTGCATTTGCTTGCTAATGATTGAGTCCGTTAGACAGTCTCCCTTTGGTGCTGCCTCAACGGGGATGGAACTTCAGAAATTTGGCGTCAGGATCAAAGTAGTTCCTTTGTAAATCAGAAGAAATTATGAAAGAGCAGTGAAACCAAAGAAGTAGAGTGCAAGAGGCTACAGACTAATGTATAGGATTGCAATATGATCTAAATTGTTGTGGTGTGAGTGATAGAAACCAAATATTTTTGAGTCAAGAAAGAATATTTCGATGTGACTAACTCAGCGAAGGCTGTAAATCCAAAACTCTCCAAGGTTAAAGACGAAAGAAGCTTCTCGGAGTTGTTGCTTACCGGTGGAGAGATATGGGATTTGATTGAAAGCAGTTAATTAGAGTGGTCTACATCGAAGATGGATGGACACGTCTTTTGGGGGGTCACAGAAAGGGAACATGGGGTAGACCGGTAGCCAAGTTCATTCGGAATGTTCTGGAGAAAATGTGCAACTTTCCCCATTGTAAGGACATCGGAATACAACATCATTGACGTATTAGCAGCCAACAGGACTAGATGAAATGGGGACTTTACTAGTATAAATGATAAAAGTGAATGGGACGGAATGGCAGCCTGAAAACAATCAGAGGTGATTTGAAGAGAAAAAGAATGCGGACTACCATAAGAGTAGACTGTGTACAATTAGGAAAATAACCACGAAGGATGTTTACAGTACGACCTTCGACCCCGTTATTACGTAGAATATTCCGGAAAGTGCAACCACGAATAAAACCAAGTGGATTGTCGTGGCCAAAACAATTTGGTTTGACAGCATGTTTAGCGTGAGCAAGAGTAGAATCAATGAAATTACCAATGTGGCCAACGACATCAAGGGTTGACAGAGAGGGTTTGTGGACAAATTGTATCGAGTCAGGAAACTGAACTTTGGGAAATAGGGGGTGCAGGACTACGTTCTCAAGTAAGCTAGCAAAGTACATGTGCAGGCAAATTCTATCCATTTACGATCTGCAAGCTAGAGTCTTGGATGGTTTTCGTCATTTTTCAAAACAGCTGAAAGCTCTTTGATTTTGCCTGAAGAGAAACATCATGTCGAAATTGGCAAATCTGATCAGAAAACGTGAACTAGAGGTGGCTTTTACCTAAACAAATAATATTTCGGAAGGTCGTCAAGACCATTTTTTTAAATTACCTTCTTGCTTGCTACTGCGTAGTTCTCCCATATTCTACATGCGAAAGAAGCTGATAAACAGTTTCAGAAAATGCAATGAGTCAGATGCTGCCCTTTGCTTTAACACACATAACAGGTTCAGCATTTTCCCTCAGGCTATGTTTATTGATTGACAACAACCTGGCCACTACCTGACATAGGAAGTCATGCATATGCAGACCTGCATCACGGGATCTATCCTGCTTTGCACCGTTCAATTCGGTCGGCTGTATTCACACAAACCCGAGATTCCTTCGCATTATCCTGAGCTATCATTGTCCCACTCATTGTCCATTTTTTGCCGTTGAGTCGGTTTAGATCGCTTCACTTTAACATATCGATGTACGAGAATTTTGATCAAATCCTGTGTCCATCGTACTGAAATCTCACTTCAGTTTATAATACCTGATGTCAGTTGCTACATTCTCTGAGCCCAATAGCATTCATTGCGATTTAAAGGTCATGCAATCGTATCATGTAAACGAAACGCTTCCTCATTTGACCAACTGGGCAGGATTTTACTAAGGTTCGCATTTAGAAACATTTTTTACTTACTCTGACTACTCATGATGTTCGTAGAGTGATTCTGAACACCGATGACAAACATAGTGCGACGGAAATGATTTTACTGCGAGACCACGCTAGTTGGTCACTTCATGTACGATGACAAGATGAGTTTTTTTAATGAAACCGTACCGCACGCACCGGTGAATTCTAATAACGTATTTTTATTCTGTAGGTTGTTATTCCTCATGTATAGTACCGAAAAAAGTGCACTGCAGTCTAAACTTTTCAAGTCAAAGATAACCAGTTTCAGACGAAAAGATCATCAACAGGACTGTCCAATGTAGCGAAGTATTCGTCCACTCAGAGCCCGAGTATTCAGTATCTTTGCGGTAGATGAATAATGCGTAAACTTCACTATTTAATGGCAAACAAATTATTATCAGCCTTTGAAGGTGGTGAGCAGCTTCATTTTATAAAATGTTTTCAGAATATTACCTATCAGTCACTTGCTTTCTTTCGATGATGCCAGCTATGATTCCGAATGCGTATAGAGTATAATTGAGATTATTGTAGTTATTCCCCTAAACCCAGAGCATTTTGGACCTGAGATAATAACATTTTCTGTGTGTAAAGTCCAAGTGATATTTCGAGCGCATGGAGAAAATATTGCACCCTGTAGTGCGGTGAACCCAGGCCTCAGCCAATTGTAATTCCTCCACCGACATTTTCGTATTCTTGATAAATCCTTTTCTCGTTCAGCAAAATGTCAGTTGAATACGCCAGTGAAAACGACCCCAACAAACTGACTATTTTCTGATGCAGTTTCTTCGTTACACCCCTAAACAGTTCAATCTTCATCATTTGAAAATTGTTGTACTAACGTCATATCTTCCCACCAATTTCTGTACAATAATCCCACACCACTTTCACCTGTTTTCCTTTTGTGATTTATGGAACGAAGTTAAAATTGTCTTTCGTTTTCAAAGGGAGTCAAACCCTAATAATCTGTATGTGCCCGGAATGCGGATTGAGTTATGTTTCATTACTTTGCATTCTTATTTGCACTAGGATTACCAGGGCTATAGTTACCAATAATTAGGCAAGACCTACATTTTTATGGAAAACCGGACTATTAGTTTGACCTTTTTCAGGTTTAAAAATGTGTAAAATCAATGAAGCGTTCCTAAATAAGATTTATATTAATTACTGGTCAAAGTGTTTTTGTACCGATAACTTTGCTAGATATTCGGGCATCTCCTGTGGTGAAGATTTTCAAGGGAAATCTTTGAATAAATCAACTTCCTAAATGAGGCTATAAGTATCGCCAACTTTTCCATCTGTGTTGTTTTTATCAGGTACTATGTTTCAAATTATTTTTCAAAAAAGTTCCTCATTACTTTTACAACAAAAGCAATCAGTTTTAAGCCAAGTACAGTTTGTACGAACAGTATACATTACGTAAAGTTGATATTTTGTTGAGAAGATTGCTTCGTCGGTCGCTATTCTAATGTGTGAGAGAAATTTTGGGAACATAGTGAGAGTCAAAGTAATCATTGTCTGACCCGCAAGACAGTGGGGTGCTACCACAAGGCGGGAACGTGGACGAAGCAGCACTCGTTGATTGTGTGTGCACGCAAACAAATGCACTTACTGAGTCATACCGAGTAGTAGACTGCGACGTATAAAGAGATGATAAAAGTTTCGGCGATCGACAATAGCCAAAACCTTTCCGTCCAATTATAAATACGGGTATACGGATGCAATGAGCCAGTGAAAGGGTCAGCCCATTAACTGAGAATCAGTAGGACATCTAAATCACTGGTGGTGGGTTTTATTTTTAGAAAGTGAATAAACTGGTCTTTATTTTTTGCGGGTATGCTAACTGGAATGCTGTGTACTTTTCGATTCATTTAGTATCCTTGATCATTTCTGTTCATCTTTTCTTAGCTGGTTAAACCAGGCGAGCAACTGATTAAGTTCTGTTGTGTGACAAGTACCTCAATACACTCCATCATTGATACGTAACGTGCGGCCCAGTTGATGTTTGGACACATTTGCCAAAACAATGTCAGTATTTGCACATGCATCACGTGACGATAACGTTCGTTCTAGGCCCCCGTTGTATTTGGCTCGCACCACCATGTGCTCGCACATGCGCGCATGATCTGCACCACAAGCATTCATGGATGCTTATCTACAACCATGAACACACGTACACAGTTGGCGTTTGTCGTGCTTCGTCCCGGGTGGTACTGGTCAATCCGATAGTACCTCGTGCTGCACGATCTTGCACGACTTAGTCCGACTGTGTCCATTGCTGGGACGGTTAATGGTATTTCGTGCGGCAGGTGACGAAATAACGATGCCAACGCATCTGCAGTGTGCGTATGTGTGTGCGTGGGTGTTTGTCGGCATATGCCTGTGCGTTGGGTTGTGTGCGCCCACCACAACACACAGACAGTGGTGAGATTTTATAAGGCATTGCCCCAGTGCCACGGACAGCGTGATTATGTGCATGCACAATGAACTAACATCGGCAGAAGCGACTTCAGCGCTAGGGACGGAACGGTGCACGGTGAATATAGGAAAAGTGAGCTCGGTGATTGATCCTTTTTGAGAAGTTCTGATTTGGATTGAGGAAATAAAGGGAAAGTTATGGGAGAGAATAAGAAACTAATCCGTTCGTAGTTAGCTAAGGATGGCGGTATGCTCTAACACCCTTGGGAAATTAGGGTGGTCATGAATAAGGGACATTAAATGAATGATATTTTCCGAAGGAATTGTGGTAAACCAAATAGTTATTTCAGTGACGATGCGATTACAATTGATGACCACACCTTATCAATCGGTCCTGTTTCCCATACTGTTCAAGCAGTTTCGCTTCTGACTGACTGAACAGTGCTCATGTCCGCTGTGTATGTACGGATGCTGATCACTCCCATGTTCATACGGAGATAAATGTGCGAGCAGCAGCTTGTAACTATTGGATTCCTTCATTCACCCGGCAGTACGAATTCTGTCCAAGTTTGAGATAAGCACTGATGAGTGTGCACATGACAATAGCAGTTACAGTGCATTCTGCCATAATTATCCAACGTGGTTATCATACTTATAGGATGGCTTGAGTAAAATAATGCCATGAATCTGGTAATTCTTATTAATATGAAAACATTAGTTTCCTTGCTGCACGCCGGGCACTGGACAAAAACAATAACCAGGTTCAACCTTTAGTCCACTTGATGAGCTCGACATTACTGAGTAAACATATACAACTTTGCAAAAGATGCATCGGCCTTGATAGGATATGCGCCGTTGAATGGGCAATTCATATGTTGGACGAAAGATACTGAAAGCCACACCATTCCACGTATATCGGGTTTCCACGAGGTCCATATAACTAGTGGTCACAGACAAGCAGTAAGATAAGGCTACATACCATGACAAGTGGTAAGTCTTATTTCTTAGTTAGGCTGCTGTTGGGAAACAGCAACCAGAACAGCTGCATTTCAATATTCATTAAAGGGTTTTTCTAATTTACCTAGATTCTTTGAAGTATTTCACATTCAAGAGACCAAATTGACTAAACGAGAATAATCCACAAACGGGTGTGCGATAAACACTGGCCCAGTGAATGACATATCGCTGGTCTACTACTACATAAGTTGCTATTCGCCTCGGATTATCAATGCAATGCCATTTTAAATTGACCAACAAGGTCCGTTTATTCATAGTGAACGATTTCATGTCCATTTAATTACGATTAACGGTTCACTCGATTTGCATAAACAGCTTTATATCTGATCAGTTATGGGATAAATAAGCATATTCGAATGTATAATTGGCAAAGTCCGGTGTCGTTCACCGATTTCCTAACCTGACAGTGCCGCGCAATTTTTCTCGCAAGGATTCATAAAATGTCGAAATCTAACTACTGCTACTGCTTCCAGTAGCAATATTAGAAATTCGAAGCTCCAGGGCTGTGCCCGTTCCCGATGAACACACTGTACGGTTGTTTTACACTTCCGATTTCGCACAACACTGACTCACGTACTTGTATGCTTGCCCTAATCGTGCGTAGCTACGGCATATAAGTTTACCTTTACAAGTGTTCCTTTCTTCTGCCTCACGTATTCGGGATACATCAGCACCCCGGAATCATATACACAAAATATCACAAAATCATATTATCTACCATTAGGTTTCTTATCTAGCTCTATATTTGATAATGAATTAGGCAAGGCCGTCCGAGGATTCCATCCCTCCTCAACATTAGTTATCCACAGTGACCTAGTGAGACTTTTCCAACTCTTCTTAATAATTCGTTTTCATGTAAATGTGATTGTAATGGCTTGAGAATGAAATCACCGAAAACATATGTTCGCCTACAACTCGTGTTCTGTCTACTATTTGGCTTTATTTTTTCCAATCTACCAACTTCAATCCTAAATCTGCCGAAGGAATCAGGTGCACATAAGTTCGACCCTCGATAACGTACAGATATAATCGGTCTCTGATAAGTAAGATCAAGAAGACCGTGGAAGTGAAAAATATCTTTCAAGCATTTTATTTGGATGATGAGTTTCCTTGATTTCTAGCACGAAATCTATTATTCATGTTTTAAGGTGTTGGGTTTAGGTCAGCACTCTGCATTTTCAAGCAGTATTTCTTGCGGTCACTTGTTTGCTATATTTATTAAGAATTTACCGATGTTTAATTGCCGAATTCTGGAAAATCAGTTGTGGCTGGATTTTGTGCGATGTTCTGACACAAAAACCAGAAATGACTCTTTCCGTCGTGACTTCACGTGTTTTGTGATATTTCACGGAATCTTATCTTTACTGAACAACTGAATTTCCGTGGGAGGCAGTTAAGACCTACACAACTCCCGAAGTGAGCTTGTTTAATCCGAGAACCCTACTCATTCAAACCTGGATTTATTCTAAAATCTATTCGTTCGTTCTCCGCTTTGACCCAATTTAGTAACCTAGTGACGAGACTGTCACACACATGTTTGCTTTCCTATCAAACGATTATACTTAAAATTTGTGTGTACATACCATTCCTGCTCTTTTTGTGAACCAGTATCACTCCTCATCATCATTATCATCATTATCAGCTCATCAGCTTACTTGGAACCCCGCTCGAGTTCTTCCGGCTTAGACCTGAATAATTGTTACTAGTCATGTTATTTCCACGCTAAGGCTTGTCAACCAAGAACTTTAATTGCTTTTTGCTCTGATATTATCGGTTGTCCCTGTTTTTAGGCACTTCTTTATAGTTATTTAGATACGGTGAATCTCGTTCGTTTGTGCGACTCGATTCTGAGAGACACAGCCTGGTAGAGCTTTTTTCAAAAGCTCAAAATACTGAGTAATCAGGATCCAAATCTTGCAACCGCCTGTGAATAGTCATAAAAAGAGAACACTGAATGGCCCTAAACCCTCTGTAAGTAGGAGCAAAAATTAGTAGCACGAGATCTTAAAATGAAAGTTTAATTGCTAATCAAAAATGACAACATAATACCTCAGTTGTGCACCATTTATTCGCAAAGTTTCTGTGAAAATAGGTTACTAATATGAGAATATGGGGTAAAAGTGATCCATTAGATTAATGTGTGTGCGAACGAATACAGAAAAACAGATAACCAATTTTTCCATCGATAGGCCAGTTCGCTCATATGCCCTTATATATACCGAGACATACAAATTTGTGTAGCATTCAGTACCGTGGTCATTATTCCTGTACAATTGCCATTGACACCATCAACTCTCAGTCATGGGATTTTCGTTGATAGAAACTGAAATCGGTCTCGGACAGTTTTGTGCTTGTTGTCTCGGTTCTACTCAGTGTTTAGGATGTAAATAACCATTCCATTCGGTCAGACTATGCACAGTAAACTGAAATGTAATGTACTGTATCTACCTTTCCTTCTGACTCTAATGCATGAGAAACAACGAGGCCTTCTAAAGCTCCAGCGTCTATGGTATTCAGCTATCGCAGGTACGTCTGTACTTTGGCGCCACAGAAAACTTTATTCGGGAATTATCAGTGTGAGGGTGGGCAAATATAATGTGCTCATGATCTCACATCTTAGACGGGTGAATTCAGTTGGGTGCATCCGTATTCAGGGCGATGAAGATGCCTTTGACTTTCGCAACTGAAACCATGGACACCTGAGTTTCAGAAACCCGTTTGTAGAAATATCTGAGTGACAGCCTTTGATTCACTATCTGGGTTACCTCTAGATCCGATGCATTTTACCACCCCGTTCAACAAACCTGTCAGAAATCCGTTTTCCCTAGAACTTAGAATTGTGGTCTCAGAACAGATGGGACACAGGATAATGAGCATTTCGTTATGGCACAACTTTTAGACTGTTATAACTGCTACTGAAAAAATACTGTTTGCACATCGACTAAAGTCCCCAGGAGTTGAATTCAGTCGTACTGCCTTCGAAATACGGTTAATTATCGGTTCATCAAATGATATCTTTAAAATTTGATTGTGACAGTCAGTCCGAAAGTCTATTCTGTTGACTTGGGACTTCCTTGATTAAGAGAACCAGATATTGCTCTGACAAGGGAAACTCCATACTCATGGCTTTGTCTGTGAACATTGGGCTGATATGAAACCTGGCAATTTATACTCATCCCAAAATGGACCTACTTGAAATCATGTAAATTGTTTCATGTGCACATTTTGTAAAGAACCTATTGATGCCTTAAATAAAACACGGAGGGTGAGCCACTGACGGTTCAATGGTCATTTTTTACAGCCTCAACTTCTGTCTCTAAAGTAGATGAACAGAACGATTTGAAATTCCAGTTGCTTCTGTGCTTTTTTACCTTACTCACAAGTGGTCGTGTGACTTTCTAATCTGAATTAGGTTATAGGTGGTATAAAAAATTGAGTGCACATCAAAATCACCGTTTGATCACCAATAGCCAGACAATGAACGTTTGACTTTGATCTGAAAGTCTTAGCATAACATACTTGCTCTTATTTTCTAATAATACCATACAACACCATTTTCACACGATTGGAATGCTGCTGCTCAGACAAGTGATTAGGCTCAGAATCTTGGTAGCAATGTGGAGGATATATTTCCCATCGATAAACTCACCTCTGATTTTGGACACAATGAAAACTATTACGTTATCTGTTTTACAGATTGAGAGAAAAAACGAAGAAAATTTTCCTGAAATAATATTTGCACAAAAGCTTTCACGGATGGGATGCTTAAGCGTTTTTAGTGCTAATCCAGAACCACTGTTCAAAGTTCTACTCATAGTTTGTCAGCAGTATGCCAAAGCTATGTTATCACTGTGAGTGCACAAGAGGAAAAATACTTCTTGAATGAAACCTATTCTCGAGATGCTAGGATACCAGCAACACTAGCGAATAGCCGCTAAGTATTGAATAGTCTGCAACACGACAAACACGTAATTAGAATGAACAATTGCAAAATCACTGGTGAGGAAATTTACTTAGTAGGGGACTTTTATGAACAATCAATTTGAAGGCACACAGTTAAACTGATACCGAATAACCCTTCTCTAGTAATTCGAAAATAGGTGTTTCCACAGTCATTATTTCGTATCAATTTCAATACTTATCAGCTGACTGAGAAGGATTATATCAGAATAAAGTGCTCAGAAGTGTTCCGCAACTCTGTGTGAAAACGGACTGAGTTTTCATGAAACAAGGCAGGCTTGGACGACATGCTGTCCAACGTCCAACGTGATACTGCATTTGGGTCATGTTTCTGCCAATACAAATCACATCCCCAACATGTATTTCAATGAAATCGAATAAAAAATGTTGACAAACTGGAATGAAATTATAAACTCACTTGGGTTTGTGTACTGCCGAATTTGAAGATAGACATATGTTCAAAGCAATGACGATTGTAACGAACGGGAAGTGCTATCTGGCGAACTTGTTTCAATTGTTAAAAGCCTGTGATCATGCTGGAATTTGAATCCACTCCCAGATGCCATTCACGCCTGGGTGCCAATGTTAGCACTGGTCGAGCTTCGGGTATTTCACAAATGATTTATACTTGGCACTGCTGCTAACAAAAATTCAAAATTCACCTGTGAAGAAAAAGGTTTCTGTAGACGATTTTGCATCGTTCGCCTGAATAAAAGGCAGTATATAAACAGAAATAGAGTGTATTTTTGTCTAGTTGGTAGGCTCAGTCCATAGATCACCCCAGTGGAACAGCTTCTTGCAAAACTACGGCGAGGAGCCTACGTAGACTATGGGTCAAAGCATGTTTGGGATCCGGCTGTTCACGGCGAGTTTCGTTCTCTCTGCTTGTGGATGATTGCGTGACCTTGGTGTTATGCGTTCCTTCTGGTTGTGTGGTGCGCTACGCAATCGATACCTGGTGACCTTAATAGAATTAGGTGTGCAGAGTCATTTTGCCATTAGCGGTAGCGATAAGCAGAAAAAATCACAGATTGGTTTAGTTCTTTTTAAACTGTATTACTGGAATCTGTTCTGTCATATTTTATGCACTCCAGTCCCGATATTATTTCAACTGTTGGGTGCTCATTTGTTTCAAAGAACAAAAACGTGCACGAGAAGCACGCTTTAATGCAAAGAAATTTACTTTTCTGCAAAGATAAATCCCCTTCGTACTCCCATGTAAAAACTGATATTGCTTGAACAGTCTTGTGTTAGTGATATAGTAATTAACACAGTGGAATGTGCCATTGTCATGACACATGAGGGTAAAGGTTGGTTATTAGGGTTGATATTAGCCACCAGACTTGTCAAACAGGATACCGTTGGTAATAAACGTTGAAGCGACAAGTCACTTTTCCCAGGTAATACAGCCCAATGCGCATAACCCTTTGATACACTAGACACACAAAGCCTTACACCGACCCTGACTGCATGAGTGAGCCTTTGTATTTTATTTTGAACAAAAAAACGTCGACAACCTACCAACGATCTCGACTACGCTGTGTTATTGAGCAATAAAATTCTACCAAAAATTGGTCCACTTTAATCCTCACTTAATTTAGGCTTAGCTTTAAATGGAAAACAATAATGAACGCCAAATAGACATCTGCCGTACGTAAAGCTGCAGCATTTACAACGCTGTAATAAATATCCCGGTTCGAAAAGCGAATAACGGCCTTAAAATGAGAAAAACATTAGCTTTCTGAATAAAGCAATATAAAGTTATGAAATTCAACCGCTTTGTTTGAAGCTTCATATTAACTCACTAGCTTACCTCGTCGTAAATATACATCATCAGGGATGGGGCCCTAATTCATAATTTTTGTGAACATGAGAGCGAATAAGTAAGACACTATGAACTGATTGAGTTATCTAACATCAGTAGTGCAACTGTATCCTTCCATTGCAGTTGGAAACTACAGCTACACATCTGAAGTCACATCTGCCCAGTGCATCCCGCTATTCCTATTTTGTTGCCAAATACATTGTCTCAGACGGCAATCACTTACTGTCGATATTTGTGGACTCTTAATCACCTCAGTCTATTGGGTTTTATTTCATAACACAAGCGAGTATAAAACAATGAAATTTTTGGCATCTCCTGTTGTTTATAAAAATCTCCCAATTTTGCCAGCCTGAGTAGAATAGTAACAGAAATGCATTGACAGTTCTTCACCCTCATTTGAAATATTTTCCTATGGCGTTTCACCTTGGTATAATAGGCAATATGAATGATTTCAAGTCGCTGGAATATACACCCTGATTGACTAACAAAACTAAACTGTGATTCGTTGGACCATTTCTCCCTGATTTTAGCGATTCTCGTTTCCGTGTGAAATTTATGAGGGCAATTCGTATCATACCCGTCTCAGTGAAAACATCTAACAAATATTCTGCAACAGTTCACACCTTTGACCTGCTACAAATGCATACAAGTACACTTCCGTACCACTTGAATGCCCAATTTTACACCTTCGACGGAAAAATGTGTTTGAGTATGCTGTCCATGGGATGGCATTCACTCTTGACGGCGGAACCCATATTTTTAGAATGATTCTCTTTTGGTCTCAGTTAAATATACATACACGTAACCATTATCAAAAGACTCACCTGATATTCGCGAACAAAAGATTACATTCCATGTAAGCTTGAAAAGTTCATCTTCTTTTCGTAGAGTACATTCCATTAGGGTTGCTCATGGTTGTATTCACATGACTGTTCCTATCAATAACTAACATCACTTTATATCTCCATAGCACTGAGTGATTTAAAATACAGTTCGACCAAAAAATAGATTGAAAAATATGCGTTCTATTTTCATGCGTACCTTGTCCACTAATTGTATACTAACTCCATTGCGAACCTGTATGACGATACTAGTGCAGCTCACAACACAATATATTTTATGGTGTTGAATCCAGCTACAAAAACAATGAATTTTGATCGAACGTTTGGTCTCGAGGATAAAGCAAAAAATAGCTTTTAAAGGACGAACTATATGGATAAATATTCACTCGGAGGTGCAATCGCCATGCTAAACCTTTCCAGTTAAACTAACAAGGCATAATGCAGATAACAACTAAAGCAAGAATATAGAAAACCTTCCATATTGCGTATTGACGGCACGGGTGATGGACGCACTGCACGTATTGTTCAATTTATAGGTGTCCTTAACCAATGAACTACACATGTGTCACTTAATTTTAACTTCTTGTGGGATTGTTTAAAGTGTACCTAACACACAGGCAAGTGAACTTACTTAGTGTCTAGACCATTCAATGTTTTGTGCGTTCCTCGAAAGCCTGCGCTATATTTTTGGTCGTTTTTTGTGCGAACAGTCTATATTATCAAAACCCATTTTCGCGAAATGGCACTCTTGAAAACACTCAAAGCGATTTATGTCATCAATGAAAGACGTATGCCGGAAAACCACGGGTCAATCATTGTCAAATGAGTTATCATTCGGAGCTCTTACTCGAAGGAAGGCAAAAGAGTCGAATGGCAGACAACACTTAGTAGCACAACACCAGATTGTTTGACGATTTTAGGGATTGTGTGTTTTTATCTGCATTCCCAGTTAACTGCTTCCAAACCTGACTTGTTTATTTACGGCGCGTGACTCCCAAAATGCGACACGCCTCCAGGAAACTTGGCTATTTGCTGACGTAAATGAATCCAAGGTCGGAACCGAGAGTTATTTATGCTGCCGCCAGGGTAGAGTTCAAGGAACAGAACAGGGGATGACGTTGTAACGGATACCAGTTCTAAGTAACATGGAGGTCCCAATGATACTTCTTCCAGTTTTTCTAGCCGAACTAACTGTGAATCTGTTTGATACTGTCGTCTATTTTCCCGGTATGGCTATTTGATTATCATAAAAGTTCCTCCTATAAACCATTCATACAATTCCTTGTGCCATTGATAGATGTTAATCTTCATATCACTGTAGGAGACCCTACTGGTGCATCTATGTATCCACCGAGACATGTTAATCTCAATGATATTTTCTTGCTTCGACACATTGTGACTCCTAGTTGGATTGTATCCCAGCTAATCATCCAAAACTCTTTTCCGTCAGATTTATTGCACCCCTCAGAACCAGTAGTCCACATCTTCACTCAAAAAATATAATTGAAGCTTGGTCACTTTCACTATGCATAGCGTAAACAGGCCCAATTTTTTCACCAGAACTTACCTCAAATAACTATTTGTTGTTCACCCATTCATTAGTTCTCTCCACTCTATGGCAGCACTACATATTCAGCCATTCCCTAACGGTATATTTTACGACCCAAAGTATAAACCACATCTCTAACATTTGAGGTCTTACCAAAGGGAGAGTGGCCCCAACGCATCTCAAAAGGTTACGCAGGAAGGAAGAGTTAGCCTACAAAACGTGCAACCCACTTGAAGTCAGGAAACAATCAAGCTTGATGAAAGATGAAACCGATCGTCCGAACTTCTTATTCCCTCTCTTAGGTGAATTAAAAAAAACTCTAGGCAGGTCCTAGACGTTTCTGAGCATTACGGTGATGTAATATTACAGAAAAGAACTTGCACTTTCATTCATATAATGAAAATTTTTTCGGAAAATTAGCGTAAAATGTAATTCCGAATTTGTAAAATACGACGGCACGGTGATCCACAGTCTGTTGTTTCTTCGCTCGTGCACTTGGGCATATATCCCCTAATTATCTCATGTTCTTCCCAAATTTTTCCTGTTTTGATGATAGGGTAACATAATTCTTTGTAGAGGTCTACACGTCATCAGTCTTGTTTATGGTTTGGTCGTGAAAGATTACCAATTATCGGTATCCATTGAATTTGCCAAAAAGACCACTTTGACTGTTCATACGAATTACATTGTGACCTTTATTTCAGCCTGACCCAACCGTCCAACAGTTCCAGGATTTGACGACTTCCTTGAGAATGGTCGCAGTGCAGATCATTCGTAGTTCTGTGTATTGCTCATGTTTTAGCAAACAAGAAATTATATGTGAACCGCTAACCCGATTTGGCATGTGAACTACGTTCTCATATGTTTCTCTATGGCTGAACAGTCCCGCAAAAAGCCCAACACCTGGTGTATTGTTACCGATAATATAAACAGTAAACTGGTCACAGACGTTTGCAGTGATCAGCTATGCTACCTTGAAGCTTCACTCTGGATTCCTGCAGGAAAAAATAAGATTTTCTACAAGTTTAGAACTACCTTGAATTCCGATCCACTCAATGAATTATATGCATATATATTTGAAGGATGATCCATAGAGTAGAAGACAGTGACGATTGAGAACGTTCATGTTATGCAAGTATCTAGGAAACACCATGTAACCTGATGGCTACGGTCTTTCTATATTTTCCAATTTGTCACCAATTGATGAACCGTCAAATATGCACTTTTTGTGATGGTTCTAAACGGACTATTCGAAACGAAGCTTAGTAGCCTTTATGAATTTTTAAATATCGAACAAAATCCTGATAAAATTCGGTAACCATCTGAACGAATATTATGAAATTAGTTGGAGGATCACAATGAATACTTCTTTGATAGACATTTCCAGTAACAAAATAAAATAAAGTTACTAAAATAAAAGTAGTAGTATGGTCTCATTACTTTTTGTATTGTGGTAAAACGGTGCTCACAACATCACTGTGAACCTTTATAGTACGGTACAGTTTCTCCAGTTTTGCAAGCAGTCATACGCCGTACTTAACCTCCATGCTTACCATGAGACTTGAATCCGGGTAATCTAATTCATCGAACTGTTTCCGACCAGTCCATCTATCATTGATGACGGTGGTGATTCCGAAACAACAGTGCAGTGCTTTTGTCGTTTTCACCTGTCAGTTTAGTGTTGTGTGACAAACCATATGATAATCAGTTCAAACCCTCAAATACTAATAATATCCTGATTTCAAATAAATTCATGTTGGTAGTAACTGATTTGCCCAAGAAAGCTGATGTCTGTTGACCATGTCGACGAAACCAACATTGCTCAAAACCTGTCACACTGCTATCCATAATCGAGTAGTGCTCCTGGATTTGATCTGGCCGATACCAGTGTGTACAGTGCAATTCCTGCTGTTGGAAATACTACCGAAAACTCTTGGAAGTGAATCACCAGGTGTTTAGTTATTCTGGATGGATGAGTACTCTGATAAATTGATGAAATTTCCACTTTTTTTTCTAACCACTTAATAAGAGCAGGCAAGAGTACTCATCTTTGATCTATGGATGACATCCAATCTTGAAGGTGTCACCCTGAAACGGATAAATATCAAACTTCGGATAAACTAGTAAAACTGTGTACCAATGGACAAGACCCGACAAAACAAGCCCACTCTTTATGCAAACCCGGGGGGAGATATTCAGCTTTCACATAATCAAAGAACATCCTCAAAGTATGGGGTGGTGGTAACACAGTCACCGCAAAAGCATTAAGTTCCGATTGGGTTATATTTCAGTTGATCTTTGAGAAGTAATATTACAGTTTCGGGTTTGTTTTAAAGCCTTGCTAGCTGCAAAATGATGAAACTGCGGTAAGCTCGGGTGCGCGCATCAAGGAGTATTTAATTGAAATGTGTGGCAGAAGAAAAAATGCACTTATTTTTGAGTTCGTGAATAGTGTGAGTGGAATCAGTATTTCGTAGGAAGCTTAAGGCAAATTTTACTGTGTTGAGAAATGAATAGCTCAGTGAATTATTGTCTGGGTATAACCCCGAATAAGGGTGAAAATCTTGAGGGTCTAGAGATTACTTTGATGTCTTTCGACAACAGACCTGGTAAAACAGCAGGAGAGGCAAAGCCCCAGTGGGGTAGACCGTATTAAAAGGGCAGGTTTTTTGATGAGGTTTACCAGTATAGTGTGGAGTCTGAGACATAAGGCATGAGAAAACTTACGTCAAATCCTTGTAAAAATATGGCTTACTTGTGCTGAACAGGTGAGGTTTTGGTCCTTTATCTCACCAATTCACTTTACTGAATCCTGGTGATTCACGGTTTCCCAAATTTTTGAAACTAGAGTGCAAGGGTCACTGAAATCGGAGTACTTATTGCCCTTCTTGAGGAAAAATAGAATGGCTCCACTTTTGAGGGAGTTATTAGCCAAATTGTGTGCAGCGGACCATTCAGAAAGTTCTGTGATGGCACTTTGAATGATTGAAAAAGGAGAAATATGGCCAGCTAGGAATTACATCATCAGAGTGTTTGTTAGGAAGGCTAGTGTCGTGGGTGAGGGTGGTACGTACGTGGGGTGAAAATAGAATCCGAGTTAATATTGTACCTTGAGAGACACAAAGGTAGAAACAACAAGAAAAGATCTAATGTAATCATAATAGGTCGACCATTGACGGCTCCGGAAACAGTCATACAGTTAAGGAATCACGGGGACACCAGAATGGGAAAGACAAGATAGTAGCTCATTCCCGTCAACACAATCAAAGGAATCACTGTAGTTCAGAAAACAAATCATAACTGCTCTCCTGTTTTGTTCAAGTGAAGAGAAGTGTTATATACCATGGTGGCAAGGGCATCTAGATTGGACCGTGTAGATCGATAAACCAGCCGGTACGAGTCCGAAACATTTGAGGAAAACTCCACATAAGGGAGAACTAACTTTTCGAAAACTTGGACAACTTTTGAGGATCAAGTAATGAAAAGGTGTTTGGACGAATTCTTCTTAGGACTAGTATGGTGGCCACCAATCTCCAGGAATTGAGAATTTTTCCATCATTCAGGCACTGATGAAACAGTTTGGAAAAAATGGGCAACATAATATCCATACATTCTCTAACGGTTTTTAGGATGAAGCCATTCAATTCGGGGAAATTAATATATTTTAAACATCAAGGATGGAAATACAAAAAAGAAGTGAAGTTTTGAGGGTCTTTTACTTCGACTGCGAGATTGTGAGATCAAAATTACTTATTGAATGCAAGGCTGGATGGACGTGGACACCAAAAAAGGCAAATGCAAAGTCAGCGCCATGGTATAGTCATGTGCAGCTTCGTTGCGCTTGATAGCCAGAGCAATATTCTATGGGGCACTTACGAACTAGCTTACCGAGTTTTAGCAAATGATCATCGAATTATACCAAATGAGAGAAATAACCTCAGAATCACTGGGCAGATATTTATCGAGAGTTTCGGTTTTGAAACGCTCATCACTATATCCTCTGAGATTGGTCCAACAGATAAGTTATTCCACCTTGAATGATATGCATAGCTCTTTAGTAATATCTGATTTGGGTAATTTTCTTGAATACATGAAAGATCCAGGTTGGTTTGACAAAACAAAATATGACTGCCTTAGATCCCACTATCCAGGGACGTGGTTTTGTAGTTCACGTTAGGATGTTGAGAGCATTCACATATATATATATATATGTAAGTTAGAAGTCAGTTTGACAATAGATTAATTTTTTCATCCCTGCCGATTTACGTGAAATCTAGTTCTCGGCCTTACATACAAGAACAAATTCACGTAACTGAGGAAGAGTAAGTCATATCACGATGACATTTGTGCACTCATACAAAACATGTTTTAAAGAAAACAAGGCATATTAGTTGTAAATAATCCTAAGATGCTGCACGTATCAGACACATCGCGAGTAGTCAATTCTCTCAATAGGGTTCAAGTAATGGGTGATACGTTGAACTGGACAAATTAACAAATAGAAATTTCTATCCAATAATAATTTTGATCTTTTGTGAGCAATAAATTATGGACTGTAAGCACCAGAAAAAAAGCTTTAGCAGTTTGTGAGATAATTAGTTCAAATTTCTGTATGGGTCGCAAAGCAGCTATCGACTAGAATAGAATATGAAAGTGGCGTAGAGTAGATTTGATAGCATATTTACGAAATGCGGAGGATTTTAGAGATTTGGATTATTTTGGTTGCTGAGCAAAGTAACTTGCGTTATGCAATCTGATAAATGTCACATTTTCACGTTTTTAATGTGCAACACAGCTCAGAGATTGAAAACCAAATTTTGTGGAGGACATCAGCTTGGGTGGGAGGAGAACGGTAGTTATAAGGGAACCCACTTTTGCAAAGTGCAATGAAAAAACCCGGCAAGTGGGAACCACACAGGACATAAGCACAGTGAAATCCACCATGTGGTAAAAAGTTTCGGCATCTACTTCTAGGTTCATAGTTCTCACAAGTTTCGATATTTTCTCTACCCAATCTTTGACCGCAGCTCGTTTTCATTTACCGGTATAAACATTCGCTACACAATCCGCACCCTGCGAATTCGAAAAGGGTCCAGATAGTAAGAATACATATCTCACATGATAAACTGATTTCGAAATTGTAATAAACTGACGCTTTTTAAACTCCTTGCCCTATACGGGCGTCCAGTTTCTGTTCCTCCTAGTTCGGGTGCTGCATCGCGTTAAGGATAGCAAAATAAGATACATCCACCGCGAATCAGACCAATGGAATTAGTGTTACTACATTCAGTAGTACTAAAATCGAATTCATCGCTGCTCATTTTGATAGAAATATGCCAATCAGTACTTTGTGAGCGACTACTTCTATCGCTGTTCATTCTGAGAAAAGCGTTACTATTTCTATCACTGCTTTCACAGCAACAAAAATATACCAGTGCTAGTACAAAAATCAAGTAGTTATGAATTTTGCTGTCTAATGACTGTTTCAGTAAACGGAAGACATAGATAATGTTAGCACCTGGTTTACAAACAATTTTTGATCGGCATGGTAAAATCCATAACTGTCATGTCCTAGGTGATTAGCACATGTTGGTTTTGATGAATCGGCATCAGTTCTACTGCGTGTGGCCAACAACTTGGTGAAAATGGTTCGTATTGGTGGTTCATCTACCAGCAAATTACAGAACACCATATAGTCTCGTGAACGTTGCACTAAGGTAGGAATGTTGTTTGTTTAAATTGAGGAGACAACGTGTCCATAAAGGAAAAGAATGGGGTGTGGGGCGGGGCTGTGAGTTTCTATGCTGGCCGTGTAGTTGGTGCTGGTTACCTACGGTCAGAAAATTCCGATCCACTGATTAGGTTGGAGAAGTTTGAATACGCAACCGCCGTGTGTTAGTGTATCTTAAGAACTGGTTTTGCGCACACAGTGAGGCAGGATCATTTATTCGGATTGTTATTGTTTCAACCACCGGACCCAGGTGGTCAGATAGATTGAACGGGTGTGGATTCAACCCCGAGGAAATGAAGTTCCTATACATGACACTGAAAACAACAGCAGTAGTTGGATTCTGGCATCCAGACAGAAAATGTCTTAGATCGCCCGCTTGAGACGAAGGGGACCCATACTGCGATTTGCTAAATAAGCCTCAAGAAAGAAACATTTTACAGTTGAGTGATCGTGTAAGGCCGTTAAGGTACACCTACCGCACTGTCTTTGAACCAATAACCAAGACAAACACACTCATTGTGAATAGGCCCGTCAAGTTGGTCAAATTTTAAGTGCCCTCTATGGGAAATCCACGCAAAACCACAATTCAACTGGTATTTGCTCGTTAGCATTTTGTCCATTGTTGCGATATTTACCTCTAACCTGTTCGCTGATTGTTAAAGTACACTCATATTAGTTTTAGAGGATCTTATTCAGCAGTAACAATCTATAACAGTGCTTTGGTTGCGGGGGTTTGCTGACTCCTGCTTCCCCAGCAAAAACCTAACTGGAGTATCGAAGTGATTATGTGGACTAAAATTGGCGAGAAAATTACAAGTAATAGCTTCATTTCGACTGTGAAGTTTAACAAATATAAGTGCCCTGCTATCGTTTTCATTTGTATATATATAAGTTACATCGGCCCAGGGCTCAATCCACTTCCATTGAATACACCTTACATTTACTATGTGATTCGTTTCTTCCTGGTAGATTGCAATTGTGCTTGCACCTGACTTAATCGGCCCCCGACTCAACCAAGTTGGGTGGTGCTGTCTCATCTGATCGGCCATGCACACGATGGTACGACCGATGCAATCATGATGATTCACTTCGTGTGTAAATAAACTAACACTATTCTTCTGCTAATTTTGTACATGAACTCGGTGGGTCGTTGGTTACGGGAAACCTTCGCTTCACTAAGTGTCAAAGGAAGAAAGAGTTCGTCATAAGAGTCGATCGCTGTGTGAGGAAAGAGTTGTTGTTTTTGTTGTTGTGATAAGAAACTGGTCTGCATCAGGTATTGCATGTGTTACACAAATCGTGGGGAGCCAGTAGAGTTGGTGCAGAAATGATCTTTTCCACTCGGAGACACTCACTCAGCACATAAGATAACACATAAGAAGCATCATTTCTAAAATTAATCAAGCAATCCATCGGTCGGTCAATCAATCAACCTGCCACCCAGTAAGCCAGTCAACCAATATATGATCTATTTCCTCTTTTATAAACACAAAAATGTATGTGACAGGAACTTACGGTAATTTCTAGTAGTGACATGCACGTTCAATCCACACGAAATGCCGAATTCCATCTCTCTGTGGCTTTCGTAGTATTTTCGCCTCTTAGAATCTGATTTTTGGCTGTTATATTGTGAACGGGCCATTTGACATAGGGGCGCGATTCGTTCGAACACTGTGGATGTATTGCGTTTTCCCCTCTTACCCACAAACTTAAACATGTCAATCTAAGGTAGAAAAAGACCAATGTTGGCTGAAATTCAAACCACATTTACACATCAGTGATGCATTTCTAGTTCGGTTTTATTATTCCCGGCTAAATTTACCTCTCCACCGTGTTTTGTATCGGAACAATTTCCTACAAGTCAAAATCGTTTGCTTATGGTACTACTGCACTCATATGCCGCGAAGGATAAGTTAGGCATTGAGTTGCTGATTGGTTTTCGTTTTGGTTTCCAATTCACATGCAAATGTGAAATAGTGACCTTCGCTGGAAACACAATCGTTGGTATCAAAGGCTTATGACGTCTCGTAGTCCTAATAAACCAGAAAATGCAGTGTGCTGCGTAGATCACATAATTTCGGTCACATAATCAGAATTTCTTATGGGTCCCAATGCGATAATGGATTGTGTATGACCACATGCTGCAATACGAAGATTTTGCTCTCAGAAGTTTGCACAAGTGTACTTGTATCTAACAAATTCGGGATCCATTTTGCTCGATAAACTAATGGTGACCGATACAGGATAGAATATACTAATTGTCTTCAACCTCTTCTACTCACCAGTTGTGCCAGTCCATTTGGCTCTGACGATAATGTTGTTTTACTTTCAATAGGCTTCCTATGTGATATCTGAGAAAGTTCATTTAGATGAACTGCCCTAATTCATGCCCACATTCCAAGCTCAGAGATACTCATTTTTTACGTTGCGCTGAGATCGTCAACATATCATTAATTGACACAAATAGACCAACTGAATTAGGCAGAAATAACGTTTTCACTTTATCTAACGGTAAGATCAACTTTTCAACATGTGAACTCTTTGATTCAAGGAACCATGAGTAATATCAAACAATAGATTCCACCCTACGCAGGAAGAGCGGCGACCCGATCCGTGTGAATGCACTGTCCCAATCCCAACCAATTTTACAATTGAAATCCCTCAAGAGCTAAAGCCCTCGTCGAGTTGGGTAACTACTCATCGACAAGAAACGTTACTTGATCCAGTGGTAAAGGGAACGTGGGGCCCTCCTGCGGTTACAGGCGTCACATGTTACACTTGCGCATGCTAGTTCACTGAATCCTTCGTCAGTGTTAGTGGATTTTCGGAAATTCCGCGTATGCTATGTGTATTGTTGTCAGTTGTTTGCGACAGCCGTTAACACCTGCCGTAGAAGCTATTGCTAATGTAATTTAAGCGTTTGATGCCATATACGGCGAGCCACGATAGAAGAAAATGGAGGCATCGCCAAACAGTATTTTGTGTACTGGTGACGTGACTTTTAAAAAATTACGCAGCCATAGGCGTTCTATTTTTCCGGTATTCATGAATTCTCTTTCAAATGGAAACATCATATATATGGAAGAAGAAGCGAGGCCAGTCTTAGTCAGTGACAGCACCGAAGTAGTTAAGACTGAGGTTAAAAATTACAAATGTGGGTTGCAATTCAAACTCTCAAACTACCAGGAACATTTGACCTAGAATCTTGTGTGGAAATATTACATGAAATGAAAACCAGAAAAAGAGCTTGCTGTTTACCAAGGACAAAGAAACATGGAACATTTAACAATTGAATAACTGCTGCTAAAGTAAATTGCCACGGAATGTTTTTCGTGTCTCTCTCCAAACCTGATTAGCACAAATAATATGACTTGAACCATTCGGAAGTGTAGCTGGTACCGACAGCTTTTATTAATTTGTAAGCATGTTTTGCGCGTTTTTAAGAACATCCTTCCTAAGAGCGAACAACCTCAGGGAAGCAAACTAATTTGATTGGTCCTGACGATGTTCGTTCCAAGGTGGGTTGAACTGTGCTACTTTTACTTCATGATCATCCATATCTTTAACATTTCAACCAGTTCTCCACCAGTATATATTGGGTACACAAACTACGATAAACGAACAGATTCTCTGATGCGCCTACTATTGCATGAACGCTTTTTTTCGGCTCCTTCATTTAGTCGGAGCACTAATTAACTAAGGCAAGATTACTATGAGCTTGGATGCCCGAGGTCACATTCCAGAAAGCTGACTAGTGTTTGAATATATCTTTCTCACGATTACTAAAATGCCTATCATTATATCTGAAAGACATTCAATCGGTGTTATGAACTATACAACATAGCACAAAAGGCACCATCGACACTCCAGTCTTTCGATGGTGGCTGGAAATCCAGTATTGTGAAGTTCGAACTCGGTGACACAGTGTCCGAATCCCATGTTCGCTGTTCACTAACCATTTTGGCCTATTTTAAATAACCAGATTTCCTTTTAGGCAATTTCATCCATATACTTATTGGAAAATAAGAGTTTCCGAAATGGTAATTATTGATTCAAAACACTGAGCCACCTTTATACGATTCATTAGAACAGAAAGAAAACGAAGCTTGCAAAATGCAAGTACTTTGTTTGCTCTTTCCAACTGCGAGCGTAAAACATAACATTATATATGCATGGTACAGTAGTGGGGTAAAAGTGACACTAAAGCAGGCAGGATCGAAAGCTCTTACAGTTCGTACGCTGGGAAGAGTGAAGTCTGTCGTGCGAACGCCAAGGTAAATATATAGAGTGCTGGCTGATGCATCATGATTGGAATCGCTTCCTTGAACGCTAACAGATTCAGTGTTCGGTTGCGCAACAAAGCTTCAAAATATAGGGTCAGGCCAATTTAGTGACCTGATGCAATTACGTGCCATGCATTCGGAGAAGCTGGAGCTTCCACGCCGTCAGTTGGGTGTCTGTTCTGACACACTTTGAGTCAAGCGGCGATCCGCCCTGTCAATATATAAGTCAACAAAGCTGCAAATGAACTGGTGGACAATATGTGAGACACTGTGATCAGCAAGAATGATTAAGACACTTTGAAAAGAAACTTTTGATGGTCTGCTGCATACGTAACTGAGTTGCCGTAAAAAAGCCCATCAGAGCTGACTAATGATTAAAATGTCTTCCACTTATTGAATCATCTTCTTTAAAAGGCAGAGTGAGAAGAAATTTCCCCTTTCAACGTTCATCGTTTTCTCACGCACCTGTCTCGGTTTCTGATGCTGTTTCACAACTCTTCCGGAGAACCGTTGGTCAGCAGCGTTCTTTTTCATGAACTCCTCTTCATTTTAGTACTTTATCTTCTGTAACAATTTTCCAGGCTGTATTGAAGAGATTTCTGATTAATTCACGTTTGCGAGTCACTGGCGAAAAGCTGAAGGCTTGTAAATAACGTCCGCCTCAAGTTGTTTCCACGTGGATTCTGCGTTCTTAATTTCCATCCAGACGTCTTGTCAATATTATATCTGAAAAAGGCAAACTATTATCACTATCTTCATGGAAAACAGTTAGGTTTAGACGAATAGAGTTAGGAATGTTGGCGAAAACGAGAAAACATTCTTCAGTTGTCAAAAACAAAATGTCATCCACTTATAATCTGCAAAATGGAAATTGGGAAATATGATCACAGCTAATTGTAGATCTCCCCTAAAAATTCATCTGCAAAGGGGGGCCTAGATGACTCCCGATGGCCACACCATCATTTTGCTTGTAAGCCTTACCTTTAAAAATAGGACGAATGTTTTCTGTGCCCAAAAGAATGAGATCTTTGAGGTACACGACGGGACTAAGCAAATTGAAGTCGTGCGAAGAAATAAAATTACATAAATAATCCACTGTCTCACGAAGATATACCTGCGCAGAAAACTAGGCAAAGTCGGCGGAAGACATTTTATCAGAATTCTTTGAAATATTGCTAAGCAAGTTGGCTAGCTCAAATGTTTCTTGTAGATTAAATGATGTTATATATTTCCGAAAGGGAATAGGGATCTCGATGAGCCACTGGGAAACAATGCGATAAAGCGAGTGTTGTTTGCACCAACGTGCCCCAAAATAACTCCAGGTTTGTGAATTTTGAGTGATCTTTTCAGGCAAAGCCTCTGTGTTGCAAGTTATTTTGGCTTCTTCTATGCATTCTCGGAGATGAAACCGTGTATGAGCAAAATGTGGAGTCGTCTCGATATCTTTTTCCGTGTCAGCATAATATTTTGTGAAGTAGTGTGCAGTTTGAAGCTCCGCGCATCAGCAAAGTCTGTCCCATCTTCTCCATGTTTTCTTTCTTCTCCAAAATTACGAAGCTTGATCCTTTGTCCGGCCGTGAAAAAAATAGTGTTTGTTTGTTTGAGTTCTTTACCCGCCATCCGATTTGTTCTTGATGGACAAGACCGTTGACGTATGGGAGCAGAGAGTTATTGTCCGGCAATATCGATCAGCTTGGCCTTGAACCAATCAGCTTTGCCAGAGACGTGATCACCAGATCCTTTAATTGATCATGAAGATTCTCGAACTGAACACGTGTTTAAAGCTGGTTCAGTTGCTTCGGCGACACTTTGAAATTTATTTCCAAAGGCAGAACCTCACATCGTGCTGTGGTTCACTGAGAGCCGGTAAGACTGTGAATTTATACGCTTGCGTCTTTCGGAGATGATAACCAGTGTTACATTTGGCACATGCTGCCCTCAAGGCTTTTGACTGTCTTCACCCTGATTCTTTGCAATATTTCACTTGAAAACTTTTCATACTAGATTCGACAGATCCAAGATAACGAGTCAAGAACATTCAAGAAAGATAGCTGTGTTTTGGTGAGCCTGAACATCTCGCGCGCAGCTTCGGTGTTGGAATTTGCGGTTCTTACGAGAATGACTTTGATCCTTGGCGAATTCTCCTTAGATAAAGGTTTCAAAAACCGAACTGGAAATCAAAATAATCACACGCACTCAGTAAGGAATTCAATCCTCGCCTTGGCTACGGTAGTTTTACAGCAAAGTTTAGTTGAGTGATCCGGAAACCGAGTGGCACTGGGGGGAGTCTTCGTTCGGAAAATCTGAAACACTGGGTTTCCTTTATCCGCTACATTAAAACAGAAAGAAGGCAGATTTCGCGAGATGGAAGCACTTTGTTTAGTCTTGTCAACGGCAAAAGTAAAACATGTCATTATACGTACTGACTTGTCTTAAGTACGTCGTTGACAAGAGTAAACTAAGTATTGATACAAGTAAACATTTTCTTTTTTATGTTTTAATGAATTATCATTTTGCTGAAGATATGATCTTGACATCGATCTTACCATTTTGTGTAACCAAAAGTGATTAAGTGGTATCCAGACTCCCTGCATTTTCCCTGGGAGGAATGGGACGACCACAAATTCGCGAAACATTCAGGTGGGCATGGGTCTCGCCATGTCCTGCTTCTCAAAAACTGATTGTTATTGTGTGAGTATGGGCTGACACATCGTCGATAGACAGAAACTTCTTGCGATCAGTCAGCACATCAGCGCTTACAATAATTCACTTCAAAATAAGAGAGAACGGACTCAAAAAAGCACAACAGGTCGAAAATACGAGAGAAGATTCTCGTCAAGTTTCAACTGGGTGTATCACCAATCTATCAGTCGGAACAGAATGAACCATGTAATATACATATATATATATATATATATATATATAATATTTGAAATCGATGCAAATTTTCGCCTGTTTGGCTCGGTTTTTACTTGCATCATTGCAAGAAAGCGAGGCTACATATTTTGAATACCCGAAAACTCGCCATTAGTGGCGAGGTTTTCGAACTGTGGTGTTTACAGTTTGCTTGTATGTGGAAAAAATATATACTCAATGGTAGAGCAGGTAGTAGTCGATTGCAGTCTAGTAACGGAATATGAGCCTTGAATGGAGAAATAAAAATAAAATGTTTACATTTAAGATAAAGATGAATGACCGAACTCCGAACACAGTCCAGTGTATTCAGATTGTTAATGGAAATCTATGGAATGTTTTCTTCTAAGAATGCAAAGAACGACCATAAGATGAACACTGTTGCTATCATGGATCAGAGTGCATCCCATTTCATACCTCATTCTTACTTTTTATCGTAAGATAATACACTATAGACGTGTATTGTAAATAAACGTTTCTTGCACAGAGAAAGCATGACAGTTGGATACTGCATCGTTTAGATCGATGAAATATCCGGGTGTCTCCGGCCCAGAAGAAAACGAAATATAACTCCCGATACCTCCCATCTATTAGAGGATTATAACTTGTTATACAAGTACTATCGATCATGAATGCAAAAATCCAACTACTTAGTAACCATGGACAACTTTTAAAATGTAGGTTTTACAATCAAATGATTCTGATGAAGTCGTCTCTAGGCAACCGATGTTCCAATATCCGTGTTTATGCCAGCGTGTGCTTTGCCTAATCAAACGGTAGTGGTAAGGACTGGGCGTCGACGTCATCCACTATCATTAGTTCTGTCGGTTATCCCTGGGTCATTCGAGGTCAAAACGAAGTTTTGACCATTTGGATGTTTACTTTTGAATGACGTTGGAACCGTAAACTGTTTTGTATCTCTGCTCCGTCCTCCTCATAAAAACACCGAAGATGGGCGCTGATTGCCATGGTTTATGGCTGCAGGCAGCATATGTGCTTTCGAAATTCTAGTTAGAGACTTTTGACCACTTCTTGTTCCTTCGGCCATGTCCTAAAATATGATTTACGAGTTTCGCTGAGATTTTGCTGAGGCCGATTTTGTGGTTGATCTCTATTGTTCTTTCCTCATGTTTTCGGTGATTCTGAATCTTAGTTATCTCTCTGTTTGCCCAATATTCTCATCAGGATATCCCTCCCAAGCGATTTTATAAAAACAGTTGTCCAGTTCTTGTAAGTGAACTGTATCTTTGGGTTCCATGGTGTAGTGTTTTATTAATATATTTTATTAGAAAAAATGCCTAGATACATTACTAGCTAAAAACGTTTTAAAATGTTTCGTTATTCCCCAGAACCATACAGGGTGTTGACAGAAACCAGTCAATCGATTCTTTGTTTTGAACGTGTTTATACCACTTTTCTTCTCGTACATCATACTGGGTGTGGCCGCTTATTGTTTTTTTCTGCAACACTGCTTAAGCATACCATTTTTCCCCTAGTGATGTATTGAGTGCAGAGTTTTATACTCTATAACAAGTAAAACAAATAATTTGTGAGGATTTCATGAAACACATTCAACGCGGTAAGTTCGGTTTCAGATAAAAATTATTTTAATCCAACATGTGATCGGTTACACGGTGTTGATTTTGGCACACACATTATCAGGCTGACTAGGTTTAATACACTCCAGACTAGGTACCAAAAGAGTTTGGCAGTCATGCATCCTATTGAACATTCCCGTGTATCAACATGCGATAAACCTAGGGTAACAGCTCACTCCGCTTGCAATTCAGTTAAGACGCGCCTGTGCTTATTTCTATTTGTAACACCATGTTATCTCGTTTTTCGCGTTTTGCCATCGGCTACTGTCCCAGTAGTAGGACATTATAACGGGAACACCCGTTTTCGTTCATCGTATTAGAAGTTCTTCACAGAACTGCCTTCAGGAAGGTTACCCACGATAACCGAAGAGTAGTCTCATAATTTTCCACGGAAAGCGCCATGCTATTGACATCATATTTTCTCGTTTAACACACCATATGGCGCATTGCTTTTCCGATACACTCCTCACCTCGTTCAGGATTCATACAGTTAGTATTGGTCAATTCGTCTGATCTTTGTTCTGGCAGGTCGGCCTATTTGAATTTGGTCATTTTACGTTTAGATCATGGAGGTACAGTGTTTTCTGTTTGAGACTTGCTGGCGGTTCACCCAGAATGTAGGCTACGCTTCTCTTTCCAGTTATTCTCGTTTACGGCACCACACATTACCGATGTAATTCGTTCATTATCACAAAAACACTACTTAATGAGAATTCAATTGATCTTTGGCATCATATTCAACTCGGAGGCGTTTATTCAGATCTCAGGCGCACGTAGATTACGAAAGAAAAATCTGCTGTCTACAATGGTCTTACCACTTTAAAAATTACTTTAATTGATGCTCCACAACAGGAGCGCCTTCCAGTGCTAGCTCTCCTGCCTTCTGAGTTTATTCCACTCAATTCGGTCTCTGCATGCTCAATGCAAGCACAAGTAGTAAACGGAGTCGAAGTGTGGGGGTGTACTTGTGTGTTCGAATTTCCGGTGAAAATCAGTGGCAAATATTTGTGAATCGTACACTCCCAGAAGATAGCGCAGAAATTCATTGACTCTGCCAATGCTGACTGTTTCAACCCTGAATATAACTGAGTTACTTTGATAGTGATTAGGATATTCATTATCTTTAGCAGAACCTCTTAAAGGTTTTATTTGTGTGATTGTGTATGCCAGTTGAATGAAAAAATAAGAAAAGACTTTATTTCCTTAACCGTATTTTGGAAGGACTTGATGGATCTGAGTTGCTTCGGTATTCCCACGGTCACGATATAAAACAACATTGGAGAGCAAATATTTTTTTAAATAAATACTGAACGTGCTTCTACGGATCATGTAGATGAATTGGGTACAACTGTTTTCCCTCGGATGATAGGGACGGACATGTAGTGTATCTCACGTAGGTCACACTTCCAAACTTTTCTCAACTCTTTTGCAAGAATCAACCGATTCCGCTGTCATATAAGAAAAGCAATTAATTATAAGACCAACGAAACTGACTCATTCAGCGCCAAGTATGGATTCGCAGTCCAACAACCGATCGAACGCAGTACAACTTCGGATTCTGGCCACAGATGAGTCGATCTCTAGGTCTGTATTGAATAGCGATCTTTTCCCACCAATATGACTAGTCCAGGCCCTTCAGTGGTCTCAGCCAAGGACGAAGCATTCGGAGAGAGAAGCAAGCATCTGAAACCTGAATTCGATGGCCAATTCAGCATCACCACACTCTAATTGAAGAACGTTACACCTCTCAACGATGCACACCCATTGCGACACCGAATATCAACCGTGACCGTGGACGATCAGTTGCACATTTCTGATCTACATGATCCATGAAAGCAAACTTAGTATGTACTTAAAACGAATATTTGCCCTGCAACTCAGATCCATCAAGTCCCCAAAAAATGAGGCATACACAAATACACAAATGAAATGCCTAAGCAATTTTGTTAGAAATGATGAATATCTCACTGGCTAATAGAACCAACTGCGCTATAATCAGATTTCTCCCAAAAAGTTCATCCTTAGGGTAATGCAAATCCCTAAAAAATCATTCATTGTTTCTCGTTCCATAAGAGAATTTCGCAAACACAAATAACAGCCTTTTCTAAGTAATGTATTCAATCCACTGTGATATTAACCTAGTGATTCCAAATTATTCGAATACTGGTGCTTTTGCGGGTAATGTTCATGGACTGTAACTGTTTGTGATCGGTTAGACTGCCATTTAGGTCGCAAAATCTTCATCAAAAGTCAAGATAACACTATAAGTTATCATCCTTGGCTTGATTGTTCGGGAAAGTCGTGGAGCCCCGATATTTGAATATTGAGACGTATTCTGTTGATCCACCGTTCAAGTACATACGGAGGATGCATTGTGTAGTGCATGTCGAAAGGATCTCGGTCTTTGATATACTGATCTCTAATCCCATGGGATTCGCAGAAGATATTACGAGGCTAATAAGCGGCTGTAAAGCAGTTAGGCTATCCCCAAGGATGACGATATTAACCGTGAATTCTAGATCGGCGACGAAAGTATCGGTGCCGGCTGAATACCTGGGTAATCCGTGAGAACCTTACACTATCCAGTCGACGATATAGTGAGGGACGTGGAAGGACTTCTAGTGAGATCTGGTCGAAGATTTTCATTTTTTATCCAATACCACTGGAATAAACTTCCCCATGTTTCCGATGCGATGTCGTTGTTGTATAAACTGATCCCAGGATATTCTGCTGCAATGGTAGCTATATTAAAATGATCTAACAGTAGTGCAAAACTATCCATATGCGAAATGGAGAAGATACCCGGAGAAGCAAAGAGTCAAACTGGAAATTTACATGTGAAAATGAAACGTCTGATTATGCGGCATGGTGAAGAAAGCAATCCAGTTATGATAAGATAACTGTAGTGTGTGGTGTTCTCTTTAACGGACCGTGTTAAAAAGGTCACACCATTAAATATTACATTAGTGGGTAATTTATTAGTCCTTGGCAAAGGAATTTATCTGCATAAGTATTCTCCACGCGTGTGTAAATTTGGCACAACAGAGACTGGAGTAAACTACGCGTGCACACAAGGTTTCTTTGAAGTTAAGTTTAGTTGTGGGGCGCAGTAACGTTGCCGAGAAATGCAAAATTCACGATTTTGAACATTCCAAGCAAAACTAGCACAGAAATAGCCGTGTTTCAAACACGCTATTTAACACGACCCTTTTCGTATTTCTAATACCCCATCTAGCTCGGTACAAGCCCAAACAGTTATCATTCACCCGTGAAGAACCGAATGGTGATCGCAGTAAGATTTATTGAACGTATTGCTATTGATGCATATAAAATGAGTCAGCGAAAACCAGGTATCTTATTAGTTAGTGGTTCTAGTTGATGGACAGAAAGAGTTGTGAAGGTATTCTTTTGAATTGCACAGGAATATCGCGCATAGCGATAATTTTCATGAACGATTGCTTGTATGTTTTGCTGATACTTGATAGGGCACCGTGTTTCTCAATGAACTGCAGAAGTGCTTCCCTGGTTTCCAGTATAACAAAATAGTGAGTGATTTCCTCATACGTTCGTTCCATTTTTGAATAAAATTTCTCCCTGAATCAAACTCTTGGCGCAATTTGCCTCAAGTCATCATGTTTATGCAAAGCAGCTGCTGAAAATCTCGTACATGTCTTTGATTACGACTTTTTGGAGGGGACACTCTGCTTATAATCACAGTAAACTACGGAGGATGGGTGACCTCTTTCATACGTAGAGAATGATTCGAATACCTCCACCCCACTCACTCTCAGGCACCACAGTGAATGTTTTCTTTGCGAATTGGTGGAAGTGAAGTTTTATTCATTTGTTCTGATACACCATCATCTTCAATACATTATCGGCACTCGATGCATTCCCTTACTATACTGAACTAGTCAGTGGAAATCTCTCCATCTGGCACAAATACGTTGAGATGAAATTCAATGAAGTAAAGCAACTGATGTCATTATGCTCCAAATCTAATATTGGTCCGCTCAGTCTTGATCACATGTTATAAATGAATAAACTGATTTTTGATTCCACAATCAGAAAATAATGAAGCAATTCACCTTGGGCAAATTTGTTCCACTGAACTAATAAAAATCGTACTCTTCCTCATGTCTTACTGCATGATTACCATACCTCCCAAAAGGTCACGAAATTGCTAGCAACCTGATAATTTAAATGTGGTCAAGGAAATTGCTGACTACTTCAATATTATTGTTTCTTTTTCAGGATACTTACTCAGTATACGAAAGAATAAATGACTACTAAACTCATGTTATGACCTGCAATATTCTGTTGTTTCTAAAAATGATAACCTCGACATGCTCTCTAATTGTCACTCGAAGTGACTTGATCGAGCGAATGAGAGTGATCTGGAAACCTCTTTCGTTTACATCACAGGAAATTATATCTACAAAAATGGTGACGTTTGAGCAAACTGCAATTGCCATCATGTGCGATGAGAAAATCTCGGTTAAAAAAAATCCTAAGAGGAGGCTTGATTTCAAAATATATAAATTGCAATTCATTCTCACTCTCTCCTCCATATATTGACCATTAAGAACCCAATATTATCCGTGCTTCTTGTCCTTCAGATCTCTGAAACAGATAAAGTAGCAACATGTCCGAGAACCTTGACTTTCTGTCGGCTACATTGATTTGTACATTTTTCTAACTTGGATGAATTATGATTGCATGTTTTTGGCCTGATGACTATGATGGATTTCAGTTGGTGAAATTATGTACTCATCCAAGGTATTCCCTAGAGGTTATCTGACAGGAGTCATAAAACAAGCCGCCCATCTAACTTCCTGAAAAATTGAGAATTAGCATTTTTACCAAATAATTCACCAACTGTACTCACTTTATTCCAGGCAATTCACGAAACAATCCTCTGTATCAACCACTGATGCTATTTACTAAGCTGACCACTCTATTGATTCTGCTATTCTCTTTTGTAGCAGTATTGTAAGTTCAATATATATGTTGATCAATTCAAACAATCCACGTACATTCACCATGATACTATTCTAAATATTTTTATCATAAAGGTTTTGTAGTTTAAATGTCTAAAACCTTTAGGAATTATTTTCTCTACTCACTCATTCTTCACTCCTTGTAGCACCATACAAAATTCGTGTTTTCAATGCGAATTTTCTTCTCCATTTCATTCCACTTTCATATTCATGATCAATTTTAAAGGCTCGGCAAAATATTTATGGATATATCTAAAGAGCCAAAGACTGGGTTTATTCACTCCATTTTTTTCTGTGGAAAAGACCTGTTTATACTTTCTCATACGTCATTTCTAACTTCAGTAATCTGACAGGTAAACAGACACGTAATCCTGAGGGATTTATTTTAAAATACGACGAACTCAGAAGCATCAGAACAAATGAATTTGGACTCTTCATCAGGTTGCATATCTTAACACTTGGACAACTCAAAGGTATCTAAAATATTGTTGTCCTGCCTCCAGATAAAGTTTTATGCATCGTCTGAAAAACAAAGCGTGTACCGAGAAAATTCGCTGGCAATCTCCAACGTTACCCAAAAGCAGATGATACACAATAAAAAGATACGTGCCGCATGAAAAACGTGCCTACGAGAACTCGTTATCACATGTGTGTAATCAAGAAAAAAGTTGACAGGAAAACTTTACCTTCTACAAAATCAAGTAAAGCAATTTTGCCATCGGTGTTGATAATTTCTATGATCAGCTCGCCATAGCATAACTTTGCCAAATTGCTGGCAGAGTTGCTGAAAACAGAGACGTTATCAGTCAGTTCAGCTTCAATGATAGCATCGAGAGTTGTCGATTGATGAAGGGTAGAAAAATGAAGAATCATAGACCATGCATGAGGAAAGTTACCACCCTATTCAATAATCTTCTACTTCATTAGAATATCGGTGTTTCTTTTCAAACAATATAGCAAACCTAATCATGAACTGGATCGCCATGCAACGAAACGTTGCCACAGTTTACTGCTGCTATCAGGTCTAACTTTCTGAGTAAAGATAGACAGGGTCACTACCGATAGCCAATCGTGACCCATGCTGCCATGTATCCTCATTGCGGAACTGAAACACAATCTGACACACAGAATCGATTGGCAGGACTTATACCGTCATTATGTAGATGATATATTCAGTACCTGTAAAACAAATGAGCATAGACAGCCTTTGTTTGACAAACCCAGTAAAGTCCATCCGAACATTTATTAACCACCCCGCCAAGAAGAAAAAAAACCAACTCAAATACCTGGATAACAAAAACTCCCATCAAAATGTTGTAATAACCCGATGATGGTTCTCCTGAAATGACACATCGTTTTCGCAACATACGCATTTAACCGTTATCTCCTCAGTAAACTATCTTACTAATCTTGTCGGAGTTTAAATCTACAGCAAATTCGCTTACGTAAGGGTGATACATACAGCACGACAGGGAAAACGTGATTTGGGAACTGTTACATACGAACAAGATTCCAGTCACGATTATTTATGGATAATGCCGCTCCAAACAGAATGAAAATAACTCACCGGAGGTGTCAAACTACGAGCTGTCTTAGAATTTTTTCTCGAAAATTACGATACCAGAGGCGTAATTTAAACAAATTCTGGTGAATTATATCTACCACCAACACTATTAGCAGCATTATAACTTACACAATTCATCTTCACTTTCAGTAATCATACCTACCATGCAGCTAAAAAAATAACTGTTTACAAGTACCCCCAGATACCTGCACTATCGATGGATGAACAGCAGCCCTCATTCTGTCGCCCAGTCTGAAGAATTTTACCGACTTCAGTGTCAATTTTCAACTCTCTACATTAAGAGGGCAGAGGGGCAGTTTCTCCAGCGAAGCACCGAAAAAATTCCAGTGTGGTTAAGTAAAACTGTAAGAGACAATTTTCTCTTACTGAGGTCATTATCAAAACAAAGAAAGTGTCCTTCGTCGATGAAACAAAACCTGCAGTAATCGAAGGGATGCGTAGTTCTCAAGGGAGCTTTTCAGTTATTCTGCTCAGCGCCAACGCCGGACTACTCAAATACACCAAAGCTCACATTGAAAATCCTGATGTATGTAAATGATGTGAATGAAATATCAGCCTGGCTACCCCGTGGCAAACGCATGCTTCACTCGATTCTCCTCCCCACCAAAAACATGCTGTTCGTGTGATCGCTATTTCACCTCCGTCAAAGTTCTCTTCTCTTTGCTACAGAAGTAAGTTAAATGACCACAAAACGCATTCCTAACAGTGCAGCTGATGAACATGTATACACTGTTGAAAGCTTTTACTTGCTGCAAGCTTGTTTCATACACATTATTATGCGCCATTTGTTCATCGCAGAATCAGAGGTGAACATAAGTATTTGAGACCCGGCTAGGAAATCAGAAAAAAAATGTATTTGAAGCCTACTTCGTTGCCATCAACTTCACAGTCAAGACAAACCAGCATATGGCCACTGCATCACAAGATATGACATTGCTTCGTTTGCATGTAATTAGTTGTATGGATAAAACTAATTGTCAAATTATGACAGATGCGTCGATTGGGGTAATGATCGCATCTAAGTCAGAAAAACAAAGGCAAATGTTAATGTTATCGGTAGTTTTACCGTGTAGAAACATAGTTGGACAAAACCCATGCAGGTGTAAAGAAAACGGCTGAGCTCCCTAAAACGGCTTTTGCCAGAAGTTACAATTATATATCAAAAAGACTTTGCCTTGCTGTATCACTCACCGAAGAAGAATGCGAATTCAAACGAGACGTAGATTTGAAAAAAACTAATGAGTATATTTCCCAAGTTTCATAGATTAAAAATAGAACTAACAAGATTGCTGTAGACAGAAAGCTTGCTCACATTTCTTTCTTGCTTCAATTAGGTGTTTATTCCGACGTTGAATAGCATGTCTCTTTATAGACATGACATTGTAGGTAAAAATGTATCTAAAGGATAACCTTCATAAATACAAATATAAACATCTCTCTCATAATATTGTCACCTCTTGGAAATGTATCTGCCACACGCAAGTGAACAACTGAGAAATGCCTAACCCATTAAAGCCCATCAGATTTTTGCTTATTTCAAATCGAGAAGTTGATGCACCTTCGATTTGTTACAAGTGAAACGGTAAGAGAAATGTTATCCGCAATCGACTGAGTAAGATCACTCATGACACGGCTTTGTTACCAGATTGAAACCTAAAGATATATTGCAAAATACACCAAAACATCAGGATAGGCTTGAAAAATCATACTGAAAAATAATCGATTTGAAGTCAGTACTATATTGAACAAACAGGAAGAAGGCAAACTGACGGCCTTCGTGCTGTGGTACCAACAAAAATAACCAGTCCACAGCGAACATAATGCAGTTGAGAGGATAGGCTAGAAAATTCATTGTTCTCGGTCAAAAGAAAGCCTTCAGAATGCAAAAGATTACGATTTCATTTAGACACAGAAACCCAACAAGGTATTAGCCTTTTGTTTGTTCTAAACGACTGAATAGAAGAAAGGTTTGTAGACCGAAATTGTTTTGATATATTCTTGCTGTCTTACTTCCTTTATCCAAAAACACTTGGTGACCTCCGAGACTACGGATGAGTTTTAGGGTTTTCTCATACAAATTCTCATATATGAAATATTCCCAGTTCTACTGATAAAATCGATTTTTTTGTTTCTTCAGTGGTGCATGTACCTAAGAGCATACCGTAGCTTTACTTGTGTATTGGGCTATGATGCGAACAGAGTGGTCCTATTCCGGTGCACTACTTTTTCAAGGGACTTGCCTTGTAACCTATAATCATTATATATATATATATATATGCATATATATTGATAGTAAGTAGTATGTAAACGTGTGAACAAAAGCTCCCCGGAAGCACACGACCGGTTTCGCGGTTGTTGCCACTCATCAGGTATGCGTACCCGATACTCCTCTGCCCATTTGTTTTCATACTGGTACACTCCGATGTTATATGTTCACTATAATCTAATTTTATTCGTCTGCAATGTGAATGGATGACCCAGACACGAATAACTATGAAAAATCACAAATGTGATTCATTTGTGGTCTCTTCAATATATATATATATATATATTGTAATATCAGTTACTAGGCCTCTAGAAATGATTAACAAAACAACGCATTAAAATCGTGTAGACAAGACAATTATGTTTTACAAAATGGTATTGTTTGTGTGAACATGAATGCTTAATCATTGGTCCCGTGTTCAACTTTGGTGAAAAGTTGTCCAAAATGAATTGATCGTGATGCGTATAAATATGGAAAAAATCACAAACATCCCTGATCCTAGAAGTAGGTAGGTGACATGAGAACACACTGAATGCAATGTAAGTTCGCGTTACAAACCGGCTTACGAACTGAGTGACGAGCGATTTTTCATGCCTCAATATCTCGCCTGGTTTCTCACTGTCAACGGTACACCTGTAGCTGCTGGAGCAACGCGCTCAAAAGCTAGACAAGTAAATTGCAAGCAAAAAAAGGAGATTATTCATTTTTGATTGCACTATGATTTCTAAGTAACAAAAGACATAACACCAAGCATAATGTGTTCGTGCATCAAAAAATCCCACAAATGTTGGCTTACAACACAGCTTTAGTTTTCAATTCACATTTTTTCTTCGTGGGTGTCCCTTCGTATGTGGGCTGTTTTATGCTCTCAATTTGATTCACGTTATGAACTGTGTTAATAGTATTGAGGTAGAAAACACTCTACGTCAGCATCTTATTACCTGTCGTCTTCTCCTCAAAAGAGCACGAACAACCAGCTCCAATGAAAATCCTTGAACCAGCTAGGTTTTTGCGGCATTTCAAATGCAATTACGTTCTGACCACAGAAAGCCATATTTTGGTCTTTTTATTTCGATTTACAAACTGATTCCGATACTTCAGTGGTAATAGTTAAAAATCTCAGTCTTATTTTTTAGTTCCAACGTGCACATATCTACAAATTACTTTCGGGTAATGTGTGGGATCGATTATACTTCGCTTGGTTGATTAATATTTTGACTCCACGTTTTACTCTCAAACCGCAGGTCATCCAATCAACCATGAACTCAAAAGCACCTGACTCGGGTTTGCTTTTGCTAGAGCTCATCAGTGGCACATATCCACTGCTGTACAGTACCCGATCCGCGGTCGCCCTTTCCAGTCATTTAACTGCTAAAGCAGGCTTGTCTGTGGTTGGTCTGGCAGTGTGTAGACAAGAATACTAACATAATGGGATAAATGTGTATCGGAAGTAGCTTGTTCGGCAATTTCTATCAACTGCTGCTCAGTGTCCTTCTTACCAAAGGGATTCCATGTTTTTTCTATCTCGTACTGTTACCAATGTGGTTGAATTAAAGAAACGAAATGACGTTCTCATTAGAAAATGTAGACGACTACGAAGTCCATTAGAATTGCGTTCTTCTAACAGCAACTGATTACCTCTTTTCAATTTCCCCATATCACATTCAACTATGGTGTTACTCCAAGATTGGTTACACAAAGCAAAGTGCTCCCCTTTTAGTAAACTGAATAACTTAGGGCAGATGATACCATTGTATCGTGATACAGCTTTAATGAACCCCTACAAAGTAGAAAATTCATTCGCTAGAAAGCCGGCAAACATGATGGAGGAACGGCGAAACCAAATAAAATTTGCCAACTTGTCCAAGATTTTTCAAAGTCACCCGATACGTTTCATCAAAACGATCGAAGAACTGCTCGTTTATGAGATCACACGAACTATGTCCAAAGCTACAGAATACACGCAAATGATCATGAACACAATAAAGGCAGCTACTATATATTCCACTAGAACAACTGAAATGATTTCCATCCATCTCTACCTGACAGCTCGAGAAATTCTCCCGAGTGAAAATAATACAACCATGGGATCAAACACTTTAGAGATTTACCCATAGTCGGCTTTGTGTTTGGTTAGGAAGAATGATAGCATACCACTTGTCAGAGACTACATTAAACTTCGTTAGGTGGTCAGTCCGTGGCATGGAGAGGAGATGGTAAAATCCATACCAGTGCATTTGGTAATTTAGCGCGTATCGGGTTTCCATGGTGGGTTAAACAGCCACGAGATTCATCCAATCAATGATCATGTGTGGGAATGTATGACATGTATGTATGTACGTACGTATGTACGTATATATGTATGTATGTATGTATGTATGTATGTATGTATGTATGTATGTATGTATGTATGTATGTATGTATGTATGTATGTATGTATGTATGTATGTATGTATGTATGTATGTATGTATGTATGTATGTATGTATGTATGTATGTATGTATGTATGTATGTATGTATGTATGTATGTATGTATGTATGTATGTATGTATGTATGTATGTATGTATGTATGTATGTATGTATGTATGTATGTATGTATGTATGACATGAGCGGTGACACTTATAGTTACCCAAATTAACATCCAAAATAATACCGTTATTCATAGATTTCCCCTTATTTCCAATCCCGATGATTGTTTCGATATTCAAGTTCAACTGTTGCTGAGATGTAGAAATTAGCAAACCACCGCAATTACTGAACTGTTAGTAGTTGATACAGGGGAATGAGTTCCCCCTAATACTTGCAAATTCGGGAGGCAAATGTGAATAGATACGGATGAACTAAGGGCAGATGGGAAATAAATACTGTGCCAACGGATGATATACCGTCGACCAAATATTACTTAACCTGTTATTTCACTCGCATTTTCCAAAGAAGTGCTATAAAATTGACCAACAAGACCAGTTTATCAACAATGGACGCATCCAAGTTGTTTCATTTATCACTAACGGTGTGGTATAAGTAGGTCAGTAGCTTTGTACGATCAATCCGCGCTAAAATAAACTCTTTTTGAAACTTTATTTGGCAAATCTTGGTATTGGTCATCAATACGTCCAATGGACAATCCAGAGCATTTTTTCGCCGGACGTCGAAAGCTAACTACCTCCATCATTTTCAGTAAAATATATAGAAAATCGACGCTCGCAAGCTGGACCCACTTGCATTGATCTCATATTACTTGGAACCCGAATAAATGTCAGTCGGTTTGAACACCCGAAATTTATGAATCCTACAAACATGATCATGAATGGATACTCTCACGGCCGCACTCTTTTAGGGCTTCCATAAAGCGATGTATGTGAATTGTTTCAAGGCGTACGGATTTGGCAATTTCCTGTGGTCAGTCGTCCGTATTTAAGAATTCATATATATCAGGAGATGTGCGCAAGAACCGCTAATATAGTGAGCAAAGTAGGCTACGCAGACACTCCATTCTAGTGCGTAGATTAGGTAAGGCGATAGCAGCCAGCCCGCATATCCTTGTGATTATTTAATCTACTCATATTTGTTCCCTCGTGTTCGAAACGTCGAGAAGTCTCCAGTTATGTGCGGTGCTGACGATTCCAAAAGAGGAGAAATTAGTGATGAACACTTCCGCTGTTTTCGATGGTGAGTTAATCCTTTCCACTGCATGACGAATCAAATTATGCAAGGCATATTTGGAGCTGTTTTAAATATTACTCATCATCGATCTAACAGGAATTATGTTCATTTCAAATAATTTGAACTGAAAGACTACTAGGCATTCTTTTTAGTAGGTTTTAGTCTCGGTTCAACGAAGGCTCTACTTCTTCTGTTATGTGTTAGCATTTCACATTATGAAAGCAGGTTTTACCTTATTTGCCCCACATCCAGTTCACACATTGTTTAGACTTTGTTTATACTTGACCTCAACAGTGCTTTCCTCTATACTTGATAGTACTTGCACTGAGGATACCCATCGATATAAGATCTAACCTGTGCTTGAAACACTGGTAGTATGCAGTTGTTCGTCCTAGTGTCCACGTTATTTGCATACCCCAAGTTTATCCCAATAAGCTTTCGGTTTTCAAGTTCTTTTTCATGATATGCATGAAAACCGTCTTTTTTGTAAACATTTCATACTCAAAACCTCAAGTCTACGAAAGTTTACGTGTGGATGGCTTTATGAAACAGAAAATCAACTCATTATTTAATTTAAATGAGATGGGATTTCACCTTAACTAAATCACGTTTGACTTTGCTGAAATGCATTGTGCATTTTCTGATTGTAATAGTTTTACTACAGATAGACGAAATAATTATTTTATACGTAGTTATGAATTCTTATCCTGCAATGAAGAATGGAGACTAACCAAAATTATTTCTCAATATTTTTCAGTCACATTTTTCATTTCACCGATTCAGATCACGAGCACACAAGAGGTATTCAGCATGCAATTACCGTGCAAACGAACTGAAATATGGTTCGTCATTTTAAAGTTATTTTGGTTTTGCCTCCTTTGTCACTACGCGATTTAGCAATCTGAGGATCTGCCATAGAACAACTTGAAGACCTATCACAACAAGAAACGTCATCGCGTTTCTGCAACTTAAATTTATAAGCAGGAATCACAAACTAAATCCACCGATATGAACTCCATTGACGTTCAGTCATGTCGAATACTACTACTAGGCTAATGGCAACAGTCACAATAATAGTAGAAATAACAATAATAACAATAACACTGCTGTCCACACCACAACAGCTGCCACTACCAATAATGCTACTGCTGCTAATACTGATATTACTTATGCTACCACTACCGCTACTAGATAGTCACCGGTGAGCGGCTTTGTACCAGCTAGCTTCGGTCAAGCAGCCCCGGGCGGCTTGGCAACGAATTATTATCCGTCCCAAAAGTTTTGAGTCAAAACGCTTATTTACAGTGTTGTCAGGATAGACTTTGTTGTTAAGAACTTGCATCAGTCTTTAGATATCGTATACGGATAAAGAAGTCAAGTTACCTGAAATATACGACACCCCCCAAGATGTATAGTTATAATTATTGCAAGTAATGACTATCGATTGACCGATCACCCTTACAAGTGATGAGCGTTAGAGTAATCGGTTGAAAAAGAGTGAGCTTATTTCAATGCAAATTTATCGCACCCATAATTATTGTATTTGCAACGTACAAAATGTATTGGTCTTTATTCAATAATTTACTTTTTAAAGCGTGCAATACGTACAAACTTTGAGACAACAACAATTAGAGGAATCCGTCACTTCGAAATAAAACCTGAACCTCATAAACTGACTAAATTACTGGTTTCCCCTCGGAGTCCCAACGAGTTTAAACAATGACTTTGATACAATCAAGGTAATACCTTCGATCCAAATTTCATTGTTATTTGCTACAAGTAGCATCAATTCGCAATCATCACTCCCGTTGCTCTGTCATGAAACAAATTATTACCAGTCTATTGCAACTCCTCTTTACCTAATGGAAACTTTTCGCCTACTTGATTTGAATATGGGAATAATTTTCATGATTTTATTCATACACTGAGCTTGTGGAAAATAAATTGAACCTTTTGGGCTGAAATGAGATTTCTAAAACACTTCTATCGGCAGGGTTCCCAGTTGTCTAGTTTCTGTGGAATTTCCCTGTGAATCAAATTACTTGTGAATTGCTCTCGGTACGTTTTATTCTGATGGCATTCTCACTTGTACCACTCATGAGTAACATGCACCTGGATCATGGACCTCGATCATTGACGACCACACACCGGGTTTTGGTTTCTGTCTCTCAGCCCGAGATGCGTTGGAAACAAATGAAGTGGCGTATTTAGAATAACAATGCCGACCAGACAACTGGTCGTATTGCAGTCCATCAGTTGACCATATTTAGGTGACACAACCTGACAAAGTCTAACACCGTTTTCGAGAGTTCATCGTCAGTTGGCGCACTTAGACGAGGTAAGCCTTCTGGACACACCCTGAAACGTGAATTGGAAACCACTTGAGTAAAACCAACCAGGACACGTCATGTTTTGGTCAGTCAACGGAGCATCGCGCTCCTTATAGTGTAGCCAAATGACGATAGTGAGGTTTTCGATTAGTCATTGATTTGTGAAGTCACCGCAGATTTACTGAGTCCCAACATCACGACGACGTTTTTACATTTCGGTCAAATAATGGGGGGAGCGATTATGTGTTAACGACTATCGTATTTTTGTGCTGACTAGTTAGCCTGATCATGTGGCAATCGGCCTCTGAAACTTAAAAACGCGTAAGTCATACTTTTTTTTGGAGTTCAGTACATGATACCTACTGACAAACTAGGAATTCTCATGATTCTATGTCCAGTAAACCCAATTATCTCACAATTATTCAACAAATTTAGCTTTTTTCCGAACGAAGAATGTCTGTTTTGTATGCGAATATTTTCAGGGGAAGTGATTTCTATGGAGAAGCCTTATGCAATGGGCGTCCTTCGGAGTATCGGACATCAACAATGCTATAATTGCATGCGAGTATCGTCCAATCCGATTTCCTGTCGCAACAGTCGCTCGCTAATTTTTGTTTAGTCGTCTGAGATTATTGGTTTGTTTTTTAATTCACCCACCGTAATTCTTTGCATCAATTTGTTTGAAGTGTTTAGTTCTACTACTAAACATTTTCTCAAGGGAATGTGCAATGTAGACGGAAAACTTCTTCGATCTCTGCTACTGAGTACAACACAATGTTTCAGAGTGAACACCCAGCGGACGTGTTCGGGAAAGACTCGAGTTCACCGCAAGCCCGAGCGAGCCTTAAAAGAAACCAATCACAAGTGAACGTGGATTTGTGCGTTGGTCTACCACTGATTGACTTGAGTGCATCGCATTTGTGGACGGGGTCGTTGAGAAACTGTACATGATGAATGCATGGCCTTAGTGCAAAACGTCGGTGAGAAGTTGACTCACTACTCTTGGAGAGATTCTGGAACATCCGTCAATACTTATTTGAGGTTGTTGGTTAAGGAATGAATAGCTGGTCCCTTTGGCAGGCAGAATAAAAACAAAGCATCATTCCAGGATAAATGTAATTAGAATCCGAATTGAAAATCAACTTCAATTGCGCACATATTGTCGAAAATCGTCTTCGATGGTGAAGTGTACATTCTTAAACTCGAAGTTGTGCAGAGTTTACTTGGAACTTTACTCTACTGGGAATGAAACTGTCAGGAGGACCTATGGGGGATAAGGTCCCCTGTCTACGTGACGTGGATGACACCGAATATGTGGAAACCTGCACGCCTGTTTCGAAACTGCTGTCTCTCAAACAAACTGAAGTAGTCCGTTCACAATCACAAAATAATCGACGATTTGAGGTGAAATTATTAGAGATCATTTCAAAGTGTTCATCTCTCGTGGTGTCTACGGAAAGAGAAGTCGAATTTTTGCAAATTCATTCCAATGCATTGACAGAAATCCACAATCCGATGGTTAGACGAAAAAACCATATTTTTTTGCCGAATACAATCAGTCATATACTGACTGAAGTGTAAAATGCATCTGCAACAAACTGCTTAGTTGAATGTTTTGCACAGCGAGTGCATAGAAAAATGTGGAGCGAAATGCGTACCAAACATAACGCAGAAGCGAAAACATGCTGAGTTCTAGATAGAAGTAGGATAACCGGGTGAACAAGATTTTCCACAGTAGAGTAGGACATTTAATCTTTAACTACAAAGCACTCTCCATTGTTGCTGATAAAATAACTTCATTTGTTTTCGTCAGTTTCCATGAGAGAACAAGCCACATTGGCTGAACGGCCAGATGTCTTTTGGCCTCAATGGGGAACACGATCGCGGTTAACTTTGTCGTGGATGAGGGTTGAAAACCTAAAATGTATTCTTCATCCAGTTGGTTTTCTTTTTGAAAATCATTCGGTTGATGTGTCGAAAATTTCCTTGAGCCAGATGGACCACGGAGCTTGGTAACAAGCTGCTTATATTCTGCCTGTGGATTTGGTGACTGGTAAATCCATGAGAAACGAGATCACGTGAATCATGTGCACTGGACCACTTGATGCAACCTGTTGACCTAGGTAGCCTTCATTCGCGTTGGCTGCGCGCACACAGCTTATGAAACCCACCTTGAAATTTGTCTGCACGACGTAGCACGGAAAGAAACTAGCAGATCTTTAGAATGGTGAACAGTCTATGTTCTATCACTTGCGACTCAGTTTGCATGCAAGCACCAGGCAGTGTAAGAGATCAAGAAACGTCGTATGACGCATTTTAACGAGCAATGTGAGCCTAAAATATGAATGGGTAGTAGTCCAGAAAACTAACGAATTCGGACGAACGCAGGTTAATTCGTTTTGGCTTCAATAACATAGTCCATGTCGACGCTGAAAGCTTTAACTGGGGTCAGCGTTTCGAAACGAACGTTAAATAACTCCTAAAGCTGTGTAGTGGATAAAATACAAAACAAGAATAAAAATATACATTTTTCTCAATGCGATACAAAGAATAACACTTTTCTTGGGCGGAAACGCATGTAGCGTACACAAGCTAGTGGAAAAATATATACTTCAACGATGAAGGAAATTAGTTTTATTGTACAGCAGGACGCTTGGGAGTATTGCTAGCATGGTGTCCAAAGAGAAGAAAGAATTCCCAGCTAAAGAAATAACGACAGGTGCTTAGTCTGGAGAACCGCAACTAAAGGCCAAAGTGCGGTAATTATAGTTGAGCGCATGCATGCATACGTGGGAACAATTTGCTCCTATTGGTGACCATCAGATTACAAGACAAGGCCATATCCCAAAATGATAATGCTCTTGTCTACTGCTTACACACTGCAAACCGATGTTTTTTGTGATCAGGGTCATACATTGGTCCGTCTGTAGCCCAGATCTAAATCCAGTTGAGAAACTATGGGGCAAACGTGCTCACCGTTTGCACAAGGATTCCTGGGTTAACGAGTCCAAAAGTGATTTGGCAAACGCCCGTGAGCAAGAATGAGTGCACGTTCACCAGGGGAAAATTGCGGGCCGTGTGAGATGTATGCCGATGAATATCGAGGCCTTAAAGTGGAATTGGGTTTGCACATGATTTGAACCAGTAACTATTGTGGTCGAGCAAAGAGGGTCCTATGCTTTCGTCACTCCCTCTTTTTCGCGTATTCTGATTTATTCCGTTCAATTAATTATTTTGTGAAACTTTATATTTCCAATCATAACAGGTTTTCGGTCATTTTGACCAGATATATTTTCACTTTAGAATGCAAAATCGATTTGCGGAAAGCTCTGGTGAGTGCTATAGTTTTCTTTCACAAAGTATCAAAACCTCCCTGTAAAATAGTCTTGTGGAGAGCGTTCTAAGTTCGTTCCGAGATGTGCTTCGCCTCAACCATAAATTGAACCAAGTTGGGCCAGTATTCGGTTGAAGTTGTTGTATCTCTAACATGCTTGGATTGTGCACTAGCATTTGGTCGTTCTGACCAATTATATTTGCGTTTGGGGAGTACCGAATCCAAAGATTGCGGGTGTCCTTATTTTCCTCACTTAGGATATAATTTTAAATAGACAAGGAACATAATATAATCGTGAAATGAGCCCGGAAGATGACGGGATCAGGTGTTTGCAATTTGAATTCACGCGTCGCTTCAGTCGTCGAAAACCGCAGCTACTTCACATTTCTGACAAACATTAACGAACACCATAGGGGCAAGTGTGGCGTCTGATATGGCGAATAGGGGACGCACGTAAGTGAATCAGTTTGTCTCCCATCATCGGTCTTGTGGAATAAAGTTGGATTCCCACTGTGCTAGCAGAATACTTCCGAACCATGAGTAGAGGCTATTAGTCTATGTGTCACATTAGTAGTAGTGCTTATCCAAATCCAGAAACATTCACGCAGTACCAGCTTAAGTTGTGACCACGAGACAGCTTGGAGGGGTGTGATTAGCAGGTAATCGATAGTTTCCTGAAGTTTTTTTATACGTCGGACTACTTGGAGATACAATTGACGTTCCTATAATGAAACTGTAGTCCATTTAGTCGGCAAGAAGTAGATTGATTCTGATGTGATCAGACAATGTTTAAGAAACTGTCCCCTCCTGTGTTGCCATTATAGATGAGTTCAAAGTCATATCAATGTTGCTACCCTACCGTAATGATCGGCTTTTTGTGGACTGTGATGACCCCAAGGGCTATGCCGATTAGAGCGCAAAGTTCTCAATCAGAGTTACGTTTATCGGACAGGTCGGAGGTGATTAGCGAGACGAAAACAACGCATCGTCATCAGAGCGTATGACGACTGTCAGCGAACAATTTCCGTGAAGGTCAGATAGGCCTGTAGACGGCAGTGTGACGTGCGTGAATGTCGTTGGGCCCTGTTTCGTAATTTATTTCCAAGACTTTATGAAGAGTTTATCAAAATACACCACTCGTGGGCAGATGCCATTTGGGACATCCATGAAGCCACCTCATCCCCTAGCATGAGCTAGCTGCATAATAGTGAAGCAAATAAATAGGTGAATGGGTCACGATTTGGCTGAAGAAGGCTGATCCCTTCATGTATGTTTATTTATTGATGTGCACTTGGTAAATGGTTGGTTTCAGTCGAATAGTTTGCGCGGCTATAGTGGCGAATGGCAAATGAATTGATGGTTTCTTGAGTTTTAGAAAGTAACTAACCGGACGAAATGGTGCAGTTTTTAAACAATGAGGATAGTATGTTGGTGCAGTGCTTGAAAAGAAATATGAGTGGATGTTTGTGGCTGTCATTTGCACCTAAAAAGTTTCCCCTGTATGTTAAGATACATCAATATACGAGCCAAAGATCCCCCCCTTTGGAACTTGGGTGCAACGCCTGGAAGTGCTCATTCAACCGAGATCCAAGAGCGAATTGTTCCAACTTTTTGGTCTGGGCAATATTGGTAGCGTTCAGCTCGTGCTATGAGAGCTCGGAGCTCATCATCCAATCGAGATGTCAAAGCAAACCATGGCTAACTTCATTGGTGGTTTGTTATACAGTTGGATATGGATGGGCTGTTTAGGTGGTTCTTTTACAATTCAGAAATCAAGTTATAAGAAGTGGAAACGTATTTTCGTGCTGATCATAGCCTTATGTTTGAATGGGTATTTAGCGAGAATGGAGGAAATCTACCTTATTCCGGAGACAACGAATTCTTGTGCGATTAAACTATAACGGAAGAACTTTGCCGTTAGGGTAATGCAGCACTATGCGGATAAGAAAAGAAACAATCTTCATTGTTTTGCAGTGCAACCAGATGTCGGGCTGTCAGGGCAACCCGAGATACCAGGTGACCGAACTTGTACATGACTGAAGCAATTGAAACCATGACACTGTGGACTTACAATGCTACGAGAAAGGTACCAAAACCAGTGAACTCTGTATGCAGTAGTTTAAAGGCCTGTTGGATGAGATTGGAGCTGCAAATCCTAAGGTCTACATTTTATAATCGACAGCCCCCCCCCCGTCCCATCCACGAGTGCTCAGCTAATGGAACTATGTACAATAGTCAGACGTGGTAAATGCTGCTTCGTGGGCTGAGTCGGATTGGCCCGGTGGTTTGATTTTGTGTGGCATATTTAGACACATGCGCTTGTCCGCGCCAGGTGAAGCCCATCCGAGGCTTTCTACTGGAGCATTTCTCTGACGCACTTGACTGAGAAAAATTATAATGGTAACAATCGAGTGGCGCGTAAAATCTGGAAAGTGTTGGCGACAGAGACGGGAATTGTCTACAGGTGCGGTAGTGTTGGATCTATCCCCGATAAAATTGCAAAACATCCTAACTTCTAATTTCGAGGTATATGGGTCTAGTTGTATGCACCATCGGGGCCCAACGGATGAGATTGTACATAACGTAGTAAATTACGAAGTGGAAATCTCAACACATCGGGGGAGGGTAAAACAACTTATGGCTATGTCCGGTGTACAAGACAACGTTTTTGCTGTGCCCAGAATGCCAATGAGCCCGGCCACCGGCACACAAAAAAAATGTGTCTTAGGTTAGCAGGTGACTTATGTGAAGATGGCAGAGGTGAACAGCATGCCACCGGAGTAGGAAACCAATCAGACCAAAGAGGCGTGGGATGGGAACTAAATCTATGATCCGCCTACCGCTTTGCGTTCGAGTGTGTGTGTGTTTCGGGCACTTAAGGCGGCCTAGAGATCCTGGGCCAGGACGAACAGCGTTAGGCATGGACGTTGATTATTTCGGGGTGGGAACAAATGTAAACTGTTAGCAGAATGTGATGCATGACGAAGATAATCATTAAAGGGAGATCAGAAATAAATTGTGTCTGGAAACACAATGGTCATGAACAATCAACGGTTGCCAAATAAAATTTTGGAAATATGCCTTAGGTCTCATTTCTTCTCTTCTCGTCTGGCCGTTATTTATTGCTGATGAAGGTTTGTCTCATTTGTTATGCAAATGTTGATCTTTTGATAGAAATACGCCGACATTTGCCGAAACAAAAACCGTGTCACGTTGCGTTAACCGTTTGGGTAGTTCTCGGCTCGCAGGCCTCAAATGACAAGAGAATGAGGTCATTTGTCTTTTATTACCACCATCACCAGATCGTAGCCCTCCAACATGGTTGACTGTTCCCGTGCAAACCTTTTAGAAATTTCTTTCTTGGCCCTAAAATGTTTGTCTTATTCTGATGAATAAGGAAGCCTTAAGAGTTAGTTCCTCTATGCGTTTTGCGTCTAGTAATTTTGAGATGACAATCTTCACTAGTTGCGAACCTGGGACATCTCAACACAATGAAGCGAGGGTTTCGAGACACATTATTCTGTGTGTTGTGTTTGTACTTGTGTTTTTATACGTTTTGTGCCATCAGTAATGGTTGCGTGTTGTCTAAATCAGTGTATTTTAAGGTTCTACTATTTTTGATGATATTGAGTTGTGACTATTGGTTGGTGACGATGGGTCGTGGAACAGGGTGCAGCGATGAAGAGGCATATCTGAGAACGCGTCTTTCGGGTTCATAGGTGGCCTCTGTCGACCTCACGAAGAGGTGTGCCTACATGTTATATGCAAAGCATGTGGTTCGTGTGGCTATTGGGACAGCTATTCAGGCGTGGTACGAAACACAGTAGCTTCATTTCATGAACCAGGTCAAGTGTCCACCAATCAATATTTCGGAGTAAGGGATTCAAATCATTGTGGTAGAGCTGGGTCGGGTTTTGACCGGTCACTCTGTCATATGCCAGAATTGTAGTGAGGGGAAACTGGCGGCAGAACGAGAGGAATAACCGATCTGGTTAACCAACCGACAACCACAGACCAGAGAAGAGTTGGATAGTATATCAGAGCTTCACGAAACCGATGAAAAGAGGCATGCGGACTCGTCGATGAAACACAGTGGGATCTGAAGCAGTCGACAATATGGCCCATGTTAGTGGCTACTGATTAGGCCGTCAACCGAATCAGTCGGGATAACCAAACGGGAATGACAGTAGAAGAATCAGAACAGAGCCAGTGGGTTGATTTTGCAACATTGCGGCCTAGAAAAGGAACGTTATAAACGGATGAACAAGTTTTATCGATTGACCTTGCCTAGTTACTCGAACGCAGCCTTTCTGTCATCATTAGACTATGACATAATAGATGGAATTATCTCCTACCTTAACTTTATTGCTTCTAAAAGTGCTGACGTTTGTTTCATGATTGAACACCTACTAACCAGTTTAGAGCATCAGGAAAGGGCGGATCATTGTAGCCTATGATGTTTTTGAGAGTATCTTTTGGTTAGACAACATCTCAACCCCCCCTTTCTGACTTTCAATCACCTCACAATGTAAAACAGATTCTGGGATTAGTGTTTGAGGTGGGTTATAACTGGTAAGAATCGACTGGGAAATGTTTCCTAACGCTATCCCTTTTTCAGGCCCTTTTTCAGTGCTTTGCATCTATTTGTTTTGGTATTGGTAAATACAGTGATGGTACCATGTCTTCATGCCATGTCCCCTTCATGCGATTGCCATTGCAGGGACTATTTTGTTCCGAAGCATGTGAGGAGGAAGCTCTGGTTCCACCATGGACTGAACCCGGACAGTCTGGCGACAGTTGTGTTGTGAACGGACGCCGCACGTGTCATTATTTATCATGTGGACAACAAAAGCGACTGAAACTGGAAGACTATGCGGGTTGGAAACGGTTGCGTGGCTTTATTGATTGCAATCGAATTCCGGGAACAACACAGGTCTATCGAGATGGATTGATTTTGTCTCCTGGCAGTTAGTGTATAGGTGACGCTGAGCGTGCTTTCTTAGCGTATACGTGCATGGCTCGTACACCACCGTGGACAATTCGAAAACTGGTACAACAGGTAAGTTTCATCTCTCTGTTTATCTGCTTATCGACTGGGATGACGTAACGTATGCGGGTTCTCATTGGCACCTTCTGCTTTGTATTGTATGCTTTGATTTGTGGCCCAGCAATACCCTCACTCGTTGGTTATTAAAAATTTCCGTTTGATTGAGCATCTGATTTTGTGTGTCCGTCATTCCGTTTTGCATTGTTTGGATAAAAAATAATGCAAACCAAACAAACGGTAAAACGTATTTGTCGACTTGAAGTTCTCTTTGCCGGAATCACGAAATGAGCTTATTGCAAAAGAACTCGACTATTCTGGCGTGTTTGAACGAGATAGTGAACGTGGGGTTGATCACAACTGATGTTCAGTCAAAAGGATCAGCAAAATACCTTATTTTGTGTGCTGTTCTCCATTACTTATTTCTACTAGGCTGATTTTACTGATGAGTGATGAAATTCGGTAAACTAAAATGCCTGAAATAACGGTGTGATTTGGTCACCCTTGTTGAAATGATGCCTACCTGAATTCAGTGAAGAAATAATGAGTTCAGTGGGGTCCAGTTCTGTTATAGTAAACAGGCCTGCCACAGCCGAGACACTATTGCAGGAGTGCTCAATGTTGATGTGCACTGTCCGTTGCTTTCTCTCCTGACCACATGACCCACAGTATCTGTGTAGAGTTTATCTGGTCCAGATGGCCAAAAGCTCTTCCCGGGACTGTCTGGTCTTACGCCGGAAATCAAAATCAAGTCGGGTCAGTATTCGATCTCAGATTTCTGGAAGTCAAACTCTGAATTTGAATGCATAGGTAAACATGAGAAGGAGTACGATAGATGGGGGTGACAGTCTGCAGAATCATATAAACAATGATCATGATATACAGTCGATTCGCAATTGTTAATCAATCTAGGGTCCATGAATAGAACTCGGGCACATAAATAGAATCTGCTCTGTAATGAGGAGGATATGAAGCGGAGCTCGGGAAGTTGCATCGAATTATGTCCTTCCATCGACCTAGTCCATGTTGATCGGAGAACGTGGTCGGTCCTGTTTCATTGGTATACGACATTGTCTGCCCGGAGGTAAAATTTACCAGTCAACAGGATTTCGACTTGCACACTAGAACAACGAGAGAGAAAATCTATTGATAGAATGGCGAGGGGTCCGTACGGACATCTCCATTCATAACTGAAACGAACTGCCCCTAACATGCCAATCTGATCGCATTCAACAGTCATTAATGAGTCAATTAGCTCCCGGAAATGCCAAAACACCATATAACTAAGGTGATACAGTTTTGGTGCATTTGTAGGCAGCTTAGGAGTGATAACAAAATTAACCTTTGTTCCACAATGCTCCAAGAACCCTAAAACGGAGCACCTTGCAAGAAGTCGACCACATTTAAACTCCGTTTCAAATACTTCCACTAAAGGCTGCATACCGGAAACATACTTGGATTCTTTGTCTATAAGCATCCATAATTTGATGTCTGAATAATCTGTCTCTATCGGCATTTATGCGATTAGTTTGCTCCTGTTTTGTTCAGAAACATGACGTTCCAGTAGACAGTCTGTGACGAGTTCATTACTGCCGGAAAGACCTACGATGCAGGTTTCACTCCTTAGGGAAGAAAGCGAGTAGTAGCCATACAAATCAGGCGCATGTGTAATCCAACAAAAGCCTTCTGTTCGTTCCTCAATGACGTCAGTTCTCAACTTTTGGTGTATGGCGGCACAGTGCGTAGTACTCCGTTGTCAGACACTGCTTTGAATGCGTTGTGTGTAGTATGTAAACTTTTGCCATGCGCCTAACGAAGTTCTGATAAATCTGTAAACACGTTTTCCACGGCGTTTTGGTCCTATATTGTATGGTTTCACCATTATCCGAGAGTATCCAGTTTTGTTGAATGAAGCCTGTTACATTTACCTATCAATGAAATAAAAGCACCCAGGAATTCCGGTTCGTGTCCTCCGTTTTCCGTCATCAGAGGTGTTATTGGCATTGTTTCCTGTCAAATTGCAATCTAAGTTGTTATCTTGACTGCAATGAATCCAGGTGAATACAATCTTGAATGAGTTATCAGCTAAAACAATCCGATTGGCGGCATATGGACGATGGTGCACGCGAGATGGAAAAATGCTACGCGGATCCTGTTCGCCAAAGCCCACTTTGCCCCGCTGAAATCGGTTTCGATCCCGTGTCTTGAACTCAGAGCAGCTGGTCAGGTTATCCTCCCGGATGAAGACGCTTCCGTCACTTGTGTGGTTGGCCAGGTTCAAGAGACGTTTGCTAATCATGAAAGCGGCCCGCCCCTCCAGACATGTACGAGTGAGTCCAATAAGCCCCGATGAATAACTAGCCACAGGACACGATTTATTCAAGATGGTAAAACTGGAGGCTTTCAACCCAGAACTCGAGAGGGCAGAAGGAGCTGGACCGATCGACAAAAATAATCCTCTCCGAAAGGCAACTTGACGTATTTAGGTCCCAAACTTATTATTGGATCACTACGGGTAGATGGTAGGCTGACCGACTCCCACCTGAGCCTTGACACGAAATATTTCATATTGCTACCGGCTGGACAACCTGTGATAGAGCTAGAGATTCAACACAACCACCTCTTGAAGGGGATATGCCGGGGAAAGTCACGTGAGAAGCGTCATCCGAAAGCGCCCCTGATTGCTGAGAGGAAGAGCGACTTCAAAACGCGTAGTCAAACGCTGTGTACTTTGTAGGAGACGCAGGCCGCAGCGGGCAAACAATACATGGCTCCCATGCCAGAATGTAGAGTGACTCCGGGTTGGTGGCTGTTCAGTGACACCGGGCTGGATTTTATCTGGCCTTTGTGGATCAAGTGTGGAAGAAGGTTGGAAAAACGATACGGGTGTATCCTGGCCTGCATGTGTTCAGGCACCCGAAAATGGGTCAAATTTCTTGGGTGCCCAACTAAAACTACAGCGTTGGCACCAAAACATGAACATGGTCGAGCTGCAGAATCCAACTGTAGCCTACGGCATGCGATATCACTTCAATCTCTCCCAGATCAGTTACCGCGGGGGTGTGTGGGAACGCCTGATAAGGTCCACCAGGCGACTGTTGCCGTCGATAATCGAACAACAGCCGCCCAACGATGGGACGTTGAGCACCGTCAAGAGCGTGGTCGAAAGAATTCTGCACAACCGCTTACTGGTTTCAGTAACCAACGACAACCCAACCCATCTGTCTCTCACCCCAAACGACCCGTTGACGATGAGGTTGAATGTGGGTTTCAACGGACCGACAAACCCTCGTGGGAGCTACCTTCACGGATGGAAGCTGGCGAATTATATTGCATAGGTATTTTGGAAGCGATGGCTGTGGGAGTACCTTACGGCTCTGCAAGCTCGACAGAAGTGGTGGTCAGCCCTCTTCGTATGATCACTAAGAGCACATGTGGTATAGCAGCGTGCCCTTGACTTTGTCCACATAGAAACTGGGCCGTTAATTTTTCTCATTTGTACTACACGGGGTTAATCACCAGCCGAGTTGGCAGCATAAGAGCGCGGTGGTTTACTGTTCATCACGGCAAACCCTAGAACGAGTAGACGTGATTGAGTACGCTAAAGACACCGGTTACCTGGATTTAAATACTGCGTCAGATAGTGTAGTGCCTCCAACTCCAAACAAAAGTCTGGATTATGTCGATATTCATTTTATTTATTTCAACCCTTCATCACAGCGTGACCAATCCAGATGAAACTGGTGGATAACTAGTGCTCCGAATAGAAAAACCAAAAAAATCAGTGATGGACTTGTTGACGTGCATAGAATAGCAATTCTCGCTGATTCTTCAGTAATGTGGGTGAGAGTGTGTGTAAATTAAGCACCTCAAGTTCAAAGTTCTGGGAAAAAGGAATGGAACTAAAATCACTCACCTAATCTGGAAAAATAATGAGTGACTCAACAAAGCATTTTGTGCATTAATTTGATAACGGTAAAATTTGTCCTCAGCACATTGATCTTTTGGGGCTGAAGCCCTTTGTCAAAAATTACGATGCGTGGTATTTTACCTCAGCTCAGCTGTCAAACCGCAAGCGGCTACAGGTATACTGCTTTTTACAACAAATACAAAATAACGAATGTCCAGTAGTTAAAATAAAAAGTGACTGACAGTATTTCACCCGTTCTTCATATATTATATAATTATGTCGAATGACGGAGTATTGTTAATAAGCAACCTTTGATTTCAGATTTGATCTTGTTCAGCCGTACGTTGTGCTTGCTAATAAAGTCAGTGACACCAAAATTGACGCATTTACTTTAGACAACATACATATGGCTGCTAACTCGCAGTTCGTCCAGTCGAAGACAGAGTCGAAAAGAGCCACAAACAAAATCACGAACGAGAAACGGAATGGAAATACATGCTCTTGAAAGCGAGACTTACGTGTGTCACTTAACTCTGAACGTCTTGCAGGCGGGTCTCGAGGATTCCAAACCGGAAGTCCGACGTTTTCTTCTGTGTTCAAAGTGCGAAATCTAGAGCAATATCGAATACTTGCCAAGAGAAGAGCTCCTGTGAATTGTACGGGTAATTCAAAGTTCCAACTCTCAGTTGGCAGCGGAACACATTTCGGTGATTTTTATGTGAATTCATGATATGATGCACTCTGCAGTGATACACGGCAAAAACATCATTTAAATTCGACAGGCTTTTTCTCTGGTTTGAGCTGGACGACGTCATCGATGTGACCCAATACTTCCCAGCCCATGATTACTTTGTTTAATATAGCAGTGTTCGACTATGATTTTAGCTTCTTCAATATAAGTTGATTCCATAACTCCTAAATAATAATATGGTCATGGTTTACCGGCATTATTTTGTATGAAATATTTGCTTGACTTTGTGAATAACAGGAAAATATCCTCTCTGAAAAAGTTGTATAAAGCTAAATATCTTCTCTATCAGGTTTTGCAATGTTTTCACGGGAAAATCAAGACACACAGATTTGACTGTACAAAACTTTGAATCGATAAAACACGTTCGATAGTTCAATGGAGTTTGTTTATTTAAAGTCGTAAAAGAGTTTTCGAATGCTTTTATCACCACTAATGAAGGACCGGCTCTATCCGTGTTCAAGTCCTGTTGCACTCAATAGGTTGGGTTGCAGCGGTTTGATTGACCTGTAGCCTGATTTGTGGGAGTGAAAGTATAAATCGAAAGAAAATTTGTGCACTCCAATAACAAACGAATAACACAATGAACAATGTTTTCGGGGCTCATCATTCACTATATTAAACATATTTATGGTACTAGCATCCGGAATTTATTCTTTCTCGTTTGCTCGATTTGCTCACTGATAAGTGATTTCGTTTTTCCGATTCAAATAATCGTCCACAAGTTTCCAAAATATTCTTCAGCAACCACCTTTGAAATTTTGTCTGACTTATGCTGGTAAGATCGCCATGACCAGTCATAAAGCATTGGTAAACGGCCACTTCTTTGTGTGTTATTCGGTGGGAATCACAAATCGCACCTCTTGAAGAGGCTGCCGCCTTTAGATACAAATACAGCTAGGCTTCTATATTTTCAAGCAAATCTATAGCAATATCGAATACTTGTCAAGAGAAGAGCTCCTGTGAATTGTACGGGTAATTCAAAATCTCAACTCTCAGTTGGTAGCGGAACACATTTCGGTGATTTTTATGTGAATTCATGATATGATGCACCTATATTAGACCCCTATAAGGGCCCACTTTGCCTTTGGGTTTTCAGATTTGCTAAGCCCTAACGTGTAATCTTGCTGGCTCTGACGCAAAATTCCTGTTTGCACCAATTTCTCGACTTCTTATCTACACTAAAACGGCCAGGTTAGACTTGAGTAAATTGTCCCTATATCCTCTGTACCGCTCAGCTGTGGTTGGCTATCCGAACTGATGGTAACGAAGATCTCTGGAAGCACGTGAAAAAGCTTTTGAATTACCAAACAGGGATCCCAAACCGTACCAAAATTTTCCTGAACAGTATCAGAATCGTAAACAACGGGAATTGGGAAAGTGTGTTCCCGCTCCGAAAATACATTTGCTGCTGTTCTCAACAAATATGCAGAATTTTATTTTCAACTAACCGCTGGTACTTTTATTTTTCCTTATTCCGAATCGGTTCTTCCTTCCTTATATGTAATACAATTGGTTTTCTAGTTCCCTATAACCTGCTTATGAAATCGGCATTACCTTATTTTGGTTTGATTCTTCATAATTTACAATGAATCTTTCGCAACCATCCAGAAAACATAATGCCCCGTACATTCGGACTCATGATTTGCATCATAGTAGAGCTTTCTATCTCCTAATCCTGTTATATCAAAGGTTAATTTTTTGGAGTAAAACTATCCCCTGTTCATTCAATTCCACTCTCGCATTTCACATATGTTGTAATCAAAATAATTTACTCAATTGCATTGCTCTCAGTTATTACTTTTTCAATAGTGATAACCTCGAAACTTGTTCCGAAGCAGGGAGCAATCCAGTACCAATTAAACTTGCATAAAAGACCAACACTGATCTTATCATTTTTCTTCTGAAACGGTATAAAGTTCCCGCATTTGGAGAAATTCAATGTTTACCTACTTGAATATCTTACCTTCAAAAAACAGAGTCGCTTCTCCTTTCTTTGAATGATGCCTAGTATAATTCTGTCGAGTCGTTCACGATATTTGCACTTCTCAAACGACCCACTTCTGTATTCGATTAGGAAAACTATAAACCGGCGATAATTTTTCGTCGTCGCAAAGAAAAAAAAATTATTTACGAATTACTACACATTGCAAATTGCTGGTGACTTACGCATATGTTCGATAATTTATTCATTTTCTTTCGGTTTAGACTTGATAGCCTGCGCTCATCATCTGAAGCACTAACAAGCTGAACGTGTTTGGTAATCTGTAAATAAAAAAGTGCACAGCCGAAAGAAAGTACTCCTTGTGATTCTTGTTTTGGTTGAAACTAGACGTCAACTGTTTAGTGCTTCCTATCAACACGTGCATGAAGACAAAAACAGCAACTGCTGTAGACAAATTATGAGAGTACATAGTTACACACGATTCAGAATAGCTTGGATAGAATCACAATTGTCCATAGTACGGATAGACACTTGCCAACCAAACAAGCACTTTCAAGCAGAAAATTGCATCTTCACAGCAAGCCTCATTGAATATTATCACCGTACTGATCACTGGACGAAAACCGCAACCACGCAGCTGAACATATCCTGGAGACCTGATTACCGACAATTCACAAAACCAAGCCTAATAGGATAAGAAATACCAAGAGCACACACCGAATACTTGCAAACGCCAGTCAGATTGCCTAAGTTGCTACGTCCATGTGCGCCGGTTGCATTGGCAGGCAGACCTTTACATAAGTGAGCTATTTTCAGTGGCTTTTTATTATCTGGTTAGGAAGACAAGAAGGGAGACTATTGAAGTCCTATGACTATTTAAGCTCGCACTAATTATTATGCAAAGGTGATCTGAGGTTTCAAAAACGAGTTTGCTGGCACTTATAATTTGATGTGCAGGACCCAATTGTTATCGATCTAATGCAAGGAAACTAACACGCGGTATCTCGTTTAACCTTAGCCAGGTGTTATTGATCAGAACAGATTAAAACCAACTCCAACTGGAAGGATGATACACAATCATATATTGAATCCACTAAATTCAATGTCGTCCTTATTCCATATGCAGTAGGGCTTAGTATGCAAACTTGAAAACTAATTGAACGATAGTTGTAGTGAAAATGAGTTTCAGTTTATCAAGCCCTCGTAAATAGAGCAACGATTAACATTGCGACCATTTTTCTTCTCTTGTATTGGTAAATTGAAGGACTGAGATTTGAAAGCAGCTGTCATTTCATTTGAAACACCAAAAGCAGATGCAGTTATTCCATTAGTATTGTTATGTACTCATCAACAACAAGAAAAACGTGTTAACACGAATTCTTCCCTTTCGATTACTTTTCCTGTAAATACTCACGGTACATCGAAAGTTGTGTATAGAGAATCATGCTACTTTCATCGAACGAGTAGGCACTTCAAGAAAGCTTGCAAATCCCTTGGGCTGTAGCTCATGTGTATGAAAATCTGCAGTGGATGTGGATCTGTGTGTCGATGAAAGGTTTGCGGCGGAAATCAAAAGCATTCAGTCAGTGATGAGATACACGAATCGCTCCAGATTCATATGCATTGTAGTATTGAGAAGGGCAAAAGCTTTTTCTCTACTTGTGAAATGGTGTGAAATATCCACGTTTGGGCAAGTCCAATAGGCATTGAATTAGCAGGATGTTCAACCACGGCAGTACACTGACTAACACCTTTATGACTTCCGAACAGTCTGTCGGAAATTTCTTTCCGCAACCCCCATTCGAAAATTGTCCTTGCACAGGGTATCGTTTGTAATTCCGCTGTCTGGTTAGGGCTAGTAGTGGTAGAATCTACCATATTCAGCGGAGTCACACTCATTACTCAGCGATGTACTTCCTGATAAAACTGAGGCTGTTCCCCATTTTATCCGTACTCTAGCAACGATCTTAAAGGTGCACATAAGGCTATTAGGTGCGACGTGCCCTCACTAAAAGATTTTGAGCAGCAAACAAAGGGCAGCACACGCATTCAGTAGCATTCTCCCAACAGTGTTCACTAATTGGTTGTGAGCAATGTGTCAAATAATAATTTAAATCAGTCAGATAAAGATCACTAGCAATTACTGGGGCCATCACTTTGCGGGCCATTCACAATATGCTACTCTCGCAAAAGAAGCTAGTGCATAGCCTGCTGTTTCGCTTGCCCGACACTGATGTCGTCACCAGTGAACGCATTGTCGATCCCAGTAATTATTTTTGTCCACCCAGGAACACTTACCGCATCCACACATCTCCCATTTACCAACAAATATTTCGAATGGTTAGCCGACTGATAGACTTACCGACGGTTCTTGAAAATAACCAACTCGAGTTAACAATCGAAGAATGCAGCTGGTACGTACGGTACGCGGACGGTATCTTACGTGTAGTAGATGCTAAATGTAGTACAAAAGTACAGCCTACCAGTTTTGACACAGCATAAAGAGATTTTCAATTTACTTCAGAAAGAAACGAAAAGAACCTACCGTACTGAGTTGTTTGTATAAGCATTCGAAATGATCATTCCTCTTCGTTGTCAATGCATAGAAAAAAATTGGAAAGGTCAAAACACTCATTTTCACAATTTTGTTCAGCTCAAAACAGAGAAAAATGTAGTAAAGTGCACAGTTTATAAGGGAAAGCAAGATCTGCAAGGAAGTCATCATAGAGTCACATTCAACGCAGCTACGCTATTTTGCCATTTGTTGACCAGTCACTCCATCATATGTGAGGGCAAATATAGACTGCCTTATTGACTTCATCAACGATTACCTATCAGTTCAAGAGCGCCTGTGGCACCATTTAAGCTGGCCTAACGAAGGGTCATTTGCCGAGAAGCATCAAATAATACCAGCCCAACTGGATACAAAGCCATAAGAATGGAACACTTTCCAGCTTATTTAATAAAACTGGTAGTTCGATTAGAATGGTTGTGAGCAATGTGTCAAATAATAATTTAAATCAGTCAGATAAAGATCACTAGCAATTACTGAGGCCATCACTTTGCGGGCCCTTCACCATATGCTACTCTCGCAAAAGAAGCTAGTGCATAGCCTGCTGTTTCGCTTGCCCGACACTGATGTCGTCACCTGTGAACGCATTGTCGATCCCAGTAATTATTTTTGTCCACCCAGGAACACTTACCGCATCCACACATCTCCCATTTACCAACAAATCTTTCGAATGGTTAGCCGACTGATAGACTTACCGACGGTTCTCTTACCCTCCTGTTTTTCACTACCAATAACTGTGATTCTAGAGGCTTGAAAATGGAATATCAGTTGACTATCCTGTTTTTCCTTAGTCAGATAGATCAAAGTGTTTTTTTATCAACACATTCGCCTCTTTATTATGCTGAATACTTACCAACACAAACTTGTTTAATGGACTGTTTGATTTCCAGCAAGTTACACAGATTTTTTCTTCCTATTATTGAAATCAGTTTGTCGAATCATGTCAATTTATCTATCACAAATACCGCCGGGCTATCAGAAAATCTCGCAACAGGATGTATACGATACCTTCAAATTCAATAACGAACGTCGGTCTTCCATAATAGTACTCATTCGATGTGTACCATGACCAAGTAAATTTGTTAGTAGGAATCAGTTAAAATTTGTCTTCACATCCTCTTCGCACAAAAGAATGTCGTTTGTACGAGCACTTCTTTACAACCAAATTATTTTCTTCTGAAGGTTATCAGAGCAAGGAACAACTAAACGTATCTTCATGACCGCAATTCTCCATTCATGAGAATCACGTTGAAGTGTTTCAGACAGATACTTCCTCTACATTGATTTCTATTGTTTGTTTTTTGGCAGTCGACGACACCCGTATGCTTTGGTTAGGCGAAGAATGAAAGTATGGAACCCGGAAAAGTGGTTGCATTGATTTTTCTGACAATTGTATTTATTAGGCTGTTGGCAGCCATATTGGCAGCCGAATGTCGTGAATGTAGTAACCTGGTAATGCACGTACTGAGCCTGTGCGCTGATGGAGTTCTTCTTCCCTGCACTTTGCAGATGAAACAGGTGCAGTGTGACTCAGAGGAAAACTAATTCCTGCGTATTACGCTGTATTTCCCGCAACCAGAATATATATATATATATATATTAATGCATATACAAGATAGGACTCCGGTTCAAGCCTAATAGGTGCCATTTATTGTGGTCATAACTCGTCTAACAAGGACATATATCTTGACCATTGTCATTCAAACATATCCGTTGAGATTTGAACGACTTGTAGCCTGAGCTAGTTGGAAATGTTTTCGAGACTTGCATCACAATGACACCAAGACACTGCAAACTTTTCACAAATTGAAACTCCTCCGAGTCGGCAACGACAGGAGAACTAACCATTTTTGATGGGATTCAAATAAATCTGTACATGAGCTGTTCCGTATGTGGATGTTTTGCCGGTCCTGAATACTGCGGCTTTCCTACAAGATAAATCAAACCACACCAAAAACCCAACCTTGAAGCCAAGATTACCTGTCCTGCAGGTTGGACTTGACTAAAGAACAAATGACATTTTCACAAATCAGGTGCGTATTCTGAAAATGGTATTTTCGTCCGTACACCTTCCCAAATGATTCAAATGAGATTGCCATGAGAGAAAATAATATAGTGGGCACGTAAATGATAGACAGGGCAGAAATGTATCGGGTACGCATTCGCGGTAAACGGTGCCAACCACGAAATCATTCATGTACTTCCGGAATATGCCTTCCTGCCACCCATATACAACGCTACTTATATTGAAATTCGCTCCGGATATTTCTGGAGAGTTATCTTAGAAATTGTGAGTTTGATGATTAATATGCCTCCTTATTAGAATCCCTGATGTGAAACTTGTACTGCTACTCTAAGGAGGAAAGCTTGCCTAGAATCCGTATTGCATCAGAGCAATAATCGTGTGGGCTGGAAACATTTATACCGAGAACAAAGCCCGTGTCACTTAGGTCTGAGCCATACCATTTTAGATAGGACGAGGAAAAGGGAACAAATACCACGTTACAAGGGTGGATGCACAGATCGAAGGTGTTTTTAATAATTGCACTATTCGGAAAGAAAAGCTTTCTCGTGTGCCGTTCCAGTAGAAGTGACGACCATACCTGATTGGTCGTCAATAAATCGTCCGGAACGACCAATAATACCTACATTCACCACAGAATAAAAACGACTCCGAATATCAGTCTGTACGATGACCAATAGTTCTACTGATGTTTGAGTCAAATGTGAACATCAACCCAAATAGGGTGGGGGAACACAAATGCTACAGCTTTATTGTGACAATCTGCACAGTATCACGGGAAATGCTCATTGTGTTACACAAAACACGTGGCAAAATAAGAATCTGATGTGTGATATTATTTTTTATCGGGTCAAGTAATCGTCTTATGCGTGAAAATCAAATACACTTATCATTAGTTCCCTTTGTTATTATTTGATTTCAAAAATACCCAACGTTGTCCTTAGAAGAAAGGAGGGGCTGCAAATTCAGCCAATTGGGAATATATATGAAGGGGCATCCGAAGAGTATTACATTACGACTATCTGCCAGATCATTCTTAACGATTGGTTAGCGTAGCGTTTGAGCAGTAAAAACCATGCTCAATACACACAGCTTTATCGGGATATAATGTGCTAATATTATTTTTGTTACCATATATATATATATATATATGTATTTAAATTACTATGCAATATGAGACTCCAACTTGACTAACGGATCTGAAATAAATAACCATACAATCTTGAACCATCAAAAAACGTTGGCGTCCACAATTACGTATTGGTGAACGTTTGGAGGTAACGCTATCGATAAAATTTGAAAGAGTGGTTAAAACGATTGCTTGCATACAGAGGTAAAATATGTATCAATATAATATTTTCTTGGTTGGAACCCATCTGCCACAGAACGATTCACAGGCTAGTTTCAAAATGCATTTTTGTTGGTCATATTTTCTTCCGGAAACTCTGGCCTTATTTTTCTTTTGTTCAAACTTGAGACGCATTTCGGCATGGTCACAAAAATATAGTTGACCTTCTCATATTTCCAAAGATATTCTTTTGATTGTTTCAAAACAAAAATATGAGTGCTTCTTTTGTACAACATTTTTCTTGGAAAAATATATGTTTGCGTCGAAGAATCCGATAAATAAATGTAATTTTTTTTATTATAGTTCGTTTTGCAGCTGGAAGCCCAGAAGTTGAAAAGCATTAGAATGTTTGTTGTTGTGAGCAAATTAGAACAAACATTCCATTTCCATGGAAATACTGTTTACGCATTGTTTTCTTTTGTTAAAAAAGCGGCCAGACAAAAATTGTCTCTCAACCTTCGCGGCCTCTTCAACTAGAAAATAAATACCATGAGAATATATTTGCTATTCACATGCTTGCCTTACCCACATATATTGAGATACTCCTGAAGAAGTGTATGGAAATTGCCGAAGGTATTTGCGCTGATAAAAATGATGAGTGATCTAGTCAGTTTCCATAAAGAAGCAAAAGGAAATGCATAAAGCCATGCAAAGCAATGAAATATGAGAAAATAACAACTAGGGAACACATTTCGATGGGAATCGTCTCAAAGGGCTCCGTTGTGAAGTCAAAGTTGCTGGCACTGTTGCGATATTTTGGTCTGACTATTGTTTGTATTTTTTAGGAAGGTTTTTCTGAGTAGTTTTTTAAACTATATGTAGCGTCCCAATCTTCAAATCACTCTGATCACCGGCAAAATCGACCATATTTTTGTGCCACAAAGCCACCACTGGTAATCGAAGAATAAAGCAATTGAAACGGACCAGTATGCCATTTTATCAGCACCTGTTACGTTAGTTTAGGAACCTCTGTTGGAACGATTGTGAAAACAATTATCAATCACGTAAAACATCTTCAACTTACTGAAATCAATTTGTTTTGCACCAGTTACTTAAACAGTAGTATGACTGAATGAATCTACTTGTTTACCAATTGTAAATCAATAGGTATGCTGTTTGTTATCCGCTAAATCATCCGTTGTATTGAGGTCCTAACTGAAACAACCATTGCTTCACAGTTCTGTGAATTTGCTGGTAATAATATCATTGCAAAAGCTTGAGATAAAATCGTAGTGGAGAATGGCTCGTAAAATCCCCATTCTAGGTGCCCTATAAGAATTCCTCACCAGAATAATAAGTCAGGTCGTTCAGGTCCTGAAGTGAACCAGTTAGTCGTTTTTATCTCCATACTTTAGCGAGACACTTGTACCCTCCATAGAAAAGTCCGTTTAACTCAATGGCACACCAAGTCAGCCCAGGAGATAGCCACAAAGCAAACGGTTTCTCAGTTATCGATGCCATTATGCTGACATCAAAGTACTTATCCAGACTCCATATGGATCTGGCCGCAGTATGCTCCGTAGTTCAAGGGCCAAACGCCGCAGTTTAGGAGCCTTGCGTCGTAACCTAGGAACCATTCACCAGAATCTCTCTCTCCACAAATTGTGCGGACATTGGAGTATCGGGAATTTTGACTCATCCATCAAAAAAGATGCTTCATCAGGGATTTGGTTTCCAAAAATTGATACAAACGAGATTTTGGGCCAAAACCCTACGCTTGCTAGCATCTTGAAGCCCAATAAGACTGTAGTGCCAACGGTCTGGTATGCGCGGATAGAAACTTCCAATTATTATGGCACGTGATTTTCGCCTTTCGATATCAGTGAAATGTGGACATGTGTTCTCACCTTCTAGGGGTAGTGCGTGCTCGAGTAGGCTTGTGTTGCACAAAAAGCTTGATTAGGTAATGCAATGTGAACACAAAAATAAATTGCTCACGAATACGTGATACTCACCGTTTGGCTTGGGGCGGCTACTAATGGCCCGGTTTGTTTCAATCTAGCATAAGCGTGTGAGAATCGATAACTGCATCATACATAAACCGGAGACGTCAGAACAAAGGTATTCCTTGGGGAAGCGAAAGAGAAGATAAATCAACTAAACTATTTTACCTTCGGATGTTTTATGTTTATTGGCATAAAATAGATCATTTACATAAGATATGCGGTGACTATAACCGAATCCTTACGTGGGAAACTTTTGGCACCATTGTCATTGACGAGCACCTCTCCTGGCTTACCAACCTGGTTGTAATCCAATCGGATGGTTTGGGTCAGGTCGGTTCAAATAACATTTGGTCTCAGATTAGTTCATCACTCGGATCTGATGGCCCCAATCTTGTCCTCGAATGTGGATGAGAGATGACGTACTGCCTGACTGCTAAATTATCGGTCTGCTTCGTGGGACCTAAACTTGTCTACGATTCTAGGCAGGTGAAGTTCTGCTGTCTGACTACCGAACCTAGACTTCTTTGTTCGTGTCGGCTACTACACTCACACCTATACACAGAAAAAAATCTGTCAACAATGAAGATTGTAGATGCACTGTTTGAGGTGCTAGGAACGGTGGTGATTCAAAGGTAATAACTCAACATCTCGGAATAAACATAAAGGTATGTAGAGGCGTTGCAAAAAAGCTAGGAAACTGAGAAAAAGCGAGGCCTCATGACAACATCATTTTCGAATGATATTAGTGTTTAGCCGTACAGCACTGTAGATGAGAATCCTTCACTAACTTTTGCTCAGACTGAAGCAGTTTTGGAGTCCGGAACTTTCGGGTTGACCATTAGTCAGACCTCTATTGGTCGGTCCCCTAATGACAATTTCTACAAAAGAGGAAACCCAAAATCCAACACATTTGGCTCAACAGGATCGATGTCAAGTCCAAACGTGTTTAACACTCGGAATGGTTGCAAGCGCAGGGAAGTTATTTCCACGGTTTTATGTTGAATTAACCAATTCAAATGGTTCCTACTCTCGATCGGTCGGACTATCCGCCAAAGGAAAGCCATGTATAAAAGCGAAGCCGTCAAATAATCGTACAAACAGGTATATCACCGCATATATTTTGACCATTGGCATGCTAGGTTATTAATGTAAAGCAAGAATAAACCATCATACATTAAATAGATATTTTGAAACATGCTCTTTCAAAGTAAATACTGGACAGCCCAATACTGATGCACTGATTATTTTTGACAATTTTCCAATCCACTGACAGGTATCTCATTAGATGTTTTCCAGTTCTCCTTCTCTACCTCGTGTATAGCTGCTTTGAAAGTTTGGCAAGAGTTTTACCGGAAGAGAACAGAGAAGAACTTATGAAATTACCCGGGGGAAAGTCTCCCAGAATGAATAGGTTTCTTTTATTACAAGACATTGGCTGGAGTTCTATCAACGATCTAATGACCATTGAATTTGCTTCACATGGTAGGCACAAATTCACATTCACACAACCAGCAAAAAACCTTTTAGGTTCATGGATATGCTTGATGATTCAAGGACGCAATTTGTATGTTTACTTAGAATTCTTTCATCTGTGATGGATGGCTTCTAAAATATGACGCAGGACTCCTAAACTGTTACACGAAGCTCTTGAACTACGGCGCTGTTTTCCTCCACTACGGAGCAAGGCTAATAAACTGCACCGTTCGCAGAGGTGTTCCTACCCTGGCTCAGCCTAATTGACAGTTCCACACCTGCACATGTAAACCTTGTCACACAAAATTGTTCGCAGAGATTGGAGTTTTAGCGATAAGCAATATGAATTATGCATGCAGCTACAGAAAAATCCTCGCAAACAGAATGAAGCACATGCGCCGATTGGTGGGGCTACAGTCAGGCAAGTCCAACCCACGTTTAGCACACTGGGTTGCTACGACCACACGACAGTGTTGCATACATTTCTGTAGTCATGACACTAGTATGATCACATCATGGTGGACGTTCAACTGGCGCCTAAGGAATGCGTCTTCTATCACCTCTGACAGTAAACTATCGAATAAGTCTCAAAGATCGAATGGATAATGAAGACTCCAGTAGATGGACCGATGTGACAGTGTATTGAATGTATCGTGGCACAAAAATAGTATCGATACGAAAAATATGCGAAGGCGAACGAGAGGAACTGTGAAGGGAAAAGCGAACTAAGTACGCAAAGTTAGCGTAAATCGGAGGTTTGTCAAAGTTGTGATCGACGGAAACCTTGCAAAGGTCAGTACGGGTAAACGCATGCAACCCAAGCAAACAGTGTAGCCAAACCAAGCACCAAAGAAGCTCATAAAGAAAATAAATCTAGATTGATGTCCTCAAAATGTTCAAATCAATCCAGCTCATTACAATATGATTGACCAATTTATGCTGGACAACCGTTTTTAGTGCGGTTAGCTGCTGGAATTGTATGATCAACCACTGAAATCTCCCAGCTAACTGTATTACCAGTTGCTGGTCTGTGTTCAGAGAAAAGCATGTGATCATTTCCATTTGCGCCACCCAGATCAATTCAAACTGACCTTCCATTTGCGCCACAATGCCAGAAAATGCCAACTGTGATCCGAATGCTTGGAGCAGAACAGTCGATAGAGACTTTGGTCAGCAACTGCGGTGGACAAAGTTATGCAATTGGAGAATTAAATGGTAGATAAGCCAGCAAATTCAGTGCGACAGGCATCGGGCTAGCTCAGGATTTCTGTTTTGTCACAAAAGTTTACAGGAACTATTTCCGCCTTCCGATTCATATGCTCACCCCAAGTGACTATCATCTGGGGATGAAGTTTTGCGACTGGGTGAAATATTAAAATCTGATCAAACCACAATATGTCAGGATGTTATCTTCTCTGGCCAAACAATACCCCCTGTGTACAAAATGAAAATCAATTATTACGGGAGAAGTGGGCAAAACAGAACCACCTAATTTACTGCGAACGCAATCGGAGAGATGAAATGAAGTCTGACGTTCGACGCAACAATTATGATTCCCGTTTGATCGGCCCAGTATTCCTGTGGGAAAATGTACACAAGCGGAATGTCCAGGGTTGCTTCCAAAAGCTTTTGCGAACACCATACTGGATGAATGGACTATGCAGCTAGTAAGTCACATAATTGTGCTATTGTTTCACACTTTGTTCAGACTTATCACACAGTAAACGTGACTGAGTCTTCCCGTGCCCTGTATATGGTTCGGGTTTGGCAATCAAGATCGGTAAAATGCCATATACTAGTCAGATGTGAGGCTGCAGCATCCGCCTACTCAACCCCTATCTGTGTGCCTCAAAACGATATGTGTGCTCTCCAGCTGCCCTGACCCACCCTACACCTTACAACAGGCCACAGGTCAGATGGAAACTGATATGACACGTGGGAATCAATCAACATTTGCTTTTAATTTAAGCCTGGATTATAGCTGTTTTCCCTCTTTTTTATCAAAAATTTTTTTCGATCACTTCTCATTTGTATGATCAGCTCAAACCCTTTACTTGTCCTTTTATATTGGGATTTAATGACATGAGTATGAACCCCTGGAAACAAACTTGTTTGCTAGTCGGTGTTCTCGGAATATGTTCATTTGTAGGTCGTCATCAAGATCAAATTCACTCACTACCTAAACCCATTGATGGAGATACTTGATAACGTATCTCGAAAGTTTGTTTCTATCCATCCTGTCACAGGACCTAGTCCAGCGGGCTGGACAATATCTCACAGTAAATTACTCGTCACCAAGTGGCTGAATGAGAATCTCCCGCTACGATGTATTTACCGGAAGGCTATTGGTGTGTCAAACATGTTCTGCGGATTTGCTTTGTTCCTGTGGAGTTATTTGATAAGTGAGGTGAAGTAAGAGAAACATACGAACACAGAGGACCTAAAAACAAAGATCGTTCAGTTTTGATGGGTAATCCTGGCTTTGATCCCAGAGGCTGTTCAAGAAAACTTGCTCCACAGGGTGCAGGTCTGTCTGTCTTGGAAAAGAAGTAATTTCCTCTTGTAGCTGGTTGCGATTGTGACAATCAGAGGATGAATAACCGGCCTTTTTCAAGGTCAAGACGACCTGATTCATTGTTTTCGGTCTTTCTGTCCGTATTAATACGAGTTCCATGAGAGTGGGAGGTGACCACAAATTCATTACTCTGGTATGTGCCGGATATGAACAACTTCGCCAGTTTGGATTGCTAAACCAAAATGACCTAACAAAAGAGTAAATCAAAGCGACCAATGACGAGGCGCCTAAAATTGGCCGTGTTTCATAGTTGAAGAATAAAATAAGACCATTTTTTCTAGATTTTTATACCGGCACTCAGTATTCTCACATTTTGAAGGTTACCAATGCTGTCCTACAAGTGCAAGTTTATGAAATTATTACGTGCTTGTACGCGTAATGGATAGTTTCTGAATCACGGCAAAAAAACGTTAGGTATAGCGGCAAACGGTTTACCAAATAACAAGACGGAAAATTCCAGAAATATTTTACGAGCTGAAAATTATGTTTCAGATTTTGCAATACTGGAGAAACTTGGATTATCGTGACCTTTGTGAGTAATGTCCGTTCTTTATAGGGAAAATGTGAAGAGATCTCAGAAGTCATACAGTAGAGGATGCATAAAGAAGCAAAAGTTAATGTTACTCAAGAAGCCTTTTAGCAATAGGATAAACCCGAATAAGTTATGCAGCTGGATGTTTTTGACTCACACTGAGCCGATCGTCTCACTTGTGCTCACAACCGCGGAGAAGGTGTCATCAGGTGCGTTAACAAAACTGAAGCAAATCAACAAATCTGATCCTTACGTACTCCACCGAATATATTAACCGCCATGTCAGAGAATATAAGCCACAATTCATGTGTGGATTCCGATCAATACATACTGAAACATTCACTTGACACCTGGTGTATCACTATCTGAGTTAGGCATATTTTGTGATTTGTATCCCTCAATATTCACACAGTTGAGTGGATGCTTCTGTGTTATTTTGAAAAAAACATTGATTGCCTTAGTAAATAGGCTTTCTACCAAAACCGACCCAAATTGTAACGGGAAGAATTTTATCAATTTCAGGTACTACTCTGTCCATGCTGGTCTGTTATACCTGCATGAGAAATCCATCAACTTTTCTTTTAATTTTACCACCTGGCAAATGGAACGGGGTTCTGACTTGTAATGTGAGGTTTATTTGATTTCTGGTTTACGGCGATTTAAATTCATAAACAGAATTAGCGCGTGTATTTGAAATTCGGTAGGAATGAAAGTGTCACCGGCGAAACGAACCTTGTAAATTGTTTTCCGTTCACAAAACCGCCGGTTTTATTCGTTTAGACTTCACATGAATATGTTGGGTAAAACCAGCCCGATTGAACTTTGCTTTGATGACCCATCAATATGTCGATCACGGTTTTCTGTGTAAGAAAGTGACACATCTGTCAAATGAGAGCAGGTAATGCCATTAGTATCCTTCAGTGAACGCCAATAAATCACGAGCAGATATCATAACATACCAGGTGTTTCTGGGAAAAAATTCAGTCCAAAAATCTCATCCTCGAATTCAAACAAATGTTCCGAGGAAAACGACACAGTTCTCCATTTAAAAAATATCTGTTGAACATACATGGAGCAAGAAAAACTGTATAACACCACGATATTAAACTGTTGGTGATATTGTTATCGATTTAATAATGGCAGATACGTGAGAAAACCTGTTTGTAAAGGTTCTCTATGGCTGTTGAGAAATAAAGTAAAATAATACATCTTGGCGTTTACATGCCTTCAGTGAGAAAAATGTAACTTTGAAGACACCAGGGTCAACTGAAGCAGAAGAGGACTTTTGGGGGCTGAAACAAGTAACATCTCTCCGGTCAGTAACTCAGTCTGAATTCAGCCTGCAGATGTTTGGATCAAGATCACTTAGGGAGGACGTGATGAGGAAAACAAACCAATCGAGGCAGCCAAATGTGTTTTTACCGAAGTACACTATTCTCGCCTTATGCCGAAGCCATTGTGTGGACTATGTGAGTCACGGTTCAAGTGTGGAACCCGACGACCGGGAAACAAACTAGTGTTGATCTTCTCCAGCAGGCCTGAAGTAATCCACGGTAATAAAAGACTCTCAAACAGTTTGAACACCGCAGAAGTGCAGGTGACGGGGTTGTGTTTCCCGGGTTCGTTCTCGGAGACATGCGTTAAAATTGACAGTCTTCAAATGCCAGGGATTTTTCCGACTGTCAAAAAGGTAATGAAGATATTGGCTGCTGGTGGGAAGACGTACCAAATTTATCAAGCTTACCATGGTGAAAAACAAATTCAAAGTATCATATACATCCTGGTGCGAGATTTTCTGATGGCCAGACGGTATTTGTGATAGATAAATTGACATGATTCGACAAACTGATTTCAATAATAGGAAGAGAAAATCTGTGCAACTTGCTGGAAATCAAACAGTCCATCAAACAAGTTTGTGTTGGTAAGTAAGCAGCATGATAAAGAGGCGAATGTGTTGATAAAATACACTTTGATCTATCTGACTAAGGAAAAACAGGATAGTCAACTGATATTCCATTTTCAAGCCTCTAGAATCACAGTTATTGGTAGTGAAAAACAGGAGGGTAAGAGAACCGTCGGTAAGTCTATCAGTCGGCTAACCATTCGAAAGATTTGTTGGTAAATGGGAGATGTGTGGATGCGGTAAGTGTTCCTGGGTGGACAAAAATAATTACTGGGATCGACAATGCGTTCACAGGTGACGACATCAGTGTCGGGCAAGCGAAACAGCAGGCTATGCACTAGCTTCTTTTGCGAGAGTAGCATATGGTGAAGGGCCCGCAAAGTGATGGCCTCAGTAATTGCTAGTGATCTTTATCTGACTGATTTAAATTATTATTTGACACATTGCTCACAACCATTCTAATCGAACTACCAGTTTTATTAAATAAGCTGGAAAGTGTTCCATTCTTATGGCTTTGTATCCAGTTGGGCTGGTATTATTTGATGCTTCTCGGCAAATGACCCTTCGTTAGGCCAGCTTAAATGGTGCCACAGGCGCTCTTGAACTGATAGGTAATCGTTGATGAAGTCAATAAGGCAGTCTATATTTGCCCTCACATATGATGGAGTGACTGGTCAACAAATGGCAAAATAGCGTAGCTGCGTTGAATGTGACTCTATGATGACTTCCTTGCAGATCTTGCTTTCCCTTATAAACTGTGCACTTTACTACATTTTTCTCTGTTTTGAGCTGAACAAAACTGTGAAAATGAGTGTTTTGACCTTTCCAATTTTTTTCCATGCATTGACAACGAAGAGGAATGATCATTTCGAATGCTTATACAAACAACTCAGTACGGTAGGTTCTTTTCGTTTCTTTCTGAAGTAAATTGAAAATCTCTTTATGCTGTGTCAAAACTGGTAGGCTGTAGTTTTGTACTACATTTAGCATCTACTACACGTAAGATATCGTCCGCGTGCCGTACGTACCAGCTGCATTCTTCGATTGTTAACTCGAGTTGGTTATTTTCAAGTTTTGACATGAAAATATCAGCAATATTATTATCAAAAGGGGCATCATTGCCATCCCGTTCTTCCGTTGATATATTTCACTACTGAACCAAAACGTTATACTATAAGTGCAGACTGTTTCGGTTCATCTGACTAGATACCTGGATTGAAACTGCTCTCTTACATGCATCCACATAGATATTTCATTTTTTTGGTTATCGAGGCATTGGTGAACAGTAAGGTCACATCTAACGAAATTATTTGCCTGCCTCTCAAATCAAGATTTTTCGCATGCTTTTCACAATGAAATGCATCTCATTGGCTGCGTCCAGGGATCATAAATGTCCCTTGTTCTACCCAAACAGTCGATCACCTCTCTAATGCGTGATGTGTTGGGTTGCATGTACCCAAAATCAGTCTATCGGAGACATCCTCTTCCTGTATCATCTGTAGGCAGTACAGCTTAGAGATAGTCGTCCCATTTGGTTCGAAAATGATTCATCAGAAAGGGACTGTGGTCGGTGGGTCTGCACACCACTAATTCCACATTAAGTTTGATAGCTGGATTTATAGTGTGATCCACAGAAATGTGCAAGTTGTAAATAGATAAATATCAGTCTACGTGGAGGTTCACGGTGAAGACTTCGTTTTTAACTAGGAATTTCACTTGTCTTGGTGCTTTGAACTTTTCCAACATTACTGTTTAGCAGTCTTTGTAGTGCCACCCAAGTCCCACAAAATGAAATAAATTTCAATGCATTGGTTTTCGTTAGAAATACCTGACGTCATTCATCAGAATATTTCGCTGTATTTGCTATAGTATACCTTTGATTTCTTCGGTAGCAAACAGCCATTCTTGGATGTATTCTATACAGCTCATGTTTACCTTATAAGGGTCACTAAGGATTGATCCGGTTGATTCTGTGCGGAAACAAATAAGGAACCAATGAAAATTGTTTAGCTCACTTCTTCAGCCAAAGCGTAACAAACGTAAAGGGTGACTGTGACCGCAAGGACAGGAATTCGACCGCTGGTTACATGAATCGAGCTGGTGACCACATGGTATAAAGGTTAGCCACAGTGCTCTTTGACAAAGAGGGATATCATATTATGCCCCGCTGAACATGCACACAAAGGTCAGAACACGAAGAATTATTTCCTGCAGTGTCATCAGAGAATTATAATGAAAGGCAGAAGTGTCGAATCAATAAAGCCCTTCTTTGAACATTCCCCTAATTTGATCACGATATGTACAGAAGCACATTCCAGTGACTCATTCTTTCACATTCAAGTGAACATTGGATTTACGCTCTTTCTGAATGATCTCGACATTGAGGCAACGAAATAGCAATACGGGGAGAATGCAGGCACCCTGGTTAATTTGTGAAAAGACAATTTATAACCCGAAATAAGGGCTCTGGAATACGGACGTATTCGACGGCGAAGAATTGACTGTTTTTCCTGTGGCTGTCAAGACCCATCATCCGTTTTATCCATGGCGAGTCCATGTTGTAGAACATGAACTAAATTCTAAGATAAACCGCTATTGGCACAAACCTGGGCGGATGCGATGAACACAGTCCGCGTTCATATGACCTCGTTACTCTCTAGTAAAATTCTTCATTTATTCATTCGTCAAACAACAACATTGATGAATGTTATATCCCGTTCATCAGTCGAACTTGATGCTTTACTAATGTAAGCAATTATTGGAGTGGACTTGGCCATCTGATTGAATTCCCACAAGTTGCTTTCATATATACGCTTTTGTGGTCAAAAAGAATACACTACACACCGGGTTTTGACGTGCCACAAACCATCGCAAGTCTCCGCGTAACCAGGAATCGGTGGTAATAACCTGTACAGAAAAACCTCCCAAAAATCGTGACAAAGTTTCTGGGTAGCAGTTTGATTATCCCCGCAAAAGCTGATAATATATGTCCACAGTTCGCATTTCCGATATCGTCGACCTTGCTCTATCGCAAAACGTTTAATTGCTATGGGTGTTTATCCCCGGCACATGCTCCTCGGGTCAAAATCATGCAGTAAAACAACACGGCTCCCTCCTTGGTGCTTTACTACGAAGGAAAATTCTACCGGAAATAGTTTGAAGTTATGCTCTGAACTCAAATGATAATGGCTCATTGCAACGTGTGAAAAACAGCTCATACCAATTCGACCAATAAAGCGGTGAGGTTTAGCATATTTTTTGAAAAGCATAGGGACTTCCTTTTGTGATTATTGTCTGTTGATTTCCGCAGTAAAAATTGATAGTGCATCTTTATCCCATTTTATAATTCATCCCATTGGAAGTACTTTTTGATGAATCACAATGGAAGTCAGGTTATGTGATTACTAGTGTCTTCAAATACTTGATTGACGTTCTTTGAAATGTCACGTCATTGCCATGCTATAGGCAATTCATTGGCTTCGCGTTTGTTCATTGAATAATTGTTTTATTGAAGCAAATGATATTTTTTCGGACGTGTGCATTTTTTTCTCTAAATCATAGAGGAGTATATCACAGTTCAAGTTCTTACTGGACTTCCCTTTGTTCTGTATAGTGCTGGCTACAGTTCCACGAATTAGAATAGCCAATTCTCAGATCTAGTTGAGTCCTCATTCCTGAAAATTCTTCCTATAATTAGAGACAATCGTATTCCACATTTACTTCAAGGCGAGATCCACAAATAATCATATCGATTAGTTTGAGAAGTGCCAAAGCTAAGAAACCTATTGGTTTCTTCAACCGTCAAAATGGTTGGTGTGTACTAATAAATGAAACCTTTTGAACATCGCATTCAGATATGTGTGAGTTACTGAAATGGGATCAACACTGTCCATTAATCACTTGTTGGATACAGCATGCGACTTTTTAGGTTCCGCTTTCAGTGGCTTTATTGCATTGTTGACATTTTGGCCCGTGCACGGTTTCTGTCTATTGCTATCTATTCTGTTTACCTTGTTTCTCATAGATATATTTATTTTGCTCTCCAAAAGATGATATTTTAATGAAGCAAGCTAAAACGAGACATAATACAATCACTGCAACTGATGGGTATGCAAAAGAATCATCCTCTGTTTACGAGATTATCTATCATCTAGTAACCGCATTCGAAAGGCAAGATTTTTTTAATAAAAATGTACATATGAGCCCATCTCACTGACTTGAAATCTAATCTGTGAGCTGCAGACCAGAGTGAACAGTCTAGCTTGGTAATGAGAGGAAATACGGGTAATGTTTCGACTGTCAATCCAAACACAGATAATATTTTATCATTCTATGACTGTTTAGTTACTGCAGGTTTTTTTGCCAAAATATTAACTATATTGTAGTGAAGAATAACTGGCTATTGAAAACCATGTACAGCTCTTTCATCCTCTTGTTTCAGTGTTCATGTCACATTCGTCTCTCACCGTGGTGCGAATCGCGGTACGGGCCTGATGGATGTGCGCTGTGTACGATTTCTAAAAATCAAAGCAACTATACAATGTCTTCATGGTTTAAAGTGGCGATATATGCTCATTTACTGCGTGATAAATGATTTTGCGATCAAGTTAAATCTTAAACTTCGATGAAATTCAAAAAGCTTCATTACGTGAAGTAGTGAGGAATGTATTCAGTTTTGTGTTGCAATAGATATTTTTACCATATTGTTGTGCTTTTAATTTATCACAATGGTTTGTGTGCTGGTTCAAAAACCTTTCCTCTCAAAGCTTCACTTTTTGTTTGATGTCACTTTCACCATCAATGCTGAACTTGCTTGACAAACAGATCTGCATTCAACTACGAGACATGTGTAACAAAGCATAAGCAAAACATTTTACTATCATTGAACTATCGCGTCTACCAATTGGATCATCGTATGTCGCAGACTGAATGGAAGCCTCGTGAATCCACAGGAAGTTCATTGGTTATCTGTGAAAACAAGAGAGCCCGCACGACTCGATTCCGTTTCCTGTCACTGATAGACTTCCATTTGTTGGACTAGAAGTCGCGCAGGTTTTTAGAATATATAGATGAGGAACTGAAACTAAAGCGTGTCGCAGAAATGTGGATTATATGGAGTTCAGCAATATTCATTGTTCAGACGCTCTTGGTTATATGTGCTGGAACTCAGTCAACATCCTGCTCGGTTCTCTTATTACCACGGATTAGGAAAGTCTTTTGCTATGCTCAGAAGTATCTTTTCGAACAACACCGTAGATGCAGATCGAAAGTAATAACACACCAAAGTTTGCATCGTCTGTATACATCGATTGCGAAAGACTGTTTGAAAAGCCGTCAGGCACACCCGGATCAATTGATGCTTCACTGCCCAGTACGTCTTTTCTAATTGGTTGAGATCAGTGATAGTTCCACATTCATTTTGAATACGCAATTTTGTTACGCAGTGTTCGCGGTAAATTTTGGAGTAGGCGATAAAATCTGATTATGATTTTCTAAGATTTCAGTCCAAAAGTCGAATAAAAGTTATAAACTTGAATTAAATTCATTATTGATTTCGTGTGCAATCTTTAGCCAGAGGTTCAGTGGCCCCCGTGCCATCTTCATTTTGACATTTCACCTGACCCAGCAGTAATTTCCTAACCTTTTCTTATTCAACCGTGAGAGTCCCATGGCTAAGCAAACGTTTTCACTATTCATTAAGCAAACGTAACCACGATTTGTCACAATTCTTTTTCATGCGTATAGATTCGTTATCTTCTATGCAAATAGTTGTACAACAGAACCAATGAAGGAAAGCTTTCCGAATGGGAAGTTTCGTGTTGTGGTAAGTCAACCAAATAATCTATTTAAAACGAAACAAGAATGAGTAATTTTTTGTTTGCTGAATTGCATCACGCATTGTTCACTGGTTAACATGTACATTCATTTGTTGAATACATGTGCTCGTAAATTATCTGCAGAAGAATATTTACCAGTTTGCATATTTGACCACAAAAACGAAATATATCATCAATGCGATAAACTCAAATAGACTAAAACACTGACAGATTTACCAACGAAGATTCTGTGAGTCATAATTTTGTACAAACTCCTGTAAGTGGTTTGTCATGTGGTTGATGGATTGCCATGAAACAGTCCACAGATTTCTTAACATTCTGCACACTGCTTCATCTTGTGAATTGAAATTCTCGCATATGTTTATCTGTTCTTTTCCCCTTTTCTGACCCATATGTTGCATCTTACCCCAGTGTGCAACCGTTCTATTACGTGAACGAACCTTTTGTGAAATTTAACTTATTTGATGTTCTCGTTTTCGATCTCGCTTTGAGGTACAAGAAAAAAAATGAATGTGAATTCATATCATTTTCGATTCACATACAATACATTTATATCTCCGCATCGCCTTATTTCGCTACTGGCTTATTGGCATTGATTCTCATTCGTAATCGAGTGAACCCGTACTAGAGAGAAATATAAATGCAATATAGCACAAGCTTTTCTGTCTACTTTTCGCTCACCTGATTTCGGAAGGTTGTTAAACACGCGATTTTATCTCATTCATCTGATGACCGGCTACCACTTTGAGCATCTTGCCCGTTGAGAAAAAGTTGAGTATCATCCTCTCGTGGTATCCATGCCAAATCCACTGAAAAATACAGGTGAATAATAAAAAAACGCTCATAACAACGCAAACCAACTGTGTGAAACGAAATCACTATTTGCCAAAAGGCAGTGCTAGACACAAAAGGTTTTACATTGAAAGTAAGTAGTTTTTACATTGGTCGACTATATATCTCGAAATCACTTAGTAGGTTTCAAAGTAGGTCACTCATCAGTTGGAAAATGGTACAGATACGTGCGCAGCAGCAACCACTCACCCTTTTGTATCCATGATTTTATATTCATTTCATAAGCATAACGAAAATAATTCACAGCACAACGGTTTGTTACTTGCTACAATTTGATGAACAGTTTCGTTTCAGCAGGCAAGTAAAATATCTTGGCGTGAGGTACCGATTTGTAGATCTTGTTCCAATAATAAAACAATTATATACATTATTTCTGAATATCTGTGTGAACGGATGCATCAATAACAGATAACACGGATGAATATTGTTGCAATATGTGTCCGGTTTGTTGTAGTTGAGCAACCGTCACCCTGTTGATAGAGTGTGTGCTGGCACAATTTGTGCAAACACAACGTGCTATCCGCTGAGTATTGACAATCCAACAGCAGGTTGCAGGCCATCGAGAACCCAGCACACTAAAAAATTGTCAATGCATGCCGGATCCCTGTCACAATCTGAATAACAGCGGACGTAATCGCAAATTACCATAAAAGGATTTTTATCCGTTTGTGTTCAGTCAAATTCGTTGCGCTCAGCTTTTGCCACAGTCCATTTTTGTATGGCAAGTTGGTTGTGTAACTGATGGCAACTGCAAGATTACCTTTCATCCCCCTGGGCCTTATGCGATTATTGGTCGTTCATCGTATGACGAATGACCAAATTCTTCAGTGGGACGACAACCTCTGAGTCACGTAATATGCAGGCACTGGTAACCCAAAATTATTATCAAGGTAGTCGCAAAAGACAACTTTGGGTGGATGGCTTTGATCGGTCAGCTGAGGAAGTTTTCTCCTTTGGTAGCATTCATATCCAACCCCAAATATGACCTTAAAACCAAATGACTCCATTAGTTTTCATGCTATTATTAACTACAGTCAGGCCATATCAACATTCTGTTCAATATTTGTCCCTGGTAATCGCCACTGAATGGTCGAACATCGAAATGTGACTCACCAAATTATCTGGCTTTCGTTGTTTTGATGAGCACTGAAAACTAGCTAGTTAGTTGATTTAATTTTTAATCAAGGTTAATTTGAGAAACCTCTAGCCCCACGGGTTTTTTTTGCAGTAAACATAATTTCTACAAAGCCGAGTACAATGAATTCGTTAGGCAGATTTGAACAAAAATCTCCACTTGATGCTACATTAAACCATTCTCTTGAATATTATGTTTCACATGCGATTTCTATCGGATACCTAATCGGCTCCATAAACCATAGTATGTGTTTGCATTTTGTTTCACTGTTTCCCCACAATTGGTACCACATCCAAAATGAAGTTGCTTTTCAAATCTCTTGTAAAATATTATTTTAAAACAGTCGCACTATTAAACACAGTTTTATCCTATTATGACCTTGCATAAGTAGACCGCTGACTGTTTTTCTGACGAACACAGCAGCCCATGTATTTCTGGATGCACTGAAAAAGTAAGTGGGGTAATAGGCACCTCTTATCGGTGTTGAATAATTCTAAGGTCAACCAGTTGGATTTACCTAAGCAATAGGTTGTTCACCAGAATAAACTAACAGGGGATCGACCAAATGCGTAGCTAGATGATTCTTTCAACCGCTTCACGCTTAAATGGACGTCTGAATGTTCTTGGTGCCAGTGCAGATTCATATTGATTAAACTGGAGAAGACGCCGATCTCTGAGCCGATGGTGACAAATGGGACTGACCAGAATCTATTGATCTTTTCCGCGAAGCAGATGATCACTTGTGACCTTCGTTGTATAAAACAGTAGGTTATCCACGGAAAATCGATGAAGTCTCTTTGGTAAGCATATTGGGATTAACTTTATCAAAATCACGTCTAATCAGTTTTGTAACTTAGAGATTGCGGTTTTCCGAGAGTAACAACAGACAACATTGGTCTGAATTCAAAAAGACTGAACCCACGGAAAACGTCTCCAACAGAAAGGTACTATCATTCCACCTCCTTCTTTCCGGACATCACCTACCAGAAATGTAGAGAAGCGGATAGGCAAATATGTGCCGATTAAGTTTGCGAGAAACACTGGTTGCCACCAATGTGAGAAGCGTTGTACCTATTATTGTTCTCTACAATTCATTTAAGAAAACCGAAAATAACATAAAGCAATCGGTTTTCTGTTCCAATGGGAGTTGTCCGAACTGGGGTGAAAAACCTGGGAAAATACAATACGTGGTATTCGGACCGTTATGCAAAAACGGACAAGAAATACCATTCCATTTGATTATAAATGTCACACAACATAAAACTTTAAATCTCGTGAACCAGCTGAAGTCTGGAGATGGAACCAGAAATCCAACAAACGGGTATTTCGTCATGACTTGTTTCATAAAAAATGAATAATGGTTCTCCAGTACGTCTATTTGGTGAAATACATGATATAAAATAATTGCATCAGTTTTATACAAAAAAGTCGTCTTTATCAAATTATTTTTGAGTTCCAACCCATTAGAATTGCTGACAAATAGAAAAAAGTCAAACAAAACAACGTTCAACGAAATCCTTTTGAACGTTTGAGGATTTCTTAATTTTCCCATTTATGAATACGTCGCTCCATCGGATGCGTGAAATTTAAACTCTGCAAACCCATGGGGACCCCAGTTTTGAATAAAAGATTTGCTCGTTGTCGGCTCTCTTCCTCTTTGGACACATGTGGTTCGCCACCAAGTATTTTTGTTCTCAGTCGAACTATCGATAGTGAGGATGTTCAACGCTAAAAGCCCTGAGAACATCACACATTCATTCAACGGCAGGTGTATTGCATGATGACAAAATAAACACATCCCGGATTAGTCAGGGTTTCAAAAAGAAACCTGCAGCTTTCTGAACAATTCGGCGGTAAACTTCGAATTATCTTTCTAGTAAGAGCAATAAATTATCGTTCGCCATATGGTGGCTCGGTCTCATTATATCATCCATGTTAGTTACGGGTGATAATGTATTCACTCTCAATCCTATATATTCCGCACTATTCCGTAAAAAATGAACACCAGAAAACTTCAGAACAGAAAGAAAATACCGTTTCAAGATGAAAAAAACACAAGTGCCACACAAAGGTGCATCCAACAGTTTTGGCTCCTCTCCTAAATACCAACTCACACGGTTAATTTGATATCAACATAGGTAGGTGCTTGTTATTCATGACATGCTGCTTCGTAAAGGAGTATACACAGTGCACATCAAGGCTAATCAATCGATCAGTCATGCTTCCCGCATTTCAGTTAGATTTCTTACCCTATCATTTTGGTGGTAATCTGCGAAAGTTGCAAACTTTCGTGTCATTTATTTATCTAGATCGATAAACCCTTGAGATACAGTCTTTGGATAGCATTTTGCGTCAAACGTTAATGAAACTCTCACCAATTTTAGAAGAAAAAAGATAAAATGCTTTTCGACCGGTTCTGGAGACTTCCCCTTTTCACCACAAATAACTACGTAGGCAGTGGCACATAATGGTACTCATCTATTCAGAAGTTGAATCCTGGTCTGTACAAACAGCAAAAAATCATTCCACAGTTATCAACGCCATAATCGGCGCCTGAAAGACGGTCGGTGATTGGCTGTTGCTGTACTTTTACGAGCATATTGTTCTTTCGAAAGATTCATCTTCCGATGTGACATTTGCGAGAAAAAGCACACCAATGATATATATATACATATATATATATATATATATATATATATATATGAATGTATGTATATGTAAATAAACATGTATATATATACCATAGTTGAATTTCAGATGAACGAAAATTGTATCATACTGCGTGCGTAAAATGCATTTTATAAAATCGTGTTCGCATGTTGCGTAACTAAATGACTGAATGTTCATTTTAAACAATGGATAGTTCCAATGCGTTTTACGATCTCCGGAATTAAACTATTCACGACATGACGTCATAATCATGGACCCACTTAAACAAATCTATGTTCAAAACAGCGACCCGAATTCAAGTTATAACAGAAAATTCTCTGCCAACTTCGTAAAATTTTGTTTTTTATGGGGTTTGACTGATACTAGATTTGATTTGAAATGTCCTTCAACCCAAGAGATCTGCTTTTGGTTAAAAGCACTTTCTCATTTAGATGGTAACATAACCCATAAAATGCAGAGTCCCGTAGTGGTTTTCAATATATTTATCCATAGTTATTCATAAATATTACACAAAAACTGCACAAGCCTTGATTGTAACTGCTCCTTTAAATGCGACTGAGTGAATGCAACTGATTTCAGGATCGCCTGCGGTTCAAATAGCCAGGTTAGGATAATTTGGGTGAAAGTTTGTGGGATAACGTAGATGCAATCGCTGGTCAGTGACGGCCTCAGATTACCTCTAATATGAGAGTGAACAAGTGAGCAGAGAGGATGCAAATCGTGATTAGAAAACACGAATTTGCGGTAAGGGTAAAGGATTGGGTCACTCTTCTGCTACAGCTTTCCAGTTCAGTTGTAATGACCAATACACTTAGTTCAAAGAAGTAACTCAATCTGAAGTGGGAAAACAACGTCCTCAGGCATGAAAAATCTTAGGATACGCCTCTCTTCTCTTGGGTTTTTCTGTGACATCCACACAGGATTCACCTCGTTGGAGAAAGAACATTATTTATTTTACATTTCAGCAAATCTTCCACTTTTGACTCCATTTACCAATGTGTACATAGCATCCAAGCTTCTCTATTTAGAAGACAGTAAAAAAATATGACTACATTCTAATTTATGTAGACAATGGTAATTTTAGGAACTTTACCTTGAAGTCAAGCGTGTTTTAAAACTTCTAAGGTTGGTCATAGGGAAATAAATGGTTCTTATGGATGCGTACACTAGGATCACGTGAATCGCGGCATTGGGCGCTACCCCACAGAATCATCACGTACCAAGGTAACAGCATTTTGATGATTTGGGGTAATTTTCCAGGGGTGCCTTCAAATGGAGCTCATCAATTAAAGTTACCCAGGATTTTTTCACATCACAGAAAATTTCAGAGCAAAATGTCTGGGTATTCGGAAGAATATACTTATCGGGTATTTTTTCACGCCAAGTGACTCTTCTGCGCCTTTTACAGGTCCTCACATGCCAAATGTTCATGTGAAAGACAAACTCATGACTAAAGTGACAGTCATCGTGATTTGAATTTCCGATATTATCAGTACTTGTGCTCCTTTGTTGGGTTTCTAATGGGGCTACATGTGAGTTTCTATTTCAAATCGTGACAGTGGATTTTGGGCGTCGATTCATGCATAAAAAACATTCATGGTGGTAGCCTTATTCGTCTCTTCCGGGCCTCTTCCCAGTGTACCTTGAAGCACTCAAATACCTGCCAGCGAGAAACACCCCAGGTGCACCAAGCTCACTTTCGTCCGGTCGGAACCTCAAGAGCTCCCTCTTGCCAATTACGTCTATCAGTAAACTGCGTTCTCCCTGATTTATAACGGGCCACGCACTCACTTTCTTCTTGCCGGAATAAGATATGATGGCATTGAGTGGATTGTGGGTGAAATATTGCTTGTTCACAGTGAATATCCAGAGCGAAACAAAAATGATTTAGAGGCCCTATTTACATCGATGATAAACAGTCGATGACAATGTAGTCCACTTTTAATCCGTGAGCAGAATAACATGGCTTGTTTGTTTGACTACATGATACTGTCTACACTCGGTATGATTCTGTCACATTATTTGTGGCTTCAAAGCTCATTTTTCTTCAGATGAGGTAACTGCTTTTCACGTAGTAAATGTATATTCCATCATAATCCTGCTCACTGCCGAACAAACGCTTCTTGGTTCATTTTTAGAAAAGCAATCATTACAAACAGTTTGTCCTACTTGACAATAGTCCCAAACTCTGAACGAATCTGCTGCATTTTTGATAATAAACATTTTTTCTCATGTTATCTCGATCTATCCGATGTACTGCATTCTATATACACTGATATGTTTCACATATGAGATTGAAAAAAGTGAACGAAATGCTTGCATCTCACAATATTTGTCTTCTTTCCTTTCTTCTTACATGGACAAAGAGGACACAACGTCTCAGCTTTCTTCTCCGGTACGGCACTCATTACTGGGTTGCAAGCATAATAAAGTGCACTCAGCAATGAGCAAATGGAAAGAAATCCTCAACAGTAAAATAATATCACATTGAGTTTTGAATTACCAAAGAAGGCAGCCAATCAGAAGACGGATTACTTTGTTGCGGCATACAAGTATGGGGACAAAGTGAAGAATTACTCATTTATGTGTGTAGAGTGCGTTGTGGACGTATTCTGCATTAAGTGCTTTGGATGGCTTAGAGTGCAAGCAGAGGACCAGGTTAGATAGGGAACCGTTGAGTTATTTGCAACATACTCTGAGAATACTTCGATTTTTGTGGCCGCGGAGATAAAGCCAACTGAGAGTGATTATAAGACATATTGCTTTTCCCACAAATCCAGGGGCACCTCAGGAAGAACAGCAAGGCTGTCGGAAGTGAATGCAAGAGATTTCCATTCATTGAGTACAATCACAAACCACGCTGATTTGCCTCAGTCTTTGGGAGGAAAAGGGAAATTTTCTGACTTTAGCAAACACCGTTCAAACGTGATCAGTTTAAAAGCGGTTACAAATATAAGTTAATCTGAAGGGCCAGACAGAGAAACCCTAAGCGAGATTATGGATGTCAGTCTAAATGTATGAGATGTCGGAAGAGAGTTCGCTATTTTAATCAAAGTTGTGGAATTACAGGAGCGTGAACTTTGGTCTGAACAGATTAAGGAAGTAAATAAGTTCCAAAGTTTATTTTTACTGTTTTGAAAGACATCCGAATTTCTGATTCCTTTATAGGACATCCACATATAACACTGGTGTACACCTAATCAGGGTCTCTTGAGAGAGCTATGAACTTGAAAATGTAAGGGAAATAAATACATGGTGGCATAATTATACCTTGAAATGTCAGCTAATTGTTCGTGAAGAGAAGAAAGACGAACGTTAACCAAAAAACTAAAAGTAATATTCATGGATGAATTTCCACCAGAAGTGTTTAGAGAATTGCAGATAGATCACGTAAAATAAAACCATTAGGAGCTGAATCAAAACGGCCAGAGCAGTTCACAAGTAGAAGCAAAAGAGCTTCTTATTAAGGCAAACCCCTCAAAGGTTGGACGAGGTGATTTGTGAAAAAAATCTTTCGCGATAAGAGAATGCACTGGACGAATCATGCAGCTGAAGAGCTCAGATGATGGGAAGATTATTGGACGATATTTTGTGGTCTTCCATTGGACAGAAATGGGTTGTGTACAAATTTCTGACGAACATGGATACCTTAGAAACACATGCAGTCATTTCCTTGTTGCCAGCTACGCGTAATGCGGCCGTAGTTGAAATGTGCATGACTTGTCACCATTTTATGTTCCTGTTTTGCACAAAACCGGACATTTCGCTTGATTGGCCGCAAGTTCCTTATTTGTCAATACACACATCTTCATCGTGAATCATCCTTTTTTAGTTCCTAAGCACACATTTGTAAGGTTTTTGTTAGTTTCCGCCACTTTGTTTTACTCTCTCTTAGCGGTTTTTTCAACGTGCATATGAAGCTGTTCTGATGTCTAACAAACAACCCCACCATAGGTGGCTTCACTTGAGTTGGGAAATCCTGCAGCATGTTACTTTCTGTTAGTTAACTGTTGGTACAATACTTATTATAGAATACTTTTTCGAAATACTGTGGCAATCATTAAAAGTCTTTAAAATTGTTGTCCAGTTGGGAAATGAGTCTGGCCGAGACTAAATAACCTAGGAAGATTTAGAGATCGCTAGGTAGTACGAATTCTAGTGTGATCCAATGAAGGTGGTCATAAGAGATTCTCAAAAATATTTCACCTGATTCCATCATTACGTCAATTTGAAAGGATAGGCTAACAATAGAGTGATGATGACCAAACGCGAATTCAAGACATTTGTTAGTCCACTCACTGCAGACGTATACGTAGAGTCGGGTCGGAAGGGGGTGGACTCGTTAGAAACAGGTCAGACTTCGGTTTACACTTACCATTGTAGAATTTCTTCGAAGATTTCCACATACCTCACCGTATGTTTTCACCTAGCAATTTGTCAATAAACAGAACGGCCAGAGGTCCTACATTAATTTCTAGTGTTTCAACTGAAACAATGTCATTCACATTTATACACTTTTCGATAAGGTCTACAGAGAGTTCTCAAGGGAGCCGAAGAGATTCTGTTGAGTTGAACTTGATAGAACGCAATCACAAACACCAGAATTTGCAAACCCTTTTGCTGTCCAATCAGTTTTCACAGTACCTAGACCATCGTGCAAAGGGGAAAATGCAAAAATCAGTAGAGCCAGCGTAAGCTCGAAGATTATCAAGATTGTCACGTATGCAAGTGGGTTTGAAAAGCGCCGGCCAATAATGGAGTTGGGGAAAATTATGTTTACAATCAACCGTAGGTTGAATAACTGAAACTGAATTTTTATGATGTGGTTCTCCATGCAGTATTCACGCTCAACTCACCAATGAAAACCATGAAGGCAATTTTTTCTTCCGCTCGGAATCATCATAAGTAAAAGTCCACTTGGACCAAGGCGGGACTCGGACTCAAGGAGAATGATTTTGAATCGAAGACCATACCACCAGTTTATCCGGACTCAAACACTAACTGAACACGTAGACTATGTGAAAAGGCACTGATCTAACACTGGTTCCTAAAAGTAGCAACTGGATGTCTTCTCCTTTGCCGGCAAAGTGTAGGAACGCATTCCGTTCTAAGTAGCTTGCAGTGCTTCCTTTCTACGTACATATATATATATATTTCTGGTGAATATTAAGTGCACGTGTGAACCAATTTCCCTAGTATGCTTACCATTCACATAATACTTACTATCAACATGACCGCTTCCATATTCGGCCTCTTTGTTCGTTGGGTTAGCAGCAACCCAAACAGGAATAACTACCATATAACACAGCTTTGATTCACTCTTCAATAAAGAGTATCCATCCACATTACAGACGATTCAAATTAGTGAAGATATATATATATATAGTTGGAGATAATATTTGTACACTATGGTTCGTCGTCAGTTTCAATAATGAAAGCAGTTTTCATGCAACATGTTGTATCTTCTCGCATCAAGTAAAACCATCAGAATCGCTAACGGGAGAATTTTCTTACGGAGAGTCAATTCTGATAGTTACCTGTACTTAGTTACACAGGATATCGTAGCTTGTTAGTTATTGCACAATATTTTTGAAATTTAAGTCAGGTCTGATGGATATGTGGATTTCACTGCACCATAACTGATCGAAAGTGAGGTAAGTTAACTTCAACGGCTTTTTCGGGAGTATCAGAGGCAATATATGCCGTGATGAGCAGAGCTTTTCTTGTTGAAATTACGCAAACAAGTGATTACCCAAACTCCACGGTTTCCAGCATTCCCCAAATAGACTATTTTCGTAAAAAAAAACGACAGCATGGATGTAGCGCAGGTGATATCGGCATTTTTATAAAGATGGGGCAATAATGGAAGTTAAACAACAAGCACAGTTCTTTATTGAGTAGCGACAAATTTGTCGAAAAAGGTGTTCTTTGAAATCGTAGGATGCATTTGGAAACCCAAAAATGAGTCAAGTTAGAATAAAGTACGACACTGAAGATTTGTTCACACCTAAACTTGGTAATTCAAAACGGACCTCATCGGGTAATAATGAAGGATAGTACAATGGGAATCATAGGCTCTGTGGTGTTCGAAGGCAAAACCAAAACTGCCTAAATCTGAGCACAATCGGACTCCAGTTTACGTCGAAGGATTTTACAATCAACGCGCATCATATCAATTTTACTATACATTTGCTTATTCATCTATGACGACAAAATTGGGTCAGATGGCTTCATGGTGCTACCTTTCCTAAAGATGCACTGTGATGCTAGTTTGTAACCAGTGAAGAATTCTAAGTTACGTAAGCTTGGCTCATAAAAACATAATGGACTACTCCACTCTAAAGTCCAAAAATACAGATAGTGATTTTCCCTTGAATAGAGATTGTCCCTTTGGCTACTAGGTAATCAGACTGTATGAGTGTATGACAACAGCATTTCCAGGTTCTGTATTGTCTTTATAAATAAAAATTGAGACCAAATCGTACCTGACTAAATACAATCAAATTCAGTTTTTCTATCGTTGTATTCTCATCTGAATCTTTAGGAAAGTCATTTTATGACTTCAGGTGGTGATTCTTTAGAACGAGTTCAGCATTCAGAACCAGGAAACATGATCCTAATTTTGTATTTCTGCCTGGGGGTTTCATGGATTGGTTCATGAATAACAGGACAACACTGTCCCGGGAGTGCACCACCGGTTTACTGCTTTGTTGCTCTTCCTCAGAAATGCTCATCCGGGACTCTTATGCTCAGTTATTCCTGTACTGTTTTCAAGCAAGCTCCATTCGATTCAAATGAGCTAACAGCCATAAACCAATATATGAGTTCAGAAGTGGTGGGATGACTGGGCAGAAAGGTACACACAAGATGAGCGGCGACAGCCGCGAATTCTTCATTGAGCTTCCGGGTAAACTTTGTTTTGTCATCCAGAATTTTTACCATAATAGTTACGGCAAAATTAGACTGTATGCAGAATTTTCTAAAAACTAGCCCACGTTCTTTACCAGTATGGGTATTGTTCAATTGACGGATGTAAAAGTCCTTTTTTTGCAAAGTACAATGCTTTTTTAGCCGGGCAGCTATGTGGTTCATCCTGATGCTAGACCACACAAGGCTGTGTTATTGCAACAAGACTTTTGTAAATCATGATATTTTTAAATGATTTTCCGTAAACTCCACCTTTCTCTGATGCTCTCGCACGTTAGAAGCTTTAAGTACAACACGGGACAAAGATGACAAGTGAGAAATCATGCTTAGTCTTCGGAGTCTGCAATATGTGGTGGGCTGATAGAAGAGAAGCAGCTCTGAAGATGATCACCACTCATTGGTGCAAATGCAATTTGCTTCTCTCTTTCTTGCGATTACGTTCTATGTTTCACCACTAGTCTATTGCACATATTTATTGCAAAAATATTGGTAGACTGTAGGCTCATTCAATGAAAAATCTCACATTTCGAAAATTGCTCCTAACCTATTTGCAATGGAGTTCGTTATTTGTTGCTGGATACAGCAAGTAATCATTCAGTTCTTGGTCAGTTGCAGTAAATTCGTTTATAGATGGCTGATATAGTAATGCGTACGAATTTTACTTTTGGACGTGACGTTTTTGAACAAGGCACATTCATTTTGGTTGATCAGTTATGTGTTCTGCTAGTGGGCGTGCCCGATCATCCACTGTGGATTGGTAAATACAAATCGGCCCGTCATGAAACACCATCGTCTTTCAGGTCACTTCAACGTGATATTTCATAGTTGTATCCAATCCATCAGAACAATTCGCATTACATTAGGCAGTTTTTATTGATCAGAGTTTCAAAACTGTGGGTACTTTCAAGAAGTTTTGAGTTCTTTATGTTTCAATACACCAAAAGCTCATCGTTGAAACGGCAGCTGTTTTCCTTTTGGGGTTACCAAATGCCGTTTATGAGTGAGTGGGTTTTTAGTCACTTATACATTACCGATCTTGAATTCAGTGTTTTTTGATGATATGGGTACTGCAAGTTCCTCACCCGACCAAACATAACAAACCTCTTGCGCGTACAGCGACGGGGCAAAAGCATAAGAAAATAAAACTTCAAACAGAAGAGGTGTTCCAAGGGACTTTCAGTGTGTGTTAAATAAATCACACAAAATCAAGCATACTAATGACATGGATGTATACTTAGCTTTTCAAATTATGAAGGTTTGTGTTGGTAATGAAAGATTGTTGATTTCGTGAACTGTGTCGCTGACTACTAGTTGAATTTGATCACAAGCACTGATACTACGAACGACGAATAACCTGTCAATGTATTCGTTACGAATGCCCAAAAAGATCCCTTTGATCAACGAGTGGAATGAAGCGGTAACCTCACATGCCAGAAACCAGAGGTTCGAACTCTGCCATCGCCTGTCACTTTTCTGTTAAAAAGTATTAATTTCTCGGCCAGCTTGCCGTCACATCTGCTTTAATGGGGCCCTAAAGGCTACACGCTGAAAAACGTAAGGGCATGATTTCCGATTACCACATAAAAGTGTTGTGAACCGTTGAGAATCCAATAAAGAGTAATCGTGAAAATATATTAGTTGAGAATGAGAAGCAGATAATCGATTCCTACATTGTATGCTTAATCGTGCAGAGTGAATGTTCAGCGTAAAGCAGGAACCATAGAAGCACTGTGCAGCTGTTTTTAATCTTTGTACGGATTGCTGAGCCGTAAACTTACACCGAACTCCCCTGAGACTCGAACCCTGAAGTGATTGATATTGAGTCAAACCATCAGTCTACCCTACTATCTTCCAACGGTACATTGAACATACGCACTAGATTGTGTACTAAGTATATATGCATATGTATATATATATATATATATATATATATATATATATATATATATATATATAACACGTAAAGCTCTTCAGGTACTGGTTTCAGTTGTCATTAGAGAATGTCCTTTTAAGCTACAGGCACTTGTGCTAAAAGGATTCTCTGATGGGGTCAACGTTCAACGAAGGCATTCATTGTGACGCAGAGTTTGGTTGTTACTACCTTGGGTAGCATGGGATGGGATGAATTTTCCATGAATCATCGTACAGTTTTTATAGTGAGCTGATTTCTACTGTGCCATAATTAATCACACTTCATGAGGCACGGTTATCAGTAATAATAATGGGGGCTTTGTATAAAAACGAGAACTATTTTGATAGTAAACCAGTACTTGTCTCAAATATACATCGTATCTAGTTGCGAATTGCACCAGATTCGCAAAATCCAAGACAGCAACAAACAATATGTAGGAGGGGAAATGAGTTAGAAGAAAAATATAAAAAACACAACCTCGACCAGGTCTTATCCCGGCCTAATTCTTGCGCCAGCTCTGTTCTCAAGGGTTTTTGGTAAGCCGTGTAGATTGATACCAGCGAGCAGTTCAGCTGCGAAGCTAGCCAAACCTATTCCTCAGTGGGTTCCATGGAAGGACCTGTTTCTCTTGTATATCGGTTAGAACACCGAATCAGACTCGTTTTGGGAATATGTTCTTTATGCCCTTTCCTCGCCTCTGAAGGAGGAATGGTACCCAATGATGAGTGCTGTACCCACCATGCTGGTTAGCGAACCGGTCTCGGACAAAGTTTAATTAAATTTTTTGATAAGTTCCTCCGAACGAACTAGACAACGGCCTTAGTCTGAATCAGTGAGCTAATCACCTCTTTGGCTAGTTTGCTAATGCTTAAATTTCGTGGGTCGGTCTTTACAATTAGACGGAAAGGGTTGCGGCTGTTGTCATTCACAGACGCTATGGTCACCCGTTGACGTTTTATGATCCATCACTGCTGAAGGGTCGCTTTTCGGGCTCTGAATCAGTTGGTGTTCAGGGTTTCTCCCTTTCTCGACATATACGAAATGGTGGGGGATCTATGTTCGAGCGTTTATCAGAGCAGCTGAGTATGTAGATATTCATCGTGTCTCTATTTGTCTGGTTGCTAGATCTTGGGTAGCATCATCAGTCTCAGATAGAGCCAGCGTGTTGTCTATCCAACGTTGTTTTTAGATGTTGAGTATTTGACTGCAATACGGATGATCAGGTTTGGTGAAATGCTGAGTTTTCTCTGAGGAACAGAGTGGTAACACTGGAACTAGATATTATATAATTATTTTCTTAGCATAAAATGTGCCTGTTTTAAAGGGTTCCAAAGCCCTCGTTATGACAACCTGTTATCCTGTTTGGCAAGGTGCGGGAACTTTGAAAGTAGCTAAGTGCAGAAAAAGCATAGGTCGGGCAATGAATCATATAATTCCCTCTCTCCAATAGAATAACTAGTCAAGACTCATTGTGGCAACTCGTTCCACTGAGGACTTCTTGTCTGAGCAGGAAACAGCATGGAGGAAATAAATCCTGCTCAAGAGACAGTTGGGAATTAGTGCGTATTTCATTTTGCGCGGCAGCTTTCATCTCTGATTCTAGTGACTTCCATGCATTTAACATCACGAAGCTTATCGCCGAATATGTCAGTCAAACATTCAGAGTTGTTTGCTTTACATGAACACTTATTCATACAAAGAATACGCGGATGACTTTCTATTGTTGGTTATCAATTCACTTCCTGTGAAACGCGTTTTGTACCGACTGGCCATTTCGGTTCAAAAACAAGGCTTGTGCTCTGTCCAACGTAAGTGTAACACTCCTTTCTGCGGTTTTGAATCTCGACCATTTTGCAATGAGGTCGATCGGCAATTTTATGTATCTGACAACTGATATGTTTGAAGTATGGTTCCCTTTTGGTTGGAACTACAAATGAGCGACAAAAATGTTCAGTACCGCATGTTGGATGTGGGTAGCTAGCCTTAACGGGATTAGCAAATCTACGTATTGGTCAGATAATGACTCGACGTGTGCGAATGTCAAAGTTGACATCAGCGCTGGGCTAAGCTCTCTGGTTGGAGCCTTAAAGGCGGTTAATATCCTCGTTAAGGGACACTGAGAGACACTGCTCCATATCGAATTCAGTGGTGGTAATGCTGTTAGGTATGTTTGGGGAAATGCCAATTCCCTCGTCAATGCTGAAGAAACATCAAAATCAGAGAACTATTTACGAGTAAACTGAAAAAGGATCGTTTTCGTTAGCGTGGCTTACTTGAATTTCTTGTGTCTGTTTGTGGTATTGATCGAACCCCTGACTGCAGGCTTGATATGTGGCCATGAAAGTGACTATTATTACGGGAAAATAACAATAATACTAATCATTTTCAACGAAGGAGTTTCTTGGAGTACTTTTGGTGGTCCATTCAGTTTATGAATGGTCATTTCTACGAGTACGTACATCGACCTCTTCAGTTCCCATATTTTTTGAGAATAACTTTTCACTGACCACGGCCATATCTTTTTTCTTCTTAGTTACATTTTATCCAGATATAAATTTCAACTAATGATAACCAGGCCGGTGCTCTTATCCATTCTGGATAAGATGGTTTGTGGACTTATTTCAAGCCTTTCAATGCTTTCTTGTTTCTTCAATTTATAATCCCCTTCTTAGCATGTGTCCGAATCAAATGATTGTAAGATGGTGGCAACAGTGCGTTTGAAATCATCTATTCCTAAACAACAGCTGGTGTATCCAGTCCAAGAAACTGACTAGATGCCATGCAGTATGTCATGTCATGACACGTTAGGCTAAGGACAACATAACAAAGAGCCCAACGATAATGGTTCTGTTGTTGCTACCCTCCAATTCAATGGGGTTAAAATTTGCATCCTTTGTTCTCGAACCGTTCACCTAGGGGTTGGTTGCGCAGTTTGTTCCACAGTCGTGGGGTAGTGTGATCTCATTTTCGTGCGCATATAACTTCAATTGATCCATCCGTCTCGTTATCATTGCTATCATGAAACGAATAACGCGAATAATGTAAGCAGATGCAAGTCCACACAATATTTCCCTCACGTCACCACACTGTCCCCTAAGCTATTCAATGTGATGTAATTGACTACTGAACAAACCAGTGAAATGCTGTTTGTTACTCAAATTATTTTTCCATATTTAGTTTTTCTTCTGCGCATTACTTGACTAGCACATGACACCACGTTCTGATGACTTGCTCTCTATTTTACATGCATTTGTTGTAGTACTGCTTTTCAGACCAACTGCTGCTCGACTTCCTCAGGTCTGTCATCGTGACAGATATGCTAAAGATGAGACACAATATTTTGTTGATTGTGTTGTGAGAATAACTCGAAGATGATTAGGCAACTCACTATGGGAAATAACTCATTGATAATAATTACCTGTTTTAACTAGTATAAACATTTTGATCGGTCAACGTGAAAGAAAGTTATACTACTAGAATAGGAATACAATTTGAGTAGGTAAGGATTCCTCCTATTTAACAGACTGAAAAATGCACCGCTATATGGTTCATGTAAAACGCATCCTGGCGCCTGTTGCTTAGGCTACCGTAGGCATATCTTAGAGGCATAAACGTGCCTCTGTGTTTAGAGTACTCAGCCATATGTTTGTCGCCTCACAGATTCGAATTCAAACGGAATTCTAATTGCAGCATGAGTGTATTTCACAACTGACTCACGAAGACACTCATTTGAGTTGTCCTCATTCGAAAACCACCCTCGGGATTCAGCATTCACTGGACCAAAGTAAACGGACGACTGGCCATTCTAGGATAACCTCATTGGTTGTCTGAACAAACATGCAACTCCGGAGAGACGGGCTACACTGAAACAATCGGAGGTTTTTCACTTTGAATTCTGAGTGGCACGAATAGTAATTATATTTTAAGACCACAAAGCAAATTTGTAACTTACAAAAGTGATGTGGTTTCCATGCCGTTCATTCTTGTTCATCGTTCCGCTGATCTTGGGTTCATTCGCGGAACGCCTAGCAGTTGCAACAGTTCATACCTAAGACTTGTACGCAGTTGTGCATATGCTTGTCACACTGAGATGGCCTGGATGTTGCTTTATGACGAATAAGGTACAAGATTTTTATAAAATGTTGGTTCCTGAATGTTTTTCTGAATACTCTGTTTTATCACTAGTGGCGAAATTCACCTCTAAGAAATACGACTTTAATGCCTTCCATTCTTGGGTTTAGGGAGTGAAATTTGAAGCACTGAATAAGATTATGTACCGGAACTATCACAATGTCCTTCCAAAATCACGGGCACCTGTATCAGCTGCATTTCTTAGTTAGTTTTCGTGTGTGAAGTGCCGTGTTCTAGCCACAGCGGAAGCGGTATGCATTCGTCTCTACAATCACCCGTTGAGCGCCCCAAAAAAACAGTTCGTGCTAGCGCTAAGGCTTCGTTGGCCCACCCCATATCCATAAACTAACCACAGATCAGTTGATCTGACTAATGACACAGCAGACACCCATTCACGTTCCAGAGACGGATCGAGGTCACGCATATGATGCTCGATCCTCTCTTCTCCACTTAATTTTAACTCACCGCCTTATCTTGGTTTCTGTTTTGTTTACCCAACACTGCTCATATACAACGTGATGTAATGGCATGATTACGAATCACTGAAAGCGAGCTTGTTCGCGACCTTGTGTTGTTCTTCATGCATGAATTTTATTTTCCTTATTTACATAATGTGTCAAGAGCAGATCATTTTGTCTGGGATGCCTACTGGTTGTGATGGAAAAGTGTAACAAAAAAGCGAAAACATGAATCAAGCGAGATGCAATTCATTCTAGGTTATGTTAATCATCGTAAACCCACATTCATCATTTGAATCCAATGATCCATTTAAGAGTGCAACCAAGCTATGCGATGAATATCCATTTATATGAACCACAATTACTTTGTTCTCACTGACCATTCCGGCAACATACAGTGATAACAACCGTATTGGAACAAGTATCTGCCTGGTGAAAAATCATCATCATTGAATACCGAAAATGTCTCATTCCAGTTGTCTCACTTGCACAGAATGCTGCCTTCGTATGTATGGTTGCATTAGTCACTTCTTATCCTCTATTTATTTGTGATTGTCTACCATCTCGGAAATATCCTTGTATATATTCGGCAACATAAAATTCCCAATTTTGCCTATCAAAGAAGCACAGCGAAACTGGCACATATTGCAACCACTATGTTTACATGGAAAAAAATGCGAAAATACTGACTGAGATCCTGTAGAAAGAGGTTATGAGGGGAGCCAGCAGATAGTGATGAGCCAGTAACATATATCCAACAATGAGACTACTTATATTTGTGGTGGGATGAGAATACGTCTTGTTCATAGCAAAAACCATTTTCCCTGATTTTTTTCACAAAAACTCAAAATTTGAACATCGCGCAAATGTTGAAGTTAATGCACAACTTGCAAATTATTGTTAACGGGTTTAATTTTAAGGACTTTCAACAAACATAGTGTACCTTCCTCCAACTACAATGCATTTACGAAAACCCTCAAATCAAAATGGATAAAAAACCTTCTGAAATATTTGCACATTTACTACAAGCATATAGTGTAATTTCTCCCAAACTTTGGATGTATTATTTGATTTGTGTTTGTACATTTTTCACATGTACTTTCGTTTTTCATAAGTTATTAAACTACTTTCACTGGTTAATCTCGATGAAAAGTTTCGTGGAATTTCAGAATTCATCTGTGCTCTTTTTCAGTCTAATGGCTACTGACCCCTGCGATACTCACCTGCTGACACCATCAACCATATTGTGAACAAACCGGTCATTGTTAGCTATTTTCAGCCACATGGAGGCATTTGTATTCCGCTGGCAATTCATCTAAACAGTCGACATAAACCTGTGAATAGTGAGAAATAAGCCATCAAATGTTTCCTAAACATGTATGAACCACATGAGTCGTAATTACTAATTATCTGCACATTGTTCTTTATGGGTCGGCAGTATGAGAAATGGTGATTAGATCTATTTGGGAGTACACGATCAGCTTCTTGGGCGCCATCAATCATCATGCATGGTATGGTACTGATTATAAATACCGAATGAGCAAACATAATTCCAAAAAAATTGTCCTTACCCCATTTCGTCACTGTCACTTCACTTAACATTTTCAGTGTAACCATCATATGAATAATCTGTCAGAGGTAGCGCTAACATGAAAAAACTCGATTTATCCAGTTGTTTATTTTTTGTCTACCAATATATTTAATAACCGCTAAAACTAGGAAGGAGTGAGAAGCGGATACGTCTGTGTTTGTTGTTGCTTCTCATAAAATAATGCCAACTACGCGGTTGGGAGTCCGTGTACACCCCCTGTACTTCTAATAGTTCTTGGCTGACTTTGAATCCATCTGTCTTTTGAACGAAGCAGTACCTTTCTAAACTTTGTCAAAGGAAAACCCGAGAGAGCCTATTCAAGAGTCTTAGGTCCGTAATGTCCTTATCCATATGCGAGTGATGGGATGGGGAATCAGGACTGCGAGAAACGTCACTACAGCGATCTGCGGCAGGAACTGGTAATGCCATAGGAGATTCGTGTGTCGGAGTGGTTTCGGCGGGTGATGTCGTGTGAACACAGGGTCTACCAGCCGGGTAGCATTCCATGATTCTGTCGGCGTGCTGTGCAACTTTGTCAAGAGGAGTAGTAGGCTCCAGCATTGACAGGACCTGCTGCATCGGGAGAGGTAGTTTATCAACCCATATCTCCCTGAAAATGGCGTCGTCCATTTGCCGTCCAGCCAGTAGCGACCGCATGTGGCCCATAAGCTGGGACGGAGTTTGGTCTCCCAGCTCCACCGACGTGAACAGTTCACGGAGCATTTTTCCGGCTGATTTTCCGGTACGCTGAATGACTGCTTCCTTAAGCTTCGTGTAAGGAGCTTCTGGTGGAATGGGATCGAGGAGATCTTCCACGTCAACAGCGATGTCAAAGGGAAGTGCTTGGACAACGTGAGAGTATTTCACGCGCTCGCTGGTTATACGTCGAGTGGCAAATACGGCTTCTATTTGTCGAAACCACACCCGAGGGTTGGTCGGGGCAAAAACGGGCAGTTTGAGAGCAACCGCGTGGATGTCAATAGGTTCGCTGTCAGACATGGTGAATGGTGTGGAACTTGGACCAAAAGAATAAAGCTAGTGTCAACTGATGGAAAAACAACCTGGGCTCACCAATTTTGTAGCGTACTACTCTGTCTATATGGTACAGTAAATGAATGTCAACAACATCTTAGACGACACTAGCAAACTAAGATGGGCGGAGGAGCGTGCGGTGATAAAAAGGCCAAAGGGGTATGTACATTAGGAATTAAAACAAAACAATAGGTGTGACTCAAACTCACAGTTGTTCAGTGTTCTTGTGATCAGGAAATGAGCGTCGAAGAGCCAATATCCGCCAATGTCTTCAGTTCAGTTCGGTCTGACAGCCATCCGTTGAACAGAACAGGATGGTATCGAGCGAAGCGCCAAGAGACGCTGTTGAAGCTTCTAAAATGTTTTGTTTCACACAGTTAGTTCCGACCGATATGATTCCAAGACACTCCAAACCAGAAGATGAGACCGTGCCAGAATCACAGATTTATTTACAGCCTTTCTTTGTATTGCGCGGTGGTGACGATCAAAACGTGTGTGTTTTACATTAAAACGTCTGTACAACAAAGGAGTGTCGCACCAAGGGACGTTGAAATTCATGGAAAACATCGGAAATGTACAGGTTCCTACAGTGGTAAGAATTCACCATCATCATGCGAGAAAACATGACTTGACCAGAAGAGGACTGGCGTACACACTCCGGTTCAGTATTCAGATCAACGCAAAGTATAAAATAATGAACTCATCATTGCTGACAAAACTCCGACTACTGAAAACTGTACACATTAAAATATAACCCACAATGGGAAGCATATGCTGTAAACGCAAACATAATCAGCCCCGCTGGTCGAGAAGTAAAGAGTTGTACTGCATGCAGTGAGTAACACCTTACGCGGAGTTGTCTTAAATGATGTCAGGTTTTTTCGAAGAACTGTAAGTCATGTGATGCTAACCAGGTGGTGGTTAAGTAATTCGATGTATAAATCCGAAGGTTAAATTCAAAACAACAGCGGCATAATATATATTCACGGACAAACATTCACAAAACGTCCAAAGCTGAATGAACGCGGTTTTTGGGCACCCAAATAAGTAGTGCTTAGTGATGTTTTGCATCAAGATGGCAGCGTCACAAATAGGTCTGACAAGTCTCAGTAGTGTGTTTACTGAACTTGTTAAAGTCGAAAACGAAGATTTATTCAAATTTCGAAGTCAGGACCACAGTAAGTTACGGACGGCCTTTCGATCCGAATTTTCAAAGGGATGCCACTCATCAAGCCCCATCAGATTCATATTATCAGGTACCAAAAATATCACAATGTCAAAGATAGGAAGAACATTGGGATGGCTCAGGTGTAAACCACAAAAGGATGGAATACAAAATGAACCATTCAAAGTCCAACTACCACTTCAGCCTTATAGTCATATACACCATGTTTCGATATAATTAGAGCACAGCATATATTTTAATCTCAATTCACACATGAATCCTTCATTCAAAAAAATTCTCATCATACCAATCAGTTCCCAAATAATAAGTTCAGTTGACCCAAAATTAGTGCAATCCTGCTAGAATTTACGAAAGCAAGATTTCAGACTGCATAGTTCCAAAGTTCTAAATATTCCGTTGGTAATTTTTCAGTAGCACATAGAAACGGTTCAACAAGTTTCAGAAGGGTGCACGTGACAGCGGTATGCTAATACTTTGGAACAATCAAGGCAATTTAGGATAATGTCACAATAAAGTTATATATATATATATATATATATATATATATATATATATATATGATTTTCCCCAGCTGCTTGAAAACAAATTACAGTGTACTCCGAAACAACGAAATCCATAAAAAGCCCGAGTGGACCAATTGTCAAAAGTCATTTACAATACCAATGTGTTCATTTACGACGATGTAGATTTCGTGTGAATGTGTGTGAAGAAATTTTCATCTCGGGAATGGAGAATATTTTGACTGGATAGTCAGTTTCTGGTTCGTATATAAGAGTTCACATAGATCATACTTTATTGCTTCATATATATTTATAATGATTGGAAACATAGGAAATGTTGTATGATAAACAAAATCTTGTGTTTCAAAGGGCCTCATCGAGGTGATCTCATAAAAGCTAGCTGAGCACACTGCCATAATTAGCATAGATAACGTAATACATTTATCTGCGCATTATCCAAAGTTTATTCCAGTTTTGGCGTGTATGCACACCTTTTAGTTTTTGTGCAAGCCGAATATCGGTTGACCGCAAAGTCCCACCTCTGCATATCCAATGACAATCAATGCATCAAAAATCAGAGTCACTAATTCTCGGCCATTGTCTTCGAACTTTTTACACGTTATTTATTTTTCGCAGAATAATTTGAAGATCCCGAAAGCAGAAGAGGATGTCACTGTTACCAAATGATAGCGTTCCTAATATGCATCTTACTTCACGTACTTACCTCTATTTTAACAGAATATATCGTTCTCTGCCAAAGATTTTCATTGAGTTTCGACAGGCTTTCGCCGTTGTGGACAATAAGATTTTCAGAGTATCGATGAATGGGGGACACAGTGCTGATCTAGAACAATACCGCGTATAAGTTTCGTAGAGATGCTAACAAATACAACCAAACACGCCATGGCTACACCCCGTATGACAAGCAAGCAATATAAGTGGAGATTTTTTTCAACTCCAGTGTCATGCAAAATCAGTCCATTTCAAAACTCAATGACAGTGATCGAATTCCACATCAGCCTGTTTGTGTTTCCATTCGGGGTCAGAACACAGAATTAAAATTCGTTTTCCGAGGTTGCTGAACTGGTTATTGGATTGGTGCTTCTTATCTGTGTGTTGCACAAATCAATGTAGATCCTGCTATTTTACAAAGCAATTATTGTGTTTTCGTTTCACATGGATGTATGTAGATAAATCGAAGGAGTCGCCATGGCCACCCCCTTAGGCCTTTGTTCAAAACTCACGGAAAACCAAGACCACACATAAGCTTTAGTGAGCACAAACACTGATCATTAAGAGAAATGCGACAGGGGTCAACCGAATACTAAGTTGCTCCAAGGGACCCCATGGAAATATCGGAATTCAGCTAGGAAACAAAAGTGACCATTGACTCCCATCTGTGGACCTGTGCAAGAATTGCAACGAAAAAGGTTCCATTTAGAGATTGAATTGCCACATGTCTATCTCAACCGATCAATACTCCTATTTTCAAGGTATCAGCTCAACCCAATACAAAGTTGTCCTGCTCGAAAGCTTCTCGATCAAACTAGGCGAATATGTACATGAAATTGTCTTGGAACCGAAATAAAACAATTGAAGAAGCAAAAACATCCGGTGGTCATCAATCTAGATTCACCCGTCGGCACAGCACGTCCGCACCACTGAAAACAACGATCATATCAAATGCAAAACCGCAGGTCAAAATAGGAGTTCTTTACAAATGTGGTAAAGTTAGCAAAATTTTCCCTAACTGATTGACCTCCGCCTTTTTTCGAACACAGTCAGCAATTACTCTCGTTATCCATTTCAGATCTACCCTCTGTTAATCCATGCCTCTCCCAAATATCAAAATCCTGTATAATCTAAGAATTCAAATGGGGATGCGAAGCAACCTGAATTGGAGGAACAGAGACACAACTGCGTAATCGTTTGGTAGACTGTACTCTTAGATGGTTCATAAAAAGATCGACATAGTTGTACAAAATGGCGTGGAAACCACTGACACCAACAAAAATAAGACACATATGAGCAAGAGGCGCCAGGCCGACCGTTAGAAGTAATTTTGGATGCAACGCAACTACCTAAGTTCCCAGTGGTTGAGGTTTGTGGAGGCCAGCGCGATCAACAGATGACAACTGATTCTTTGCCTAAACACAGATCCTAATATCATACCTTGTTACAGAAGTTGAGCAATATGTTCCTATCTGTTTACTCTCCGCACGACGAAACTATTTATCCTGGCCATTCAGCGGTAGGCACCGGCTGGAATGCAGCTGGATGTTCCAGGAAATTGATCATGCTATCCCGCAACTCTGTTAGATTCTCAGTATCTCTCTACGTATTGGCGTATCGGAAGTGAGCTTACTAGATTCCAACTGACAACAGAATATCAGTCTTCCCAAAACAGAGACAAATATGTTGAGCCTTAATGTGTGAGTTTTTTTTCCAAAGACCAATCACATGTGGCCCTGTAAAACAGGGTGAATTTATGCGCAAAGTTTCTCCATTTCTTTATCAATAATATTACCGCAGTGCCTGTGCATGAAGGCTCAATGTTTTTAATTATAAGCAGAAATCCAGTTTTCATTCCGTGTACCGTAGCCGTGATGTTTTGAAGTACGGCTCATTATGTCCCAGTGAATGCGCGTTCGCCGCCCATCATGCTAACAAGCTGAAACTATTCTTATTATACCCGTTAAGGTGTTTGCTTCATTCCATCGATGATCACGACTCAATCCAAGTGAAATACTCGTGCCGAAAACTGATCTAGTTATATGAGCATTGTGAGGTATTTCAAACATCTGTAGGGTCGAATTTTGTTTCAACGTTTTCACGTGGAAAGTGCATTTCCCCTTATCCAAGCTATTCCGGACCATCGTTCCATAGTTGTGCAATGTAGCTGCTATCCCAGCATTTAAGTGATGTAGACAGTTACCAAGATGAAGCCTGACATAGATATTTTACAAACGAATTTCGTTATCTGTTACTGGAAATCCTTTTCTTTGCTTGTGTATTTTCCAGTAATATAAGTGAACATTCAATTGATTAAATATGTATTTGATTTGACTGCGAACTTGGTCCCTACATAAGACTTTTAAATTATTTCCCATTTTAAGCACCCACCAATCTTAGTCGGTGTGAAATTGTACAACAGTGACCGATAGAAAATGACAGAAAACAACATAGAGCAAGCGAGTGGTTCGTCTTAGCTTATTCCTTTGTACACTTCACTTTCACACATGCACTCCTCGCGTGATTTATTAAGCTTGCCGGAAAGATCGTTCTGCATGATTGTAGTTATTTACTGGATCACATATTATCCTAGAGTAGACGCTGTGCTCACTTGGGTTTACCAAATTCAGAAATGACAATATAAAATGAAGAGAAACAGTTATCTTGATTAGCAGTTAGTCCTACTAACAAAACTGGACTGATTTTCATGAACAACGATGCGACACAACGTTTTCATAACTATCGGTATTTATATTAACATAAATAAAATGTAAAAGTTATTTTGTACCAAATCTCTGATCTTTCAAAATTCTCTACCGGTTGCTATCAGATGTCCTCACCTACTTGCATTTGAGTGCGTCCGTGGTTTGAATGCTTACTGTACGTTTTCTAAGTGTCTATTTCCAACAATGTTCTAATTACTACTTTCCCCGACATAGCTTCCTCTCCAATGCATCACGCATGCACGCATCGTGCACGCGGCTGTTCACACACATTCACGCACGCACACATTCACACATGATACTGCTTTCATGATACGTTGTCCCTCCACGTTGTCACACCGACACGACCATCAGTTTCTGCTCCATGACTATTGACACACTCAAGCCCAAACACACAAACACCTACTGGTTCTTCTTACTGACAGATTTAATTTGGCGCTGACTTACGCACGTTTGCATGCTCATGTCTCCACGTGTTTGTTCGCTGAACATGAAACCCCTCCACTGCGAGGTGGCCTCGTAATTACACATGCGCAATACCAAGTACAGACACGCAGATCCGTAAACTTCGAGCTGTGACTATATCAACCAATCAGCTCTGCGCATCCCAGTATAGGCTAACCTATTGGTCCTTCGCGATTTCACATTGCACACTCGTTCTTCGTGAACGTTGTAATCTTCACATTATTCCGACACTTGGCGACATTTTGGATGCACGTTTTTTCTACTTATCAGTCTATCTATCTCATTCGAATCGATTGGAGCGTGAATGATCAGAAAGTCCCTTTACAGAATCACACAGTGATTCTTCCAAGCATGACCCTGTCGTCCAGACACGATCCCATACAGCTCATATCGAAAAAACCCATACTTGGGACCAAGTGTCCTCGCTCTGAATGCTACCTATGTTAAAAGACGAATTACGATTGGAAGAAACTCCGTGTGGTTCTAAAAATCGACTACCCGTTCATGCACGCTCCATTCCATTCTTCGAGGTTACAGCTGTAAACCAACTGTAAAATGCTCACGTCTAAGAGTGATTGGGCGGAAGAGTGCCGATTACGCATACCTGAGGAGCGGCAATAACCGAGAAACCGGTCATGTGCTTCCGGGGGAATTCTGTCCTGTCATCCAGATACAATCCCATACCAATCAAATCAAGAGAAAATGTCCAGTCTGTTATTCACAGACAGGCACACATACACAAGCACTCTGCAGTGTTGATGAAGCAGATGAAGCGGTTGATTATCCAACAGAATGTTTGAATCCACTTGATTTCCAGATATGCCACCGAACGTACTGCAGTTGAAAATCAGTGTGCCATTATCATTTTGGATAATATCAACCAGCTAAAGCTTTGCAATGGCACACGGCTTGCAGTAAAACAATAAGAAATGTCGTAAAACCAAAGATCTATATATATACACATATACATAAACTAACATGCGTAAAATGTGCTTTTTCTGCTCACTTCAAAGCAAAACAATTTGACACTGTTCCAACAAAATTTACACTTCTGTTTCACATATATTACTTAAGCAATCCACTTATTGACAGTGGTACATTTTTACTTCTGGTCTGTAATGTTCGTCTTTTTCAGTTGTTGGTAACTGTAGTAATGAAATACTGCAGAACAGTAGGATGAGACAGTGTGACACAAAATAGGATACGGTCCGGTAAATCTGATTATTATTCCCTGGCAAACATAAGGTGGATCAAATGTTTCTGTGCCCACAGTAGAAGTCTGCATATGCTTATCAATACGACTTCGAAATGAGCTGGGAGCTTTGGGTTTCAATTTCGTACAATCACTCAGAATGCTTGACCCTGAATAATCTGATGACAAAATGTCACAAGGTGTTTCACGGCTGATGAAGTTTGGTTCCTCGTGGTCGTTTACCGTCGGGGTGTGGGATGACTCATCCATTACATTAGTCAACTCGGTACATGCTCCTCCATGTTGGACTCAGATACCGATCCGTTCCGCCTGTGCAAACGTCACCTCAGCTGCAGGTAAATTGGTAAATGAGATGTGAAGCATGTTTAAAGATCCAGCCACGTGATGGTTTGCAAAATCTGCAATTCAGCCACCAAATAGGTACGCTTTGCTATACGTTTCAGATATTGGTTAATCCGGTTGAACAGATGATCACCTCTGAAAGGTAGCAGTAAAATAACCCCTTTTTTCTCTCTGTTACGACTTGTCAATGCTCATGATCTTTTTCTCTAGTAAATTACAGTGAATTTGTCAGGAAGAATACTCGCGCAGAGGGTTCGGGTGATGAAGACTTCTTCCCTGTCCAGTTAGTCCGCATAGCAGATTTTGGTTGCTCGGTAATAGAAGATCTTGACCAAACTCCCTTTGGAGAACTGAATGTATGGTCAACTCCACGTGGTTTTATGATGAACTATCCCCCGAAATGTTTCATCTGTTTGTCTAGTCATCAGGATACCCATGAAACCAGGACTGTTATCACTTCCCATTTTACATGTGACTTATAAGTCGGGATGTATCACGTTTGGTGGAAAGAAGGATTTGCTAAATTGTTCTTTCGCGGGAAAAATCATGATATTGTTGTCAACATCTTTGTGCAGACCAACCTAATGACTTTCTGACACGCTTTTGCTCAGTCATTCCCACGAAGATATCTGCCAGTGTAGGCTCAAGGTGGCTATTCATTGGAACACTACAAATCGCTTTGTAACACAGTCATCCGAAATCAAATCCTATATTTCTTGTACAAAACAGAATGAGGCTTTTGAGGTGGGTGACAAGAATATACAGCTACAGGTAGCGGCTCACTTCGAGAATCGGTCATCGAACAATAAAATTTTACCCTAATCTGCCAATATGTTAAATAACTGATTCGGAACTCGGAAGACAAAGCAAGATGGCTTAGGAGGAAATTTGTGCATGTATCGGCCCTATCCATTTCAACTAATGTTCGAAAACGGTGCTGCTTGGTAAAAAGCACTACACCACAAATAAGCAAATGAAAGGAACAAAAGATGTGGTACTCATTCAAGCAGATGAAGGATCAGGTGCCATCACCATAAAAACACAGGATAACCCCTAAATGCTGATAACAATTTGGGGGATATACGACGTTTTCATTTGGATTCAACCACGGAGATCAACAGGCTCATAAAGAAACAGGTAACAAGACAGCTCCGGATATTACGTTTGAATGAACTGACCTCTGTGGACCTGTAAAGGGAACTGGCACTGATGGGACACGAATGCCGAAACTGGGGTGTTCTCAGAAAATCCATAAACTCGGTGTTCCCTTAATACCTATTGATTTTTGTGCAGAACTCAGCTCATCACACAGTGACACAAGGGTTCGCGGAAATTCTTCCTCCTGTCAAACTACACCTTACGTGACACTTTCTGAAGGACTGATGCGAACTGCCAGATACCTAAGAGCGGATATCTCTATGTTTCCAAAAACGTTTTATGTCGACGTTGATTTACTTTTCACCATTCTACCCCTAAGGGGGATTAATTATGCGACATTGTGTTGACACTTAATTCCACCCTGCCCAATCCTGTTTTGAAAGTCAAGAAACTCAATCTATTTTACACAAATTATATAAAATCTGGTTTTGAAGAAAGGTATTAGAAACAGATTGATACTGCCTCAATGAGCAGGGGTCCTTGATCCACACTGCCAAATATTTTTTTGGGAATTACTGAGTAGAATACATGAGGATTCATATCTTCCGTCTGATGTAGTCAACTGTCTTTCTCTATGTGGCTACAGTTTGTTGTATTGTCATGACCTACAACTATGTGGCCACCTAAGTAAAGCGATTTTAGCTACGCCTAACGGGTCGATGGGTAATGTAGGGACCACCCTTTGGACGGACAGCATCTGATTCTTTACCAGGCATCCCCATGGAAACCCCAGCGAATATAGTTGGACATGAAAACCTCATGATAGAAAGCTAAGATGAGATGTCTTTGGTTTCTCTCGGCGGTGGTCGCTCTCACCTACCACAGTTCAGCAACGTTTAGCTCGAATGATAATTCATTTGTTCCATTGGACGCTTTCTATATAGTGCATGGGTTTGAGAGGAAATTCACAAATGGATATGCAAAATAGAATACCGGAAGGTATCTTCGTGGGAATGACTGAGCAAAAGCGTGTCAGAAAGTCATTAGGTTGGTCTGCACAAAGATGTTGACAACAATATCATGATTTTTCCCGCGAAAGAACAATTTAGCAAATCCTTCTTTCCACCAAACGTGATACATCCCGACTTATAAGTCACATGTAAAATGGGAAGTGATAACAGTCCTGGTTTCATGGGTATCCTGATGACTAGACAAACAGATGAAACATTTCGGGGGATAGTTCATCATAAAACCACGTGGAGTTGACCATACATTCAGTTCTCCAAAGGGAGTTTGGTCAAGATCTTCTATTACCGAGCAACCAAAATCTGCTATGCGGACTAACTGGACAGGGAAGAAGTCTTCATCACCCGAACCCTCTGCGCGAGTATTCTTCCTGACAAATTCACTGTAATTTACTAGAGAAAAAGATCATGAGCATTGACAAGTCGTAACAGAGAGAAAAAAGGGGTTATTTTACTGCTACCTTTCAGAGGTGATCATCTGTTCAACCGGATTAACCAATATCTGAAACGTATAGCAAAGCGTACCTATTTGGTGGCTGAATTGCAGATTTTGCAAACCATCACGTGGCTGGATCTTTAAACATGCTTCACATCTCATTTACCAATTTACCTGCAGCTGAGGTGACGTTTGCACAGGCGGAACGGATCGGTATCTGAGTCCAACATGGAGGAGCATGTACCGAGTTGACTAATGTAATGGATGAGTCATCCCACACCCCGACGGTAAACGACCACGAGGAACCAAACTTCATCAGCCGTGAAACACCTTGTGACATTTTGTCATCAGATTATTCAGGGTCAAGCATTCTGAGTGATTGTACGAAATTGAAACCCAAAGCTCCCAGCTCATTTCGAAGTCGTATTGATAAGCATATGCAGACCTCTACTGTGGGCACAGAAACATTTGATCCACCTTATGTTTGCCAGGGAATAATAATCAGATTTACCGGACCGTATCCTATTTTGTGTCACACTGTCTCATCCTACTGTGCTATTGTGTGCCCTATTCGGACATGAATCCGCATGTTTTGCGTATGCGGTTTAGAAGAATAAAAGAAATGTTTGCATCGCACAATGTACGTCTCTAACTGTTTTGGTAGTCAGTGGACCCAATTTTTCAATAGTAATTTAGTTTACTCTCTTGTGTTGGAACGTGCAGCGCCAGCTTATGATTTGGTAATAAAAACAAACTGTTCACGCTGGCATTTTTAAACCTGTATCTGATTGTTCCATTGGAACAAAATTGGATAAGTTATGCTTCTGCATACTGTATATTCAAACCTTCATATTTATATGATCACTGGATTCTGACAAAATTTTCAGCCTAAGAGCTTTAACCAATGACGAAATAGGATAATCGGAACGTGATTATGCTTATGGTGATGGATGTAGCTCTAAACCGGGGACTCCGACGCCTTCCGATGCTATTCCACCGGTGCCACATGACAAAGAGCCACGTTTTCGGCTTTTTAAATTACTGAATAACGGAAGGATTTCTGTGATTCGCTGTCAATTAACTGCCCATTTAAACTAAACGCGCATCGTGATGATTTTATAAGGAAAACGGTCTGATGGTTCGTAACAGTATGAAGTGGCACAATATTAGCAAAATAACCTCTAGAGCATTCCACTAAAGTGAATTTTGTTCCACGTTTATTGACCTTGAACTGCAAAACCAGTCAGGATTTGGTTGCATTCTCACGAATACTGAACACAGAACATCTCTCAACATCATCGAGTTGCTTAAGAATAATTAAAGTGGGAGATATATTATCTGCTTTACATTGTTTTCATCAATACACAGATACTTTTTTCAACATGAAACCGACTATTACTCAAATCTCCTTTGCATTGATTTTAATGGGCTTGATCGCTTCCAGTATACTGTTAGTTGCGACTTATTTCCGTCTTTCCATCTTGATGTGTTCCTTTTTTGAGCGAACATTTATAAAGATCACGCGAAAAGCGAACAAACTCGTTTACTGTACACCTATTCTCGTTGCTAGTAAAACATTTTCATAGGTTAGGAACTCATACTTTACCAAGCAAAGTTTGTATTTTCAAACTTGATTTGGGTTAAGCAACACCGAATTCTGCCGTATTTGAGTTTTCTCGGCAAGATGAAGTATAGTAAGTCAGTGCCCGCATGTACCAACAGCCATCCTTTTTTGGTTTCTCCTCCAGTGATTCTAAATTACGAAATCTCCAGTGAAACGTATTAGTTAAATTATAAAGCTGAGTCTACAAAAATGTCGTACTTTACTCACACTGCATTACTGGGGCGCCACTTTGGCCTGATGAGCTATGTAGAATTAGTGACAAACACCCGAAAAGCAGATCCGTTATTTGCTGCAGGTCTGCTAAACAGCCTCCGGATGGCCTAGCAGAGTCTGAGACGAAAGAACACGGTACCACTTCTGGGGGTACAATATGTACTATTTCCTCCCCCGCATCGGTGAGCAGAAACAGTATATAATTCTTTCCCTAATATTCTCCCGGATCTCTTAATCCTTGTGTTGATTTCGTTTCACTGTGTTATGCAGCTGGTTAAATTTAACTTAACCCATTTTACTGAATCACTTGTTACTGGTAATATTCTGATAGTATCGTAATGCAACTGGGAAATTGATTTTCCACATTTACCGAGATTTTTTCCCGAAGGTGTATCAAACGCTAGTCACCCTGTCAGACAAGTGAAATTTTTTCCCGGCAAAACTGTTACTGTTTGTTTGTAAAAATGCTTGGTATTTTTCTCCAAGGTTTCTGTGGTCATTGCACGATCTGGTCTGTCGGATGTGTTATATGATTTTTTACAGCAACATATCTGTCAGTCTCCTTCACACTTTGCTGACACAGGTGATTATCACTGTCCTTAGGTGCATATAGGTTGTAGGTTGCTTTTCCCACATGATACTGCCTGGTGATGAGGGAAAAAGTATTTAATCAGAGGTCGCATTGATGGTGTGACTTTTTAAGTAAGATTTGAAAGCGGACAGGTTAGGAAACACGATTCTGAGTTCTTTTGTAATACAATCATAATTCATGGTTATGACAGCTTTGCTGAAGGAAAGTATATTTACGGTTTAGCAGAGCTGTGTATGAGACGGAAATATTCAGTAATCTGTTTGGTCCACGAGAAGGAGATCAGTTTTGCTAGAAATACGCTGCTGGTGTAGTTTTTATTAGATAAGCTTGTTTGCAATTTGACGTGATTCAGTGAAAAAGATGTGTTCTCCTCTGGGAAGATTCGCATCCTGTAATGAATCAAAAACAAACTAGATCTCCAAAACTTATTGTACATTCCACGAGATGCAAAACATTGTGAAATCAAAAAAGTAGATTGAAAATGAGAAAATATAATGTCAGTAACACGACGTTGTCTGTGGAAACTCTGAACCGCATTTGAACGGAATATCTAGAGTGGAGAAAATGTACGAGATCTTAGCTATTTAGGTCAATAAATAAACCCGGCAATTTTCCGAATAAACTTTCTTTTTATTGTCATCTATAATGGCCAGATAAAGTACAGTGTACACCTCGGGGAAAAAAATGTGGGGATATCGCGGAGTACAGACTGTTATGATATGGAGACAATGTGTTCAGAAGGGAGTAACCGTTGGTTTTTATAAGTGGAGTTGTGAAAGCACATAAGCTTACCATATTTTTGTTAAAAATCACTTGTGGAGTAGAATTTCTGAACGATACATTAAGAAAAGCGATTCCAGCATATATCTACAAAAGGATAATTGATCTTCCGAAAATAAAATTTGTTTTCTTCAGGTTTTTTATACACTTGTGAAGCCAGACCCTACAAACTGAAATTATCGGGTGCTGCACACTTCCTATTTCCACCAATCATCTTCCTTAAACAATTGTTATTCGATTCCGCGTTTCAATTTCACAGGGTCCTCATCGAAACTAAATTATGCGGAAAAAAATAATTCGTCAACATTTCAAATATATCCTTAACTTAATTGTTGGAGAAGCCAAGCTTTGTGGATTGCTTACCTTATTGCTCTCGTAACATGAATCGCCTAGTTGCATGAAAATATGGCCACCGTATGAGTTTCATTTTTCGTAAGCGGAGCATGTCTCATGTAAAAAGCCCGTGGCAGATGTACAAGGTGTTGGCGTGAGGCGAAGTGTTAGTAACTAACCATGACGATCTGCAGGCCCATCTATCGTGTGCAACAAAACTGGATCGGCGTGAACTTCAAAGAAGCCACCTGGAGTATTCACGAATGGCTGCTCAGATCGGCTGAAAGCTAACTTGGCAATGTATTCGGAATATCGATGAAAGTTGAGCGGCCATTTACAATTGGCATACAGTGGAGGATGACCGGTCATGACTGAATTGGATCCCGGGGTCTGAAGGGTTTTTTTCTACCTTAGTAAAATACCAGTAAATTACAACAAAATAACACAACAGATAGCAATCTACTTGCACACATGGGTACTCAGGGGGCATACGGTCAGTGCGTCTAGCTCGTGACTATACGTTTAGTGTGAAACACCTCCTTGCTCAGGACTATTCCATTCGTTAGAGGCAGACGTACATTCTGTGGATGATTTGTGACATGTGAGCTCAGTACGCTACCAACTCGTATCAAGCCACCAAAATTGAACATATATGAGCTTTAGATTTCTGTTTAGGGAAATCAGATTGACTGATAATTTTTGATTATTTCTTGTGTTCATGGCTAAATGTAAAGACGTTTTGGGTTGGCTTTCTTTGTTTCCAAAAGACACGGTACACCATTACATGAGGAACTGCTAACAGTTAATGAAAACTGCAAATATCTTAGTGTAAACTACAACAATTTGCATGAAGAAATGTGCTGACAATAGACGATCTAAAGTGCGAGTGCCAAGATGGATGCTTCTACATCAGATGAATACTATTTCAAGTAGTATACATTCCTCCTTCCATTGCGAATCATGGCTTCGTGGTAGGAAGATTTCTTAGTTCCATCAAATTTGGATAACCATTCTTTTTGCTGTCAGAAGAGAATAATACAACCGAATTGTTTATTATCTGTTGGTAAAAGTGAATTAAATAAAGCGTATTTTCGGAAACAGTGGTTTGTGAACTTTTCCCTCGCCGGTACAAAATGACCATATTTTCTCGACGAGCGGATCAAGAGTTCACCGTTGCTGTGGAAAAAAGGCAGGTAATGTTGATCAGTCAAAGCTACTAATCCGCTCACACATCACATGATATTAGCACATAATTTAGTAATAGAAGGGGAGTAACGTTGATCTAAATCTGCTTACAGTCTGCTTTCGCTTCCTTTTATTTTAACTTTCAGATCACGTTCGAAAAAATATCCTTCGAACTCACACTTTGTGTATTATGACCAAGAATGCTTATACAATAGATGTATTGTCCAGTCAGTGATGTCCCTAAAACATCTAATTGCTGTCCCGGGATGGCGGTTTGTCAAAGGGGACGAAATGCGCCCTTTAGTTCATTTGATCTATTCATGCATCATATGCACGACAGTAATCCGTGCATTTTCACATCGAGTATGGATCCTTCCTTACCTGATATGAATAATACATCTGTCCTCCTACCTGCTTTTCATCTTGTCTGTACATTTGATTATACATGGGGTTCCATATTGTGCGCGGAAGGGGATTCAATAAATCAGTCGTCTTTGAAAAACATGAAATCTCTAAATATTACTTAATAATTTCATGTTCTCAGAATCAGCACGTTCGTTTGTGAGCAGTGTAGTATTCTTTACATCCGTTCACTCACCCTGCAATACTGCCTTTTGTGACTGATTGGGAAATAAGATAATGTAAGTTGACAGCCTCCCAAATCCGTTTTCATAACACCAATAATAATTGATAAGTCAGGTCGCTACGGCTTGAGCTGTAACTTGGTGTTTTTGCGGCATCACTCCTAATTCATTGGAAAGAACCCCGTGTGTTTGGCCTAAGTCAGCTTGAGGAGTCAATGAATGGTCTCCTTTACCAAAAAACTTTTTTCGAATAATAAAGGAACATCACTCGAACTAGTGGGGCATTTATAGCCTTTCACTATCAGATGCACCCATCGTTTTGTCTGTCCTTTAAAAGTTGAAGTTTAGCTTAGAAGAATAAATGGGTAATTGAAATGTTCACTTACGGGGAGGAAGATGTGCTGCCACTGGATTCGGGTAAATAATCAGTGCGAATGAAAATCAGTTTGAGCTGATGACTTATTCCCATTTGTTGGCTGAAAGATTTTATTGAACTAGTTGTGATTACTATCACTAACATTCAAACGGTTAAACTCAAAAGCATATGAAGAATTTGAACCCACACACTGATGGCATCCAAGCCTCAGTATAGCGATCGGACTGCAAATATTGTCATCTTTCTGCAATTCCCATTTTCATCATTTCCAAATGTAGCTCTACTGATAGAATGTCTCGTTTTGGAATTCGGATGCAGAGTTCGTAATTTATTGAGATCATTAAAATTCAGAGCGCCGTGTATGATCAAAATACGAAACTTCAACTCAACTTGTTACCAACTAATGATCAATACGTTTTCAAATGTTCCCGCCAGTTAACCAAACATACGTTTATTGTCGTTAAGCGCGGTTGATTTAAATCTTTTGAAATAGGCCATTAAAAAATAAATTTAATTTAATGTTCCGAGTGTTGTCGATTTTTTGTCAATGACAATGTCTAGATACATATACCCATACCCAACATCAGATATTAAGGTCAAAATATAGTTCAGGTCTCGCCTTACTCAGTGTTCAGTGCATGCTCAGGATCACTTGTGTTATCATAAAAGATGAATAAATGAAATTAGCGTAAACTGGTCCACTCATGTGTAACCTTCACAGAAGGTGCAAATTGCAGGTAAGCATTAGGCTGCCTAAGAGTCACGCTTATCCACACATTACCTGCTTTAAAGCACAAGGAGTTGCATTTTGCAATAAAATCTAAATGAAATATATGCGTCTTTCGGACAGAAGACGTTTTACCTATTCTGGGTAGTCTCTAATACGCTCGAGGATAATGCAACAGCCTGCGAAATACAGGTGTTTATGGTGACCGTTAGAGAAAGTGACACCCGAAGATAAAACTAATTCCTTTCCAACCCAAAAATTGTTGATCGAACTTCACACAGGGTCCAGTTGATATGTGGTTATATAATATGTATATTTATACTGTATATATAGGTATATCGTTCTGTACTAAATAACAGTACCTTCGAAACTTGTACTCAAAACTCATCCTTCCCATCGAAAACTATAATACTTGCGCATTGATTACACAGTTAGTTTGAAACGACACATAATAACCACCTAGCAGCTGCTAGAACCATTTTCTTTTTTTGTCATTTGAATTCATAAACGCGAACTAACTTTTGCATTTAAGTGCTGCTGATAGCCTACGGGGTCTTCTTCAGAGAACTTGGAGATTTCATTGTCAGTTCGTGCACTGTTATTTAATAATGCAGTAGACTCACCCGAGTTTATCTCCACAATCACTAATATGTATCAAGTAAACAATTAAAAGAGAGAAATTGAACTCAAATTTGCGGATACATTCAATTTGACGAGAAAGAGCGGAAAACTTTAGTATTATTGGGAAAAGTCATCATCGAAGAGAGTTTGCAGGTAATTACACGTGCTTGGATCCATAAATAACCACTAGTCCCACCAAAAAAGGTGGTACTCTTGCTTAATGCCAACCTCTGCATATAACGATCTTTATCCTCGTAAAATTAGGTAGAGTATCTGAAAGCGAAGCGGTTTGGCCAAGGTGGTTGGTCAGAATCCTAATTGCCGTTATTGTTTATCGCCTGGTTTGCCAAGCGCCTGTGAACATGAAGTGATTTTAACAACTGCCTACCATTTTGAAAGTCAGGTTCGAATGTTGTTACAGTCGATAGATTTCTTACTACAGTGTGGTTCGCTATTACCGGATAATCACCACATCCGAAACGCTGGAATCTCATGTGGATATCCACTCCAAGTTTAAAGATCAGATTACCAGTTATCCTTTATATTTTTCCCGAATTTGTGATGCCATATGTTACAGCTCCTCCACCTGCGTTCGTGCATCTAATATTTCTCGGAGGCATTTGTTTGCGTTACAAATTTCAGGTTTTAATCAGACACGTATAATCACTGCAGGTAAAATTAGCAAAGCACAGTTAGCAAATTTGAACGTCACCCGTAAGGGAACAAATTCACGTGAATCACAAATAGTTTCAAAATTAAAATGCACATTACAAAACAGTACCTTGAATAATCAGTAGAAAAATGGAAAGAACAACTGCCTGTGTAATTTAGTAAGATATTTTCGCAAAACCAATGCGAAAAAGACCCAGACCATTTCAAAATGTTTTGGAATATATACATGCATACTGATCGATAACTTACGTTGTTTGACGAGGTTCCTTACTGCAAGAAACGGATGTTTTCATGCCACATCCACACCTCTTATTTTGACACCAATGTTTCTCATGAACCGCAAATCAGTTTGATCAAATCCTATTGTATTAGTATCACGACCACATAGAAAATACTTTTCTTAACGAGACGGAGTCCGGTCATATAATACCGAGATCCTCAAGATCGCAGCACATGGTAACTAACGGGAAAACCTTGATACCAGTATGATAACGGTTATTACCTTTGCCCGGGGTTGTAGCTGAAGTCAGGTATAGAGATTATATGGGCAAATATGCACGAGGTGAAAAACAATTTGCGGTATATTCAAAAATACCCTGTTACCCATCCTCTTTGCTGACCAATTGTCTGCAGTTACCATGCAGAGTATCACGATGTTTTGAGTGTACGTGCCAACTTACACCTCAAAATTGTATCTGTTCTACACTGTGTCACATTTCACGAGTGTTTCAAAAATTCAAACTATTGGCTGCAAGTGCCGTGTCCAGACAACTGGTGGTACATTTTCAAGATCTGTTAATCCAACAATCACTGTTACACTGAAGTGAACAACTGGACTTCGCTGTATGTTGCACAGATCATTTGTACTTGGAATACTCTCATCTATCAACTTGATATTGCGTTTTTGTGCGGTGGTGTTGCTTTTACTGTTCTGTACATACAATTACACACACATGAATATATTGGTTGGCATTTGTCTACTAGTACTTGGCATTTTTTGACAAGGAGTATAAAACCATTGGAAAATTCTGCAAGTTCTTGTTATTTTGGTGGTCGCCCAATCGGTGTATCTTACGCATCCAGACTCCGGATATTTCTGCAGAAGAGAGGAGAAGAATTATTTATTTAGTACGGTCGGCGTTCGTTATTAAACTTCTCGGATGATAGTGCACTGATCATCTTATTTCAGATGATCAATGAGGTTTTGGTTCGATGGTATTCTATTGAATTTACACTCGATTGTTATCGGTCAGTTTTATTTTAAACTCCATGTTTTACGTGTGCGTGCACATGTAAAAATTCTACTGAATTATTAGATTCATTCCACAGATAATAAAGTCAACTTTGCATAAATAAATGCATTAATCAGAAGATAGTGCACTGAATACATACAACACTTGTCAGTTGTAGAGATCATAATTCTCACTGGGTAAATGATTGCTAGTGACGGATGTGATTGTCATGGATATTTCTGTTTTTCCGTAATTCACATCACCGGAAGGAAATATCGGGAAAATAGCTCACCTTACTATTATTGTTACCGCACTAATTCACATGTATGCTGCACACTTTTAATTTATCCAGTCTATACAAGCGTAGATATGATAACGTTTTCTAACGAACTCCATTACCAGGAACAATTTGGTACACGTTTTCAACATTTGTATGTGAAACGAAGCACAATACTGAGATACGGGATACGGGTTCTGAAGATCCAGCAACGAATTCACACAACTTAACACAACAAAGAGACAGAAATACTTGGGTAATCCATAAAGGAACCATTTCATGGAAAAACATCTTGCAAATCCCTCGGTTTATTCACAGATTTTCTGACATTACCCGAGCATGCAAAAGCATGGTTCAGGATTCCCAATTACCTGACACAAGGCAACGTAATAAAAATCATCACACAGCACACAAAGAAGGCACAAACCCACTACTACCCTTTCAGATAGCTATCTAATAGGATTCGTTTAGTTATTGTAAAGGATTCCGGCAGCACATTTCTCTACAAATACTGATGTTCTGTGTGAGGACGCAATGCACACTGAATCATGAAACGAGTGAAAATGATGGTTCATAATATTCTCTGCAAGTTCTGAAAGAACTCGCTGGGACTAATACGGAATGTCCTTCATTTCACAATCGCGTACGCTGTCGAAATCTCCAAGAACAATCTAATATTTTTGTTTATTGTCTAATCGTTTTAAACATACCTCTGTATAAATATTCGAGCACTGTTATCGATAACAATTATAGCAGAACAAGAAATAACCCGTTATTAAGTCACAACCGTGAAACGGGGTAAATTTTCATTTCTGAGCAAACAAAGTTAGTTTAAATAAAATATTGACATAATGGCGAGCGGTAGTTTTTTCTGTTTCAAAATAAACCGATACTGTTTTGAATGTACCTCCAGATAACCCGAAATCAACCAATTTACTGATGTTGGCGTTACGCATTTTTAGCAACTGAAGAAAATGTTTTTACTGTTTCATCAACCATAACGCTATTTTAGTGAATCATCGAAACATCAACAAAATTGGTTTCCTAGCCATGAAAAATTACACTGGACAATTAAAGTCAGTGAGGGAAAATGCAAAAGTCTTTGAATTAAAATAAAATAATATGCTTCAATGAATGTTTCCCTACTCTGAAGAATGAAAAGAAAGTATTCTGATTTTAGTTATGTCTGATTCAAAACGACTAGCCCAACGGATGTTGTAAGGCAAAGTTGCTCCTGGCTGACGAAGAGAAAACCTCACAGGGAGATGTTGGTTATCATTGGATATGTGTACTACTGTCACATACAGCGCCACCCACATGGACGGGTTTCATGACGTAAGTGGAAAGATTATGGAAAGTGGACCAGTAAAAATGTACATTCATACTATTTTGAAACAAGTCTAAACTTTCACGTCCGTGATGCGGAAATCCAATTACAACTGTTTCAGTCATAATACTTGTCAATGATGGTCGACTAAATCAGAAACTAACTCACAAAAGGAAGCAAGCAAACGCGGATAAAACATCATTACTGTGAATATCAGAGTTAACTTTGAGAGAAAAAGAGAGCCTGTTACCATAGTAACTAAATGGCTAAGTTTGAAAATAACCACCAATTGTTGTTATAGTTCAATTTCCAGCTTCACTGGCATTTGCAATACGCAGGATAGTAAAACAAGTAAGAGAACCAAAATTGTTATTACTGCGGACTAGTCCAAAACTAGGACATTCAAGGTGGGGAGTAGAAACCGTTGGGCTGACAAGACTACCAACGGTTCCAAGACTTTATGAAGAGGATGTTTAGGCACACCGCTTCGGATGGAGAGACTGAACTCCAGGAATTATGTCTGTGAGCGAGTACATTCTGAGCTATTTTGGCAGACGAGATATCCAAGTTATCGGGAGATATTGGTACCGTGTATTTCTTGGGGATTAGTGCTTTGAGAACAAACGTTTAGAAACTGTGAATCAACCTAAAAACAGAAAACATAGTAAATTCAATAGTCTAGGGGATGCGAGTTCCTAGGACCAGACCTTTACGCAGGATAAATCGTACATACGTTTAACCTGAAGTTGAACTCGCAATTCAGCTTATCGATGATTAGCTACGAGTTGAGTTTGGTATAGTTTAACTATCTTAGCATATTCTACCTCTCACAATGTTTCTTCTTTTTCAGCAGTCCCTTGCGCGTAAATTTCACACTTCTTCTTTCAATTTAGAGGAACAAGGATGGCTTCTTCAAGGTATTATACTAACCAGTTTCGGAAGCTCATTCCCTTAACATACCGGACGTACCTATTTGAAGAAATTTGTTCTATTCAGCCAATCGTTTTTACTGATAAACTGAACTGCTGTCGTTAGATTATCTAGATTGCCACAAATTAAAGCACGTTTCAGACAGTATGTAAGAATTAAAATGGGTCGCTTTAAAACACAAGCGTTAGGACAAGTAATTTAGGTAGAAAAATCAGAACTGGTAATAAGGGTATGTGTATGTACTCTCGACATTATAGAACAACAAACTAATTCTAAGCCCAAGAAAGCATCGTTACTAGTCAGGAATCACATACCATTCAGGAAACTCACGATGGTTGAAGGTGATACTTTACTTACATTGAAATCGTTTACACGTAAATTGAAAACTAGCTTAATTTTTTCCATAAGTTTTCTGAGAAGGCTGCCGACAATTAGTTACACATCATCAGGTGCAATATCTGTATTGCTGATGGCGGTACGTCAAGATAAGCTAAGGTAAATTGCCTAATATGAAGAACAATGAAGAAAAGAAGGATATGGAAATAGATTACATATCTCTTTCTCATATTTATGGCTTTTCGGGTTTGCAGGCCGATCGAGCTTGAAAATATATCGTTTCTTTCACCTTCGAATAAATCCTCATCCCTTAACTTGTGCAATCAACTTCCTTGGAGTAGAATACCATATATGTTTTTGTTATTCTTCATACAAACTAGTATTTGAAACTCCGTCAAGTTTCTCTCAAAAAGACAAACGTAAGATGATATTATGAACTGTATCACGACTTCCAGAGCAGTGTGCGCTCTTTGCTCCCTTTATTCCCAAGGAAAGTTACCATGTGGTACTCAGAAAATACCAGTTAAAAGGTTACGTAGGACCTTGGAAGCTAGTTTGCCTGAGGGAATTATTGAAAAAATCATTGGTAAAGTACAAACAATCGTACACTGAAATCTCTGGGCAGGTCCAGTGAAAATGAAAAAATTTCAATTTTCTAGACTGGTAAGACTGACTAAAGGAGCACGGATACACTCAAGTGGTCATTCGCAGAACACTCAGGGATATGCTTTGGACGGATGCATTTTGGGTGTCAATGAGCTGATAAAGATTACCAGCCCAGGTGACCGGTATATGATATACGTGTGGGATTAGGAAAACAATTTCATTTGATTGTGTTCTGGGTAGACTTTTGATCACTCTATGGTAATTAACAAACAGTATAGTTTGCCCTTCCTCTCAGAATTCAACTTGTAAAATGCTTCTTCCTGTGGACTCATCCATGAGTCTTTGGTGCCACGAACGATAATGCTCTTTTTCGATAACTTCTGAAAATGTGATCCAGTCTACTTTCAGGTTTTTCCTGGAAGATGAATTAGAATTGCACCGTTTCAATACGTTGTACAAGAAAATAGCACACTCGTTCGTGGATAACTTACTGTTGAGTACTTCTGAAGTATCTAGATTTTATAAAAGCAATATTTAAAGTTAGGCAGTGCATATTTTGCACTTTTCGCACGCATTTATTTATGCACAATTAACTGATGCTACTGTAAGCGATATTGTTCTCGCCAAAATGGAGATTTTATTCATTCCTAAGGAATATTCAAGGAAGGAGACAAACGCTCAAATGTGGAGAGAGTTCATTCGGACCAGGTGATGGATCTAACTTTGCCTTGATGACGACAGCATTTACTTGTAATCCAAAGGATGTACTGGAGTTTCACAAGCAAGCAGTTTTGAATAGAATAACATGAAAGCTACACGATTGATTCGTGAGATTTCTGAAGGCCGTTATATGGTGTTGCAGTTGGATTCGTGGATTACTACATGCAACAGTGAGCCGTGTGTGGTGACCATGCTGTGATATGAATCCGATCAAGACATTCTATGTTCATACCGCTGCCTGTAGTTCACGCATACAGTTGCAGGAAATCCTACCCTGTTCAGGTTCTTATTATTGGACTGTTTGTTGGTACCATTGTTTCATTTAAATTAACTTTGTTCACTAACACATGTCAATATTTCTTTAGAAAGTGGTAAACTATGAAAAACAATCGAATTTTTATTATTGAGAACAACGTTGTATCGGAAAATGTGCAGTTTGAATAGTTTACCTGAAATTTGTGAAAAAAAGGAAATATTTGGCTAGGTTTCTCCTTCAGATTATCGACGCCGGTTTTTGGATGAATGTGTATTGAGAGATGATGTAAAATATTTGTTGTGATTCCTCAGTGACAGTTCGATAGTTTACACTGTAAAAGCGACGGTTTTTACTTCGTTTCTACCATAAAACGTTTTTAACTGAGTTGTTCTCTTGCGGTTGTTATGGCGAATAATTCGCTAACTTCGCAGCAACAATAAAATTTTTGAACCCGAACAGAGCTCTAACGTTCGATGTGTAAGCTAGCGGTTTCGTGAACCGAACCGTCAGTGCTCGTCAACCGTTACCATTCGACCAGTGTTCAAGTTTCAAGCACATAATCGCCCGATCAATGCAAACGACGCCGGGGTGATCACATTTGATGCAACCACGAGAGTTGATTCGTTGTACAAAATAATGCAGCAATTTGGTCGATAGGAGGCGTCTGGTTATTAAGTTCAAACATAAGAGCCCTTCTACGCGACCTCACGGTTGTTCTTGAAAGGAGAACTGGAACATCATTCATTAGCCGCAGTCCTGATTGCAATACATTTCGAACGACGGCTAGTATTGCCTTGGAACACTGCGTAACGCGCAAAGATGAGTAGACCGAATGCTTGGTCACTGGGATCGTATTTTTTTTATAAACTGCAATGAGTTAGCCGATATAAATTTACAGTCAATGCGATGTAATAAACGTACGCCTAATCATGTTGGTCACTTTCAAAAAAAAGGAATTTGGAAATAGGACTTTCATAGAACAGCGTCAAAATAAGGTATGTCATGAAAAGGTATATAAATCATATTGGCAGCATTTTAAAGCACCAAGCTTTATCATTATTCCTAAGAATGTGAAGCATTGCAATTTTCGTACTGAATGGAATACAATAACAATTTTGCCACAACAATGCATGCTTATGTATACGGTCGTGTTTAAATGCATATCTTGCGAATAAACGTGCGACAAATGTAGTTCAGCTGTACACCTAAGCCAGCTTCCGCGTTCAATTTGCCGTAATTTATTCCCATGCGAGATATTGGCATTATGAAATTCGCCACAGACTTTACGGGCAAAAATGACTGTAAACTGACAGTGGACGTAGAGATTGAAATCTGTGGGATGGAGGCACAACGAGAGTGACCGTGTTATATTTGCGCATCTTTTGATGTTCCTCCACAACACGAATTCCGATCACGATACACAAAGGGTAATGGCATGTTTTTGAAACCTGCATTTCGGAAGGTTGCGCCTCTAAAGACCAAACCGTGTTACCGCAAAATAAAACCAAACACGGTGTGATAACCGATCTTGTTATACTGAAGTTAGTTTGGGCAATTTCACACTGCAACGAAAGGTGTAACCAAAAATAGAAAGAAAAACAATAGGGCTATGTGTTTCAACTGTCAATTCGAAATCACTCAAAAACCATTAGCTGTCAGTCCGATTGTCGTTGTCCTCTGTTTATATATTTTGAACGGAATAAGCCCTATCACCGAATCATGTTTTGATTCACACAAAATTTGTCGCGAATTGATTTATTCATATATTAATGAGTTTGTTGGCTAAACTCAACTATCTGATGAAAGATGCACTTCAGATTTGGTCGTTAGCAATGATTGAGCCCAGATTAGATAGGAGGTGTTCATAAATGTGACTGCTCATTTGAAGAATATGAACAATGTCACAGCACTAATAGGGAACATGTCTGCCGGCTCAGTCCATCTGCAAAACCCAAATGTGATCTAAGGATGACAAATTTTGGGAGGTCTTTTCATGGGAAAATCTGGAAACTAGCACGGGTTCAATGTCAGGTGAGTTTATGTGAATTGTAAAACTAAATTTACGGAAGTATTATACTGGACCTAATCAGTGAAGAGTTAGCGCGTTCATGGAAATTCGTTGTTCCGCTGAAGCCATTGTATGATTAGCTCCAATGCAGATGTCAACAACCTGTATTTTACGAAAAATAGAAGATAAAACATTTTGGTTGAAACATGTCGAGAAAGTCATAGTAATGAACGGACTTGCTGTGTTCGATGAGTTTATCTGAACGAAGTAAACATGTGAAAAGGTCGGGGGTAATAAGTCACAATTGGGACAGTTCAAACAAGAAATATCTTGTCCGATTAAGGAGATCATTATGAACAATGCTTTCTATAAAATATAACATTCCAGAATATTCCGGAGATGCTAAAATCTCAGTGAAAGATAAATGTTTGTGTTTCCATTTACTCCGTGTCCAAAGCGGAAGTGCTTTATGCGTGGCGGTCCATTCACAAAAATATTGATTATTTCGCAAGTTTCATCGAAGATTTGCCACAATCGGTGGTGCAACGTTCCCCATAGGAACGCCACCAACAACGAAATCGTTTGCCGTAACTGGCCAGCATCCATATGCGCAGATGATTCTAAGATAGGAGATAAAAATCCAACAACGAGAACAATAACTGTTCTCCACTTTTCTCCCCTAGTTTCTCACAAGTTATCACTTTCAACGGGAAATTCTCTCGATCGCACTAGATCTTAGATCGTGGTGGAAATTCTGGCTTTGTAAACTCTCACTAATTTTGCAGCTGGACTGTAAATTTCGCCAAATCTATTGCCATTGGCTTATGCTCTTCTTCATCCTCGACTCCTCTCTAAACGGCCATGGTAGACGTTTTAAAACGTGTGGCTATAAGACAACAGGAATTTTTGACTAGTGTGCTTGAAACCGTTGTTATCGATATGTGTTACATTCGAGAGACTCGCATTTAAGATTCCACATCCATCGTTTGTCTGAACGTCGTCTCATCTATACACTCTTCGCCTTTGTAGTGGCCCTCGGGCTGCTTAATTCAACCATGCCAGCGTTGTTATGGTTCTCAATGAAATGGCTGGAGCCGTGCTGTTAGACTGGATCATTAGCGGCAATTGTTTATGCGCCATGAATAACAGACGTTTGTGCAAAGCGACCGGTTGACGTCCTGATAGACGAGACTTGTTTGTCGCTTCTAGAATTACACCCACCGATTGTAACTCAGATAAAATCAGATTGGCCATGTAGATAAAGCTGCAGGTTTGTAAACATGGCTGTCAATCGTACCTGAATGCTGATTCTTACTCCGATCATGCATTAGTTTGTACTTATTTGTAAACATGTTTAGGTAGTCGCTGTCATATCAGGCCATAATGAAAGCTTGGAAATGATAAGCCTTCCTTTTCATCCCGAGTACCCACCTTTCGAAACGCGCTAGCTAAAAATGTAGATGAAGCTTCACCTGCTAACTTTACGCAGCGCACTTTGGTTATCAACAATTTTATGGATTTTTCAAATTCGTCAAATTCAGTCTCTTTCAAAGTGCCGTGAGGCTCCAGATTATAGCGGAATCTTTGCGCCTTCTTGACACAAACCAGACGATTTCAGCTGGAAGCGAATATAGTAAATCTTGGCTCGTCAAGAACACTAGTCTTCCCGTGGACCGTTTAATTCAGTGGTCACAAATTACACCATGGAACACTCTAGCACGTTATTCTATCTTATTTGAGTCACTTATAAGAAGCCATTGAATGTGAGCAAAACGGTCTTTGAAGCTGACAATTCACCAACCGATATTCAGCAGAAGAATCTCAAAAGCCGAGCAAAGCACATTCGGAAACAGTCAAGCTGCCCTTCTTCATTAGATTTCAGATATATTTTTGACGAATAATCCGTGGTCACTTTCGACAAACGGATATTCACAAAGAAAGCCATACTTTAGGATGTTGCAAAGCTCCAATCTCCACTGGATTTCCCTCAACTTTCTTTAAACAAGGGAGTTTACAGCTCTTAAAGATATTTCATGATGTCAAACATTTGGGATTCTGAGTGATCCTTATCATTTTGAGGCCCCTTTGTGTTCAGAGCTACTTTTTTTCAAAATATTACTTCCGTTTGGTGAGAACATCGAGTGAGTAATGACGAAGTGCGCCGGATAGGCGCACTCCTAATGAAGTTACTGCTTTAATTTTCTCTGATGTTTCGGTCATGTTTTGCGAATGTCTGCTCACCATCTACCTGTCCGTGCTCTATTTGCACTCCCCGGGCAAGCCTGGAGGAAGAGTCTCTGCGATCAAGCTATGGCTTTGCTGAGAGGTATGAAGGAGCTCACATCAACACTGGTTTACTTTGGTGCTTCCTCCCTTCCTTGTTGGGGCCGAATGCGCAAATATATTGTGGTCCTCTTGTAGAAATCACATGTCAGCCTAAGACGAAATGAAAAACAGCAAACATGTAGTGTTGAAGACACAAAATAACAACTATACATCAACGGCAAGATTACCGTAACGACGGGTTGTTCAATTTCGACTGAGAATGGACAACTCATTCATCGTAAAGCAACCATTTCTAGAAGTGTTTTTATCGATCTTGTTTGGTAAATCAAAGTTTGGATTCACAAAGAAAAGGAAGTTCGAATCGTCTAATTATGGTATACGTGAGAAGCAACAAACCTCCTTCTATGCAAATATGGAACGGCCTAATTCGATTGGATACGATATTGAATCGGTTAATGATATACCGTGTCAATTCGAAAAATGCATTCTAGGAGTACATAATCATGCCTCCCATGTTACTATATAGTAAGCAGCTCACTTGGAACGCGCATCTGCGTTTGAGTGCTTTGTTTGCCCGTTAACTTTTGCCTAACTATAAAAATATTGGATGAAATGCGCGACATGACAATTGAGAAAAGCAAGAAAACATGAAAACTGGGTGAAGTAAGTTGGCGGATTGTCTGAAACAGGGTCTGGAAGTAAAATCATTATTACCTGTGGCAGCATAACCAAAGTTCGAAAGCATATGAAATATATATAATCTAAACATGTGATTTTCCCGTCAGACAGTCATAGGGAACGTATTTAAGGCGTAATCCCAAATGAGCTGCGATTTTGAAGGTTTTATTGAAGTTGTGAAACAAAGCCCCATTGACCCTGTTGGTAGTCCGTCCCAAAATGTGCCCAGTTGTGGACGTGATGCTTATTCATAGAGCAATCAATGATAAGTTGGTGCATCTCCGTTCGTTGGAAAAAAAGCGGATAAGTAAGAAGGTATTAATTTAGCAATGACCTTGGATCGTTGCCCTTTAACTGAGGTGCTTGCCCTGCAAAACACGCAGCGGCTGGACATCTTTTTACAAGTACCCCTCCTGTCTGTTGTTAGTATTGTGAATATATTCTCTCGTTGCTTTATCTTCGAATTTACCGGCTGTCAAAAATGAACTCCTTATATGAATAACGAATTACATTTTTTGGCATGACAAACAACAGCTATTGCCCGCTGTTAAAAATGTGGGTCGTAGCTCACGTTCAGCGCAGGCTGGCGGAATTGGGTACGATTTACTTCCTTTTTTCGTGAACCTTTCAGAAGAGCTGAGCGCAAGAAGTAGTCCAATTTGTAGTACCTATGCGACATGCCAACATTTTGAATTAGTTACTGTGATGTCAAAGGTATCCGGATTCGTGACATTGTCATCGTGCGTTCTGTCCAGCTGGTACATGCAGAAAATGCTCATATAACTTCCTAATATCTAGTTTTTGTCGCACGAAACAATAATTTATAGAATACCATAGCTTTACTCATGAATTATTAACAGTGATCAACAAATATCATGCAGGATACGCTGTACAATTTTAGATAAACTATAAGAATTTGACCGAAAAATTAAATGAAGTGAATGATGAAACGGAAAATAGAGAAATGCAAAATTGTGGAGCTTTCCACAAATTCTGTTGTTATCTAGTCAGAGTTCTATGAGATAAAACGTTGGAGGTCACATTTGTCGAGGAAAGAGTTTGCCAATGATTCAATCAAACACGCCGTTTCCAGTTAAAATCTACATATATTGTATTGTGTGACCCAAAAGTTGGCTTCATTTTCAATTTTTTCAGGTTTATATTCTACCAAAATTATTAGCTTGACCATATATGAACAGACAATATAATGGGCAATTTATACAACTCACCAGTGCGTAACATAGCATTCACTAAGGGTGTCCACAATTCAGTCGAAAATTGCTATACTTTGCTCATCAATTTGAATATCATAGACGATTCAGTGATCGCTTTAACCAAATGAATGTTATAAAATGAAACATGTATTCCCATAACTCATGTCTTGCAGATGTAATTCCTTGTTTAATGTAAAACGTATTTGCACACTAATTAAATATAATAAAACTACCGGGTACGTATCCAGTCAGCCAAATTGGACCTAACGAATATATCATCTTTTGCTATAATAGTTTGATGGCGATGTGCGTTTATTTTCGTAATTATTCGGCAGTATCAGATTATGGACGTAAAATGTTTAGATGTCAGTTGCTGGCCTAACAAGGAAATTTTTTTACCCGTAATATCAGGTTTGGCTTCATCAAAAACAACTCACTCTCAGTCAAACGTTTGCCAGCTAAATGCGTCAGAAAGACCCTTGAGATATTTTCCAGTTGCAAAAATTGAATTATGGTAATCAAATGGTATATTCAGTTTGATGGGCCACACCACACTATTCAGAGGTGAATAGATTTATCGCGGTAGCTTTGATATTACGCTCACTGGAATTCAACACCGGTGATCGTTCTCTTTTAGGTTTACGTTGTTACGGTTTCCCAATCATTCTCCATAGCTTTTCCATCTCAAATCAACGACATTTCAAGTGGTTCATTAATCACCATGAAAATCAAGACCAAATAACTCTAAGTCTTTTATACTCCCTAGCATACAACGAGAAAATATTGCATTCGATAATTTGTCAAAACTAAGCCACGGATGGGAATAACTTCTAGCTGAATTGCTTAGAAAAAATAAATTACAACGGACATCAGTTACTATACAAATTGTGGAAAAGCTCGTTCATCAGAGTTTGTCAGAAACCTATTGTTCCGGTTCCAACTGTCACCAGTAATATGAGATACCATGTTTATTGTTTCTCACTCATTATACGGTGCTAAAACAATCGTTAGTTTTTTTTCCTATCAGTCATTTAAATGGTCTACTTTTGTTTTCGTGAAACATCACCAAAGGGTACCGGAACAGTGTCTGACTGCTGACATTTCCAAAATCGTCGGTACCCATTATCACCCCCTCGAAAATGACAATAGATAATTGTTTACCAATAATAAGCCACGAATACTTTTTAAAAAACAATTCAATAATCCTAGCTTCGTCCAGTATTTCCACTGATAGTCGTGTATATGTCTACTTTTTCATTGGTTTTACCAGCAAAAAGCATCACACAACTAGTGGTGATTTATTGCGCAAACAAATTTGGCTGAATTAGAATTCAGGCAATTCTATTTTGTACAGTTTCGAACACATGCCTCACTGATTCAGGTCTGTGCAAATGAAACAAACTTCAAGTTGCTCATTGTAGGCTATGTGCTATAAATAAATGCCGAGAAGCATTCATGTTTCATATCATGTAATTTCCTCGAAGTGCGTTCATCTCCATTCTCGTCATTCATTTACGAATAATCTTAGACGCCACGGTAAACATAAACAACCTTTCAGTCATTCTCACAAAGAATGATTCACATCATCCACTAAGAACTTGGCTTCCCATTTTGTTTGGCTTTTGAGGTCGGTCGTGTTGTCCATTCCATCTATGGACTTTCGTGCCCGGTAATCACTTCTACACGGGTTCCGTTATTTGCGTCAGTTTTTCCTCTTTGTCACAGTGATTGGTATGTGACTGAAACAAAACCGACATTTATGCTGTTCCGATAATGCCCCATTGTGATTCATGAACGACGAGCTTATGGAGTTTCACAAATTCACTAGCATTGCGCCGAAAATTCCACTTGGCTGATTTGCATGGAACCGGGTAAAAAGAATCTTTGGGATATCTGAAGGCCACCTGAAGGAATACTCCGCTGAATGCAGAGTCTCAGTACAAAAACAGAACGTCATCAACATAAGTATTCTTTTGCTGTGGGTATTTTTCCTGGTTTATCCTACATTGTCTGAAGCCAGAAATACAAACACTTGGGTGTTCTTTTGACCCGAGAAAATGGAGTTATCACATGTATCAACGATAAGTGGTGTAAGTTACACTCGAAGATTTAGTCATTACCGGTATGGCTAATGTATGTATATCTCCCACGTATGCTGCCAACAGACTTGTTTAGTTCTCCGATACTTTTCCATGTTCCATCTTCATCATATGGATTCGTTCATTCGTGTAATCTGTAGACCCCTTCAATTGGTCAGATGTTGGCTTTTTTCCAGCACCAGAGGAATAGCACGGTCAACTTGCAGACCAGACTTGAAGCTTATTCGGAATTTTTTCCCTAATAGTCTAAACGTTTTGCATACTGATTTATCATTCAATTTAGTTACAAGCTTTTTCTTATATGGTAACACTACTGTGTGTTCCTCGTGAACGGGTACACCACCGAAGCTTCTAATTTCTAATATTACTGCCGATAACTTGAACAGTAGCACGTTTTTGACTTAGTGAATTCTCACGAGGAAAACGTCGACCACATGCAGTGTATATTTATCGATGCTAATCACTGCTGTATTCTTACTGAGACGATTATTTTTGAGCAACAGATTGTCTGGCAAATCTGCTTTGCCATTGTGGTGGAAATTAAAGGAATACAGATTATTAGTGTCAATCAGAAATCTCGGCGACTACACTGTCCAACATAAGTAAACTCAACTCAGTTTTCGGAATCAGAGTTAGGTGGAGTAGAATTTCTCAACAAATCCAACATTCTTGCAATTTGCTCGAAATAATACCTAGCCGCAACTCAGAGAGAATCCATCAATTACCGGACAACAAGGAATACGTTCAAGCTTGAAATAAGCGCAGGTGACTGTGAGCAGGAAATCGCGGTTTCAGTGAATTCATTCGGAACAATCCAAAATGTTCATCTCAACTACTTATCGGCTTTATTGTATTCTTCACCAGAAAGCTAATGGTTTTCCATGAAATGCAAATATTGTTTTCATCACCTGTTACTGTTATCAAATTCTACGTGGACCAGTGACCATACTTTATTCATCATCTTGTTATCGTTATTTTTACTTTTCCTCCTACTTTGCCATACTATTAGGAAGTTTTATTTCTTAGTTCGCTTGCTGTTGAAAAGTGGCTACCAGAACAGCAACAATCAAACAACCGGTCATGGTTATTCCAACTCCACCGGATTCAATGAATATTTTCACGTCCAGAAGGCTGAATTGAATACACGAGATTAAATCACAAAAGAGCGATAAACACTGTCTCAATGGATGACCTACCGCTGATCAGATACTACATAAGTTGCGAATCCACTCGGGTTTCTATGGAAGGCCATATTAAGTTGACCAACATGGCCCATTCATTACCAGAGAACGAATTCATGTTGGTTTATATACCATTACCTGTGCATTCAGTTCGCGCAGGCAGGTAATTCCAGTCACGTTTTGGTTAAAAATAGCACGTATGATAGATCAGTCTGCAAATTCCGGTTTCGTTCACCGTTTTCTCATGCGGACAATGCCACGTAATTTTTCTCGTGAGAATTCAAAAAAGGTAAAATATTACTACTGCTGTAGTTATCAATAGTAAAATTATAAATTTGAAGCTCCCGTTGCCGAAAAACACGACGTGCCATAAATCATGAAGCGGTTCAAATTAAATTAACGGCTGTCGTTTGGTAAGTGACCTGCAGTGTTACGGACAGTCGAACTCGGGTCTGAAGGATCCAAAGCCCACTACGCTGAACTTCTGATCACCGACTATCCTTCATCGACGAGAAATTCGGATCCCATTTTCACTGAAACTTTTCCTTCCATTTATGGGGATAATAACCGTTGACGGTTTTTATCATGTGAGGAACGGATTAGTCGTAACCCAGTGCACCCTAGAAAACCTTGCTAGACTTGCAAACTCGATTACAGGGAACGAACTTCATATATCTTCACACTCCGGTTTATCTTTGTGCTGCCATCACCTGACGAAATACCCACATTTCTCTTTCGACATATGCCACCCGATTGAAAGTACATACATCGGTGCAGACAAATTTCCATTTCCATTTTTTTTTAAATTGAGGGGGAAGAGGAATGTGCATACAAGGCAAAAACCGTATCTTGGACAAAAGTCTGTCACGGTAGACCAAAGTCGACCTGCGAAAACTGGATATTTCTTCTTCCGACTTCAACGAAAAATAAAACTATTCACGACACCTGAGAATTCCCACATTGTTGGGTGGGAAAAAAACCATAGAAACGTTTCTCAGCAGTAAATATAAGGGGCGCAATCCGAACTTCATCCGTGGGTGAGACACAATGTCAGCGTCGAGGTTCGACACCAACAACCGTTTGGTATCTATAAGTAGTTTGTTTGATCCTATCGACGCATGACAAGGGCCGTTTCAGTTTCGACCAGGTAAACCAAGCGGCTCCAATGGGCTAAAGTAAAGTTCGGCCGTAAAATTCCCAGTCATATCCGGCCTCTGTATTTATTGCTCAACCCATAAAAAATCACTTTGCTTACAACAAAAGGCTTCCACAACAACCATACCTAAGAAATAAGTTACAAGCTTCGGCCGTTATCTTGTACTTCCTCTACCCCAAAATTATTCAAAGTATAAATGGGACAGCCAAGATCTCCTCAGCACAATATTTCTCACCCTAACCCATTAGCCTACCATCGTTCAAGTTTAACCCTCGACGCCCTCTCTTCCCTCATATTCTGTCTTGTCGTCTCTGGGGCATTTTTCTTCAATTACAGTGGTGCACTCAAATGTGTGGACAGATCCAAACTAATACAGATATCATGGATGGTGGAATTAGGCCAGATGGTGTTAAAATACTGTTCGTTTACTTTTCTAGTACAACACAGTTTGCACCAGCAAGTGATAAAATTTCCCACATGTTTACATCCATGAAAGATATATCACAAGATACAGTCCCATCTCCGCTTGGTTTCCTAGGTATATCTTCTATATGCCCGTCCAGGATGACTGATGCTGACAGCAAAAAGGAGCTCGTTGGTTGGCCCTCCATACACAAATTGCTGGTGAATATATAGAAATGTTTTGCTGTACTGTCCTTTCATTGCTAATGTATCGGGTGTTCCAATCTTTCGGAACCCCTTCCCTCCTTGTCCATTAGTCATGAATGTATCACTAGCAGTTGTCTGCTGAAATATCTTGGTGTTATCATCAGCGATGACCTTCTTGGTCTAAATATGTCCCAACCGTCATTTTGGAAATAAACCCGTTGTCGTTTCATTCTGAGTAAAATACTTCGGCTTTCTACTTTATCTCCTCCGAAAATTGTTTACCCTTGCATTCTGCCCCATTGGTTTTAGGCTTCTCCTATTATATTCAGTCGAATGTTTTCTAAAGAATGCATACTAATTGTCCGTTCTTTTAAGCATTTATCTAGATGTAGTGACATACCTCGAAATCAATTAACCCATTTCATTGTGTGTGAACACATCAATCTATGTACAAACGTCTCCCTTAGGGTGTTCTCTGACAAATCACACCCCGTTACGTCCAAGTCCTTAACAGTACCAAATCCTGCGATTTCCTTGCTAACCTCGATGTTGTCTCAATGATGAGTTGAGATTATACTTTACACTTTGCATCATTTTTTTAGTTGGAAGTTATTTATTAGCTGTTGGACATCACCGCTCGGGTGTATAGAGCATATACTTGACTTGACTACGTTTTTGAACGCAACTAATAAGACACACCATAACATGAGGACAAAGTTAGTACCTGGAACTGGACGATATGAAAAACAATAACTGCGTTAAGAAACATTCTGTGATGGTATTCAGTAAAGCCTCCTTGATTCAATGGTAATAATTAGTGAATATTTTTGACCATTCGGTCACCAGCCTGATGACAACATTCAGCCTAGCATCAGAAAAACTCTTTGTATGAGTCTGAGTTTTCAAGTTTTACTGAGAATTGATATTTCCGTAAATATCACAGATATGTTGACCAATAGAAAAAAACTCGTTTCAAAACTCTCCCAACCGTACTCATGTTTAGTCCAGTGTTGTGATCTTCTTCAATGCATCAAAATAGGTGCAGCGTAAAAGGACTTACCCATTTCCGCTTAAAAATAACATGGCGAAATAATAAATCACCGAAATCTGCAAGTGCCGCAATACAAAATGGTTTTTACCTTCCCGTTTGAATCTGTAACTCAGAGGATGTCCTCGTTCAAAACAATACTCCTTGGGATTGTCGTTTACCCAGGGGATATTGAGATGTCTCAAACGTTCCCACCACAATAACACGGATTCCTGAATTCATTCCATTGTTCGTGCACATTGAACCGGTATTTGAACTAACAACTCGCCGTGCATTCAGTTTGGATATGAGTTTGCTTAAATCACCGGAGATCCAGTGATTACCACAGACAGCTCATCGTCTATTATTATTTTTGAATTTCTCGCTTTCCATTGGGAAACGGTTTTAGCCGTTGAAAAAGGGGAACATAATTTGACTAGCCGTTTTCATCTGTCCAATTAATGAATCACCAATACAATACACTAGGAAATGTTAAGTCATGTTAAGGGACACACCGTAGAAGATGCACCAGTGTGTGGTTTATAATACACACATTAGGTCTTGTGAACAAAACATTGGTGACTACAGTAAAAGGCATAATTTGTGGTACTAGGAACTTAAATTTCGTTTGTTCAAAACAAATCTCAATAATAAACGCTTCGAGATGTATGCATTTGTTAGTATTTTTGGGCTAAAACTTTTGCGAGATTTGAAAAAGTGTATGTGATTTAACTTTGAAGAGTTTCCTTGAAGCATAACTTGAATACATGTGGGAAACATGAATTAGGGGAATCGAAGGTTTTTTTCTGTGAAATATCTTTACCGTTTATATGAATATCCGCTTCTGAGTATAAAAAGAAAAGGAAAAGTGTCGCGTTATTTGGTGACGGCATGCCGGGTTTCCTCGATCTGGAGGACATTTATGTGAATAGAAAATTATTTTATAATTGTCGATGTAAACCAGCGTTTTTATACGACTAGTTGGCTTTGGAAAGATCAATTAGTGATTCCAAAGATGAACCGTTCGGGTATGCACACTCCTCACAGTTCAAACGATGTCAACACTATGTATCCCTCAGCATATACGCAGTTGTTTCAAAGTTCCACTGAGCATATCTCTGCAAACTGATCTGTAGTTTCAATGTAACATAAGGTAAACTGTCTTGGTTGAGACGGTCTACAATCTTCCGTATTGCACACATTTTTATAACCGTTTCCCATTTAGTTTTCAAGGCTACATAGATATTTGTTTCATTGAACGTAGCCGTGAATTCAATTTGCATAACCTATCCAGTACTGCAGAGTATTTCCTGTGCACATTATTTCATCATGTCAAAAACGAAGATGAATGTACTGAAACTTGATAATCGGCCCATCACTGGGCGATCCGAATGCATTCGCATTGCAGTTATAAGTTTCCTCAACATGCATGAATTATTGCATCTTCTTGACATCGAGAGTGGAAAAATGATTCATATTGTTGCGTATATTGTTTTGCTCTAATCCACACAAACTAAGCGTACCATCGTACCCCCTAATATAATATAAGAGAAAGAAGATTGGAGGTGAACGTGTGTTTATGCTTCATGTAGCGCAGATAGAAAGATTTTGTATCGATGCAAAAACAGGAATCGAATGACGCTTATCGTGTAGACCAAAGACTTATCTACCAGTATTAAGAATTTGGGATATTACGTTTGACAGACGCATGACTGGGATGCGGGATAAAAAGTTGTCTGCTTTCGTTTAGGGAAGAGTACAAGAGAATAAATGTGGCGAAGTCTTAAAACCGTTGGGCTTTTATTTTTCTGATTGATGGTAAAATAAAGTTGAAATCAGAAGAATCTGTATTCCATCTTATCTTCGTTCATGATAAATTATTTGCTTTCAATAGAATAAAAATTGTGATCGGTCCATGAACTTTATAGAAAAAATCAGAATATGTTTCCTACTTTGACGCATAACAAATCGTAATACCCCTCGAAACTTCTGAACGCACTAGAAAACTAAGCTTTTTCCTTACAGTGTTTCACTGTCATTATTATGCATCTTTATTCCGGGAGTAACGTTCCATTTTTCTCCACTTAATGTCACTTTGTCTACTGACAACTCAATGATATTCAAAATCATGGAACGGTCAAAATAAATACGGACTTGTATCGAATTTTTTGAATGAACTAATCCAGAGAAAGCTTTGCATTTCAAACTCCGTATCTGAGTGGGTCGTAAAGGTGAATATCTTTGGATAACTGAGTATCTTGACGGAATCACTGGTTTCTTGACCTGAGAGCCTGCTCCAACACCACCACTTCCGGTGGGTAAAACGATAATTATCTGTATCCCTATTCCTAAACAGTTACTGATGAACTTTGGGAAAAGATAAAATTAAAAATGCATGATTATAGGATGGAGTAAAACTTCAACTTACGCCAAATTCTCATGTCCTTATTAACTGTTGTTTCAAAAGAGCAAGAAACAGTGGCTAGTAAAACAATCAGGTAATTCCCCTTTGCGTCTTGTTTGGTTACTCTTGTTCTCTATAAACACATTGAACACAAAAGTAACTGGTGGATAATTTGCATCATTTGTACGCAATGTCACTAGTGGGAAATACAAAACGTTTGCTCTATAACGAAAAAAAACTGTGGGTTTTCTTTCTTTACGTCTCGAGTTTGATTTCTCGCATATCTCGTGGCAATTCTAGTACCTCATATTTGCCGCCCAAACCCAGCATAAATATTGCACTTCGCTGTATCATCAGCTTGTAATAGTAGAAAGTTTAATCAGCAGCTGAATTGAAAGTTTCCACCGCAGTTCGTGAGCTTCCAGGGCTATATGAACATATATCATCAGCAAACCCTTGCTGGACATTTTCCCTGGTATCAAGGTAAAAAGAGCTGGAGTACAACTGAATTTTCGAGCAAGAAAAAATCTTTCTACAGCATTTGTGTTAGAAATAGTTCATGCGTTCCATTCAGTCCGATGTCTGAAAAAAATAATCTGTCCTTATTGTTCTCATGTACAATTGTTCACATGCGTAAGTCAAGGGACAGCGCGGTTATCGAAAACATTGTAAAGAGCACACCCCACGTCGACCCAGACACTGAGAGAGTGCATTTGATTTCAGTTCAGTCGGGACGCCCCAAAATGTCCAATGTAAACAATGATATGAAAAGAAACCTTCCACGGAATGTTTTGCAATATTTGGATTCAAATTGATTTATAAATTTTGTGTTTGCATTTTCACATAATTCATGGATTATAGTGTTGCGAGTACATCGTTCACGATACACCAATATCTGAGTTGATGTTTTATTATTTTAAATATGCGTCTTTCATTATAGTCTTTGTTGCAATGGAAGCTCAGTATACATTGAATCTATAGACAAATGAAATGTCTGATAACGACTTAGTAGACCGTAAAAGTCCAGTGCTTCGTTTTATTCACATCTGAATAGAAATGTGTATTCATTATCTAAGACGCGATTGTAAATGAACGTAAATAGATTCTAAATGGAATCTCACTTTTGTTCAAAAGTTGTTTTGCTTTCGTGCGAACAGAAACAATAAGATGACAAATATAAGCACTGCATTGTCAGCATTTTGAAAAGTCTGCTTAAACAAGATGTATGAGTGTTTTTAAGTAATCTCCGTTTAGATAGACCGCTGTGGATGACGGAATTTTATTTTGGCTTGATTATTCTCCACACTCATACTAGCGCTGTGGGGATACAGTTTTTATCGGCCCTTACCAAATTAACTGATCAGATTGTTTAGAAAAATCCATGCCTAGCCGCCAAAGAAACGCGATCCCTAATGTTTGAGGGAAATAATTAAATCGAATTGATAGGTATTTCCATCTGAGCGCTTCCGCTCTCCAAACAACATCTGCTGAAAGACGGTTCGACGGAAAGGTATGCAGTTGACATTAGTGATACGCATAAGAGCATCTTGTTTGAACGAATAAGTGACAATAACACATGATTGTGACAACAGTTCATTACATTTCATTGTGGCAAAGTTCCGCCAACTAACTAAGTGCTACTTGCTGCCTGATATTCGTGATGCAGCTGACTGGGCTTCGTAACACCGAGGCTCAAGTTCCATAGAAATAATCTCAGCTATTTGGTGGCATCTGCAAAAAGTATACCGACAGACCACAACTTGTATCTGCACTGTTTCCCAATAAGTAAAAACACTGAGCGATGGTGTGGAGATATCAATGAAGGTCGGATAGGAACACGTTTAAATAATGCAGACAAAAAATTGATCGTTATCATCTATATCCTCCAAAGTAACATTGTTCTTGAGCTGTCTGGTTGTGAAACATCTCTAACAAAGTGATTTTTCTGCATTCCACATCAATGCAAAACGTAAGTAGTGTATTTGCGTTGTAAAGCATTTTAGGGTTTATTTAACACTTCTCAAAATGTCACCACCGTCATTCGGCATTTCTTTGGCCCTGAGATCCGGAGCTTAAAATGGAAGTTAATAATAATATCGGATTCAACTAGCAAAAGACAAAACAAATAAGTGAGAAACTTTGCTTGAAAAATAACCCAAAGATAATGGGGTACCATTGTTCTAGGGGTGAGGAATAGCTTTTCCAAAAGGAAACCATATTTCAGTCACACTCACGATCTGTTTCTGAATAAAAAATGTGCAGTTCTGGAGCTTTTAATTAGTCATGGACAGCGGAACTTAGGATGCACGCATATTCAGTATAAATAAATGAAGCTTTCAGTGCTCAGAATTATTGATTTATGGTGTGTGCAGAAAACGCATATCAGAGTACATAATAAAACCTAAAGTTCCGAATCAGTGTTTGTACCAACTAAAATAAATTACAACTACTTGACAACGTATTGTTTCACTCATTAGGAAGAACGTTTCGGGACCACTGTAACTCCTTCTTCATGAGGTGAGTTGCATTAAGGGATAAAGATAGTTTGATGGATGTTTCCTCAAAAGTATCCTTATGTGTCTTTCTTATACTACAGATGTGACCAAGGGAAACCGAGCAAAGCCACTGGCAGATGTACTACCTACTCAAGTTCTCCATAAAGAACGGTGACCTCGGAGTCATATGAATACATCCCAATGCAAATACCGATCATAAACACTGGTTACGCTCCTGTTTCCGGTTCACCTGTTTCCATGCTGCACAATGATCAATGAATGTTCCACTTATCTTCACTGTTCACTTGCGCTTGTAATATACGTTGGTTCCACCACCTGACCGATTATTTCGATGTCATAGTCCACTCCACCCAAGATATGAAAAAGGGACAAAGATGAAAATTGTCGTGCACGACATAAGAGTTTCGTTCAAAAGAGTTTCCTACATGAAGATCAAATGCCAGTAGCGCTCAATTTTGAGTACTCCTTTCCATATTTGGAAAACTGATATCATTGATTTGTTTTACCCATGCAATATTCAGCAAAGTAGATGGTCCACTTCTACCAAAAATAATCACATGGACTGACGAAATTCATCTGACGTACCAGGATTGTGAAAAATTTGACAAATGAGGCTGCCAAAACTGTTTTGCGAATCAGAGTGATCTAGTATCTGGTTGTATTCAAATAGCTTATTTGCTCTTGAAAATCTGCTCCAGTCAGGAGCAGTTAAACCTACCCACCCGTACAAACAATTTGCCGAAAAAGAATGTTCAGGTAAATCAATCAAATCTTTGTGACGCGGAGTGCCTCGAACTAAAGCACCCAGTTTTGGTGGTGCACGGAACGTAGTTTATGTTTAACCAACCTTCCTTCAAGATTCATCATTAAAACATCAAGGAATGCAAACGGAAGTGTATCATTCGAGTAAAGGTATCGTGCATTGTCACCCCGTTCTATATTGGATGGCCTTATGGCATGACACGAATGACACCAAAGACGACAACTCCCTGTTTTCCGTAATTATTTACCATTGTCAGTTGGTCCAGTATTGCTTTAATTTAAGTACCTTGTGGGCACTTCTAGAATTTTGATCCGACTTCAGAATTTGAAAATAATGTGCCCATGGATTATGTAAGTCGATGTTAATTGTAAATATATTGAATGAAGCCTGTTAGATATAAAACGACGGTCATAATATGCTCACCTCTGAAGGCAATAATAATTGCTGTAAAATGATCAAGTATCTATTTGGTGAACCTTCAACACGGTGAATTCATTTTGCACAAGACACCAAGTAACGTGATTGGAAACTTCATACAGTAGATCTAATGTTGCCGAATTTATATGGTGCGCAAAATGCTCCATGCAAAGTTGGATTCAATCCTCCAGAACAGTGAGTTTGGCACACCGTAGATCAAAATGCATATTTGTTTAACAACCACTTTGTAGTTGAATAATGAAAAAACCTTTCAAAATTGAAGAAAGTTCGCTTTGATTCTACCAGGAAATGTATTCTAAGTAGAGTTTGGCTGAGCTGCTATACTGGAGAAAACCAGCCGGCAAATATGCATTCTTTTTGAGAAGCAGCCTCTTCTAATGACTTTTACCAACAAAACTGAAGTTCACGGGTTTCCAAACGACGCTGAAATGGGCACGCAGATGCAGGTATTACTTGATATTCTGCTTATGGTGAATAACAGGTGATCAAGGAAAACATATTTTTTACGTGAATTGTTCAGTCTAAATACCAGGCTGCAAAGTCTGAGCAACAAGCTTCCTAAGTCATCCTATCGCCTGACCAGTCATCCGATATGGCAACCGAAATGATCTATCATTTACGTTTTGCGTTGCCAAACGCCGCATCGATTTGCGTGAATGATAGCCATTATCTGGTGGATGAAATTTTATTGATAAGGTTGTGTTTTGCCCATTTACTATTCCTAAAGAAAACTGAAGTTTTGAATCTTCTTTTCCATTGTAGTTTCTGGCAGTTTTGAGTGCCGATAAATGATTGCAAGTCATAAGACAGACAGATCGTGCAATAAAAGACTCCCATGTTCACGTTCACCGCTAAAAATCCTCGGTGAATGTGAATGGCAAATTACGCAATAACTTTATTCGCTAGTTGAATCAGAACACTTGATTTACAAAACACCGGTTGCATTTTTCCTAAAAGATGCTCACCCGCCAAAGTATCTTTAAAGGTTTGCGAATACGTCAATAAAATATCTGATCAGTAGCCTCAAGTTGAACAAAGTGGTAAAGCAAACAACCGCCAATAATTCCTTATAATCTGGAAACTACCATACATATGCTGATTCACTCAAATTGTTTACATAGTAGCAAAGTGCAATATGACACGTAAACAGCACATAAGGTCCAGGCTACAGGAAAACCCGTTCATCATTTACAACTCTGAGATAAACTCAGATTATTCTTGAGGGCTTTCTTTCTCAAATCAATGAACTACTCAAAATGATCACTATCTACGTTGGCCGTTTTATGTCCCGACATGAGCATTGTGTATTGGATAAAGAATGGAGTTCAGATAAATATAATTGTTTCTCAGGTATATATATATATATATGCAGAGAATGACGAATGAGACCGATGATAAACAGTCGTATTCGGAATTTTACCACCAACTCAGGGGTTTAAACACCAACACATCGGCAAGTTCGGCTGCAGACTGTTAGACGTTGTCATGCGGCTCCCTGCCACGCCTCTGGTGTTCAAGCTACAACACTCTACTGCACACAATTTTCCTTGGATTAGCAACCTAGCATCACTTGTCAGCTTCCCATCAAAATACATCCTTCTTGATCACGGTTATCCTGAAATATTCTCCGATTGCTTGAAAACTAAAAGGACGTAATTACAAGGGTGTAAACATTTTTATATGATTTTCCGCTCCGTTTGGCTGGACCAATTGGCTTGTTATCTTGATCAGCATCGTGAAAACTCGACTAAATAAACTATGCTGCTTCATTGTCTCTGAAACTCAATAAAGTGTTTGAAACATCACGAGAGCTCGTTTGAAGCACGTAAGTTTCAGATCCTGAAAATTTTCGAGTTTAAAGGGAATACAGCGTTTCTTGCCGCGTTCTGGTAAATTTAACCCCGCAGGCTTACTGAAAATAGTGAACAGTACCAGCTTTTATTTGTTTAGCTTGCTCTTGCATTCCTTCAGAGTGGCAAACCTGGCCAGCATAAAAAGAAGAAGGACTGCGTGAACATGGCTAAAACGGCTGCAGGTAGCTTGGTGCGCCATAACTTTTCGTGTAACAACTGGACAATTTCAATCAATCTCGCAGTCACACGATTCTTGTGAAATTCCATCACAGTATGATCACAGAACTGGTTACCAATAATGATGAAGTTAACTTAGTGTATGTGCATGAATGCAATATGCATGAGTTCGGAAACTATATTCGAACTCTGTTATATTGCTCTTTTATTACTGTCCTCATTTATTTCTTGAAATAAGCAGCTTCGGTGCATACACCATGACCGATTGACTTGGATACTGCATTCACGCAAATAAGCTGAACGTCCAACGGGTCACATAAAAGCTTCATCAGTTCGATCATTTGGTTTTCGTCTCCACCATGAGTCAGTGGATTGGTGGACCTAAAAGATAACTGTCTGTTTGCCCGGAACAATTGTGCTGTGTTCCTACACGTGTATAATGATATCATTTTTTAATGGGACTAGGTGGAGAAACACATTTCTTGGCTTACATTTCAAAAACACTGTAGGATCAATAACCAAAAGTCGGGTTTTAGCTGTTACTAACAGTTCAGCACAAGTTAGATAATCTAAATGTCAAGTATATATACACAAAGAAAAGACCATGCTAGTTATGCTTATCTAATAATTTGTTTGTCACTTGGGATCAGTAGAATGAATTATGCAACTGTTGTTGCCGTGTTTGTGATGTGTGGACCAATCGTGCCCTAATATCCGCCATGCTCTTTTTATTCGAAATAAATTATGCACATGTTTGGTCGTGAATTGGTGAACTGTTTGCTTGTGTCTAACCAACTGGGGCTATTTAGATACCGGATTATTATTCACATCCGGTTCGAGCTTCTTTTGTCCCATTATTTTCGGCTGCTTATTGACCTGGAGAAAAAACTATTTGTACAAAATGATTTTCATGTAATAGTTTATAATGTGCCGTAAGAGCCGAATGAAATTGCTCGAAAATTGTGACCGAAATAAATAATACCATACATTTCCTCTAAATCCACTGAAACGGGTGAAGGTGAACTGATGATTCATATTTTCCAAATAGAACGGCGTTTGCTATTCACTACTTGAACAAGTTTCTCAAAAAATTAGGATTGTCTTAATTTAAAGCAAGAACCACACGACGTTAAGAATGTGAAAAGGAACTCCAAAAGCTCCTTAGTTCCGTGCCATTATTTGAAAACTATTGACTCGATTTAAGCAATTTTTTCTTTGACGTCATGCACTCAGACGCGTCTTCATTAAGTACTTGCCAAACAAACAATCAAATTGTTATATTACGATTGTACAGTTGCGGAAAGCTATCATCCCAGTAAATCGTCTTGATGCTCATTCTTTTGAAACAACTACCTATATGAGTTTGAACCCATATGACAACTAGTCCAATTAAAAAACAATGTTTACTGCAATGTTTTTAAAAAACCACTTTTATACAAACATGTTTTCTGGTTGAACGTGTTTGTCGGAACACTGGGAAGATGTAACTAACTGTAGTAATGTCTCTCTGGTCGGTAAACAGCAAGTGAAAAAAAGAATAGGTCGAGTTTAGCATTACTAATTGGAAATAAGAAACGTACTTGCCTGAAAATCACAAACAGATCCGAATTATAAGTTTCAGAAAGTATCTGCGAGCTCACATGATGGTCAGAGTAAATATTTCTTCCCACAGTAAATCTAATTGAATTGACTACACGAAGGAATAAGATTTGCCTGTCTCATTTTCTATGTATATAAATTGGGAATGTTCATACACAACGCCAGAATGAGGCACCACATTTTTTGGATGCATACATTTTATGAAAATGTTTAGGTGAAAAATGATATCTCTAAGTGGAAAATCATTTGGAAATCAGAAGTCAATTGCGTCCTTTCCTAAACTGCTGATTTTTTCTGCGCTAATGTCAGTTTTAAAACTCTTTAGTCTTCTCCATGCATTCTATGGTCCAATTTTTGGAAGAAGCAGATAAAATGCTATTCCACCCATACAAAACAATATTTGATTCACCTGAGCAACTAAAGTCATGATTCACCTCGCCAGCGTCCCATTAGTGATAATCGAGTAGGCCGCTGCACTTTGCACAATCCTCATGCAAAATTCTTTTTATCAGCAATAGGGACTTTTTTGATCACTGGCACCTTACGAAACGGGGTACAATAAATGTATCGCTGATATTCGAATATGTTTGTGTCTTATCCTATCCTCCGTGTAGTCCCGATACCAGTTTGTATCTGACACCTCTTGACCAACAAAGACGGACGAGTTTTTTACTTCTATTCGTCTCGGTGTGATCTACCATCCGTAAGAAAGGACACCAGTTTTGAACACAGACAACAGGTACAACGTTTTAGGCAACATGCGCTGCTTTCCGTAACCCCATGAGTAAGCAACATTTTCTCGTTGGTATTATTGACCGATATGTGACATTAGCAAGATTTACAGGTGCACAGATCAGGACATTAATTTAGGGACCGAAGATTCCATTGGACGGATAAACTTTGCTTTATACATCAAAACGATTAGGACCTGATCAATGGCCATCAAATCTTGGTTGTTACAATGTGATTCCGAATAAAGGAAACCTTTACTGCCTCTCAGAATTCTTTGTATCTTAACCGAATCCAACACGAAGTGAATCACTAATCCCGTCATGTGATCCGTTGCATAAACACATTCAGATTCAGAAAAATTAGTGGCCTCTAAAGGGGGAAACTTTTTCACTTACGGCTCAAGGTGGACATGGTCTGGATTACCAGCAGTAGCTAAATTTCGAGTGACTAGTATCATCTGCAACATAGCTGCCGAGGTTTTGACTTCGGATCACGCTGTATCCCTTTTATGTGACAAAGTGCTATAGATTTTTAATGACCCGCATCATCTGTTTCCCCCGTTCAATCAAATACTTCTGCGAGTCAATCAAATTCAATGTTTTCTCTGCCCTCAGAAACAGTTATGCACAAATTATTTGACCCACGAACAAATTACGTTATTTTACTAGAATATATTTGCAAATATTTAATTATGTATATATATATATATATATACATATGGTTTGTCGTTGATGAGAACACCTTTGGCAATATCTACCCTGATTCCATTGACTCAGCGTTATGATCACAACAATGTCACTGTTTATGACATTTGGAATATCCTTGTCACAGGTTCTATTTTTGTGAGCTCCTTTTGACCGATAATGGATAGTACCATGGGAATCAGTAGCAAATGGCATACGCGATGCCATACAAGCTTGTGATTGCTCTGTAACCACCTTCGATGTACACTTACTACTGGTTTCAGATCACCAGGCAATCGAAACTGATTTTTCGAGTCATCCTTCTTCTCAATGAGAATTGACGAAGTATTATTTCGGTGTCTTTGTCGTCTGATCACAATTAAACATGAATCCCTACCGCATTTTGCAACAAAATTTAGTAAAAATGTTCGACGTTTGAGTGATTATTTTAATTGTACACATACACATATATATATTCATAAGCCCATAAATATAACGATAAAAATACTTTCGCGAAACCAAACATGTCTTTTGTTTAATGAGAAGTTGAACGTTTGCATTCCTATATACTATGCTTTGTTTTACTTGTAACTAAATGGTGCACATTTATTTTTCTGCAAAGATTGTTTAGCATGCCCTATTGCTAGAGGAAAATCAAGTAAATGGCTGGCAACTGGTTTCCACTTTGAATTGCGTTAGCGCATGCGTACAATTTTAATCCTTCACATAGTGATTTATCCTATGATGTGCAAGTTCATCGAGTAAAAAACTTATAATGAAAACGGCCATGAGTAATCATAAACAACAATTTTATTCTATCTCTTTGGATAACATTCCAGAAATGTATTCATTCATATATTTAGTGTGAGGACACGCCTGTTGCTGCGGATGATGACAAATTTTGGTTTCGTGCACCTACACACTGTGAGCGATTGTTTTGTTGAACATCTGTAACGGAAATGCCTACATAAAATGAAAGCATTTCCAAAAAGTGGAACTGAACACGTGATCCTTTGGTGTGCACACAAGACACAACAGATTAACTTACGTATCGTATCATATTGCAGCTCTACAAAGGATAATTTTTTGAACGAGGAAATTCAGTCGTCATTGAAAGATTTGATAAATGTGACCTGTAAGCCTGATTTGGAAAATGAATTACAAAACCGAAATTTTCCAAATGATCGAGGTCATGGGCAAATTAGATTTACCAACTAGTTTTACTCAATGTATCCGGTTGAATACCAGAATAGGCCGCACTTATTTCTGTCGCCCATATGTAAGATGCTTTCTATTGCAAAGCGCTCTGGCTAATTTCAGATGTAGATCAAGTCAATTTAAAATTGTCCCATGTGATAATAATAACGATTGACCATTTCGTTCGTCAGAGAAGGTGTGACTGTAAATACTCACATTTCGTCGACGCTCAGGAAGAGCAAGCTTTGCCTGTATGTGCACTGTTTTTGGCAATATTTATGACCTTTCTCCACAACTCTACCAGGTTCACTGTATATTTCGTAGAACGATTAAAGCAACCCTAACCAATCTTGATATGATCCGAACAGTGGACAACAGATACGTGGGTGGCCGACTCGGGATAGTAATAACTGCCACGGTTTTGCAATGATTTAGGTTTCTTCAGCTCCACCGTTTTTGCGGAATCCTGTGACAGATAGCTTGATATTTCCGTTACTGTCATTTTGGACACATTGTTTGCCGAAAAGTGATGAAGTTGTGGAAAACTGTAAACCTTTGATAGGATATTTAGCTCTCTGCAGATTGCGTCAGAAACAGTTGCAAATGCAACTGCAAAGCACATACTTGATACAAAAACAATTATTGACAGAATTATTTAGGAAGTTTCACCCCATTTTATTAAACTGGATCTCTCTTTTACCTGGTCAAGTTAAATGCAGTGGCAAACACAGGCTCATGTTCACATATATTGCATGTGGTTACTCCAGTTATTTTCCATTTCAGGGGAACTTGTATTTTCAAGTTCGTTTAGATTGTTTCACGGTTTGCAGTTCCAAAACTCATCTACACATGGTTCCTCTGGCTGCAGATTCACTAACTACTGGTATATTTTTATCCCATGTAGCATATTAGGGAATTCATAAGGTAGGCGACGGGAGAAGAAGCCACAGTCTATCGACATTTCGCATGCGGTCATTGAATGATGATTCCACATTTGTGTAAATTATACTTGACCAAGTATCACATGGTATGTGCGAACTTTCAGTAACACAAACGATGGATATAATTAGTGACAGCAGACGACCTTCTCTTGGATCATCGGGACACCAAAGCCTATTGACCTAGATGCTTTTTTCCGATTTCCAGTCCCAAGTTAATTCGGCTGTCTGGTGATTTTAGGTACCTCAGTGAACATGCGTTTGTACGCATGGAATGGGAGTGCTTTCCGTGTTACTGAGGCGGTGATTTACCGAATCCATTGAATTTTTCCTCGTACAATGGAAAAATGCCTATAACAGTCAAAACCACCGAAATTTGGGTTATCCAGAACAACATATTTGCCAGGTTAGTTCATTAGCACAAAAGCTTATATAGTACCACCATTTCAGGCAATATCATTGTCATATGGTATTTAAGCGAAACACCAACTAGAAGTCCTTTCTTAGACATTTATGCTTTACCTAAATAGGTACTTGGTGTTAAGGTACAACCCAAATAACAGTTAGTGAAATGAAATTTCTCCAGTCATCATATAATGGAAAAACGAGCGATCGATCCAACTTCAATGAAAAGCTGATCAACAAGTAGAGTTTATCACATCTTCAATGGGTGTTATTTGTTTGTAATTAAAATATATGTGTGCTAATTACACAAAGCTGACTCTGTACTACGTAACGGTCATTCCCAAATAGCTGGTTTGAATGTCAAAGTTTTCAGCGTAATATAATCTTCTGATTAACAGAGCGTTAAGGAAGTCTTAGGATGTACAGTGAGCGAGTAGCAAACAGTACCGAGATGAAATATAAAACAAGGCAACGTGCGTGAACGGACTGAGTAATCAGTGATGAACAAAAATAATGTGGGATTATTCTGCAAAAGTTCGTTTGTTGGAACTTCTCTTAAGCAGAACAAATTTTATTATATCAGATCCCAAATCTATTCGGAATGTGTCCAAAAGTAGTGGTAAGTCAAATGACCGAAACCTTAGATTTTGTCCGTATTCTACAACATGCTGTGCTAGATAACGATGAAACCAGTGAGTTTCGATGTGATATCCTTCTACACGTGTGTCCCCTTAAAAACAGTTTGGAGGTTTCACATTTCATATTGATTACTGACTCTTTTCTAGAAAGAAGAGGTTTGTTACGGCCATCTGATATCACTTCTGGTGTTGAGAGCTGTCTTAGTTCCACCCACTTTACTTTTAATCACGCTGTATGCGAGCAAACTGGTGGCGTGACCATGAACTCTCCTGTATCACCAACTAGAACCAACCTATTCTTATACTCCGTCGGATCCAAACAGTTGAATACCTTCTCAAATCCTTCAAGTATTTATTTCAGATCCGTCAGTGATACACTGTTAACTTTACAATCGAAACACAAAGAAGGCTTCCTCCAGTGTCTCACTACGCAATGTAGGGCCATCAAATTCACAATAGAAACAGAGTACGGAAAGAGTGACCAGTTTTCCAGATTGTCGTTTACAAGGGCATGACTTCCAGACATCCGCAATAAGCTTTCACAGAAAACCTACACACTCTGACAGAGACCTGAATTTCGATTTGACCCATCCATAACGTATATAACGTACTTTCTTTTCGTCGGTAGCCAACCAATTCGATATACTCTGCAGCGAAAAAACCTCGCGCAAGCGGGAAATAAGACGGATGCAGACAGTCCCATAGGACAACAACTATTCACCAAGGCTAACTAGACATGAACTGATGAACACAATAAGGACATAAAGCAAGAACACAACAGACTGGCTAACTTTCGCTGTTATCCCATACAAGCCGACTAGCTAGGAGGAAATTAGACAGGTACTGAGTATCAACAGCTTTGGTATGTTCTTTCGGATGAGAAATACTTCTCAAAGTCAATTCGCAAAGATTGAGTGCCCTCTTCAAATACAAAACCAAAAAAATTACATTCTTAAGACCAACGGCAACGACTCTCCTGCCACATAGATTGGGCAAACAAGCGGTCAGCTGAGAGTGAGGCTTTTGAAACATGTAAGCAAAGATAAATCTAGGCCAACTGAGAGAATATCTTTAAAGACATTGTAGCTCGACTCTGGTATTTCCCTGCACGCCATAGCCGAGTAACACACTATAGACTACGATACCACTAGCATCCTCCAACGAAGTTTCCGTGCATAAAGAGAGAGCTTATATGCCGAGGCGTTGGCAGTTTCCATTCACCACACATGTCTTAACCGAAACAATGCGACAGAGATTTGAAGCATATAGACAACACTAATATCACTGATTCATAAACATCCCAAAGATCACAACATCACATCGACGTCAAATGACTAAGCCGACACTAAGAGAACAACAGAGGGAGCACTTTTATTCTAATATATTCAACGAAGGAAGATGGTAGCATACGGAAATTTGTTCAAGGTACCGAATAACTTCATCGGAACTGGCTTCAGAGTTCCAATTGATTACTACACTGATTGGGAAATCTCTTTCACACCAAAACAATAAAATTCCCTAATTTTATCACTTGTTTCTGTGTTATCCTTTGATCTTTTGAAGTTGCTCCCGTCTCCGCTTCCAAAAGCTCCATTTGAAGGTGTATTGAGTATTCGACCGTTACACTCACGGGCAATGGCATTTTGTAGGAAAACAGTGCATTGCTCATCATGAAGAATAAGGGTACTAAAGCAACAAAAATAAACCCATTGGTTGCTTTGACCAACAAACGTCCAGATTGTCCACAGGTAAAAAATCTCAATTCTGTTGGTCGTATACATTGGAAAAACGAAACCTGATACATCATCACTACACGTGTGCTTTCCGTAAATAATTCAACGAGAACAGTTTGCAAAACTAAGGCGAACTTTTACCCACATATTTCGGAAGATTTCACTTGTATATCTAAGTTTTTATCTTCATTTTCTTCTTTTTTGTTATTTGATAACAGTACAATATTTCAGGAAGGAGGTCGTAGCCTATTTAGGGCTATCAATTTGGGAGTGCCCGGGGACGGCGCAGAGATTGGACATAAGTCATTCAAATATTTCCTAATGCTGTCGCAATACTTGCACGGATCACGTATATTTTCATGTCTGGTGTTATCCGAAGACGAGAAATTTGCGGTCGTAATCGGTCAAGATGTTTTTTAATTGTCTAAAGTCATGCAATGTACCAGAGAAATAAACCGTTGTGAACCAGACCGGATAGCAGTAGGCTAAATGCAAGATATCACCAATGTAGAAGTTGTTGAAACTAAGAATTTACTTGGATGTTGTCACCATACGCTGAAGCATCTAAAGCTGTATACACACTATTTGTACTTACCTTGAATCAAAGCTTACACACCAGAGGGAATCCGAATGTGCTTAAATTTTATCACCAATTGTCAAACATTTTTGCTAGTTTTAACCCGACTAATTGAGCAGTAATTTCACGCATATTGCATATACGCTGAATATCATCCAAGGACGAAGGAAAAGTTAGAAACTGTTCTTGTTAACTCGAGTGATTCGCTGAGATAAATTAAGTCGAGATAAGAAAATTCGGTTATCAGAGATATCTCATGGCATATTTTCGTTGCTTTGTAAATAAAATTTGGCAACTTACTCGGATCAACATTATGAAGCCTCTTTCAATGCCTTTCGGTTATAAGTTGAACAGTGATAAGGCTAAACATGCCACCTTTTTATTAGATTCAATATACTGAGGTTTGCACCAGAAGAGAGTTGACCAAACTACTTAAAAGCAGTGTTTCCATGGCAAAAATCATACTCATCATATTTCTTAGCTTATGGAGAACCTCTACAAAAACAAATGAAGGAAATATGTTTGCAATAAATTTCCATCCAAAGGCTAAATCAGTACCAACTACAAACGTGCTCGCCCAGTTAGAGTCGATCTCCCGGTCTGTTGTTCCTTAAACGATTCTGAAATAAGATGTGCACGCGATTGCTTAAATTTCGTCTTAATCTTGATAAGATTTGCAGAGGGAACTTGATGAACTTTGCTGAAAGTATTATGTAAAGGTTTTATTTAAATTACTCGAATATTCCAGGATATTTTTTGAACTGCAGGTATGATGTTCATTCTTACGCAATGGATCAATGCAATAAGAAACCTAATCAACAGCTTTCTAGGGTTTGCAAGTAAAACGCACGTTTACTGATATATTGAAACCCATTAATAATGATAAAAGCAGTGGAAGTGTAATGAGACATAATTAAACCAAAATTTTTCCTCATCTATTCCAGTTTCCTACGGTTATGTTTACGGAACAATGATTCATGGTAATTTAGATAGTAAGTTTTTCACCTGCACATGTACTTACTTAGACGCTTTACAGCGGGAAACGCTCGCGGTAGGGGTACTTTATCGGATAATTTGAAACACAAATTGTTTGATTAGACATACACTTTCGAAGGCTCATCAATTCAGTGTGTTTATGAAGCAAGATGGTAATGGTCCAGCCCGAGAATTCTTGTTGAATAATGATAATAAGGGTGCTAGTACAGCGAGGTTACGTAAAATGGTTTCATATTTCTGGTGCCAATGATTATAAAAATTTCATATTTTCGGGAATACGTGTTGTGTACATGTTCCAGTCATACATACGGATTGTTCTATTGAACCAGGTTGACGTAGGTGCGGAATCTAATTATTCAAAAAAGGGGTGTGAAACACAGATAAAAATATTTTAAAATCTAACAAGGTACACGAGTGTGTCAAAATATTCAAATCATTCTTAGATCATTATAAAACGGGCAAAATATACTTTCAAATAACCGTCCGGGTTCTCATATATGGCACAATTTTGCGGTTACTTAACAGTTGACGTGGTTACTGGTCACGGATTCAGTAGTGTGATGAGAGTGGATACGTTATTTTTCTATATTATTGTTAACGCTGTCAATGAGACACATTGGAAGTATAGAGGAATTCTCCAGAATGAAAACGTTTTGTAGAGGATCTGCGACAAGAGAGTCTTCTGACATACGACAGTCATCAATCTCTTCGTATTGTCATAGACTATCATTGAATTAGTAGTAAATGTATTCAGTCTTGACAGCTGCAGTTTACCTCTTAAGACCAAAGGGATATTTTACGCTAATCAGTTTGTGTCGTTTCGAAGGGCATATCGATGGAAGCCATTCGTTAGAAGGGATATTCCTTGTGTACTGTCGGAGGTGACTTTCTTATTATTCATATCATTATTATCACTACTACTAATGTTGTTGTTCGGGTAAATCGCAAGCACTCAAGACTTTACTGGAAAGTGGATATGGAACGACTTAAACACCTACCGAACAAACATGGTTCACAGGACCTCGGAAGCTACTGGAGGAGCTAAGAAATAATTTACCTTTCTATGGCAAATAACATCTAGAAAGTCAGCTCAACTTCTGAACGGTGCAGCTGGAATCATCCCAACGGGTTAAAAATCAATTCATAGCAAACTACTGAGAACAATTTAGAAAGCTGTTCAGCAGGACCCGAGTTAGTGGACCAATCAAGCAGGCAGTGCAACTAGAAACAAACGGACCTACCATTGCATGCCTGTGACCATCAACGAACTCAAAAATGTAGCATGCACATCCGACCGCATTCGGCTCATGTTTTATGAGAATACAGAACTGCATGAAGCTTAACTCGATCAAGTCCGTACAAATATTCAATAAACTGCTGTTACGTTACATCATGTTGCTGCTCCTCACGTAATAAGAAAAGTGTACATAACCCCGAAAATAAACAATTTCGTGACAGAATTTTCGGTTTACCCAAATAAAACCAAAATCAAATTATTTGATTCGTGGACGCCAAAATCGTGAAACGAATACAGGAGGCAGAGAATGCGGATATAAGTACGTCTAACTTTCAAAGGGCAAGAACTTGTAGGTCTTATCATTTCATAATAACAGAAATCTGGTAAGATTTTTCTACTTCATCTTTGGTATCATGCATGTAAATGATAATATGGAGTTGAATTTGCATTCCATGCAAAAGGTTTATATATCAGAGGGCAGCTCAATAGATTTTCGTGAACTCGGAAGTGGTAGGTTTTGCTTAGTAGTATGAAATGTGGAAGAGAATTAACTATCCCAGGAGTAGCAGTGGAAAAGTTCTATTCTCGGAAGACTAAACAGACCACCGAATTGGTTTCAATTTAGCATTTTTAGTTAATTCAGAATGAGACCTGGCAGGTAGATTACTGACAAACTCCCTAGAGTCACACCGCTTTTTAACTAGACTGGGACGGACCTTTTGAGACATTGGGTCCAACGATCGGCTGCTATTCAACGTGGAACTAATCTGCTCCCTAAACTCAGCGCCCATTTTTCACCGCCGTTCAACTTATAGAATAAAATATTGAAACCTGGATGTCAGGGTTCATGATTTTATTAGAGATTTGATAGTCATTCCGGATAACCCGTAGTTTAGGTGTTTGTTTCTCAAAGGTCCAGCCCGAATCCATATCCCTCCGAGGCTTTAGTGGATATGCGCTAAATATGATAGATGACGAGAAGGAAATAGCCGTACACTTTCTGAAGTTTGCAGTAGTGAGTTGAACGGTCACTACGTGATGAATCATTTCAATGCAAGTATTTTAGTTCACTTTTCGTGTACACTTTCATAGTGTATGACATTGTACTTTAGGCAAACCATATTTCATTTTCATGGGAGCAGAACAGTAAAGAAATTATTACTAGATGTTAAACGTCCCCGGAAGTGACTCAAATAGACTAAGAAAAACCACATTAAAATGTACTTGAAGTGAAAGTTCCATCAAAATTAATGCTTATCAGTCAAGAATTATTGTTGAAATTCGAATATTAAATATGGTACACACCGATCAATCAATTTTATCCTGGAAGTTACAAATAAAACCGGTGGTTTCGAAAAAAAATGATGTATAAATTATTTTATTCTTTCTCTAAGGCTTTTTGGTACCGAAAATGATGTACAATGATACGGAAAATATTAACGGAACTCTAACAAACCGAAAAGTCAAGCTACAGAAAAACGGGACAATGTGAATTTTTTCGACGTTCCGGAAAAAGGAACTTACAAATGCCGATAAACCCAATCATCAGTATGGATACTAACGGAATGATCGCAACCATTTTCGAAGTTTGTAGTAAACGGTCGAACTGCTTAGCTTCGTGAGCAGCAACTACTCAGCTAATCGCTATTTATTTTGATCATTAGTTGGTGAATGGTGAATTTTTAGACATTATTTTCTATTGGTGCTCCGCGTTTCAATCAATCTGGTGCGATTTACCGTTGTACAGACAGATATATAAATTTTCATGGATTTTATATGGTTTACAAAAACGTAATTTTAGTTAAAAATAATTTTGTGAACATACCTGTTGCAAGGATAACTTCAGATGTTGTTTTAGGGAAAATTATAGGATGAGAACAAAAGGGATTGTTTTCCAATTTTACAAGAGAATGCTTGCTGAAATTTCGATAATACAATTCTTTAAAATATCTTGAGTAGGAGGTCGAAAAATTGTAAACTAATACAGAGCTGAAATTAGAACAAATTCTATTTCCAAAATGTTCATTTCAATACAGGTTATCGGTTACTTCCCCAGTCGTATGAGTGATCGATTTTCTGTATTACTGGTAATTCATTATTTCTGCGAAATTTAAACACTAACACCAGAGGACATCGAGGGTAATGGTAGACACCTCTGTTTGTTGACAAAGGCATTGGCCTGATAAAACTCATAAGTATGAATGATGACGTGAGTGGTGTTTCCTCTATGTTGTCTAACACCAGGTTGATACCACTTGACAAAACTATCAATTGCATCACCAATACATCCAATCGCATGAACAATAGGAAAAACATTTGCAAGATAACACACATATATTTATGCAGATTACCGCAGTTGGTGTGCATATAGTCGTGGAGAACCTCCGCATATAATGTTTAGTCCACGGATCTAGAAATCGTTAGATTGTGAGCCCTCGCCCTTTACATCCTGTGCTTTACTCTACGTCATATTCCTCTCTTGGACAACAGAGTACCGAAAACTGCCTCAAAATGTTGAATCGAAAATCTTCGTGGGTGTATTTTAGAAATGGACTTTATGGCTACAACAAAAATAGGATCACTTTTGTGTTGATTGTGTTTGACCGCTTCATGAACTATAGCAACTGGGATGATTTTGTTAGCCTACTATTACCATTAGGGATGCAAACAGCTCCGATTTACCTTGGAAGCTAAGAAGCAGGAATAACCAAAATGAGTCCTGTGGTTCCTGCAAAAACCTAAACAAATCAAAAAAATTGACATATTTTCCACATTTGAGGACCTTTTTTATTAGTAGCCCTTATTTTCTAATGAACTCTGATGCATACCTTCAAGCAAGCATTGTTTCACTTGTTTTGCTAGTCGATTTCTGAACGCTATTTAAATACTTTGTTTTATGGCTGTACGGAATCGCAGCATGCATAGAGTAGAGCGCAAATCTACTTGTGAAGTTTAGCATGCATCACCACCTGGAAAGCAGAACGCAGTAGAGAATATTCTAGGTCTCCAAAGGCTGCGAAGACGGGTGATGTGGAAATCTATTTTCAGCTTCAGGGATTGTGTTTGCTGCCACTCCTAATGATATGGTTATGCTTTTGGTTTTCCCTTCCCACTATTTAGCATCATATATGACTATCTGAAGTACTGAATACGAAGTTCAATTTTGTTATTCCAGCATTCAGATGGGTTGGATTGTTATCGGAAACTTTCCAACAGCAAACCCACTCAGATATGTGTATCACTTAGTTCGCATTCAATATGCTGCGGAGATTCCTATGGTTTTCCCGAAAACGGAAATTAGGTGCAGCAGGAATAAGATAGTAGCTGCCCACTTATCGATTGCATAGAATATTCAACTAAATGCAGTCACGGTTCACCGTGTCACCGGATGTGGCTGGTAGACATCATTCGAGATTTGGATAAAAATCCTGATTTCTCATCACGAGCTTTTCCGTATCCGTATAATACCGAAAGTAGGAACATTCCAACTGATAAGAAGATAAATATCGAGATCATTCTTGTTGCGAATAAGAAAACCAGTTAAGCTTCCGACAAATGTATATATATACATATATATCTATACTCATTCACTTACACATATATGTAAATATATATTCATTTACTGTAAAGTGAACTCATAGTTCACTTGTGATGCGTAAAACACTAAAACCCTTCACATTTAGGATTGGACTAACAAAAAATTAACACCTAATTCGTTTCGCTAGAAAGAAAAATAAATAAAAAACGCTCAAGGACAAGCCGAGTAAGCAAGAAGCGCAAACAAAGAATGAACCCTAATGAGTAAATATGTATGGGGAAAAAGAACTGTTCACAAATTGAAATAACGACCCACACTTGGATTTTAAATGACCTCTACCGAGAAAATCAATGAGTAATTTTAATCCTATCTGCAAAAACTAACTTCATTCTTGATGCACAAAAGCAACTTCAAGAGTACCCGGACTACTGAGTTATTGGCACTCTATCTGCGTTTGGTTGGAAACAATTGAGTGAACATAAATCGATTGCATTTTCTTGGAACCATGATCACGTCAATCATAGGTCGTTCCTCGCTTGTTTTGATGGTGAAGAAAAACGTGTGGCACTGAAACCGACTTCGGTTTCGGGGTCAGCTGAGTTCTTCATTTCTCATTTCTTATATTTTTCTTTATAAACTCAGAAATATCAAAACGATATCTGTTGTTTTTCAGTCTATATGGTTCCACTTACACATTTATCAATCTTTTTCCTTCCTCATATCAATTCACTGAATCAGTGACTAAATATTTCCCACATATATTTTCTTTCAATGCTGGATTATTGGAACATGTCGGACGATCACAGCTTTGCATACCTATTCACTGAATCAGACTTCAGCCTGATGAATTGGGAACCGTGTGAATCAGTTGGTATACCATATACTACTTCTGCATTAGGTTGCAATTCGCCACATCAAATCAGCGTGTAGGTGTCTCTTTCCGGAAGTTACTCTCAACCTCTGTTTGCCAGTTTATGCAATGTACCACGCGTTTGGAACTTTCGATGTCCGTGATTATAAAATATCCCAGAGAAGATAGCCAGACGATTGAGGCACACTTTCACTGGTTCTTCCAGTTAAGTCAAAGTGAGCATCTTGTCATACAGTAGTTTATTAAACCGTGCCATTTAACCATTCATTCGGCGTCTGCTTCGGTGTTTCGACCAAATTTTGTAGATTTCTCTCCAACCACATTTTTATTTGTTTCACATATCCTTTCTGTTCGGTTTTTCAGCAGCGTAGGAGATTGCTTACATCCAGTAAGGATCAGTGAGAAGTGGTCCAGTGTATTTGCAATTCGTACACGTTGACATCAGTCATTTCTGTTTGATCAAGTATGCTTTCCAAGTATCAACATGTCATGGTACAACACTCATTGCTCATTGGCTTCAGACAGGTACTACTCACCAGCTGCATATATAAATAATTATTCTTTGAAAGTTTCCTCTCAGAAACCGTAGAACTAGTAAACCATCGTAACTAACACAAGAAATCCATCATTCCAATCACGTGGATGGTAAGAATACTGAAATAAATCAAACTTATATATATATATATATATATATAACAACACAATTTATTTACTAGCATGCTGCTAAAATCCATGAATACATTTTTTGTTCGGGGAAACTTTTGTTCATTGCTGAGGCAGTTTTCAGAGGACAACATTTTACGGGAATACATGCTGCTATATGTTGACCACCACATTTATGCAGATGTTGATTACCGTATGCCTGGTCATATCCGAGTGATCGTTTGAGGACACCCGAGATGTGTGTTACCGAGCGCGTCTATAGGTATCAAATAGGTCAATCACTGCAATTGTTTACCGTGAATAAAAGGAATCGCCAAATAATCGCTCAATACCGACCAGTGGTAGCACGGCAAGTTGTAAGGGAATTCCCTGCCTGGTTATCTTTATTTTCTCCAATGCTTCACGGATCTACAAACTGCACTGTGACTGGTGAGTTTTACTCGACACTAAGTGAGGCCATTGTACATAGTCCCGTTCAACTTACCTTAAAGGTTTTCCCAAAAGAGGTAAGACGTACGATAACCACCTGTTCACCTGAACAAACACGGCTTCCCTGCAGGGAGCGCTACGCTGCGCAAATGATCAGAATACACAAGCATTCTCCTCTTCATCCCTTTCCTCATAGAGATTCCGAGTCTCGCTGACCCCGTTACCGACGGTTGATATCTTCCTTCTTCCCCGATGCTCTTAAAATTAGTCCGGCTCAGTGTGCGTACTTCGAAATGAATAGGCGGGTTTATCTCGTAAGCTTGAGCCCCGTGTCATCTTGATTTTAAATCCAAGAGACCAGCGTTCAGTATCTTAGGTTCTCTATCCATATAATGCCCCAATCATTCCTTCTGTATTGTTTCACTTACTTTGTTATGGAGACTCAAAGGCTACGGGTTCTGGTCTGGCTTGCGTAGGTATTACTCACAGTAAAACGACTAAAATAGTGCCACTAGACTGACTCGCAGTGAACAGTGGATTGTGTTCAACAAGTTTTAGATATCCGCGTAAAATGTTCAGTGGCCTTCCCGACCGGAGTAATTACTATGTCATTTCTGAGAGTGTCTTCAGCGATTGCACCTCAATGCATCTTATGCTGAAGCTGAACAAAACTGTACAACCCCTTTTAGGAAAGCAAACCGGGTTGATATTACAGTTTGATAAAAAGGATAGATGTTGGAATAGGTCGGCTATCATCGAACAAACCATATTTAAGAAAACATTTCCAAAATATTCTCTGGAGGAGATTAGGCTTTATTCTTTGAACATCAACTGTTCCTCACCAGTAAGATCTTCGGATGCTCCAGTCGCTAGTATGCCACGTGGTGCTCATCTCCTTTTATTACGTAATGTCATCCGGTAAACCATATTGCAATAAACCGCAAATGATGTAGTTTAATACCAGACTGTAGCACTGAAGCACTGCTGCTGAATTCGACCACGGCCATTGTTTGAAATAATTTGTTAGTGCGCTTCCGTGATCACTCCAAAAAGAGGCTACAATGAGAGTTAGACTGTGATATGCTTGCCAATCCATTTTGTCTATCCTTCGTCCAAAATACAGTGGCTCAAATGCGAGACCCGTCCCGATAACAATGATCGACATTGGTTGCTTGTCAACCACGTTTGGGATTCTGCTGACTTCATGGGTCGAGGCCTGTTAAGTCACGTTGCGAAACCCTAAATTTCTGTTGAATTCTGGAGCCTCCTAGGTGCATGCAAATCAAGCGCAGCTGGAAGTGAATATAATGAATCAGGTCTCTTAGCAAGATGTCCACTGCACGCAAAATTTGGTGATCAAAACGTGCATCAGTGATGAAACATGTTACCACCGTGGGAAAATCATGCAAGTCTTTCTGTCTCATTCACACCATCGATAGGACACTATCACACGTGAGCGAAACAGTCTGTGAAAATGATGCATCAGAAATTCAAAATCCGTAGCGGCATCTCAAAAAACTGACTGAACACTTTCAGACAACATTTTACTGCATATCGGTGTTAGCTTTTCAAATTAATTTTCACCACACATCTTGTTTTCTCTTTTTTCAGATTTACTTATGAAAGTGGAGTTTTGCTAGGAAGTTTGGGCCGGCTTTTCCAAAGAACTTCCTCTAGCTCTTTCGAAATTTCGTGAAATGCAGAACGGTAATAATTTACATATGTTGTTATCAAATTCTTCAATTTCTAAGAGAACACCCTTTTCGTGAGTAGTTCAATTTTTCAATCTTTAGAAGGGGCTCGCGCTTTGATTGAACTAAGCTTTAGAGTGTAATTTGTACTCGTGTTTGTATGGCAGCCGCTTGCAAGCGATATGCCCAAATTTCAATCAAAATGCTCTGCCAAAACTGGGGTAAAATAAACAAAATACACAACATAGGCGCTGAAGGTTTATGAGAGTTGGAAAGTGAAAAACACATCAACTAGAGTAAAAAGATAATTCTGATTTACTCCTGCTCATGCTGGTCATCACTCGACCCAGATAGTGCACAAGAGAATTTTGTTATACACCAAATCTCAAAGAAAAGTGTCAAAATTAAGATCTGATTGACGAGACGGTACTAGATTAGTCAGAGTGTGATGGATGCGTTGGATCCTGTAATATCGTGTGGGCTAGAGGTACGCAGGACTCGATGTTGTTTGTCTATTTCCGTCAAAAATTCATGAGAGGGAGATGAGACGCGATTAATAGTTACCAATCCGCAGTGAAACGTTTCAAAATCTTGATACAAAAGGCCGGGAAAAATATCGGTTGAACAATATAGGAAGACCTCAAAGATACATTGAAAAATACTTTTAAAATTGTGGGTCAGATTAGAGCTTTCTTACAGAGGTAAATCTTCTGTCACCAAGGGTGAGGGTATTATAATCCTTAGATGAGTAACTTCGAGATGAGTTTCCCAGTGCATTTGAGCATCTTCCTATCCTTGTCATCGTTTGAGTGACAATTCACGTCATAAAGCTGTTATGCTGCGGATCAGTAGGAATTGTACATTACCTGAAACGGGAAGTGATTCTTTATTTCTAACGGTATTTCAGTAGTTCTGTAGGTGGTATCGAAATGCTCTGGACACTGTTCTTCATTAACCTATCTACTCCCTTAAATTCAGTTGTCACCAGGTGAGATGCCGTGTTCATTCGGTAAATATCGATAACTTCTTCGTTCAATTCAACCAACAATCAACTTATCTTACATTACTTTGGGAAAATGATAAACATTCCGTCACGAACATTTACAGCATCTTTTCTACTGTAAAATGTGATGACCAACGAGCATGATATATACTGTTTCACGTAGGATAAGATCCGGCACATTATTTCACAGCAATAGACGTTTCATACTGTTGCTTACGGTCAACCGGACAGCCTTTGTTTTTCATAGTTGGTTGTGTTTTGCTCTTCAGTGTCATTTTATTTCATCCATTTTATAATGCAGTTCGGCTCTCCTTTAATTGATACATTACCACAATCTTTTTTATTTTAGCACCACTCAACTTTCATTGAAACAAGCTTTGCTGTACTTCAGTGAATCCTATTGAAAACCTAATGGAGCAAATCAGAGTAAAAACAGGTAACAGAACACCGACGATCTCATGTTGCCTTTCAAGAATGCTTCTTGTTCGAAAATATTTGAGAGGTAAATGGTTAATAAGCGATCATTGATAACTTGAGAAAAAATGTAACTGTGGAACATACCGAAATATGTATGTTACAAATACTAAGTTATAATACACTGCCTTTTCTCTTTGTGATAAAATAAACAAATAAATAAAACGATATATCGACCTACTTTTGAATCAGAAAAATCAAAGACACGACACAAATATTCTTTCAGTTGATAATCAAATAATGATAATGTTTATTTGTGGGTACTTACCAACAGTCACAACCAGTATGATATTCATTTGTTCGTAGATTCAGAAAACGTGCGTGTTGTCTACCACACATTTTTCAATACCATCAAAACAATCAGGCGGTACTTTTATGGGGTACTTTTTCTTTTGAGCAAGCCGATTCATATCAGCATGCTGTCTTTGTTTGATTAGGTCTTGTTTGTCTTTATTCATACAGCCGAGATTATTGTTGATTGTAGGAATCGAATTATTCACTGGTTTACTTAATCTGCTGTAATGTAGAAAATAATTGGCAGTTATTCATGGGATTTCGAAGAGTATTTTTCCTTCACGTTATCTTCTCATACCATTTGTTTTGTGTAGAAAGCTCTGCTAAAATCCGAAGCCAGTTTTGAAAGAACTCTATACAATGAAGTGCATACTTTCAAAAACCTTTTAGAGTCAGTTCGGATAGCTCTGTGGTTAGGGTATTCGACTCACGGTTGTTCACCCGAGTTTGAGTTCAAGTTGGGGTGCGTTGGGTGTGTACTGCTGATGATCCCTAACAAGACGGAGATAAATGTCCACAGCTCCCACGGATTTCAGTAATGTTTGTAAAGCTCACACTTAATGATGGAGAATATTACACGATAAGATGTATAAGTTGTCTATGGAACAGTGAACTGCCTCATGAGTGCTACGTTTACAGTAACAGCTTGTCCCGATGCGTTTTTCCTTGGCGAAGCAAAAACTACGAATTAGGTGATTTTTTTCCGAATAGTTTCGAAGCCGATGTTTGATTTAACAAATGCAGGAACGAGTCATTTAATTATCACAATACAAGTAATTGACACGCAATTGTTTCTTCCTTTCATAAACAGAACAGAATAGTTCCATGGTCAGACTTACTTTAAGAAAAGACACTACAGAATAAACGATTGCCTTTATTGAAAGTTGCGTGTGCTTATTCTTCTCACATTTGCAAAAGGAACGTGGAATGGGTTAGCCACTGATCGGGGAAATGATCATTTTCGAATTGTTCAAAAATGAGTGGACCGGGGATGAGGGCTTGTGGAGTAAAGGTGTCTCTAGTGAAGGTGTTGTTTTGAGATTTAAAATCCCACCTCCAACAGTGATAACAAAGGGCGGACATTTGGTGTTCTGTCGGCTTTCTTTCACTACCGGTCTTGACCACTGCAGAGAAAAAGCCTGGACTAATAGTACTTGTGCCTACGGTTTCAGTGACACCTTATTCATATAAATTGTAAGAACATGTAAAACATCCAATAAAAGTAGGAATTTGCTCTTAAGCACCTTTTTCATTATGTAGACAAAAGTTACTAACTATTTAAATGAATTTTTTTATTGTTTTGAGAAGTGAAAGTTTTTATTTGCTTCCTTCTCTTGGCTGAAAAGTTTTTCACTAAAATAAGAGGAGGAGAGGGAATTCGCAGCACTCTCCGACAGGTTGACTGATGATGATCACTTTAAAGAATTTGGCTAAACACTGATTCCAAACTAATCCTGGATGGCAAATGAGGCTTCCAAAACTATGCTCATTGGCATCTGTGGCGGACAGGTGTACTGGGGACACAAAATATTCATGCTCATCCAAACGTCTCATGAACTGAGAAATAAGTGACCGATTTTCAGAAGCTTCTAGAAGAGTCTAATGAACAAAACAATCGGCGATTGAATCATCTGGACTGGTGCTGGTATCTTGCGGGACGCGTTCAGCTGCGCAAAGGCTAGAGATGCATCCTCGAATAAAAAGTCTACCATGGACTGAATGACTGAGAACCACAACAACCCACAAAGCAGTAGCCATGGAATATACAACACACACAATTGTTGATAATTTCTTCGTTCGCCTACATGATCGATCTCTCACTCTATACACAAACATTTTCTTCCGTCTTGGCTCACCTTCCTGATCCTTTTCTTCTGCCAAACACCACGGGATCGTTGGTCAACCCGGCTTACTATAGTTCAACAACGTTAAATCCTGCATATGTTCCCATTCGCTTTTCTCTGACCAGCTTCCGAGTCTCACCGAATTCACTACTTACGGTGTATATCCTCCTTTGTCTTCGACTCCACCTTCAACTTGCGAACTCTGATGCGTATAGGACAGCAGACAGGTTCAAGTTGTATACTTGCATCTCTCGGCATCGATTTGCGTTGCATCCAAGGGACTCACGTTCAAGACTTCAGCTCCATTATTTGCATGATAACCCCATCTGGCCATTCAGTGAAGTTTCGCCTAAGCCTTCCCGGGGATCCTTAGGCTACGGCTTTGGATTTCGCTGGCGACGGCATTCCCCTCGGTGATGAGAGTGGATCCCAGTCGGGAGTCTTCAAAGAGCAGTTTAGCTCAGCGGGCTGTGCAGTGTGAGCTTCTATTGTTCCACTAGACGCAATCTCCTTTCATTTCGGCATTCGCACCCACCGATGGCAGCTTAGATGCGATCACAGACAACTTTTACCAGAAGCTCCTCTACCTCTTACACACCCAGCTCTCTCCTAAGAGATGGGTGTACGTTGTCGTATTTTGTGGTCTTCTACTTTATGGTTGCTAGACCTGGCCGTTTCGCGCTGAGGATGCCCGGCATCTTCCTGTGATCGACACCGCTGTCTCCAAAGCACTGCTTGTATCTGGTGAGAGCATCGAGTGAGTATAGACGAGGCGTGTCACCGTGTTCTGGGGGTGGATAGCCGCCCTCCTAATGGAGTGATCGCTCTACACTGTTTTGGGAATGTTTACTCATTGTCTTACTTCTTCCACCGAGAGGCCGTAATTCTCATTCTAAGATTATCATAGTCAACGTTACGGGCTCTACGACGTGGCCCACATCGACTAACAAATCTGAATACTAGTTGAAGTCAACATCATCATGGGACTTGTGAAGCATTCCTCTAGGAAAATATTTCGACTTCAATTAGATGAGTCTAATCTGCCATTGTACCCAGCAATAGCTCCAAACGTTTGACATATTCAATAGACATTGTTCAGGGTGCGAGTTTCACTTCCAGAATGCAATAGTTCCCAATGCACATCAGAGTAATAAATGACTTTTACGGTCTTCGTTTATCACTAGTGAGGGGCATGAAGCCAATAACAAAAGTGAAATATCCGAACACGTTTCTGTCCGAATTTATGATTTAAACACTGTTGCTTATCTGATCTGCCCGCTAACCAGTGTTACGTCACTAATTTACGAAATTCTATCTCATCATGGGGTTTGTCGTATTTCTGGTCAACATATTGAAATCAATTACGCAAAGCAAAGATATAACTGACGTAATACCACTTCGGCATTAGACAAGAAGAACTGGAAGGCTTTCTGCTAGTTTAGTATCAATTCAAAAGTGTAAATAGCTCAAATCTGCAGAAGGATAGAACCAACTTGTGAAGAACGGGGACTGTACTGATGGAATGTATCTGAGGAGAGTTAGATGTGCGAGTGCTGTGTAGTGATAAAGTACCTTGGTACCATTCATTAGTCTCCATTTCATATCGGTAATGCGAGGTCTGTCTTTATAATTCAATGTTTAAGTGAAGTTTCACTGAATGAGAACATGATGTTGGGAAATCAGGGTCCAGCATTTAGGCAAATAATAGGCACAATAATGCTACGTTCAAGCACGGATTTATTTTGTGTCAATGTCTTATGAACGCGTGAAATAATTGGGTTGAGACAATTAAACACAGTTAATGAATAGGTTATAGAGGAATAAGGAGTCTATTCTAATCTCAAATATTATGTCACATTTACAGATACTGAGTTGATAGGGAACAATCATCAGTATGTTCGTTCATGCTGCACGATATTCTGAGTTCGGATTTGCTTCTATATGAGCACTGTGTAAGGGATATACCATAGGTTCAAAGTACTCGATCGGGTTTCTGGCAACCGTGATAATAACAGTTAGAATAGTCGACGGCAGACGGTCTCATTGGATCATTTGTGGTAACCAGCGGGTAAAATTTGAATACTCTCTATCATCGAGGTTCATGCCCATCACACAGAAGGTGATTAAGGTGTGTCTGGGCCACCACTGACTTTCCGTTTCATTGAGCAAGTCACATAAGCCTTTGGTACTTATCCGGATGCTGTGATGGTCTATTACCCCTGTTGCGTGCAAAACTTATGAGAATTCACCGAGCCATTTCTCTCCGTTCATTTGCACTTTTAACCAGATTAGCACATTTATCTGGTTTCAAAATGGATGGTCAGAGCAAAATGAAAACTTGGTGGAATAATCAAACAGAAGATGTCTTTAAATGATGTTGTCAATGCATAGCTGAGAAGTAGTACAACTTTCCGGTCGGTACTTTTGAGTTGATAAACATCGGTTATGTCCTATAACCTCAGATGAGGTGGGTAAGTATTGAATCACATATAATGGATGCCTCCAGTCAGCCGTTATTTTGCATACCAACTGAAACCCAAGTATCGGGAAAAAAGTAATAAGACCTTTCTCAGCTCTGCCTAAGCTTTTGCCATATGATGGTTTAACGTACGGCCGGGGAATGATATGTAGCACTAGACTAGGGAACAACTTGAATCGCAATATAATATCGAATACTCGACTGTGACCTATGTATGTGAATCGGTGCGACCTTGGGCCATGGAGGGTTGATGTGCACAACTTGCTTATTTTCGCTGAGACCAAGTGATTTATACCCATGGTCCTAATAGTACTCAGTAGGAGTATTTTTGACCGGTTCGACAGATCAGAGGAACGGCGTCACCCATTAAATAAAACGAAATTGTCGAATACAAAGTGGTGATGGCCTAACATCAAGTAGAATACTAAGAATTGCCCTCGAAGCTGCTCGGGGATCCAGTTTGACTACGGCAAGCGGTGCAATGCTGTTTCATAGTGAAAAATAATAGAACCTCTGATCCAGCGAGCAAAAGTCCACAAAAAAGCACGGGAATGTGTAAACACTTATGGATGCTGCCAACTTCATTGGTTCGTATGATTATCTCCGGTATTATTTCGTAGTAAATCTCGTTGTATTCACAATATTGGGAAATTTTTAGAAAGGCTTGCATCTCTGTTATAGATAATACTCAGTCTTACTATCCGAAAGCATAGTGGTGAGTTCATTATAAGCTCCTTTTTATTAATTTATTTACTTATAGATGCACGGTCTTGTTCATTGCAAACTAAACTTCTGTATGTTTTGTAAGACAAATATTTCAAATCTGGATCACGTAAAATGATTGAAATGGGAGCGGTATAAATTTCTGTGTCAGTGGTGAGCACAGTGGCCAAAATTCTCGCGATACTCTTTGAATAAAACCTGCATATCTAGTTCCATGAAATATTCATTGAATAAGGGATGCACAACTAATACTCGAAGGTACTGGACTTAGTTCTATAACATCTCTCTGCGCTAGATGAATAGAATCTCCTGATTAAAATTATATTAGACATCGAAAAACCATCGCAAGATGAAATTATAAAGAAAAATTTGCTTACCTCAAGCCTAAAATCCCATCGCATAGAAAGTATGCTTTGATGATATCATTGAGATTTTGGTGTTTAATGCTACTGTGGATTCAGGGTATTATTACTGATTATTATCCACGTGGAGGAAAATATTCAGTGGCGGATGAGGTTGGACGGATAACTTACAATATTTACTATTTCGGCGACACATCTTCATTTCCAATTTCTTCAGGACTATACTTTCCAAAAATGTAGCCTTGCAATCTACTGAAATACTTAGAATTTCGTGGAAACCCCTCCAGGTAAGTTCCAGAAACGTTTACTGAGTCAGAGAGCAGCTGTCCAAGCAACCTGCATTGGTTTGAAAAAGGCTTGGATCTCGTAAATCATGCTCAAACAGAGGAGGCTGAGTGTGAAGATGCAAAACACATGTTGTTCTTCTTTACGCTCGGTAGCAAACAAAAACGTTATCATATAAACTAAATGGTTACTTTCATCAAAAAATTCATGAAACAACCTTTTGTGATTTACAGTTCTTCAGGGATATGTTGCTTTTTATTTTGTAGTTATCCATAAAGAAATGTAGCATTACTGATGAGACCTCATCCTTAAACAAATAATTGTAACTTGGAACATAGCTGGTATATGGTAAACAAAACGTTGCTTCTAGGTGGTCCAAAGAAAACCTATATAAATTATGATTCCCTAGCGATATCACTCAATTGATCTATTCAACGTATTCCACCAAGGCTAGCACGTTTTGCTTCAAAAGAACCGTGCAGCTGGCATTGCATGGTGCTCAATAATTCTCTTTCTCAGCCAAATGACTGATACGAACGGAGTAAAGCGGAGTTTCAAAGCAAAGGTTCTTTTTATTCGACGGAGACTATCAGTGATATTACAAAACCAGCGACATTAAAGGTCGAAAGGATAGGAACTACTCCAAGACGCTGATTTCTCAGCCAGTGCTGTCCGCGGTAATGCACACATGTGACTCAGGTGAAATCAGCTCAGTGATGAAGTGATGAAGATAAACGGGTGGACAAAACTGAGTTTTTTTAGACCATTCAAATAATCGAGCCAATAAAATGAGCAAAAGAAACCATGAGCAGAGGAACCGGTTAAGTTGCTTATTGCAGCCCAACATCGAGTCCACACTCAATTCTTTTCCATTTTTACCCTTATTCTTAAAAGATATTCCTTCAGTCAGAACGCAGCGTAACCGCTCTCAAACACTACTTGCAGTAGCACAGCGTACAGGATAAACAAATGAAAGATAGTGCACCCTAAAGAAGTCGAATTCCTCAACTTACTATTCACAATTTTGCTAGTAAGCAAAATGATGCGAATACCACAAAGTAAATAATAAAGTCAGCTAGAAAAGTGTGCACGAGAATTGGATGATAGAGAAGCAAATAAAGGACCTAACAGATATTTAGGGCACCACGTTAGCCCTAAATGAAGAATGCATAGGCGATATACTCATTCTCAGTGTAAGGGGAAAAACGAAGATGATATTTGTTAAGGTCAGTGGTCAAAACGGGTTTCCGTCAAGGGTGCAAACTGAATTTGCTCTCATTCCGCCCTCTGTGGAAACATGTCTAGGCAACCAACTTTTCACTCGGTAAGATATCCCTGATTGTGCTAGAGTGGGATCCATGACGAGAGTGCTTGTTCACTGCCTAGAAGATACATCGTTCAATCTAACACTCTAGACTTGTATGTCCAAGGACTTCTATGATATCAAACTTCCTCTTAGATCGAAGATAGATGGCTCGGTCAGCTTGAATATCATCACTTGAGTGTGCCACACATTTTTATTATTTTGTCACATACTATTTTGTATCAAACACTATAGTACCTGTAAGGCCACTGGTATTGGTAGTTCGGACTGTAATGATGCTCTCAATTGTGTAACAGGAAAAAAATCCAAATATAGTGAGTGTAGATGGTAGCCCGCTGTCCACTGGAGGCAACTCAACTGACTCCTTTGCTAATCGCGAATAACTGACTAGTGGCCGTCGTCCCAGAGTCTTAACTGTTTTCAAGGACAGATGTTCTTCACAGTATCATTTTATCGTTGTTTCTATCCCACGTATATTACTCATTTTAAACTCTATTTTTAAACTCCAATGAATAACGTTATGACCGACCTATTCCGTTCCACCACTCAGTTGTAATTCGCTACCTAAAAGTGATAAGGTCGAATCATTTGTGCATTGTGTCAACCTTTCGCGTGGTTCACTGCAAGGTATTCCCATCAATCCTCGAAAGAATATGACGGAATATACATGAACCACATTGTCCAACAAATCTAGTTAATTGCTTGCTCCAGTATACTCGTGGAATTTTTGGCTCAGTTCATCAGACTGAATATTGACCTTTGATGGAATGAGTATAGTCTATTTTTTGGCAGACCAATACATATGAACCTAAAGGTGCTGGAATGAAACTGATAATTTTGTCAGTTACACAATGATCTGTAAATCCACTTCGTCTTTATTGGTACCCCTTACACTGAAAAGGAGTATATCGCCTATGCACTCTTCTTTTATGGATAACGTGGAGCCTAGTCCCATTATTGGGCCTTAGATATCGGTTGAGTTCGTTTATTTGCTTCTCTATCATCCAATTCTCGTGCACACTTTTCTAGCTGACTTTATTATTTACTTTGTGGTATTCGCATCATTTTGCTTACTAGAAAGATTGTGAGTAGTAAGTTGAGGAATTCGACCTCTTTAGGGTGCACTATCATTCATTTGTTTATCCTATACGCTCTGCAGCTGTTATGATATTTGTCATTGTAACGTTTGTCTAGTATGAAGGGTTTTGGGATCTAGTTTTCGCTCACGCCCGGGATACTGTTCAACTTCGAAGGTTTTCTTTGGAACTCATGCATAATTTGGTCCTTTCAAAATGGACGGTCTTCCTTGAATGCCCTTGAACCTGAACTTTACTTCTTCAGGAATGACTCTCAACTGTTCATATTTCTGCCTTCTCACGGTATTTTCGAATGAATTGAGCTGATAGCAGTACGCAAGTAAGGTTAGTCCGTGGATCCCTACTACAGGGAAATGTGCTGTTCTACATGTTTATACTGGAGAATGTCGTTCATGCCTTCTGATGTTGTGTTGTGCTCAACCAAACGAGCAGGTCGCAGTTGATGCCGTCATGTCGGGACAAATGTGTGAGGAGCCTGAGGAGATCTTTGAAATCTTCTGGTTGCAGTTTCGGTAAATATGATGGGGAATTAGGGAGTCAAAGTTGAAGGATTCATGGAAATACAAAGAGACTTATTGGATGAAACGGGGCAGAAAATGACTTGATTCGTACCATGCTAAAAGGTGATTTTTCAAGCTTTCGAGAACAGTGCAGAACCATGTTTTTTCAATGTATGTTCATAGCTCCTGGTTACACAGACGTACTTTAAAGAGGACACTCGTTTTTGGTTCTCTATTGATGATTGCGTCTGGATCCGATGCTTTCAGGTTGGAGTATTATTGAGTTTTGTGAAGATTAAAGGGAATGCCGGAGAACAATGATGCATCATCCTTAGATTTCGATTTCAGTACTACCTTTAAGACTCAGTTGTCTTCTCTTGTAAAAAAAGTGGAAATTATAGAGCTCATCATTTAGAAAATAATATTATCGTTATTTTATATAGAAGACAACCGCCATAAACGGGCATGGATGACACATAAGCAGAAAACAAAAACTGTGACGGAATCGTACCCTAGAGGACACCTTGTGTAAAGGGAAGTATAACAAATATTCAGTCATTCTATCGTGTAAAATTGTATCGACTGGAAAAGTGGTGGGACCGAAGGTTATTGACTGATATTCTGATCACACAGTCGGTAAGTACATGGAATAAGTTTGACCTATCAACCAAATTAAATGCATCAGTATAAGTAAAGGAATACAACCTAACTAGCTGAGTTTTGCGGTCGATAAATGACACAACGTGTGGGTGAGGGGGACTAGGTCATCGAGGGCTGATCGTGATTGGCGATGTGCAGTTTGCTAGGAGTCTAGAACATTGATCTGGATGGACAATATTTTGAGTGTAATATTTTCAAACAGTTTAGGAGTCACAATGAACAAGCTATTGGAATTAGTTCGGATGTGCACTGTTTGGGCACAAGAAAGCTAGACGCAACTATCAAAAATTTGTGGCCAATAATATAACTAAGACAAAGGATCGAGTAGTCGTAGAATACGGAGATAATTTGCACGCAGTTCTCTTCAAGGGGCTTGGTTTCTGGCGGACTAGGCCGCTTGTCTTGTTTGGGGAGAAACGATTGGGCTCATTTTCACGTCCAGGGAGGTGATGCTCTTTATGGGAGAGTGTTACCTGATGTTTGAATCCTAGTTTGGTATGACTGGTGCGTAGGGACTAGAGGTAAAGAGAAGATGGAGTTCAGTAACTTCTGCTAGGAGTGAATTATTACCTGAGTTAGCACCAATTAAGTCCATTATCGTCTTCCATGTCTCCGTTCAACTGATTCCATCGGTTAGTGAATTAGAGTACAGCGAGTTCAGTCTTTGGGGCTCCATTTCGACCGATTTTGGTAGAGCTCTCACTTTACAGTAACTTACGGCCTTCGAGACACGCTTCTTCAGATGCAGCTGCTTCAGCTGACGAGAAGATTAACGATCGGGTCGGATGTACACTTTCCATGGACTGGTGAATAGTGAAGCCAAATTTAAGGTAGTCAATTAGATGTTCACAAACAACGAGAGGTCGGGCTGATAAATTATGCTTAGGTCAGAATTATCAAACATATCTGAGTAGCGCGTGTTTTTCTGGGTGACAACATGGCCTGTATATTTTACGGTCACGGCTTTCAGTGAAACTTATGTATCCATATGTAAATGTCCGTTTGTTACTTATCTGAGATCCCCGAAAATTCTGCACCGATTGTCTTGAAATTTTGGCACAATTTCGCCCTTGCATACGTTCGTGTTTCTGTAGTAGCAGTTGTTGGTTATCAATAATGCTCTGATAACAACTTCGCCGATCCAGCTTCATCACCTGGTTTTGCCACAACGTAGGTGAGCGCGCACATGCATACCGCACCCTGAAGTGATTGGTAAGTAATCACACACACGCTCACACATGAGACTGCTCTCATGACTTTTTTTCCTAACACGCCGTCACAAGGACACTCGTGATCATCGATTTCCGTTCCGTTAACATTGCCGCACGCAAGCACCCACTAGGTCATCCTACTGACAGATCCCCCTGGAAGCTGATTTACGGACGCACGCACGCTCATGTGTCCATCTCAGATAATCGAAAGTTCTTTATCAATTGCATTGCAATTCTGACATTGTTGCATTCGAATACGTTCGTGATTTTGTGTACCTACTGTAACTGTCCGTTATCAAAAATGCTCTGATGAAGCTATCCCCGATCCAGCTTCCTCACGGGTGCATCATGCACGCAGGCACGCACTATGCGCGCACCTGTTCACACACACACATCACGCATGACACTGCTCCCACGATGAATTGACCTCACTCGCAGCATCATCTACTGCTCGTGATCACTGACGCACGCACGCACGCTCACATACCCAATGACTCACTGGTTCATCCCCCTGACAGATTTTCCTGGGTGCTGACTGACGCACGCACGCACGCACGCTCGTGTCCGCTTGTTTGTTCTCTCAACATGACCCACCACGGGATGACCTGGCAAATGTCTTATGATTACACGTACACGGTCCGAAGCACAGACACGCAGATCCGTATACCTTGAAATTGACTATACAAACCAATCAGCTTCAAGCAACCCGCTATATGTTCCTCTGCTCGCAATTCGTACTATCACACTGCAAAGTGTCCTGCGCACACGGCTTCATCTGCTTGCTGCTTACAAACTTGGAGACTTTTTTACTGTTTATTGATGAACGCTCATCAATTCGGACCAACTTAGTCTATTGACCGTGCGTCTACTATTATATAGATATCACACCTGTGACAGGTAACAGTATGTTTTCTTACGATTCCGGTCCAATGTATCCAATAGCATTGGTAAATTGAATTTTCAGTTTTTATTTATTTCGATTGAATTTACGTTGGAATCGAGCCGTGTCCTTTACCGTAGAGTTCATTTCGTTTTCTAACTCGTCTTCATATGCTGCCAGTGCAATGGATCTACTTTAGTTCATTCAAATAATGCCTCGCAGAAGATTGAACTTAGGTCGTCGTGCTCGTGAAGCGGAAGCAGTTCATCGAGTAACTACAAATCAAAATTAGAAAGAACAGGCTTTATTGGATGAGCGAAAGAGAAAAAGAATGGCTCAGATACGTGCCGAGGAAACAGCAGAACGACGTACAGCGGGACTTGAGGATGCATGGTTACGAGTGCGGAGATCGCATTCTACAGCTTCAGTTCTGATTTGTAACACAAGGCACTTTCCGCGGTGCATGTCAAACTCTGGATTTCGCATACATTTCGGCGTTATGAAGTATCATGCCTGCCCGTGGACAATCTTCATCTGTGATCTAGAGTAAAAGGTTAAAGTGAATTGCTCGTATACAGTCACCCTCAAGCTGTGTGAGTGACTTAAATAAATAATTATAAACCATAGTCAACCGTAAATCATTCATACACTGTAGATTATTCGTGTTTGTTGCAGACTTCTAAATAGTCAAATTTCATAAATCATTTGGACAGTATTGTTCCTCTTTAGGGTTTACACGTAACTGGTACGTTCGCGCTCAACTATGGTGTCATTGACATTGACAGGACGGATTGGTGTTTGACTTAATTAGTGTTGGAATTAATACTCAAATGGCTGTGACAATCGATGACGCAACTTATTACGACCACAGAAACTGAAGTCGAATCCCTGGCTTTTTGATTGCAAAATACTTGATTGTATCAAATCGCACAGCTGGCCTGACTCAATTTTTAACAGCGATGTTGCGCAAATCAAAACCGAAGCTGTCAGCAGTTAAATAGGCATTGTTCATCAAGATGCGTCAGTCCAATCTTTGTGCACAAAAACGTTTCACACAAATGTGTTTTGGGCTTAGTATTCATCACACGGACCCAGCCCCTCATCCCCACCGAAAGCATTTTAGACACCTTTGATTAAGTGCATTTCACAGGAGTATTGCTTTCTCGCCGCATCACGTCATCTGACATATTTTACGTGCTCTGTGGACAAGAGTAAACGAGATAAATCCATCTGGTAACCTGTCTTCTTTTATCATGAATGGGTAAGTTTAAGGCAGATGCATAAGTTTGTTTGTTCAAGAAAAAAATTAGTGGTTGAACCCGATCATTTGTCGTGTAACCTGGGGTGTTATGTATTGCATTCGTCTGGTAAACCATTGCGTACTATCATGATTTGCCAGGGGATAGTCGGTGAAGGATGCCCTTTCTTTATTGGTTTATGGTAATAACTCGACTGAGCTATCATTTCTAAACTTCATATTCAGACAGTTTTGGGAATTGACCATTACAACTTGTCTCTTGTGAAATGGAACACCAATCCTTTACTCGGCAATCAACTGATAGAAATGCAGACTATTCAATGCTAACGGGTGTATCACATGAAAGAGGTTAATTAATGTGAAAATCTGGACAGATGCAAAGTATGAACGAATCGGTGTATACACTTGACCAGATGGTGTTTGTCTCTGCTAGACAAGATAGTTTCTCCAAAATTTCAGGTAACTTATTATCAGGAGCAAATTGTGCAAGTAAATTAAAAATGGCGATCATGGCAAAAACATTGAATATCTGTTTCAACTTTGATTGTTCAACACGACGGCCAATTCCTTAAGGAAGTGTAGATTTAGAATTCAGAATGCAATGTAAAGAGGAACAAAAAATACACGCCATTTGAACCTCCACGGTCAAGATGGTACCAAAAGGTCTCTTCAAGTTGCACTGTTCACACACTCAGAAGCGATCAACTGTCAGAACGATATTTCACTGGGAGAACAATGTTAAGCTTCACTGAAAAGGGTGCTTCAACGTTTCAGAGTGGCGAAATTTTTCAAAGTAGAATAAATCCCTCAAAGTAAGCCGAATTTTTATTCTCCACCGACTTTAGTTTTGATTTTCCGTCTTAAAATTATTCGTTGACGATGCGAATGCAAGCCAACGAGGCACCAAAATTTGATCTCTTTTTAGGGACAAAAATGCTTCAGTCAGTGGTATTCAGGTTTTACAACTTTCCATCCCTCCCTGCGGGGTGCGAGGTTGGATTCTTGTACATATATGAAGGCAGTATTTCGTAGTCCAACGGGAACCCTCCAAGCTTAAACCGTTTGGGTCATATATGGTTCGCCACTGATTCATTTGGTTGTTGTTGGATGTTGAACCGTAGGGCCGAAAACTGAACTATAGCATCATAGATTCCACCATTTTTAATTGGACTACTTTGAACTGTGATTGCTGTTGTTTCACGATTGATTTTATTTGTTTGGCAACAGTTGACATTGTGAATTCGAAGATTGTATCCGTCGCTAATTTGTTGTGCCGATGCGCAAACCTCTGGATTATCCCTGGTCAATGATTCCCCGATCTTTCAGTCACAACAAAAAAGTAACCAAGAACAAAGTGCAGAAATAGTATTCAATTGTAACCAAAAATCAACACTTTAAATAACATGAGGCAAGAAATATGTGAGCACATTGCTTTGTTATTGATTACTCAGCTTGATGTGCAAATGTGATTAGTTGCGTCGGATCACAGTACGTCTGACATTTTTTTGGCTGGCGGTTAGGTGGGAATCGTAGGTAGTAAGTTATCTGTCATTGGTCAATGCGAACAGCGATATGTTTTGGACTGATTGGGGACACGTTTCACGACTGGGGTGCCATGCGGGATATGCGGGCCTTGTGATTGGTTAGTTTTTACAGAGCACCCTCTCCGCGTTTTGGACGTAAGCAGCCTTACTGATGACGAGTTTTCAAGAAGACGTCCGACTCCCTGACAATATCTACTGTCCTATGGGCAGTATATCTCAAACATTCGAAACATTCATCCAATTGTCTTATACCTAATGGCAATACTCATCCCAAATTTCACTTCCCTGCCAGGATTCGATAGTATTATGCTCAGTGAACATACACGGCGTCTCAGCCGGAATTTCATCCCGTAGTTGAAGGATGGGGAATTAGATAACTACTAGTGAAGACAATAGTGCTGGCCCTAAGTGATTTGCATCTGGATAACCCACGTTGATGCGACCTTCATAGACTACTGAATTACCGTACACAACGATAGTTTCATCTCGGAAGTAGTTGCAAACGTTTCTTCTATTTGTGGCAAGGTAAAGCCGGTTGAAAGATTTTGCTGCCCTTTTCAATATTGCTCTCTTCTCGGCATCTTTGTAATCTATTTTGTTCAACTAATATTTGGTTTGTTTTGATTCGTATAGGTAAAGCCTAAACCAGTTACTGCTCCCTTATTGTTTATGCTACCCGTCTGAATTATGGATATCTGGTCCTTCAAAATGCAATTATGGTCGTTGTAATTCCAATTATTATTATAGTTTAAATGTTTCTTTGCCTAATACCTGTTTTGAAACTCCTTCTGTAACTGCTCTTTGATAATTAGCACAAAACGTCAGACCACTGATAATCGAGTCCAGTCGAAATTGGAAAGTATCAAGAACGTGAGCCTCCATGAAACGAGTTACATGTATGCTGGCCCGATTGATTTTCTAACAAAGTTATTTAATATGACTCGATGTAGAGCACCTAATTTTACGTGCGTTTTACACCAAACTTCCTATTCTATGAACCGGAATACAATCAAACCTCTAAGGACCTAATAGTTGGTGGGTCATAGTGACCACGTTTTGACGACGTTTCTATAAATATCGTACCAGTCTACCAATACCAGAGTCATCATAAACTGTTATCGATGGAGAATCAAAGTCGGCTTCTTCTTGTGCCACGACTGAGGGCATTTTGTATTGCATTCTCACGAAAATTCCATCCACTCGAGACTAAAAACATGATTTATGGAGAAGGTGATATGATTTTGTCTGAAAATCGGTACTGAACTTGCTTGTTTATTTGTTGATACTCACCGATGTGAGAACTATGTAATTTTGTGTTCTGATCATTCACGGTTGATTCTTTTGTTAGGCTTAAAATGAGAAGATTGCAAAACCCTGTCTTCTATATGAAGATTTGTTATTGATAGTTAGAAGCATTTTTATTTGTGGGTATGTGTGAAGCAAAGTTGAACAAAGCGTGGTGTGATATAGTTTTGTCCTAATATTCTGAGAATAACAATTACTTGTCTTCTGGTTCAACGATTGGACAAAATAAACAAGTTAGTCGCTCTCCGAACTAAGAATTCGTCCTCGGAATTTCAATTTCGAGTAGCATACACTCATCCACAGTATTCAGCCTAACACAATTTTCAACTGCACACCAGAACCACACTTGTTGGTGAAAAATTACGATACACTTGCCATCCATTCCTGGTCTGAATATATTTATATTAACTGGATAAAACCCCAGATGTCGCCTTGTGTGGTACTTCATCAGTTACTAGGAGGTTTATTATAAATCACTGAAATACAATGATAGACTTACGTACATTTTCATTTTGTTGGGCTGTGTATTCCAATGTGTAACATCAATAAAAGCGCCGATCATATTTAATAGACGTCCAAGCAAAGGGTTCATTATTGTGACGCAGCGTTTCGCGAAGTTTTTTTTAACTGTTTCTCAATGACTTGATTTAGCAAAGTGCATTTTATTCAGCATAAACAATGAATACCCAACTTATCATTTGCTCACATGATGAGGTATGAAAATACCACTTGTGTGCATAAAAGCCAAACTTGGCTGCCTATTGGTTGATTCCAAATCAAGTCACAGACAAATACATCAAGCGGCAACACCGTGTTGTCATCCGAATTCTTGCCAGAGTGTACTTTGATGTAGTTGGGTCAATCCTTCCAAGCGGGCATGTGTACGAGCTTGCAAAAGAAAACATTTATCAAGTAAGCTCTGACTTGGATTCTGCAAAACCACTGAACAGCGCTTAAAGCCTCAAGTCACCAACTTTTGCATATTTCTCCTCATATATGGGAAACAGACCTGAAATACGAACAGAGAGCAGCAAGTTGTGGAATGCAATTATTACATTTTCTCTAGTTTTTCGTGTATTCAATCATTTTAATTTATATATCACGAGTTGGACAAAGAGGCCCATTGCTTTATATTTCTTGAAACGAAGACACAGATTGTTCAAAGCCTGATAAAAACTGAGAGTTTTCATGATTGCATACTGATTGCTACATCTTGATGAATGCAAACTCTGATACAGATTTTTCAGCCGAAAGATTATTGCCACTACAGTATGCAGGGTTCTTTATGGTCCCGGAATAAAGTATCCAAAGAAACGTGGTAGAACGTTTCAATGAACAAAGGTTTTGTCCGGATAAGCACATCTCTGAAGCTGAACATTTCTAGTGTCCTTAACTTGCTGAGACTACTTGCAGTAATCCATAGACTTAACCTTGCTTCTAGTACCTGTTACATGGTCATTTTTTATCATTACCTCGAGCATGAAGGCATGCACAAGCAAACAACTTGAGGTGATGCAGGCTGTTTTACTATTCAGTCACGTAGTTTAGAATCGGCCGTATTGTTAGAGGATGAAAGTCTAGTGTTTATACAACCGGGTGTAAACTGTGGGCCAGGAGGACTTTTCCAGACAAATAGACGGACAGTGATGTCTTTGTGCGCTTCGTTATAATTACGCTGCGGGGTTCGCAGCGCAATAGAAGCAGTGGTTTTATCACAAAGTATAGTCGGCTGCTGTCAGAATTCTCAGGAGCTTTCACAGTTATTACCTTGAATCTGACTCTAATGTTAATGAAGGCAGAATTGTTTCGAACTACTGAATACATAGGGATATATATGTATATATATATATTTTTTCAGGAGTGTTTGTGTTTTACTTTTGAGCGCAGGTAAATATATGCGACATAAAACTGCCCAATGGCGTTGATTTACAGCACAGTGGATCAGAACCCCTGAAATCTGAATCAAGTTTAAGTTTAAAACGAACCGTTTTGGAAGCAGACCGTAGTTAGCTGACAAATGTTTTGTGAAAATCGGAAGACAACTAGAAGGTGATAAAACCAGACAGGCCTCCGTGTTATACATCATATTACTGTGATGGAACACATATAGTAGGAAACATCTGTTCATGTTCTGATATTTATTGGCACTTATACTTGCAAACAAATACACATTTTCGTGCCCACTGGTCATACTTTTGACTTTCGGTTCCCCAACGGCCACATTGGTTCCAATATATTCTGTTCTTGGTAGTTTAAGGTTGGATGAGCTTTTCTTCGAAAAATAAAGCCATGTTTACCAGGCTATATAGATAACATAACTACACTGCCCTCATATTATGAATCAGTTATGCTGAAGTGATCTAATTCTCCAAATGAAAATTTTGTAAATTGTACGGTGGCATTTTTGTCACTCATGTTGTACTTTGATGTAATTCTTTGATCTGCGAATTACATCCTTTGATTCACTTTTCATTGTGTTCATTCCCAATACGTTTCCGAGCTATACAATATTCACACATTTGTGTTAGTTCAAAGTAGACAATGACGTGCAGCGGAATCAATTTGGACATCCGGGAAGCACAATATAATGAGCTGGTCATCTAGCGTTTAACGAAATGACCGAGGTAGTTGATGGTACTCGAAAAGGCACACGGCTCGCGGACACCTTTGCGTGGACCTTTTCATATGTTTGTTTTGCTGCTGGAGGAGTTGTTGAGAGTTTCAAAAAGAACGAACGACAATGCGGGGACATTCCGTAAACTAAGAAAAATTACATTAAAAGCGCATAATAATCTAGATATTTCTTCTTCTGTGTTAAAAGTGAACAAATCGCGTGAATAAATATGGATGGAAAACCCACTATTTGACAACTGCTGTCATTTGGCTCTTTTTTTCTGACGAACATTAGTTGCCGGATTTTCACTCAAAAGTGGGATATTTATCAAGACCAAAAATTGCACCGGGATTACTGAAAACATGCTCATGGAACAACTATAATCGATTATGTCGAACTCTGCCACAGAAAATTCTAAGAATGCAGCGGTGTACATGAGAGAAAGTAGACGGACTAACCTGTTTTTGAGACTACATTCAAATACAGATAACGTTACGAACATCACTCAGATCGTTCGTTTCCAAAGAACAGCAACCAACTGTCACGGTTACATTCAGAGTTTGTTCCGCATTATTGCAGCAAATCATAATTCAAAATGCTCCCATACAAATATGAACACACCATCCCATCCCGGCCTCTGCTGTGCCTCGAGTAATAATGATATTTCGCAGTCTGCCTTGATCACATTGACAAAACCACGAACCATACAAAACCGGTCAGTCGTCATCACGAATCATCTCTCGTTACATTTATAACGCTGGAAAGATTTAGAGAAAAATTATCAAATGCTTACCCTAAGTATGTATTTCATTATTGCTGTTTTATGTTCATTATAATCTCTTTTCAACAAGTTGCAATTATCCAGTTCTGAAGCACCGAGAACACAGCTGTTTCATGGACAATGCTAGCATCTACATGGTAGGAGTATGAATACTGTTCGAGCGCAAACACTCACTAAATTCACGTGTTCCTATACACGTCAACGATATGCATACTCAAAAAAATTGTAGTTAGTAGGCACGTCTGATGGTTGTTGATTGGATTGGATATGTTATTAAGCTACTTCATATGTTGATACAAATCACAGTATGGTGCAACTTTTCAGGTATTCTTCCTGAGATTCAAGTCCCGTCATCATCAACCACACGATGGTGTTATCAGACTAACCCTTCTGGTTTTCTGCTAGATAAGAACTAGTCGTTACAAACACAGCAGCAAATATAGTTGAACAAAGAGAGGCTCGGTCAACTGCATGATAGCACTGAAACACCTCCTATGACTATTTGGAGTAAAACGGTACACAGAGTCTGACATCATAAAGGTAGAAGAGATAAAGCGAACGCGGAATTACTGACTGCATGTTATCCATCTATTATCTACGGGCCAAGCGAATTTTTCCAAGATAAATTGGGTAAGTGTCCGGAAGGTGTCTCTAATACGACAGAACCAAGTAGGTATAGTTTTTGTTCATTATTATGTACGGTCAGATTACCGACTGCATACAACCTAGACAATTATATTTCATTGTAAAGCAACCCTTCACAAAAAATATCCTTCACCCTGAAGAAATTTGTAACTTTTCACTTATTGACGATCCCCACGAAGGATTTATTTGGGGCAACGTATTACATTTTATATATACTGTTATTCCGCACTTGAACGAATCATGATGTTACCAGGAGCAATAGAAGTAATCTTCAGTTTATCGACTGCAGGTTAAAAATGAGAAAAAAGAAATTTGATAATCCTGAATCGATAGCAATTTTTACGAATCGATGGATAAAGTTACAATATATGTAAAAAACGACCACTCGCAACCACGTGGCAAAGTAGTCATTCACGGAACATCAGACGGTTATGATTCTCAATGACATTGATTCTGTTCGGTCATAAATCAGTCTACAATTATTGGGAGTAAAAGTTGATCTACTAAAATCTCATAGGTAATCGGTATTTTTCAAAGATTTAGAAATCGAACCGTCTCGCAGTGGAATAATGCCGTAAATAAGTCAAGTCTTATAAATGTCGGGTATTAGTCCTACCTGTCCTCTATCCATATCTCATGCAACTGATGGCACGGTTATCTTAGTTTCAGTTGTATAGTGTATCAAAAACAATTGCCTATGTTTACCGGACATTTTCGAGGTTTTACTATCAACAACTACACACGTTTGCTGTAAATCGGGGTAATTTAAACATTTCGTGCCGAAAACCTTTAGTAGTTTACTGATGATGAATAATAATCTAAGTAGAATGTAGACACCCAAAGGTAACGGAGAAATTCCTATGGATTTTGGCTTTCCTCATCGGTGTAAGTCGCACCACGCACTAGCTTTAAGTAGCTTTTTTGGTTGGTTATCATTTGCGGGCAATAAATCTGAGAATTACGTTGATGCAGATTTTGGCTTTTACCTGTCGAGACCATACATCTCCTGCAGAACACAAAGAAGACCTCGGAGCAGGCTTCTGCTGCCGGTAACACCACAAATGGTCCTCTGGCGAGAAGACCAAAAAATATTTATTTCAAGAACCACTATGATGATGAGCGGCTTCCATTCTGAACAAATATCTAAATGCAATGGATTGGACATGAATATGTATATCAGCACAAAAATAAATGTTTTTAACAGTCTTTACAAGCCAATACTCGCTAACCGAAGAGTTATCCTAATAATGTGCACTAATGGGAGCATAACCGATGGCCGTTTTCAAACATTCACCTACTGTCCTTTGAATTTTCGTTTGCCGTTTTCATTTTCAGAACAATAATGGGTAACTGATTCGTGATTGCTGGCTATATTGCTGCTGGTTTAGCACGCCTAAGGCAAATTTGGTTTGCGCTTTTCGTGTTTCGATTGAATGCTCCACTTCCTCCAAGAATAAATTATCCAGAGCTCTCTGGACAATTTTATAAAAAGTTTTATTTCATCAGAGAGTGATCAGAAAGAATTACTTTATAGTCACATCTAAATGCAATGAGAGATTTGCACGCTGCATGTTCCTACAACATCAAACGTAATAATCGATTTTAATAATGAACACGTCGTGTAAATGGTTGATAAGTAGACTGTAAAATCCAGTGGTAGGAAAGAAGCACTCATCACCTGTTCCATCCGCATTTCATATTCCGAGTTGTGACTCAGTCAACATACATAAGCAATGATTACCAACACATTTGATGAAATTTCTGCTCAGGGATTACAATGTTAAATTGTAAATCGCGATTTCAAATTGGATCGTTTCTCAAAGAGAAATTACTAGAGTTATGACTACAGTAAATCCTCCTTGACGCTTTTGAAACGATGAAGAGAAAGGAACTACCTATATTACGTATATGGTTCATCTTCTCATGAGGGACTGGAAGGCCATGAATCGCATTAGTATTTTAGGGCAAAATCACATTTCTCAGGTTTATTCGAAAGATTATGAGCGCAAGTCATAGTCTGAAGTTGGCAAATTGTTTGGAGAAACCTTTAATTTAGAGATATTCGTACTATCGTTTTGAGCAACTTGGATGCTTTAGATTTGCTTCAAATCGTACTCTTTCAAATGTTCTTTTAAAATATCAAGGAAACGATTTGTCCTCGTGCACGAAATTATGGATACATTGTTATATCACAAAATAAGTCTACTGGCCTTAATTTTATCATTGTGATTTACCTCAAATGTTTTAATGCTTTTGGGCTCAGATGTAGTCGAGTCTACAAAAGGAATGCACTGTTGCGTTAGTCCCGTGGGAACAAATTATGGGCCCGTTACATTTCAACTAGAGATCATAATATTATTCCACCAAAACTAAGTTACTGCATGAGTTTTATTTTAGTGTAACTGGCGTCTAACTGTTCTTTCTGGAATAATTTAGTAACCAGGAAGTGCATAACAAATGGCGATAAAGGGAACTCTTAAAAGGCAGGTTTTAGGGGTATTCGAACACTCTGTTATTTACTCACTCAGCTCATGCAAATCGGCAAATGTTGGTGGTAGAGGTACCGTGTAGAATAGCTTAAAGCACAACCACAATAATATATCGGCAGTGTGCAAGTATAAATATTCTGGTGAACTTAGAGATCCGGATAATAGTGAATTCATCATTGGTAATTATTCCGGTGATGAGGATGATGATAATGACAATATTGAAATACTAATTTACTAGCTTTTGAAACCAGAAGAAACATGAATATTGACTGTGCTATGGATCTTCATTTTTGGCCCCCAATCCTGGACAGAGAAGCTCATATTTTATTTGGGAGAACCACGCTGGTGAAGGAGTGGATTCTTAAAATTCAAAATACGGAAAAGAATGCAGATTTGTAACACCGAGTTTAACAGACGGAAAAAAGTAGGAACAATTAGAAAATATTTTCACGAAAAAGAAGTAGCGAACTGACTCACGAAGTGCTATTTTAAACATGTATTCAATATATATATATATATATATATATATATATATATATATATGCGTGACACGACATTTCAAAATCCGTTCTTCAATTCTCTCGCTAGATGTTCTATGCTAAGAGAGTACTGCTATTTGACGTGAGGCACGGTTGAATATCTAATTTTCACTCAACTTGAAAACCAGGGAATTACCGTACATCTGTTTCATTTTTTGTCAGGAACTTCAAGCAGTGCACAGCAACCGTCGGCTCTGGGGATTCTAAACAATGAATGAAAAAATGCAAGTGGGAAACCTAACTGATGGGCTATCCAGGCTGTCTCTAATGATTTATTTAAAACACTCTACGTGATAAGGCTTCCGTTCAAAGCTGTTTTTGGAAATTGACAGGCCGTTACTCTATTGTGAATGACTTATGGTGGTGATTACTTGTCCGCAGTGACCTATGTCCAAAGAGAGCATGCCGTTACAGAAAACTTCAGAATCAGTTTATTTTGTAAACAACTTAAAATCGCTTAAAATCTCGTGCTCATAAATTCGATCAAGTTAAGTCCGGATAGAATGGTGATGAGTTGCTTGACTCGGGGATCGAGTCTCATCGGTGAGGCATTTCGGATTTGCGCCCTTGATAGTTTCTAAAATGGACTGAGCAACCTTACACGTTTTCCGGGGTTTTCAGCGGTTAAGTGAGCCCTAATACTGTGCGAAGAATCAAACCATCCAATAAATATGTGCTGACACGTATACTAATTTATAGTTTATGATGATATGAATAAAACTTTAAATAAAGCGACGCCACGCAATATCCAAAATAAATTTTCCACTTGCGGTACAAATCAGTGATGCCACTGACCGATAGAAACATTAGCGAAACAATATCCTCCAACAAACAGACCGACTAGGTCAAGATTCTCGCGTGCTACTCTCAAACGAATTTTATTCGATTACAATTGGTCATTCAAGAAATATTACTTCAACGCAAAAGATTGAGTGAAATAGATAAGTCATCAAAGTAAAATATCAAAATTTCACTATGATTGATCCCTTACATACGTGTAACCCATAACCTTTAAAGCTCCTTCAACTCACTAGTTTCCAAGATGGTGAATATCGGTATCGGTAGAAACGGAACGAACGGTACCTTTTTAGACTGTCAAATAATACTGCAGATGTGAATTGTTCTGTGAATACCAAAGAATTGCTCTACCTTTTTTACTGGTATACAAATCCAGCTTCATTCAACGAAAGCGCCTACTAGCAGATTGTTGATTTACCAAGTCACTGTGGTGAATGAGTGCACGGAACAACAAAGTCACAAACTGGTGTTTGAGTTCTGATCGATTTCCGTAAATAATCCAGAATTATCCCTTGCCTTTTAACCGCTCATTTAATCTGCCAAAAAATATGGTACAGCAGCTGCAAACAATTTTCTTCTTTTTCCTTCAAATGTGCTCAGATAATATGCATTTTGATGGTGCGTATTCGGCACATGAAATGTTGAACACCTGATGTTGATATAACTTCAAGCAAGAAAGCCTACAGCTTGAAGTCTATTCAGTTTGAATATTACAAGCTCTACAGAATGGTTCTACATTTCCAAACTGACCAGTGTGCCTCATAAATAACTCCGGCAGACGAATTGGGGTCAAGACCACGGCCATGCTATCAATGTGTTCGCATTTCCACCACGGTGTGCCTCTGATGATGTATAACAAAACCGGTCATAAACCACATTTAGACGAAAGGTATCGATATCCTCTATTTCAATTGTCGAGCGGGAAGAAAGTTTACAAAGCAACATTCAACTGAGGTGAATTAGCATTTACACTAATTAGTATGGACGGACAAGTTCTATCGCAAGACAATGCCTACTGTGTACGAAAATGAATTATCTTGACTTCTTCCTTCTAGCGGAAGGATTCTTTACGCTCAGCAAAAGTTAGTCCGTTTCTTTCACTCTCGATTATTAAAGCTCATTGATATAAAATTAATAACAATATAGTAAACAGCCAATAACTGACAAGTGGAAGTGGATATCACATACTTCATTTTATATGTCAATTCAAGTTAATTATTTATAACCTCGGATGCAAATATTCAGCAGCTGCAAATTCATTGATAGCTGTTGTGGTCAGAGGAACGTACATGCAATGAGGAGATGATTCCTCACGTACTCGATATTTCAAGAGTCTAGTGGGGAAGAAGACAATGGATTATCTGCAAATATTAGTACGGGCAACAAAGTGCTCCTAGCTGGACTTAGTGAGGTGTGTATCCAATTTTACTTTTATGCCGCGAGCTCTTGCGAGTGGATGAGACGGCCTTTTGCTTGTCTCAAAAAGCACCTTCCCATAAGCGGCGATCGGTTGCGAGAACTAAGCACTGGGAAATTCAGTTATGCTTTCACTTGCAAATGCCGTAGGCAGATTGGGTTCCCAATCCAATAAACTACGATTCAACAACACTGACGCACTTTATCTGCTGTCACCAAGGCGAGAGCGTCAGCCTAGATACAGAAAAGAAACGAGGAACCTTCTTGAGATATCTGCATTTGAAAGTCATGGGGCATTCCCAGACCATTGCAACAGTCGGCGTTGGAGGAAAGCTGGCAATTTTCCGATGTCTAAGAGGAGTTGCCTTTTGTCTGCCTTGAAGCTTTTCATGCCACGCTACTTTTAATATCCTTCACGGACCCCTGTTTTCAAACACTTCTAGATTTCTGATGTTCTTAACGCGTAATGGTCACATTTCGCAAACGTAGGTTGATATTGGACCGATGGCGACCAGGAAGACGTAGAAGTGCTTCCGGAGGCTGATTTCTTTGTGCACTCAGAGTGTGCTGCGAAGCTGCAGAAATGCAGTCCTATCATTGTTACTCCAAAACTTGGTCGCGTCTTGGGCTTGACCGTTCGGGAAAATCATGGAGCTCAGATATTCAAATGCCGAGACGTGCTCATTGTTTTCGCTGTTCAAGTATATAGAGAGAATAGACTGTGTAGTGCACCCCAAAAGGATTTCGCTCTTCGAAGTACTGATCTCAGGTACCATGGGTTTTTCAAAAGATTTGACTCGATTGATAGCTGGCTATAAAGCCGTTCGACTATCTCTAAGGATGACGATGTCGTCTGTGAATTCTAGATCGGAAAGTATAGGACCGGTGCACAGCCGAATACCAGGGTGGTCAGTGAGCGCCTGACGCATTATCCAATCAATGTTATAGTGAAGGATGTAGAAGAAGGATATACGGAGATCTAGTCAAAGAATTCATCGTTTATCCAATACCACTGAAGAAAATGTTTCGCATCTTGCTGATAAGACGTTACTGTTGTGTGAACTGACAACAGGAGATTGCACTGCAGTCGTAGTGGTATTGTATAAATCTGACAGTAAGTGCCAAAATATACATAAGCAATTTTTTAAAGGTAACCGGAGATGCATGGAGCCAAACTGAAACTTAACATGCGAAAATGAAACCTCTTATTAGGTGCAGAAATAATAATCCAGACACGATGCAATCACTGTGGTTGTGTGGTATCTTTATTAAAAGGTGATAAACTGATCTCATTAGTATCGACACCATCGGTGGGTAATTTACTAGTGCTGGACAAATAAAAGTAACTCCAGAGATATTCTCCTTGCATGCATATAAAATCCTCAGTTGGTGAATTCTTCGTTGATGTGGAGATTAGACAATAACAATGCTATGGCAAGAACAAAAGTTTGCTAGGCAAGGACGAAAGGCCAATGTAGCCGGAAGCAGTTTTGTTGCCTAATAAAGTGAAATCGAAAACCGAGATACATTACTGAAGTGAAAACGCAAAACCCAAGCCGCCATCGCAGGGGCCGTGTAGGCACACGAAAGGGTAGAAAATCAGCTAGACTGTAAGTAGCCAACAGGTACAAATGCCCTTATCAGAGGCATAGTTATTCTCATAAATGGCTGGATAGTCACGAAAAGAACGGTTATGATTCCAGACGTAACAGGCAAGCTTGTTTACAGGCGGAAGAGAAAAGTGCTATTGAAAAGGGTGTAAAACAGGCTGTATGAATAGCAAGCAAACGTTTAGGATGCGGGCTTAGTGGGTTCAACCGCCACTGTCCCAAAATACAATTGTTGAAGCTGCTAACTATCGGTGAAGGAACAATTATGAAAGCTTAACACATCGCTCTTTTAACGTGTGATATTTTGTATTTTTGGAAGGTTTCCGCTGTAAATCAAAGGTTTTCGGTTAAGTAAGTGACTGGCTTTGACGAAAATTGAACCCTATGGAATGGAGGTTTGAAGCCCTCAGTCACAACCATATGATCACCACTGGTTTTCCAGCAGCGACCGTTTGGAGGGGTTCAGAATCAATAAACTATTAGCACAATAAGACGCCAACTCACCGACGTTTTACGTTCAAGGATTTTATTTCTCGGTTTTCTGTGGACGCAATAGAAGTAATCTTTGTGACTTTCTATTTGTAAAAAAATAACCAAAATCTGTGTCAGGCGACCACAGTAGTTCACCTACTGATAACATCCATTGATTTGTTTCAGTAAATAACACTCCTTCTGTGAAGCTCCACGGAGGGGTTTGACACACGTTACTGGTCTACCATACGCAACTCTTTGTTGAAATACTTACGATGATGCAAGTGTTTATTGCGAATCTTTTATTCTGCATGGTTTACAACAACATAAGGCAGCATTTTTTGGCTTTTTCTTCGTGAATAACACATACACGGGGTTTTCAGAAATGCTTGGGCGAAAAATATGTACTAACTGAGAACTTATATTATGAGTTAGTAAGAGAGTGTTTTAGTTTCAAAATGTCTATTTTTTCTGTACAATTTTGAATATGACACGTTATCACTTAGGGTTCGAAGTAAATACCGTAGGAAATCTAGCAGAACCAGGGCATCGAAATGGTGTGTGGCTTTCGTGTATCAAAATGGCCGAATATGTCACGGTGCTTCGACATGACATGTTACTTGAGTTGATAGTTCTCAATGGAGCGGACAATGCGTGTAGTAACATTAACTGCAGGCGAAAATGTTTCGGGCGATTTTATTCTCAAGTCACAACAATCACATTTATGTAGAAACGAATTATTAAGAAAAGCTGAATACAAGTTTCACTTAGTCGATGCGACAAAATAAAGGTTAGGGTGAATGGAAACACGTGCGACGAACAGTTTATGTGATGGGTGATTATTGGCTTACGCCAAATCTATGCTCCCGTGTGGAGCAAGTGACTATTGGCTACGGGTTTGGAATAATTGGACTAATGTGCGTCGCAAGCAAAGCTCAGCATTCGAGAGGCGGATGATAATTGCCTTTGAAGTTGCTGGTATCCGAAGCGTAATTGCTCTTGACACGTATTATGGGACCCGATAGACGACTCGGGATGCAGACTGAGTGTCGATCGACGGGCCCAGTCTCTACCAAGGATGCAACGATTGAACTTGATACCACTCCGTTGCCTCCCTATCTAGACCAGGGCCGGTGTGTTTTCATAACTGCCTTGTTGTTTGACATAAGTTGGCATCACGATAGGTGTACGTGACTCAGTAGATAATCATCGATGAGGTCAAGAGAGGTGAAAATAAAAACGTATTTTGCCAACGGAGTTTTGGTGACTTGCGTTCCAAGTCGTTTTTCGGGTCCCAAAATACGTGTCAAGAGCAATAACGCCCTGGATACTAGCAACTCACGAGGCAATCATCATCCGCCTCTCGCAGACTGAGCTTTCCTTGTGAATGAAATCACCTAAAACATATTTTCTTCCATAGCTCGTATTCTGTATCTTGTTGTTGGCTTATTCCACCGTACATGGAAAATGTGAACGGATGTCTTAAATGCGTGAATCGATTTGCTTCATTATTCTATCCATTTCATGGCTTCTACTTAGCAGTTAGGATAAATACATCTAATTCATCCAGAGGTAGAAGAAAAACACGCTGCGATCTTTTACTATGAGAAGTGAAATTCCCTTTACCTGAGGACACCAAAATCATTACAGATCGATCGTTCACTCAAACTCCGTTATTCTATCCAATTTATTTGACCCCATTGATGAGGTAGCATGTACTCAACATATTTTCTGTCATATGAATTGCTTGAAGTGAAAGCAGAATGCACCTGAACTGAAAACTGAATGAATTTTACCAGGGCTGTTGAAAATATGGAGTTCAAGGACCGAAAACGCATAGAAAACCATAAGGACCAGTAAGTGGATTACTAGCTTTGAGGGTGCCTAATTTGAGTTCAATAAATACTTTCACGTTAAATGGGCCGATTTTAGGTGCATGTGTGATTCGACATACAAATCTGCTGAAAATGGGAGTTAGACTATGCAGGCTTGAAATACAGTGGGCTTTATCCACCATGTTTATTATTTTATGCACAGACTCATTGAAAATTGCCTGTTTTTCGGACACTAGTAAAGCTCGAACCACATATCTTTATATAATCAGCAAACAAACGACATCATTTTCACGGGGTAGCTTCTCGAGTCTATTCAGATTCAGGTACAGTTGAAGCCATCGCAGATTTTCGAACATCAAAATAATAGCAACGGATTCCAAATATTTTGTGATTCAGTTTACATCAGCAGCTTCGGAATCATCGACTGAGAACCCATTAGGTGACACCGTTCAGTCAATACAGTTTCGCATCTGAACTCAAGTGTTGATATTTTATTGCTGATATCAACAGTTCTAGTAACATTTTGAATTCTACTAATATCAGTGAAGAAAAAACCCATTGGGTAGTCCCCTTGAGAGCTGAATATACCAATTATAACTTCAAACTTTCCTTTTTTTACCAAAATTGTTTTACCTAATGTAATCTATTGTTGCTGCTTTATTGGGGGTACGTCCGCCAATATGAACTCAGTTATTTTGTATGGAATATTCATGCTGGTTGCGCATAAACCTCGTCGCTTTAAGAACGATGCAGACCCGTGTGTAGGCCATTTATTCGCAAAACCTTTCAACCAATCGTACAAATCATTTAGTTAGGTCCTTCTCAATAACACATCAGTTTTTGATAACGTGCATTAATCTTTGTTTCCTAAAAGCGGGAAACTTTTGGTTTCCCCCTTAATTACGTCACTCACTGGAAGACTTCTGCCGCTGAGGAACACAATGTGCAAAAGTTGGAAGAAAGGATTGCTGACATTTCTTAATTACTGCCGGTGTTCTTCAAAGGGTTGTTCCTTCTGTGTATTGGTCCCACGCCAACTTTGCCCACTTGACTGCACCCAACTCGGATCGTCTATTCAGGTTTGCCACTAAGGTCGTTTGGTCTGCCTCTCAGCAGCTCAATTCAAATCATTTCACTGAAAATCCCGAACATATTACCGTTTTTGGTAAGTTTCGTTCTCTCGTAAGCAACGTCAACGGTCAAGGATATATATTTCCACTTTGCGACCGCATTCTATAGAACGCGGTTTCGCCATTACCTCAAACTCTCTCGTACGCGTAAACCATGTAAAAGGTATCGGTGTAATTAACCAAGAGAATTTGCATTGGTATTTGCACATTGGAAATGCGGTCATAAATTGACGTCGACTTTCATTCCAAAGTTGTAAGTTAAAACAATCCAATAATCGACAGTCCGTTATTTCCTCCTTCGTACACCAGAGTATATTTCTCATAATTCCGTAATTTCCTCTTTTCTGACAGAGGAGAACTACGTGACTTTTCGTGAAGGTCCGGGCATCATCAGTTTTGTCTCTAGCATTGTCTTGAAATATCTCATATCAGATTTATGCGATGAGCACATACATTACATTTGCCGGAAATACCATTGCTGTTTGTTCAAACTCACTGCATTGTGACCCCCTCCTCCAAACTTCCTATATGTAGACTCGTTCTATGATTTGAATATTCCTTTCGAAATTGTCATCGTACTCAACTTTTGCAGTTCGGTTCCGTGAACGTGTTTTTATTACAAAAGAATGAACTTTTGTCCGAATTATTCACCCTAATGGCATATAGAACTTAACTTATTTTCGTCTCCAAGGCAGAATGATACCATAGCAAAGCGCCGCAACCGGTGTAGTAGTTAAAGATGAATGAAAATATAGAATAGAGGTTGTTTGCATGCACTCCTTACCTGAATCAAATCTCACCGACATGTGGTTGTTCTGAAAAATGGGCACTCATCAAGAGGCTGTCAGTTGAACTCTAGCTCTCGTGACAATGGTAACACTAAGAACACGAATCACCACCGACTGGAACCAACTCACCTATCGATGAAAATCTGGACTCGGTGGCCTGGGGCTGAACCATCGTAGGATGCCTACGCATGCATGCAACTCAACACTTGTTAAAAAGAAAACTAACACTGTCTTGCTCACGGTGATATTGTCTTCGAAAATATCTTGTGGTTGATCAGAAATATCACAGCCAGAAAAAATAAACAAGCGATTTTCAGCCACAAGATAGTCTGAGCAGTTCATACTGATACTTTATTTTGTGCAACTGTTATTATGATCTGAAGAGACTGTGGCAAGTTTTTAAGTTGGGTTGATACCAACGGACTAGGCGTATTTTCATGTCTTTGAGAATGTGAACTGTCTCATATGTAAGATGATCCATCACAAATGATCAAAAGTCTATCGACCAACGCAGAGCGTGGAATTACTTGACAACTCTTTCGTTGTTGTAAATCATCATCCATTCACATTCGTCCAGCCCAACACTAGGAATCAAACCGGGAAGGATCGACGGTAAGGCATACAACTAACCAAACAGATTATCTGGACTGTGCAACAACTGTCTGTTTCAAGTTTGTACAACAGGATGTAGTGCATATACGTCACTGAAACGAATCATGCAACAATGAAAATCCGAATACTTTTACCGACATATCTATCTGATTCTCTACCTACAGCTAAACTGGAAGTGGTTGTTAAACGAACTGTTTAGACCTTCTCAGCACGTCATTATCGACGATCAATGGGTTGCTATTGATAGAAAAGAGCATATCCGTCTGCGATATGCACTGTTCGATTTTTATCTATGCGACGACGAAGGAATCCAGTAAGTTGCGTTCCAATCTTTTTACAGGAAATTAAGGTACGGCCAAGGAAGGAGGTACTTGATAATTCTTACAACCATGACAACTTCAGCGGCTTAAGAGTGGAAGTCACAAGAAACGACTTTTTAGGTGGTGATGTGCCCTGAGAAACTGTGTGCCAACATAACTTTATCACTCTGAATGTATCTGCCAAACAGTTTTGTGCGCTAGTGATTACAAGGTCTCAGGTGCATAGAAAACTATGGATGCTTTGGGGACCACTGGGGGACGAATCACATGCGTACGTGTAGGGACGCATACAAATAAACTGGTCAAAGCAGAACTTTTGGACAACACAGATTGAATATCACCATTTTGGCGACATCGGCTAACGGTTTGTTCTGAAAAATGTCGGCGGGTCACAGAATATTGATCCATAAATCTAAATTCATTGTTTTTGGTCAGACCTAGCAAGCTGAAACTGCTGAGAGACTTACCTCAATGAGAGTTCCTGATTTAAGCTTTCACACAAATATTCATCGCTGGTGTATAGTCTAGATAGGCCGTTTACTCGATAAATATAGTACCTAACAGTAAGCTGGTTAGAAGTTTTAAACATAACTATCAAGATATAGGAAGACGTTGTTTATCCGTTTGACAACATTGTCATTAACAAATAGATGACTGGACGACTTAGAATGTCCTCTGTTTTTGTTAAAAGCCATCTGAAGATGACGGTGAAACACCGGCAGGAATAACTGGCAAAAAAATGCACTCCCACCCCCCAAATAACGAAAAACAATTTGACATCGTATTTCTTCAGCAATAAATAACAATCTTTTCAGACAGTTATTTTTAATCCATAGGGAGTATATGTTTTTCACTTTTGTCGAACAATTTTATCTGCTTATCTCTAATTAGGGTTTATACAAACTGTCTACTAAGTAATGATGTAAATATGTTACCTTTAAACAGACTTTTATCGTGTCAGTCATCAGTCTGACGCCCCATACTGTTCACATACAGGGGCATATCAGAAATTGCAAAGATTCACGTTAGTGACAGTATTACTCAGTGTTCCGTAGTGCTGAAAAATCACCACAAAAATACTCAAGTTATCGTTTTACTGTGGCGGTACCGTTTAAAAAAGAGCACATCGAAAACAAATGGAACATTATTCACACCAAGCTTACAGCTTGAGCGCTAAATAACAACTTGGATTTTTAGCTCAAATTAGTCATCCTAATAGCCTAACTGAGTTATCTCTAATTATCTCGACGTTTTGGGGATGTGCGCGGGTATTTTGAATCATCATAGCCTGTTATGTAGGGTTTAGAATTCGAAGCGTGAAGTTTACTAATAAGATTATATTTGGCTGGCAAAGAATTGTTCAAATGACACCGAGTTCATGACTGCATAGATAAACATTTACTTGTGCACATGCTGAGCAAACAGATTATATTTGGTTTCAGTTTCATATAAACGACGAATGTGATGGATGTACATAGGCCTACAAAGAGTATAGTGTTACGGGTTCCGTACAGAGACCAAAAGTTTCTGTGGAATGTCTGTATTTCCCTAATACCATGGTAAGTTAAAATGTAAATTTCTGACGCTTGATTCTAATTACTAAAATATTCAGATATTCATTGCGAACTAAATAACTGTTTGCTTTTTTTGTAGTGAATAGATTTATATGGATAACAAAATAATTTTCGACGACCTTGAGCAAATAATTATTTGAGAAGACAGATGAAGAATTGCCTACAACTATTTTTTCTCAAGTTTGCGCAGAAGTACAGGAAAAAACGATTAAGACAGTCGGTTTCAACATCAGGTGAACTGAGGACCTACAGTGCAAAAATAACATCCGTTAGGTGGCTGACATAATTGAAACATTTTCGGTAGTGATCAGAGCTCGAAATGCGCCACATTTTTGTCCCGGGGAAGTTTCCCTTTGTGGAGGAGGTACTTGTAATTGCACAAGGTAAGATGGTCGGTTTTCACAAATGCTTCTGAACTGATAAAGCAAACTGATAGGAGCTTGGCAAATGATTCCTGATAGCTCATGTATAGACATTGAATTTCTCTTATTGGCGGTGCTTTTGACCACCGAAATCCATACGGATATCATCGACCGTTTTGCGGCTGTCGGTCGCCAGAAATGATGTAAAAAGATCTACAGGGCCAGAATAATCTGGAAACATAAAATTAGTTGACAATGGTAAATATTCTCGAGGATAGTTGAGTGAATAGACCGACTGAATGGACTATTCCTCTTCCAATGCACGGAAAGTAGAGTAAACAGTTCTCGAAATCCATTTGCTAAAACGTTCGCTACAACCATCATGTGCAAATGGAAGAGGTACAAATGGCTACTTCTCTGACCCGATGCTAACACCATTTACAACTTCACTTTCATCTGAAAATAAAGATAAGTCAGTGGGACCTAAATGTCCTCTCAAATGCGTTCTGCTGATATCTTTCAAAATGTTTGGAAAAGTCACGCACAAGTAACACGAGCTCCACAGCACGGGTTTCAGTGCCAACCCCGGTAGGCTCTTATAGCAGACTGTCAGGCTGAGATGAAAAAAATACACATCATCGAGGTGAGGGTGGTCTGGCTGTTTACTTTGAATCAGTGATTCTAAACACGGTGACTGCCCTTACATCCCCTACCAACAATTCCCACACCAGATTTGATTGACTACTTCCCTGTGCTGCCCAAAACCCTTGATTCGCGCTTTCTGCCATTGACGATTCATGATGTTCTACACTAAATTCCAAATCCACCTATTTCATTTTCCCTTCTGTTTTGATGACCTACTCGTTTTGGCTCTAAACCTGCATACCCTGATACAAATCACCTAACTATGATTTCTGAAAAAAAACCGATCGTTTCTCACAACCCTAAATTCTTTACAATGAAACAGTAAGTAAGAAGGAAAAAAAGACGAATATTTTAGTTTTCAGTATCACCGGAGATCGCAGACTATCACGGTAGAAAGACGTACAGACTGGATGCTTCCCTTGTTTTTAGAAGTATTTAGGCTTTTCCCCTCAAGTTCAAGATGCATCCTAATCAGATTTAAATAAGTAAAACTTTTAGTCCTACCTCACCGTTTCATTACTGAGGATTAATTAACAAAACGAAGAATCACTGGAACAAGACCATCCGCATAGCATGTTGTCACCCGCAAATTTGGTCACCTGCTAGATCATTCAGAACTCAACTGCTCACTGATAGGTAGTTTTGCAAGCGCAGATGAGCATTCGGAACGGATTGGCCAACACTGATCATCCAAAGGCTGGTGGCAATTTAATGTTTTTTTCAACCAAAGAACCAGCTATCGATAGGCAGAACGTGTTGTAAGTTGGTGAATTTTTAATGACCTAAGTCAGGAGAAACTCTAAGATGTAAATGTCGTCCTCGCGGATTAGGGTGCCATTACATACCTGTTGCATATGTTGACTGTCCCCGTTTGTGCACCGTGATTATAAGAATTTTTGTTGATGTTGATGTCGCAGGTTCTTATTATACAATGATTTTCGTCTAAATTGTTTTGAAGTGATTGGCTAGAATAACTGAGCACAATTGCCCTTAACATACGTAGTCAGAATTTGTCGACGATTAGAAGTACCAAACAGTAGATTTCCAGTCCTAAAAATAACCATCATCCATTCTGTAGAAAAAATGGAACTTAGTAGATTTTGATGTGAATTGTCAATGATCAATCAACCGAGTGGGGGTCCGTCAGATATAATAAACATCCTCGCTCTCGATTAGTCTGTTATACGGTGGTAGTGCTAGGTCCATTTCAGCTGGTTGCAAACAAGTGGATATGTACTTCATAAACACCTCCAGTGAGACACAGGGGAACAATAGGCAGAGCACGCAAGTTGTACTAGCATATGGGTTGAATTATCCCAGTTCTGTCAACGACCGAGGGAACTGTGACCTGTGGCCATTCAGGGCAACATATGAAGCGAACACTTACTAGATGGTAACTCATGATACCGGATTCTTCGAAGCATGATGCTGAAGAAAGCTCTGCACTTCACAAATTTTAGTGGATCTGCATATTTTCTGAACATCGTACAATGCAATATTTACTTGTTTTTTTCTCTCAATAAAAATGCAATTTCAGTGTTTTTTCCAATTTTTTATCGACCACTTTACACAGTCAGTTGATCAATGCAAGTTCAATGCAGATTCCAGTTCGACTATTGCAAAAGTCGATCTGATGAGGCTTTTAGGACATAAGTCACGTTGGCCGTTTGGCATGGAGAACTTGTTAGGCAATGGTGTTCAACGATCACATTCGACTTATCAGGCGTAAGTGAAAAATGGCTCTGTTGAAAGAGATATTTGTTCTGGCCTCACACTCTCTTCTTTCTGTCGTATTAGGCAAACACGAACACGGGCTTTCGTTTGGCAATGATGTACTTTGCTTGATCATATGTACTTGGATTGGATATAACATTGGTATACTTTGAATATGCATCATGGTACCAATTGCTGTGAAAATTGCCAGTAGTTCAGTGTAATATCGTAAATCATTCCACATAGCTGAGATCAAAATACAGAGTTAACTGTAGCTGATCCTTACATGGCTTCTGTAGGCCGTCTTTATGGAACAGTGATTCTGATCGGCCATTAGTTCTGTTGAAACTGATCCTTTGCCTTCGAGTCATCTCCGTTCATTGGTACCACACAGATTATTTACCTGAGACCTGTGGTGATCATAACGAAATCCTTGCATCCATCAGGATTGCTTGATTGGTTCAGACACTTTTTGACCACGGATCGGTTCATTGATCCACTGGTATAGTTCCACTCCCCTTGCATTGTGGAAGACCAATGAAGCGCTTTTCATTTTGCCGACTCCAACCTTACTCTTGATTTAGGACTGGCAATTGTATGTTGTATAACCACCAAACCAGGGAGTGTACAGACGACAGATTTGCAACTAACTTCACATGATGCACCTAAAAACTACAACTCGGCATCATTTTGCTCTAGTTTAGAGAGACGTTTTACCATCTTTGGTGAATAGAGCCCAATTTTTTTAAATGTGAGTGTTTCATTTATTTTCCAAAATCATTCACGGCCGTTTGGCATTTTCTTTGGAGACTAGGCGCTGAAAGAATTCCAACAGTCAAAATTCGGTGAACCGATATGGTTTTTTTCCGTTTTCAACCACTACAGCAATGACAAAAACGTCCTCACTTTCCCACAATCTCGGTTTATTTTTTCGTAACATATTGTTTGCAATAAACTGTGGGTCACTGTTGTCTGTCGTTGATCCAAAAACGAATTGGTTCAACTGGCATCTGATGTAGTTCTTGCTGAAACTTTTGATGATATGGCCAACCACCCAGTGACAGGGTTCACTTCTCATGTTATCGATCAAAGCCGTCAATCCGCTGTCCTGTCACTCATGACTCTGATGATTCAAAAACTTACCATAATACTAAACAAACCGCTCACAGTGATGGTGCTGGTTGCAAAAAAGGACAAGTTGCCTGTTGGCTATGAATCAACCAGTGCCTAGGAAATTCTCAGTGAGTTTGCAAAGACAACTCGTCCACGAATTGGTATCAACATGGCATACCGCCCACCTGTAAATGACTTTCCGGGTAGAGAAAGGATCACCATGATTTGGGTGGAACTTCATGTTGAACGCTTGCACACTGAGTGCTGAGTGTTTTTGACCTCGAGACAATAATGAAAATTTCCAAACCATTGTAGAATTTGCATGTTCAACGAAATAACTTGATTGGAAACAATACTTTCTTCGGAAGTGAATTAGGAATTGCTGAGCTTCATCTGATATCGGAAAGATCATATGGTTTTTACACGTTTTATTGTCAAGTAAACCATATTTTGTCCAACATCACGGTCTGTAAGGATGGTGATGAACGCTGTCCGAGTATATAACATTCTTCTGGTTTGTATCCTCACAATGTGATTAAGTTCGAGTTATTTTGTAATAATTAGGTGATTCTATACCCATTAGTTTCATTTCGGCCAAGAAAACAACGCATCATTCATCATACAGAAAAATGCCCGCATCAAATTTGAACGCTGTGTCATGTACATACACTACGACTGGTTCAGGCTCAAAGCTGAATGGCGTCGGAAGTAAAAGAATGCCCCTGATTCAGTGTAGATCATATGACGTTTGTTTTGCGAACAAGAAAAGCCTTGAGGGTATATATACTCAGCACATACACTAAAATACATTTTTCCGCTACAATCAGCGACTTACCAGCTGAGTTGCCAGACAACATAGAATCTTTCATAAATCATACAAACTGATTGTAGCTTTCGTGATTTGACGAACGGCGTTTGCTTGTGATGCATTAGTAAACTGAACATCAACTTAATAATCATCGAATTAAATTTATAACCAGAACGAAGTTTTCACAAACAACCTCCACAGTTCACTATTTTTTTTTCCTTTTATATTCATCCTCGGAAATGAAAGAAAGCATGAAATTTCAAAGAAATATTTGTTTTTGTTGTACAAGCAAATTATTCGTAAATATCTACGCAAATTTTGACATGGTTTATCACATTTTTAGGAAAATTGGAAGACTCAAAGTTACTGATGAACTAAAACGTGGTTTCCTCCATAAAACTCAAGAACACAATGCTCTACACCATGTTATTTCATGAAAAAATGATCTCGTTAAGTAGACGAACTCAAAATACAGCATTGATGTGGACAGCACAGTAGATTCATAAAAGTTTGCAAAAAGAACGCATTTAGTATGCTGAAATGTACAGTTGTCGGTCATCACTGGCTGCCATAGAGGTCGACATCTGAACTTCGTGAATACCCAAACCACAGTAGGGGGTTATCCTCGGGATTCATGCTTCGTACGCTTCAGGCATAGCAAACCACTTCAGCGCAATATGACCAGTGGCAACCACAAGAACTTATCAACTAGCACAGGCTAACCGTGTTTTGCTGGCTTGCATATTTGTTTTCTTTTCTGTTAATTCTTTCAGTAAGCAGTGGGAAATTCCATATTGATGTTCGTGTGAAGTTATGGAACGCTAAGATAAATGTTATGAAATGCTTCTATATTTCACACTGCATGGTGAGTCAGATCATTTTATGACAATTTCCTTCTGTTCACACAAAATATTGTATTGCCATACTTCATCATCGTTTGAGCCTCAAATGTGCAAAATACTGTTATGAAGTGATCAGCAATCTGATCCTTAAATTTTCAGCCTGGAACAAGTAAAGCTCTACTGAGGCAGAGGTCGTAGTGTACTGGAAGAGAAAGTCCCCGCGCTGGGTTCATTTACTACTGCCTCGTGGGTCTGACGTATGAGTCAAAGTCTCTGGTCAGGATTCCAAACAAAAAGCTTTTCTGTGGTGTGGGCGATTACAAAGTACGATTTGCCCGGAAAACTCAACCGATCCCTCAGGGAGGATTTCTCACCACTCTGCTCCACAATCTCCAAACATTTATTCTAATTTATTAAGTTGCCATAGCGTATAGTGACTGGAACTTGCTTTGCTCGGTGAGGGTTATTTTTTGGAGACAGCGGAAAAAAGAATCGACCATCTGAACTAAGCACTTTCTTCAGTCAGATGCTTTCAGCTTGCGCATTCTTTGTTAAACGGGGCAAAACTGCCCTAACTAAGACTTTTTATTGCTTTAAAACAGATGTGTTTTGTGTCTCCAACACATGCACACAAGACCCAAATTCAATAATACTACCCCGCTCTCAAAATTCTAACTCAGTTTCTCGATTCACTTTTTGGGTATCGAGCGATCGAGAGTCCATTGCTCAAAGCCTGCCCAGCGAGGGCATCACTCAGGGCACGTATTCTGAGTTTCTGTGTTCTGCGTGATTGAAATGTCAACATCAACAGGCTGAAGTTTCCGCGCACTTCTGTCCCTTATGTGTACGCGTCAAGTGACTGTAGCTCTCTTGAGGCTGAACATGAATTCTGCCAGGATTTGTCTCAACTACTTCGCATAACGTGCTAATCGGACACAATGATAGTTGTTGGTGCTTACGGTGAACAAGTTGTTAGTCTAAACGGGATAGAGAGATACGTATAAGGCCATTTTGACGTTGGAACGGATAACTGCATTAAGTCCACCCATCTTCGTCGTGACCATAGATTATTCCTGGTGTGTACACATTTCTGTGAATAAAAAACCGGCACCTTCAGAACGTTTACTCAGATCAACCTCATTGCTGTCACTTACCGCCGGTGCGGGCCAGTTGAAGGCTGTCGATCAGTATGGTCTATGTACGCGGAAAATTTCCAAGCTGTAGTCCGTGCGGGTTTCAGCCTAACTCTAATCGGTGTGTGAGCTAACACCAAAGAAAACTATCCCTGCCACAGCTAATGGACGATAATCATCGGTCTGCTTTCCAAGGAGAATTATTTTTGAAGCTATCGATGCAGCCAGGTGACCAGGATCCAGAACAGCGATGAACAGAAACCAAGCTGATTATACTGCCCAAGGTCCAACAGTCAGACATCTACATACCCGATGGATATCTGCATCATCAAGTTCGTCGTCAGATGCTCACTATTCGATTCCTTTAAATTCCATATATGATCAGGCACAACGATACGTAATACGCCAACTGATCTGGAGCCCGGAAAATGACCGTGTGCAGCGAGGGACTGCAAGCTTAGGGAGGCTGCAAAGCTGCTGCGATTGACAACAGCCGCAACATTTGTGTGGAATAAGAAATGTCCGGCTATGAAAGCCTGGCATTATGGTATAATAAAAAGGCCGACAGATTAGTGATTCAACCCAATTATAGTCCTTTTTTGTCGGGTGGAGCATTCCGAGAGATTTTACTGGCTTGCTTTAAGACAGTTTCAATAACTAGCGTGGTGCTTATAGCTCTCGTTAAAGATATTATTCGTTCATTAGCAGCAGACGTTTTCAGCTGAATAAGCTAACTTATACAGCATAAGACTGCCGGACAGGACAGGTTGCCTGCGTTTATTTTCAAAGAAGTTGGCTCAGTAACCCTCTTGGATTTTTAAAAATCTCCTCTGTTCAATATGAGATAAGGAATAAGTTTAGAAAAGTGGGTAATATTCCTCGTCCCTTACTAAACATTTGCGAGCAGAGCTTGAGCGAGAATCACGGTGTGTATAGACCTGGTTGAGTTTGTGTTGTTCGCGTCTTCACTCCTCAAATATTCAGAACATATGCACACTTTCCGTAAGCCGATCAACCCCCTATTCCTTGGCTTAGAAGAAGCCTCTGACTCAGTCAGCCACAGAGTTCCCTGACTCTGTCCTTATTGAACGATTTGCGAAATAAGTTATTTCCCTCACAATGTTTGTGTACATCAGTAGCTTAAGCCGAGTTCGGGCTTACGGTCATCCTTCACCCGAAATACCCATTAAAAATGACATACGTCAAAGCTCTCCCTGTTATCAAATTCTTTGAAACTCTGTGATAGATATGCTCATGGTGGTCGCGCTTTTTTCGGGTATGGTCGGTAGGGTTTACCATTTCTCGGGTGACGAGTGACTACAAAGTTTTTCCGAATGAAAATGCGGGTCTCACCTAAGGTCATTGCGTCTTGTCAGTGAACATTTCTGAATAGCTGATTTTTAGGATAACCCTCTACAGAAAAAATAGTCATGATTCACAAGATTACTGACTCATTACCAAATAAGATGACATTTATCTCATATATGATGTCAAAAATGGAAGAATAAATGTATAGTCAGTCTGATATCATGATATCTGAACAAGGTAACGTGGCCTGATTGCAAATTACTGTGGCGTAAACTGGAGTCACACTATGCTAGTGTCTCGACCATTGCTGTCTTTGCTTTCAGATACCACCATAATTTTGGTCGCCGCTGTACTATTCTTCGTTATTTACAAATAAGTTCGGTTTAAACTCATCGATTTCAAGTGTGAACGGATTTTATGGCCAAATTTCATTCTATTATGGCTCATCAGTGACAATTTGAAAACGAGTTGCATTTATGAACCAAATTACCATCAAAATTTATTTTCACCAAACCGTATTATCGCCATCCTATTTTATTAGTTTTCCGTTGAAGTGCTTTACGGAATAATGAATCATCCATTAATTAATTTACCGTGTTTTTTAGTGTGTACACACAAGCAGCAAAACTGACCCAGCATAGACTCCGTTAATCTCATTTGGACTATAGATAAGCATTCCAGGGCCATTTAGGGGACTATCCTCGGAGTAGGGAAAAAGGCTACGACATTCGTTTTACGTATTTTTGTTCTCGAATGGGTAACGAACACACGCTACTGGGGATTTATTAACATGGGTTTTGGTGTAACCGTTGTATCCCCAAAACCATATCAACAAGTACTGTGCACATCCACGTCAAACCAGATGTACATATATATATATATATATATATATATAATACAAATTACATATATACATCTATATATGTTTCTGTCTTGTCACTGTTTTATTGAATGAGAATATTCCCCATGCCTGTTCATGATGACTCTTTTTATACTGACTGCTGATTTCGTGCGGCTGGTCATTGGATTTGAACTGTTTTCATCAATGAAAGCCACAAAAAATCACCAAACTTATTGCACGGTTTGGTACCAAATGTGAATACCGTAATACTGTCGGAAACGTCTTCATTATTTTCATTATATTTACGAGATTGTCCAGTCCTACAATGTGACTTACACAGATGATCATCTTCATCTTCCAGCAGGTGACTCTTCTACAGAACGCCAGTGACATACCAGTTACTGCCACCAATAGAACTATAATATGAACTTACTTATACACCGGTCTCCAGTGATCCTATTTGATCATAGTCAGTTTCCTGTTCCCTGTGTGTATGAAGCGATCCAAACAAATACGCCTCTGGTAAGGCACCAAATCCACATGTGACGATAGTCCAGTGGTATAGAATGGAATGTGACAGGATAAAACAATACCATCAACCAAAATGTGAACGTTCTAGACGTATTTGTATTCCGTGGAAATTGACCAATCAACGGCGTTGGAAGTACGGGTTCATTGAAGAATGCTACCGGCTCTATGGAATTGCCCGCATATGATTTTCATATGGATGTGATTGACTGCATTCGTCAGAATGAGACCTACACCCATTCTTGCGCTGTTTTTTACAAACGTTTTCTCTCTCACAGTAAATAGATGTGAAACGCAGATCTGCACGCTCACTTTACATGGCGATTTAAAGGATGCGCATTGCGAGGTAACCCGAAAGATGCCAGACTGGTTTGCACATTGTGTAATGTTTGTGTTCACCATTTCTGGTGATTACAACGCCTTTCCAGGAATGGCGGAGTGTTGTAGAACCCGGAGTGGTGTAAATCCAAATTATGTGATCGTACGCCAGACCGCGATTTGCCTGTGGCTTTGGATTGTATTTGATTGGGATAAGGTGAGCATTGCTTTTTAGGATAATAGAAGTTCTATTGTCGTATTCTTCCACTCGACTGCGAATTGCTGATTATAAATGAATGTATGTTAGAAACAAGTTTGGATTTGGTTTATAGGTGGACATTCACGTCATAATTATGCAGTAGTGGTACGGTTTTTGTCATGGAAATCCTATCCATATAAGATTACTAAGATGCAACTCAAACTTAAGTCCAGAGTACCGTATTTGTAAATGTCTGTTATTTTTCATAATATAGTGAGTTTATTTGTCTGGCTTTCTCCGTATAAATGCTCTCAAAGAAATAAAATTGACAACATTTATCATAAGTTAGCAGCGGACTCATCCCTGACTCTCCACAGTGGAGAAAAAAAAGTATTATACATTTTATCTACCACCACATCGCTTATTCAAATGCAAAAGATTCAATATTAGATAAAAAGAAAAAAATGTGTCACTGTCTGAAAAATATCATTTCAATATACACATGAAGTTATCAATAGGAAAGCTGGCTTAGGAAATTCCTAGTACGGCTAATACTGCTTAGGTGAGGTCAACTGTAAACACCCAAATGCAACCGGTCTAAAGTCACCAAAAGAGTACAATGAATTATTCATTGAATATGCCCCAAACTCGGATTACCAGTAGACCGATAACGTTGGAATCGATCTGTGATTCATTTTGAATACTATCCGAACAATGCATAAAGTTTACATGTACTTCTAGGATTTTATCGCGAATGTCAAATACTTAGTACCCCCTGATGAAAAGGCAATCTGTAAATGCTGTACGTTAATATTCGTCAATGTTGAATTCAAAATGGTAAAGATTTGTTCGAGAAGATTACTCAACACAGTGACAAACAGGAGGAACGAATGACGTGAAGGCCCAGCGACAACGGTTTTACTTATTTTACGATGAATACGAAGTCATCCAGGTGTTATGGAATTTGGAATGACATTTTACCTTCAAAATTAACATATTCTCCCGCATAAAACTTGACAATCTGACAAAAATGTCTATTTTTTTAGGAAAGTCCATTTACGTATTTCCTCAACATCGAAAAAAAGTCACTAGAATAAGTGAATCAGGAATTTTATTGGTCATGCTGATTATATCCAAAGGCTGAACAATTTAAAGGCATACAATAAATAAAAGGCTGAGTCCACCTCAATAATTTTATCAGTAGCTATGGGAGGCAAAAACCTGATACGTTACATACGGGCGGGATAGTCCTCATAGAGTAAAGTCTTATCTGACAGCTCAACAACTCCTAGAGTGTACTTCCCCAAACAGGATTGTAATGATGTTTGTCAACTGCGATCGATCAAAGTGACAGTTTCCACTGTATGAACGTCCTTCAAATGAACTTGTTCTCCAAGTGCTTGTCATAAATAAAGTTTCCCTAGGCCTAAATCATGATAAGTAGCATGAGATAAATCAAAAGCCAAAGCAAATCACAATACATTTTGAAATAATGGGTATCTGCAACAACAGCCTAATAGGAATGGTTGTGTGGTGCAGAAAACATCTTCATTTATTGAATAAACAACTAAGTTTGTTTCGTCAATCCTTGTAATGATATGTACAAATTCAATCATTTTTGACTGTTTCTGTTAAGCAAAACCCGAGGAAATGCCATCATCCGAGTCACTAGTGCTGGTTTTTTGGCCACATCACTTAGTTGTCACAAAAAAATCACATTACTGCTTGAAAAAACATTTCGTTTCCGGAAGATTTTGGACAAAAACTCTCACAAAACACGTGCCAAAGGCAATATCATTATTCCATCCCTTTCTGATCTACTACTTTTTTGTATAATCGTCTTCAAGAATGAGTATTCCACGATCATCCGAATACCAAGATGACGTCTAACAGACCTTCCTTTCAAGATCACATCTCTCAAGTAATTCAGTAGTTTCTTTTTGTCCGATAGACCGAAAAATGTACAATAAACCACCAGGTGATACAGTGTTTTCTAGACGTGTTAGCATTGCTTTTGCATCTTCCTACAAAAGAGGACTATATTTGGCATTTCCATAAAAAGGGTTGTTCCTGGCAGGCTGAGTAGTTGTGGCTTCCTGGTGAAACCACAAATGATGTATGTTACTCTGATTAATATGAAAATTAATAATATTCGACCATTCTGTGAGTCTGCCATTCATCAGTCACATAAAACCATCCTCGCATTATGCAGTATAATAAAAAGCCCCAGCGCAATACATTCCATTATAGAGAATTGTGTGTTTCCGCTGTGTGTGAATGATAATCTAAAACGCATAGTTTACAACGACGAAACATTCTCCCGTTCAAACGTTGATATCATCAAAAGGTTTCAACTTGTTTTACATGCGGCTGTTTGAAATTACTAATTTTTGTCGGAAACGGGAACGTTTTGAAAATTATGCTGTAAATAATGGGTATACTTACAAACTACCACAACTTTGAAACATAGCCCTTAATTCTTGCAGTTGCCTTATGGATCGCGTAATTCTGGTTGAATAGCACATGGTTTTAAGAAACCGACAACAAATACATGGATTGTAAAATATCTTTTACCCAAATTGACGGCTGATTACTCCTTTCTGGTCTTATAACACACTTCCATTTACGAAATCAACACTTTGACAGGAAGCTTCCCTGTATTGCATGAAGACCTTTTACAACAACACAAAACGACACTACAAACGGGAATAAATTTAGTGGATAGGGCTTGTCTCTCGCCAGTTTACATTTTATTAGTTCGATTTCGTTGTCCACATGAAAATAGCAGTTATGTTGCTGCTATTCATGAATGCAGCAATGAACACAAGCCACAAGATTCATATTGTTTCTAACCAAGTAGAGTATACTCAATTCACAGAATAAATCTATGCTTGCATTCACCATGGGAGAGTAATTTGGCCTGAAATGTAGCAAGCGTAATTCAGTGTCCTGTGAAGAATTGCAATGAACAGAAAAACAGTGCAAACTAATTTAAGATAAATGTCATCAAATTTTGTTCACATTAGATCTGACTGCTTCCAATGAATCGGGTGTCAACTACTTCGAAATGAGATTAGAAATACCACAATATTTAGCAGCTTTCAAGGTGAGAAATATAATACACACAGATACATTTTCACGAATGGACGTTTATTTGGTCATGTTTGCCAATTGTCTGTTCAATGCTAATTGAAGTGGGCTTTTGAAGCTCAGTTCGTATATACGTATGGTTACGTAACACAACCCGAAACATTCCCTTCCTAATGTAAATAAACTTGTACCGTTTACTTTAATTGGTATATAGTTTTAGCTGCTACACAGATGACATCTTTTGCAAATTTCAGGAACATTACCAGCTCTGTGACAGCTGGCCATGAAAATTGATCCTAACCTTCCAGATTAGGCAAACGAGAAAAATCAACAGTTATTGAACGCCGTTGGGTGGACTTGCTGGTAATCAGACCAGCTTTAAAGTTAGTCGCTAAATAATAACTGGCAACGTATGCAGCATCCAGCCTGTTGCACATAGTATTCAGTCCACAGCTATTTTGTGATATAAGAATTTAGTGATAGGTAGAAATAACGTAATAAAATCGCACTATTTATTATTTTTGTTAGTGTGATCGTGATTAATGGCAATAGAATACGCAGACTTGCATTTAAAAATTGCATCGTGATTTGAAATAATCTATCCATTGCTTACAAAGTAGCAGTCTGTTACCTAGGTAGTGTTATCAAAAACGAAAACATAATACTTTGTAGATACAGAAGCATCTGGATTGTTTTTTCAGTTTGGACAAAAATAAACACGTGTTACTTAACTACCATAATTGACATACGCCTATTTATTCATCAAGCAGTATGAACGCTCAGTTCACCAATGAAAACAAGGAATGCATTGTATATCTGTTGTCGAAAATAATCAGCAGTGCACATCCACTGAGCCACTATGCTGAGACTCAGATAATTAAATAATGACTGTGAATCGAGCACCTTATCCACTACATTTTTAAGCACCCAAAACTGGTTTTGAAAGCTATAAGGGCATTTCTGGCACAGATCGTAACATCTATGGTGATTGTCTTCCCTGTGAGGGCCTAAGTTCAACGAGGGCATTTCTCAATGAAATCCTGCAGAGCTCCGATGCTGTACGATTATGTGGAGTAACAGATTGGATTTGTAGAGCACGGTGCACAGTGCCGTATTAACAACCAAGTCATCGCTGGATACCACGGAAACACCGTTCAGCCAAAATATATACATGGGTCAAAGTTTCTGCAACTGAAGAAAGACTTTTTCGGAGCAATCATAAAAGAGGCAGAATATAGTGATCAAATGAGCAATAATCTGTCGAAAGCCATAGGTATGTATTTGACGGAACATTGGAAAACATTATACTGGTGAAAGAACAAGTATCTAGACAATTGCAAACCTTACTGCTGCACGGATTTAATAAGTAAGGAATGCATGAGAAAATGAGATCTACTGGGGCTCAAACGTCACATTTGCTGGGATGGCCAAAGATTCACAGGAGTGCAGCTCATTTCGTGTAAACAAACGTTGGCCGCAGCCGATGTTCTTGAACCCATCCCAAAACGCCTCACTTCATGGTGTTTACGAGACTCATTCTTACTTGCTGGCTTTCGTAACAGTTTAAAAATTAGGAATTTTACAATGCATCGAACGGTCGTCTTATCAGATTTTACCCAAATACCCCTTCGAGACACCGCTGAAGTTTTGTGATGCCGCTTCATCTTAAAAAGTCACATTGACGACTCCTATTGATTACCTAATAGGCCTTGTTCTTTTGCATACAGAAAGTAATCGTTTTTTGGTTTTGGGGGTAAGTCGAAGAGAAAGAATGATATTGTGGCAAAGAGAAAACTCGTAAGTTTTCAATCAGCTGCTTATTACACGTGAACGACCGAAAACCAGTTATCTGTCCAAGTTACCACGTTTTTTGTACAGGCCTCGTATTGACTTCATTTGGTTGATTTTGTATGATGCTCATATGTACAAGCGTTATTTTGTTTTCGATTCTCCTCATTCGAATGATTCTGTTTCACGAAAAAGAATCCGAATTGAGTTTTCCTTTTTAAGTTGTTTCAATTACAAGTCATCTTTACAGCACACTAGCAAGAACCAATCACAGAAAAACAAATTGAAGGAGACATTGTACGTGAGTTTATAGTTTCACTTTGGTTGCGCACAAAAGCGGTTTGATCAACCCACTTTCCTCTTCATCAACTTCAACAGAAAGATTTTATTGAGAAAACCCTTTGCCGGTAAACTTCATTGAGTGTCACAGTAGACAGCGATGCAAAACGGAGCCCATTTTAACAGGTACGTAGAAGTGAGTTATTTCATCCGTTCGTCAATAAGCTGATCAACTTTGCAACCATTCACATCATTTTCTAAGCTCCGTTGTCATCCATGTATAATTGTTGGCTCAACTACACATATGAAGATTCAACGGACACCTTGACAGTCATACTGCTGTTGTCACCTCACATGTTGTTTACCATTTCAGTTGCAAGTATGGTGGCACACACAGAACAGAACAATGCTCGACTCAGAGAGTGATGCTTCCGTTGGATCAAAAAAATATACCGATACAAAATCCAGCATCACCCATCGTGAGGTATTTACCTTGAACTGTTCATCGAGCTGAATTTACCGGGTCATTCGAAGTACGGCTCTTCCACCAGAATGGAAAACTGCTGGCGTACAGTGAATGTACCATGAGAAAGACCGTAAAAGCCCCTCTCCCTGTGTGTGCCGATACAATCATTGTAAACCTTTACCTTCCTTGAAATTATTCACAAAACCTGTGAAAATTACCAAATTATTTGTGAATAACGTCTTTCCAATTATTTCGTTGTATTTTTCATGTGTCGTACCATAAATAAAAAGACACGTTTATTTACATGATCAACAAGACAAAACAACATGCTTGCGTCTCATAGTATATGTCTTTCAGTTCCTTTTTCATGTATATGAAAACACCTTCACGCTATAACTGACACGATTCTAACGACAAGTAAACCGGTTTACAGTTAGGGAGGGTGGCTTTCCGGTTTCATCAGATCGAACTTACCTTAGGTCTAGTTTCAAGGCTATACTCTTCGTCACTAGCAACACTATGAAGTTATTGTTGATCGGTGTTGAATACAGTTGCTTGTAAGTGGAACTTGTTGTTACGAGCAGAGTGAAAGTGCATCCAGTCGGTAACATAGATGCATTTGGAGCGAATATACGGTGCTATCGAGGGTAAATGCAACCAAAATCGTATGATAAGACCTATTCAGCTTTTTCATCCAGCCTTGGGTCCAAAGCAAATATTGCCTAGCAAGGAAATGACCGATTTGCGTCCCACAGTATGCACTGATCAGATAAGGATCGATTGCTTTCCACTAACTCTGTATTTTCATTATTGTCTGAACTTTGGAAAAGCACAACCCACCCTACGTCGTTCGGTAACAGCTCGGTCGAGCCAAAAACACTCCGTCCATGAGACCATGAATTATTTTGATGAATACAAAGTAGCTTAGGTGTTTACCTGGCTAAGTGAAAATTTAGACCAACATGTGAGGGACACGACAAAACTTTAAGTTACTCCGGTTTCCTGGATTCAGCTAAGTTTCGATTAGTTTGCACGTCATGACGCAACGTTGACCCAGCCACTAGTTTTATTACTGAGTCTGTGTGATAGGTAAGTAATTACAGCTTCTTTGTGTGGCATTTTTGGTGAAAGCTATAAAATGTTCATTCTTCATCGCTCGCTAACAGACTAAGAATCTGGGTACATTTGAGACTTTCTACAAAAAACTGATATCCGGGACCATTTAAAATTCAGTACATGCGGAAGAACAGGTAAAAAAAAAACACAAAAGACAACAAAATTCAGTGGGTCAAACCCTTCCAGCATGGGATGATACACTTCGGGGTCATACCCAGGTATGGCACTGACGGTTACCCATCATGGTTGAAGCTGTAGCAGTCGAACGGTTGAAGTCAGGATTTCCGAAAAAACATAACCCTCTGCAACAGTAGTTTTTGCCTGGCTTCAGTAAACTCCTCAGCCCCTTCGATTTTTGCGACTTTGATTCTGAACTATATTTCTGCATGTGCGCGGTTATGCAGTATTATAATTTACGATGATACTCTGCACAATACTGATCACTCCATCTCTCACCGTATCTACAAATTTGCCGACAGGTGGGCCGAACCAGGGATACTGTGGTCTTTTACTACAAAACTGTGTTAACAGGGATTCTACTGTACATATGGTTCACTATGAACGTGAACCGGGACTGGTCGGCGAAAAGTTCACTTAGCCTCATGGATAGATTCCGAGATATGCCTTGCTGGTCGAACACGGTGGTACACATTCTCGAGTGAGGAACTTAGAAGCAGTCTTGTAAACCAAAAAAAGTGTATGATTGCGATTTTTCTTCTAAACACTCGATGGTTCCATTGAATGGATAAGCATATGGACGGCTATCAGACTGAGATGCTGTTTCCAGGAGGTAAACTGATTTAAGTCGGAAATATAATTAGAACACTCAATACCGTCAATAAAATCCTGCAGGAAGTCTTGATTAGGACTGAGGTGAATGGAAGGAGAAGAAACTGAGTTTTTGTTTCCTCATTATTTGTATGATGAGAAATTGACACCAGGAGTTAACGAGGTTGCCTTCGGACAGAGGCTGAGCAAATAATTTTAAGTACAGTAGACCCCACTCTAGAAAAAACCACTACCCGAGATCCCTCAGGTTGTTTCAAGCTGTTAGGAACTTTATTCATGGATTGAGCTAGTCGAAAGAAACTAGCCCCAATCGTGGTATCATGTTCTGGCTGAGCCTGCTAAAAATGTCTTTCAAACATGCTGTTCGATTCAATTTAAGCAAAATGGTTCGCGTGAACTAGATGACCCAAAGATATACGGATTATGATTCGTGAGCAAAATGCGAGAAGCGCCACCTCAACGATCATAAAAAATTGGTACAAAAATATTACCCGTTTTTAACATCTCGACCACACTAACTGCATGATAACAGCTAAAGTCTCGGTGTGAGATGGAAAACCCCCCTCATTCAATAACAAGAGACTTTCGCATTATCGCTGATTGACCTGGATGAGACTCAGTCAAAAAGTGCACCAGTGCAGTAGGAGCAGCATACTCAGTAATTTCAAAGGCCCGATGTAATATGAGGGAAAACCGAAAAGCACACTCTATAGTTTCGAGTAGAGGACCTGGCAGTATGTTAAAAAATCAGGCTTTGTAACGAGCATGGAAACTGATATCATATTTCCGAACAAAATAAGTAAACCATTTTACCCCAACGATTTTTCTTTTGAGGGGCAGCGGGTGGCCAGTAAAATCCGCATGGATGTGTTTTTCTGGGATGTTTATAGCATTGTGACAGGTTTCTTAGGGAGAACGTTATCGTGCACGTTACAAGTATTTCTTGAATGCAGGTTATTGCAATCATGGAGATTTCGGACTAGACGAAGAGTACTGTGTTGTTTTGTCCTACCCATAGAGAATCGTCACAGCAGAAGCTTTGTTTTCAAGAGAAGTAACATGAACAAGTGAACGACGGTCACCTCCTTGTAAACTGATCTTGATCGGCGATAGTAATTCCCGATCAAAATTGAGCTGAACTACCTAAAAGTAAATGAACATAGTTGTAAATATCCTCAAATACAGCAAATAGTGGTCCAGGAATACTTATAAATAATAAGATTCTCGAGTTTGTTTTTCACTGTGCGAGTACGCAATGTCGCCAATAACTGTCATATCAGTCTTAGTCCCTTTCTCAAGTACCACTACAGGATTAGATTCCATAGCTGTTACCAGTTACCAATAAAACCAAGTTTAAAAATAATCGCTCTTGCGAACAATGAACATATTGTAACAGGGAATGCTGGGGCGAGGGAACGGCGTGAACATCAAGGCGAACGAACAAACCAAACGAGGGCCACAGACAAAAGAACAGGTGGCGAATATGTCGGAGGCGTCCCGAAGCAGGCAAAAAGAAGCACACAGACGACCAGAGAGGAAGAAGCAGGATCTCCGGCAACCAGCAAGATAGCTCAGGTGAAGGGCTGCCGATCTAGCCGTCAACTGAGACAGTCGGGCCAACCGAAGGGAAATGACGGGCAAGAGAAGCAAGCCATCGGCCACAGGAAAATGGACAGAATGCAGCCGAAGTGCTCAAGTAGCGGCAATAGCAGTCTTGGTGCCGCGCAGTCTGGAAAAAAGCCTATATAAGCGACTGTATGTGTGCCATGACTTGACTTGTGTGATCGTGGGAATACAAGTATCCTGCCGTGCATTGTCGTCCTTGTTACAATATTAGGCGAACAGTGCCACATTCGTCTTCGCTGTGTGCGAGCTGTTCAGCATGAACTCGGTGAGACGGCTTTACTACTAGGCCTTGAAATTCCTTCTGTGTCTCAGGTTGCTGACACGTCTTGGATGGCTTTTCTATGCACCAGGTGGGTCATTATTCCCTTGTCCATCAGAGAGTGACCATAAAAGCGAAATGATGGTATACAGCGTTCACATTTGTATTTATTTAGCCGCTTTGCTTAATAAATATTGTGCTCACTAGATTTATCAGATATTTAGTACTGACCGTGTGGTCTTTTTCTAGTAAACAGTACGCTGTTCGTGACAAAAATTACGTCCTGCGGGTTAGCCAGTACTAGCATCAAATAATTCATGAAATTTTTGCTCGGATGGCGCATGGCGCCAGCAAAACCGCCCGAAAGGGATAAGACATGTGGCTTGTCGTTTCTTTCAAATTGTCAGAATATTAAGAATAAATCGAACCTCGTGAAAATAGGTGCTTAGACTATCAAGGATTACCTATCACCAACATCGTTCAAATCAGGGGGAAGGATTTGGGAACTTTGGTCTATACGAAGGTGAAAAAATTCCGACTTCTTGTTGTTGACCACTATCCGGCTTATGAAATCTGATAGTTCGTCAACGACCTTGTGTGCGCATGGATGTTAGCACTATTGAAGCTTGGAACAAGAGCTGAACACTTCCGAATACTGAGAATTTACCAATTCAACCTTTTATCCCGCAAACACTGATAAAAAAACGAATAAACCGTGGAGAATATCGAGAATTTATTTCCCGTAAATAAACCCTATTGACCAATAACCATAAATCACTTCATCAGTTTTGAGTAATCTTGCATCAGGACTAACATCCATCAAACAAATATTCCTTATGCATACGCGACAACGTTCTTCATTACTTTTGCAATGAGAGCGTAAAAGTTATTTCTTCCTCCCGATAATCTGCAGCTGCTTGATGTTCCTATTTTCTCTCTGTCTAAAGAACTTGGCCGAGGTGCTAAACAGTCTCGAATGACACAAACAACAATAGTTTTCTGCTATCCTTACCTGTCCGAATTGAATTGTGAAATGTGCTCGTGAAACGAATGCACTCAAACTGCGCGCTAAATTGTTGTTGAGTCTGGAGAAAACAAATGCCACCTGGTGACCTGTATGCTTCTCCACCTGGGTCATCCGTCGCATTTTTTCAGATGTTCAGAATGATTGTTCTCAGTAATCTGATACATCCATCTGCGTTGGATAGTTCTCATTCCTGAACAGTGATTGCCTGGGAGAGAAGTTTTATGCGAGCCTGTTTTGTTTGTTTTGTTGTTGTTGTTATCGTTGTTGTTTCCGGTTGTTGTTGCTTTCACTTCGACATATACAGACCGATGTTGTTTCACGATAAACCAAACACACTGCAATAATCCCATTCAAAAGTGATTTTATCTGCGTTCGGCAGCAGAGAACTCCTTCAAGTATTGGCTGTGCACGCACACTGAGTTGATAGTGTTAATCGACTATTCATTGAGGAACCATGAATATATAGTGCTTTATAAAACAGGCGCTGTGAATGATATCCGGAATTTCGCGTAAGTAATCCAGGGAAAACCAATAACAAATATCACCTTTCAGTCAGACCTCGAATTTCTGAGTCATGTAAATAAAAATGTTCTTACGTGAACGACCAGCGTTACTCCGATGTGGGTTGCAAGTGTTCGATCTGAAAAATTCGAAACAGGAAAAGCTCTCCGATCCTAAACTTCTCGGAGGGTACCATTGAGAACCCACTCTTACAATAATCGAACACCGGTATAGTTGCCAAGAGCTTGCTGAACATGTGCGACTCTGCATTGAGGTTAGCATTGTTCTAAGGTCACAAGGAAGGTGCAATAATGAAGGAAACTGTCGTGTTACGCAAACTGTAGACCCGTTTTTGAACTTAATAGAACATTTTTCACAGTATGCTGAATAATTTTGGAAAAAACCAAAATCAAGAACTACCGACAGGGGAAAGCCGTCGCCTACCGGCAAACCTACCATTTCTCATAACTCCTGATATGTAGCGAACGTTAAATATTTTGTATCCATGTGTCAGTTTCTTTTTGCCTATCACCAACTGGCAGACAGAGAACTACCAAACCATGGTAAAAAACCTAATTTGGGATATTGTAGGATGTTACCTCGATAGACCTTGAAGATTTACTGGCAAATTCTACTTCTGGGTTATCCCTACCGTCAAGCAGGCTCCTCTTAAAAAGACCTAACCGGAGCCTCCGACTCAAATCCCAGACCTACAACGCAGAATAGCGTTAGCGTAGACTACTTATCTTATTTTGTGTCCGCTTGTGCTTAACTATTGAACCCCCATTTCGGATGCGATCTTTGGTCCCTTGTAACTATTGGAGCGAGTGTTATTTGGACGGGGTAGAACTCTTTAGGCCAGGGGCTGTCAGGCTTAGGCAAACAATATCTGCTAAATGAAATATGGAGACTTCTTCCACCGTCGAGTGACACTCCAGCGTAGCTTTTAGAATCACGGAAACACACAATTCCTCACAACACATCAAGGTTCCGTCCCGTCGTGTTGTTCATTTCCATTATTCCCGTGTGAGTTCGCCGCTAGGAGATAGGAATTAAAACCACCGCCGTCAGTGCACTGTTACCAGTTGTCTGAACTGAACTAAGTATAATTTTTCACAACAAATCGAAACAACACATTGGGTATCAAGTTTTGGCTTTTGAATAATACGCATAAGGATGGAATACAAATATGATATTTGAATATTACAAAAACAGTGTGGTGCCTACGATGAGTGAATGAAAGACGGTGACTGGGTTTTGTTTGTCCAACCATTGCGAAATACAATAGAGTAAAAATCTTATGGAATTAGTAATCGAGATGATGGTTATTCGATCAAAATGAGCTGACATAACATTATCTGAGAAATACCCTTCAAAATGGCATGTGACGTTTTCAGTGAGGATTCAGGTAATCAAGTTTTCGGGTAATCCACACTACGTATTTGAAGTCCACTGCAAACACCTAGCCGCAGGCTACCTAAAATTATTCACGTTCGCAACAAACAAACAACTCATACGTAAGCAAATCAGAATGGCGATACGAATTTATTCTTCGGAGCCGCATTAGGTTGTATCTGTCGGGAAATATGTTCGTTGACTCCACTACTTTAGACTTACACATTGCATCGTACGTAGCATGCTTAAAAACCCATTGCTCAGAAAGTCTTCTCCTCAAATACAAGTCAATCACGATTTACCATCATGTCCATTTTTTTCATTCAGGTAGTCCTGTAGTTAGGCAATCACATCGTATATATGAACTCCCGTATCTTGTTACCAAAGGCTGCGATAAAAGTTATACAACGTCTCAGTGGTTCTAGATAATGAGTTCCACTTTCCCAAAGCTTGATGGATCATATGATAACAAAATACAGTTTCCTGCTACTCACACTCAAATATCATAGTATCTTGCGTACGCATGATTAGGGCTTCAAATGTCCACAGCACCCTTAGGGGATAACTGATAACCTCGCCCCTAAACGTTCGACGTGATCCATGTGAGGCCCTTCTAGAGCAGACGTGGTGGCGCGCTGGATGAGAATGTTCATTTGCTGGTTTATAACAACAATGACTTTTAAGTGGGAGGCTCCGGTTAGGGCTGTCAATGAAAAGCCCTCTTCTGCTGTGTGCAACCGCGAAATATGATTAAACAAGAAATCCCCAACCGCCCTGGGGAAGAATTCCTTATCGTTCTGCTCTTCATTTTTTACAAAATAGGCCTGAATGCATGCGAGTTGCAACGGTGAGTCTTGACCGAGAACCCACAACTCTCGGTATAGGTGGTAAACTGGAGACAGCCTCAAGTAAATACTCCATTCTTAGACCCAAGACTTTGCTTGACCTAGCTGCTTTCAACGTTCGCACACCTGAATTGCTCTATTAGAAGCTCCATGTTCGATTCATTTGGATTCCATTCATGAAGAGGCATGAAGATGTCTGGAACGCCAGCTGAATTTGAACCCGAGAAACAACTATGATCTACGATGGATTGCAAAAATATATAGAGATGGCAATAGCTCAGGCAGTTTGCAATAGCCGTAGCCTTCCTGTCTAGTTTTAAATACCGATCCATGAAACTTAGGAGTTAGCGAACCAAACAAGGTGGCGAAAAGGTGGGGAATAGCTGGCGTATTTAGACTGAGACCCTCGTCTAGTTCGTTCTGTGGAACATTTCGAGAAATTTAACTGGACCTTATCCACAACGGGTTCGTCAACCAGCACAATGGGTACAGCTTTCGTCTCAGGTATCAATCCTCTGTCAGAAGCGGAGAAATGAGTTAGGGAACAATTTCCGAAAATTGGCCTGTTTAGGTACTCGTACCAGTTTGAAAGAAAAAAGACAAGTCCTTTCTGAAAACCAACTGGAAGAATTTGGGCTGACGTCAAATCTAAACTGTTTGCTAGTATCATTCTACCGCGCTTATTAACACTCGTGAACGTAACTCGCCTAAGAATCAAGCAAGGTTCAGACCTGGTTGAGGTTGTTTTTAACACATCTTCATCCCTTTTCGACCCACAATCAACGTTTTTCTTCCACATATCCTTTGAAACTGCTTTGAATTTTCAGAACAACAAGCCAGGCTGACCTTATCAGCCAAGTACTGGGTGACTACCAAATTAGTTTTTCAGTATATACGCTGCCTTCGTTGAAAAATTCTGATAATCGTAATGTGATTATGCAACAATAGAACTCAACTCGCTGTTGAAACAGCACGACAAATCACGGTATACAAATTCAATATTATACTACTTATATGTGCACATTAGCTAAGCTCTGTGTCATACCGTATGCCTTTGTTTTACCTCGCCCTTTGCAGGGAAGCCTTTCAGTACTGAAGTCCATTTCTGAGAAGGAAATTTTCTAGCAACATTCAAAGCCACGGGCGAAGAGGGCTGCATATAATATATATATATATATATATATATATATATATATATATATATATATATATATATATATATATATATATATATATATATATATATATATATATATATATATATATATATATATATATATATATATATATATATATATAGGGGTTAACAAGATCAATGAATCATTGAATGACAGTCGGGATAGCCGGATGGATTTTCTGGCTCACAAACATTCACCTCGTGTTTCACGTTTCAGAGGGAGTTCGATGGATGCCCATGGTTGACGATTCCGTACATAGATAAAACAGCTGCAACTTGCGTGCATGGTTTCCCAGGGCGTGTGAAACAATCACATTGCATGGTCAGTCACACCATGTAAAAATGGAATACCTACTACTTACGCTCAAGGATTATTTTTTTATGAATACTCATAATTTGAGCCACCATGGCCCACGATGCACATGTGACAGTCGGCAATCTGGCTCTTTTGTTTTCAGCGTTGACCTCTTGAGGACCTATTGGAACAGATATGAAAGTGAGCTGGGAGAGGAAGCAAAACTGTCTAACAGCAGACTGACCGGCGATGGCAGAATTCAAACCCCTGCTCTCCGGCTTGTTTGGTCAAGTCTTCAATCCACCTGTTCACTAATGGGCTCTTGTTGGCCTTTCGGATCGAATACATCGACAGGTTATTTGTACTTCATTGTTCCATCGTCCTCAAAAGTTATGCGCGTATTTATTCCAATTGAGTTTGATGTCCAGTCATCCATGGACTATCCCATACGGCCTCTAGCGAAAATCTTTAACTGAGACCGCATGTCGTCGTTCTGAATGCTGAAGTAGTTAACTGACGAAATACCCTTAGAAAATCATCCCTTTGTCCTAAAAGTGGACTTTTCACCCATGCTCTCCCATTAGGGCTCAAAAGACATTTCAATCATCAAACAACTAAAGTTTATTGAAAGTCTGTTAAGTGTAATTCAATCGCAGGGATTCACTCTTAAATGTATAGAAGAATATATTAATGTTGCTGACTTGTAATCATGAAATCTAAATAATTAGTGGCCACTAGCACAACCTGCTTTGTTTTGGAAGAATACCACCTGCAGTTTTGGGATTTAGATTAGCGTATAAAGTGTCATTGTGAGTCTAGCTTACAAAACAGCCTTTTCATTTTCTCACCAGCTAGCATCATAATGCATCTTCTGGGAACGTTGCGCTATGAAGCCAATTGGTGCAATTTCGACGGTATATATGACCAAATAAATATATGGTTGACTTGGTGTCGTGATGACCGAAATTGTTGCGCTTATGTCAATATGGATAAGGTATTATACACCGATTGCAAAGCACTGTGAGGTAAACTGGAGTCAGATTTTGCTCATATCCCGGCCTTTTTTGTCTGGGCCTTCAAATACCACCACATTCATTTTTGTCACTGCAATAACGTTCATTTTTTACAGATGGGTTCTGTTTTAACTCAACGATTTCAAGTATGCATGAATTTCAAAGGTCATATTTCATCCTAATATGGCTCACTCTTGATTTTTTGATTGCTTTCAGTATTTCAATGGATGTCTGTTTCAGCAGGGCTCCTTGTATCCATTGAAGTACTGTGCTCACTGAAGGCTTCTATATTGTTCCACTTTTCACAGAATTTTGAAACCTTCTGAGTTATATTCAAGTGGTCGTTGACTTAAAAAGCAAATTTCTATTTGAGGAACTCGAGAAACCGTGCAGATTGGGTAATCACTTGTATGCATCCTTTTTCACCAAACCACTGATATAGTGGGAACCTCAGCGCATAATACCGGGCAAGTCAGCATACGGGCGTAGCAAATCAATTATTCTATGTTTCAATCATCTAATCTGATATAGAATTTCCACACCCTTTTTAGCTGCAATGAGTTTCCTAAATCTCGTTCAAATCCAACAGCTACGATGGCGTTTTGAACTGAATATTGGTGAAACAACCACGCAGACTCTGCATACAAGAGTTTAGCCTGAGCAATCCTGGTAGTTGTGCATAATACGATACGGTACACCTTGCAACATAAAAACTTAACTCATCAGTAATACTACATAATGGGTGACAGTGTACAAATCCAATCTCCTACTACTTTTACGCTTTTATTAGCCAGGCTCTGCAGGCGGTCTACCTTTATTTTGCCTAGGCCCATACAAATAAGTCATACTTTGGCGAAACCGGTCGTAGTACGGGAAACGGGCCGCTACTGTTCAGAACCGATGACAAAAGAATGCTATCTTATGTATTTTACAGTTCAGACGAACCGATAAGTCTGAATAACCTGGTAGCTGGGAGATCGATTCAAAATCTTTCACTTTGGGTTCGAGTCCCTGTTGAGCTCCACTGGGAGAACACTTCTAATGATTCCTAACGGAGGAAATAGTGCTTCCGTGGCTTTCGGTGGTGAGCTGAGTATGAAAAGCGCATAAAGAGTGGTATTTTAGAAATGGAACTTTAGTTGCTTCCCACACAACGGACTGCAAACAAAATTTCACCGACTCCGTGTAAGCCCTGAGCACTTCAAAAGTGCTTGCATAATTGATGATCCAGATGAGTTTGAAGCACTGGCCAGCTGCACCGATTTCCGCATTTTTTTCTGCTCAAAGTTCTGAGTACAGTAAAAATTGAATGGACAAGATCACAATTTGATAGTTATCTCCTTACACATTGAACCCCATTATGCTTGAATCCGTAGATTCAATTCAGCTCCCTTGAGAAGCCTCCATAGATCTTATCTAACGGTGTATAATGGTGATTCACATTATTCCGGTAAAGGAATTATACATACTCATAAAAACCAAAGTATGACGACTTATTGGGGTGTATACTGAAAATGTATTGGATAAAATGATGAGCCGTGAGAAGTGGAACTCCCTGAGACGATAGCGCCATTTTAAGTATAAACTGTCGCTTCATCTTGCATAACTACAACATCATTTCCTTGTAAACTTGGAGATACTTCTACTTCACCTTCCATGGCCTAATTTTACCGAACCCGCCCCCTTTAGACTCGATTCTCTATGCATACTTCCGCAGCTAGTGAAGCCTCAAACTTCTGAGTTACTTGATTTTCTACTTTCACTTCGCCATTAGCCTTATCCCTTGAACTGATGCGGACTACTAACCATGTGTGCAATCTCTTTTAAAAGCAAAATTCTCTGGACAATCAACGGTTATAATTTTTATTCAGACTACACTGGAATTCGTACGACCTAGCCATCTTCCAGTCTTCCTAGGATATTTCCTCTCGCTACGAGAACAACTATGAGGGCTTGAATAGATAAATGGAACGATAAAACTTTCGGTGGTTATTCATTTGCAAACACTTGTCTGACAAAAATAACATGCCGCGGATTTTTTCAGCCTGGAAGGAATGCGCTAATTACTAGTCAGATTCTTTTTTAAGTTTTGCAATCGCATCTTTTGCACCTTAAATAACTGCTGGAAATTGACGGGAATAGAAAGCAGAAAAGAGTGTCAGAAACGTACATATTTGTATAGAGGAACCAAAGAAGGATTATTTCCGATGGAGGTGCACATAGACAATTGACGTTTCATAATTACGAACGAAGAGAGTGCGACCAGTTAAACGGAATGACCAATTTCGTGCAAAACAGTTAGGGAATGGCAGCCAGATTATCATACAGATTTATGCCACTAGCACGTTGTGAGTAGTCGGCAGCACACCATTGATTTCATACGGTAATGGACACCCACGTTCGTTTGAAATCCGTACACAACCAAGATATACCCAATAAAAGACAGAAATTGCTGGAAGTATTCGAAAGAACGCTCTTGATTTGCTTAAATCCCTTAGTTTACACAGACTCCCTCATCTAATCGTTTACGGCTTTGGCTGAACTGCTCACCATTTTCGTTCTCTTGATGATCTGCACCAACCCGTTCGATTTTCTTTATAATTGTGTCAAAATTGAAAGAAATACAGGCAAAAAGTGTAGGTGGTTCGTGATAGTCGGCGCGTTACTCCTAAACGGAGACTACATCTGCCTATGTATCTAGCACGCAGGATGTGACAGGTATTTCGGAGTGACAGAAGTGGTGCAAATCACAATGTAGCTCGGATTTAGATAGGAGAATAGATGACTGTAGTATATTCTATATTTTTTGAGGGACAGCTAATTTTGGAGCCACGTAGTACCTAGAGCCTAACGTGTATTCCAAAGTTAGTACGGAGTGTCCGCACAAAATTGTCAGGTCGTAACTGCCAAGAAACTTCCATGAATCAGTCTGCACGGGTTACCTGAATTCATCTTTAGGCGACAGAACCGAGGCTGTTGAAATTCAAGGAGTAAAAAAATGTATCCAATGCGGAAGTTGTATTATCAATGAGATGGTTGCAGACGACCCAGCTCGTTTTTCGAGCTGACCGTCCTCAGTCTCTGTGTTGCCCTCGTTGCATCAGGCATCACAGGCTGAGGTGTTTACGGAACAACCTGTGGACAGATTTCTGGATTTCCTGCAGAAGGAGAATCTCATCGCTCATGTCTAGATTTCCACAGATGTCATCAAGCCGAAAAACGCAACTTATACATTGGCTTGTCCTCGATTTTTTCTGGTAGCTATGGCCGATAGCGGCGACTCAAGACTACTTTGTAAGTGTGAGGATGAGGCCTGAAGGCTCATGGAGCATTTGAGGAGAAAGGACCGGGAAAAAACCGTTTTACCTGCTGAAACATTTTGGGTTGTGTTTCAAGCGAGTAATCTAGGCGTCAGCATGAGAAAGGCAGAAGCAAAGACATATCGTCAGAAATGCTTTTAAGTGGGTGTCTATCCTGGCAAAAGTTGAGTCCGATGAATAAAATGATCTAGTCCTGGTGGAAGGGAACCGGTTTAATCAAAATCATCACTGGCTTGTGGAGAATGTATAGCAGGTTAACCATAATCATCTTGCCGTCAAGATTTTGGAGTGATTCACTGGCTAATATGTCGCGTGCTTCTTCCGTTGCATGCTATCAATGATAATCTTTAAGAGAGTAGTGGGTTTCAGGGCTGATTCACTCATTTGGGAGCTTACTGAATATTTTCTTCCGTAAAAAAGCACATATGACTTGTATACATAAGGTAAACCCTGGGAATTCTTGAATATAGTGGACAGGTTTGCTGAGAGGGCTGAATTGCTGACCGATGGCTTTAGGTCTATGAGTTCTTGAGGACTGAATCATTTTATTCAACTACCACGGACGCTTCGAGGCATTGCGTAATGTCGTTCAGGTTCCCTTTGTATTAGGTATTCATAAAATCAGATTTCTACAAAGAACGCATGTCGGTAAATTTGCTTCCTTATCAAACATCATGATCAAAGTCACTACTCTGCCGGAGGGTGAACTGAGTGACTGTTTTGTGTTAGTCATAGATTTATGAATTATACCGTGGCATACCTGGAGGAATAGCATTTTATTAACAAAAATATCCACTGTTCAAAGGCTTACAATTCTGAATATTAGCCAGTTTTTCTATAATTTATAGATTCTGGATATCCAATAAAATGGTGAGCCTAATGTTCTTGGTACCTAATAGAAGTTTCAGTTGGGACTGTGGAAAACTTGCAATTTGTAAGGGGTTACGGCATGTATGAAACATCTTCAAAACAATCTACCCTAAACATATTTCATTTGATGTTCCCTGAATCCGAGTCAGACACCGCTGGAATACGTTTCGCCGGAATATCTGAGTTAATTTGAAGTGAAAATTGGGGAGTGTGCAACCTATCCCGTCATGACTCTAACCATCCATTTGTGATCGTAACTGTTCCAGGTTTTTCACGTGGAACACATTTTCGGTGAATGTAACCAAGATAAGTCAGGTAACGGACAACCATGCAGTTCACGGGAGCCACATTCATCTGATGTATTTCTGGAACTATGCCGTATCCGTCTTAGGTCACTCAGATTTTCTATATTTAAAGGACATCATCGTTGAGTGAATTTTGAGTTCATCGCACTGGCATTTACATGTTCGTTCAGTGGGACAAACGAAATTTAACCGAATAGTTTTTCTGAAATTGGGGTAAATCAAGTGATTTCTTAGACTGATTCGTTAAGAAGTTATAATTATTGTTCAGAGATTGCTGTGTATTGATTTGGAGCCAAAACCGTCAAAAAATAATAATACGCGTATGCATTGTGAGCTTCTTCGTACATCTAAACCAATATAAATTGCCTAGATTGGTTCAGTCATCATTCATCAAAATATTTTTCACCTAATAGAATGCTTTGTGTTTTCCCTTTATCCGTAAAACAAGGTTACTTGAGGAGGCTGAATTTGTTTCCCACTTTTTCACTTCTGCTATGTGTATGTGCTCTTTATTATGAAAAGTTTTTCAGAAATAATTCGGGACTCGAAGCCGTAAGCAACTTTTGCTTGATTCTTTATTACAGAAATATAGCGAATTGCACTGACGGTAGCTGCTGTAGCTCAGTATTTTAAACTCGATTGACAGTCATGAAATGAGTCATTAGCAGTCTATTGCACCTCCTATGTACCTAATAGAAAGTTTTCACTTACGTGACTTGATAATTGGAATGACTTTTGTAATTTTAACCATACAGCAAGCCTGTCTAAAATGAACTGTGATGCTGCGCTGGAATGTCATTTTTGTAGCATTTCTATCGATAGGATTCACAGCATTTCAAGTTCTGTAGAACTTCCTTGTGAATCAGTTCAGCGGTGAATTGCTCTCGGTATGTTTTAGTCTGATGGCATTCTCACTTGTACCACTTATGAGTAGCGTGTGCATGTATCATGGACCTCGAACATTGATCACCAGACACCTGGCATCAATGCACTAAACCGTTAGGCCACGAAGTATACCTGAGGCACAGATAAACCTGTTGGCAGGTCTATTGTTCCACTTTGGTACTGGTTACTCTGTAACTTTCTAACTGCTACCAATGTGTACACTGACATTAGTAACTCCTTCGTATATTCAAACTGGAAATTATTATTTTATTCTGTGACTGAGGCTATCATTTCATGTTAGCTCGAAAGCTTCTTGACTCACTGTCCATACCGTAACAGAGCTGGGCGACAGCTTTGTTGGAGTGCTTGGTGAGTTGACCGTTTATTACTGCACTGTCACTACTTAGTGGATTAACCTCTGTAATGTTGATCTCGGTCACTCACCTTCAGTTTTATATATTTGGATGTATTGCATTGTATAGAACCAGGGAATCACGATAAACATGTTTATTCGATTGGAGATTTTTCTGCTACCCGTAGTTATGTGCAACCTAGATTGTGCGCAAAGGTAGTGACGCGACCTTTCTGCAAGATTGACAGCCCAATTATTTGGGATAGTTCCTATATTATTTACCAAATGAACATCCAATATCTAGCGTTTATGAATAATCTGTTGAATAAGAGTTCGTATTTGTTAACGTTTCTCTGTATTTGTATAGTCTTGCTTGAAAGCCCAGGTATACCGTCCTTCCATTACGGAAAAAGTGCAATTGGGCTCCGAACTGCGTTTGGCAGCGAATGATCTTCTTAGAAGCATGAAATCGTCAGTTTCCTCTTGTAATCAATACTATGACTACGCACACGGTGGCTGGCTTAAGAATAACCCAATTCCTGGAGGATAAACTCAGTGGTCAATAACCAGAAATTTATCACACAAAGGGATCCACCCATCAGAAATGTTCTCGGTGGGAGGGCATTTCTCGAGTTTTTCTGTACAGTGGTTACTCACGGTATGGTGGTATTCAAACTAGTTATCAACCACAAGACAACTAATTCCACCAATGGAGTGGCTAAACTCAGAACAGATAACGAACAATTCCAAAGATAAGATAAAGTTTTATCAGTATTCATTTTCCTATTCACTTGGCCGGTAAGAAAAATTGTGAGTCCGATTGTATATGTATTACCTTGAAACATTTGCCGCGGAGCTACATAAGACGCAACTGTTAGAAAATCTAAAGAGGCATGTGTAATGAAGGGTAGCTTATTGTTTTTAATTCGAGAACATGTTTCGCCTCTGCCTGAAATCCACTAGTTATTCCATTATTTTCCCAATATGAACATAATAACTTGCAACAGCAAAACCAGACGGAACCAATGAACCCATAATCTACAAAATTGCCTTGTGGGAAAAAGGGTCCCCATTACTAGATATTGGAAATAGTCTTTGACGCTGTGAAGAATTGGAGATCTGATCTAAAAGGTAGGAATTTGCCTTCCGTCACAATTGAACCTGCACCGGGAAGTCATCCTGGCCTACATAGAGCATGTGCTCATTTACCAGTGTTGTCTGTACAGTATCCAAAGTTAAAGATTCTGTTTACCAATTCAAAATGGGTTACAAATTACTCTTCACCCCCACTGAAACCGGTTGCACAATGAACTTATTGTGTGCCTATTAAAATCTGTCGGAGAAACCTTTTTTTGAGGACATCCAGGCTTTAGTCGAAGTGAAGCAAGGCATCAAAATTTGTAGAAATCGCCATCCTCACTTTAGTCCTCATTCAAAATTAAAAATCATGCATGAACACAGCCACAGCGGATGCCCGAGGTCTTATACCGTTGTTCCAGAGTCTACTCCAGTTATTCAGTGGTTGGGCCCTTTACCCACGGGGTCCCCGGCTGAATGTGCTGTGAACGACACAAGATAGACGGAAGAGGAATTTCATCTCCCAGAATTGTTTCCACCTTTATTTCGGCTACCTGGATCTAGTCGAATCTTTGACATAAGAACGGAACGCCTTCGGCTGAATATCACGTAGTTTCTTATAAAGTAAAGATATGAAGGAACTTTCATTTTGCAAAAATCAGATGGAACAAGATGGTTCTGATATTAGACACACACCATTTTCCTAACAGATTACTGCACTTTCATCAGTACGAATATCTGTTTAAATGCTCCACTGTGGCGTTTAAATTATAATAGGCACTATTTAGGAGTGTATAAAAAATTGAAACCAAGTCGATATCTCAGTAATCGCTTGCAGTGGAAGACATCCGACAAATATCCGCTGATTAGACCAGTAGGCTATTTTATTATTTCCAATGAACTACCTGACTTTGTCTGCCACTTTTAATAACACTTGCAGTGTCTCCATCGCAGTGCATCCTTGAAGAAAGTTCAAGTACCGATACCGATTAGAAGTTTATTGTTTAGAGCATTCCTATCCAGGTCCCCAGTTAGAAGCCCGACACGATCGGTCGAATGCTGCTTCTGACAATTTTTGGTGGATCACAAGTGCCAAACCGAAAGCTCATTCACTCGAATGTGGGTAGTGAGCAGAGAAACTAGAATAAATTAGCTAAAAATACATTCTGAAAACCTTTACATCTTCATAGGTACAGGCAGCTTATGAAATTACCCAGTTTATCCGTAAGGATTGACCAATATTCTCAGAGGCCAATAAATAATAGTGGGGTCAGAATGTGTAACACCGTAATTGCATGCATTGACTGGAATATATTCAACATCGAGTATTGGCTTTATAGTACTACTTACTTCGCTCTGTTTATAATTTGTCGATAATGTTTACTATTTATTTGAACATAAGTGGTTAGTACAGTGTTAGAAGTACTAACTTCACGTGCTGGAACTTATTACATTTCCCTATCGGCTGTCCAATATTGCTGCTGCCCAAATAAAGCATTGCCCCTGCACACCAGTGCCTTCATTCTGCTTGTTTATAATGCTTCCCTTGACGATGGAAGATAATTTAACGCAGGCAGTAGCAGTTACTTCCCTGCTGAAGTAGGGGCTTGCTCATTCCATATTACCAGTGAAATTCTGATACGTAAAACTGAGGGAACAGTGCAAACTTTAGACGTACTGAAATGCAACCACCAAACTTCTTTTGTTGCAGGGGAAATTCCAATTCGATGTAGCTTGTTGTGAAATTTACATTTATACTAAGCCCGTCGTGGCCTACTGTGTTGCTTAGGTACTTTTCCAATCAACCAAAATGGAATAATGATATAAATGAGGCTAATGTGCTAAATGTACCGTGGAGTGCTCAAGTGTGCGGACGTTTTGCCAGGAGAGTGCCGCGTCCGCATACCTGATGAGCGGAAAAAACAGTGAAATCGGTCCTGTGTTTTCGAGGCAATGTTGTCCTGTCATCCAGATAACATCATACAATAATTTTATTTAAAATAGAGTTGCATGGTAATCTGTCGACATTTCGGTTACCGCAAATAAGCTTTCTCGAGACCAGTTTACAATGGTGTGATCTCTGCGTAATAATCTGGAGCTATTTCTATAAAAGACTGCCTGTTTTTGTACATAAATACATGTCAGTGGTGGGTGGGCCCCTGTTTCCTCAGAGGTGAGGGGTCAGTTATGGTCAACAATGTGTTGTGACCTTTGTGACCTTTATTCACCAGTTATACAAACACCGTCCGTATGCCTGAAATCTCTGCCCCATTGTTCCACTTATCGCGTGAAGGATGGGCGGTATTTGTATAGCCTTTGGCATACTGGCGCCCAGTGCTAGGTTCTTCTGTTATCGTTGTTGGTGTGTCTTTCGGATATGGCGTGGACTGAGATTGCCGAATCAAGCTGCAGTTGGATGAAACTTATTCAGCTGACTGGTCTCAGGCACAAACCTCAGGTCATCCCATTACCCATGCACTTGGAAATGCCATCCTTCAGTTTCATTCTTGTAAATGTTCATTGGTAATGCAAGACCACCGCGACGCACAAGGTATGACCTCGGGCCTTTTCACCAGGTATGCATTTGTGTAATCACTGCGCCACCCCGTTCCCAACCAGACCGATCCGACTGAACGAGTTGAGTTCGCGTAGAAGCACACCATCGATTAGCTCTAAGAAGAACAAAACCCGAATATGGTGCTTCCGTATGCAGGGTTGATCGGATGACCCGACATTTATGTGTGCATGGCGGAGTTCAAGGGAAAGTCGGACAAGTAACGTATCAACAATCCCCAAAAGACTAGCTAGTAACTGTGACAAGTACGAATAAAGGGGTTTTTTTCAATGTGCCTGTATTTTTCTTTCCTCTTATGACCCAAAAGCCTCACTTTCATTTAGATGCATGTTTGTTCGGTGTATTCAGCTGGATAATCCACGCAGTCAATTTTATAAATGAAATTTCCTTTGGTCTTGTATCCGGTCTTCGTAGAACATGTCATCAGGCGTATCATTTTTTCCCTCCTTATGGTTGGAGTCAGTTGTTGTCCCCCATCTTTATGAAAGTCCAACTTAGTGACAGTGCTGACCAAAGAGGTATCTCAGTAGCGTCTGTCTATATTTGTAGTTTGTATCGAACGCGGGAAGAGCACACTCATGAGGAAGAGGCTGGGTTTCGCGACCATCTTGGATGTAGCGGTCAAATAATTAGCCACTATATGAATACAGGAAGAAGACATTAATTGCGATATGTTGTCTGCAGCGTACGTGATGCATGTCTGTATATATAACTGTTGTGTGGCCGACTCAAGTGTGAACGACATTCGCACGTGATAAATTCCGGTCCTGTTGGCCTGGCATTCGCGTGCTCGATGCCTGTCTATCCCACGCTCTCCTTTGTTCCACTTTACCCGTCACATGCGATTAGGCTCACGTGAATGACATTGATCCCTTGTTTCAGTCTACTTGAAACGTTATCATGTTTGCGCATGCCGGTGGATGATTCACTTGTTTGCTTGCTTGCCCGCCTACTTGTGTGGTTCTGATGTGCAGATAAACAGATCTATTGCGCACCATGTTCTCTGAATTCTGATTACAAAAGTAAATACAAGAAGTGTCGGAGTACAAACCCAAATGTTTTTCAAAATGAATGACTGAACCCAAAGCGGCCTCAGAGATGAACATCAAAATTCCGGTTCCTCCAGTTGCGAAGAACTTGACTGCACAGTTAGTCCAATCCTTCAGAATGATTTCGCCCAAACCCAGGTAGAAGCATTTGGCTTTCAGCGAAACGATTGTATTACCGAACAGATCCCTCCTTCCTCCTACCGAAAGCACTTTGATAGCTTTCACACAACTCTCGCTGAATGGTAAAGAAAATGGAGTGTACGCGGCAGACAATAGCGAACGCGATGCTTGCTTCTACTGACTTCTAATTCCCTTCAGTCCTTATGAACTTGGTAAATAGAGCTCAACGCTTTAAATTTCTGAGACTAATCTCCAACCTCAGACAGCTGCTAGAGCTCCGTCGTAACTGTCAAAAGTGAACGATCATCATGTTCCCTGACATCCATTCAGCCTAACAATCTGTCAGTGGGACTAAACTATGAAACTGTTTGTTGAGAAATGAGAAAGCTTAGAATAGTGTGCTCCTCCTCAAATAGTTTCATCGTCACGCCTCGAGTCAATTTGGGACACATGGCCACAGTTCGCTCCCTTTGTTTCCATCGTTGGATTACGGTAATTTTTATTTGGTGGGAACATCAATTTTCTAATGACCCTGTGTGCCTTTGTGTTGTATCTGTTTAACCACCCCCTACCTGAGGTGATCACTCAACACCACCTCTGGTGGCTCGTTCATGTTTTGCTAATGCCTGTCCATCGTCTACGGTTCCATCGTCTATTCGCACGTGTTGGACAGGACATTAGCTTCAGTTGGTGCTTCCCGCCTTCGTAGTTGGGACCCGTAAGACAAGGACTGTCTTTTGTTAGAGATGATGAGGATCGTAACTCAGAATATACTTAATTGCGAGAATTTTGTCTGTTGAATTGTCACATTCCATACGTACCGATATGTCGTTCAGTCGAATCAACTGACAAAACATCAAAACGTGTACACCGAAAATGCAAAAAAATCATGACTGATCACAGATCTACTTACTCACTGTTCCTTATGTTTTCCTCTCATTTCCTTAGTTCTGTGGTTCTGTTGTCATCACACATGATTTTAAGCAATCATAATCAACAAGGAGCAGACGCCTTCAAACGAGACAATTGCGCCTCCTTGTGGTCTTTTTCGGATTACATTATTATTCAAGACGGGGATGGCTTGCAGCCTGATGCGATTTAGTTCCAACCAGGCGTACGTCGGCAATTAGCAAACGCAGCAAAATCCGACAGAGCGGCAGAGTTATTTTATCGAAGAATTTTTCTATCCGTATTCTGTTGTTTTGGTGAAAAAAACCAACTGTTGACGAGTTTGTGACAACGTTGCGCGGGGCTGAAGCAAGGGTACCACGTACACATAACTCGCAAAGTGATGTGGAGCGATAAACTCAAGTGGGAGGGGACGATCGTTTTTTTCTCCTTCATTATTGACACTGAAAATGTAGTCAGGCCGGCTTGGATAATCGTCAGCGACAGCAAGTGAAACCGTGGGAGTCCAATTTATCGTGGTTTATTACGCATATGGCGAAGTCCGGAAACGTCAGATAGTTGACCATGAATTTCTCTTTTTTAACACAAACTATCGAATCACCATGGGCTATATGCTGGCGGTCGCAATTGCTCATGTATACTGGTTCCGAAATAATGAAGCAGTTGGAATCTGCAGTCAGGGAAGAAAACCTGTTCTTCTGAAATGAAAAGTCGTCGAGTGAAATACGTTTTCGAACAGATTCAATAAATAACCCATTGCTATTTTGTGGTTTGAAAAATAACTCTGTAGGCCTAAACACTTGGAGAAAACTGAGCAGTAATAAACGTGTACCCTATCATATATTCATTTCTAATGGCTAGTATATTGTTTAAAAAATATGCAATATTGCAGTCATTCTTAGAGATTTATGTGAACAAATGCGGGAATCGCGAAAGTGCACATGGTTTGCCATCTGGATAATATGAAAACAATCTTCCTTTTATTTTTCACCTGCCCTCTTGACGTAGTAAAAATGTTGACGATCTTGGTCATCAAGACCAGATGTATTACGTATCTGTGATCACGAACAGGTGGATACTTTCCTAAAACACGTCGGTCCTGACCAAAGCAGTAAGTGATATGCCCCGTTGTCACATTGATGCTCAAAGACAGTAAAGCTACCAGCCGTTTGTAGAACAGACAAAAGTTTCATACAAGGCTAGTTTTCTATCAGATGCTATCATACAATTACACGTGGTCAAAACATTTACAATCACTAGCCACATTTGTTTCTCTCGTGATTGTCTCAGATGGATTTGGATGAATAAGTCAGCCATTCCTGTTTTTCCCATAAGTAATTCATATTGTCTGTAAGCATCAAGGTCTCAAAACTTATGCATATCTTGTATGAAAACAATAAGGTGACTTTTGTGTTCCAAGCGGTGCACCAACATTCTAAAAACGGAGAGAGGGAGATGAAGCCCTGAAATTTACTTCGACTGACCTAAACAGCAGTGACGTTTCAAAGACGATCAATGGAGATGCGTTTGAATGAACAAGTAGAGCTTCCTGTGTATTTTGCTGCAAACATAGTTATATAGGGCAATTTTGAGATGGTTAAAACTTTAGCTGGGAAAGATCAGAACAGTTCAGCAGCCTCAATTTTTCTTAAGGTAGCGTTACCAAAGTAACAGTGTACTTTTATAGTAACCATCAACGGTAAATAGGAGCTGGTAAGAAATTCGTGTTCCGAACTGTTTTGGGCAGAAAAGGAAATCGTTTTTTTCACAAATAAAAGTTAGCCAACTCTACAAATGATGGACGGTAACCACAATAATTTAAATACCATCGTTCCCTCTGTATTTTATTTACCAAAATTTTTAAATTCTCATAGAAAAGTGAAAGAAATGGCAAATAATGATTTGTCCATTCCGTTGGTAAACTAGTGTCATATGATCAAACATAAGGGTACTCTCGCGGTACAACTCGACATATTTCGATGAGTTTGAAAGGCCTTCGTATCCACTGTTCATTAATGCGTTGGTTTGGCCGTTTGCCTTTACTAAAATCGAGTTTGAATTCACACCATATAATTTTCCTGTAAAATGAACAACGTTCTTGTTCGTATGCAGAAAATTGTGGATTTGAATGGCTTGCACGGTGTTCACTGTTTAATTGCTTATGTGCACGGATAAGGCATTGGGGAGAAAACAGGCGGAATATTGTTATGACCAGTGATGCGTCAACTTGTTTCCGTACAGATGTCGTCGACCCGTGTTTTTTCCTCCGAGTGTTGCGCATTCTACAGTCGAATCTTATCGAAATTCAAATACAATGCCCTCAAAGCTCTGGTCACTGTGTACTTCTTCCCTTTTGCTTCTCAACTCCAAACCAATCGTGTTTTTTCCCAGTATTTTATATATCAATGCTTTCGCAAGGCATTTCTATCGAGATCTTAGAGGAATTGTATAACCTCGTTTATCACTCGCCACCAAATGGCCCTACGATGCACCTAAGAGCCCCGTTGTTCACTGGATAGAATTGTTTGGTGAACAACAAACTGAACTTTGTTCACAATTGTTCAGCTCGGAGATCACATGCTATCTCATGTTGTGGGAGACATGAAGAATTTAGTGGCATCAAATAAAATGGATTACTGTTTATAAAGACATCAGCGGTTCAAACACCTTCTTCACTCTACGAAACATTTTCGGGTCTATGAATCTAGGTGTATCGATCGAGAGGTTAACCATCATCGCTGATAGGATGCCCAATGTTAGTCTTGCGAACAAGTGACTCCGATCTTATCTCAGAACTCACAGTACAAACAAACAACATAACCTCCCAGATGAATGGTGTAGTCGTTGATGTTACCCCTAATGTCCCGTGACCGACCGACGATCATGTCACGATCGTTCTGCATCTTCCTTTTGACAATCCTAATAGTTACCACCCATCTTTTGAGGAGGAGGATCGTCGGTGATAGTCACCAAGGACTTTCGCAGCAAAGGTTTCATGATTCATCCACTAGCCTCATTTGTCATAGGGTTTCCTGGTCAGTGATCTGGGATTTAGGCAAACATTGATGGACAGTCATTACAGTTTTTAAAATAATGATCCCCTACCCAGAGTGGTGAGTATCCGTCTAGCAGCTATTCACGTCTGGTGAGTATAAATTCTGTCAGTACTAAATTTGCCCGACACTACAGTATTCCTTTGCACCAAACCTACAAATTCGGTTGGTACTGACCTCGGGCGAGCATCTCAACGACCGTCAGCGTGGTTGACGTTGTTTGAGTCAACACTCAGTATGGAAAACTTAGAGAGTAACACTTCGACTAGATCCTCATGGATTAGACTTTTCACCTACAACTTGGTAAGCTGCCCTAATCAAGGATGCCTATAAAATCGATTCCCACGATGCTCCAAGTCAGAAACTAGTCAACACGTGGTTAATCGGATGAAGGAAAGCTGAAACAATGTCAATCAAAAACCATTTTTGCCTGCTTCACATTTTGAGATGTCGAAATTATTAGGTGCAGTGACAGGAAGAGTCGTACCTAGGGAGAGAGTTGTCCGAAATACATAAAGGTGTCTTACTGAAAGCTCGCCATGAAACAAAATTGGCGTACCTGTCGTTAGCAAGGAACAGAGAGAGAAAAGTGAGATCGCGCAGGAATCAACTCCTATAGATGATGTAAGCATTTTAACTTTCAAGATATTGCCCCTGAATGTGATAGCGTATAGTTTCAAAAAAACTGAGTAATTCATCAACGAAAATGATCACAGGAAATTCTGGGCACTTGCTGGTCGATTTTGGGCCCTCATAGTGAGAGATTACCTGAGGGATGATCCATTACACTACTGTCTTGAGAGCATAAAGCACGCGGTACGGGGTAGCATGACGGTTTTTCCAAAAGAAAGGAGTGCCCAGGTAAAATAAACTGTTTATTATCTCGAGTGTCCGTTCAGCACAGTTGACAGGTTGCTAGTTAACCGTGCAACCACAATTCAGTCACTGACCGTTTCCAATTTTCTTGCGTTTTGAAAACTATCGAAATGACTGATAAAAATTGCTATAACAGTTGAAACGAATCATTCATTGCTGTTGACAGATGTGAGTGCGTTTTATTGGTATCATTGTAATATACCAGCACCGACTACGCCGAGGATACAAGCTTCGACGAAAACGAGAAAACTTTTCAGTGGTATGAGTCCGTTCCATGCCAGACAAGACATTTGGACATGCATTTGAAGTCATTTCACGGATGCAGAGGAACGAAGCAACTAAGCAAAAAAGCGGTGTAAAACCGTTACTCCTTCATGTTTAATGGAAACAGAACTTCCTTATACGATCTTATATCACTAAGCACTGGGTTTCACATGAACCGGTGATGACAACAGCAGAGAAGTGAGACCGCGGAATGCATGTGTAGGAGGACGACCCGTGTTCCCTACACGTTTTCCTTATCTGTTTCACACCGAAGAAAGGGACTAAGTACAGAAACCGCGGATTATCGATATCTTTAAGAACAGGCTTGAGTGAGAATTTGAAGGCCAGTGTAAAAGTTCTATGATTTGAGTGATCAGATGTTCACTACAAGTCTGATATTTGGCTTCTTCTCATCATGATCCTTTTTATGGTTTCACTGTTCCGGAGGTCTCTCACCTCTACCTGTGTTATTACTCCGGGAGAACACACCATAAAATAATGGTAATGGCAGAGTTTCACTTAGCCAGAGGAATTACGTAATGGATGGAATGAAATGTGCACGAATGTTCCGATGTGAAGTCATACTTCGGTAATTGTTTTATTCGATGTCGTACAAATAATTCATGGAATGGCCATTCAATCACCGCTGGAGGTTTGGGTTCCCATCCTGGGTACTGATAGTAGGAAGATTCTGATTATGGATATGTTTCTCTTTTATTTCTGGGTACATCATTGCCACAGATATGACAGCTCAAGTGACGTAGCTTCACTGGGGAAGAACACATGAAATATGAAGAGTTCACGATTGTCTGCCGGTACTACGTGGTACTTGAGACGCCGTATACAGGAGAAAATAAATCTATTTTTTGTGAAATTGTGGCTTATATCCCGTGACCACGTAGGGTTTAGAACGATTGCCATGGCCAAATACATTACTGAACGCTTGTGATTAAGTTGTTTCCCATTAACTGATGTTGGAATGCCGGAGACTTTAGAGTTAGAGTACTGTTCATTTCTAGCATGAAAGAATAGAATTCCACTGCATTTTGGGGGATTATTCGTCACATGTTGTGTGAAGGCCCTTTTGACAAAGTTGTGCGATGCTATTTTGCACGTTTTCTGTAATAAACCAATTAGTTCCCATATCTTCATGACACTCTCTTTTCAATCCGTCGGCCACCTTTGCTCTTCCTGTTTCTTGTAGAACCACAAACCTCTTTCACATAACCGAGATAATATTGCAGCTCTTACTCTTCGATAATAAACTGTGACTGTTTGCAACAATCTACCTTTCGTTTTCTGCTTGCTGTATTTGTCTAAACGCTTGCACCTGAACTTGGTCCCTCAAACCACCCTTCGTCATTCTACCTTGACTGTGCCTCCATGTCTCTAGTTATAGAAGTTAACCCACTTGCAGTTACAAAACCAAAAACATTCCCATCATGACCACTGCATAGCGTCCTAAATCGCATCGTTAACAAAGGTCCTCCATTATCAGCGAGTTCTCGCTAACTATTATCAAAACTACTATTTTTAGCCGAAGTAGTACGAGGACGTATGCTTAGCTAAGAGACAACTCTCCTGTCAGGATGCCATTATGACTCTTAATTCTGGATGGTTTGAAATACAACGGTTGTGGTGGAATGTGCATACTTCTTACTGAATTAGTTTACTAGGCACATCTTTTGGTTTAAAACACAGCGACTCAACAGCGCAACAAGTTTCGGCATTAACCAATTCCAAACAAAAAGACTTATCCTGCATTTTCCTAACATCCAATTCGTTAAGAGTGCCTCCTTTCATATATTTTGTTGCTGAGCAGGTTTCGGAAACCGAAACTACGACTGAACTTTGTATGTGTGACACAGAGCGTTTGGAACTTGGCTTACGATAAGACGCTCCAAAGATATCGGCATCTCTGTCGACAGCTCCTAATGTATCCTTGTTGCCGATTCCGTCATAATTCATTACAAAACAAAACGGTTGCTACTCTCGTCTATCTATTACCATGCCCGTTCAAGAACCTCCGCCATCTCGAAGGTCTTGTTTAATACCATTGTGGAGATTCACCAGAATGTTGGGGTGTCTTGCGATCACTTACCAAAACGTTTAGGAGAAGGCATTGCTCGAAAGAAGCAAAATCAGCTTACAGGTATCCAAGGAAACGTTCTTCAAAGTTCTAATGCTCGCATACCCAAGCAATACTGACATCGGTACCCTCATGATATGGGTAGTTGCCACCCAAATATTTGTGGAGATAATTGCACTATATTGTATATGGTTTGAGAATACCGTTATCATTTTATTACCGAAAGTTCTGGCCGGACAATACAGAAGATTCGGTGCAAACTGCTGAGCAATGAATCATTTTGACACTTTTTGAAAGTTCAATGCTTCATAAATAACGTGGATGAGCAGTTTACTAACTCTATTACAATCATCATCACCAACGTCATCAGCATATTTATCACCCGAATCATCGTCATCATCATCATCATCATCATCATCATCATCATCTTCTTCTTCTTCTTCTTCGTCCAATTTTTTTTTCATCACCCAAATGACACAATTTGTGACTTATCACCATCTAGATCAGATGATATCCTTCATGAATCCCTCATAGAAAATAGAAGTATATATTATCTATCGACGCAATATTGAGATTTCTTCACTCGTTGTTGGCTGAAACTGAAACGAATTTAAGTGTATGCTTTGCAGAGTTGAGCCAGTTTCATCGATACTTCGACATAGTAATTCAGATGACTCATGACACAACACTAAAATAATACACCTATTTAGTACGTCGTGTATATCATAGGGCTACGCATCTTTTATTTTCCTATGTCTCAAGACAGCAATACGGAGGCCCTACCCAATTCAGATCGGCTCGGTTGGCACCATTACTAGATGACAATTTGAATGAACTCCATTCCGAAAAGAATGATACAAAAGATAATTTCAGGACCAAATTCGCATATAATACAATATTTGGGCAGGCAAATGTGCCTTTAAACGATGGGCAAAGCAGAATAAATGTTGAAACAAAAAGCAACCCCATGGTTACAAGAAGGCCATTCAGCCAATGTAAACAAATTTAGAAAAACGGGCAATGGTTTTTCGTCTCACTTTTTTGGATTTACTTAAACAAGCCAGATGGATTCAGCTCCTGATATTGTGAAGTAACCAGTCTCGCAGAATCGGCAATCGCCTTATGCACAATAAGGACATTTACGCTACTTTATTGATTGTAGCTATTAAAGTCATGAACAGTTTGGCACAACAACGATCGCGGCATCATATAAATAACTCTAATCAGCCTTCTGAACAAAATACGCAGATGGGATTAGCAATTAACTGCTGCTGGCAAATGTCCAGTTGTGGAAGTACTTTTGCTGTTGCGGACATATTCAGGTGTTTTACTGGCCTTGTATTAGGCCAAATCCTTTCCAATCTCAGAAATTATTGTTTCAGTCATGATGTGGCCATCAGAACGAAGATGTATTTCACAAATTATTCAAGTGTGGTTCATGTCAATTCAATCGTAGGGAGCGTGTACAAAAGAAAAGTCTTTTTATAACATTGCTAGGGTTCTCTCTATAGTTGTTTTGTCGGTTAACAATTCTAACATTTTAGAAGAGAAAACAGGGTTCCAAATATGGATTCCAACTTCAAGTGGTATGTCCCGGCACTTTGATGTTAAGTCAAAGGCCTTCGGAAGCATTTATCGGTTTTGCGATTGCAACCGCTCATCAGGCATGCATACCTGGTATTCTTCTGCTTAGCCATCTCCATAACTGAACAGTCTTCATTTGGATTGCAGTTGTAATCTCAGTTTCAGTTTAAAGAGCATGTATGGACAAACAGTCTTCGTATAGAATCACGAGATGATTCAGAAGAAATTCTGTCCTGTCACCCAGACACAATAACACGTTATTTCAAGTTAAAATTTGAAATTTGGACCATTTGTACTCCTTCTGAACGTTATCCACGATAGCCCACTACATAACTCTCGAAGAATCACCGTTTGATTCTAAAAGTTGACTCGGAATCTATGAACGTATAATATACGAATCGAATGATATTTTAGCCATGAATCAGTTGTGTATTGCTCAAATATAGGGATGACTGCACTGAAGAGAATCCGATAGTTGGTGAGCGGTGACAACTGCAAAACAGATCTTATGATTCCGGGGAAATTTTGTCTTGGCCCCCGGATACAATAACTCTACTAAAAATGATTCATCACTAACTTTAAGAAGACAGCCTTGCGAACATCCTTTCGATGATGTTCAGATAAGCGTATCATAGTTCTTTCTTACTCCTACTTAAAACCCATGATAACGTCAAAACATTTGACCAAGCCAAATATTTCCTTCCAATAGAGAACTGAGTGAAATTCTTCATCAAATATTTCATTGTAATATTTCGCTCCCTTTACTTTCTGAAAAGAAATGTTGCAATAATTCAGGGATGGCTAGTGAATAATCCGAGGCTGCCAAACTATATGTGACCGACAGCAGCGGGCAATGTGGGAGAGCAACACAAGTCTGGACTGTGCGACTTCCAATTATTTAAAGCCATATAAGGTAGGGTTATGCGTGGACAGAATCATTGTAATGCTCAAATCACTACGGGTATGGCATTCAGTATATGACATTGATAGGTTTGATTCATTGATCATAATAAGTACGTTTTATTCCCTTTTCATATAGTTAACTGATGTAAAACATGCATCCATTAGGGATGTATACAGTGCTTTGCTATGCGACTAAAGAATGAAAAACGTGCACCGTGTCTGCGTTGACTCAAATTCAGGATTTGTTGTATTTAAATTCCGGGGCAAATCACCCTAATCCGATAAATTGAAGAACTGCTTATTCCAAACGGAGTAAGCCGGTGTTTTGTTGAAGTCTCAGGAACGCTTTGTCCACATTTACCGTTTCCATTCACTGCAGCTTTGCGAATTTGTAACAGATGGCCCTAAAACGAAAATTGGTTGGCCGTACACATTGGCATTTCTGATTATGGTCAATGGCTGAGCAATAAATTCACACTACAGCAATCGAAGTACATTTCAGGGCTTCATCTCCTTCGTGGTTTCAAACCTGTTTGCATTCAAATCCTACTTGTAAAAACACAACATCAATGTGACATTTTAGTAATTACATTCATCCTACTACTAGAAAGTATCACATGGGCAAAGCAACCTACAACTTATACGCATCTTACGACAGTGTAGGTCATATTCGTCAGCAAAGTGTGAAGGATTCTTACAGATGTGGTGCTGGCAAAATTCCTGTAACACTTCCTACCGACCAGTTCGTGCAATCACCACAGGAACCTTGCAGAACGATACAAAGCATTTTTACGACCAACTAGTAACATTTTCGTTGAGAAATATCACTTCACGTAAAAGGTGAATCATTAGTTAATTCAGTTTAACAGCTAATCACATTTGAACAGTAGCAGTAATGTGACTTCTTTTTTTCTCTTGACTGCTTCGGCGCGACAAGTTTTATGGTCTTTTCCTCCAGTAAATTACAGAGAATTTGTCAGGATAAACACTCACGCAAAGAGTTCAGGTCATGAACAGTTCCTCCTCGTGCAATCAATCGGCATTTCAGATTTCACTAGCACGGTAAAAGAAGATTTTGACCAAACCCCCTTTGTAGACAGCTGAAGTAAATTGGATAAATGAATGTTTTGTCTACTCTATGCTGTTTTACGATGAATGGTCTTCCGAAATGTTTCATCTGTACGTCTGGTCATCGAGATATCCATAAAACCGAGACCGGAGTCATTTCCTTTTTATACTTGATTGATAAGCTGGGATGTGTTGCTTTCGGCAGATAAAAAGACCTGCCAAAATGGTCATTCTCAAAAAAATGATATTATCGTCAACACTTTCGTACAAAGAAAACTGACCGTTTCTGACACGAGTTTGCTCAGTCATTCCCAAAAAGATATCTGCCAGAGTAGGTTCCAAGAGCGCTATTCAGTGCAACATTACAGGTGTGTTTGTATTGCAGCATATAAAATTAAATTGTAAATTTCCTGTTAACAACAGAATGAGGTCCGTGAGGTGGGTTACAAGAATATATAGTTTTACATAATGGCTTACTTCGAAATCCTGTTTTCAAGTTAAATATCTGACTCGGATCTTGGTATACAAAGCAACTCCTGTGCGACTGAAGTGCTGCTTGTGAAAAAGAACTAAACTGCTATTAGGCAATAAAGAGAAGCAAAGGATGTAGTACTCATTCAATCAGGTGAGAGGTGAAGTGTCATCACCATGAAGACACAGGTCAATCTCAATATCTGATAACAATTTGGGGGGATATACGACGTTTTCATCTGAATTCAACCCCAAAGAACAACGCGCTCGTAGAAAAACAGGTCACACGACAGCTCCAGATATTACGTTTGAATGAACTGAACTCTATGGATCTGCATAGGACCTGGCACTGATGGGTACGCACATACCGAAACTGGGGTGTCCTTCAAAAATCCATAAATCCGGTGTTCCCTAAAGACCTGTTTTATGTTTGCAAAACTCAGCTTTTCACACAGTTGCACAGTGGTTCGCGGGTATTCCACCTCCTGTCAAATAACACATGACGGGACACTTTAATAAGGACCGATGCGAACTGCCAGATACCTAAGATCAGATATCTTTAAGTCCCTAAAAGACGGTTTTTGTCAACTTCGATCCACTTTTCACCGCTGTACCCCTAAGGGAGACAGTAGGTTGTTTATGCAACACAGTATAAACACCTAATTCAACTCTGCCTGATTCTGTTTCAAAAGTCAAGAACTCATTCTATTTTGCAGAGAATACATAAAATCTGGAATCTATTACAGGCAGACTGATACTGCTGCAATGAATAGCCGTCCTTGACCATCACTGCAAAATTTCACTTTGGGAATGACTGAGAAAGATACATCAAGTTTCACGTCTTCCGCCTGTTGTACTGTCATCGGTTTTGCTCTATTTGCCCACAATTTGTTGTAATACATTGATCTATAACTATGTGATGACCCACCTGAATAGATTTTGGTTACCACTAACGGGTCGGTGGGTAATGTAGAGACCAAACACGGGGAGGATAACATATGGTTCTACACCAAGAATCACAATGGACACCTCAGCGAATATAGCTGGACATGAAAATTTCATGAAAGGAAAAACTTCGATTAGATGAAAGCTGTAATGGGTTGTCCCTGGTTTCTCCAAGGGCACTAGTCGCTCTCATCTACCACAGTTCAGCAACGCCTAGCTCGAATGATAATTCATTTGTTCCATTAAATGATTCCTATATAGTGCACGGGTTTGAAAGTAAATACAGAAATCGATATACAAAGATAGAGGAGGGCAATCATCCACGTCAAACTAACAAGAAAAAAGGCCACTAGGGTGTTTCGTTACCATGCGTGACTGGGTTGCATTTCCACAGCTTTGTGAATCCGACGGTTATTTCGAAGGTCTCATTTAGGGTTCCTCAATGAAACCCGCTAATTTCAGTCATGCTTTCACTTTCACCTTCATGGCCAAACAAGCTGTTGAGAGTTTCATGGATCACGGAGCAACTGTGAGTTACCATTTGCCACAGCAACTCACATGTAAGTTTTTCTAAACTGAAAAATCTACATTTGCAGAGCACGGAGTGTAGTTTATATTTGCAACTATGTATTCTTGTTAAACCAAATAGTCTTGTGGGTGTTGTTATCTCCAAGATAAACCCTGAGAGGTAAGCATATTTTTTTACTTCTATGCGCCACTGAGTGGTTATGAGCTGTATGTGGGATGTCCAACCGATTAGCAAACAAGGAGCAAACAAACAATGCGATTTCTATGCAGTACTGGACGGTTAAATAAGTTACACTCACGTGAACACATCTGCACTTTAAAGGCAGAGGCTGAACGTTCGAGGTACCTTCTACACATTAGGATAATTTAGCTAGATTTGGATGCAGTACAGTATGATTTTTTGACAAATTGGTTGACACTCCAATGCATGGTCATTTAGTGATACACGTGACGGATTTCAAACCCAACGTTTGAAAAACCCAGAGAAGCAGCTATCAGACACTAAATTCACAGTACTACTGGCATTCAGTCCAAAAATAAATCAAGCTTTTTCCCAAGTGAAATAAATCCTTGATGATAGCTGATTGATGGAAGTCAGCCACCACATTACAGCTATGACAGGGGCCCATGTGTAAAACAATGAAATTTCAAACCAGAAATTGCTTCTGATTCAGGGGTATGTGATTCAACATGTTTAAGATTAATTCATCATGACGTGTCCAATTTAGGATCACGACTTGAACCGAACAGTTCACAATTTGTTTATTTTGCTTTGTAAGCATAATCGGTATCGTAAATCAGCGGAGTTCTAACTGGTACTCAATTCATGATGTGGGTGACTGAGGTCACATAGGCTACCACCAGAAACTTCAGAGAAGTATTTCTCAGGAGCTAGTTTCTAAGTAGGTATTCATCACCTGCCTTCCAGTATCATGGTTTTCAGAACTTTTGTAATACGCCATGAATAAAGATATAGGCCACGGCTACTGCTACTACTACTGATGCAACTATTATCATTATCGTCAGTACCATCAAAAATACTACTACCATTACTACTACTATACTATTTCTGCATCTGCCATTATTACTGGTACGATAAAAATAATAACAATAATCCTGATAATAACGATAATGCATTTATTAGTCAAGTGGTCGGAGTCTTTTCTAAAATAATTTGTTTCACAGCACCTTTTGCTAAAGAGACGTTCATAGGTTGGGTCCATCGACCACTGACAGCGAGCTGTAGAAGTCAGTCGGCCTAATATGTATTTCGGAGTCATATGTTCTGGGTTATATATATTTGGGAGTGAGAGAATATGCACAACGAGTGAATACTTTACAAATTCTATTCTGATTTTATGGGCTGCCATTTAGGCAGAAGCTTGGTCTCACTAGCTTTACACAAGCTATGGGCTGTGCACGACAACGGGCAGAATAATTTAGAGTTAATAACCATAATTATCTTAGTTTTATGGTTCCTTCAATCACAATGTCTATGAATATTCACAGAATGTGTTTTTGGCACAAGGAACCTGAATCATATGGGGTCCGCCGATCAACGATTATTCACCTGCTTTATTAACATCCGACTGTCCGGACCGTAATGGCGCAGTTGGTGGAGCAACTGCCCGGTATGCGGAAAGTAGCCGCTTCACGGCGTTCGACTGTTCTTTGTGAAAAATGCAAGTGGATTTTCCATTGCATATGAACATAAAAACAAATGACTTACAGTCGGGTGAGCAACCAAGATCATAAGTACAGAAAGTTCCCAGAGATATCTTAGTAGTGCAGTCATAAACAGCCCACTCAACAAGGAGTCTAACGATATTGTAGCTCAGCACGGTATTGGCGCAAACAGTGAAATAATACGTTTCCCGGGAGGAAAAACGCATTCTTCCAGTCACAAAACAAGAGAATATTCGTAGCTGAAACTTCCAAAGAATGAAGAGGATGAAGAAAAAGCAGTAACTGATGCAACCGATTCTGTCATTGAGGTTACATTTCAACGTTTTTATCGCCAAACGACTGAAAAGAATTTCTCGTTCTAGCTACTTTGATAAAGGTATTCTTGCTGGTTTTATGATTACCGAAAAGTAACCCAGCGGATTACAACCTATCAACAACAACTGGTTCCATGGAATACATTCAAAAGCCACCTATTATTGTTATTCCACTTGTTCGAAATTCCAAATCCTTCCTCCAGACCCACCTACACACTGGAGCAACAATGATCCTTTCTATGTTGGCCCACTTGTAGGCAAAGACCAATGAACGAAGTTTCCTACTGGTCATCGTCGTAGTTATTCCTAATTTCCACACAGCCTTATTTCGCCTCTGCTTCCTTCAACACGCATTCTAAGTTACTTTTATCCGAAAAAATCCGTGGCTACAAATTTCGACCATCTGCGTGCTGAAAATCTCCCAAGTATTGGTGCATATATGTCTCGAATGATACGAGTCATCATATCCTGAATGCGGACCATATTTTTGGTTATTTCAATCTTGCATCGTTTCATTTAGGCACGTCTGTCCGTTTCGTACCGGCATTCTACTGTGGTCCGCCTCATCTGCATTGGTTTCGCTTTTGGTGAACGGAAGCTAGCGTAATTTCGAATCAACTCACAAGCAGAACACTTACTTCATGTCTGAACAACTAAAATGGCTTTGCTGTTACTTCGCGTCTAGGTTGAATCAAGAAAAAGGTTTTTTCGTTTGTGAAAGCTTCAGGCAATTTTGCCAGTTTTTTAGGCAAGGGTCTATCCCATAAATCCGGTTTCCATAATGAGATATTACAAAGCGAGGGAAGCTAATGAAGAAGACATGTTAGGAGTAAAAATGCGATTAGACCTCCTCAGCTGAGTACAATCATTTATTCACTCCTCTGAAGGTCACATTTCAAATGGTAAATTCATTCACGGTAACATTGACGAGATTTGGCACGAAGACATCCAACAGTTTTCTAAAACTTTTGATGCTACTGAGGGATCATTTTTGAGGGCTGAAAGCTAAATCAAATCATTCATGTTATCGCCCATGAATTCACGAAAAATCCGACCGGATACCTATTAGCTGATTCACTGGAATACGGACTAATTTGCATCACGTTTCCAAATTTTTGTGAGAACTTTTAATCCCAGCCCCTTAACTGTCGACTAATGTTACAACTTGCGAGTAATAAATTGGTATGGTTTAAAATGTTCAAGTTTATTTTCACAAGAAGAGGATTAAATCAATATAATGATAAATGTTCATAAAGTGCTCATTAACCGCTAGCTCTTTGTCAACGAAAAGGCCCTGGATCTGGATATAACCTACCTGCTGGGAGTCTACCGACAGCCTCCAGTTGGTTGCAAAATACACCCCTGCTGAGAGTCGCTATGGGTTGTAGTATGCTCAAGCGATCTGAGTGCTGACGCATAAGAACTTGCCTTGTCAACTGTGGCTGTAACACGTAAGTTTTTAAGACACTAATTTCCAGATTTCTGTAAGTGGTTGAGTCCACAATGGAAATTCCTTGCAGTCATTCATTCTGCCTACAGATGTGATTCGAGCGAGTAGTATTTTATTTTATGTAGTATCGTGAATCACACGTGGCTTATAGTTAGCATTGTGCTTTCATAATTAATCCTAATTTGTTGTTTCTTTCATGGATTTATTTGGGTAATGCCACTATGCTGCCGTTGGTTATTCAATGACGTTTATCAGAAGCATTGCAAAAATTGTCGTCCTAGACACAAATTCAAATTATTCCTTTTCTTTACTTCAGAAGAGAAAAAAGATTTTTTAGCTGCAAGAAACTACATTCCTGGAGATAGCATTTTGACGAAATCAGTTATCCAGTACAGAAGAATAAACGGCTTCTTCATAGTTTTGTTAGGGTTTAATTGGTTAAATATGCAAACATTCAACCGCGGGGGAATAAATCCTATGTACACAAACTAATCATATCAGACAACGGAATGTATGTGGAGTTGAAGTCACATTGATACCATGATGGTAGGATTTTCCAGAACAGAAGCCGATTCAGCTTATCGATGATATTATAACGAAGACTGCAAGATGGGTGAGGACACTCGAATCTGGAGGGCCAAACAAGCTGAGTTTATGAAACACATGCAATCGTTTATATAGCCCTCTTTGCAGACCGCACCGATTCTGTGCCTGCTCGAGCATTTCAACTACGTTCTGCTCAGTTGCCTGTGGCCATTGGCTTGATTCTCTTGGGCACCATCCCTGTCCAGCTGGTCCGATTGTCCCGGTTGACGACTTGATCACTAGCCCCTCCCAAAGGCTATCTTGCTGGTCACCTGAGGTCCTGCTGCTTCCTATCCGCTAGTCCATATGTCTTCTTTGTATGCTTTGGGATGCCTTCGATATATTGGTCGTCTGTTCTTTGATCTGTGACTTTCAATGGGTCGGCCTGATTGGCTTGATCTTTGTGTCTTTTTGTTGATCCAGCGTTCTCTGATACAATATGTGGTTCCTATGGAATTCATCGGTGTTTCCTTTCTAGCTGTTCGTTGTCATATTCATCGATATTTAGTCCCCATTTTGTACGGCTGATAATATATCACGAAATGAGAAGGATCTTCGTGATTCTCTGACAGATCTACTCCCTCGATATTGTACTGTTGGGCACGCAGTGTTCCCTCAAAACCGGTGAACTTTTGTGTGAGTAGACCTCTCGTTCTTCTCAACCATTTCATGCAAAATTACCCATTAGTATATATAGGGTTTGTCGAAATTATCGACTAGTGACGATTTCTTGTGAATAATCTGTTTCAGTTTGAACTCATTAGGGATGATCAAATGTATTCGCTAATTTCAGATCCCCGTTGTAAAACAATCAGTGCCTATAAATAGGATGTAAAATTAGCACTACTTAGAAGTGCATTGATTTAAGCAAATAAACAATTTCTCCATTGCTATCTTTGTTTTCACAAAATTCCTGTATCTGCTTTCACCTGGTGAAACTTGCGTTTCAATCGTGAGAACCAAAAAGCTCGCAAATGACGTTCGTTTCTTATTTACCCACAATATTTTGCCGTGATAATTCATTCAGTCAACACTTTCCGTTTCTAGTCACGGTAAACTGACATTGTTCTTCGTAGGTGGAGAAATGCTACAACCAAGTAAGTTTATTCCAAATAACTTTCCTACTTTTCTATCTTCTCATGCAGAATGGTGAAATTGAATTGAAAGGTTTGTACAAGACAGTCAATAAGAGAAACATTTACAAAGTAGAATTATCTTGTTGTGATAGGCAAATGAATACATCTATTTCAAAACAACATTAGTGACGGACTGATTTTTGGTTGAACTAATCCCTGGTAGTTTCACAGATTGCATGTGCGTGGATAAAGTGGATAAAACTTTGGAAAACCGTCCAAGGAATATACTATCACTGATTCGAGCATTCAAATGAGCACCTGTTTTATTGGTTTGACAGAATGTCAGACAGATTCAAAAGTGGAAACTTTAAAAGAAGGCGCCGTGCATCAAATTATGTCTCAGCTGGCCAAATCCCAGGGTAGGTGGTGCTTCCGGTGGCTGACTGAATGACTGTTGATTGAATGGGTGTATATGATCCATTTATCATGTTATGGGTATTGGCAATTTTCATGATGTTGACCGTATTTTCCGATTCGTTTACGAAAAGTTATCACAGATGGATTATTGCAGAAACCACTTCAATATTCATAACAGACATTACTTTCGGTATCCTCAATATTCAGGTGGGCATTTAGTCCATGAAAGACTTTACACTACTACAAATTCATTCGTTTTACTCAAGCATTTCACATAAATTCTTTTTCTACTGATCAATCCCTTTAATCCAATATAATTTACAATCGCCTTGCTCGTATTGAATTCTTTTAGGCAACTTATCAAATTATTGCGTTGACATATGCACAAATAAAATATTTCATTCGAATATGCAGGCCTAATGCTTGGTGAACAAACTAAAGTGATACTTTTTTCTCCGCTTTCGTAGTTCTTGAATGAATGACTCAGTTGATGGATAAAAAGGACTCTTCCAATGACTTTTCTGACAAAAACGCGGAAATTGGTTTAATCCACGGGAATATGTTTGATAAGTGGTCAGTGAAAAATTGTAGTGTCCAAGAGGCCATAAGTGTGGTCAAAATAATTACGGACCGGTTATTATTTTTACCATCTTGATGAAAACCAACGGGATATACAAGCAAGCGGTTTTGTGCTGCAGTTACTACTTTGCGGAAACTCTGAATCTAGCTATGTTATCCCGTTCTGAATAAATTATATGACACAACCAAGTGCAAATGCTCCGTTTGGCTGGTTGACTATGCCATCCAATAAAAACAATTTGAAAGTCTCCTGGTTTGATAAGTAAAATTATAACTAGAAACTAAGTTTTGTTCCTCTTCCTCGTGCTCTTCGTCGTTGATCTTTTTTTGTTCAAGACTCAGTTGCCTGAATCGAATGGGATGAAAATGAACCGGACCTTTCTTTACCCTCGTACAACCATTTGCTCGTCTACTCTGTACATATTAGCCCTGGATTCTGTGTCAACCATGCCTTTAATTTGTATTTGCTCTTGTCCCAAGTTCTGACCTCATCTGATCGTAGCACTCGTCACTAAACCTCCTATACAACGCTTCTTTCCCGTTTCGTTTCGTCGTTCACGGACACGCTGGATTCGACACTGGCTCCATCAGTGCTGTTATTCAGGTAACCTCATCCCTATTCTCTTATTCATTCTTGTACCCTATTGAGTTATCGCTATCGTACTGATATACCTTCCGACTCATTATCTACATTATCTGTTAGACAGTTAATCTTCATTTCGAGTGAAGCCACTGTAAGTTCAAGTGCTTCTCCTGTAACTTCCGCTGGCACTGAGTAACCTCAAGTGAATTCCTCAGTAGCATTTCTTTCTAAATACAGACAAGTGATTTGCTAGACAACGGTCACTATAGTCAACTGTAGTCGAGAAATTTCTCTGCCTCGCAATGATCCCCATCGTGCTGATAAATTTCATCATCGGTGAGATTAGTTCTCGTTGATAACTGTAACAGCTTTTGGGTGAGCCTGTGCGAAGTGTAAGATACATGACCACTGTTTGCTACCTGCGCCTCAGTGACTGTGAGGTGGACAGGAAGTACGATCCATGATTTAACCAATGGCTAGTTTACACTCAAAGTAGATTTTAGCTACTAAGTCCGCTGCATGGTCGGAGGACAATGAAAAAAGACAGATTGAGAGGCCCAACAAAGTGGTGGCGTTAGTTGATCTTGTTTGACAACCGTTTGCTTCTTTTACCAGATGATGAAATCATGTAACTGAAGCACGAAATGGACGCAAATAATTTTGAGGTGCGGGCAACTGCTACCAGAGTTACCAATGGATACTTATTAGTGAAAAAGATTTTGACCACTGAGATAGGAGATATTAGGATAGCGAGACCTGCCGGCCTGCATCACTGACTCATTCATGAAATCTCGATTATTGATGGCAGAATGACTTCAAACTTTATGAGGTGAAACAAACGGGATACGTACTGGAGTGACACTAATAGATAACATAGGACACAGTTGTGTACCGCGGTTACAATATCTCAATAATTACTGAAGTATGGGCACCACAATTGCAAGGCTTTCCTAATACTATAATTAAGATGCCAAAAGAAAGTACATCACGCCTATTAAGTAGTATTCTTAGTTGAACTTCAATCACGCTGAATGGAATGTTCTCCCTGCAAAGAACACCTTTGCCGTACAAGAAAATGTTCTCTATGGAAAACCTCCAATGGTCCACTGAACGCACCAGAACTGAACGAGAAACAATTTCACCGGGGTTTCCCCGCCGGGCATAGAACATTTGCAAATAAAAAATGGCTTCCTACTTCATTCTCCGGAAAAGATTGTTTATGCATTTTATCCACAGATTTGTTATCAGTTTTCCAACCTGGGAAAACGCCCGACTCATTTCAGACTCACATGGTTCTACATTCCAGCCTTCGAAATGTAAGGAGATGAATAAGAGGCGAAGACGTTTGCAGAAGCAAGTTATGAAAAGCCTTAAGAATGATCGCGAAAATTGGTGGGTCAAGGTAGCCGAAGAAATGGAAATAGCTGCTGCTTCAGGTCCCAATCAAAAATTGTTCAAACGTATACGTGACACCGGTGGACAATGCACCCAGGTCAGTGGAACGATTCTCGATAGAAATGAGGACCCATCCATGGCAAACAGCAAAGGCTTGACATTTGGACCGAATACTTCAAGGAACAGTTCAGCTGGCCGTAAGCTACTGTGATTACCCCTTGGTCAACAACTGCGACACCATGGGTGGTATCGCTTGAGCCCCATCGGAAGTAGTAGAGTCATGTATTCGATTACTAAATCGAGGGAAAGCGGCAAGTCATGATGAACTTCCTCCATATCTTTTCCAACTGGGTGAAGATGCTTTGATAAAATCACTTACCTTCTCGCTTCGTGACCGTGGGAACGAGGAGCGTATTCCGTTATTATGGAGTGAGTCGTTGACTGTTCCCTTCTCCAAGAAGGGAATATGAAATGGCTGTAGTAACCATCGTGGGATTCGCTTAATTCCGACAGTTACCAAAATATTAGCCTCGATTCTGCTGTACCATCTTACACCGGCTTGCAAGAGCTGGATTTCGACCAGATCGAGGATGCATCGACCAGATTTTCCCTCTTCGCTGACTACTTGAAAAGCTTTATTCGCAACGCCGACTGAGATTAACGGTTTTCTTAGACTTAAAAGGCATCTTCGATTCTGTTGATCGAACAGCACTTTTCAGTGCTCTTCATCAAAAAGGCATGGCACTGGAGTTATTGAACCTACTGAGACCATTGTATTTTCATACTTTTGGCCACGTTAGAGCTTACGGTGAACTTTCCGGTCTGTTCTAAACGACGAGCGGCGTTCGACAAGGATGTCCCATATCTCCATTCCTAATAAAATTCTTTATGGACGAAATAATGGGGAGTGAGCTGCAAAATCTTCAGGATGTATGTGTCGAACTAGGAAATAGTAAAAAGCTATATGAACTGAAATACTCGGACAATGGTGTCTGCTTGTTCGAATCAACAGAATATGCTCAACGTTCACTAGATAGACTTGGGAAAGCTGTAGCTGCATTCGGCATGCGCTTTGCACCTTCAAAGTGTAAGGTGATGTGACAAGACTGGACGTCAAAGATTCCGAGCTTGATGCTCAATGGGGAGGTGTTGTCAGTTGTCGACCATTTCACCTACGATGGCAGCAGCTTGACGGCGGATGGAAGCACAGTAGTAGAGGTGAGCACGCATATATCTAAGGCTCGAGGGAAGTAAGCTGGAATGAAGCACTTGTGGCGCCGACCTAATATTTCTCTGAGGTTGAAAGGTAGTTTGTACTGTGCAGCAGTGCATTAAGTCTTGTTGTATGGTTGCGAGACTTGGAGTCTGCGTGCAGAAGATATTCGTTTTCTTGAGGTTTCAGACCACTAATGTTTACGTAGCATCACTATGAGTGGGTGGAATATCCGAGTAAGCGACGATAAGGTCAGAAAGCGAGTATTGCGTAATAATTCGGAGAACGCTCTGTCACAGCGTATCCAGCTTGGTAAACTTCTTTGGTTGGGGCACGTGTTACGTATGGCAAACACACGTCTATCATACCGTGTCCAACTCTCCGTTCCTCCTTAGGAGTGGTAAAAAACACGTGGAGGTCGAAAGATGACGTGGTACCGAGGAATGAGAATGTATACAGTTAACTTAGGAAAAGTGGGTGCTTCACGTCATCTTGATTGAGGTTCAGAAGATCCATCAACCAGTTGGCTGGAGACACTGAAGGATATGGCTGCGAACCGCGAACAGTGGCGATCGTGTTGTCACTTTCTATTGAATCAGAATGTTTGATCGGTGTACGCTTGTACAATTAGACTGTGTATTCCGTGTGTTGGCTAATAGGGCATTCTTTTCTTTTCCCACCCATATAGGTCCACTCCCTGTCCATCTTGTATATTCATACTTTTTAATTCAACGTGCAACATGGTGAGAAAGGCAGTGGTCAGTGGGGCTTGCCCTACTGTTTAACGCTGTACGATGATGATGATGATGACACTCCAGATATCAGGGTTCGGCTGCCGGTCGTTCATTTTTTATACAACAAGTTTATATTTCGAATCGTGAATAATGCAAGCCCCATGTAAATTAGCGAAGTGTTTTCTGACATGGGAGAAGCAAAGGATAAGTTGACTTTGATGCTTAGCTGCCGTGCATCCGGTGAAAATGCAAAAAAACCTTATGGTCATCGGGAAAACTGACAATAGGAGGTGAGTTTAACGTTCACCGCAAATTGAAGGTATTTATGAGAACAATCGTAGCCTTGAGATATTGAGCAATCCATTTTGGGGAGCTTAAGACTTTGAAATAATATACTTGTTGCGAAGGTCGGTAAAATCGCTGCATTGTGGGTAATTTGCATGGCGCAGTCACAGCGTTACTTGAGCCACATTGCTGTCGTTATATATATATATATATATATATATATATATATGTACTTGTTTGAACACAGTTGTTTTTCGGCCAACAAACTACCACCAAATATGTTACAAGTCAGATCAGGATTTCATTTCAGACAAATTGACATCCGTGCTGTAAAGAAGAAAACGAAGATCCTCTACAGACACAAACTGCAAGAAATCTAACTATACCTACACCGGACCGACGCACGGGACTGAACAAGAGTAAGATCAAAATGCGGTGGGTGTGAAGTATCAATAAGCATTTTCTTTGCAATGCAGTGGATGCTATGTGGATATTTCCAATACTAGGTCATTTAGGGTTATACCAGAAAGAAGACTAATGATGAGTAAGCTTCTGCGAAGAGTGGTGAAATCCTTTTTATAAACCTGGAAAACTAACAATGAACGATAAGGAATGGTAGGTAATACACACTGAACTCATAAAAGTGGAATAACAATTCGTGGAGCACCAAATTATCGCGGATTTCTTATTCCATATGACATCTGAAGCTGTTCCCCCACTGTTGTTTCAGTGTGGAAATACCAATGCTGATAATGTTGCAGCCTAACACCAAGATACTTCACGCGGTAAATACGTGCGAGGGGGATAGCTTTATTGATGTAAGTATCTCCCATTATCCATGAGTCGAGAAAGGAAGAAATAAATTCTTGATATGCATTACTTTTCAACAAAAGATCAGAATGATTAAAGAAGTTCTGAATCTGTGAAATATTTGCAGTGAATTCGTCATAGTCTGGTCTATTTGAGAAAGACTTAGGCTAAATAACGTCATCAGCATATTTGAAGTTGCGAACTGGGTGGGAGACCGACAAATCATTAATGAATGCTAAAACAGATACGGAGAAACAACAACATTTGACTTACACCGGCAACGGTTAAGATATGTTCAGACTACATTCCGCCTACTTAGATGCACTGTTTCTTCCGGAGAAATAGTGTTTCAGTCAGTTCGGTAAATAAGAGGGGCTGTCAAAAGTTTCCAGTGATCGTAATCAAAAAACCCACAAAAGGAAAACTAGAAAAAGGCCACTTCGTAGGAGTCTTGTAGTTTTATTGACGGATTTTCAGGTAACCGTCAAAACCATTATGGGTATTGACAGTTTAACTAGTCATGCTATGCTCCTTCGCAGGTTTTGTTGGCGTTTTTCGGCGCAAAATGGGTTATTTTGCATGGGTAGGTATCTTTCTTTGTATTGTTATCATTTATTTGTACAACGTCACAAATTTTTCGTCATTGTCGACGCCTGAATCAGCATATTACGAGGCCGTACGATTGAGCATTGATTCCAGTTGTATTTGCTATATTTGGCTTATTTGTTGGCCCTCCACGTTGCCGTGATTGAATTACCTTGGCTAAACATAATGCAGCTACCAATTCAAGTCTTCCTAACTGTTTCTGAGTAGCGAGCTGAGCCAGACCGAGAGGAATTAACCTAGACGAATGTGGCAATCGTATCCACTTGAGCAGTCGCACGCACTGTTGCAAAACAAACAATAACCGCAGCAGTGTATTTTGCCAGACCGAGAAAACGCAGAAAATATTCGTTCATCAGGTGAATCAAAAATTTCACGATTGAATAGTGTGTGCCCTACCAAGTCATTTGATCGGAATAACGGCTTTTTAGGTTATAATTTATATGAATTGGTTTAAATTAGCTTCAACAATTTCCATTACTTCACATCACATTACATCCAGTTACTTCGCTTTTGGGTCTTCCGTATTCTCTGTTCAGACAATCGGTTACCAGGGAACAGGGAAAGTTGTCGGAAACGTTTTCAAAGAAGTCTATGTTTTGTATCAACTGTGTCGATGTATGCTCCTTTCAAGAGGTTTCCATAAAGAACTATAACGGATATTGACAAATAGTTGCGTGGACCCGTCGGAGCTTACGTCGAGAACGATAACACCGGGGTCGCAGTTTGCGGTGTTTGATGTGACTAGTAGTGAAAAATGGGTGGAAAATGTTTCCCGGAAGAATCTGATCGTTTTTGAAGTTATTGCTGCCAACTGTCTACGCGTATCCTGTGTTCCACTTTTCGTTTATTCACCAATATACTTGAACACTCTTTTATTATTATTCAGAGACATTTCCTTCGTCCATCTGTGGATCCTGTTTTATTGGTAAGTTCACGTCTTTATATTCATTGTTACCCTTCGGACCTGGAAAGTCAAGCCCTTCATTTCTAATTTATCATTCACATTTTCAAAAACCTAATTAGTTGAACTACTTGATTATCTTATAGTTGTCTGAAGCAAAACGTATTATTTTTTTCCATTTAAACTAAGTCTACCTTAATACACGAGGGCGGATACAACTATAAAGTGCAGAGCAAATGCAAATCGATGCCAACCTCTCTCAATGCGACAACCAAAATAGTTTTTATATAATGTGGAGTCCATTTTTTGGATTAAAGTGTATCCATTAGGATTTTTTGTTTGTATACATACACGAGTGATCGTACGAACTCTAGAAGGAAAGACCAGATTTCCTGGGTACCCGTTGGTTTGGTTTAATAATCCTTTCGGAGAATAATGAAACCATATTTTTTTAAAGGGAATGGTTTGCGTAGAAAACCTTTCCAATTCTTATCTAGTTCACCATAATTTCTATTTTCTCTATAGTTTCTGCCAGTCAGAAGATTTTTAGTGAGTTCCGCAATTTTATCATTACCTTTATTTGAACTCGCAGCAGCAAAATATACTGACTTCATGTTTTCCACAACAAAGAACTGCGTTCTATACTGAAGCTTTCTGTGTGATTTTCTGTGTGTTTTACGGACAGAATGAAAAAAATACAACTCGGATTGGTTGCTGGTGGAAATGTGCCTTAGAAATGAAACTGTTGAGTAACTTATGTCTGATAGCATGGATAACTCCGTGATAAAAATCCCATTTTGAGTTTACTTCCAATATGATCACAATGAAGATTGTTTACAGTTTTTTCCGTTTGTATCAACTCTGATATGTACGAAAATTCTAACAATCCTGTCGGATATGCAATACGTATCAATGGCTATTGATTTGTTGAAAGAATATAATAATAAAGTTAATCCAGTTCGCTCCGCGTATGGAATACATCTTCAGCGGACTAAGTGGCTGGAATGATTGCGCTTTCAAAACATTTAAACAACGGAAAAAGGAAGTGACAGAGCTCGGGTTTTATTATATTTATAACAGAGCGTGTAATGTTAACCAATTTGTGCTTACTGGTATTTTACCGAACAATAAAATTGCGCCAAATTACTGGAAATTAGTATTTTAAAGGAAAAGCCAAAGTGAGTAGTCAGGGTAGTGCATTCACCCCAAATAATTTACCCATATAAGAAAGAGAAGGCAGCTGATCCGAAAGAGGCGATCTATTTTTTTCTCGGATCTCATCATGTATACTTGTTCTCAAATGCGCTTTTTAGTGATTTTCTAACAAAGCCTAAAATTTTAAAGTGGGATTCAATATTATTATATAGAATCACCTTCGTATAATTATTAGAGCTCTCTAGATGCAACTCAGCGCAGGCAGCAAAACCAATATAATCAACACTTGACTGAATTGCATGTTGGTAGTGAACAAACTACGCGAATCGACATTGTGCTCACACACTAGCCGACTTCAGAGAATGCCGGCTTGGTGTCCCATTTTCGCTGTCTCTCCAAAAGGCAAAACACAGATCAAGATAGAAGTGAATCGCATGACTGAAAAATGTGAGCTAGATCCATATGCACCAGATGATGCATTATCAGAAATGAAGCTTTTTGTCTGTTGCCAGTTTGAATTGGAAACGAAATCTCTAATTTTACTATTAAGTACTGATTCAGCAAACAAATACCTCTGACGCAAAGATGTAAACAGAGAATTTGGTCGGCGCATGCGAACAAATGATGCTTAAAACGAACTTAAGATTTCTGGAAAGAGCAATGGTAATGACTGGTTCGTTATTGTTTTAAAAACCATGCTAGTCGTTGGCATACTACTGGTGAATCATTGCACACAATATACTGGGAGTGCCAAAGTGAGGGCTGCATTGTTCGCAGACCTTTGGAGATTGAAGAGTATATACAGCTGGATCCGAAATTCGCGGATACATCATTCAGTTCAGCTGTTCGTAGGTTTTCTGAACGGCCGGATATTTTCAAAAATACGCCGCAATACCTCCATTATTTGACCTTAATGACGTGAAAACAAATCTGTGTACTGTGCATGTATTCATCATAAACTTAGATAGAGTTCGTCGTGCAACTAAGTGGCACAGTAACCTACTCATTTTGCTCTAACAACTGGCCGGTGTGAGAATGCCGAATCTGTGTTGAGCTGATCACAAATCCAAGGAACTGTTCGATCCGTCATATCAGTCAGAACCAACTTTTTTGATACCGGAATCGTTTTTCAAGTATTACGTCAGTACACTTGATCGTCGATGGCAATGCACCTTGATAAATGCAGGATGGTTGGAATGTGGATGCACAAGAAAAACCCAGACGCTTACTTTGCATAATCAACTGAAAAATTCAATTCCTTTATGTACAAAAAACATATAGTGAAGAAACTCGTCTTCGGTAAAGTCATCTTTTTGGCTAATGCAGGTACATTTAGAGGTTAGAATTTCTTAAATCATGAACAATATCTGTGCGTTAGAATGTGATTGGGTGGAGAATAAAGCCGGTGCTGTCTAGTGTGGAAAGATAGGAAGGAAAATTTTGTTGTTGCTTGGTTGGATATAGGACCAGTGGAACAGCGAACACGGGTTTCGAGAATTATCCATTGCCGGTTTCAACCAAAGCTCAGCAGGTGGGTCATACTGAGTTCCAAGGTCAGTCTCAGATCGTGATCAGGCCAGTTTGAGTGCTTCAATGAAACGCTGTTGAAAACAGCCTCTGCTGTTGCTAGATGTTCTTTTTGAGCGGCTTTCGGCGCGTTCGTAAGGACTCTGTATACTACATCTAAAGCGTCGTCATTTACGAAATGATCAGTGTCTGCTAGGTGCGCCACAGTTGCTCTGGCAACGGATTCTCTGTTTCTCGTCGTCAGTCAAACCGGTTTGTGTTCTTTGATCCTTCATGATAGTTTCCTGTGTATTCTGCAGAACACAAGCAAATAAACGAATATGTTAGCACCGACGAGATGAGAACAGGTAACTTGTCTTTGAGGTTTGCTCAGATCACTGATCGACTGGTTAAGATGGCTCGTAGTTTAGCAGCGGGAACGGTGTCACCTGTTGCCTTTTTGCGGCTCATCATAGTAACTCGTTTTTTCCCGTCTCACGAGAAGGAGTTAAATGAATGACTCTTTCCTAACGGTTACGAACTTATGTATCTGCTCTTTCTTCTATGTTCTTCCGAATGAAAGGTTCTCAATATCCGGTATTCAGAGGCGCTTGATTTGAGGTGTCTGATTCTTCACTCGCCATCTCCTCCTAGCAAATCATCCGCACACGAGTTGCTAGGGAAAGAAGAAGGCACAAATCTGGCAAAATTATTGTACTGGCCTGCCCTCGTTGATTTGCGATGTATCCAACGAAGCCATTCACTATCAACACCTCTTACAAGTGATAGGTTAGGAGAAATGGAGGTATTTTATTTTTCTACTTCCGATGTAAGGTCAATCGCATTACGGGTTTGATTGAACTCCTACACCAATGACTCCAACCGTGTATAACGTTCAGTCAGAACAAAAATATCATCTACTTATCTACAATAGATGCGTAAACTTTCTACCGTATCACATGCTTCCCATTTTCTAGCTTAGCCATGAATGTCAGCCAATAAGGGACATATAGGCCACCCTATAGTGGCTTTATCTGTCTGACATGAGTCTCCGTTGAAAACTAACTGGACAGTGAAAGTGTATCGTACCAGTAGTTACCTAATTTTCTCTACCTGACTACCGAAGTCGATTCCCTTTTTATATTTTGAAGTCATAGAAAAAACGATCATCTCTAGAAGCAAGACTTCGGTGAAACAAATATGTCAAATTCAGAGAGGCCGTCTTTTGTACTCCAGCAATTTGCTCGCTAATCAGTTCCACAGATCGAAAGATGTCTTTCAGACTACGGGGGACAATCCTTCGGAGAGCCTGTCGCTGCACTGTTAGGTGTAGTACATCCATCTATAATTTTGATGGTGGTCCTGAAATCGTGCTTGACTCTCTGTATTTTATGGAATAAAGTAAATTTTTGAGAGATATAATCTGCGTTTTCCATAAGGATAATCTCAAACCCCTGTCTTGTTTGATCAAGATGGTATTATGGTTATTACTTGCCATTCTCAATGCTCCTCTGTAACAATTATCAAGGATACTGCTGTTTTATTGTCTAGACATAATCGACGCCAGAAATCAACTATGGTAAGTTTGAAACCATCAGCCACTTGCTGTGATGTCGATGTAAATAAGTAGGCTTTGGGGTTTAAATTTTAGAACTGGACCTTTATGTCTGATTGATCGTATTGATAGGTAGAACTTCAGAAATTCAGCCGTAGTATTATTGCCTTTAAAGTTGTTGTATCCAGGAAGCAAAAACATCTTCTCTTTTGTCTAGAAAAAAATGAAACACCACCAATTTTATTGTCTACCCAGTCACATTCTAACACATTGACATGGTTCATGATTTATGAGTTTCTTATCTACAAATGTACCTATTTTAGCCACAAGGATGTTGTTACCAAAAACGAGTATTTCCACTATTCGTGTTATCTATATATAACGGATCTAGATGAATGTAACTGTGAAAGACCTTGGACCTCGTCCAATTAGCTCCTGAAATTTATTAGTACGGTAATCAGGTAAAAAGCTTTGGAGAGTGATCAGCTTTTAGAAGGAAAATACCAAAAATATGGATATTTGCAGACCAAAAAAGTAAATGCTAAGTTGAAAGCGAGTTAGGGAAGGTGCATTTAGTTTACGCATTATCACTCAAAAGTAATAATTCAGAAAAAAAGTAAGTTGGTGAAAGTACTATGAAGTATTCACAATAATTCGTCTGCAACATGTCAGGATAAAAGGGTCAATCACTTTGTACCCAGCCGACTCACACCCTCGGGTATTCCATGGTATTCTGTCAAGAAAAGACCAAACCAGTGACACTTTTATAAGCGCATAAGTTTAATTAGGAAGCAGTTGCATTCGACCGTTCATCCTAACCTTTTTTGAAGGCTGCAACAAGAAACGTCTACCAGCTACTTAGGTTCATTGTCCGTTATCCAGACGTCAGCGACTGTCTACAATATGAGCTTGAATTTAGATATCATTCTGTGGTGGCACGTATGCGACTCCACTTATAACCATTGTTGTACTACGTTTCGGGTTACAATTTTCTAATCAAGCCATAATTTTAGTATTCTAATTCCATTCACTTCACTTTGATTGTCATGGTGTCATATACGCATTAGTGATTCGCTTGTCTAAGGAAGTATGATGCATGCATTGCTCTCAACTTTATTAGTTGAACGAAAACGGGATCTCGTCAGGTTTACTGTCCATCCGATTTTGATGTCTAAATTATTCACGAAAGAAAGTGGTTTATTTAGCATCGAAAACAAGCTGTTAGTTGTCGTGAAGTTGAGTTTTCATGCTTCAATTTACACAGGGATGAGTGCCGGAAAATAAAAGATATGACGTGCCGAATTCGCACAGGTTAAATCCTTTTGAATCATACCACAAATATTTCATGTCACATTCAACATCACTTTCACGAGAAGTATGATTGATGATGGATGTGGGACTTGCTGGTGTGATGACCAGTTTTGATTTCCGAGATCCACTCAGTCTTCAAGTATACCTTTATGCATTGTGTTTTTCTCTCATGGTAATTTTCGAGATATGCTGATGAATTTGGAAAAACAAGTGCTTACTTTAAATATTGTTCAAAATGATAAAATATTTCATTGGCCTGCAGCAATGTGTGAATCTATCATAACTGTTTCTAATAAGCATGTGCGCTCTTGAAATGAGTGAGCTCAGCGATTCCCTCAAACATTTTAATAAACGACAAGAGATTATCAGTCCGTTTGCATTCTTTTCAGTGACTGAACTAATAGTTTCACATCAGATCTCAGGCGTTAAAATAAATATTTCATAATCGATATATTTATGCTTCAGTGAAACGACGCAAAATCCAATACCCGCCTCTGAATATTGATTCACACATTATTGCTCACGTTGAGCATAAAGCCTGTCAAAATATGGATAGTCGTTCAAAAGAACATCAATCAATGATGTTGAAAGTGACGTCATTTTTATTATATGGATGAAAGTCTTTTGATTAATAAGTCACATTGTTGCGATAGTACCAATTTCTACGGCCGTGAATCTAGCAGTAACTTAGTCTTACCAGCTACACGCACGATTAAGGCAGAACACGATTACGGCCAGTAGGACCAATTCCAATGGAATAACCGTGTTCACCGATAATTTTCGTTTCTAAACAATACAGTACGCATAAATAAACGGTAATAAAAAGACTTACATCCAGGTGAGGAATCAAGGACAATGGACAGTAAACTTCCGAAAACCGGGACAGTGCAGAAAATAAAAAAAGTCCACATATCAGGCAACTGAACGGAATTATAGCACAGTTCGGTTGCAGTACAATCAGTAAATCAGGAGACCTTTACCGCAAGGAATCATTTATTAGTTTGCAAAGGCTTGAATTAGAATATATATGAATTGATAACGAGAATTAATAATAAATAAGTAAAACTAAGGTAAATCTGCGGGGCAAGCAAGAGCACGTGCCAACATGAATGGACACATCCTGCACTAGATCAGCTAATCCCGTTGACGTATGACGGCTAACGGTGGACCGCAGTGGAATAATGCTAAGACTGAGAGTTCGAGCTTCCGTCCGGTACCACAAATAAAACACTCATAGAATATATAATAATAGAATTGTAGACCTTCGAGGAAACAAGGTTATGGATGAGTACGTAAACCTTCCATAGAATACGCACCGTTAAACTCGAGTAAAAACCAATGTGAAACTAAGGAAACAAAGAAAATACGTTACGAGTTTCTGGGGCTCACTACCAATAAATAACTCACTGGAAAGAGAAGGACAAACTTTAATGAAGAAAAGTAATTAAAATACATGGTTATTAAAATAATTGAAATACTGTTTCCACCGTTTCGTCCAATAATGACGGTAACCGATATGACACATTAGACTATCAACGACAACAATCCGTCATTATTTCCAGAAAACCTATTTATAATCTATTAGGATGCCCTCGGAGGCAAAATCACTGGGGGTCGATTACATCACTTAAAGGTTTGTTTATGGTTAACTAAATATAATTGACGTCAAAATCGCAACATACTTTTGCAAAACAATTGGGTTGATTCGCCGCAACTTAGTTCTGTTCTGGGGTTGGCAATGCCTAACAAGCAGAGCCAACATTTTAAGTATGTATGTATAAGTAAAATTGTTTTTCTATGTATTCTATTCTGATATATTTTACCAAGTTCTGATTCTAGATTCATTCATGGAGAACTTCTATTTACAATGTAATACCATCGGCTGAGCTTACCCTATAAACTACGGGCAGCTTTTTCCTTCATGCGATAATATCTGTCAGTCCGCAATATGTCAGCCATCTTAGTAGCTTCGATGTGATTTCCGAAATAATCTGCCGTACTCCAAACACTGTAAACAGGGAGTAAGCACGCTTCGTATGATCACCAAGAGCACATGTGGTATAGCAGTGTGCCCTAGACTTTGTTCTTATTGAAACTGGTCCGTGAGATGATTTTTCTCATTTATACTACGCGAGGTAAATCACCAGCCGAGTTGGCAGCATAGGTGTGCGGTGCTTCAACGGTCATCACGGTACACCCTGAACCATATATATGTGGTTTGGTACGCTGACGACACCGGCTAATTCGACTCACATAATGCCTCAGATAGTCTAGTGTCTAGTCTTACATTGTTATACCACCTCTGGACGAAAGTTTGGAATATGTTGATACTTATTTTGTTTGTTGAAAGCCTTCATTTCAGCATGACCAAGTCAAGCAAGTAGAAAAATCACAAACTTGTTGGCATGCCTAGAATGAGAATCCTGCTTGCTTCTTTAGCAATGTGGGCGAGAGTGCGTGCAAAATGAGGAGCACAAGTTCAAAGCTTTGGGAACAGGATATGGAATTGAAACCACTCACTCATTCCGGAAAAATAACGAATGTCTAAACAAAAAGATTCGTGCATTTATTCGAAAACAGTACAATTTGTCCTCAACACATCGATCATTTTCTAGTACACCCTAGGACGGTTTTTAGGCTGAAGCCATTTGTCGTGAAATACGATTAAATATTTGGCAATGCGTGTGATTTTATCTTCGCTCAGCTATCAAGTCACAAGCGGTTACCAGTGTGCAGCTTTTAACAAGAAATATCAAATGACAAATGTCCAGTGGTAATACTAGAATTTACTGGCAGTATTTCACCCGCTTTTCATATATGACATAATTGTGTGCAACACTGATGGTAAGGGGCTGCGACAGGCGAACGCTGCCGAATGAGGAAGAAGTGTTAAATTTCAGTAGGTCATTTTATTTCATATATCTAACAGCTGCAGCATTATATTTCGAATTATATCTTGTTCAGCCGTACGTCATTTTGCTAGCATAGCCAGTGACACCAAGACTGAGGTATTTACGTTAGACAACAAAAATAAGCCTGCTACCTCTCAGTATCGTCAAATCGAGGACACAGTCGAAAAGAGCCAAAACAAAAACCTGTAAACAATAAATTGAATGGAAATTTATGCCCCTGAAAGCGAGACTTGGCCGTGTCACTTGACACAGAACGTCTTGCAGGCGGGTCTCGATGATCCCAAACAAGAAGTTCGGCGTTTCCTTCTTTGTTCAAAACGCGGAATCTCTGGCAATGCCGAATACTTGTCAAGAGAAAAGCTCGAGTGAATTGTAAACAAAATTCAAAATTCTAACTATCAGTGGGTAGCGGAACACACCTAGTTGATTTTAAGTGAATTCATGAAATGAGGCAATCATCTCCATTTAAATTCGACTGGCTTTTTCCTTGGTTTAAGCTGAACGAAGTCGTCGACGTGAGCCATTACTTCCCACCCTCTAATTACTCAGTCTAACATAGCAGTGTTCGACTACGATTTCGGTTTCTTTGATATAGGTTAACTCCATAACTTTTTAAAAACATGGTGGTCTTGGTTCACTCTCATTATCTTGCATAAAATATAAGTTTGACTTTGTGAAGAATAGGGAATTGTCCTTGTCGAAAAAATATTTTGAAGGTAAAAGTTCGATTTGTCAGGTTTGCAATGTTTTTACTGGAAAATCGTGACACGCAGTTTTGACTGTATGAATCCTGTCTTCGATAAACACATTCGATAATTCAATAGATTTCGTTAAGCTCAATCTGTAAAAGAGTTTTCAAATGCTTTTATCACAAATAATGACGGACCGGCTTTATCCGTGTGTAAGTCCTGTTGCACTCGATAGGTTGGGTTGCAGCTGGTAGACTGACTTGCAATCTGGTTATCCGTGGGTTTAATAAAATGAGGCAAAATATAGATCGAAAGGAAATTTTCACACTCAAATAACAATTGTAAAACATAATAAAGAGTGTTTTTATGGCTTATCATTCACATTATTATACATGTTTGCTACTAGGATCCAAACATTTCTTCTTTCTTGTTCGCTCGATTTGACTCAGATAATTTCCCACATCTTTTTTCGATATTCATCCACAAAAGTCTTTGCCATTTTGTTGGACTAATGCTGGTAAGATCGCCATGACCAGCCATAGAGCAATGGTAAATGGTCATGCCTCCATGCGTTACTCGGTGGGAATCACAAATCACATCACGTGAACATGCTACAATAAACAGATACAAATACAGCTAGGCTTCTATATTTCCAAGCGCAAATCCGACGGTTTACCAAAGTAAAGATTTTATAAGAGCCTTCGATGTCTTTGGGTTTTCAGTTTTGCTCAGCCTTAACGTGTAGTCTTGTTGACGTCAACATAAACTTCCTGTTTGCACCACATACTAGTATTCTAATCCACGCCAATAACGTCAGTTTAGACATGAGTAAAAATGTCCCATTATCCTCTGTCCGCTTGAGATGGGGGGGGGTTGTTATCTGAGCTGATTGTAGCAAACAACTCTTGAAGTAGTTGACAAAGCTTTTCAGCAGGGATCCCAAACAATGACATATTTTTCCTAAACTGTATCAGACTCCTAAACCATTGGAACAAGAAATATGGGTCCCAGCTCATAAAATACGTTTTGCTGCTTTTCTCAATGAATGGTCATCGTTTTATTGTTGACTAACTGACGATACTAATTTTTCCCTTTCTTAATCCGATCTACCTTCCTATTATGTAATACATTTGATTCTCTGGTTCCCTTCAACCATTTTCTTACTAGTGCAAGTAGCTGGAGGCGCGATAAACTGTATTTACTTTGATTCTTCATGACTCACAACAGATCTTTCTCATCGATCAAAACAACGGAATATCCAGTACATTCGCGTGCACCATTTGCATCATAGTAGTGCTTTTTTAACTCAGCTTCTGGTTCTAAATCATGGAAAATCTAAGGTTGAGTCTGAGAGAAAAAATATCGTTACTTCATTCAAGTCCGCTCTCGCATTTATTATATTTTGTCTCACTTCTTCTCCTGCATCGTTACCAAAATTAATTATTCAAGCGCATTGCTTTCAGTAATTACTTCTTCCGTGATTCTAACCTTGAAACCCGTTTCAAAGCAAGAATTGATCGACTGTCAGTTAAGCTTACATCTCTAAAAAGCAGAGTCTCTTCTTCTTTCTTTGAACAACGACTATTATATTTCAGTTGATTTGTCCACGAAATTCGCACTTCTTAAATGGCCCACTTTTGTACTCGATCGAGCAAACTACGTATCGGCAATCATATTCTATGGTCACAAATGAAAACAGGATTTTTAAAGAAATACTGAAAATTACAACATGCTGGGGATTTACGCGTATGTTCGATAATTTCTTCATTTCCTTGAATTAGAACTTGATGACCTGCGCTACTTATTTGAAGCACCAATAAGCCGAATTTGTTTGATAATCTGTATGTAAGTAAGTGCACAGTCAAATACAAAGTAATTCCTGTGATCCTTTTTGGTTGAGATTGAACATCGACTGTTTAAAACGTCCTAACAACACATTCATGAAGACGAAAACAGCAAATGTGATAGACTAATTATAAGAGTCACTCAGTTGCATGCGAATTAGAATAGCTTGCATAGAATCACACTTATCTATATTATGGATCACTATTTGCTAACCACGCAAGCTCTTTCAGGCAAAACGTTGCATCTTCACAGCAAGCCTCACTGAATATTGTCACCATATTGCTCGATGGTCGAAAATCGCAATTTTGCAGCTGGGCAATTGCTCGGGAACAGAGCCAAACTTAGGAAGATGAGAAATACTAATAACACTCACCAAATACTTGCAAAAGCCAGTGAGATTGCCTAAGTTGCTAAGTTCATGTGCACCAGGAGCATTTGAAGATATAATTGGGCTATTTCGAGTGGCTTTTTATTGTCTGGTTAGGAGGACAAGAAGAGAGTCCTTTGAAGTCTCACTAACTACTTATTATGCATAGGCCATTTGAGTTTTCAGAAATGAGTTTGCTACCAATTATTATCTGATGTACAGGACCCAATGGGTATCGGTCTCATGCAAAGAAAGTAGCACGCGATGTTTTACCTGACCCTTGTCAGATTCTAACGATCACAACAGACTACAGACTATTCAGACTGTACTGATGGTATATGACCAGCGATTGAGTCGATAAAATTCAATGTCGTCATTAGTCCAAGTACAGTAGAGCTTAGTAAGCAACCCTGAAAAGTAATTGAACAATAAGTAAGTGAAGTAAGTGAAAATGAGCTTTGGTTTACAAAACATTCATAAACAGGGAAAAGTCACACATACCTGGTAATACATGTTTTGAAAGCTCTGCTTTTTGTCTAAACTGGAGATTATGCTCTAAACTCCACTCACACGTAATTCCTGTTCTTCCTTTATACTAGTAGTTTGAGGGACTGACGCATGAAAGAAGCTTCCGTTTCATCAGAAACATCAAAAGCAGACCGAATCACTCCATTTTTATATAACTCTGTTTATCAACAACAAGAAAAACGTGTCAACACAAATTCTTTCATTTCGATTGCTTTTTCTGCCAATACTCACCGAACATCGAAAGTTGCGTATATGAAATCATGCTGCTCACATTTTACGAGTAGGTACTTGAAGAATGTTTGTGAATCCACTGGGCTGTACTCATATGAAATACTGAGCGGATAACAAAAATGATAATGTGAATAAGTATTTTAATTTCTCCAGGCTATTGAAAACCAAGTTACTCAGGAAGCATCCACTCACGTTGGAGAAGTGTACCAAGTACCTTGAAATCTGGTACAAAATATTTGTCCTGACCTAATAAATCAGAATCATGATTGAGTTTAACGTAAAAGAATTTTTAATTATTCATTTTTGTTCTGTTTTTGCAACATTCCATCGGTAACCTTCCGTTTTATAATCAAGTCTCTGTGTTTTTAGCGGAGTATATAAAAAAGTAGTCAACAAGATGATCTACGCTGATACAGAAAAGAGCTATTAAGTTCACCGTTGCAGTATATTATTTATCCTACACATTTGCTTTGTATGAAACAATGTCCTGGTATGAAAATTCCGTATCCAATTTTTGCGTGGGTGGAATGGAAAGTTTAAAATTTAGTTTTGGTGATTTGACTCACTCATCCATTGTGCTCGTGATGGTAGGAAGGCGAAAGCCGGAAATGATGAAGTATTCCCTTGTAGAAGTAAGCTTTTAGCGGAATAACCTAGATACCCCGATTGGCAATAGTATATTTTCAATTAGAAGTTGAGATAATAAAGCATGCAATGGACAAGGTGCCCCAAGTCGTCGATTTTCCAGGCCCAACGAATTTTATCGCAGAAATGAAAAGAGAAAAAGTCACGATGAAACTGAGTACCCAATGTACATTCAAGATGCCAGGACATAAGTATTTAGGTAAAAAGGAAGATGACAAAGTCAATATACCTCCCGTTTTCGCTCTGTAATCCCAGGGGCTATTTCAATCACTTTGGTTTTAATTCACGTAGCCATATATTTCAAAAAAGCATCACGTATGATCATTTGTTTATGAATTACGGTTCAAGGTCCTTCAAAGGATCGAAAACTGGATAGACTGTTCATATTATGAGAGGATGAACCCCGTGTGATGCGATATTTCTATAGCTAGTGATTTTTTTAACTCATTAGTTTTTCAGTTCATTAGAGAAAAGTGAGGCAGGGAAAATTCATGCAGATGGTTGAACTGACTGATGTCGAAACAACTTTGGAGTACATGTTCTTTGAATGGCATGTATTACGGCGGTTCTGGATTATACGCTTATGCGATAAATTAGCGAACATAGTCGGGGGAGGGCTACTGGATTGATGTGCTGCTCTTTGTTTGTTGTCTACAAGTTTCTTATGAGGAAAAGTCGCTACCGATAAATTAATGTTCACCTACAAAAGTACCGCGAATGTATGGAGAAAATGGTGGACAGCCTCAATGTAATCAAGAAGCACATCGCCGATTGGTAGGAACTTCCTCGATGAATATGGTAGACTTTGCCAATACTAGCGCTATCACATCAGAGACATTATTAACTATACCCTGTACTAAGTTGATTTTCAGATAAGGATTGCTGGACTTAATTTACAATGAGCGGTTTGGACGTCAGGTACGCGTCGGTCATTGTATTGCGAGGGCCGAACATCCTGCTAATGCTATGCATACCGAACTTGCCCGAACGTCAATATTTAACACTACTTCATGAGCACGGAATCCAGTGTTTCATTTCTCACTACCGCGAGGCATATGAATCATGGAGAGAGTCGTGTTTTTTATCACCGACTGAATGCAATTGATTTCCACCGCTCGAATTTCATCCACACACAAGTCCACATCTACTGCAGATTTTCGTCACTCTTTTGGTTTCTGGTTAAATTAACATAAACAACCAGTGATCATTACAATATACAAATTACGAACAGTTGAAAACTCAGTCAGAAAGATAGCCGGGTTAACCCTCAATCGTCTGCTGAACACGTACATTGAAAGACATAGAGCTCTCGTTAAGTGGCTCTCGAAAATAGTACAAGCCCGTTATGCAAACAGTGATTAACTTCTATGATACTGATTCCCAGTGAACAATGTGTTCAATTATACACAAATAAAGTCTTAATATGTAAACAGCCAACATCGAAAGATGGGGCACAATCCTTCAGATCCAAAGATAAGGCGTGAATTCACTTTATATGTGATCTCCGGTAGACTGTATACTTAAGTTCATAAATTAGCTGTTGAATGTTCAGCAGAGCAAACAGCTGACAGCGCTTATACGATTTCTGTTTTGGCCCGTAGCAGGCTTTTCCTTTGGTGTTCAGGAAAACATTTAAACGTCCTTGTTCCCCAGGACAGAATCAGTCTGTTCAGTAGAATCCTATAATTCAGGGATCTGCTCATTCGAGGCTAGTATTTGAGGTTTTGTCGCATCTCAGTTATTCCTTTGTTAAGGTGAAACAGTAATTTACGGCAGGGATTTCAAACTAGCTTGCAAATAAAGGTTTGGAACAGCCAAAGCTTCCCAGTTTACAAGGGAGAAGTGTCGATTTATTAGGATTGGATATGAAAATTTAGCTCCCCACGTCAAGAAGCTCCTTTCAACTGATTTAGTCCAGACACTATGGTATGCGTCACAGTATTTTAACTTCTATTTACCATACAGACGGTCTGTTTCTCATGCGCTTATGCATTTGTTTCCACGAAAACCGACACCCCTTAGTTTCTCACGCGCAAGATAAATTCATGTACAATCTAAATGGTTCTTACAATTTCAGGTTTTTTCTACTACAATTATAGATGCATGTCACCTTTTGTCTTTAGGCCATTTCTGTTTTGGTTCAATTTGTTAGCCCTATCTAGTCGTACCGATTCCTGAATATTAACAGATTTTACCGGGTACGTAGGCTTTCCACCGCGTTCTGTTCACATGCGCACTGACTCATCTTTTGCCGCGATGATCCCTTTGGCACTGCTTCTTACCGCGCATCCCCCACTCACGTGCTGATTCTCACCCGATCCCCTCTGTTGTAAGCACACGATTTACCAGGGTATATATATATATATATATATATATATATATATATATATATATATATATATATATATATATATATATATATATATATATATATATATATATATAATGTTTCTCTCTTCCTCTGCCTTGCCTGTTTGAATGATTAAACTGACCTTCCCGTTTTGTTCATGGCACGTTTTCATAGCCATGCTATTGAGGTTCTGGCCGCTGATCTAATAAAGTTACTCTCAATAATAAAAGCTTCTTCTAATAACCATTTGATTCGCTCCTACATCATCATTCCGTGAGCTTTCTGTGCCTTGTTGTCTTTTTTTGTTGTGAAGCCATTTTGCCTGTATTGACTCGTTAGTCGGTTTGCCTGATAATCTGCCTTACAGTACACTAAGTAAAATGAACTTGCGTCCACTGCCTCAAAACTTGGAATTGGCTCATCTGCAATTTATTTAACAAAGAGAGGACAATGCTTTATCAAGTGCGACAACAGAGCAGAATCAAAATTCAATGAGTAGTGCAGAAAAGCACATCACATGGACTTCCCGGATTTACCCAGATATTTGGGTAAACCGTGGACTGAGGAGGCGATAGTATCCGCGGTGAGTCTGTTCGGCTTATAAGTAAATTGTAAGAGTCCACCGGGAGGATTTATGGGATAATTCAGATGTTTCCGAATGTCAATTTCTTTAGGCCTAATATTGGATAAAGTTGGAGTAATGGAACGAACACGTTTATAGTTTACATTAGATGTACAAAGTCTGAGCATGGCAACATTAGTGGCAGGTGCCTAGTAGTCGAAAATAGAAAAAGAGCACACGACGCTGTGAACCACAGCACTCTGTGCAAAAGACCCTGAGGTGATTTTGGAGGTTCGTGAAACCTTGTATACATTTGTAGAGAATGGAGTTGTATGCACACCTTCTTCTGGAATAAGTCCATCAAAAAAGATGGAAGTCAACAAATGCAAAGTCAAAAATGCAAGATGCAAGAATCTTTTTGATCTTCTCAAGTTGGTACGTAAAAATCTGGGATCTTCGTTCTAACGGAGCACAGAACAGTAGCGCATCTTCAGACAATGTTGAACCAATTGACAAGCGGTTCGTTGAATCTGATAGGCGATAGTCACGGCACACATTTTATATCAGCTCTTTCCGTGCCCACAGTGGCGGTCGTAATCTGTTTATCAATACTGCCTCAGAGAAGGCTAGGGGACTTGGCCTCCGATATTGTACAATTACTCGGAACCGTTGATCCGAATTGATCTGAGGTATAAAAGCCGGTTTTCTCTTGATCGTTTGCTATCCGCGCCAAGGATAATTGCACTAACCACTTCGGTCACTGCTCAACATTCTCAGAGTGTGACAGCCATCTGTTTTGATTATGCTGGTGTCACCGTTGCTGCTGGTAAACTGATTAACGACGTGATGTGCATTCAGTCCTTGAGGGTCCAGCTTTTTGATGGTTTGCAAAACCTACCATTCAGCCGCCAAAAAGGTGCGCTTAAGAGCACATTTAGGACTCTGATCAATTTAGTCGAACATAAAATTGCACCCAAAAGGTAGCCACAAAAAGAACCTTATTTCTCAGTCGTTTAGATGATACAATACAGTTATACTGTATGGGTTAAACCCTTCTATTTATTGAATTTCAATGAACTCATCAGGGTTACAATTTGCGACGAGGGTTGGGTCCAGAATCCATCATTCTTCTGCAACCGGTTTGCAGAATAAGGTTTTGCTCAAACCTAATGTTTAGACAAAGGACAAGAGACTGGAAAACGGAATGTTTTATCCGCTCTATCATGCTTCACGATGGATAGTTTTAGGACTGTTCCATCTACACGTCCAGTTATCAGGATATCCGAAAAGCGAGACTATTTTCACTTTCCATTTCACGCGTTAATGATAAGTCGGGGTGTATTGTGTCCACTATTTTGCAAGATCTGGATGAATCAATGTTTAGGGAAAACCTCGTCTGAGAATCACGGACATCTGGTCTAGGTTCTCTGGCGGGTCGATATAGCCATGTGTTTCTGGTGGGAGGCAGAATATCCACCAAACAGCGTGCCACTTTGTGATAAGCTGAGTTTTGCATACGTAACATAGAACTCAATGGAACGCCGGGTTAATGGGTTTTCCTTCTATGGGTCCTCAGAGTATTATACATGCATTTTATCTGAGGTGTCTTAAAGGAATAGGTTACATGACATTTTCACAAACAGAAAACGTATATTTATGCTAAACAACGACGGGATGAACATCTTCGCTCCAGTGATGTAGTTGGAGGCAGCCTGCAAGCCAGCGGGGATGCTTCTCTTTATCGAATGAAGATTCTTTGATATGTGCAAGTATCATCGAAACGGATGCATACGGGTGTCTGATAGGCATATTTTGCACTCGTATGTGATTGGTGTGGAACCACATATGCGCTACAACTGACGAATAATGAAATGGTTTTAAAACACTAAGCTCCGTGGTCTGCTTCTACGCCGTCAGTAGTTGCACTTAAAATGAAAGTGAAAACATACTTTGCAACTGCATATGGGCCGGAACTACAATGGAATATGTGCCTCTGAGGGGAAGGTGAACTAGATTTTTGACATCGAAAGGCCTAAGGCACTAATGGCAACACAATGTCCATACAGAGTATTAATAATTATTTGATTTATTTTTCATTCTCCAGGATTCATCAAAGTTCTGTGGGCATGGTAATATTATGTTGGTGATGCAATATATTTGTAACTAATGCACGAGCTGGGATTCACGAGACCCACTCAAGCAAAGGTTAAATACATTATTGTTAAATTATTAGCAGCTCCTTGCCACGTTTTGTTTCCAACCAATGTGGCCTGAAGTCATTATAGTTGCTAGGTAGCAACCAAAACCAGAGCAAAGATATGCGACGTAGGCTAAAACAAATTCAAACGAACTGCGCAAAAACTGAGAGCATCAATATGCAGTGAACAAACTACCAATAGAGCTTTGCACTGAACCAGCTGGCTGAATGTCAGCGCCATTCGTCATTTATTTCTCACAAACTTCTGGTGGATTATTGCTGAAGAATCATATATTTTGATACAGTAGACACAACTACTGAACCAAGTCGCTTATCTTTCTGTCTATCAGAAAAGCCGAGTTATAGCCCGAAAAAGTCAAGCAACAATAACAAGCATCTGAGGATACGATAAAGAATGTGTTCTCCAACGAACACCTGGTTATTCTGCTTTAATCAAGATTATTGCGGATTCATCCGTAGTATTGGTAAGGAAGAAAGCAATATGGAAATAAAAATGGAGCCAAGATCTTCAAGTTATCACGGAATTTAGAATGGTTTGACGGTCATAGGAACCATAAAGCGGATAGGCTTTCATTGAAAGCTGAGTGAACGAGTAGTCGTATTTGCGCACAAGCTTCGAACAGTAATGGAATTCACCTGAAAGTTGTGTGAAGAAGGTTAGAAAAAGTAAAAAATAGGACCTGCAGTTGTATCATCTGTTTGGTGTTAGCAGCAGCATACGCTGTTGAATGACTGTTTCGCTGGTGAAGACGGTTGGAATCAATTCGGTCACAAATAAGTATTTCGGAACCAGATGATATTCAAAGTGTGCTAAAACAACGTTGAACTATGTACTGCGTATTTAACACGACTTTGTTCATGGAGAATATATAGTTGAACACATTTCGGACACCGCGTTTAACGTTTCTCAAGCAATGTGACAGGCTGTGGGCATTTACGATGCTGGGAGATTACAACTGGAATAGAGCTTGCTACAAAGTGCACCATATGATCTAGTGAAGACAGACACGCAACCCAGTGTTGGCCAGATCGTTGTGCATTAGTAAACAACCGAGTTGTCCCACTTGGGAACTCCTACACGAGTTTAATCCAGTGAAAACAATATGGTGTAGAAAGCGAGTCCTGTAGTCAGAGTGGTATTCTGAAGGATCCTCAGAGAAGGATAAGTGGGATCGTGGATAATTTTCAGCGGCATTCATATGAAGGTCACTTGTCTAGTTAACTACAAATACACTGGCAGGACGAGGCACGACCAACTGGAGAAATAATTGGACACATCAATTACCATGGCCTCCTAATAACTCTTCAGTGATCCCCAGGGAGACAATGTCAGAGTTTGGCAGAGCGCACTGTAAGGCAGCGGAAGATATAACTATGGGCTTAACTCTTATATGTGTGATCTTTTGAATTTAAAAGCAAAACTGCCGCAGATTAAGCACTGAATTAGCAGTATAATACGACCAGTGCAGGTTAATGTGCAATGTTATATCAGGATGCTGAGTACATTTATCTCTGGGCAATCAATAGGTGTGAAGAGTGGAAGGTTCATTCGGGAAACCTGCAGGAAATAAGAGAACATAAAATCACGACAATGGAAAGAGCTGAGGTAAAGACAACTCTTTTCAGAGGGAAAAAGTCATGTTTCGAATAATAAAAGGCGCATGAATGAAGTTTTGTTGAATTTGTGAATTTTGAATAATGGCTATATTGAAATCATCCTATATTACAATCCGAAAGGAGCCAGAAGAAACATAGCCGACAAATTTCGGAAAATGGGCGAAAATACAGTTTTTTATGAAAGCGAGGGAGGTGAGTGGGATTGGGGGAAGCAATGGAAAGGCGAAAAATAGAGAAGAATTTTTATGTTTAAAGACCGAGCAAAGCTGTTCCATAAGTTAAAATTCCAGTCTTACAGGAATATAATCGAGCATCTCCGAGTAAATCCCGAAATCCTGGTTCATTTTTCCAGAAAATTACGGAACAATATGACGAAGCGGGGTAATTACCATCATCCTAGTTTATTTATCCTTACGGTTTCGGAGCATCGTTGGGAACTTACATCACATCATACGGTTCGGAGAATGAGATCAGCAAATAAGTTAGTTGATGAGAATGAAAGTTTCTATAACGGCTAGATTAACAAGCAGAAAAGTGAAACATCTTAGTGCTATTCAGGCAAAAAGCTACTTCTGAATCCGGTTTATGACGCCGAGCGCAAACAAATCAAGCAAATTTATAAGCAGATGAACAAACCTCAGAACGTCTGACAATGGTCGCTGGTGTCACAGTACAACTGTTTGTTCACATAGATAAAGTATGTCATATCCGCCACGGGTTAAATCGTGAAACTACGCTGTCCCTGAGCCTGCGGTTGAACTTACCTTATTCAGGAATTTTCTATGGCAATAATGCTTGTTCACTGAATTCTGGCCACCTTTCTTTCAGTGGTGATTGATGGGCGTACCAGTACACTTGTGTGTCTGTTTACTACACAATCGTAACTAGCGTACTTAGAGAAAAATAGACCATTTGATAACGAGTATGCTCCGCTGGATTTTGCGGAGAGACCAATCAGAGAATGCCAAATGAGATAGCACTGGAAATTTTGGGTACGCCATATCCACGAGTGAGTCTGACAGTAGCAACTGTAAGTTGCGATTTCTTTTCGTTCAGTATTTAGTTGAATTTTCTCGTACAATGAATTACACTCATATTATTAAGTTATTCATTTTAAACTCTAAATCTACGAGAATTGTAGTTATAGTCTGGTGACCTATTCAACCACTGGTTCAAAAGGGAACATCATCAGCAAATGTGAATACCTGCCAAGAGAAGAACTAATTTCAATTGCAGCGGCCATTCTCAACCTACATCTTTCTCATGCTTTGAAGAAAATCCTTTGAATGATTTTGATAACATTTTGTAATACAAGGCTTTCAGTAGACATAGAAAGCAAATATCTCTCTACCACAGTGGAAGGCCCTGTACCTGGTTTAATAGAAGCGACGGCATTGGTGCCACTCATTTCGTTGCAGAAGTTAACTGCAGATTCTAACTACCACTTTTACCACTTTTGTGTATGGCAAAGAGTGGACTTATTCCTCCGATTGGAGTGAGTCTTATCCCATCTACTCTTTCAATTCCTCAGCGAACAAATTCTTCCTGCAATTTGCTTTTTCTGAGTGATTTACCTCCGCTCTTTTTGCTTTGATCAAAGCTGACCGGACTACCGAATTCGGCCAGAAACAATGGTCAACGATCACCCCTTCGTGCGATATTCAGAGAGGGTTCAGACATCACATCACCTGAATGTGCTCCCATCAGCTGTGAAGAGCACAAGTCTAAGCTTATACAATTTTCAGTGAAAAATCACATCCCATAGCCATTTCTTGTTCCTATAGGCACCTGCGGCACCTTTGAGTTTGTCGTTTTGTTCAACAGAGGTACTGTTGTATTGATGTTAGAACAGAAAGCCTGTCTGCACCAGTTACTGGGAACATTGTCCACGCCAATAATATCTGGTTAGATGTGCTAGTCAAAACGTCGAATTCTGTTTCATTCACACTTAGCTGAGAAGGGTGTCCAAATGATGGTTCTGAAGAATTTTTAAACCACTGGGCATGGCTCTTACACCACTGACCAGGTATCTTAGGATATGGCACAATGTTCTGAAGCTGTGTTCGTCTGCTGAGTAATATAAAATACCACCTCGAGTTTTAACTCCAGAAGGATTCTTGTTATTTCTTTCCCCCCAAAATACTCTCTCTTCTTGTCACTTTACTGTTCACAAGAATTCATTGTATTTTTTTCTGCATGCTTACTTGTTTATTTTTGTTTAAATTGGTTTTTTGTTTCTCTACTTCCCAAATTTAGTTCTCACATGTACAGAGAATCGACGTAAACTCATCTAAAACTCTTCGTTTTAAATTTTCTTAAGAACCCTTTTTTCCGTTCAAGCAACTGAAAGGTCTGTACCTCCAATTTGGAGCTTATCTGTTCCCTTTTTTTCCAGAATCGTGTACTAATGGAGGTTTTTCACTCGACTACAGTAAATCATCCCTCAGTCTCTCCACCACTCTCCATTGTTTATCTCATTTGTTCTCTGTTGCTTAAATTATCCACTAAAGCGTATGGTTTTTATGAACTCCCCTTAGAAGATTCTTTTATCTGGGATTCCGTTTTAGAACAAGAGGGTGTAATTTATCAGTTAACTTTAAATACTTCTAGAACTACAACGGTCGGATAACTTCTCAATCATAAGGTCACACGAACTATGACCAAAAGTACGTGATACGCGTGAACGACCATATATGTAATATTGCGGTTAACATGTATTCTATCATAACAAAATGATATGATTACCCATGAAACGTTTTCCTTGATATTAATAATTTCACATTAAACTGGCTTCTATTCATCCAGTCTTAGTTGACAGCTTGTTGAAGCATTTTGAATAATACTGTTGCACCCATGAAACCAACACTGATGATTTAACCCGGGATTGGATTATTGATTGGTTGAACTTATTCTCAGCAAATCATTAAAAACTATAGTAAATTTGACTGAATTACCGCCACTGGGGGATCAGCTCGTAGCATGGAAGGATTGTGATAAAAGCAGAACGAACGCACTTGATCATTTGGAGTATGTCGCATTTCTAAATGGGGTCAGCGAGACCCATACGACCATTGTTGGTTATCATGGAGTTCCAGTTCCAGTTTATTGAACCACTAATCCCGCGCTTCTGGGCTCTGGTATCGGCAGCTCACTCTCAGCATCACCGAATACATGGCAGTAAAGGCAGACAGATATGACTATTCATACTAACAAGTGAAGTTCTCCGCATAAACTACATATATATTGAAATAGCGCTGGCGTTTGCAGCTCGCGCCAAGCTTTATCACATAGGTGATTGTTTTCCTTGCCTAATGATATTGCTGCTGAGGAGCAGCAAACAAAAAAGCCAAATTATTGAAACCTCAGTGGCCTTGTAGCTGCATTTGTGCATGTTTCACGACTGATCTTCGTTTCTTTACATCGTATTCCTTACTTCAATAAAAACTATCACATCAGGAAACATAGTTCAATAACAACAAGTTGAAAGATGTATTACTCAACATATCGGCAGATTTTAGCTTGTGTGTACTGCAGTCAAGGTGATTGTTTTTAAATGGTGAATCGCACGTCGTAGTAGGACTAACGGCAAACGCACAAGATTATCCATTCGAAACTGCTACCAGACGACGGACCAATTACCAAATAAGAATGATCACGGCGAAGCCCAATTTTGGGTGGTTGTGTCAATTGCTAATGACACAACAATGAACTTGTCTATTTGGAGACTACTGAGCTTGCATAGTGTGTGGCACCACCACGAGACCCATACAGTCAGTGATCACGTACAAGAAAATATGGATAAGTGACACGAAACGAGACTTTTGTATTTTCACAACTTGACAGTCAAACTGATAATATTATTCATAATTTTTGCTCTCAATGTCAATCTTAATGATAGTTCCGTTATTCGAGTTAGGTTGCTGCTGATAACTAGGAATCAGCGAGCCACCAAAAGCAATGAATTGGTAATGTTTGTTATAATGAGATACGATGCGCTAAATTCTCTCAAATTTGAAAGACCAATGTGATTAAGCACGATTGGACCGCGCACGGGTTAGCGATGCGTACTTTGCTGGTGGATGACGTACCGCGAATTAGATTCTACTTCAATTGAGAATCCATCAGATTTCCCATGGAAGGTGCTGTAAAGTTCACCGCCATTACCAGTTTATTCACACTAGGCGTGATCGTGTTGCTTGGCTTGTCATTACCGGTGTTTTAGAGGTAATTCCGTAGCCTAAAGCAGAAAAATGTATCATTTTAGAATCCCTGTTTTGTTATCGGGTATCATAATTTGGGCGGAAAATCCAACTCCTTTTCTAAACGTTAAATTTCACCTAAGGCTTTTGTTCATAGAAGCAATTACAGAAATTCCACCCTCCTCAGGGTTGGGTCCAACGCGTCTGAACATAAGGTGCACCATTAGTAGGAGATTAGATTTGTGTAACATTGTTCATCATGAAGATTCATCACCGAGTATAAGGAAAGTTTGGGGAAACACGTAGAAATCAGTATTACAGTTCAAGTTATGCTGGTCCTTATTAAGTCGGATGACGCCTTGAAAAGATATGTTTGCGAGGCCTTATCCTTTTGCTTTCGATTTATATAGAGTATTCATGTTCCTTCTCGCCCTTTGGTTGATGCTAATTTTCCAGCAAAGAACCACTTGTCTTTGGGGTGTTCTGCAAAACTGGACCCACTTCTAGTAGTATTCAAACACAACTGCCGGTTTAAGCATGATTCGGTAAATTCACAATTCCCTAAATGAATGCAACTATAATCCATGACTGTGTGCATCTAGCAAAAAACGAGTTGGAATATTCACCCAAAGATACAAAGAAACCCCTGCATTTATGCAGATGAATCATTGTTCTTTCATTTGCCGCTGTGTTGTTTGACTCCCTATTAATTTGTGCTACTCCCGTTCTCACACTCTAGTATGAATATGTAGGCGGGTATCGTGTTATATAGACAAGAGCCTTAGCCAGCAACTAGTATGAAATACAAAAGGATAAGAAGATTGACTCATCCCAATGGAACTATTGGACATGATGTTCATCATTCACTCTGATACAAAGCATCTTTTTTTCAAATCATCAGGTCCGTGGAACAGAATCTTCAACGGAACTTCGAGAAAACCATTTTGGTTGAACACTTTATAAATTCATTACCATGCCGTTATGATATAAGTGAAAGCCATGGTAGTAAATCTGACCTTCTTTTTTGTATGAGAATGCACATTTTCTTCCCAACCAAGTGCCAGTTAGGATGTCACTCCACTGGGGACAACGGTAAATGATTCATACCTCGAGGGTCAGTCGCTTCAGGTAAAATAGCCGATTACTTTGTGCTGAGCCCGTGGATGTTTGTGAGTATCCGTTCCATCACGTGGCATGGACGAAGGCAACCTAGTGTCTGATGTGTACGACAGTAGCCTCACGGATTTTGATCATTGCCGATGCATCTCATCAGGTATACCGAATGCATGGTCAGGATCTACTCCGTGACCAGTGCTAACAAAATAGCTAAGGATCGTCTTCGATTATGGATTTTCCTATATCCAAGTCGATTTATACAACGTGGGTAATAAATCGTATACATTTCGATGGAACGACTAATAATTTTCAAGATCCCTAGAGTACACCAATTCATCCATGGAAAATATCAGCAGCCCGCACAAGTAACTCTACGTTATTGTTCTTTTTTACTCAAAATCAAGACAAAATATATAGTACTGAAAAATGTATATATAATGGTTTCTAATCCCGCCTTTTTATTGTTAGAAATCGAACGTTATCAGTGTGACAGTTGAGGTAGATAATCACATGATGTAGGCTTATGCAAGGTTCGGCGACTTGTCATACGACATGGGTTATTATCGTGCTCATCCAAATGTTTTAAGAGGTTGCATGAACTAACTTGGCAGCTTATGGTTTTCTTCTCACATGTTATGTAGCGTTATATTATTTGTTGTTCAACAACCGTTCAACAGCTTAAGTAGAGTAAATGGTTAACAAGACCGAGGTAATATTGGTGCTACTTGATCGGCGGCTTCTAATACCAAGAGGAAAACATTTTATCATTTATTCCGCGGCTGGATTGTTTGTGGACCACTGAGTTCAAATCTGTAGTCAAATCAGTTTAGCTAATTCTTCAATCACAATATAGGATATTGTGAACCAGTCATTTTGATATCCGTCTTTATCAAATGCATTTGCTAGTGAGCAGCTAGTTCTTTGGTCGGAGCATGGTCGATATTTTTTCTTCTACCGCTTGGGAAAAACCACCATCGCGTCTGGTGAGGCAAATTCGTTTTCAAAAATTCACAAATAAAATTCAAAAGATTTGAAACATAATTGGTGTGAATTTGTTACCGGCAGACGAACCATAAACTAATAAGCTGGTTGGCAGTTGAGAGCGATAAGGTTGTCCCAAGTGAAGCGTTTGATTCGAGGTTGCTTAAGCATAAATCGTAACGAGAATGGCCGTAATGAGACCGAAAATGATATGGCATATTATATTAGCCATGTTCATTCCTTTCAGTTTCCGCTACGGATGCAACAACTTGACCCATTATTGGTACGCCAAAAATGATGGCATTCCACAATTTCACTCTTTTCTCCAAAAACCTAAGTGGTTTTCCCTGGTACCCTCTCCACTCTCAGGATGAGTATTCGTTATTGCTTTTTGGTTTCGGTTGTTACCCATTTGCATCTTGTAGTGAGGCTTTCGTCTTCTCGCTGGTGTCAGTTTAAACTGTGGGTTGCTCCCCTACGGCTCCGCATTCTCCTTCCAAGTACTGTCATTGAATCTAGCTGTTTTTCATTCGAAATCGCCCAAAACTTATTCTCAGACTATATATATTTGTCACAATATGGATAAAACAGATGCCAAAATCGCCCACGAAGAAACACTTAGAAAGCCCACTACATTTTGGTATTGTACGATAAAGTACATGGCATGATATTCCTGAGTAGGTAGGTACTCGTCAGGGTTTTTGATAAAAAAGCTAATCCAAAGTGTATATCAGTATACAAAATACGGTGCTGCGATATAGGATGTAAAATTTTATCAAAAAATATACCGACGAACATCCGGTGATCATACTGCATTAGTAAGTCTTTGAGTGCAATGAGAAAACTGTAGGTTGTAATATTCAAAATAATGCTACATTATCATAATCCATTTAGCCGAATTTATGCACATGCATCATGGTCGAGAAAATCAATAGAAAAGCCTTAATGATGAACTCAAATTAATCTACCTGAAACAACTTATTCAGGGATGAATTACATAAAGTGTACAATCAATCCACTTTGAACATGAACTCCGACTGTGTACCCCACATCTTCAGCTAAACTCACATCAACACACATCGCCTTTTCTACTGAGGAGAAGATGCACACGGACAAAATCAGGAAATAAGTCGAATACTAGAAGTCATATGACATCCAACTACATTGGGATTCACAATCCCCGTTGAATATGGCCCGGAAATATGGTTACATTTTAGTTTGTTGGAACTTCACTACTACATCTAGTATTCAAAATAGTCAACATGAAATTCCGGTAAAATTCCATGGAGATTATCCTAAGTCGTTGAATCAACCACAGCACTTTGCGTTATTGTTGCCTGTTACACAAATGCCATCTGTGCTCCCCAGAGTGCCATTGCAGGGTGGTTAGAAGATTTGTATTTATTTTGTTGTGTGCTCCTTTTTGAAAACTAGTGGGAAAGGATTTTTTATGTATTTTTTTTACTTGGCAAATATGACTGTATATATTATGACTCATCATGCAGCTTGAACGCTCAACTCACCATTGAAAACCATGGAAGCACTGTACAGCTGTTTCATCCTTGTTGGGAATGATCAGCAGTGCACATCCACCGAGCTCCCACGGGGACTCGAACAAGGGTTGGGGTGAACAATTGTCAATCGAACACCTTAATGACACAAGGCTATCCGGGCTGGCTCCCAACGGTTTGTTGAACATCTACATTACATAATATAGCACCCTTCCGTCACTGGCTTTTGAACGGTAACGACCCGCTTCCCACACAGCGATCGACTCCTATATACAAATCTAATCTCCTACTACTCAATTACAAATAGTAACCAAGCTCCGTAGGTTGTTCATAAAGGCATGCTTTCGTTGTACTCAGGCCCCTACAGAGAAGTCATCCATCATAGGAGGCGATCGCTGTGTGGAGAGCGGGTTGTTACCGTTCAAAAGCCAGTGACTGAAGGGTGCTATATCATGTAGTGTAGATGTTCAACAAACCGTTGAGGGCCAGCCCGGATAGCCTTGTGTCATTAAGGTGTTCGATTGACAATCGTTCACCCCGGGTTCGAGTCTCCGAGGGGGCTCGGTGGATGTGCACTGCTGATCATTCCCAACAAGGCTGAAACAGCTGTACAGTGCTCCCATGGTTTTCAATGGTGAGTTGAGCGTTCAAGCTGCATGATGAATCATTATATATACAAATCTAATCTCCTACTACTCAATTGCAAATACGACTGTGTACAGATGATTCACTTCCGACATGACATAGTAATAATAGAACTAAAGATGCGAAAGGGGTGCTGACTTGTTACAGTACACCGAAATCTATTACCATTCATTGCTTCCTTCACTTGTTCATCATTTTGTGGAACGCATTTTTCACAACCAGTTGTGGCTATCTTGTTAGTATACCTACCAACCATTACCAAAATTGGATTAACTCAAACATGCTTCGTCCTAACTCAATTTGCTATCACATTTAGTTACCTCTACACAAACCGAGCATCTTATTCCCTTGAATTAGTTGAATATACAAAGATTTTTTCTGACGGATAATGTATCGATGGATATAGTTTCTAAAATCAATCCTTGGAGATAAATGAAGTTACATTCTGACTTGTCTCAAGTGTCCTTAGCTAACGCAGTTTGATCATGTGTACGGATGTTAAAATCGACGAGTGTATGAAACCATCAAGATGTGAAATCAAATGAAACTTACTTGCCAGAAATTTGTTTTGTGAAAATCAAGATTCTATCATAGATCAAATGTCGGAGTGAATGAACTTTGTCTCACATGGAGCTTACTTTGCTGGATGAATTGCATTAAATTACCACAAAAAGCTTTACTTTGGGCAGCTGTATGCTATGTCTAATCAGTCGCAGGTCACAAAACACCAAACGTTACGGCAGTCATGCGTTCGAGAAAAAGATTTACGGCATTCAAGAAAAGTCACATCACTCAAACTATCAGAGTTCATGCTAACCACTCCGTTTTGCACAACAGTATGTGACTCAGCTTTATAACAACAGCGTACTTTCGCATCCAAGTTTGTTTTAGACTGTTACCATGATTCAGTCTATCCCGTCATTTAAAATACACACAGGCTAATCTCAGATATGTAGCTTGGTAGTTATTGCACAATATTTTTGAAATCTAAGTCAAGTCTGATGGATGTATGGGTTTCACCGCACCATAACTGATCGAAAGTGGGATGGGTTAACTTCAACGGCTTTTTTCGGGAGTATCAGATGCAATATATGCCGTGATGAGCAGAGCTTTTCTTGTTGAAATTACGCAAACAAGTGATTACCCAAACTCCACGGTTTCCAGCATTCCCCAAATAGACTATTCTCGTAAAAGAAAACGACAGCATGGATGTACCGCAGGTGATATCGGCATTTTGATAAAGATGAGGCAATAATGGGAGTTCAGCAACAAGCACAGTTCTTTATTGAGTAGCGACAAATTTGTCGAAAAAGGTGTTCTTTGAAATCGTAGGATGCATTTGAAAACCCACAAAAGAGTCAAGTTAGAATAAAGTACGACATTGAAAATTTGTTCACGCCTAAACATGGTAATTCAAAACGGACCTCATCGGGTAATAATGAAGGATATTACAATGAGAATCATAGGCTCTGTGAGATTCGAAGGCAAAACCAAAACTGCCTAAATCTGAGCACAATCGGACTCCAGTTTACATCGCAGGATTTTAAAATCAACGCGCATCATATCAATTTTACTATACATTTGCTTATTCATCTATGACGACAAAATTGAGTCAGATGGCTTCGTGGTGCTACCTTTCCTAAAGATGCACTGGGATGCTGGTTTGTAACCAGTGAAGAATGATAAGTTACGTAAGCTTGACTCATAAAAACATAATGGACTACTCCACTCCAAAGTTCAGAAATACAGATAGTGATTTTTCCTTGAAAAGAGATTGTCCCTTTGGCTACTAGGTAATCAGACTGTTTAAGTGTATGACAGCAGCATTTCCACGTTCTGTATTGTCTTAAGAATTAAAAAATTGAGACCAAATCGTACCTGATTGAATACAATCAAATTCGGTTGTTCGATCGTTGTATTCTCATCTGAATCTTAAGGAAAGTCATTTTATGACTTCAGGTGGTGATTCTTTAGAACGAGTTCAGCATTCAGAACCAAGAAACATGATCCTGATTTTGTATTTCTGCCTGGGGGTTTTATGGATTGGTTCATGAATAACAGGACAACACTGTCCCGGGAGTGCACCACCGGTTTACTGCTTTGTTGCTCTTCCTCAGAAATGCTCATCCGGGACTCTTATGCTCAGTTATTCCTGTACTTTTCTCACGCAAGCTCCATTCGATTCAAATGAGCTAACAGCCCTAAACCAATATATGAGTTCAGAAGTGGTGGGATGACTGGGCAGAAAGGTACCTAGGGCACACACATGATGAGCGGCGACAGCCGCGCAATCTTTACTGAGCTTCCGGGTAAACTTTGTTTTGTCATCCAGAATTTTTACCATAATAATTATGGCAAAATTAGACCGTATTCAGAATTTGTCTGAAATTTAGCCCATGTTTTATGGTTATTGTTCCATTGACGGATGTAAAAATCCTTTTTTGCGGAGTACAATGCTTTTTTAGCCGGTCAGCTATGTAGTTCATCCTGATGCTAGACCACACAAGGCTGTGTTATTGCAACAAGACTTTTGTAAATCATGATATTTTTAAATGATTTTCCGTGAACTCCACTTTTCTCTGATGCTCTCGCACGTTAGAAGCTTCAAGTACAACACGGGACAAAGATGACAAGTGAGAAATCATGCTTAATCTTCGTAGTCTGCAATATGTGGTGGGCTGATAGACGAGAAGCAGCTCTGAAGATGATCACCACTCATTGATGCAAATGCAATTTGCTTCTCTCTTTCTTGCAATTACGTTCCATGTTTCACCACTAGTCTGTTGCACATATTTATTGCAAAAATATTGGTGGACTGTAGGCTCATTCAATTAAAGATCTCACATTTCGAAAATGGGTCCTAACCTATTTGCAATGGAGTTCGTTATTTGTTGCTGGATACAGCAAGTAGTCATTCAGTTCTTGGTCAGTTGCAGTAAATTCGTTTATAGATGGCTGATATAGTAATGCGTACGAATTTTACTTTTGGACGTGACGTTTTTGAACAAGGCACATTAATTTTGGTTGATCAGTTATGTGTTCTGCTAGTGGGCGTGCCCGGTCATCCGCTGTGGATTGGTAAATTCAAATCGGCCCGTCTTGAAATACCATCGTCTTTCAGGTCACTTCAACGTGATATTTCATAGTTGCATCCAATCCATCAGAGCAATTCGCATTACATTAGGCAGTTTTTATTTATCAGAGTTTCAAAACTGTGGGTACTTTCAAGTAGTTTTGAGTTCTTTATTTTTCAAAATACTAAAAGCCCATCATTGAAACTACAGCTGTTTTCGTTTTGGGGTTAACAAATGCCGTTTACGAGTGAGTGGGTTTTTAGTCACTTATATGTTAACGATCTTGAATTCAGTGTTTTTTGATGATATGGGTACTGCAAGTTCCTCACCCGACCAAACATAACAAACCTCTTGCGCGTACAGAGACGGGGCAAAAGCATAAGAAAGTAAAACATCAAACAGAAGAGGTGTTCCAAGGGACTTTCAGTGTGTGTTAAATAAATCACTTCCTCTGTCACTCCCATTGGTGTAGTTGGTTCACCTATTAGTGGTGCCATCCCGGAATATCACTGAAAATCAAGCATACTTATGACATGGATGTATACTTAGTGTTTCAAATTATTAAGGTTTGTGTTGGTTATGAAAGATTGTTGATTTCGTGAACTGTGTCGCTGACTACTAGTTGAATTTGATCACAAGCACTGATACTACGAACGACGAATAACCTGTCAATGTATTCGTTACGAATGCCCAAAAAGATCCCTTTGATCAACGAGTGGATTGAAGCGGTAACCTAACATGCCAGAAACCAGAGGTTCGAACCCTGCCACCGCCTGTCACTTTTATGTTAGAAAGTAATAATTTCTCGGTCAGCTTTTCCGTCACATCTGCTTTAATGTGGCCTTAAGGGGTACACGCTGAAAAACGTAAGGGAATGATTTCCGATTACCACATAAAAGTGTTGTGAACCGTTGAGAATCCAATAAAAAGTAATCATGAAAATATATTAGTTGAGAATGAGAAGCAGATAATCGATTCCTACATTGTATGCTTAATCGTGCAGAGTGAACGTTCAGCGTAACACAGAAACCATAGAAGCACTTGCCGCTGTTTTTAATCTTTGTACGGATTGCTGCGCCGTAAACTTACACCGAACTCCCCCTGAGACTCGAACCCTGAAATGATTGATAGTGAGTCAAACCATCAGTCTGCCCTACTAACTTCCAACGGTACATTGAACATACGCACTACATTGTGTACTAAGTATATATATATATATGTATATATATATATAAATGTATATATATATATATATATATAATACGTAAAGCTCTGCAGGTACTGGTTTCAGTTGTCAATAGAAAATGTTCTTTTTAAGCTACAGACACTTGTGCTGAAAAGATTCTCTGATGGGGTCAAAGTCAACGAAGGCATTCATTGTGACACAGACCTTGGCTGTTACTACCTTGGGTAGCATGGGATGGGATTAATTTTCCATGAATCATCCTGCAGTTTTCATGGTGAGCTGATTTATAATGTGCCATGATGAATCACACTCTATGAGGCACGGTTATCAGAAATAATAATGGGGGCTTCATATATAAACGAGAACTATTTTGATAGTAAACCAGTACTTGTCTAAAAAGGACACCGTATCTAGTTGCCAATCGCACCAGATTCGCAAAATCCGAGACAGCAATAAACACTATGTAGGAGGGAAAATGAGTTAGAAGAAAAATATAAAAAACACAACTTCGACCAGGTCTTATCCCGGCCTAATTCTTGCCCCAGCTCTGTTCTCAAGTGTTTTTGATAAGCCGTGTATATTGATACCAGCGAGCAGTTCAGATGCGAAGTTAGCCAAACCTATTCCTCAGTGGTTTTTACGGAGGGACCTGTCTCTCTTGTATATCGGTTAGAACACCGAATCAGACTCGTTTTAGGAATATGTTCCCTATGCCCTTTCCTCGCCTCTGAAGGAAGAGTGGTACCTATGATGAGAGCTGTACCCAACATCCTGGTTAGCGAACCGGTCTCGGACAAAGTTTAAATAAATTTTTTGATAAGTTCCTCCGAACAAACTAGACAACGGCCTTAGTCTGAATCAGTGAGCTAATCACCTCTTTGGCTAGTTCGCTAGTGCTTAACTTTCGTGGGTCGGTATTTACAATTGAGAGGGAGGGGTTGCGGCTGTTGTTATTCAGAGACGCTGTGGCCACCTGTTGACGTTTTGTGATCCATCACTGCTGAAGGGTCGCTTTTCGGGCTCTGAATTACATGGTGTTCAGGGTTTCTCCTTTTCTCGACATATACGAAATGGTGGGGGATCTATGTTCGAGCGTTTATCAGAGCAGCTGAGGATGTAGATATTCATCGTGTCTCTGTGTGTCTGGTTGCTAGATCTTGGGTAGCATCATCAGTCTCAGATAGAGCCAGCGTGTTGTCTATTCAACGTTGTTCTGGATGTTGAGTATTTGACTGCAATACGGATGATCAGGTTTGGTGAAATGCTGAGTTTTCTCTGAGGAACGAAGTGGTAACACTGGAACTAGATATTATATACGTATTTTCTTAGCATAAAATGTGCCCGTTTTGAAGGGTTCCAAAGTCCTTGTTATGGCAACCTGTTATCCTGTTTGGCAAGGTGCGGGAACTTTGAAAGCAGCTAAGAGCAGAAAAAGATTAGGTCGGACAATGATTCATATAATTCCCTCTCTACAATAGAATAACTAGTCAAGACTCATTGTGGCATCTCGTTCCACTTAGGACTTCTTGTCTGAACAGAAAACAGCAGGGAGGAAAGAAATCCCGCTCAAAAGACAGTTGGGAATTAGTGCGTATTTCATTTTGCGCGGCAGCTTACAGTGGGTCTTTTGGGGAGTTCTAATCGGAGTCTTGACTCACAATTTCGTGTTGCACTAAGACAGCTCGACAACATTCTCGTCCAGCTTGCTACCACGACCGCTTCAATAGGTCCTTACGTGGTTGATACTGAAGATTAAGGGACAAGAGTGTGACTCATCCCATGAGCGAGAGACCAATACAAAACTCCACGGGTTACTGTGGCTCCGAAGAGAGCAGTGGATCACTAGTTGAGTATAAATCGAAAGTGTTCGTGATGCCTAATTTTTTCACTTCACTGCATATACCGTCCGAACACAATGTCAGATAAAGCGACAGTCTGCTCTCACTGAAGCTCTGGAGACCTCTGAAATGCATCTACGCTGTGTCTCTGGAACATGCACACAAGACCTCGCTTCTGTGGGCACTCTTCCCACTCCAAATACAACCTCTGTCTCTCGCTCTACTCCATGTGTGTAGGGTGATTCGTTGTCTAGAGCTTTTGGCCAGGTTGGATCTGGGATAGCTTTGAGCAAGAAAGCTGAACGTTCATTGCTAGACTGAGTATCATCCAGCAGTCTTCTGTTTGCAGTTTTTTAGGACGGTTTTGCTGGTGTCAACAACAACTGAAGCACTGATGCATGTCAGTCGTGTCTGTGTGTGAATAGAGTAACTGTAGTTCATTTAAAAGCAGGGACAAATTCTATCAGAGTTTATCTCAGCTGCTTTGAAACTTGTTTTTGAGAGACATGGAGATCAGTGCCGGGGAGTTCAATGCCCCAATGTTCTAACGGGAAGTTCTGAATGGGATACCGGAGGACAATTAGCCATTCCATCCAATCGCACTGACAACGGTGGTCGTCTCATCTAGCTGTGCTACTACCACAGGTTGTTTTTGACGAGTACGAACTTCTGCCATTAGAAGCGGTAGAAACTGTCATGGCATTATTTTATGACTTCAAAACGTTGAACTCAGATTGACCATATTGTAGTTCGCCACCACTGGCGTGCATAAAATGCAGATTGTCGCTCATTTCAGTCCCCGCATGTGGGCTCAGGATACGTCTTGGTGTGCGGTCGCTTTTGTTTACGTCTTTGTCAGTCCATTTATTCACTATCAATGTATTCACCGGAGCCGCTGACGACTGATGCAATAATTACAAGGGCTACAATTGGCTCAATTACCTACAGTACGACACTACTCAAACCAGTAGTGCCATATTAATAATCGATAGCTTGCAATTTTAGGAAGGTTGTTCATCATCGTCGACCAGTCTGTATCATCATCATTAGAACTGTGATATTTTTTTCCAGAGATCCCCGAAAGCCATAAGCGCTTTTGTGTTACTAGCTGGTTGGCTGATTCTGGATAACGCAAACTGAATTCCTCTTGCAATATGCGGCATCCTTCGGGCACTACTTTTCGAGCTGAGTAGAGCACATATTCCCCACTGAAGGTTATCGACGTAACAGATCACCGTACCAGTTTTTATTTACTCTTGCTTGGTTAAAAATGCATTCGTGGGTTGTAAAATATATGTTGAGAAAAGTTGTCCGCTGTAACTGAAAAGTCGGCTAAATCCAAGTCTCACTGACAAAGCGATGTTATTGGCATTATATATTCTTGCTGAATTCATGGGTATTCCTGAATTACGACTGTTTTCCTTTGTCGTGAACCCTGACGGCAACATGAAACAAGCGCTGTTGTAACCCTATTGGTAAAAGGCGCATAATCCGCTCACTCGTCAGTGGAGCCCATACGTCGTTCGTCTAGGCCATTTCGCACAACACAATCTTCCAATTGTGCATTTCAACGACGAGTTCCCACTCATCCCCTGACAGATAAACCTGATATTCCCATTCACTTCAGCGTTCAGTATAGCCTAAATGCAGTATATGGCTGGCCCGAAGTTTCAGGTAATATATCCGGAACACAAGTATGTTCAGTGTATTGTGGAAATACTGCACTTCTTACTTTTGCTCCTGGTTGTTTCTTTGCAACGATGTAACAGTGGCACCGTCAGGGACTCTGCTGTCATTGATAATGATAAATGAATTCATTATATTCTGTATTATCGTCGAAACATATAGATAATCCGATCTTCAGCAACTTCAATTCATCGATTAGATCCACCGATACTTTTCATTTTCAGATTGATTTTGATGCAATTCAAATCCAGAGCCCGTCGAAAACTTCCTTCTACTTTGATTAAGAAACCATCACCAATACTTCAGTCGAAAAAGATGTGGGACCTGGAGCCAAGTGAATCATTACCCTGTGTTCGTACTAACAGTTTGCTATCATACATTTTATCGAGATTTCTCAAAAATATCTTTAATTCATCTCTGATTCTAGTGACTTCCATGCATTTAACATCATGAAGCTTATCGCTGAATATGTCAGTCAACCATTCAGAGTTGTTTGCTTTACATGAAAATGTCTTCATACAAAGAATACGCGGATGACTTTCTATTGTTGGTTATCATTTCACTTTCTGTGAAACGCGTTTTGTACCAACTGGCCATTTCGGTTCACAAACAAGGCATGTGCTCTATCCAACGTCAGTGTAACACTCCTTTCTGCGGTTTTGAATCTCGACCATTTTGCAATGAGGTCGATCGGCAACTTTCTGTATCTGACAACCGATATGTTTGAAGTATGGTTCCCTTTTGGTTGGAACTACAAATGAGCGACAAAAATGTTCAGTACCGCATGTTGGATGTGGGTAGCTAGCCTCAACGGGATTTACAAATCTACGTATTGGTCAGATAATGACTGGACGTGTGCGAATGTCAAAGTTGACATCAGCGCTGGGCTAAGCTCTCTGGTTGGAGCCTTAAGGCGGTTAATATCCTCGTTAAGGGACACTGAGAGACACTGCTCCATATCAAATTCAGTGGTGGTAATGCTGTCAGGTATGTTTGAGGAAATGCCAATTCACTCGTCAATGCTGAAGAAACATTAAAATCACAAAAATATGTACGAGTAAACTAAAAAGGATCGTTTTCGTTAGCCTGGCTCACTTGAATTTCTTGTGTCTGTTTGTGGTATTGATCGAACCCCTTACCGCAGGCTTGATATGTGGCCATAAAAGTGACTATTATTACGGGAATATAACAATAATACTAATCATTTTCAACGAAAGAGTTTCTTGGAGTACTTTTGGTGGTCCATTCAGTTTATGAATGGTCATTTCTACGAGTACGCACATCGACCTCTTCAGTTCCCATATTTTTTGAGAATAACTTTTCACTGACCACGGCCATATCTTTTTTCTTCTTAGTTACATGAAAGTTTCTCTTTCAACCATTTTATCCATATATAAATTTCAACTAATGATAACTATGCCGGTGCTCTTATCCATTCTGGATAAGATGGTTTGTTGACTTATTTCAAGCCTTTCAATGCTTTCTTGTTTCTTCAATTTTTAATCCTCTTCTTAGCATGTGTCCGAATAAAATGATTGTAAGATGGTGGCAACAGTGCGTTTGAAATCATCTATTCCTGGTTTATCCAGTCTAAGAAACTGACTAGATGCCATGCAGTATGTCAAGTCATGACACGTTAGGCTAAGGACAACATAACAAAGAGCCCCACGATAAGGGTTCTGTTGTTGCTATACTCCAATTCAATGGGGTTAAAATGTTCATCCGTCTCGAACCGTTCACCTGGGGGTTGGTTGCGCAGTCTGTTCCACAGTCGTGGGGTAGTGTGATCTCATTTTCGTGCGCATAAAACTCCAAGTGATCCATCCGCCTCGTTATCATTGCTATCATGAAACGAATAACGCGAATAATGTAAGCAGATGCAAGTCCACACAATATTTCCCTCACGTCACCACATTGTCCCCTAAGCTATTCAATGTGATGTAATTGACTACTGAACAAACCAGTGAAATGCTGTTTGTTACCCACATTATTTTTCGTATGTAGTTTTTCTTCTGCACATAACTTGGGTAGCACATGACACCACGTTCTGATGACTTGCTCTCTATTTTACATGCATTTGTTGTAGTACTGCTTTTCAGACCAACTGATGCTCGACTTCCTCAGGTCTTTCATCGTGACAGATCTGCTAACGATGAGACACAATATCTTGTTGATTGTGTTGTGAGAAAAACTCGAAGATGATTAGGCAACTCACTATGGGAAATAACTCATTGATAATAATTACCTGTTTCAACTGATATAATTATTTTGATCGGTCAACGTGAAAGAAAGGTATACTACTAGAACAGGAATAAAATTTGAGTAGATAAAGATTCCCCCTATTTAATGGACTGAAAAATGCACCGCTTTATGGTTCATGTAAAACACAACCTGGCGCCTGTTTTTAGGCTACCGTAGGCATATCTTAACGGCATAAATGTGCCTCTGCGTTTAGAGTACTCAGCCATATGGTCGTCTCCACACAGATTCGAATTAAAACGGGATTCTAATTGCAGCATCAGTGCGTTTCACAGCGGACTCACGAAGACACTCATTTGAGTTGTCCTCATTCGAAAACAACTCTCGGGATTCAGCATCCACTGGACCATAGTGAACGGACGACTCGCCATTCTAGGATAACCTCATTGGTTGTCTGCCCAAACATGCCACTCCGGATAGACGGGCTCTACTGAAACAATCGGAAGTTTTTCACTTTGAATTCTGAGTGGCACGAATGGTAATTATATTTCAAGACCACAAAGCAAATTTGAAACTTACCAAATTGATGTGACTCTGCTCTCGATACCATCAGACCCGAAGTTTACTCATGTACAGCGCACTGTTTACTCGTAAGATCAAGACGAATAAAAGTACAATCTAGAAATCTGTCACACACCAAAATAACTTTTCTTCGAAGATCCCTTTTCATTGTTACTTCGTGGTTTTCTTTCGACTGCTATCTCGGCCTGCTAGACCTATTTACGAAGACACTGAGTAGAGTATTTATTACTTGTGTTGTCCTATGGAGACTTCTTGTTTTACCAACGACAGAATAGCTTCTCCATAGCTCGAATCCCTGAGAAGGCAAAAAGAACATGTCTCTAAGCCACACAACAAGGTTTCTGTGAAGGGATGCTCCAGCCTGATCAAACTAGAATTCTGAAATTGCTTTCCTGTTGTGGCACTGCTGATGGGAATTTTTTAACGGACTCTATCAAACATTCAAACAGTTGTGACGAAATCACAAATGGGATACTTATTGACACAAATAGTCACCTTCAAAACACGCTCTCTAAAGCCGTTTATTTCTCTTATCACGCATGTGTACATCTGAAAATAGCCTCAGCCCATGTCTTTTCCGCTTTCTCGTAGACCACGACCAAGCATTCAACGATCTCGTCATTATTCAGATTGTATGTGCTGCTTTATTCCTCTGCACATTCTAGTAAGTCCCTCGCATTGCTTTGAAATTTTTCTGTCAATCAGGTATGTGTTTCATATTCACCCTACATGAGGCACACGAAAGCGTTTATCGACCTAACTTGTTTTGTTTCTCTCTATTGAAATTCACAATATGCGAACATTTATTCGGATGTATTATCCTTGGACCAAGAAAAACAATAAGCCATTTATTTGATAACAACAATCTGGAACACAGCTTAAACACATTCACGAGTTGGGCAGTAAGTTATGCAGAATATTGCAATACGTCTGTAATGTAAAGACATCCATCGTACGCACTGGTTACCCTGGTGTACTTATCCATGGAAATAGTAGAATGATGAAGAACAGGTGCAGTGCTGAATACCAATGAACCGCTTAAGTTTATCGCATGCAGAATAGCTAGTGAAATTTGTCATTTAAAATATTGCTTGCTGAACTCATTCGTATATATTATGGACCTAGACGATTACACAAAGAAAGCTGTGAAAGCAATAGCAGTTGTTAACTGATGGGGCACCCAGTGATCCATGTAGTCAAAAATAGATTACTCAGTCGAAAAAAACCAATAATTATTCTCACAGTGACCACAAACCCCTTTGAATATTGTTGCAAAGATCGGCAGTCATTTTACAACTTATTCAAGAAATGTTAGCAAAGAAACGAGTTTCGTTATTTACATTTACAAATAATATGTAATTAAAACGATTCTCCTGAAATTGGTGCTATCTGTCGGTGTTTAACTGTGTATGATAGTTTTTGTTGTAACAGCAAAAACCATGTTACTCCAGGTGCAATTGACATTTCCAATTTTGTTACACCGTCCTTCGCATCTATCGAAAAATTAATGTGTCATTCTATCGACAAAGATTTAGATACAAATGATGCACGCCAGTCGAAAACACTAGAAATAACGGGTTTTTTCAACTTCTACAAAAATGTGCAAAACTAATGTATATTCATCATGTTTTGAAAATGGATGTTGCAACAGAATAATGTTCAAGTCAATCATGTAAGAAGTACACTCAGAGATGCCAAAGGTAAAAGTCTCATTCTTACTAAGGTCAAGATAACCTTAGAGAGGTCGAGGTCAAACCTGGGGGCACGTTTCTTGTTTACTCGAATCAGAACAAGGACCGTCAGTTGAGCACTGGAAATCTCAGCTCTACTTGTGCTTCAACATCCTCAAACTGAACGCCACACTCAGTGGTCACAAATTGCTAATAAAGAATAATCACAAGTGTCACAAGTGGTTATCGTTATTTGCTTTATTTGCAAGTCCAGATTTGTATACTTTGATGATTGATGACAGAGCGTGCGAAAAACCAACGGATTTATTTTGGAGAATTTGCTTCTTCCATGTCATTTATGGGACTCCAGGCTAAAGTTACAAGTTGTTTATTCAAATTCGTTGGTACATCCGTTCACAAACCCTTTAGTTTTGCACAACATATTTTGGTTTATTGTCTCAATTTGATAAAAACACACATTTATGTATAAATATATATATGTATATACAAATATATATATATGCATATATATACATATATATGTATGTATATATAATTACTCCAAACCTGATAGATTGTACCTTCTTTGAATGTCCAATCCAATACAGGTAATTCTTGGTCAATAACCAGTGATCGCCATACAAATATACTCACATTGTGCTTGTGTTCCACACAGGCTTAATTGTCGGTTTGTAGTATATCGTAGTAAACAAAACAATTGTAATTATGTTGGTTCAGGTCATTATGTTTTCATTATTTTCTTATTTCTTTTATAAAGCTCTAGTATTGTTTTCCAGATGGGGTCACAATATTCTATCGTGGCCGAATCGTCTCACCTGTGACAGAAATCGAACCTCATTTTAAACACTCATAAATCGCCATGAAGACCGTTTTGCTATCGCCGATTTTTTTTTATTTTTATGATCAAAGTTGTGAACGGCTGTAAAAATACCACACTTATTCAATGGGGAAGTAGCCTGACATTTGAAGTGCAGCGTCTCGCTATCGAGTATTCACGCTTCTACAGATGCAGGAGAAGCTCAGTTTTGTTTGCATACCAATGTTTTGCACTGCTCCCTGATGACCAGTTGTACTCAGTGCTACTAAAAATGCACCCAACTGACCTTGCTTCGCACGCAATCTCCGCTGAGGAATTCCGTATCAAAGCCTGTTTGAAACACTTAGGATTTTCCCTCGAAAAAGTGTCAGGACGAAGTCGAATATTCGGCATTCCGTCGAGGTTGACATACCGATAATCAGTCTGAGTGAGAAAGCTAAACCATCATTCCAAACTATCAACCGGTACCGCATCAGGAGTAAAACACTATACTGACCGGCATGCCTAACGGAAGGATATACTTGACAGACAGAAAGGCTGGTCTAATCGGAGGGACATATCGAGAAAGCAATTATTCAACGGCTTTCAAATGTTTCCAGGAGAGGCTATTCAACCAAACAATTGGCCATCGGATCACTAGGACAACGCTGCTATCTTGGAGGAAACGCTTTGCCGGGGGAACTTCAGATGGGTTCCCTCCAGTAGAAATGTATTTTATGAATCGGGCGACCGAGCAGGTCAACAGTCCACAATGTAGAAAACCATAAAGGACATGACTAATTCATTGACTGACTGTTCTCTAACTAGTTCGGCTCCATCTATACTGATTAGAGTTTACAACCAAGTCTTGGCTAGGTACCTTGATCAATAGTACTCATAAAATCGTTTCCCACGACGCCACTAGTCATAGAATAACAAATTGTGGTCCGCTGAGCAACGGCGAGCTGAGGCAAGTCCTTTCTGATGCTGTCCTACAACATGGTTCTATGGAAAGACCTCAATCAAAGATCATTTTTCCTCGCACCACTTTCTGTGGTGCAGGAGTTGAGGATATCCAGTTACAACAACATTCTTATCTAGAGGCGGCATCTTTCGACATGAGTAAATGTGTTGTTTTCAAAGCTGGCCATGAAACTGAATAGGTGCAAATGCGGCTAGAATGGAAACAAAATGAGAAAAGTGAGTTTATGATGGAATCAGGTCAGTTTACGCTTAGGTGATATGTTTGCACTCTAATTTTTTTGACTGTGGTCCATCATTTGGGCAACTGAATCACTTTGTTTGGAAAAATTACAAAGTGTTTAAAGCGCCAATTTTGGTATCGGATAAGACATGACTGCAGAATAAACAATACCCGGACGATCTCTTTAGAAAAGAGAAGACGTCACTTCTCTCAATATTCCTCCAGCCTTCTCCCCATTATCTTGCTGATCCACACAAGGAATCAAATACCTGATACCCTGCAATCAAATGAAATCCTAGATATCCTTTACTTTCACAAGACTGTCAATCACTTTTCTCCGAAAACAGATGTGATGTCACTGCAATCGCGTTCATTATAAAAGTAAAGGGTAAAACATGCGCAATAAAGACCAACAAACAAGGGTATCATTGATACTCATCGATGAATGTCGAGTTACACTCTAAGAGTACCATTATTTTTGATGGTATCACACTAGATTACTAACCGGGTGAGCAAACATCTCTTACAACTGCAGTGTTTCACTTCTCCTTAAGAGAATTCACACAAATAACTACGTAAAAATATGGAATGAATGTTTGCACTCTAATTATTTTGACGATGGTCCATCATTCCAGCAATTGGATCGCTTGTGTTTGGAAAAACAAACTCTCTTTTCGGACTCAAACAGTTACTTTCTTACTGTTATGTCTAAAAGTTAAAAATATGCCAAATAAGAAAACAAGAAGCTAAAACCAACTCAAATTCGTCTTATGTAACAATTTTTGTAGCACCATTCTCAGGCAACACAATAACAATGGAAACCAGGGCTGTATCCGTTTACTTCAATTTCCATAGAGTTAGTTCACCAGTTGGAAAACAAAAATTTGACCGGCTTGTTTCATACGAGATGAGCGTATGTCTCTCTACGATACAGCTGCTCACAGACGTCGAAAAGTATTGGTGGGAAAAACAGGGATGACTACCCCAATTGTCGCACGAAACTTCAGACTTGTCCATCCGAATCTGTCTGAGACAATTATGTAAACAAAATATACGCCCTTTGATTGTGAATGTTTTGACCACTTGTAACTGTATGATAACACTTGTTGGAAAATTTGTGCAGAACTTTGTATTTTCTACACACGGCTGTTAGCCTCGCTCTTTATGAGCATCATCAGGACAACGGTGAACATAACTTATGGTGTTCAGCAAATCGATGTGTTGACGTTCTACGATAGAAGAACGCATCGGCATGTTCGTGCTCACTGATGCAGGATACCTGTGGTCATTGTAACCAAGTTGTTTATCATTTCCTACCACATCAAGTAAGTATGTGAGACAATTAACGGAAGAATGTTTTCATATGTTTCGATTGGCGAATCATGTATATATTCAAAATTCCTGTGATTTGTAACCTACCTATGTTCACAAAATTTTTTAAGCATGACTACAGAATATATTCTTTTAAAAATAATTAAAAGTGATACGAAGTCAAATTTAAACTAGGATGCTGTTCTGCACCGTTCAATTCTGTTAGTGTTCAAGCCTAATATGGTCTCGATCAAACAAAAAAAAGCAACCGAGATATTCGTAAAATCTGCATGAAGAAAACGTTTACTCTCTATATATTATATATTATATATATATATGAATATGAATGAAGAAAAAATCAAAGTGTGAGTGGATATGGGAAAAAACAAGTTGTGCATAGTGTTGGAACGTGATCGTGCACGCGTGGGAGAGATCAGTTAGTCATTAAGTAAGTCATATCGTTTATGGTTTTCTACATTGTGGACTGTTGACCTGCTCGGTCGCCCGATTCATAAAATACATTTCTACTGGGGGGAACCCATCCGAGGTTCCCCCGGCAGAGCGTTTCCTCCAAGATAGCAGCGTTGTCCTACTGATCCGATGGCCAATTGTTTGGTTGAATCGCCTCTCCTGGAAACATTTGAAAGCCGAGGAATGAAAAAAATCAATAAAACTGATCTTTCCTGGATCATTCGTACAGAGAGCATAATTGGAGTTGGGAACACTCACGAGTTCTGTTCTCCTCTGACCGATCTTGCCCAGTGTTTCAGTGTGAACCGGCGCACCAATTATGTATTGAATCACAGAAAAGCACCAAAATGCACATGTTTTAAATATCAAAAACGAAGAATATTGAAAGAATAAAAATGATTTTATGCACATATCGCTGAAAACAGCGCCTGAAGTACTGAAATCGAGAATAAAAATGAACGTGATATGATTCAGTTGCACATTAGATGATGATGTCATGATATTTCCACCAGTTTCATCGTGTACCATCGTTGCCATTCAGGATTCAACGTGATTCAACTATTGATGAATCGATCAAGCGGTCAGAAAGACTTGCAACACCTTGCCAGTCAAGCATTTATTAAAAAAAATGGTTTATGATACAGTGATGAGACAAATACAGCTGGTTTATTGAGTAGCATTCGGGGCTTGGATCGCTGGTTATAGTCAAATTATTTTAAAAAACAGCCGAACAGCCTGAAAGCTGCAATTAAGATAGGCTCAGATTGACTCTAAAGCTGATTAAAAATATGTACGACTCCATATTACATTTGTTTAGTTTTGTTTTCACTTATCTGTAGTATAAGAAAAAAGGAAAGCGGTGCGTCATCTATTTTTCTGTTACAATTTGCAATAGTCTATAGGAAAAATATCTGTCGAATAAATCTGGATTTATTAAAGAGCCGTGAAAATAAGACAAAACAAAAGGTAAGGTTCAATAACGAAGCGAGAACCTGCTAACAATAACCGAGCATTTACGATTTCTGTTTGAGATTTATTTTGATCAAAGATAGTACCGTGTATTGGAACATTTGCCTGAAGTTATCTCACGTCAAAACACTTTGAAAATCGCAAAATATCTGTAGCTTGCTGCAGAATTTGCATTGGGCACAAAATCAAAAATCGTACCCCACCCAACTCAACTAACGAATTCCCAAGTGAATCGTCCCAATCATTTTACTTTGGCCTAATAAAAGGTATGAAACTTTGTGCCCAATTTCAAAAGCTGAAGGAATAATATTGCTCTATTATAGTTACGGTGAATGAACTGTGGCCAATCCAGATAGCCTATTAGTATAATTTAAAACGACAGCATTAGGGTAGCTTGACCATTTTCAAATCGATCAGTGCAACAGAAAATAGCGTTCGGTAGACAAAGATTCGTAAAACTGAAGGAAATACAACTTCCGGCCTTTTGTTGACGGTATCCAGATTTCTGTCACCTTGCACAGACTCCCTTGATTGCAGTTTGTCCTGTATTTCAAACGCAGTATTTGTTAACGGCATCGGTGATAATGTATACGGTTCGTGTTGAAACTATAACCAGAGCTGCGTCCACCTTTAAATTCACAATGAAACTTCGTTGAGCCACAGATAAACAGCCATTTGCTCTGGCTTATCGACTAAACACGTGATCAACAACCTCATCATATATCTTTTCACCTTTAAAATCCAGCCAACCTCGTCCTTTTTCTGACTAAACTGGCTGATGAAACTGAGATCTAACTGACCAACTGATTAAGCTTTGCTTTAAGGTGTTGTGAGAGAACATCTTTGGTACTCAATTGAATTGCTTTTTTCCATTTACCTACGGTAGGATACGGATGCCAAACGTATGTTAAATTGTTACATCCTAGTTACCATTTCTGACACTTCACTCATCAGCTGCAGTAGAGTGAACGGTTGCCCCCCGGTTATGTTGCAAATCAATTGGCTAAGTGTGCAAACAATAAACCCCAGTGGAGATCATGCCACATACACGTAACCATGATGTCAACCAACAGGATTTGATTTACGCTGAAGTCTGCACATTATGAAAGTCAGTAAGTTTTTACAGCTAAGATACTGAATCAGAATTCTGTCTGAGATATGCGATTTCTTCCGAGTCTTTCCAGTGTTCACTGTTCAATTGCTTATTTTTATGTTCAACCAAACACTGTCGACATTCCGCATGTTTCTCGTGGACGAGAAAAACAAGATATTCCTTTGTGATACGCCCGCAGATATTCTTGTCCACATGTCACGTAAATCCAGACCAAGTGCACCATATTTCCTATTAAGATATCCCAGATGGGAAGAAATTATTGATTTTCGGGCAGTTGTCTTTGATTACTCTGTCCTTTTCTGGTCCCAGCTAGCGGAAAGAATGAAATATCTTTCTTGTTTTCATTTCTGACTTCAGAATTTAATCCATGATTAAGATTTTCAGCCGAAAATGGCAACATTTCGCAAGGAATTTGTTGTATGCCGCTTTTCAGTTGTTTCCGTGCTGTCTGCGCCATCAGGATCCTTCTCTATTTGTATCCATAATAAAAGTAGTGACCGAATGATTGCTATGCAATGTTTACATGTTTGTAGATTTTATCATCATTTTGCTCAAATGGCATTCAAACAACACCTAAATGAAAATGTCATTGTCAGAAGACATTTATACATGATTGAAAATCCTAATCGATGAATATGATGATTCTGCCAACAATATTTCTCACTGATCGATTTCAGCCTACGGTCATGAGCTATGTCATACATGGAGCAATGGAACCATTAGAGGAAACGTTTTCGAAATAGCAATGTCTTGTGCTGGCAAATAAATGAACTCATCTATGTTCAACAGGACAAAATATTATTGGATCGTTTATCGTTGTGACATATAATGACATCCACTTGGAAAATGTCAGTTGTAAGAACTGATATACCGGTAGGAATGAAGTTCACAAAACCGATAACTATCTCTGAGTGAGTTGTCTTCAGTTCGGTAAACCGTAAACTGTAGAACAAAGCTGTTGTAACCAGGGATGATGGACTGATCTTCTCGGTCATATCAGCGTATTCAGTACTTTCAAAAAAAGCGTAGTACTTTGCATTTAATTTACAGCGAATAAATAGTCTGGTCTTGTGCGTAGACGAACAAGTTTACTGTGTGTAAGTACATACGTGTGCTGGTGAGTTATCTTTCACCCGTCAGATGTTCGCGGATCTTATCCGGATTGAGATAAACATCGAATCCGTAAATTTAGACCTTTGACAGACATGAGGTCACCAGGTGAAGATGGTTATTACAATATATCGAAAATAACTACCAGCACAATTCAGCTCTACAGCCAGAGGATATAGAATGGCAACCGGGACTTCCACTCAATCGATGCTCTATGCCATGGTGTCCAAATTCAGTGAAAGTGACTCTATTCGGATTAGCGTAGCCCCACTATTTCCGGCATTGTTCGTTTGTTTTTTAATCAGAATTTAGTTTCACGTGACCATGAATATGATGCAAACTTCATACATTTTGTGGTCGCATTTTCACTATCGTATTATAAAAATCTGAAAAATATGATCTGCAGATGTAAGGAAGAACGGTTATAGCCGAGAAAAACACATAGGCTAACAAGCATGAATAAACTGACGAACGACATTTGTTTCTACATAAGCTCATTAAAGACCGAATAAACGGAGCAGTTAATTACACATTTTGGTTGTAATAACATATATCAAATATATGGTTACGTATCCATGTCATGTGCAATTAAAAAACAAGAGAAGGAATTCTTTTCGCATACTCTCATTGGTCTTGTAGGTATCAAAACCAACCAGACAATTAATTGAAATATGAAACGAAATGAATGTTTATTACATTTCATTGGCACTCAAAGTAGTGTATTTGTGTATGTGTGACAGTGTGTTGTTCAAATACTGAAAGGGATAAACCTTACCTGTTCAGATGAATGCATCTTGTTGCAGAGCCTTTGATCAGTAAACGCCTTATATCATTTCAAATAAGAAAATCCACCGGTAAATAATCAGACATAATAGAAATCACGGTCACCAGTTTGGGGAAGACGACGTCCCGTATGGTATATACTGGGTGTTTGGAAACTTTGCCGTGAATATGAAAGTTATGTCGACCATTTTTGCTTACGTGATGGATCAGCACCGTCATCCGCTCCATAATCTCATTCTGGCGCAGTTGCCCAATGCTAGCCACCAAGTGGCGTTTGTGGATGACGCGCACTTTACTGCACCGAACGAATGCGTGATAAGAAGTGACAGCTGTAACCAACCTGGCGTGACTGCTTTCCCTAATATCACCACAGCTCTCTGAAAGTATTATAATATTCCCATCTAATTATGTACCACTGACACAACAAAATGATCTACTATTTATTTATTTCAATTTCTTCATGTAACTTGGACATATTTACCAGCGTTCAGTGTATTATTTTGCAGATGAGTTAATTCGCATAAACTCGACTGTCCTGAGAACTTCAGCAAAACCTATATGTGAGTCATTTTCAAGTGGGCTGATTCAATTAGTCGCTGTCAAGGCCAGTTGGTTCTGGTGTGGCGTATCGTCCCGTCAAATACTGACCAGATAAATAAACGTTCTTTATTCGTTTTGCGAAGATATTGAAAATTGGACAGCAAGAAACAGGTTTCGTGAATTGACCATCACGACAATATATAACAAAACCTGACAGGTAACTTATTCAAGTAAATTTTGCATTTTTTCCACCGGTTCAATTCAGCGTTACATTATGAAAGCAACTGAAACCAGAGAAGAATTGTATGGACAATTTTAGACCTTTTTTTGAATAAAAATAATGCGAAATTCTTGATAAAAGTTTTAGGATTATTCAAGAGAAATACTGTGAACAGATCAGAAGTACCCGACAAGGGATTAGGCAATGAAGTGGAATAAGAAAGCAACTGCATCGGGAGCAGATCCTCTAGCTTTTGAGGTGAACTGACATTGATTTGTAGGTAAACTCTGAATTTTTTCAGATGTATTCGTTGCTGCTGATTCCCCTCCACAATGTAGCCGAACATATGATTTTGTTCAACAATCAATTATAATAATAAAACCGTTTCTTCATGTGAACTAATCCATAACTAGAGGGATTCTGATCCAATGAATTCGATGAAAGGGCGCTGAATTCAATGTAAATATATTTATGAAATACAGTGAGAAGGCAATATAAGATCACCGAAGTCGCGGAAGAATTTAACTGGGACAGGGCTCTTTGGAAGTTGATCACTGTCCAATTCGGAAACGTTGTAGTTCCTTTTAAAGGCGGCTCATTTTATGGTTTCATTTGTGCACGGTATCAAAGCTTTATTTTGAATCAAGATTTTTTTCTCATTTTTCATTTATTTTACTTTCGACCTTTCATGAATATTTTTTTGAGTGTTCCTGTTCGGGATATTGCAAATCTCATGTTGAGAACAGAGTGCAAATTTACCATTTATGCTACATGGGTAAACATGATGGAATGTGTGCACTGGTTGCTTGAAATTTTCACCACAGCCTAAAAATTGCCATGGTGGCTAAAACTGTTCCTCTGGAAAATTTTTGCCATCATTAGAGCGGAACTCAAGCAGCGGATTAAGGGAAAAATTCAAATGGATTTATTTTTTAAACGCCAAAGATGACCTATACATACTCCTTAAGTCATCCAGAGAAACTTTTAGATTTTTTTCGACAACACGTTATGTTTGCCGCATACATCAAAATATCGTTATGTGCTCATTACCATATGATCCCTAGTGAATCAATTAAATGTGTTTCTGACGCATGAGTTTAAAGCTGTACTTATCTAGGGAGAAATTCTACACACAGTGCATTGAAATCATCATACCTACCCTATTATGAATAATTTTCTACTGGGGAACTTCACTCATCAAAAAACGTTCTCTCCCTTTCACGAACATTATACCGAGTGGGGTTGAGTCACCTCTGTGTGATTCGAAATTTGAGACTCAGAACCCCCAGTCTATTTACCTCGTGGACAAGTAACGAACAACAACATGCTCCGGTTATGTATTGGTACCTTGGTATGGACGGTGCGGTTGAAAATAGAACAAGCTTTGCGGATGGAGCACATAAATGTGTCTTCAGTTGTGTACACAATCTCAGTTATCACAATTTGGCAAACAAAGCCCTTTTTGGGAAGGTATATCCCACGCAGTCAGTTGAAAACGCTCACATTCGCGAAGCTGCAAGCTGTTGGTAGTTGGAGGTAAGTTGATGAGAATTGGGGTACTTAAACAATATTTGTTGATAAAAACCACTTAAGTCTGATGGAACAAATGGACTTAGCAGTACGTAAATCAAAACGTGTATGTTATTTGTGCTTCATTGTTGGGATCGCATAAATTAATAAATAAATATTTCAGTGCATCAATACCAGAAGGGGTTCAGAGTGTATCAAGAAAACGATCCCCCAAGTGGTGTGGTGACGAAGAAAGTGTACCTTCAGTAACACTGTATTTCAGGTGGAAAAATTAGGAGCAGACGTTCCGATTTCCGTTTGTAACTCTTCTCAAGAAATTCTTTGCAAGCAAATGACTGAGAAATCAGTTACAGTTCAACGGAGGTGTGTGTACGTGTTAAATCGTTCGCCGACTAGACTGATTGGCTTTTAGTCACACCTGCTACCATTGTCAGGGTCAGTGGTGACAAGATCAACTGTTGATGTGACCTCTGCGTGGCTTATTTGTTGGTGATATCAATGCATTCCAAACCCCGAGGATATCCGCTCCGTCATTTCAAATGGCATATGCACGGTGGGTACTACTTACCAAAGCTTCGGCAGACAAGCTCTCAGTCCGTTTTTGTTCCACGTTGGAGGATTCTCATGTTTTCGTAGTCTAAACTATGTCACTCAGATAAGGCTTGAAGAGTGAGCGCTGAATACCGCTCTCGTATCCGTCGGTGATCATGAGCTCTACGTTTAGGTAGCAAATGTTTCATCACCATGCGAGGTGACATAATCACTACGATCAATAGAATCAACGGTACCTCAATTTCTTGGTATCTGATAGTTTTGGAGTTCTTACAAGCTATTTAAGCACTCAATGGTAGCGAAGTCATTGAAAAGTCCATTTGGTACATTTTCATCTACTTGATGCAGACAGAACTTGAGATAATTATTAGAACATTTTGTTGCATTATGATGATTACATTATTTACATTCTTTTTAGTTGTGCATCCTAATGAGCTGGACACTATATAAATCTACTTACGAAGAGGCAAATCCTTAACAGCTATTAAGAAAAATGAGGATTTCAGACTCATCTACAATTAACAGTGTTTCGTTTGACAGCATGTTTAAGTGAAAAAAGCACAGTTTGATGACAAATTTTCATTTTCATGAAAGTATGGTTTGTACCCAAAATACAATAAAAGAGAGGACAGATGCAGGGGTTACCACAATTTCTACCGAGTACCATCTCCAGTTCCGGTATTTAGTTAATGAAAACGAACAACAAGCAAGAACCTTTCAACAACTACTAAAAATAGCAGTTGCTAACACAGAATGTTGGGACTGAAATTTTTTGTAACTGAGATAGACAATTTGCGTTGTTTAAACAGATCGTGGATATGTATATTATTGGCTACAACCTCTCCATATTCGAATATTCTACTTTCTCTCCTAGTCAGCGGACAATAATTGCACTGAAAAGAAAGCCATATTCTCCTTTACTTCGAATCCGTCACGAGACCGAAGAAGAAAGCCACCTTCGTTCCTTTGGCAAGGTTTTTTGTAGGAGGTTCCTGTCTATTGTTTTCTGCACCCAGACTGTGATATAATCTGTCATTTGCTGACGTTCTCATCTCTGTTACCTGTCAATGCTTGACATTGGACATTTGCGGTTAAAACCATAACCAGATTTCCATTGAGCACAGGGGCTCTACAGACGGTGGCACATACTTTCGAGTGGTTCTGAAAAACTTGTCGGTCCAAACGTGTAGCATGTGCACCTGATCGTAGAGTTCAAGTTCTGGCAAACTAGGCATTTGGCCTAACTATCTGTGTAGGTCACATCTGAGCAACAGCAGAATTTTGACACGTCGACTACTTTTATCCCAATAAACAGGTCATAAGTATTCGAGACAAGTCAGGAAAAAACACGCGTTTTTCAGTTTCTTTGCGGAGTAACAAAGCTAAGCGAACTTTTGCTCGCAGTTTCTTTTTTGCTTGCTATGTTTACGACTAGTGCATCGTTCTTGGGAATTCACCGTTCTTTCTGGAATAAGATCCGACCAAGCGAATTTGACACCATCATCAAAACGACGGTTCTGAGCTTCGACCATTGTGAATACCAGGTTATTTTATTCCCCTGACCATTCACTCGGTCAATGAGTGACTTACATGCAAGAACAATATGATGTTTTTTTCCTGTAAGCCATTTACAAACCATTTCATTGTGAATAATGCCGAATATATTTACCGGTATGTCCATGTCCCCATCGGAGTTTTTGTTCACAAATATGCCGTCAAAGGTGGAATAGTGGAGATTTCTTTTTGAATATTGCCTTGGGGCCTATTGTCACATGTCTGCAACAGCTTTTGAAACGGACTCGCCGGGCTTTGAAAAACACATGAATATCATCCGCGATGCTTAACTGAAAACACATAAGTAATTGTGTCACAAGATTCGCAGGACGATTTTGTTTAATTTTTTTCTCTTGACATTAAAAGAGTAGTAATATACTAATCAGAAATCCACTGATGAAGAAAAATGCCTTTATTACGAAAACTTTATTTCGTGGATGGTCCTCAGCGGTATATTTAGCTACGGCCAAAATAGAGCATGTAGATATATATGACATATCCTAGCCCATGGTTTCTTCCCCTTGGTAGATGATATGCATGCCCACCTCCTAAGGTTAACTTCTTTGATGACGATTATATCGGCAATGTTATATTTCAGTAATCTATGAGGAAGTTGAGTTGCGCAAAATAATCTTGATGTACCACATTAGAAACGTTCAAATAAGGCCTCCACCGAACAGTGTCAATATAATTCAGTATGGCGTAAATGTGCAAGCTATACCTGTTTTCGGTTACAGGGAACTGTTTGTATTCCAAATGACCTAGCACTAAACTACTGTTACTATCATTAGTGACCAGTAGTTCGGCAAAATATATCATTCATGTGTGTTTTCAACCACAATACTATTCACACTATTCTGAAAAAATAGCGCAAAATCTCGATATGTATATATATATATATATATATATATATATATATATATATATATATAGAGAGAGAGAGAGAGAGAGAGAGAGAGCGAGAGAGAGAGAGTCATATTTTAGGACACCAAAGGAGACATCCTATCAAATTAAAAATAGCTCAGAGTGAATCACAGAAATAAAGAAATTTTTTTATCAGCTGATTATTCGGTCAAATAAAAACCTCGTAATAACTTGCGATTGGTCTGGTATTGATGATCCTTTGTTGGCCGACTGTCCTTTGCACCCCACGTATCACGCAGAAACCGCAGGTCATCCAATCATTCCTGCACTCCAGAGCACTAAGCTCGAAGTTCGCTTATGTTTGTGAGAATCAGTGGTGCACATTCTCCGCTGCCTTCAGAATTGACCCCGGCCCTTTTGATCCTAAAGGTGGGTGTGTTACCGCTGCGTTACCCCTCTCCCGTCCGGGATGATCCAAATCAGCGAGTTAAATTTGTTCAAATGTCTTACTTCGTGACTGCTAGAAGTGGTCGACTGCTGCGAATGGAAACTCGGTATCTTCGAATGAGTCAATCGAGCACACCGCTTCCCACATACATGCATGGGATGAGTACGGCAGCCATCGCTCTTCAGCAGCCGAAGAAACTCCTGTTTCATATTTTTACGTCGCATACTAACCCAAACCTCGGGTGATGAGTAAAAGTGTATGTAGGAAAGCTTGCGTAGATGTTAGAAGTGTCTGTTATTGGTTGTTTAAAAAGTGACGTATCGGAAAATTAAGTTCCAGGAACTATCACATTGATAATTCATTTTTGTATGTAACTGAATGTTTCAGTTTTTGGAAATCATTTAGCATTTATTTACTGCTGAGATATCGAATATTTAGTATACGTCATCTGTGGCGAATTCTCAGACAAAAGCGTTTGACATAAAATGTAAGAAAAGAAATGCATAAACAACCACTCTGTCTTGATTGGACGACAAGTGACGAAGTATATGTTCATAGATCATCAACAAGATATAATGAGTGATATTCACATTTTTAACCACAGAATGGATTTTTGTCAACGGGAGCCTGAATCTTCTGCAGTGGAATATCCACTTAGATTTTTCACATCAAGAAGTCGAGCGCCGCGAGGCGGAATCAAACCGGTGACACTCGTGTTTCCCCGTCATCGATTCGTCACTTGTTTTCTCCACATCCAATCCCCCGCACTGCGATGCATATTTTGGTGAATTACCCGCTCAACAGACGGAACATTGTCGGTTGGATTCCTGCACTCCGCGTTCGACTGTTCAATGTGGAATACACAAGGGGATGTTCCATTTCATAATATTTTATTTTTGTATTTCATTTCCTGGACGACAATGTGTAGAAGGATCATGGCTAAATATGTAAACTAGTTACGCCGGCTTTTCACTAATCCGTATATGTGGTATTCTCAACTTATTGCAGCGCTGGGACCAGAGTAACAACGATAACCACCTCAGTAAGGGACGATATACTACAGCGTAACTGAATTCAACCTATTGCACAGCATTGCTGATGTGCCTTGGAGAATTGTATTCACACGGTAACTGCCGACCTGTAGGCTGAAGTGTCATAGAGTAGTCGTTCAATTCACGAATTACGAGAAAGTTGGTACAGTTTTAGGGCAGACATCATTGTCTGGAGAAACAACCACGTGCACATCATGGCCATGGGTTGCCGTGATTTTGAGCAAAATGTTTTATAAAACGATGACGTACATGAAACATACTTACTATCATTTTCTGAATATAATAATCGGTTTTTGAAGTATATTGTCGAAACGACCAGATCAAAACAATCCAAGATTATTCTATTCCGATGATAATATTGAAGGCTGTCTTAATAAAAACGGGTTTTCCTGTGCATGAAATAAACCGAAACGGTTGTTTATGACGCATGATAGAACCTGTTAGCTATTTTTGAATGACGGAATAAAATCAGGTGAGTTCAGGAAATGGGGAATGGTCTGCACAAAGGGTGAATCATGTTTATTCAGTCTATTCCCAATACAACAAAGAAGAAGATTTGTGTACCACTTGCATTCCACACGCGCTAAGTGAAGTCCCCCTTCGAATGCATACTATCACTGGACCTCACATAGACGGGCCAAAAATGCCCAATCTATTATCAAGAATTGGAGTAGGAGAACAATAACCACAGGAAAATTGGTTAGCAGACAATGTTTGTGAATGCTATCTGTCTATTATGTCTTTAGGCATTAGTCGGTCTTCATTTGTAACCAAGACCGTCAAAAATTGTTTTTTGAAAAGAGTACAATGGAATATCGATAGGCCGAACCCATCACTGTAAGTGGCTCTTTCTTTTTTCGGCAAGATAGTAAAATTCGAGCACTTGAGCCCAGACTTAAAGGGATGGTCAAGAAGATCGACGATCTAGTAGTGCCTTTGAATTCTGATTTTGAGTGCATCGTGATTGACCAAATTTTGTTTCAATTCCCGAAAGCTCGACTTACAGGAAGCATTTACAAACGTTTTTCAATATATTTGATGAGATCAGTGGTGCCTGCTTGTCTCAAAAATGTAGTGCGTAAATAAATAGTCAAAACAATCAGACAGGGGGAAATGGAACAGCTTGATGACAGCTGATCGTGTGTTAGTCGTCCAGACCATTTTACACCTGGATAATTAGAGTCTCTCCTGTCGGTCTGTCTTCGAAGAATACAGAGTGGTTGGAGCATTCCGACAAAGCCCCAATACTTTTGCACGCAGTAGGACAAAATACAGTAAACCAACGTTGATCAGTTGTTCTCTCCTAATATGGACATGCGGCGTTTTCCTTCCTCTATTTACGAATCCTTATCTTAAGACTTCGTGAATTGTTAACAGTAATATTCATATTCACAGTGACCAATTTTCAAAGTGAAAGAATGTTTATCTTTTTGATTAGAGACATTCACAGTGAAAATCGAGTGGTTACAATTTACCAAAACTGAGTTCGATATGCAATGTAAATGTCTGATTTGCCACAAAAATATTACTTCAAGGTAGTTCTATTTTCTTGACGATCGACGTCAGTACCTCTAGCACTGATCTCGTGATTGTCTACTATTCCAATCGACAACAACTTACATCATACGGTGTTTGGACTTCTTCCACGCTTCCGTCCACTCAAAGCGTTTTCCAGGCTGTCATTCTTTCATTGTTTTTGTTGTCTGACTATATATGATGTATTGCCGTGTATGATGACTGTTTCGTTAGTGAATGCGGCGATGATCTGATTTCATAAATACATTAGCTGCTGTTCAATTCGAAATCTAACAACGAGTCCCTCATCTTGCCCTGATATGCAGTTTTCTCTCAATGACCCACTGAGGATTACTGTTTTCTCGTACATACGTATAAATGATTGCTGCAACCAATCTAAATGGGTAATTCCTCAGGTAACACGGCTAACCTTGAGAACAGGGACACACGGTTCCAAGTATGGACCTTTGATATGAGTAATATAGCTCTGTATCCGGATGACAAGACAAAAAATCCCCGGAAGCAGGCTACTGGTTTCGAGGTTCTGGTCCCTCATCAGGTGTGCGTACCCGGTGCTCTTTTGCTTATTCGCTCCTATACTTGAGCACTTCAAAGCTGGTTTACAACTGAAGTCTCATTAACTGCTTTGTCGAAAAAGATCAAAGACAATTGACTTTTGTTATGCGCGGGTAGTCTTTCTCAGGACAGTTTTCAATCCAAAAATATTCGGATAATAATCCTGAGCCAGTGGGCGCGAAACGGGGCATGTGTGTGTGCGCATGTGTGTGGGTGTGTACTACAATGGTGTATGGTGTGTCTCCGTTTCATTAGTGCGGGTGGCGTCATTTAGGGTCAACAATGTTTTCTGACCTTCGGGACTTTTATTCATCAGTAAATTTAGTGCCTGGAATATCTTCCCCATTGTTTCGCTTGCGGCACGTAGAGGAAGCGCTGAGTACCACAGCTTCGGTATGCAGGCGCTCATAATTAGCGGAAACACCATTGGGGGATTCGGTTGTTGCCGTAAAACTGGTGTGATTTCCTGCTTTAGCGAGGAGTGCAGTTGCGGAAGACAATCATTCGTTCTTTCGGAAGTAGTGATATTTGATGAGGTTTAATAAGTAAAACTTTTAATCAATAGATTAGGCTATGTTCGACAATCGCATTTCTGGACTTGGGTTACATGTATGAGCTTACAGGGGACAGGAAGTAATACGTGACCGGGATAAATACTACTTCAGTTGGTTTAATTGCGTTGTAGAATTTCATACATTCCTGTAGCTCATGTGTTTCATTTTCTTTTCTGCCTGCTTACACCTCATCAACCTATCCGTTCTGCTCTGGACTGCATGGTTCTCAGACAAAAGAACCCAGAGTATAAAATAGAATCCCCAATGTGAAGGGTAGATAGACTGAATAGGATTCCTTTGCTTGAAGGAGGATATCCTAGGGTTTAAGCGTTCAAAACATGGTTTACCAAAGCTATATGGGGTATTCATTTATGTAAAACTGATTTTCGTCCAATCTCTTGAGCTGTGTGCTATATGGAATTTTCTGAACGAGAACGAATTAGGATGAACTTCTTTGTCTAGACACCGGCAAAATATACTTTTGACTTTTTCCAGACCGAAATACCTATACCATTGTTTGTCGTTCATTGCATAAAAATAGCTTGATTGCTCGATTGTGATTTACATAAAATGGACATACAAGTTACTACTTATTTGAGATCAGGGGAGTCAAATTATCTGCCACTAGAAAGTCACACATCGATCATCGAAAGGGAATATGGTGTTGCAATCAAAGAGTAAGATTTCCCTCAAAACCCCCACCGGCCTCTCAGAGAGGATTCCTCATATATCTGCGTTTCGTGTCCGAAACATTTATCCTAATCTAATCAGCTGCAATACTGTACGATGACCGATAACTTGTAATTCTTGGTGAATATTACTACTTGAATTGACAGAAAAATAAAGAATTGATTCTCAGACGGAAGCAGTCCCTTCGCCTAATTGCTTGCAATGTCCGCTCACTTTGTCAAGCAGAGCAAAACCTGCCCCAACTAGGAACTTTACAAGTTTTGAAACAAATAACTCTTGTGCCTTCGACACACGCAAGCAAAACCCAGCTTCAGTGTTACCAGTCTGTCCTTCAGATATGAACTCGGTTTCTCGTTTTATTCTTCGCGTCACGAGCGATTCGAAGTCAAGCGCTCATGGCCAGGCTGGCTGTAGCATCACACTGAGCACGAAATCTGTGCACGCTCTGCTCAACTGAGTCTTATTCAGCAGTCTTCTGTGTTCTGTGTGGTTGAACGGTTTGTACATTTCAACATCAACAGACTGATGTGTCTGCGCAGTTCTGTGTTTTATGTGTACGCATCAAATGACTATAACTCTCCCGAGGCTTCTGATGAATTCTACCCGGAATTGTCTCAGCTGCTTCGCATAGTTAGCTTATCGGACGAAATGATAGTTGCTGGTGCTTCCAGCGATCAAGTTGGAAGTCTAGACGAGACAGAGAGACACACCTAGGGCCAATTTGGAGTTGGAACAGATAAATGCAATAGATCCGTTCGTCTTCTTTCTGACCGCACACTATTCCCAGTGTGTACACATTTCTCGCACAGAAGCCACAGCTTTAGAGCGTTTAATCAGATCGACCTCATTGCTGTCATTTACCGCCATTGCGGGTCAGTTGAATATTGTCAAGCAGGATGGTCTGTCTGCAGAAAATAGCCAAGCTTTTGGCCCTGAGGGTTTCAGCCTATCTCATCGGTTTATGAAATAACGCCAAAGCGAACTATCCTCGCAACTGCTAATTTATGATTACCAACGGTCTGCTTGCAAAGGAGAACAACATGCTAAGCTATCGATGCCGTCAAATGACCAGCATCCAGAACGACGGTGGTTAGAGATCAAAGTGACTATATTATAAGATTCTAATGCTGCCCAAGGTCCAACAAACAGACAAGTGCATACAAAATGGATATCTGCATCATCTGTTTCGCTGTTAGATGCTCACTGTCTGGTTCATTCAAACCCCAGATGTGATCAGACACAGCGATACCTAATACGCCAACTGATTCGGACCCTGATAATTGACAATGATCAGTAATGGATTGAGAAGAATAGGGGGGTGACAAAGCTGCTGCAGTCGGCAACAGCCATGTTGGTCGAATATTCACTCCTCGAAAATTTGGAACATAGGCACACCTTCCGTGAGGCGATCATCACCAAATTTCGTCATCTTGAGGAGGCCTCTGATTCAGTGGATCACACAGTTCCTTGTCACTGTCATTTTTGAAGGAAGTACAAAATAACTTGGATATTTCCGTCACAAATACCGTGTACACCAATAGCTAAAGCTGGGATTGGGTTCATGATCATTTTACACCTACGTTTACCACTGAAGGGTTGCGCGTGTTCGATCTGAAGAATGCGAAACTCACTCCACGAGTCTCTTGCTTAATGTGGGTCTCATCGAGAACCCAAAACTACATTATTTGGACAGCAATATGGCTGCCAACAACGTACTAGTATCACTGACCTTGGTATTTCCCCAAGGTTTCTTGAACGAGTTCCCCGTTAGAAAACCATCGTCAGTCCGCATTACAGCTATGCTCAAAGGCTTTAATCAATCCAAACCCGAATGGTGAGCAACTCATGTCCACAAAGCATCTATGAATTCCGGAGATAACCATACTCATGTTCACCGGGAGTGGGGCCCATCGGAAAAATTACAGTTATTCATAATTTGAAACATTGGGTCCCCTTGATCCAGTTCATCAAAACAGATAGAAGACACAAATTGCAAGATGCAAGCATTTCTTTTAATCTTCTCAATGGCGTACGTAAAACATGCGATTTCTTGTGCAAATGGAGCACAGAGCAAAACAATGGAATAGATAGTGTCAAGCAAAATTCGGAAACCATTCGGTAAACCCGATTGGTTACCGCCACGGCAGGCACACATTGTGGGTCAACAGTTTCTGTGCACACAGTGGGGGCCTAAGTCAACTTATCAACACAGCCTGACTGAAAGCTAGAAGCTTTGGGTTCCGATTCCATGCAATCACTCGGAACGCTTGACCTGGATCAATCGGATGACGAAAGGTCACAAGGTGTTTCGCGATCGATGAAGCCGGGTTTCTAGTCGTCGTCTGTTGTCCGGGTGGAGGATGACTCATCCACTGCACTAACCACTTCGGTACATGCTCTCCCATTCTTTGACTGAGGCAACGATCCGTTCTGCCTATGTAGGTGTTAGCGCATCTGCAGGTGAACTGATAAATGATGTGAGAGGCATTCAGGTTCTCGACTCTGTTTGAATGTGCTTGGAGGTTTAGTCGTTTGGTGGTTTGCGAAATCTGCAATACAGCCGCCAAGTAGGTGTGCTTTAGTGCACACTTTAGATTTTATCTAATCCGATTGAACAGATGATTCCCTTTAAATGGCAACACTAAGTTAACTCGTTTCTTCTCGACCGTGTCGACTCGTACGGTCTTAGGCCTTTCTCTTTTGTGGATCTCAATGAACTTTTCCGGGTATCCATCGGCACAAAGAGTTTCGGATAAGAACTCTTCTTCCTTTTCCAGTTGGTCTACACTGCAGATTTTAAGGCGCTCTGTGGAACAGGGTTTTTACCAAGCCCCTTTTGTAGGCAACTGGAGCGAAACTGGAGAACTGAATATATTGTCCACTCCATGTTGCTTTACGATGGATAGTCTTCTGAATTGTCCCATCTGCACGTTTTTTTTGTCATGATATTCAAAAAATGGAGGCTGCTGCCACTCTCTGTTTCACATGTGATTGATAGATTGGGATGCGTGGTGTTCATTGGGTTGAAGAACTTAGTAAACCGTTCTTCCTCAGGCAAAAAAATTATACAAGGGTAAGTGTTTTGCATCTATATCAACCTCTGTTCTTGCTGATGGTCTACCGGTGGACAGAGCAGTTCCCCGTCTTGTTTCGGAACCCGATGTGAGCTATAGTGGGAGGATCTTCCCGAGATACTGCTGGAGACTTTTGGCAAATCACACTTAAACAGCAGTAGAGGGTTATCCTCAAGAATCATGCGTCCTACGCCTAAGGCATAACAAACCACGTTAGGGGAATTTGACCAGTGGAAACAAAAGCAATAGCTGCCCGTATTTTTACAGCTTGCACAACTGTTTTATTCTCGGTTAATTCATTTAAAAGGCCATCAAAACGTCCACATTAGGACTTGTATAATGTCAATAAATCATAAGAAAAACGTTGTGCAGTGTTTCTGTGTTTTTCATTGGTTTGCAGAACCTTCATACTGCATGATGAATCAAATCGTCGAAAATTACAGTTTCCCTTCTGTTCATACTAGAGTATAATATTGTCACGCATTCTCACGATTGGAGCCTCAAATGCTTACGATAATATGAAATAATCAGCAATCTGATCCATAACTTTTCATCTTGGACCAAGTTCAGCTCTACTGAGGAAGATGTCGTAGCGAGCTGAACAAGGACGTCCCCGTGCTGGTTTTACGTCTAACTGCCTTGTGGGTTCGACATCTGAGTGAAAGGCTCCGGTCAGGATTCCAAAACAAAAAGCCTCTCTGTGGTGTTTCGATCGAAGAAATGACAGGCTGTTTCATATCCCACATTTAATCATTTAGGTAGACAGCGGAACAGTTGGTCAGTTAGATCTCAGTTTCATCAGCCAGTTTAGTCAGAAAAAGGACGAGGTTGGCTGGATTTTAAAGGTGAAAAGATATATGATGAGGTTGTTGATCACGTGTTTAGTCGATAAGCCAGAGCAAATGGCTGTTTATCTGTGGCTCAACGAAGTTTCATTGTGAATTTAAAGGTGGACGCAGCTCTGGTTATAGTTTCAACACGAACCGTATACATTATCACCGATGCCGTTAACAAATACTGCGTTTGAAATACAGGACAAACTGCAATCAAGGGAGTCTGTGCAAGGTGACAGAAATCTGGATACCGTCAACAAAAGGCCGGAAGTTGTATTTCCTTCAGTTTTACGAATCTTTGTCTACCGAACGCTATTTTCTGTTGCACTGATCGATTTGAAAATGGTCAAGCTACCCTAATGCTGTCGTTTTAAATTATACTAATAGGCTATCTGGATTGGCCACAGTTCATTCACCGTAACTATAATAGAGCAATATTATTCCTTCAGCTTTTGAAATTGGGCACAAAGTTTCATACCTTTTATTAGGCCAAAGTAAAATGATTGGGACGATTCACTTGGGAATTCGTTAGTTGAGTTGGGTGGGGTACGATTTTTGATTTTGTGCCCAATGCAAATTCTGCAGCAAGCTACAGATATTTTGCGATTTTCAAAGTGTTTTGACGTGAGATAACTTCAGGCAAATGTTCCAATACACGGTACTATCTTTGATCAAAATAAATCTCAAACAGAAATCGTAAATGCTCGGTTATTGTTAGCAGGTTCTCGCTTCGTTATTGAACCTTACCTTTTGTTTTGTCTTATTTTCACGGCTCTTTAATAAATCCAGATTTATTCGACAGATATTTTTCCTATAGACTATTGCAAATTGTAACAGAAAAATAGATGACGCACCGCTTTCCTTTTTTCTTATACTACAGATAAGTGAAAACAAAACTAAACAAATGTAATATGGAGTCGTACATATTTTTAATCAGCTTTAGAGTCAATCTGAGCCTATCTTAATTGCAGCTTTCAGGCTGTTCGGCTGTTTTTTAAAATAATTTGACTATAACCAGCGATCCAAGCCCCGAATGCTACTCAATAAACCAGCTGTATTTGTCTCATCACTGTATCATAAACCATTTTTTTTAATAAATGCTTGACTGGCAAGGTGTTGCAAGTCTTTCTGACCGCTTGATCGATTCATCAATAGTTGAATCACGTTGAATCCTGAATGGCAACGATGGTACACGATGAAACTGGTGGAAATATCATGACATCATCATCTAATGTGCAACTGAATCATATCACGTTCATTTTTATTCTCGATTTCAGTACTTCAGGCGCTGTTTTCAGCGATATGTGCATAAAATCATTTTTTCGTTCATAATGCGCTTACGGTATAGGAAACTGCTGAACAGCCCACAGGCATCCGTGAAAACCACAGCCATGTTCATGAGAATTGAAATTTGTTTCTCGGTGGGTTTGACGCTCATGGTTGAAAAGGTTTTGCTAAACGGTATAACTGGAGACCCTCCAATGATGAAAATTTGTTTTTACGTTATCTGGTAGCCTCAGTTGTCAAGAATACTCCGGTTCACAGTATTATTTCTAGCGAACCATGTTTAGGAGGATCCTTTTAAGATGTAACGCTGGATTATAGTATTTATTTTATTCGGTGATTTATACTCTCTTATCACGATAATCCATTGATTTCACTTACTTTTGCAGCCAAAGGCACACACACATGAATAAGTGAATAAGCTCACTAAATTCTTGACGTCAATCGCGAAACTCAACCTCGGCCGCAGTGGTGAAACGGTTATCCATGTGGACTCTGGTAACCTACTTTCCACCACCGCTGACCAATTATTTGGCCAATATTGTGAGCTCATTCTGAGGATATATAGAAAATGCATTATCATTGAAACCTTTTCTCAGTATTCATAGACCTCGTCGGTACAACACCTATATATGAAGCGTGCTTTAGGAATTATTCCATCACACCTGCTGTGAGAACAGATGAAAAGTCATGCAACTCCAATCTACAAGTTGATCAACAAATAAGGCTAGGTGTGTTATACCAATCGGAAACTTCACCTCATAGATGCATAACACTTTTTCACAAAGTCACCTTTCAGTGAATTTTATATTTTTGAATTCAGTAAAAATAGTGGATATAAGGCATGAAAAGTGCTTTTCAAATCACCTTGGGGAATCATCTTTGGGAAAGGCAGTACTTTTCGGTCTCAAAGACAAAACCATTTATCGGTTGAATTGTATAGGTTTTGCGACATTCAGAGTTCAGCCAAAGAACATTCTCACTTCTTTTCATGTAGCAAACAACAAATTACGATAAATTAGAATGAAGCATGGCATCGGCCCTAGTCGCCATTGTCCAAAGCCAACAATGATCACTGCCATTTTAAATCAATTATTGAGCACAGGTTGCCGTAAGATTTTTCAGTCCAGCCGAAAAAGGTCATTGCATTTCTTGAGGTACACATAATTGGACCGCTTTTTATATAATCTCTCACGATTTGCGGGATGTGAAAGGCTCGCCAAAAAGCAAATATCGGGAGCTGGTTAAACTTAAAAGCGTATGGTGTAGCTTAGCTCCTCAGCCATCGAAGTAATTGATTGGTGATCGAATTATAGCTGATGGCAAAGACTCATAATATTTACTATTGAGTCGTATTCGGATAATTCGAACAGAAAAGAAGAAAGAAACCAAATGATATCTAGTATATGTCTCCTTTATTTGAGCTGGAGCGTGGTGATATAATTAGTTAAATTACCTCATCCAGCAAAAGATTCAAAAACCACAGGCATACTCTGTCTATGCTTCCAAAGCACGAAATAACTATTTGGCCTAGAGTTCGAGTCATGTGCAGAGGCAAAAGTAAAAAATGGTGTTCTGAATATCTAAATAAGTCTGCCAATGGACTGGCGAAGTTATATTGGTCCAAGCGGAAGTTATTAGGACTAAGCCCTCGGTTCGTGTATCATTTTTGATGCCCCCAAGATGGTGTTTTCTAATTTCAGAAGAAAAAAACGACTGAACGATTGCCGGATCCCCATTGAACATAAACTGAGGTAAAATGGTACAAATTGTTGAACTCAGTGCAGTTGTTACATAGGCGACACTGATAAACTGGTGCCACGTGATCAGCTACCAATGCAAACGCGATTCCAAGGGGTTGCAAGTTGTGTGCATCCTTTCAGGGTCCAACAAACCCAGTAAAGCTCAGCTTTTAATCAACTTACCGTATTAATTAGGATGAGTCAGTTCTAAGATAAACTACACATTTATTAGATACATTCACCTTGATAGCACTCCACTTTGTAACCAAGAGATTCGCAGCAACAAACGGGAACCACTGAAACTACTCAGGAGACATTAGTCTATCAGTTTTGAATAAGGTGACCTCTGCTGATCAAGGAGCATCATTTTCAGCAAATCCATCAAAAACCTGCATGTAACTAAGTGGATAGACAACACCATTTATAAAAAAACACATTTTCTAGTTCATCGATAACAGGCTACGCTGCTTCGTTGTTGGGGTTGACAGCAACAAACTCAGTTTTCGCCTAGACGGGAGGACTGCTATGTTTTAGTTATTGACCGTGAACTGAACGATCTCTTCTACATTGCAAATCATATTGAAGTGACCAATTTTACCGCTAGCTTGCCATGCTGCATTTTGGAAACAAACAGTAAATAATGGATAGGACCTACAACGAATTAGACGTCAATCCGTGTATGGAGTTTGCTATAGAGTTTGAAAACATTCTGTCTTGAGAGGTAATATTTTGGCGTTTGAGAGTGCGTACCAGAATGATCAGTTGCGATAGCCGTCACGTCGTTGAACGGCCAAAAGACTTCCGAAGTTCTGTGAATGGTGAATTCGGTTTCAACAACATTTTCTGCAACTGTGGTGGATTCCAGCAAGCAATGAATCCATTACTCAACTGCTTCTCTAATTCGTCATAAAAATCCTATTTTGTCATTTGAGCCTGAAATCCTAAGCTAAAGTTGAAACCGCGAACTAGCAAATGCAACCGGTGCAATGTGCAGCCGAGAAACTGGCGGTGAACATACGCTAGAACGCAAATCTATTGGATCTCGGGAATGCAGCTAAGGCTGAGGCATTCGCAGCGGCCGAAACTTCATAAGCTCATAAAGTTGATATCCGCGGAACTGTTTGGATCTTGCAGACAAACGGCCGGGTAGAATAACTCAGCTCGAGTTCTCCAACCCGGTCGTGAATTTCAGCCTCGCTAACATGAAATGAGCTTTCTCGACCTCGAAAACGTTTGTAGTAGCGCAAGTTCCGGTGAGAATTATTGACAACTGAATTACGAGCTGTAGTTTTCATCCACTTATTATCCACGGATTATTGTCATGAAGAATTCAGATTCCAGTATTCAAAATCCTTTCAACTCTAATGAGCACTAATGTGAACGAAGAAACAATCAGAAGTGATTTTCAAGTGAATTTGAATCTCACGTGCAACATGACAAAAATGTTACAATTATATCCAGGTACGAGATTCACTTACAATCAGTTAGTTTATCATAGTCGTTAGGCATTTTGGTTATAGTCAGCCCGGAGTGACTAGATGAGACAAGCGGACTTCAACATTTTGCGCTTTGGATACGAAGTTCCTTTGCGAGTTGGGGAATATGAGTGGCTTATGATTTTTAAAGCAGAAGAAGAACTAGTTTTACAAAGCTTTTGCAGCTTTCAACGGAGTTCAAGTGATAAGTTGAGAAACAGATATTTTTGATGTCCGAAAAGTAATTTACCGTATGTCAAACGCGAGGGGTCTCACCGTGGGCCTCGGCCATCAATCTTGTGATAAACCACGAGCCGCACCTACCAAACAGATTGGTTACTGGAAAACAACCATTCAGAGGTCACAGAGATCAATAAAACGGGACAGTGATGTTTACTTGCGTACCAGCGGCTCACTCCCGTCTCAAACAGCCGAAATTTAATAGAAGGAAGCAATCGTATTGTTCATATGTCCTTGTTCACCGTTTTGCGTTAGGTTTGTCTGATGTAGCCGTTTTCGCTTTCAACCCACAACTGTTGATAACTGCTCTCAGCAATCAACTGCTGACTTATTCGTTAAGTAATATGCCTAATTCACTACAGCCCAACTCAAGCTCTCCAATGGATAGGTCATCCTCTGCAAAAATTTACATGATGGTAGCATCATTTCACTAGTCCTTCATACGTAACTGATTGCCGCTAGTATTGATATTCAATCAATCAGAGAAAATAATTTATTTCAGTTAATGGTATGTGGTTATCGGAGGTCTATCTTCTTGGTATTTCATATCAGGCTAGTACGATTCACAGATGAAAATTTGTGACGCTAGTAAAATTGGCAAACAATCCAGAGTTTTCACATAAATAACCATAGCAACTGTCAGGCTGACGACAATGTATTCATGGGGACGGTTCCGCCACTGATTTTGGCGAATGCTTAAGTGTGTCCTACTATCTTGCTGAACCTTACCAAGGGTGGAAGGATGGTTATGAAAAACTGTGTTTGCGAGCACGGTTGGCCGATGCAACCTGATCGCAACAGAAGAATGAACACAAATAAGCCTCAGGTGACTTGTGAAAATGTCAACCATAGTGTCCCAAGATGTGAGATAAAAAACGTTTGGTGTTCAGCTGCAGCATCAGCAGCAGTAGCAATACATGACCGTGGCCGTGCGCATACATTTCTGTTGAGTTATGGCTTCATATGAATTTTATTGAAGGATAAACCTTTTTAATCGAATGTACTTGATATTTCCGCCAAAAATGTCAAAAACACCAGCATCGCTGTTTCATTAGCGTTACCATATCATATATGTAATAGGCACTCTTCGCAGCAGCATGGAACGTTGCTATATCCGTTCTCGATCTCACTCACGTAGGGTTAACTATAAGAGAAGGAGCAGATCAAATTTCCAATAGAGGCAAATGGCTAGGCACTTGATGAAAGTTGAACTAAGTTGAACATAGATGCCAAAGCACAATTTATGTGTGCACACATTGATCTTTAGAAATGGGTGCTCTATTGGAGCTTCGAATTTCTGATACAAATGTCACGGTGCGTATACACTGCGTATAGAAAAACGGAGTTGATTATTTTGGATGCAGATAGGGATAGTTGTGGGCCGTCAACAAGCGCGACCACAACAAAGTGAGCAGAATCAATAATATAAACGAAGGCATATGACCTATACAACTACATCCTCTGTCTGTATAATGACCGTCTTCAAGTGAACTAGACCATTGGTATGCAAATTAGAATCCTCGTTACATTTGAATAATTTTGGTTTTAATTAACCAAGTGTCACTCGATCAATCTTTTGTGGAATTAAACGATTGGTGGTGTGACCGGCATGTGAGATCTAACTGGGCCGGAGTCATTAGGAAGACGAGAACCTGCGGAACATCTTTTTTGATTTTGAGGACCTGGCTGTTTTTTCGTTTATCTAGTTTGACCGGTGTAATTGGATAACCTAGCGAGCGCTTCTCAAAGGCAGAGTGAAGGCGATGCTGGACGCGGACGAAGACTCCTGGAGGAGCTGGATTGGGCCTCCGGGAAGTATGCATTATTTGCGGGACTCAACACCCCGGCTGCCTTGGAAATGCAATGCGATGGTTCAGGGCTGCTTATCTGGGGGTTAGTGCGGATCCGATGGTGGCTGCCGTTGCGCTCTTTTCACTCCTGGACTACGCATTGCCCACTTCGGATGAGGTGTCACGGGATGACATTTTGGTGGACCATTTCAGGGATAGTCTGTCAGAGCCATTGCGTGCAGGGTACACGTTGCCCGTGTCGATTATTCCATGGATACTTTCCAGCTCGTGGACATGGCTCAACAGCCGGCCGTTCTTAAAGTGCCCGTGGTAAATAAAACCCATTTTGCTGGCTTAGAGATGACCAGCAAACTTGCAGAATAGACTTGCTGACCAAAACATTTAGAACCTGGAAGAAGGAGCGACGACGGCCACTCAGTGGGAAGAAACTTGTTGCCCACACTGTGAAGATATGGAATTTGCGTCATACAAACAACCTGGAACCCATAAAACTAATGAAGAACGCATGCCGCAAATATCACTACAAGAGTATCTGATCACTACTAATGCTGTGAAGAACGCCGTAAAATTGGAACAAATCAGCGGAAATGTGGAAAACTGTCACTGACGTTGTCACGGGATTCAGCACAATGACGGTGGAGATGAAGATAAATCATCGGACGGAGTTGCCATTGGGACGATAGACTGCGGGGCAAGTCTGGTGCAATTTGAAACTAATAAGCCTTGTCTGGTGGAGTTAGAAGAATCTGATCCTCTGCGAGAGCCATTACCGAGCGATGAAGTTCAACTATAGACACTCCACTAGTAGACTTCAGGAAGCCATGTATCGGATGATGGTGGAAAGACACATAGCATTGTTGTCAGTAGAGTAGAAATTATCAAGCACAAATTAGTGGTCACGTTCGACAAAAGTCAAGCGATCATGTGGGCCTTGTGCTGAGTAATCGATCTTCGCTATTTAAATCTCGAAACAAGACTCGTGTTGGTGTTCATCATGGATTGGACGAGAAACATCACCGCAGTAACTGTTGGATTGACGACACTAACCAACAATAACTGGTATTGAAGGAGCCTGTGGGTGTGATTGAGTGTACATCTCACTAGCTGATTAAATAGTAATTGTAGTTTGTTATCAAATGCGGTCGCGACAAATTATTCAAAAGCAACAAGGTAAATAAAGGAGTATGACCGACACAACTACCCCTGTTGATCGTTTGTGCTTTTGGTGCATAGTTGAAATTTGAAAATTTCAGTATACACTTAGTTTATGTAATCATGTTCTACGAGTCCAGAAACGTCTGATGCAGCAGATCCGCATTTGATAAGGATATGATAGGCGTCGTTTTCTGTTGCAACTGAATATTTCACGTCCACATTTTGTGACTACCTGTAAAAAGTTACATTGTTTCAAACTGTTTCAAGCAGCCAATTGAATAAACAAAGTTATAATATCTCATTGCTAGTCTAATCCCGTCAATGACCAACTTGATGAATGTTGTTCAATAAGGCGTGCAATGCGTATACAAAGATGCACGTACTCGTGCAAACATTGCGAACGATTTATCCTAAAGAAGCAAGCACCCGATAAAATACCAGGCTACAGCTTTTACCGCGTTAACCGAAGAAATTTCAGCGGGTCTGGCTCATGTGATGTGAATTTGGTAAGCAATCATGTAAATTTTCCGTCGTTTGCCGATGAAATTAAAACCAACAATTCAGCAGTTGTTCAGTTAAGAGACAAATGTGTCTCAATCATTTTCATTTTCCCCTAAATGTTTATGTGGAATTAAGCGTTGCAGACGCTGTTAAACCATAAATTAACGTAACCAGATAAGTAACCTGCAGGACAACAACACGTTTTTTTTAGTTCACTTGTGGGCTACCGTTATTTTGGAGAATCGCTAAGAAAGGTATCAAAGACTTAGTTGTGGAGGGCCTTTTTGCTTACTGAGGTTCAAACAAATTCGGTATGATAAAGAAGATAAGGCATGTTCGGATACTTCACGACCGGCTAGTGTTGCTTGGCAAACCAAGAAATCTGCATGGCAGATTCACTGAACCTAAAAATCTGTTCACGAGGTTCAGCTACTCAGCTGATGGTATAGAATCATCTATTTCTACATTCGCACAAAAACTTGTATTTTGTGAACAATCAATGCTGGACATACATCCGAAGATGCGCTCCATGGAGAAATTTCTTCAATACGTGGTAGCATACTAAACTGTTCAGTATGCAATAAACGTGACTGTTTTCTATTTTTAATTGATGTAGTGTGCTCCTAGTCTCAAGGAGGTCATTGGTGCATAGCCCAGAAACTTCTTGTTTGAAAAAATAGTTTGAAATGATCGCTGAAGAAATAGAAAATTACCAAAAGCTATGCATTCTGACCACTAGTGTCATCCAATTCAAAATTCACGATCAATGTGCCACGATCAAGGCACCGAGCAAGACAAAAAAAGAGTATAGAAAATTCCCCGCCTTTGCTCCCATTCTTATTTATAATCCCTATTTTTTGTTTTCAAAGGAATGATTGTTTTTCTTGAGGGAATAGGGTAGAGTATCCAAATAGTTCATTTCTGTGGACATTTGGAATCCTGTCTTGCTGTCACAAACGACTATTCTTCGCGCTTATCAGTGGCACGCTTGAGAGGCCAGCGTTTTGCTGCGAGAAGGGAACAATTTCATGGAATATCTGTTGTGCCACTATTTATTCAAAAAACCATGTAAACAGGGTCGTCCCTATTTGGTTTCCCAGGGCATGAACACCATTTATAATACAAGTGCTCCTACCACTAGTGAAACAGTCGACGGCAAACATCAAATTAGCAAATGCGGATGACAGAGGCTGTTGTACACGAGCTCACTGGTGCTTTGGAAAGGGTTAAAATGTCGTCACCTCTAAAGGGCATGACAATTTCGATTCTTTCGAGCAGCTATTCTGATCAATGTGCAATACTGCACCGCGCACTAGACGAGCATTCCAAACATTTAATCCTGCTGGTCGTAAATTGGCAAGACCAAAATTAACGTGAGCCACTCATTCCAGCTAGTTTTCCAGTTGTCTCAGATCCCAGTGAATTCAATCGGCGTCTCCAAACATGTCTATTTGTCTGTTTTAGGAGGCTCCTCTTATATTCACCGTCCTTTCTGTGATCTGCCGTTGTTGATTCAGTGAGGCGGTTGATCTGATATTCGTCTTGTTCTGTTGCCCCATGGTTTGCCTCTACAAAAGCAGCCGAATTTCCCAGTGTGAATTGTCTCACGTTATTTTAGACAGTAGATTTTGTTCGCCACACACAATGACCTGTCACCTAAACAGACGCATCTTAGGTGGTTGTACCGTCAGAAGATTCGGTAATGAATTATTTTACGAAGGAGGCATGTAAGAGAATATTATAAGGTGGACATCAAAACACTAAAATATTGATATTTTCCGCAGAAAACGGTCATATCCTAATCATTTCGTGCATGTGTCACATTCAACGTTTGCTAGTTGCCGCAACCTTTGTAGATAGATTCATCCCAATGTTTCTTTATGAAGTGAGAGGGTACTTAAGCTCTACCGTCCACTAATGTATGTGACCAGCAACCAAAAATAGAGTATTTGGTTATAAGGCTGAACGCGAATCATGCAGCTTAGCAATCGATTTCATGATAACAGTGGAATTATAGTTCATAACACTTAGCTGAAATTTAAATTTCTTTCCATACCAGGGTTGGGCAATGAGAAAAATAATGGCGAACAATTGACCATTCAAGGTTTTTTGCGTACAATCTTGGTGATCATTTGCTCACGTAAATGACGTTTGCAGATACAATCCAATACATTGAGCTTGTATTTTTAACGTTCGTAGTAGAACTCATTCAGAGTGTGATATATCCTACCTGTAGCTGACTGCTAAACATCCGAGAAGTAAGCAGTGTGATGATTGGTTGGAATTCTTTTCCTTCGAACTTCATGCCACTATTTCTCAGTAGCTCTAGTAGATAGATCTCAATAAAAATGGCTGATGCAATGAAAGCTATAGATTTGATAAAGCTTCCGAAGTGCAAACCGTATTTCCGTATTTGTTACAGTCCATCTCATAGCTGTATTCATAATTCCGTAAGAAATTTATTGTGACCCTTTCAAATCTGAATGCTAAATAAAACTCAAGGTATTACTGATCTTTGTTTTTCATTTAGATTTCCGGTTGTACCCGTGAACATGTACTTGTAAAAATATAAATTTTTGTTGGGATTGAAACCGGATAAGGATCCTTAAATTAGCCTTCCTGCTGTCCGCTGTTTGATTTATTTTCAGTGAAAGGAAATCAGAATATTTCATGGCTAACTATTCACTCCGTGTGAACCACAGTTGACTAACTTTTCTAAATACCCATCCTCAACTGTGAATACTTAGGAATCCTTGGCAAAATTCAAGAGCAAATATTAGATTGTGATTCACATGTGCTGTAATTGGACTACCTCTTCCGGGCTCGATAAGCAAATGAACTCTTACAAATCGAATAAGTCAAAGCTTTACTCGCCGACAGTGATGAAAAACAACACAAGTCAATGGAAGACCTGGTTTCCAATGATTTATAAGCATGCTTTATCGCATTTTGCATGAACAACGTTAGGTGAACATAAAGGTCATGGTAAGGCGATAAGTAGAAAATCAAAGCTCACGTGACACTTAATTTCACAGATGACCCACAATATTTTTTGTGTTTATCAGGACATGAAGAGATCGCTCAAATTTTCTGAATCCCATCGTTTTATGTTTTGCCCATCCTAGACTGCGGTGAAACTACGTTTCTGGGTATAAACGTGAGCAACCGCTCAATTCAAATGTCTGCTCACCTGCGTAAGGTAGGAAATTAGTGACCAAGAGGTTTTAAAAGTTGTTCCTCTTGATTTCCACACCAAGTTTAAAAATGGTGAACTGATCTACCATTTCCTTACTGGAAAATGTTGGAGCAGGGCAGAATTTTCAGTACTAATCTGGATCCTGAACTTAGAATTCGGATTATGTTACAGAAATTATGGCCCGACTCATTGTTGAAATTTGTTTAATCTTCAAAAACACGATAAACAAGTCCAATTTATGAATGTACTCAATGGGTGAATCTATTAGCACCTAGACATGTAATTGCTATCAAATTCCCATTACTTCCGTGGAATAATGATGTGGTTATCTAATAAATGCTTATTTATCATGACAACATATCTTTTTGGTGTTTATACCAGGCAGCGAAATCGACCCAGAATAGACTCCAAAAATCAAATTCAGACTCCAGCAATGCATCGTAGGGTCATTTTGAGAACTATTATCAGGGTAATGGAAAATAAGGCGAAATTCATTCTGAGTATTGTTGTTCTCCAAGTGTAACTCACGCCTAATGCTAGGCAGTCATTAGTACAAAAAAGGGTGTACTAGTCTTATTCCTAATATCGCCTCAACAAATTACGCTTACATCCCGATTAAACTAGACGTTCGTATATTGACGTCTAGCTGGCTGCAGTTAGCTGCACACTTCTTCCATCGTTGATAACATGCTCGTTAAACCTCGTTCATCCATCTATCTATCTATCCATCTATCTATCTATCTATCTATCTATCTATCTATCTATCTACCTATCTATCTATCTATCTATCTATCTATCTATCTATCTATCTATCTATCTATCTATCTATCTATCTATCTATCTATCTATCTATCTATCTATCTATCTATCTATCTATCTATCTATCTATCTATCTATCTATCTATCTATCTATCTATCTATCTATCTATCTATCTATCTATCTATCTATCTATCTATCTATCTATCTATCTATCTATCTATCTATCTATCTATCTATCTATCTATCTATCTATCTATCTATCTATCTATCTATCTATCTATCTATCTATCTATCTATCTATCTATCTATCTATCTATCTATCTATCTATCTATCTATCTATCTATCTATCTATCTATCTATCTATCTATCTATCTATCTATCTATCTATATATATATATATATATATACATATATATATATATGTATCTATCTATATATCTACCTATCTATCTACCTATATATATATATATATATATATATATATATATATATATATATATATATATAATATATATATATATATATAATGATGAACTGACCCTACGTGTTATATAAGGAGTTTGTTATGAAATCTTCTTATGGCTGTTATTAAATATGAGATATCGTCTGTCAATTCCAATTTTGCTTTAGCTTGCATTCACTCATGACTGTAAAGTCCTTCTACGCCATTTTTGTCAACACTGGGTTCTTTGTGGGATTGTCTACATTCCGGCTCCAGCGGCAAATGAATCATCTAGGGATATATTTGCCAGTGTTTTAAACATCGATGCAATAGTTCTATTGAATGGTAAAGGTTCCTCATTCCCGTTCAGTGTATCCATGATTTCATTTATTGCTGAGTTCGCACGGCTTTTTAGAGCATTCGATGCCGCTTATTAACCAACCAGGTTACATAAATTCACAAATGCCTGCGTGGTTTGGTGTCATATGTGATCGCAGTATTGCTGTCAGAACTTTTTTATCGATTGAATTATAATTACGAGGTTGTCTAATCCAAAGACAAGGCCCGCCAACGCGATTGTCTTCACCGTTCACCAGGCACCTCTTCCACGGAATGCAATGTTGCATACGGGTAACTGTCACCATTGGAGCAAAATTATACACTTAAGGACTGGTATCTAGCTGTCACAGTCTCCAACTGTCAACTCTGCCAAATCAGTGGCAATATCAAATAAATCAATCTCAATCATTCACATAAATAGACCATCCATAATTCTTTTTCAAATGACGAACTCCGTTACGGTTACACACTAGGGCGTGCAATCTGATCACTTTCTTCCTTTGTCATGCACCGTTTGTGCACTATGATGGTAACTACGAGCACCTCGGTAATGCTCGCATAAAAAAAGGCTAACGTAACGGCCTTCCCAGGGTACGTTACGAACTTTTTCTGAAGGAAGGTGAGAATTTTCTTGAAATCAATCGGAAAATAATAGCCTCTTTTAGGATGATTTTCGCATTATCCCGTTTCTCGTCCACCATCACCTTGTCGGACGCTGCACACACAGTTATCTTTCTCCACATGCCGTTGCAAATGTGCTCAACGAGTACGGGAACGACGTATGAAGTCTTGTTCCATGTAATTTGGGAGCGCAGTGTCTCGTTTTTTGGCCATCTCATCCGCCCGTGAGTTTTAAACATAGGTATTCCCGCAAATTACAAAAATCGGGTCTGGACGCTGCCATCTCAAATGCCCGGGATGAAATCAGCCCAATCGAAAAGCGTCCGGCGCTGTGCTTGGTCGGTTCGTAATATGATTTTATTCACGCATGGTGATAGTACATGGGCTCTCTTGACTATAGTTCTGAAGCGGTCATGTTCGTTGACCGTGCAGGGCAGAATATTACAGACAGCGGACATAACATTGGGTACATTGGATCTATTCCAAGTCAAGTGAGTCTCAGTTTCTCGAAGTGGCCCACAACCCGACTAACGCGTTGTTTTGGTTCGTCAAGTGCCGCACACCAATCTTATTGAAGCAAACGATCCACCACGCAACGAAGAGTGTTTTGCAGGTAGACCGGCATATCTTGCAAAGGTTAACAGATGGGGACGATGATATCAAGGATGCATGTGTACACTCCGAGGGACAAATCAAAGCCGGGGAAAAACGATGAACAATGACTGAGCACAAATTTATAATTTTTGTACATTTTGTACAAATTTGTCCCAGATAACGTAAAGAGTCATCGATCTTCGATTGTAGTGAGCTCCAGCATCGCATGGTAATCAATGTTCGTCTTATATATTGTGAAGTTTCTTGTCTCTGTGCTCCTATTTTTGTTGAATTTCAAAGAAAATGCTGAGAGCTCATCCTATTCTATCCAATCACACATCAGCAGGCAAGTAATGCACTGATTTAAATTAACGACACTAACATAGGACCAATAAAGAAAGCTCCCCGAAGTATTTAAACCAATTTGAAATCGGTGTGATCGGAAATCTATAAAACCGTTTGTGAATGGACATTTTGATCGGTAAAAATCGTGACACAGTTGACGTCGTGCATTTTCCCGCTGGATTTTCTTGTTTTCGTGAAATTGAGCGACACGGTTTTGCTTTTGTATGGCGTTTATCACAAGTAAAGTACGGAAGTCGGAGAGCCTAGCTTGAGTTTCTCGTATCCAAGGCCTTGAATTATTTATCTCAAATTGCATTATCAGTGAGTTCAAAGCAGTTGCTGTTTCTAGTTTATTGAAATAAAACAGTTTATTCGTGGTAGTTTGTCCGCTCCTAAGGTCGACAATTCATGTTCGAAAAACACCGACTCTTTGTAGGAAAAGCTCTTCAGTAATCGTATCATTCCACGCAAAGCCAGCAACAATGTCTTGAATAAAACGGCCCCGAATGCAGTTGAGAGAACTCCAAACAGTGGCTAGAATTCTTAGTACGATAAAGCCATTGTAATAAGGTTCATGTTTCAAGCGTTCTCAAAAAAAAACTGAAGTCGCTCGAGAATGTCCTTTGATCTACTCTTGCAGGTGATGGTATTCCCAACTCATTTCGTTCATCTAGACAGTCTCTTATGCCCACTTAGGTGTTTACCCTAGTATTAGGCTGGCTCTTGTTGCGTGTCATCACACTGACCTCAACGCCATTGATCTGCTATGAAAGCTAGGCAGCTTATCTGACACAACTCAACCAATAATCCCTAGCACAGTCCTGCGGTTTTAAAATAGCTCAATCATGCTGGTGAACAGACCTAAAAACAAAAAATTATGTATTTCACCAGATACTAGTATTTTATTTAAATTATACGTGCACAATTCAATTGAATTCAGCTCCGTTCTATGAAGTAAATAACGTTCGAATAATTTGCTGTAGTAATTAAAAAGGTTTCGCAGTTGTTTTTAATTTTATGCTATACTACAACGTACGTTTCGAGCACATGCTTTCCAAAAATCTTTTGAAAAATATGTACACATCAGTGCGATATGGTGAACACAAGCTTCAAAGACAACGGAGGAACATAAGTTCATCTAATTCATTCCAATATCAATCCAATTTATACCAATGGGACTGAAAACAACAAACGATCCCCGAAATGTGATCATTTTCACAAGATAAATTTTTGACTTGACCATCTATCTGTACAGTATGAAGCCGCCGACAAGCCGTCCGATCTATCAACAAATCTAAAGGTAAATCAATCAATGCATACGTGCTAGAAATGATCCAAACTATGTCCTATTATTGCATCAATTTCACGTAGGCAGACATTTTGGTTGAGAATGCACAAATGGGACAAGATAAAATGACACCATGAAGTAAAAACTGAGTATTCTAGACATGTTTGCCGCTGATGGAAGTTAACCATTCAAAGGCGTTTGTCATACGTGTTCGTCAAAATTCTATCGGTATTATTGAAGGGATGCAAATAGTATCCCGGTAAATGTGATTGACTTGAATCATCATCATGCGACATTTATCCATTCTAACGGTGTTCATCGCAGACGTTCTCTTTCGTACAACAATAATATCTGATTAGCAGGTTTGCACACTTAGTTCACAGAGCGGTATAAAAGATGCTCGCTGCACGTTCACCCGAGTTATGCCAGACTGGTTCATGTTGTGTAAAATTTATGAAAATGGCAATGCCGTTGCAGTAATGAAAGAGCTTTATAGAACCCCATGTACCGTAAATCCAGATCACGTGAATGCATGTCACACGGTGGGTTTCCAATGATCTTACAATTTTGTCTGCATTAGGCATGCTTAACTCTTAAGAATAATAACCATTTTAGTGGAACCTTTATACAAATGACTACGGTTCGCTGATTACACTGGAATACATGTCTGAACACGACTGAATTGGGTAATATGTAGACATTCACAAAATGATTAAGCGGTATGTGTATGCCCTTGGTAGCAGAATCTCATCCATACAAAACTATTCGGTGCAATTCAAACACAAGTCCGGAGTATCATTGTATAATGTTTATTTTATTTTCCATAATATTATGAAATAATCTGTTTAGTTTTCATCATATAAGCACTCTGGAATAAAAGTGAAGTTCACCATATCTATCAGGAGGTGGCAGCGTGCACATCTCTGGCTCATCCCAGTGATGAGAACAAAATACCTTATAACTTATCTAGAACCACAGTGTTTATTCTTATTGCATTTTATCACCCAAATTACGATTCACCCGAGTAACGTTCCACAATGTTGACATGCGCTTATTGCTTCCAACGCACAGGCAACGGGACTCACATGTGATTTAACGCCCAGAATTGCAGGTGGGAACAGTACCACAAAGACGAAAATCGTGTGCTGCTGAGTTTCTTTTCTCTTAAGTGTAAAAGTCTGAGATATTTTCACGGCTTATTAAGAAATGATGCTCATATAAACTATCACTGAATGTTTATTGAATAAAATGTTTTTTAATCGGTCCATCATAAAAGGTTGTTCGTCCACTTTGAGCTACTTCCTAAACTACACATTTTGACGATAAAATCACTGTTGATGATCCTATTCACTGACTGAAGACTCGTTCAACACAAACGTGAATTCAAACAAATATTGTTGACATTCTATGACTAACAGCTCCCACTTATTATGCTACATTAGGAATGTAATGCAAGGGCGTATATTCATATATATATTGCTGGGGTACATTTTGATATTCGGGTTGATCCCCCTGCGGTCACTGTGAAATCACTCGGTATTCTACAAAATTCAGCACTCACACTCGTCACCCTCCCCCCCCCTTTCGTGTCTAAATGTTTAGCGGAAAGTTCACCAAATGAATACTTCACTTCTACTTCTGTTGACTCTCACAGATTTTATGGGAGAATCACCATTGACTCGCTCTGTTTCTCACCTCAGAATATTGTTTCGGATGTTATCATGTGTTTCACTTGGTCGCAATGTAAACAGTTCAATACATACTTCGTCTTCAACTCTTTTCTGGACTACGTAATGGGTTGATAAACGAAATGGGAATTTACAATCTACATGCTTCACCATTCCAGATCATACATGCGTATTCCCAAAGCACCTCGACTCAGGGCGGTAAATTACGAATTATTACTGGGCGTTTTTGAAACATGAGCTTTAAACAAATTACGGAGAATATATCTATCTGAGGATGTTTAGTGTAATGTGGAACAATGTAGCGTTGCCCAGCACAAAAGACGAAACCATAAGCTTCATGATAAACTATTATCATGCAAGGAGTTTACAGGCAACATTGAGACCCTAACGTTGATATTTTTTTAACGTTTACATGGATGTAACAAGTGATTTCAGGTAAAACCATTGCTGTGTATCTAATATTACCTACGGAAAAGGGTTATAAGTAGTGGTCACATAAACATTTTAACAGAATGAGCAATTTTATTTTATACATATCCGTACATCCGTTCCGTGCTGTCAATTTGTCCAGTGATTGTTCTTTTTAACTTATAACCTTTGAATCGGACCTCAGCGTCGTGCACTTTACATCGGTAATGAATGTCTCATAAAACAAACACAGCAAGGTTTTCCCGGAGTAACACAAAACAGTCAAACTCCAATCTGTTATAACCTTCACCATCGGAGCTGAGACCGGGTGCTGTTCTTTAGAAAAATGTGCTGATTTTTCATCGAAATTATTCGACGGTCATTTGAGCCGTCCACCCGACAACGAAAACTTCGTATTACGCAATTTGTTGACCCGTTTATCTTTCTCACCTTAGCAGCACGTTTTTCCGAAATTGTCATGCTGACATTTAGCATCTTATGCCCAATTTTTTCCTCATTTTCAGAAAAACCAAAGACATGGTGATGAATAGATACCTGAAGTTCTAGTTGCACCCATCCTTTGTACCGCCGATAAAGGCGGGTGTTTTGGGCACCTGTATTTCATCAGAATGCTCATTATTATTTTGCTTTTGCCGACGATCGGCCGGCAGTCCGAGCGATTTCATTCCCTGTTTGGGTAAATGAATGAGGAAATCGACAGAGTTAATCGTTCACAAATTCCTAGGTTCGCTTTGAAATTTGGACCGCAGGGAAATCTTTGAAAAATCACCCGTGCATTACAGCGTGAGAAAACAAAGCGCAGGGGATGTGCTTTTCGTTCCGGAAACACTATAGCAAAATACAAAAATGTGAAAACTATGAACTTTTATTTGAAAGATTGCTTATTTTACAAAAATTAATAAATTAGGCACTGGCCGAAAATACTTCTCAGAATTACGCATGAAGGTGTCCGGTTTAGAAAAGGCGGAGGAATCTCCTTATGTGATTGGTAATGTTAAAGCGGGGTCCACTGTAAACATGCAATCCCAGCCGCACTACATTTTCTCATGGTCCCATCAAATGACCATTGAGTAAACCGAACCTTTCAGATCACCATTACGCTGTCATCGTCAATGCGGTGACAGTCAGTTACACGTTGCCAAAGACTGTGTTGTATTGGATCCCGAAGTGCTAGATTTCAAGGTAAAAACGGTTGGTTATTGGAAAACATTTTTGAAAGCAACATTTTCAAGGTAACTGAACCCAACGTACACATCGTATGAAGAAAAGTCAACGGCAGTTTGATGGTACCAAATTATTTAATTACTTGGAGCCGATTCGACGGAGAACCGGCTACCCGGTACAATGGAAGTAATACTAAGCTGGATAAAGCGATTGAACGAGTCACTGATGACCGTTTAGTTCAGCACTGGTGGTTTATGCTACAACCACATACTCAGCAAATGATTACGAACACAGTGATTTAAATAAATATCCTCTCACGTGTGCCTCGGCAAGATACACCTCCATTACAAGAGTTAACGATCGCCAGGGTGACAGTGTTGAAGTATCCTAAACCGGCGACTGATCATAATTACCTAAATTAGTGTCTGAATAGAACAGTCTGTTATTCATTACAAATATTCCGCCGAATAACGTGGAACTTTCAATTGTACCTGTGGGATTTTTATCGTGAATACTAAATCCGCAGTACCTCTTGATGAATACGGTAATATCTACATGCTACGCGTTCATATTCCTAAACGTTGAATTCAATGTGAAAAATATTTACTTGAGAAGCTTTGTCAGAATAATGAGAGATGAGAACGAATGACTCGAAGGCTCGGCGTAATTGGCTTGACTCAGGACCTTCATGGGTCAATTTCGTAACTATACCATTTGAAATGTCCATTGGCTTGCTGGGTTGAAACCATATAGCGAATGAAAAGCTACATTCGGAGCATCGCGATAACTAGTAGCCATGAAAAGCAAAACCGGATGCATTACCTTCCAGCGAAGTAATCTTCTTAGAATAGATTTCAGTCTGATGGACTTGAAAATGTATTTTTCGGCCTATTCAATTTATTATTGGCGAGTGTCTCAGATAAATATTCCCCAACTGAATTGGCATTTATCGAAACACGTGATAATTTGCAAAACCTGTAAGTCATTGGAATGGATTTGTTGATCAACTTGATGGCCTGGGTGACGTTTCTGAGGCCCCAAGTCCTAGTATGTAGCATGAATTCGAATAAATTGTCAAAGCAGACCACAATGAAACTCGAATCTCTGGGAAACCGCAACGATAAACCACCATTATTATTCGTTTAGCTCTGGCCATTGTTTTACCTTGTTTTGTCACTTCGCCTAGACAAATATACACGTTCAGCCCGTTTGAAACATTCCTGCTAACCAAAAACCGGAAAAACCATTATCCGCTCATGAAGTGGTACATTTTTGAACACATTTTCTTGGAATCACATGATATTTACATGAAACTTTGACAAATGCCCATTTCTTTTCTGGAAGGTTCTGAAAGTCTGTTGAGGTGAAACGTACAATGTGTTTTGTATGACTTCTTCTCTGTCGCATTTACCAGTTTTATGTATAATTTCCGTCAAGAATGACCATTTCCTCATCGTCGTGAATACAATCGTGGAGTCTAGTGATTTTTATAGCAAATTCAAATTTTCCGAAAAAGTCAATAGTATTTTTTGGCTCATAAGCTTAAATCTACCCACGGAATTTATGGTCAACCTTCAGGTGATACGATATATTCTCAATGTATTTTTAGTGCCTTTGCTTCTCGTTGTTTGGCGACAAATTGTGAAGAGTGGGGAATCACCAAGGCTTGATAACGAGGTTGAAAACTCGAATCATTTCCATATACTAAAGGGAATAACAAGCTAGACCCGACAGTATGTTTTAGTGAAGGATTGCTTATTGCATTATGAGAGGTTTTTCCGTAGAGAACGTTCCTTTGGGCACTTAAATTATTTTTTGCAAAGAGATTCTTGTAATCCGGATGGTTGAGGTCAAGGTGGGCTACGTTACTGCTGTTTTCCAGCCCTTACAAAACTGGCACCACACGAGTGTTGTTTTCGAAAGGATTAACTAAAATAAACGAACGACAACCGCGTGCTCGCATACTGATCTCGATCAACGGTGGTCAAACTGTCATTTAAGTGGGATTTCAACCATTCCGCATTGTGTTTGAAGTTTGATTCCTCCACAGGTCACTTCCCAACTAACAACTATTTACTTGTCCCGATCCCGTTCCTGGGATTTTACGATGCTGTTTTATGATAAAATGAATATTTGGAAAAACATTGATAGGCATATATGATTTCATGCATCTAGGTGTGAGACAGACATATGCCGACTGAAAAGGTTTTCTCCATTTGCATAGACTAATTCGTGGTGATCTTAGATCAGATTTATTTGAATTACTTACCAGCAACAATTCATAGTTATAAAGATTATCAACTCCGAAGAAGATTGATTGTGAAGGTATTAACGAAAATATGGTCTCCGTGTTATTATACTGTTCGAGTAAACTATGTTGTAACTGATATTTATACAGGTCTAAACTATTTCCACTAATCAATATATGTTTAATTCCCTATTTGGTAACGGTGGCCGTTATTAGCAAGTGTGGAATTATTTACTCCTGTGAACAGTGTCTCACACATCTTTGCTCCAGGCAACTATACCGCGCAGTCCTGAAATGGGCTATTTATTGTATGTTCAGTATGAAGTAGGCAGGACTCAGCTGATTTTTGCCTGAATGGACACCCTGGTTATTGAGGCTTGCCACTCCTTCTGTATCTGTAGCAGCTTGCACATTTTTAATGGCTTTGATTAGTAGGAAATCAGTCATTATTCTCTTGTCCCACAAAAGGTGATTGAGTCAACGAAACAATGAAACAAAGTAGTTATATTTGCCTCTTTTTAGTCGAACTACTTATAACACTCGGTATTCATAAGATTGCTCAAATTTCAGATTTCACCTTCTGACCTCTCTCCAGCAATCAGTACGATCTTCGTGACGAGATTTACGCCTAGCAGGTTAGCCAGTGCTGAAATTGAATGTTTCAGGAACATTGCTCTCGAATTGTGAATTGAGCCAACAAAACAGTCCGAACGGGGAAACAATTTTCATTGGAGGACCCGACTCATCATCTCATTTCAGTTGCAAGGACACTAAGCGCTAATCAAATATCGCGAAGGTAGGTGCACAGAACGTCATCAAATGCCGAAACGTAAAATGATTTATATCCGAAAGATGCATTTGAAGCACCTTGGTTAATGGAAAGACCAATAAATTCCAATTTCTTGATGTTGATCACGATCCAGTCTATTCAGTTTGTCAGTTCGTCAAGTATCTTGTGTGCGTCTTGACGGTAGCACTATTGAAACTTGAAACAATAGTTGTCCAATTGGGAATACTGTTAAACTTATCGGTGAAACATTTTACTCCTTTAGCTTGCGTGCTAATCTCCAACAAATCAGCGGTTGAGAATTTCGAAAAATCAGTTTGCTTGAACACAGTTCACTGAACAAGCACATTGAGACACTTCTTCGGTTTCTGTGAATCTATACACACGCGAGAAAACTCGTCATCGTTTCGGCAATGAAAGCGTAGGTGTGATTTATTATTCTCGCTATCCTGTGGCCTTTTGAAATATCTATTTTCTGTCTGTCTGGCTCAAAAGCCAGGACCGAAAAAAATAACCAATTTTTTTCTGCGATCTTCACTTGTCGAAACTGACTTATGGAAAGCGACGGTGAGACTAATGTTTAATGACTGTGTGCTTAATTGTTGTTGTGTCGGGAGAAAACAAACATCACTTGGTCGTGTGTACTACTTTGACTGGATCATTTGACACATTCATCCACATGTGCAAAGTGATTGTTCTCTTCAGTTTGAAACGTTCGTCCTCATTTATTAGCTTCCACTTATGGACAGTGGTTGTAAGCGAGAGGGGTTCCACAATAAAAGATTTGGTTGTTGTTTCTTCCAGACGTGGAATATATACCGACACCGTACCAGACACACTAAAAGCAGCTCATTCCAAGCTGATTGGATGTGCGACTGACAGAACAGAACTCCTTCAAGAGCTATCTATTTACGGTTTTCAAGGTAATGTTTTTCATCGACAATTCTATGGTAACTGGTGAGTGTATTGAGTGTTTATAAAACAGAGATAATAAATGATACCTGGAGTTTAGCAGAAGTAATAAAATTACAATCGATACCAAATATGGAATTTCACTCACAACTTGGCTTTCTGAGTCTTGAAAATTCTATTGTTTATAAATTATTGGCCAGCTTCATTGGGATGTGGGTTTTCCGTTTTCGATCTGCGAAATACAAAACGCCAAAAACTCTGTGAATTCTCGTCGGTAAATTAAGATCAGAACAATCGGACACAAAAATGACTGCCAGCAGCCAAATTACAAATTACTTCGCTTGGCCGTCAACATTATTTCAAGGTCATGTAAACGACGCAACCATCGTGTTACGCAATGTGTCAGGCCGATTCTCGATCTTAAATAGATTTCATTTGTAGTTTTGAATAATCCCGACGGTACAATTCTATCTTTCCGGTACTTCACATTAGGCCAAACCATTACACGTACGTTCGGTTTTTTTTGTTAAATTGGTAAAGTGAGCAAATAGTCCAGATTGTTCTCAGGGGTTCACAGAAGTAACTGTCAGGCTGACGATACAGCATTCGTGTGGATCATTTCGCCACCGGTTCCTCCGACTGTGAGTGTCTGGCTCACAAACGGGTAGACCTTTCTCCAGTGAAGAAGCAGTGCCTTGAAAAACTGCATTTGTAAACAAAAGATTAGTCGATGCAATCTGATCTCATTCGCCGCAGCTTTGAATAGGATTCTTTGTCTGACCCATTTGTGGCTGCTTCGTGACACCCGGTAAATGACCTTGAAAGCTCCCTCTCGTGTAATCTGGTGCCCTGAATCAATCGCGAAAAGCAAGATCGCTCTGGTTATGGTTGCGTGGATTACGTTCGTTGACTAGCTAGGCCAATATTCTTGAACTCGCTCAGACAGACGCCTAGATTTTCTTCTCAAATTTCCCGCTCCTCAGGTGCATGATCAGGATTATACAAACCATTCGGTCGAACAGGATGGTAGTCTGTCTTTATGCCTCAATCGCAAGTACGAGCTGGAGTTGAATAAGATCCTGAGTTTCGCGGCTTTGAGTGTATTTGCTACCACATGCGATAGTCTCTAGCTCAGCTTTTCAGATCCCACGTCTCTAAATCGAAACTTGAATGTCGGGCAGTTGAAGCGGTCAGTTTTGGATAAACCGTAATCATGACCAACTGAGGGTGGAGGGCGGTTGCATACTGGCAAATATACGATTCCTCATTGATACATTTCCTTATTTATCAACGTCTGTTTGCGCTGAAGACTGACTGACAGCGCAGACATTTCACACCGTGTGTAGGAGCCTGATTTGAGATGTTGTTCGTACGAACCAGCTGGAATTTATCTTCACATCCTAACAGCAGAAAAATGGCCAATTGCAAGAGTATGTTTTAATAACCTCAGTAGATTTGTTTGCTGATGACAAAAAACAAAGAAAACAAAATCGAATCCATAGTCCAGTTCAACTTACCCTAAAGGTTTTCCCAAAACAGGTAAATGCACGATAGCCCCCTGTTCATCTGAACAAACATGGCTTCCGTGCAGGAAGTGTTTCGATGAGCAAATGATTAGAGTACAAAGATGGTTAGACTGTGATATGTTTTCCGGTCCATTTTGACCATCCTTCCAAAATACATTAGCTCAAAAGTGAGATCCCGCTCGATAACAATGATCGGTACTGCTTGCTTGTCAACCACGTTTGGGATTCTGCTGATTTCATGGGTCGAGGCCTGTTACGCCACGTTGCGGAACTCTGAATTTCTGTTGTATCTTAGGGCCTCCTAGATTCATGCAGGTCAATCGCAGCTGGAAGTGAATATACTGAATCAGGTCTCTTATCAAGATGTCCACTAAACGCAAAATTTGGCGATCGAAACCTGCATCAGTGACGAAACATATTGCCACCGTGGGAAAATCATGCAAGTTGCTCTGTCTCATTCACGCCACTGATACGACTCTATCACATGTGAGCGATATAATCTGTGAAAATGATGTCTCACACATTCACAAACTGACTGAACTCTTTCAGACAATATTTCACTGCATACAGGTGTTAGCCTTTCAAATAAATTTTCGCCACACATCTCTTTGAGTCTATTGTCAGATCTACCTATCAAAGTAGAGTTTTGCAATAAAAGTATGGGACGGCTTTTCCAAAGAACTTCCTCTAGGTCTTTTGAAATTTCGTGAAATACAGGACGTTATGAAATTACATGTGCTATTATCAAACACTTCAATTTCTGAGCAAATATCTTTTCGTGAGTAGTTCGTTTTTTCAATCTTTAAGAAAGTCTCGCGTTTTGATTGAACTAAGCGTCAGAGCGTTATTTGTATTCGTGTTTGTATGGCAGGCGTTTTCAAGCGATATGCCTAAATTTCAATCACAATGCTTTGACAAAGCTGGGTAAAAATGCACAACATAGGCGCTGAAGTTTTATGAGAGTTAGACAGTTAAAAACACATCAGAGAGAGCTAAAAGGCATTACCTTTTTACTCCTTTCCGTGTTTGTCATAACCCGACCCAGATACATCAAATCTTAAAAGAAAGTGTCGAATGTGAGATGTGATTGGCGAGACGGTACGACAAAGAGGTTAATCAGAGTGTGATGGATGCTTTGGATCTCGAAATATCCTGTGTGTCAGAGGTACGCAGGACTCGATGTTGTTGTCTACTTCCGTCAAAATGTCATGGGTAGGGGATGAAACGCGACTAATAGGTACCAATTCGCCGTGAAAAGTTTCAAAGTCTCGATACAAAAGGCCGGGCGAAATTGCGGTTGAACAATATAGTAAGACCACAAAGATAAATTGAAAAATACTTTAAAAATTGTGGGCCAAATTAGAACTTTCGTACAGAGGTAGATATTTTGCCACCAAGGGTGATGGGATTGTGATACCTTGATGAGTAAGTCTGAGATGAGTTTCATAGTGCTTTCGAGCATCTTCATATCCTTGTCTTCGTTTAAGCGACAATTCACAGCACAAAGTTCTTATGCTGCGGATCAGTCGGATAGTGTTTTTTTATTAACTTATCTACTCCCCTAAACTCAGTTGTCACCAGGTAAGATGCGGTGTTAATTCGGTAAACAGTGATAACACTTTTTATTCACTTCAAGCAAAAATCAACCTATCTCACATTACTTTGGGCTTTCAGAAGAAAATGATAAACGTTCCTTCACGAAAATTCACAGCATCTTTTCTACTGTAAAAATGATGATGACCAACGAGCATGATATATACTGTTTCATGTAAGACAAGATCCGACACATCTTTCCACAGCAACAGACGTTTCATACAGTGGCTTATGGTCTAACGGACAGCCTTTGTTTTCCACATTTGGTTGCGTTTTGCTCTTCACCGTCATTTTATGCAGTTTGGCTCTCCTTAAATTGACACATCACCAATATTTTTCTTATTTCAGCACTATTCAACTTTCATTGAACATGGTTTGCTGTACTTTAATGGATCCTATTGAAAATCTAATAAAGCAAACCAGAGTAAAAACAGATTTGATAGGTTTTACTTTGTGCGTATCGGTACAGCAACCTTGTCTCACACGAAAACACACATGGGAACAAAATACCGACGATTTCAATTCGCCTTTCAAGAATGCTCCTTGTTCGAAAATATTTGAGAGGTGAATGGTTAATAAGCGATCATTGATAACTGAAGAAAAAATGTAACTGTAGAACATACCGAAATATGTATGTTACAAATGCCAAGCTATAATACACTGACTTTTTTCTTTATGATAATATAAAAAAATAAATAAAAAGATTTATCGACCTACTTTTAAATCAGAAAAATAAGAGACCACACAAATATTCGTGCAGTTGATAATCAAATAATGATAATGTTTATTTGTGGGTATTTACTAACAGTCACAACCAATGTGATATTCATTCGTTCATAGATTCAGAAAACGTGCGTGTTGTCTACCACACTTTTTTCAATACCATCAAAACAATCAAGCTGTACTTTTATGAGGTACTTTTTCTTTTGAGCAAGCCGATTCATATTAGCATGCAGTCTTTGTCTGATTAGGTCTTGTTTGTCTTAATTCATATAACCGAGATTATTGTTGATTATAAGAATCGAATTATTCACTGGTTTACCTAATCTACTGTGATGTAGAAAATAATTGGCATTTATTTATGGGATTTAAAGAGTATTTTTTCTTCACGTTATGTTCCCATACCATTTGTTTTGTGTAGGAAGCTCTGCTAACATCGGAAGCAAGTTTTGGAAGGACTCTTTACTATGAAGTGCACACTTCCAAAAACCTTTTAGTCAGTTCGGATAACTTTGTGGTTAGGGTATTCGACTCACGTTTGTTCACCTGGGTTTGAGTTCAATTTGGGATGCTTTGGATGTGTGCTGCTGATGATCCCTAACAAGACGGAGATAAATGTCCACAGCTCCCATGGATTTCAGTGATATTTGTAATACTCACACTTAATGATGGAGAACATTACACAAAAAGATGTATAAGTTGTCTTTGGAACAGTGTACTGCCTCATGAGTGCCACGTTCACAGTAGCAGCTTGCTCCGATGCATGTATTTCCTTGGCGAAGCACAGATAACGAATTAGGTGATTTTCATCCGAATAGCTTCGAAGCCGATGTTTGATTTAACAAATTCAGGAACGAGTCATTATATTGTTACAATACAAGTAATTGACACGCAAATATTTCTTCGTTTCATAAACAGAACAGAATAGTTCCATGGTCAGGGTTACTTTAGGAAAAGACACTACAGAATAAACGATTGCCTTTATTGAAAGTTGCGTGTGCTTATTCTTCTCACATTTGCAAAAGGAACGTGGAATGGGTTAGCCACTGATCGGGGAAATGATCATTTTCGAATTGTTCAAAAATGAGTTGACCGGGGACGAGGACTTATGAAATAAAGGTGTCTCTAGTGAAGATGTTGTTTTGAGATGTAAAATCCCACCTCCACCAGTGATAACAAGGGACCGATTTTTGGTGTTCTGTCAGCTTTCCTTCACTGCCGGTCTTGATCACGGCAGAGGAAGAGCCTGTACTAGTAATACTTGTGCCCACGGTTCCAGTGACACCTTATTCATATTAATTGTAAAAACATGTGAAACACCCAATGCATATAAGAATTCGCTCTTAAGCGCCTTGTTCATAATGTGGACAAAAGTTACTAACTATTTAAATGAATTTCGTTATTGTTTTGAGAAATGAAAAGGTGTGCTTACTTGGCTGAAACCTTCTCACTAAAATACGAGGAGGAGAGCGAACTCGCGGCACTCTCCGACAGGTTGACTGATGATGATCACTTCAAAGAAGATGGCTAAGCACTGATTCCAAACCAATCTTGGGTGGCATGTGAAGCATCCAAAACTATGCTCATCGGCATCTGTGGCTGACAGGTTTACTGGGGACACAGAATGTTCGTGCTCATCCAAATGTTTCATGAACTGAGAAATAAGTGACCGGTTTTCAGATGCTTCTAGGAGAGGCTAATGAACAGAACAATCGGCGATCGGATCATCTGGACCAGTGCTGATATCTTGCGTGACGCGTTCAGCTGCGCAAAGGCTAGAGTGCAATCTCGAATTAAAAGTCCATTACAGACTGAGTGACTGAGAACTACAACAACCCACAAAGCAATAGCCATGGAATATACAACACACAATTGTTGATAGTTTTTCCATGCGCTTACATAATCGATCTCTCACTCTATACACAAAAAACATTTTCCTTTATCTCGAATCACCCTCTTGATCTTTTTTTCTGTCAAACACCACGGGATCGGTGGTCAACCGTGCTCACTATAGTTCCACTGCCTTAAATTCTGCCTATGTTCTCATTCGCCTTTCTCCGACCAGATTCCGAGTCTCAACGAATTCACTCCTAACGGTGTATATTCTCCTTTGTCTTCTACGCTCAATAGTTCTAGCCACCCTCAACTTGGTAACTTTTATGCGTATAGGACAACAGACAGGTTCAAATTGTATACTTGAATATCTTGGCATCGACTTGTGTTGCGTTCAAGGGAATCACGTTCAAGACTTCAGTTCCATCATTCGTTTGAACTCCCCATCTGGTCATTCAGTGAAGTTTCACCTAAGACTTCCCGGGGATCCTGAGGCTATGGCTTTGGATTTCGCTGGCGACGGCATTCCTCTCGGCGATTGGGTCGAAACGGCACTACCGGAGTGGGTCCCAGTCGGGAGTCTTCAAAGAGCAGTTAAGCTCAGGGGGCTGTGCAATATGAGCTTCTATTGTTCCGATAGACGAAATCTCCTTTCGTTTCGGCATTCACACCCACCGATGGTAGCTTAGATGCAATCAAAGACAACTTTTACCAGAAGCTCCTCTACCTCCCACACATCCAGCTCTTTCCCAAGAGATGAATGTACTTTGTCGTATTTTGTGGTTTTCTACTCTATGGTTGCGAGACCTGGCTGCCTCGCGTTGAGGATGCCCGGCATCTTCCTGTGTTCGACACTGCTGCCTCCAAAGCACTGCTCGCACCTGGTAAGAGCATCAAGCGAGTATTGACGAGGCGTGTCTCCTTGCGCTGGGGGCGAATAGCCGCCCTCTTAATGGAGTGATCGTTCTACACTGTTTTTGATGGCATGGATACATTTTGAGAATGCTTATTCGTCGTCTTACTTCTTCCACCGAAAGGCCGTAATTCTCATTCTAAGATTATCGTAGTCAACGTAACGGACTTTACGACGTGGCTCACATCGACTAACAAATCTGAATACTAGATGAAGTCAGCATCATCATGGGACTTGTGAAGCATTCCTCCAGGAAAATAGTTGGACTTCAGTTAGATGAGTCTAATTTGCTAATGTATAAAGCAATAACTTCCAGAGTTAGACATATTTAATAGATATTGTTCAGGGTGCGAGTATCACTTCAAGTATCCAATGGTTCTCGATATATATCAGAGTTATAAATGACTAATACGGTCTTCGTCTACTACTAGTGAGGGGTATATAGCCAATAACCAAAGTGAATTATCCGAACAAGTTTCTAATTGAAATTATGATTTACGCAGTGTTGCTTATCTGATCTGCCCGCTAACCAGTGTTCCGTCACTAATTTATGAACTTCTATCTCACCGTGGGATTTGTCGTATTTCTGGCCACATCTTGAAATCAATTACGCAAAGCAAAGATATAACTGACGTGATACCACTTTATCAATAGAGAGAAAGAATTCGAAGGCTTCCTGCTTGTTTAGTACCAATTCAAAAGTGTAAATAGCTCAAATCTGCAGAAGGATAGAACCAACTAGTGAAGAACAGGGACTGCACTGATGGAATGTATCTGAGGAGAGTTAGATGTGCGAGTGTTGTGTAGTAGTAAAGTACCTTCGTTCAACTAGGTACTTTTCATTTCATATCGGTGAGGCGAGGACTGTCTTTATAATTCAATGTTTAAATGAAGTTTCACGGAATGAAAACATGATGTTGGGAAATCAGGGTCCAGCATTTAGGCAAATCATAGGCACATTAGAGGTGCTTCCAAGCACGGATTGATTTTGCGTCAATGTCTTATGAACGCGTGAAATAATTGGGTTTAGACAACAAAACACTATTAGTGGTTAGGTTACAGAGGAAATAAGAGTCCACACTAATCTCAAGTATTGTTAATTACGAATCATAATTAAAGTTTGTCCTTGTGCCTTCTGTTAGTTATTTATTAGTAGCTAGTACACGCATCGTGAACCTCAGACAGTCGTAATGTATTTTTCCAGTTTCTAAGGTATCACTTAAGTTTATACTTGAGTTTCATGGTTCCTATTACATGAACAGTTCACGTATTTATTCATAACCTTGTTTTCCCAAAGGCCTACACTTCTCATGTTATATAATCTTTCTGAGTGCTTCATTTGTACGCCCAGTCTTAGCGTCTGTCGGTACACTCCACCACTGGCCGTCACACGTCAACGGCATTAACAGATCTATTGCCGGAATCGTCCATCCATGTTGACACGTACTCTCGTTTACACCACAGCCTTGGCTTATTGTACTTATTTGTTAACGACACTTTTTACCATCGCAACCACAGTCCAATTCACGGGTTTGTAATTGAGTTATTGGATTTGACGGTAAACGTTCTTGATTTATTGATTGTACCGCAACCGAACTGCGCTACAGTTTCGTTCAGCTGCCTGCCAAGTGGACCGTTTTTGTCTTCTGCGCTGTCCCGATTTACAGCAGCTTACTGCCCAGTGTTCTTGGTTTCTCACCTGGCTGAACGTCTTTTATTTGCTGTATATTTATGCTTATTGTATTATTAAGAACCATGAACCATCGATAAACACGGTTATTCAATTGGAATTTTTCTGCTGTCGTAAACGTGTTTTGCCCATATCGTGCGTGTAGCTGGTGAGACTAAGTTACTGCTAGATTCACAGCCCTAGACATCGGGATAGTCGCAACAAGTAATATGTCACATTTGCAGATACTGAATCGATAGGGAACAATCATCGGTATGTTCGTTCATGGTGCACGATATTTATGATTTCGGATTTGCTTTACATGAGCGCTGTTCAGGAGATATACCATAGTTGCAAAGTACTCGATCGGGTTTCAGGCAACCGTGATAATAACAGTTAGAACGGTCGACAGCAGACTGTCTCATTAGATCATTTGTGGTGACCAGCGGGTGAAAATTGTATACTCTCTATCATCGAGGTTCTTGCCTCTCACACAGAAGGTGATTAAGGTGTGTCTGGGCCACTACTGACTTTCCGTTTCATTGAGCAAGTCACATAAGCCTTTGATACTTATCCGGATACGGTGAAGGTCTATTGCCTCTGTTATGTGCAAAACTTGTGGGAATTCACATAGCCATTTCAGTCCGTTCATTTGCACTTTTAACCAGAGTAGCATATTTATCTGGTTTCAAAATGGATAGTTACAGCAAAATGAAAATTTGATAGAATAATCAAACAGAACAGGTCATTAAATAACGTCGTCAATGCATAGCTGAGAAGTAGTACAACTTTCCCGTCGATACTTTTGCGTTCATAAAGATGGGTTGTGTTCTATAACCTCAGATGAGGTAAGTAAGTATTGGATCACATATAAGGGATGACTTTAGTCACGCCGTTATTTTGCATATCAACTGAAACCCAATTATTGGGAAAAGAGTCCTAAAATGTTTTCTCAGCTCTGCCTAAGTTTTTGTGATATGATGATTTACCGTACGACTTGGGTATAATATGTAGTGGTAGAATCGGGAATAACTTGATTCGTAATATCGAATACTCGACTGCAATCTGGGTATCTGCATCAGTGTAATCTTGGTGCCATGGAGGGTTGGTGCGCACAACTTACTTATTTTCGCTGAAACCACGTGTTTTATGCCCATGGTCCCAATGGTACACAGTAGGAGGTTCGGTAGATCCGAGGAAGGGAGACACTTATTAAATTATACGAAATAGTCGACTTCAAAGTGATGATGGCCTAGCAATAAGCAGAATACTAAGAATTGCGCTCGAAGCTACTCCTGGATCCAATTTGACTACGGCAAATGGTGCAATGCTGTTTCGTAGCGAAAAATAATAGAACCTCTGATCCAGCGAGCAAACGTGCACTACAAAAGCGAGGCAATGTGTAACTACCTATGGATGCTGTCAACTTCATTGCTTCGTATGATGAAATCTCTGGTATTATTTCGTAGTAAATCTCATTGTATTTACAATATTAAGGGAATTTGTACAAAACCTTTTATCTTTGTTATCGATAACGCTCAGTCTTTTCCTCTAATATTCTCTCACGGAGCAGATTAAACAACAAGCAACAAATGAAAGCGAAAAGTGAAAGTTCCTAAAATATTTTTCTGCACCGCAATATGAAGAAAGTCTCAGTTGTTGAAGTTACTTGTTCTTGCCTAGTTGCCGAGAGCGCGGACTTGAGCAAAAATGCATGTTTGGTTGTTTGTTTTCGCTTACCAGATATACGAAACCGTTATCATATTCTCGATAATCTGCAATGCATTTGCAGATATGTGCGGTGATGTAATTGATTAGTGCTGTGAGTTTTGTCAGACTGAGGTGTTGGCACTAAGAGTTGGGAGTTGTCAGATGTAGTTTTCCAGTGAATCTAGTATTCTAGTGCATCTGATGATTGAAAGTCTAGGCCAAAACGATCCGGCTGCGGGTGCGCTCCAGTTAATTCTGAATGAAGTTTATTGAGCACATAAGTATTTTCGAAACGAGAGGAGTGGACCTTGAGTAAGGTTTGATCAACTTAGAAATTTCGCATATAGATGAATTTGAAGAAAAAAATTTTTCTTAAAAGCAGTGTAGAAAACAGGTAAAAAGTATATGATGCAGCTCCTTCTACGCTGATAGCCTTTGACATTATTCAAATAAGAAGTCAAGTTTCCGTGATACTCTGACTAGATGAAATGCCAAAAGACTGAAAGATCGTACGCATTTGTACATATCCTGTTTCCAAATTTTTGCATTCTAAGCCGAACTCACTTTTCCATGTGTCTCGTACTTGTTTCGAATCGGTGCTCATCGCAGTTAGTCACGGTCAAAGTTCATTTTTTCTCTTGTACTTTATTTGTCCTTCGTATTTCTTGTGCTGATGCAGCTTTGCTGAAGAAAAACACGCGTAAAATTACAGTAACAGAATTATTTTGCCAACTTATTTATCCATAGAACAAAATATCGGCCAATGCGCATTGCTGCGGCGACTACTTTTTACAATGCATCGCAATTTATGCAACTGAAGACTTCCGCAGATTAACGAAGTCACACTGCAGTCACGTGGAGGGAAACTGATCATTGCTATTTTGAAGTAGTACAAAATTTGTTAGAAGGGAATAAAAAACCTGTTCACCCGCCGATGTTCATGCAGAGGAGTCGTGTGATTTTCGTCTTGTCAAACAGAATACGTCTTAAATTAGACACTATAATGTCGGGACAGATATTTATATGGGAGGGGATAAGTCTAAATTCGGAACATGTGGAGGGATGCAGACAGCACACAGACAAATCATGGCGCGGGAGATGAGCGAGGTCCGCAAGAATCTTCTTGGAGAATTATTCGTAGGCCAAATTATGCAATTCACGAAGTTTGGAGATATTGGAGCCTATGGGAATGAAAGATAAACGACTGATATTGGCAAGGTCACGGTGTAGATTGATAAAATTTTCCACAAGTAGACAAGGAAAGATTACGGAAGAGCAGTGGAGTACGAGAGGGGGGAGTAAATATTATGTAATGATGAGCAAGTTATGAAGAATAAGCTCAGAGACTGTCTCCCAATAATTAGTTTCTGATGAGAACTTGCATCAGATTTGCTTGACCCCAATTGATTGGTTACGTAATACTTACAACAATTGGGCAAACTTCATATTTATCACGCAGTTACTCTCGAGTAGTGTATGCGATTGATGAATATTTGTTTGGCTGACTGTCCTTCGGACTCCACCTTTCACGCACAAACCTCAGGTCATCCGACCAACCTGCACCCGTAAGCACCAGACTCGAGTTTTGCTCCTGTTAGAGCTCGTCAGTGGTTCATATCCTCTGCCACACATAAGGTTTGAACACGAGCTTTTTCATCTCGAAGGCGTGATATATATACCAAAAATGCGATGCAGGCTTAAAATAGTGGGATGTGCACCCCATCCTGTGGAGAAGACCTGACTTGGTGGGGGGGATTCGCATGGAGTTAACGGGGCTGGTACCGTGTATCCATTGGAAGCTGTCGGTTATCTCTGGCTGTCCTAGGGTCTGACATCTGAAAAAGCTTACCTTGGCGATTCGAATCCGCCCGGCCAGGAGCGGGATGGTACGGGGGTGACACACAAGCCTTCGGGATGGAAGCGCCCTGGTTCGAACAGCAGACGAGCTCCAACGAGGTCGTAACAAGTCTGGTGTTTCCGAGTGCAGTTTGGTCTGGCGAGCCGAGGTTCGTGCGTGAAAGGTAGATTCCGGAGGGCAGTCAGCTTTACAAGATTAGTATTGCTGGAATTTGGTTGAACCTTTGTTCTCATAAAACCATTACGTTTCGTTTATTCACATAAGTTCACTTACCAAATTTATCTCCTCAAATAAATCATAAAAAGAATTAGGAATCTAATTCATGGCTAATTTTCAATGGTACAAATGGCTCAAGATTTTTTTTCTCCCCATTCACTTCGGACACTTCGTTTTGGTTCAGTATATAAGTGGTTGAAATCAAACAAAATCTTGGACTGTTTTCGTTGACTTCTTACGCCAACACTCCATTGTTGATCACTGATCATCATCCAGTCCTTTCATCATCTTTCCGCGAAACCCCAATAGTGGACAGCTTATGAACAAAAATGTCCCACTTCTTTATTTCCACCGAATGAAATCTACTCCGCTCGTTTAGTGTAAATACAGAAAGAATATTCATCCTTACAACCTTCTGATTATGATTCGTAACGAGTAGTTAGCTCACTTGTATTTGCATTGAAAAGCCTCGTAGCCTTCCTCAAATAGGGTCCAAACGATAGTCGTCTACCATCGCAGACCTACTGTAATTGCTTACCGTTAAAATACACCTTCTACTTTGGAATATCAGACACAAATGCAAACAAGTGATAGTATTTTGAACTATCCCAGCTTCATTTCAACTTTTATGCTCAGTGAATGCGCAACAAGCCTGCAAGATCTGTACCGTGCCCCCCCCCCCTGTTTGTAACACAAGACATGTGTAACACTACGATGCTGTTCTAAGTACATCATTGTTGATCGTGTTTTACCATCGTTGTTGCCAACAGTCGCGCTGCATTTTAGGGCCGCATTTCATTTCCTCATTTTCTGTACAGTCGGTGCACCGCTTGAAACACATACATGCACCCTGATTATTGCTTTCAAAATATACATACGTATGTGATTTTCTCCCGACATTCTTGTTATGTCACTGCAAGATAAATGAAAATAACCATCCAAGTTTTCGCCCAATAATTCTGGCTTTTCTATCCAAATTTGTCTGATGCAATAATAAGAAGAGAAGAAACCTAAAGCGAGTACGAGTGTTTTGATCACGTGTATTGTATCATCAAGACTGTTAAGTAATGCGTATTGCTTAGAATGCTCTGCTTCTCAACAAATTGATAGTATCTTAACTGATTGACAGGATTGATGTTTCCAAAACTCCTCTGATTCGCAAACTAGTGTGTTCTTCCCTCGCTGCTGATTATAAATGATTTTAGTCGTGCGCAGATATAAAAGGACCATTGCAATCACCAGCACTGACTGAATGACAGTTAAATACTATAGTTTGAACACTGCACAATCAAAAGTTTCAAGTTCAAAACCATACATCACGGGGCAAATAACCGCGGTTTCGTTGCTTTCTTTTACAAACGACATACCATCACCAATGAGATTCTCTTAGTTTTAATCGAATACATTTGGCGCGTTATCAGTTAGAGCTATTTCTTCTCGACCGCAATGCTATTAAAAAAATGGCCTTTTAAAAATGATCAAGTATTCATTCAAATAAATGTATATCTTAATTCAACCATAAAGCTTCCATACATAAAGGACCAATTACGTCTGATGAAGACCACCAAAAGATAAGGCTTCGAAAATCTGTCAAACAGTGTTGCCGAACCTAATATCCTATATGTTGTCTAACTGTTCTTTTGCAGTTGCTCTCAAACATATGTTGGCAGAACGGATCGGCGTTTGGCTGAACGAGTGTTAGAGTACACACCATAATCAATGGGTCAACCTAATATGGCTGCCGAGAATGACGTCAAATCTTCGGCTTCTCCAAACAGACCTCAACATTGCTCTACTGGATTAACAGCAACTGTTTTCAGTCGAGCCCATCCCACTATATATTTTTTTCTCTGTATGTTGTATAAACAGAAATGTTTTACGTAACCGTAGACAAGAGTAAACATACTGTTTGCCTCTTGTGATTTGGGTTTTTTTTTGTAATTAAAATAACAGATTCCATTCCAGAAATTCACGGGTCACCTAAATGCGGTTGCACCACTCGGTTTCAGGAGCGATATATTGTCACTAATGAGACTATTGTGAACTTACTCCAAGGTAGAGGCTTACGGCTAATGTTTTTAAAGCAATCTCATTCGGAGATGAGTGAAAATGCAGTCCACCTGGACAACGTAGAAATATGTTTGAGATTGTAAGAAGTAGCACCTCTGAGATGGTAGACTATCATGTCGATTGGGGCATCCTCCATCTCATTGCTGCCCATCACTCACCGAGCTATAATCTGTGGCTCCCCGAAACTGAAAAATTCGTCAGCAGCCACACCACTTGATCCGTTCGAGAGGCGGTCTAAACCAAGTTAACCATGCATCGTACGTAAGATTACAAGTTTTGCTGGAGTAATGCTTGTGCTCGTACCGTTTTGGTTGTAAAAAGCCATGCTGGTGTCCGAGAAATGTAAGCCTGAGAGCCCAACTAGACACTTAGTAGGTTCGGGCACGTAAATATTTTTGTGTTTCTATCGCTTCAGACCAAGTACTTGCAATGCGCATGGAAGATCAATGACCTCGCACGTTACACATCGTTTCAGATGGGCTATGAATACAGCCATACTGTACGTACGGTGAAAGCGATAATTAGTGAAGAAAACTGAACACTTTTTCACTTGTTTCTTTCCCTTTTGTTCACTTCTCAGTTATGTGTGTATGGCGCCCTCGGTTTTTTCCCGTGATCTTTGCTAAGGCATCCACAGTAGCCAGTTATTGTCACCACATACAATGTTTAGGCGAGACAAGCACATATTCCATACTTTAACTCTGGCATTCAGTCAAACATGGCAGAGTGAACTAATTGCCATCATTGCCGACTAGCATCGTATTCGAGTTCAATCATACCAAATTGTGGATACTGCCGATCGTCAACATTACTGTTATCCAATCGGGTTCAAAAAATGATGCATCCCTTTTGTTTGTAGGTTGCTGATTTTAGTGACTATGCCTAATGGAATGTTAACCGTATATGCTCGTGAACTTCATTCATCTGTGGAATGATTATCTTGAGGCTGACAACTCGTATACTCATAGAAAAATGCCGTATTTGAGAATGAACTTAAAACCTTTGACGGAAGACGATTTCCTTTCGCGATAAGGAAGTTTCTGTCATACGTTCATTGTTTTGAAGTAGCAACTTGGTCGTGCCTGATAGAACCCAAAATGAATGGTCATAGGAAATTGATCTTGGTTAGACCACTTGGTCATATGTGGATGTATAGTTGCCCTTTACACGGTTTCCTTCACTTCAGGTGGTTCATTCAATGAACGAATGAGCATGGCTGAAAAATGTCAGGTCGGAGGATTTCATAACACTCTCGGTTTGTGGTTAGTAACATGGAGCATATCGCACACGAGCATCAATTGCGAAAATTATGAATTCATTCTTGAGATCCTGATATCACTAAAGTCAAGGCTTCCAATTAGTTCCGAACAAATCGTTACCCAGAATCGTTTAGTTGAAAACTAAAACGCCAAATAGAAATTTAGATTTCACGTCAACGAAAGTGTTCTCCGTTGCGAAGCAAATTCCCCGTAGTCTTATTTTGCTGTATTCCTAGTACATTTTTTGTTTGGTATTTTGGACTGAATTTCATCGGCCAGCACTTGAATTCACTCGTATTTCACGGAATAAAAATTTCTCATACGGATCTTTCTACCGCATTCGTGATGCCCTTCATCCCAGCAGTGAAAAGTGAAACGAAAATTCCCGAAGGCATTCAGTTCTAGCCACCAGTTCCCCAGACCCAGACCGGATTGAAATCCCCCGTACTTAAACATGATTCTGCCTCACCACTCTACATGTTCACTCGGAAATTACTGGTTAATAAATTATGACGTCGGATCGGAAGATCTTCGTCAACTGCAACTCAGCTTTTTTATCGATCAGGATAATTCCCCAGATTCAGCAGCAATGCTAACGAAGAATCCAGGGAAATGAAGTCCACCAGTTCACTCGATCCTTCTTTCATGGTCATTCCGTAGAAATTTCATGAACTGATTCATTCACTGTGGGTCATTCGTTCAAAACTACTTGCATCATTTACCTAGCACTAGCACAGTTTAACTCATGAAAATCCTGCCTTTGATGTATCTTGCTCTTGTACACACGTACTAATCTTTCCATTATACCGGTGTTTAGCATTACAAACATCCATCAACGACTGACACAAGGTGCCTTTATGCTCCATGACTGATGACGTATAACCGTATGAGCAGCAGATCTCAACTTCCAGTCAAATTTCTCAGCTTTATGAACTTTTCTTATGGGAAAATTCTTACATATGCTAAACGGCGGCCACAGTTTGAAAGTAAACTGTCTACCACGTTCTATTTGTCAATTTCAATGACGAACATTTTTGTCCGCAATTTCAGGCTGCACGATGTGTTTCGAAATATTTCGCTATGTATTCACTGCTACAAACAAGGTGATCATTTTTTGTGAAGTGAGTTGAACGTCTGGATCAAACCAGATACAAACACACCCACATCCGGAGTCATACAACAGGCGTCACCAACTAGAAACATGTCCCCGATGCAAAGCTAGTGTAATCAGCCATCTTTGCTTTCGGTGTTTATTGGCTTCGTTTGTTTCATGTCTACCGGTTTCTATCGGAACCACACGCTGGCGTCCTCACTCGTTGGATGTGGACCAGATAGCTGTTCGAAGAGTGATTCAATTCTGGCCTGCAGTCCGATTCGAGTAGCTTGTTTTGGAGGGACACAATAATTAGGACCACAAAAAACCGCCTATTTTGGAGTGGTTCCAGTTGGTAAGATGATATATTTTCAAGTTAAGGTTTCGTTTGTTCGAAATATGACGATATCAAGGATATTGTGTTGGCTTTATTACGTATTCATGCGTTTCACTTTTCTTACCTGACAATAAAATCTGTACATCCTAATCTTTAACGAGTAGGGCAACAAAACTAATGGGCAAGTAGGTTGGTTTTAGCCTCCATAATGTTTACGGTTTACATTTTTTTCTTTTGTTTTCCCTTCTTTCCTTAAGGTAAACCGTTTTGGCAGTTAAGAGGAAGTCGAATATGGCTGATGCTTTGAAGCCTGTTGGCAAATGTTTTTCAGTCAGTGCATGAGACTCTATGGGATTGAATACACGTCGAATAAATCTAACTAAAACAATGTCAATTTTTTGACTTGATCGAGGAGGCTACTGAAATCAAAACTAATTTGCTCTATGACGTGAACTTCATTTCTCAATGTTACCTGGGCTTAGATGAAAATAATTTTCCGATTTCTGATTACCATGGAGTACCGCACCTAGAAATACATTCAGGGGAGCTTTTGATGAACACGATGTCTCTGGCAAGCAAACTAAGTAAGACGACCACATAGAAATGTGCGCAACAACGTAACACACGAGGAAAAATGCATGGAGTTCATCTGTACACTTGTTTGATTAAAGTACTGAATTGATGGTAATAAATCATTCTGTCATTGTAGATAGACAGTACCACTGTTCTGGATTCGGAACCGACCACAACGTCGTCGGTTTATTTAAAAGTAGAGAACAAGGCAATAGAGAAAATGTCAAGGTACGACTACCGCTTTCAAGAATTGATAAAGAGAATACATAGAAACATTTTATCGGATAAGGTGAGTAAATTGAAGGAACAATGCACTGGTGGAGTACATGTTAGGATACTATCATCAAACCAAACATGCAATCTATTGAACGATATTTGTTAGATCATTTCCCGTCTACAGCTGTGGTGCGTATAGATCTGCAACAACCAGAACTGACCCTGGAATCTCTACGACGATTGAATAACTCTGTTAAATGGGAGGTGAGTTCGAAAGAACAGGCCTTTAGTAACGAAGAATCCAGGGAAATGAAGTCCACCAGTTCACTCGATCCTTCTTTCATGGTCATTCCGTAGAAATTTCATGAACTGATTCATTCACTGTGGGTCATTCGTTCAAAACTACTTGCATCATTTACCTAGCACTAGCACAGTTTAATTCATGAAAAACCTGCCTTTGATGTATCTTGCTCTTGTACACACGTACTAATCTTTCCATTATACCGGTGTTTAGCATCACAAACATCCATCAACGACTGACACAAGGTGCCTTTATGCTCCATGACTGATGACGTATAACCGTATGAGCAGCAGATCTCAACTTCCAGTCAAATTTCTCAGCTTTATGAACTTTTCTTATGGGAAAATTCTTACATATGCTAAACGGCGGCCACAGTTTGAAAGTAAACTGTCTACCACGTTCTATTTGTCAATTTCAATGACGAACATTTTTGTCCGCAATTTCAGGCTGCACGATGTGTTTCGAAATATTTCGCTATGTATTCACTGCTACAAACAAGGTGATCATTTTTTGTGAAGTGAGTTGAACGTCTGGATCAAACCAGATACAAACACACCCACATCCGGAGTCATACAACAGGCGTCACCAACTAGAAACATGTCCCCGATGCAAAGCTAGTGTAATCAGCCATCTTTGCTTTCGGTGTTTATTGGCTTCGTTTGTTTCATGTCTACCGGTTTCTATCGGAACCACACGCTGGCGTCCTCACTCGTTGGATGTGGACCAGATAGCTGTTCGAAGAGTGATTCAATTCTGGCCTGCAGTCCGATTCGAGTAGCTTGTTTTGGAGGGACACAATAATTAGGACCACAAAAAACCGCCTATTTTGGAGTGGTTCCAGTTGGTAAGATGATATATTTTCAAGTTAAGGTTTCGTTTGTTCGAAATATGACGATATCAAGGATATTGTGTTGGCTTTATTACGTATTCATGCGTTTCACTTTTCTTACCTGACAATAAAATCTATACATCCTAATCTTTAACGAGTAGGGCAACAAAACTAATGGGCAAGTAGGTTGGTTTTAGCCTCCATAATGTTTACGGTTTACATTTTTTTCTTTTGTTTTCCCTTCTTTCCTTAAGGTAAACCGTTTTGGCAGTTAAGAGGAAGTCGAATATGGCTGATGCTTTGAAGCCTGTTGGCAAATGTTTTTCAGTCAGTGCATGAGACTCTATGGGATTGAATACACGTCGAATAAATCTAACTAAAACAATGTCAATTTTTTGACTTGATCGAGGAGGCTACTGAAATCAAAACTAATTTGCTCTATGACGTGAACTTCATTTCTCAATGTTACCTGGGCTTAGATGAAAATAATTTTCCGATTTCTGATTACCATGGAGTACCGCACCTAGAAATACATTCAGGGGAGCTTTTGATGAACACGATGTCTCTGGCAAGCAAACTAAGTAAGACGACCACATAGAAATGTGCGCAACAACGTAACACACGAGGAAAAATGCATGGAGTTCATCTGTACACTTGTTTGATTAAAGTACTGAATTGATGGTAATAAATCATTCTGTCATTGTAGATAGACAGTACCACTGTTCTGGATTCGGAACCGACCACAACGTCGTCGGTTTATTTAAAAGTAGAGAACAAGGCAATAGAGAAAATGTCAAGGTACGACTACCGCTTTCAAGAATTGATAAAGAGAATACATAGAAACATTTTATCGGATAAGGTGAGTAAATTGAAGGAACAATGCACTGGTGGAGTACATGTTAGGATACTATCATCAAACCAAACATGCAATCTATTGAACGATATTTGTTAGATCATTTCCCGTCTACAGCTGTGGTGCGTATAGATCTGCAACAACCAGAACTGACCCTGGAATCTCTACGACGATTGAATAACTCTGTTAAATGGGAGGTGAGTTCGAAAGAACAGGCCTTTAGTAACGAAGAATCCAGGGAAATGAAGTCCACCAGTTCACTCGATCCTTCTTTCATGGTCATTCCGTAGAAATTTCATGAACTGATTCATTCACTGTGGGTCATTCGTTCAAAACTACTTGCATCATTTACCTAGCACTAGCACAGTTTAATTCATGAAAAACCTGCCTTTGATGTATCTTGCTCTTGTACACACGTACTAATCTTTCCATTATACCGGTGTTTAGCATCACAAACATCCATCAACGACTGACACAAGGTGCCTTTATGCTCCATGACTGATGACGTATAACCGTATGAGCAGCAGATCTCAACTTCCAGTCAAATTTCTCAGCTTTATGAACTTTTCTTATGGGAAAATTCTTACATATGCTAAACGGCGGCCACAGTTTGAAAGTAAACTGTCTACCACGTTCTATTTGTCAATTTCAATGACGAACATTTTTGTCCGCAATTTCAGGCTGCACGATGTGTTTCGAAATATTTCGCTATGTATTCACTGCTACAAACAAGGTGATCATTTTTTGTGAAGTGAGTTGAACGTCTGGATCAAACCAGATACAAACACACCCACATCCGGAGTCATACAACAGGCGTCACCAACTAGAAACATGTCCCCGATGCAAAGCTAGTGTAATCAGCCATCTTTGCTTTCGGTGTTTATTGGCTTCGTTTGTTTCATGTCTACCGGTTTCTATCGGAACCACACGCTGGCGTCCTCACTCGTTGGATGTGGACCAGATAGCTGTTCGAAGAGTGATTCAATTCTGGCCTGCAGTCCGATTCGAGTAGCTTGTTTTGGAGGGACACAATAATTAGGACCACAAAAAACCGCCTATTTTGGAGTGGTTCCAGTTGGTAAGATGATATATTTTCAAGTTAAGGTTTCGTTTGTTCGAAATATGACGATATCAAGGATATTGTGTTGGCTTTATTACGTATTCATGCGTTTCACTTTTCTTACCTGACAATAAAATCTATACATCCTAATCTTTAACGAGTAGGGCAACAAAACTAATGGGCAAGTAGGTTGGTTTAAGCCTCCATAATGTTTACGGTTTACATTTTTTTCTTTTGTTTTCCCTTCTTTCCTTAAGGTAAACCGTTTTGGCAGTTAAGAGGAAGTCGAATATGGCTGATGCTTTGAAGCCTGTTGGCAAATGTTTTTCAGTCAGTGCATGAGACTCTATGGGATTGAATACACGTCGAATAAATCTAACTAAAACAATGTCAATTTTTTGACTTGATCGAGGAGGCTACTGAAATCAAAACTAATTTGCTCTATGACGTGAACTTCATTTCTCAATGTTACCTGGGCTTAGATGAAAATAATTTTCCGATTTCTGATTACCATGGAGTACCGCACCTAGAAATACATTCAGGGGAGCTTTTGATGAACACGATGTCTCTGGCAAGCAAACTAAGTAAGACGACCAAATAGAAATGTGCGCAACAACGTAACACACGAGGAAAAATGCATGGAGTTCATCTGTACACTTGTTTGATTAAAGTACTGAATTGATGGTAATAAATCATTCTGTCATTGTAGATAGACAGTACCACTGTTCTGGATTCGGAACCGACCACAACGTCGTCGGTTTATTTAAAAGTAGAGAACAAGGCAATAGAGAAAATGTCAAGGTACGACTACCGCTTTCAAGAATTGATAAAGAGAATACATAGAAACATTTTATCGGATAAGGTGAGTAAATTGAAGGAACAATGCACTGGTGGAGTACATGTTAGGATACTATCATCAAACCAAACATGCAATCTATTGAACGATATTTGTTAGATCATTTCCCGTCTACAGCTGTGGTGCGTATAGATCTGCAACAACCAGAACTGACCCTGGAATCTCTACGACGATTGAATAACTCTGTTAAATGGGAGGTGAGTTCGAAAGAACAGGCCTTTAGTAACGAAGAATCCAGGGAAATGAAGTCCACCAGTTCACTCGATCCTTCTTTCATGGTCATTCCGTAGAAATTTCATGAACTGATTCATTCACTGTGGGTCATTCGTTCAAAACTACTTGCATCATTTACCTAGCACTAGCACAGTTTAACTCATGAAAAACCTGCCTTTGATGTATCTTGCTCTTGTACACACGTACTAATCTTTCCATTATACCGGTGTTTAGCATCACAAACATCCATCAACGACTGACACAAGGTGCCTTTATGCTCCATGACTGATGACGTATAACCGTATGAGCAGCAGATCTCAACTTCCAGTCAAATTTCTCAGCTTTATGAACTTTTCTTATGGGAAAATTCTTACATATGCTAAACGGCGGCCACAGTTTGAAAGTAAACTGTCTACCACGTTCTATTTGTCAATTTCAATGACGAACATTTTTGTCCGCAATTTCAGGCTGCACGATGTGTTTCGAAATATTTCGCTATGTATTCACTGCTACAAACAAGGTGATCATTTTTTGCGAAGTGAGTTGAACGTCTGGATCAAACCAGATACAAACACACCCACATCCGGAGTCATACAACAGGCGTCACCAACTAGAAACATGTCCCCGATGCAAAGCTAGTGTAATCAGCCATCTTTGCTTTCGGTGTTTATTGGCTTCGTTTGTTTCATGTCTACCGGTTTCTATCGGAACCACACGCTGGCGTCCTCACTCGTTGGATGTGGACCAGATAGCTGTTCGAAGAGTGATTCAATTCTGGCCTGCAGTCCGATTCGAGTAGCTTGTTTTGGAGGGACACAATAATTAGGACCACAAAAAACCGCCTATTTTGGAGTGGTTCCAGTTGGTAAGATGATATATTTTCAAGTTAAGGTTTCGTTTGTTCGAAATATGACGATATCAAGGATATTGTGTTGGCTTTATTACGTATTCATGCGTTTCACTTTTCTTACCTGACAATAAAATCTATACATCCTAATCTTTAACGAGTAGGGCAACAAAACTAATGGGCAAGTAGGTTGGTTTTAGCCTCCATAATGTTTACGGTTTACATTTTTTTCTTTTGTTTTCCCTTCTTTCCTTAAGGTAAACCGTTTTGGCAGTTAAGAGGAAGTCGAATATGGCTGATGCTTTGAAGCCTGTTGGCAAATGTTTTTCAGTCAGTGCATGAGACTCTATGGGATTGAATACACGTCGAATAAATCTAACTAAAACAATGTCAATTTTTTGACTTGATCGAGGAGGCTACTGAAATCAAAACTAATTTGCTCTATGACGTGAACTTCATTTCTCAATGTTACCTGGGCTTAGATGAAAATAATTTTCCGATTTCTGATTACCATGGAGTACCGCACCTAGAAATACATTCAGGGGAGCTTTTGATGAACACGATGTCTCTGGCAAGCAAACTAAGTAAGACGACCACATAGAAATGTGCGCAACAACGTAACACACGAGGAAAAATGCATGGAGTTCATCTGTACACTTGTTTGATTAAAGTACTGAATTGATGGTAATAAATCATTCTGTCATTGTAGATAGACAGTACCACTGTTCTGGATTCGGAACCGACCACAACGTCGTCGGTTTATTTAAAAGTAGAGAACAAGGCAATAGAGAAAATGTCAAGGTACGACTACCGCTTTCAAGAATTGATAAAGAGAATACATAGAAACATTTTATCGGATAAGGTGAGTAAATTGAAGGAACAATGCACTGGTGGAGTACATGTTAGGATACTATCATCAAACCAAACATGCAATCTATTGAACGATATTTGTTAGATCATTTCCCGTCTACAGCTGTGGTGCGTATAGATCTGCAACAACCAGAACTGACCCTGGAATCTCTACGACGATTGAATAACTCTGTTAAATGGGAGGTGAGTTCGAAAGAACAGGCCTTTAGTAACATTAGTCATAGTAATTCAGGGCTGTCAGACTAGTTGCACCTGACTTGTTGTAGACATTCAATGAGAGAACAAGGTGAAACTTAATTGGGTTTATGGGATTCGGGATATGGAGAGAGAGAAGTGAGGATGTGTCGGAGGTAACGGCAAACTGGTGGTTCCAGTAGCTGAAATATAGTTTCAGCTTGGGCCTACTACAGCATAACTGCTTCAGGGCTTTCCGTATTTCATTATTGTTCCTCTTACCTAGCACTGTGTCTATATACAGACTAACAGGAGTTTGTAATTCAGCTTCTTTCAGGATGATATCAACCTGATAAATCCACCATTTTCTTGGCTCTACGAAGCCTGTTTCGGTGAAGGGAGGAACATTTACCCAGTGAAACAGAATAAGTTCCAAGTAGGCGATACATTTTGCAACAAACACTGGAGTCTTAGGCGAAGTCTTCTCTGTGTGATGACGCATCGAATAACGGGAAAATGGAAATATGAGTGATGCCATCAAATGTCCCGAGTTTATCGAAATTCTCAGGGATGCAAGCTCGTTAGCGGACAGTTCATGGTGAGTGCAGAGAGTTGATCAAATATTGGATTTTCTAATACACTCAAGGGTAAAGTAGTCAATTACGGTGATCAGAAGTGCTAATGGGAGCCTGTTTAAAAACCGTAAAAGATGATAATTTAGGTAAAACGTCCTTTTTGTCGATTAGGAAAGAAAAATCAAAGCAAATGTTGTTATTCTGTAGCATCAGAAAGCAATATCTCATACATGAAGCTGCGGGATAATGTAATCAGAACCACGAAGTCATGTTTGTTGTGTAACTCATTTTGATACAGAAAAAGGCATATTTGGTTCACAGTCTGAATAAACTTAATCCATCAATTTTTTATTGAACACACAACATGGATATACACGGCTTCAGATGAGTGATAAAAAACAATTTAGAGCGACTGAGAGGTCACATCATCTGATATGCTGTATGGGTGATAGTACTCGTGATGATTCACATTGTGAATCGTTTGCTACACGATTCAAATGACTTTTAGGTTCTTTAAATACACCATTGGTTGTGTTTTCCACTCGTTTACTAATGCGATAGATCGATCTATTTACCTGTCCTATATACCCAGACGGAATTGTTATTCACTGGACCACCGGATTCTCAACCTTCAGAGTAGAATAACTCTTTCTAGACTCTCGGGCCATTGACTAGGTGCTGGTATTTATTGGTTGAAAATCTTTGTTTTACGGCATTTTCTACTGTTGAGGATAATGCCTGTATGAAAAAATAAGGTCTAGGCACTCAGAGGCTTAGAAACTTTGTTAGATTTTCCGATAACTTGCCTGCTGACGAGCATGAAATTAGCCTGGTGAAAAATGTAGTTTGCATTGACTTAGACAAGTCTCCAAAATAATTTTCACCACTCAAAAGATACTAAACCCACTCCCACCGACTGAGCATATAAACGGTTATTCTTTTGCATTTTTGTACACCGAGAAACATAAGGAACAAGTTTGTCAGTATTGACCGGGATTTGAAGTCTCAAACGATATTCATAATGCGAGTGACGCACAGATATTGGTGATGTATCTACGTTTTAAAAAAGGTCTGATGTGACGCATGATCCAAGCGGTTATCTAAATTCCAAATTTACAACACAGTAATAACTTTTTATTAAAGTAAAACTGCATAGTTTCCAACTCCTTGTAGGTTAAATGTCAAGACAGTGTGTTGTCATCACCACTTTGTTCGACAGAAATCTAAACGGTGTTTTTGACTGCTTTGTATTAGCACACTGTACCTGTATCGTTTTTCAGTACCTCGAGTTATTCCTAGAAAAGAGTACAAAATGTGTGACTCGCAGGACTATTACAATTTGGTTTATTTTTATATATGTTTATATATATATACATATATATATATATATATATATATATATATATATATATATATATATATATATATTGTCCACACGTTAACATACTACTCACTATCAATATGAGCTCTTGCACATGCACCTTCGTTGTTCGTTCGGTTAGCAGTGACCCAGACACGAATAACTATGAGAAATCACAGTTGTGATTCATTTGTGGGCTCGTCAATGAAGAGTATCCATTCACACTCCAGACGATTCAAATTAGATTCTAGTGCACATTTACCATCGCATTGTACAAGTATGAAGATGAGTGGGCAGAGGAGTACCGGGTACGCACACCTGATGGACGGCAACAACCGCGAAACCAGTCGTGTGCTTTCGGGGTAACTTTGTCCACGCGTTGACGTACTACTTATTATCATATATGTATATATATATTATATATAGACTGCGAGCTGACATTCTCAAAAATCACATGAGGGGAATTAGCTGGTCCATATCGCAGCCTAACTCAACAACAATATAACTACGGTCGGTACTCAAGTCTGTCTGATCCTTTCGGTCATAAAAAGGCTATTACGCTCCACAGAAATTCGTTTTGAATAACGTGCATTCTACATGGACTTTGGACTACTCATGCTATCTGAAAAACGGTTTTCTAATTCCTTGGATATTTCTAAATCGCATATGCTTATTTGAGCCAAAACCTACCAAAAATTATGAAAATGAAAACAAGCGTATCAACTGACTTTGCTTTTCTCAGTTTACTCCCAAATGGCAACTTGATTACCAGAAAATCTGCTTCTCAAAAGTCAACGGCAAATACGAGAATGACCCAAAAGAAAACCACGTTTTGCAAACACGAAGTGTCATTCAATTAATTTCAGGATCATTCAAACAGTTCTTTTTACTTGGCTATCATAAGTGAAAAGTGACCTGTATATAATTTGTACAGATTTTTCACTCAACTATGAACACGCTCCGAAAAACAGAACGCTGGTGCTCTAATCATTTTAATTATTACTCTGGTTTCAGCCTGTTTTTGCGGTTATTTTCAGCTGTAGAGATAAGAGCGGTTTGTTCTGCTTGCGAAAAAGAAAAATCGGTTTAGGTTTTACCGTATCAGTTTTTAAACACATGCTAACTACGGCACTGTGGAAGTTCTGTAGAGGGATAACTTCGAAAGAAATAAAAGAAACTTGGAATGGGTCGGCCAGTGATGTTGGCTAAGCGAAAGGTTGCAACGCAGATAGTATGAACAGTCAGAGACGGTGTCTTCGACAAATTTATTGGGCTTGTTTCGTATGTCTGGCATGAGATCTACCACGGCCATTTCACTAACAAGACTTGTGATGCACAGACCTCTGCAATACGTGGAGTGGCCCTTCTTCGAAAGATCAAAGCGATTTCCTGGAAATCAATACAGATTTGTGGTGTAGGAGGGGGAAAATAACAGACTCTCTTTATTTGAAAATTGAGCAGGCTAACAAAGCACGTTTTCAGCAGTAATGTGTGTGGAAGGACCAACGCACTTTCTTCTGTAAAACGACATCGCGATGTTTCACATGGCTTGTGCGTGCAAGAGAAGTAACATCGTCAAAATTTGTGCCTTCTTAAACATGCGGACCCAAATTGAAAAACTCAGTCCTGACAATTATTGTTGTTTAGGAGAAGACAAGGTTACTGCAAACATTTTGAAGTATGAGCAAAATTTCCAATGAACTTCTCTGAGTCTGTGGCTGGGAGACAAGCTGAGTCAAGAAATCAGTTGAATGGACAAACACACCATTCGAGCACGTCCCGTCAGCCAAATACGCGGAAATATGGTATTGTATTAACCGGAACTTCAGTGTCGCAGTTCGAACTGACTCGGCTTATATTTTTCGACTTCCAAATGATTAGAACTACAACCCAAAGTAAAAGACAAGCTTACATGATGATTTTGTGTTTACCTTGTGAAAATGCTTCGAATAACTGTACTGCGATTATTTGGTTTCTACTCAGGCTATTGATTATGAAAACAAAATCAGCACCGCGTGCAATCTCCGTTCGTTGGTCCGCTAAGTTGTGTGATTAGATTTACAAATAAGGGTAAATTTCACCACGAACGTTTCATGTCTCTAATGAAAAATATCTGCCGAACCTTCGACTGTATATGAACGTTGTTGGATGAATAAAAGTCAAACGAATCATTCGAAAGGCTTGACGCCATTTCGCGATTGAACATAGAAGTCGTGATAGCTATTAGGCTCACGTGAGAACATTTTTTTGAAAGCACATCTAAAAACAAGATTTTCATTTTAGTGGAGGTCTCATTTGAATTTTTCACTCCGGGAAGAACCTGCTTGGAAACAAAACTACATGAACTTGGTGATGAAGAGAAAGGGCAGTTTTCAACACCCGGGCCTGATGATTAGAAAAAATCATTATTTTGAATAATATTGTTATAAAATTAACATGCCGTTCGACGATTCGTTTAACGATTTTGTCAAAACAATGTCATGGAGCAATCAACAAACCGCAGTTAATCATTCGTTATTTGATTGTTGGTATTGTGATTAACTATGCGCGTTGAAATGCTCAGTTATGACCAATGATCCAACTGCCCCAGAGATCGTGTCTTTGGTTCGTACTTATTGACAGATAATGTTTCAAAGTTTTCAGTGAAAGTCATTTACACAATGTCGTCTGTTCTGCTGACTTTAGTCATGAAGTTGATATTGGATTAGCAATACTCTCTCATCAATCCGTCAAGTTGTTTGACCCATCTGTGTCCCTGTAATCAATGAATCACTCAATTTATTGTTTGAAATTATCCACGAAGCTTAATTTGAACCCTGAAGGGGTAAAACAGAGTGAAAATAATATGACAATACATAGTAGGAAGAGAATTTATGATAACACACCTTTTCATCCAGATTACAAAAGCAGTAAGTATTACCACATTAGCTCTGTGCTAAGAGCCACCACGTCCTCCGCCTCGGACTTCGAGAAGTTATGACATTTGTGCAGATCATTCCATAGCACAACAAATCCAATATGGATAAAAGCTGTGAAACCGTAAATCGCTGAGCAACTGATATCAGATACTAAAGATGGACTGGATGAAGTCCGCGATGTTATAACTTTTGTTTTAAGACTGCGTTTTTCAGAGTCCCAGTTGGGTCAGTTTGCGGTCACGCATTCTGATGCAGTAGAGTGCGTCCACAGGGGTACAGGGTTGTCCAGTTGACATAACCTGTTGTAGAAAATACCTCTATTCGATTCATCGTGAAATTATCCGCAGGCATATTACTTTTATCGATTGAGACGAGGCTTTTCACTAATGTGTAACCAGTTCTACATCGGAAACCTATGGAGTGTGTTTCCCAAACTGAGTACACGACAATCGAATCCAAGGGTTGTCCTAATTGATACGTGCTTGTTGTCGCTCACAACATATACATTCGGAGTATGGTGTACTATTTGATAAGTGATACTTTTCATGAAAACCGCCATAAGCCGTCGATAAACAATGACCACCAGTTCATGTGATCCTACCTTCCCCTGTAAAATATTATTCAGATTTTTAATCCTGGCTTATGTGACTAAGAACTGCAACTTGGCGGCGTATAACTTGGTTTGATTTCACTGGTTCATATTTTCTTACCAATCGTCCAAGTTGTGTTTTCTTCGAATGGAACAATATTGACACAGCCAGCACAACATTGAGCTTAACGACCTGTTCACGTGGAAGATAATAGCAGCAGCATTTTATCAGTGCACACGGTTTCTAACTGTTTAAGATAAAAGAAGCACGAAAACCCATTCCGCAACTTCCATTACCAGGCAACACTTAAAATTACGCAGATGATTTATATTCTTTGTACAGAAATGGAGCAATACAAGTGACACAATAAAGAAATAACAGTAATATTGTGAAACAAATTTTGGATTGAATATTTTATAGCACAACTGAATCGAATGTTTAGAGAAATCATAGAACCATGCATGCTTCGCGCGGTGAATGACAAAGTGAGACTGAAGGGTGATAAGAGAATAAGATGATGTTCCCAATTGAAAGATTCTTGTAAGTAAGTGGCTGCACATTGGGAGAAAGGTGCAACGTTTTGACCAGAATAGTCACCAGAAGTAAGTGTTCAAATGCAGGCAGCTTGGTTCAGAAGATCAAGTGATGTGGGCAATATTCAAAGTCAAAATACTTCTTATGAACAATCTGGTAAAACCGTGCATAATAAAGCAAATGATGAATTCCTGGTGCATCATACAATCCAAGGACGTGCAATCAACAACTTATCGGTCAACTGACTCAGTACTCACCAAATTTCATTTAAAACGGTCGTCAATGCTGGTGCTTTTGACTATGTTTTAATTTATTTAGGATGAATTTAGTTGTATTCATTGATTTACCACGTTAAGAAACTTCAGTCGGCACATAATTCACAACTATCAACAGGTCAAATGCTCAGGAAAAAACGAGAAATTAGAATCAATTCAAAACTTGATTAGTCACTGACACTTTATATTCTAAGTGTGCTCCTCAGTTAACTCACCGCAACAAGATATTTCTACTGAAGGGAAGTCTCCTTTGTTGGTTCTGTTTTTCGACACTCTGCATAGTAGATCACGAACCTGTGCAGATGGGAGTAAAAAGCGAGACAAACTACTGGAGAAATGTTCAAACACAATGATAAAACCTATCATTGTACAGCAACGTGATAAGATATCCTGAATGTCACCCTATGGTAGTGCAAAACAGAAGTATTCACAATAAATGTTCAGTATTCAAAACTTCACATAAATCATGCGAATCTTACTGGGTTATGTACCATCACTGTGTCCGGCTCTGATATACATTTGTTCACGCAATGTGTTACAAGTCTTGTATCAATACCACGCAAATTGCCATGTGGGATAATTTTTGACGGACATCCACGATTGCGTTGGATAAGATACGCCGAGGCAAAACAAAACACCATCGTCTTCATCGGTAAAATAACAACAGTGCAGGATGTTGACTGAGTTTCAGTGAACGTAACCAAGAACACCGAAACAATAAGTATTATTGAGTACCGTTGAAACCACATTTGTGTGAAAAGTTTCTGAATTTGTTTCTGAGCTGTTTAAACCTAATAGCATTCACATCCTTCTGAATTTAAAATAAAATATATCCGATTGGTTGACACCATATTGAATGTGTGCGGACAGAGTTCCCTCGGGGTTGTGGGCTCTCACGTGTAACCAATGAACACCTGAAAGAATCATGAGGCTAGCTTCCAGTCTGTATCGGATGATTATTTGATTCACTGATACAGTATTAGGCAAGGATTACCCTTTTCTGTTTTGCCTTGTTATTGAACTCTTGTCGTCGAAAGACAGCAGTCCCAGAACTGAATACTTTCTTTCAAATTAAATGGAACTATAAGTCATGTTTAGGTTATATTCTGGATTAGCATGCATTACGGTTCTTTTTTACTTCCGTTATCAAGGTGCGAATTTTCGAAGGACGAATGATCCGAATACGTCAATCTCAAATAATCACCAGCTTGTGTGTCTATATTAGGTAATAAAGTCGAGCAGTCATGCCATTTTCATGTGATAATAACCACACGATAATACAAGTAATTCCGTTTGAAAAATTGCAGAGATTATTTCGTGCGTACCTGGACGGAAAAATTCATCCTTATATGTTCTTTTTCAGAAAATTCCCTCTGCGTGTAGTCAAGAAGATTAGGCAATAACCAGGTGCATATAAATGGACGCCTTTATTAGCAATAGAAAATCAAGCTCTAAACGCTGTAACCCCAGGAGCTTCTCCTTTGAGCAAACTAACCATATTCTACTTATCTACACATCACATTCATGATTCGCTTTTATACTATAGGTTGTTTCATCGGAGCGCCGTCTACACCAAAGCAAATCGGAACGATCGATGGAAGGTAGGTAAGCAGAAGAGAAAATGGTACAGGTAAGTCATCTAAACGAAAGAAGGTTTAGCTTGCCTATAAACCAATGGCCACAGTACATGGCCCATTCACCGGTTACCTCCCGTCACTCGTTAGCGGACACTTGTATCCTAAGTCTATGGATGCGACTCATCTTACGTAGCCAAATCCAAAGATTATGGGTTTCATTTGCTAAACCTCTTCAACAAACCATGACCTTTGATATAATAAATGATTATCTTATGCAGTCGCACTCCACGCTTAAGCCGAAAGTCGCACCCTTGATAAAAACAACACCAGAATCCACGGACATGATTTTCGCATACTGAGAATCTTTAAACTGGAGCTTTGGTATTTACCTCTCAACATGCTCGTTACTACCAAGACAATGGAGCAGAGATTTCATGCACTAACATTACTGATGAATAATCGTTCCAAACGTCAAACTATTATTGATCTCAAGTGAAGCCGCAGACATTGAGGAAACAAAGACCCATCCCCCACTGTCACAGTACTCACACATAAATGCCTACAGAAAAAAGCCCCTTTAGAGACCCACTGGTTCGAGACCATTTTCCGATGATCTTTCGATTGTAAATTGGTCTTAACAAAGACCACCCAAAAGTACCGAAATGTCGACTGTTTGTAGTCTTTCTCGACAAAGCTAATAGTGAGAATACAGCAGTGGAATGCTTAAATATAAGGATGATTTGGCTTAGGAGTACCGGGTACGCACACCGGATAAGCAGCAGTAGCCAAGAAATCGGTCGCATGCTCCCAGTGAAATTTCGTCCAGTCATCCAGATACAGTGCCATACTACTCATATCGAAAATCCCTACTTGGAACCAAGGTCCTCGTCCTTAATGTTTGCCGTGGTAACCAACGAATTAACCATTTATATGGGTTGCAGTAAACCATGCTACTTACGCACTGGAGAAACAGTTATTTTGTTGATACTGGAATAAATAAAATAAAAATAATGATACATATCATACGTACTATGTGATTATTTATCACCTGAATCTTAGTGGGTAGGAATCAATCCCTGTGTCAGAAAATGTTCATATGTTCGAAAACAAACATTTAACACCAGGAAGATTGGTGATAGCTTAGGACAAACGGCAGAAAGCAGCATGACTTCACTATATTATTATTCTTCGGCCACAGTGTACTCCATGAAATCAAGCTATCACATTTTTCCAAACACCCGCACCCTTGCCACATTTTCTGTTTATTGTCCCGCTGTTGAAATAGTTGAAAATAACCGTGTAATAAATGTAAGCATGCATTTGATGGCAACGGAACTTGTACGCGTTTCTAAATACGTCGTCTTCGAACGAGGGTGAACGTTCGAGGGAGGTTTTCATCCAATTGGTGCTGTAACCTTTTGCTGTCACAAGTTGATGATACTGCACGTACTACAACTTTGGGGTCCAACTGATATTCAGATCATAAGCGGGCAAAAAAATAATGTCTGGATTTGTTGAATTGCATGCGGAAAATCTGTAACCAAATTATCTGATTAGATTGGTTGCATTCATGTTATGCATAGTCAATATCAATCTACTGAAGCCAGTTATTCTAAACTCTGTGGTTCATCAGCTCTAAAACCAACTATACATTCAGACAAACTTACAGCGATGATGTGTTCGGGTTCAAAGTGTATTTCTGGTGTCTTTGTGGGCCGTTCTGGAAGATTCTGAGTTCAATGTTGGTATTAGCATAAGGTGATGTATATGATCTCACTGAGCCACTCAGAATTCGACAATTCACACAGTACCATGCACAACGCATAGTACAGTACTGAATTCCAGTCATGAACGAGCCGGGGTTAAGCTCAACGTAGCAATGTCTCTAATTTGTCAATCAACATATGTATGCTATTCTCCAGGCTACAGAAATATGTCGAATCTCCTGGGATATGTGAACAGTCCGAGGGGTTTACTTCCGCATTTTACTCAGCAACGAACAATCGCACTCATCTATCCTAGAATACTTTTCAAGCAATGAAAATCAGCCTCCAAAAGCCAAGTCAAATACTTGTTTATACTTTACTTCGTAGGCGTCTTCTTCAGGGGAGTTTCAAATAAGTAAGCAACAACTGTATGGACAAATCAGTACGTGGCTGTTAGATCAACTACTACTTTTTTCTCATTATAATTTTCCGTAAAAAAAATAACCATACCTAGCCTCGGCTTCCATCACGACAAGTGTCGGATTCTTTTCCATGTACGACAATACATTTTTTGACTTCTGAACTGCGCTTGTTTGATCTTGACTCCGAAGAATGTGTACGAGAGTTGAGTTTCATTCTGGAAAACAATCCTAACAATACAACAGTAAAATCAGACAAATAGTATTCGGGTTGCGAATCGGATTCAGTCTATTGTTGTTCACTGGTAACAAAGTAACACCCAGTGACGTGTATTTCGTACCGAGCAAGGTTGATTTAAGTGGATATCTATCAGGAGTCTTATTACTGAGAACATCTTAACCTTAACTAAACCCTAGCCTACACCATTCAGTTATTGCGCCTAGAAGTTGGTCAACATGCGCATGCATGTGACAAAACTGTTTCCTTTATATATGTATCACGTTTGTATGTCTATCCAACGGTGGTTATGTCGTGGTTTTCCGCAAACTAGTTGGCTTCACCGATGCGGTGATGCACGCAACAGCATGACTTCTGACTATCGTCGAGCAAGTTAATGGCACAGATAATAGAATTGCTTCCAGAAATATTCTCCACTGCAAAATCCCCAACTTCCGCGTTTCTCGGTAAAACTATACAGCTTCCATTTCCGGGGCCTAGATATTGTGCTAAACGAAGCCCGTCCCCTAACCACTGATTTCCTTCCTTGTTGTCTGCCCTATCTGCGTGAGACAGAGATATGGTCGGTGGTGTTTATGAGTGGTCCGATTTTAGTAGAACTGTGTTCCAATGTTCTCATCGGCACGTAAAGAGTCGAATAGTTGCCATTCTCTTAGTCTATTCCAACTGTTCCCTGGTTGCTGAGCAAGGTGAAACGGTTATTCCAAGCAGTATAACCATCTCATTTGGAAAGCAAACTGATTTCACCGTTTTCAGTGAAAAAAATAAAGGAGGGAGATAACAAATAATAACACTGTTGCATTGGTTCAAATGCTGTTGAAACAAGGAAGAAACGAACATTAGCATTGGAGAAACTACGGTTGAAACTGCGGTTGAGGTAAATTCGTTGCTATTTAGAAGGATTTCCTCCCTCTCAAAATACTGAATATAAAGAATCGTTGGAACGAGAAAAATGAATGATAAAAAAATCATGAAACTAGCAAGCATAACTTGGGGTCTGTTTTCCCACGCATCTATGCTGCTGAAATCGTTGCTTGCAGAGGGATAGTCCCAGTTATTTGAGAGTAGATCGCCAACGATTTTATCCGGATGAATAAATGTGTTCACCAACAACGAAAGCATTTGCAGTAGAGAAATGTGCGGAGAATATGCAATTTGCGGAGATATGAGATCAGTGTCGGTAATGTTCATCTGCATTATCTGAAAAAGTGTAGACAATTTACGAAGTTGTTTCTATCGGAATGTGTGGCACATGAACATGAAAGAGATGTCGGGAATGTGTTCATAACATCCCAGGAAGTCAAAGTTTAATTCGAAATAAAATAATATAGGAGTGGCCAAAACCCTGGTCTCAGGCATTGTTTTAAGTGAAATATACTGACAAAAATACTTTTCCGGAATTATTGTTGTCGCGGATACAACTATGCTGGTTTTCTCTGGTCATTTGTCAGTAAATCACAAGCAGCAAAGTTTGGAGATAGATCACACACGCTTCCGATTAACCGTGAGAAAGAACAATTAAATAAACACGGCCTTGCTGGTATAACGATCGTTTAAACCAATCCCTAAACAATATTCTTTTCCCCTAAGCAAACTGCTCCACGCAACGTAAACATACCTGTGAATAAATTCGGATAATCTACTAATGCATAATTTTTGAATTTTACAACTTTTTGACCAGTAAATATTCATCTTTGCTAAGTGCCAGCCTGTCAACGCTGGCTTACCAAGCAGCCATAAACAGTGAAGGGCATAAACTGTCTTAAATGAGGAAGATGTATTACTAAATGTGAAGAATACAATGCATCCATTTTCTTCATTAGGCATCCCCAGCAAATTTATGACCCACATATTCGGTCGGTATTGCCCGCGGCTACATTGTTATTGTAGCTTGCAACATTACATATTGCAGGGAGGAAAAACTGTGCGGAGAATCATAACAGAGGGAACGAAAACAACACGATAATTCTGCATTTTTGCACGGGCTCTGAAACAGTCTAGGTATGGTCATTGTAACAAAGGGCGCTGTACAACCCACATGCATTATAAATGTATCTTTGACGCCGTCTCTTACAGAATGTACCGTCATTGATTTTTTTCTTATGCACGTATGTGTAGCATGGTTCAATTTTTGTCCTTGTATTGCCATACGGTATGTGTGCAATTGTAAACTTTGTTCTCGGGTCGGCATGGATCCGTCTAACGTTTTTCCCACAATGTTTTAGTCGTATAACAAACTGTTCGCCCAGGATAAACAAAGGGACAACTGATACCTCTCGAGGATATTTAGTCTAAGAATACAACAATCATTTTGCTTATGAAATTCAAACCATTTGGTGCATTTCGTTTTCCAAAACCGGAGTTCTTTGTACGGTGTGATAGACTCTGATAACACTGTTTCCATGGTGACGGGAAGTACCGCATGGGGATTTTTGCTGGAGAAGGATGTTTAAAATTGTTTTCTTTTCTAGGGAAACAACAAGGAAGCCTAGTTGTTCGTAACATTTTTTCATACAAGATAACTTTTTGTATCAAGTTGTTTCCAAGAAAGAGACGCAAACACGTTTTCGTGGAATGATAATGCATTGAATACTTTTTGGTAAACTGAGAGGATAATTGCATTGGACCCATCAATAAATACTGAAAGACGTTTTCAGTTTATATGCGTTAGCTCAGCTCAGATCCAAGAGCAATTAGGGACAAATACACAAAAATGGTTTTGCTTACCTGAATAAAATTGGTCTCATAGAGATAGAGGTTGAGGTAGTCTCTGCTGAAGCAACAGTAGAAAGAACATAGGAGGGGAGGGGAATCAACCAAAAAACCTTAACAACCAATTTTCAAATAGTTTCCGGAAGTATAACGTTTTTTATAATAATGTCCATGAAAATTTCTAGCAAAACTGATTTGTTCTTTTCCTCGCAGCTGAGAAGACTGAAAAGAAATTAGCTTAGGAGTTCTTCAATGCAGAAAATCAAATTGCACTATTCCATGTTAATTTATATGGAAGATTTTATGCTGTTCACCAATAAAATGGCCAAAATTTTTTCGAAACTACCAGTAACGTATTCGGTAATTACAACGACTGGAAAGAGAGTGTTTACATTTATCTTTTGTAGCACTGTTTAAAAAAAGTAAAATGCATTCAATAGAACCTTCCTGATGCTAATTTTTTTATGTTTCATTCAAGTACAGTAAACGTTACCTTGTTAGAGAGAACTAACATGAGTTCTTGTTCGTTGTGACATTGAGCGGTTTAGTTAAGTTTCCTGAGTTCTATTCAAACCAAACTTGGCACATTGTTTTCTTTAAATGAGCTTCACGTTTGCTTCAAATGTACCAGAAGATGAATACATCAATCTGGCATAGGTATTTTAAATGAACAACCAACCGTGCGGTAAACCTGCGCAAGCATCTTCATGAAGTGAGTGAATTTTATGGCTGTTTTCCATATATTCCTATTTAACTTGAGCTATGGCTTTTGAACGATTGTCAGGACAACGATTAGGTATTCTTGAAACGAACAATAGGTTAACAAAAAACCAACCAGCCGATTTACTTTTCCTTCCTCACTGAAGTTTTCCAATGAATGATATGTAACGTCATTACCCATGGTCCATTCTAAAAACTCTTTTCGGACATACCGGAGCACTTCGTGCTTGCCGCCAAGATGGATGGAATAGTGAGACCCACAAACCTCCGATAAATCGTCTCTAGTATGTCATCCAACGTAGGCGAACCACAAATAATCAGTGTTGTTTTTGCTTGCACACTCTATTTTGTATTCAGGTCGTCATCGATGGTAATTTATTTCAAACGAGCGAAGCAAATAACGCAACTGTATTTTTTTTGTACGTCTGAGCTCCCGGTTGCAAAGTCTTTTTCCTTCTGTATAAGGAGATATTCTCAGGATACTTTACTGGAACAGGAATATTCACTTCAGCTGTTGTGTGTAGACATCAGACTTCCACTCCTGTAGGATAATATGATAAGAAAACCAGCCACATTCGGGAGAAATGCATAGTTTCTCTGTGGTGCAACCGGCACCATCGAGAAGACCCTCAGTAGAAGAAAAAGTGATCGATATTCTCCAGTGTATTATTTTCATCTTTCTTATCCCACTCAAAAGTTATTGTAAGATTCTCATCCGGCAATTGTCACAGTTCCGTCACGAATCATCTAAGGCCAAGCACTGGGTCCCGGTTGGCGACGTCCTTGCTGGTTTCTCTATGATTTCCAAGATGGCGAGAAAAGAAGTTTTTGGTGATCATCTTACCTTGCGTATTGGACAAATACTCTTCGGTCTTCATCAGTGACTGTCTTCCGCATGAGAACCGAAGTTGTATTCTGATGTTCTCCTAAGTCAATTATCTTGAATTACTTCACCTGGAATTCTACGCATGCTGATGCAGTCATTCAACTGGTGACCTGAAATATGTAGAGATAAAACTGTATCGTACACAGTGTCGTTCACCTGACTTATACAAGCCTTTTAAGTTCTTTGACAGGGATCGAAAACTCGCACTTGATTTGACCTTGTGCGTTATTGGAATGTCACACAGATTTGGACATCGTAGGCTGTATTCGGGAAATTACCACGTGGTTCAACTTGGAGCATGGGGAATCGCAACATGACTGCGGTGATAGATCGAGTGGCTGAGTGAAGAAAGTCCGTTATCTGTGCAGTTGAATGCATTTTTGTGTTGTCCATTACTATAAAAGTGTGGCGCACTCATTGTGCAATAAGCTACTGATGAAATGTGGTGGAAGCAATGCAAGTAGTGGGCCGCAACGAATGCACAAAGAAGCGTAGGACCATTAGTGATTTTGATAACAAACAAACAGTACAGTGATCAGAGCACGGTGTAAGTCTGTACCTCATAGCGAATCATCAGGGATCCATATCATGGCTCGTCGAGGAAGCGCCACAAGAGAAAAAGAATTCAATCCTGAACGGGGTTCCGCAAAAGGGAAATTTTCAAGTGATTAGACTGCACAGATCTGTTTCGTCGCGGAACAATGTCCTAAAGTAACTGTTCCTGTGATCTAAAGGAAATGGAGACTATACATCCCGAAATTGTGATCAGTTTAACGTCATTTGATGACTTGCTTGATGGCCACGGATATTCAGTAAAAATTCTAGCCACTGAACCTTTCGAACAGAATAAGTGCGATGTCAAACGAAAATAAGCCGAATGCGCAATCTGGTAGTAGGAACACGGAAGTACGGTGTTGAGTCTGCATATAGAATAAACTAATAATGAAGTTATGTACTCGAGCAAGAGGCATTCACTGTGAAGCAAAGTCCGCATCAAAACCTTGTCATTATACGGAAGCGCCAACCTGAACGTTATCGTGGGTTTCTGTCCCATTGAAACTCTGTGCTACGAAACCCATCCACGAAAGAATGCGTACAAATTTATTTTGTCCCCTAAGAAGTGTTCGGCAAAAGCGGGCGCCGAACAGCTGGGTACATGAGCGGGTTTTACTTTTGACAGTACATCGAATCACAGGCGGATGGAAACCGTTATTTGAGCCTCAGGACATAGGGGTTGCTAAGTCCCACTTTAAATTCCCTTTTTCAGTCCCACTGAGGAAATGTTCAGTGGTTCCAAGAACAATGTGAAGTAACTAGTAATCTCACACAGTGACGATTTCACGAACACTCGGCAGTCAAACTATTAGAGACTACAGGTATAACCTGTTGGAGCGCACTGCCTCTCAAATTATGCGGAGAAATACTATAAAAATTGTGCTCCTTCTTATATTTCAATCCAAAGTTACTTCCGTATAATGTTGTGGGTATTTCACACGCATATCAATATGTACATTTGACTAGGTTCATGTTTTGTAAAACATGAGAAACAGTCATTGACCACAGTGAGGAACAAACAGCCATGATATTCTAAACATTGTCGAAGGCTCTCAGGTGACCTCCGTCGGCTCAGAAATGGCTCCTCATGATCGCCATTGGACTATAAACTGTTGTCACAGTCTCTTAAACGATCGCCATAGGCTCTTTACCGACATGAATACCAGTAGATGAAAAATACAAAATAGCTGAGTGGTAAACGAGAGAAAAGAATGTAGTGATTGCTCCACCTTATAAATCGTGAAAACCTTGTTCGAGGGTGACCCGAAGTCAAAGTTCTAAGCAAAATATTTACCAGAGTGCAACATTATTGAGTCGATCGATCGAACGTTAGGCTTGAGTCGCCCTCTCAAAATGATTTTGTCTACTGAGATACTTTTGAGTAGTAACCAACACAGTGGAATCTTTCGCATGGTTAGGAAAATTTCCGACTAGTAGAAATATTACTTATGGCCCTACACAGTGTTCGTTTATGGTAGTCTCTCATTTTCCCCCTACACCAACCCACGCGTTTGCAATTACCATTAGCATGTATGATTATTCCGTTTCAGGTTGCTCTGAAACTTTTGGCACGGTGAATGCCGAAGGCAAAACGGTTTGCACAGTAACTAAATGAAATGTTTAGGCAAGAATTCCTACCATCGAGCCCGCATCTTTGCATGAACCTCTGGGTAGTTAGGCGGTTGTCACATATCTGAGTGCCCAGAAATTCACAGAAGCAGAGCTAGAAAATGTCGACCAATCCCATAGTTTTTCACGGTCCTCAAATGATGTCTGTCAATATCCGTGCGTATTTGAAAGTCCTCGTTCAGCAGCGGTCGATGAACTAGGGCTTTCGCGTGTAGCTCTAACTTGAGTGAGATACCTACACTGATTGGATTTTTTGTTGTTGAACAGTTAGGCTAATGTTTGTGAAAACTTCCTGCTGAAGCCTCCCAACATTGAATTTTTTTTCCAATATACCTTGGTCCAAGCTGAATAACATAAAGCTAAAAGTAGGTCCTTAAAATGGTACGTATGTTATTCGGTCAAGCCCATGAGAATGTAAACGAATGAAAGCAAGATGAGTACTCAAGGATTGTCAATATAAGCAACAGCTGAATTCAGTATTTTATCGCAACATTAGGTGGTATCTATATTTTCGGTCCGCAAATAATCTTATGCAAAGTAGCAATTTAATGAGTTATCTTTCTATACACAGATTTTGTTTATCACATGAAAGTGTATCCCCGCGGTGGTATAGCGCTACGATGCATTCTTTAATGAGGGATGCATAGCTACATTCATTCTCCAATTAGGTGGCATCTAGAGTTTCCTAGAGGAACGATTATGTAAAGAGGATATTGTTTCGATGCGGACTAAAGAATAACCGTTTTAGATCCATCCATAGATGCACACAAGACCCAATAAATTATTGCACGCTTTCACACACACACACAGATATATATATATATATATATATATATATATATATATATATATATATATATATATATATATATATATATATATATATATATATATATATATATATATATATATATACCCCGAAGAGATAAGTTATTTTTAAAGAGATGAAAATTACTATTTTATATTCTAACAATAATCCACGGAGCAGTCAGAGATCAATAGCTAAATATCGGAACGTTCTCGGAATATTGATCCATGAAATTTCAAGAATAGCTGTCAGGCAACGATGTTGGTAATTCTTTGTTACTACCACGAATAGCCTGTTGGCATATCATGTGACTCTTCATTTTAGAAGCCGGTCTTAAATCCCGACTAATCACGATTACTTTAGATCACAACTCCTGAGCTGCACTCATGAACCAGTACGGATTTGTAAATAGCTAGTCAAGATTTGTGTTGCCCGACTGTTAGTTTGGTGCTTCCGGTCAATTACTTCATTCGAACGACAAACGTTTACTCATGTGCGTGGATCTTCTAACCCACTGGGCAGTAGATGTGAGCTTGACCGATATACCACAGAAAAGGATGCAACATATTTTCTTCATCAACGGGTCTGAAGTCTCCCCATAAATTACCACGAACACACACGAAGAGTTCAAGAAGAAAATGTTTCTTGATTCGAAATGCTTACTTTGGTAATAATAGATTCTAGCGATAGATTTCCCGACAGTCACATGGCTGAAGGACCACATCTTAAGCGGTAATATTATCTCGTTGATAAATCGTCCTAGAGCTTGTAATTTTGCTTCAGATTTTATGAGTTGGTGCGTTCACAATAATCGACAGAGTCAATGGAGCATGCGAAAATGCCTAACGTTAAAAATAGATGGTCCAAAAATCAGTAACTTAGATCCCTGTTACGATAAAATGGTTATAACGTAGAAAATATAAATGTTACCAAATGATTACATTTCCGTATTTCTGGTTATCAAGTTCAGTTTACTTGCCATCTTGAAGTGCCCTGCACACAACAACCATAGTTTTTGTTTACTTGCGCAATCTTTACTCGGTTAGTAACAACATCGACATTGGTTGAAGAATTTTTTCAAATATGTTTGTTACTAAGTTACACAAGTATGATCCCTTAAATCTTCAGTTGTTAGTTACCTCTGGTCAGTTCTATCTCGACCAATAAAACCACAGATAGTCTCAAAGCACGTCATTACCAACGTCCGATATTGAAAAAGATGAAGGCCCAACCAATGGTACGGTAGTTATCATCCTTGTTCCATCGCCACAAGTGACCCTGATCGTTTTGGGTAGCTGAGAAATACCACATTGAAACTGCTGTGAATCACGCAAAATTCAATAAACTTCAGATTTATTGACCAGTACTCTTACCATCTTCCAACACGGGTTTGAGTTGTTTATGCTTATGCTCACGTTCGTTTGTCATAGACTCGCATGCATATGTATTCTGCCCAAAGCAATTTAGACTCAATGTGATTTCTATTTCCCCCATCTCAGATCGGTGTTACATAAGCGTTGGTAATTCTCTCGTAAAAAGCAACCTCCAACCGACGTATTCGCTGCCATCGGTCGGTGTAAACGTTCGATATGGGAGTCATTGTATTCGTTAGTCTTGAATAATTTGACGTTGCCAATGCCTTTTTCGGTACATATACCTTAGGATTTGACAACCACAAGAGACTGTTCTGAACCGACAGGGGAAAACCGTCTGATCACCTCTAAATCGAATACTCATGTGTCCGACAGAAAAAAAACCTGGACACGATCGCAAAAGCATCCGAAAAATATGATTTCCATCGAATAACAGTTACCAATACATGTTGCATCCTAAGTCTCCAATGACAATTTTGGGACTTGTCTAGGGACATTTGAACTATATTCCGTGGAGCATCACATCTTTGGCTGTCAGTAAGCAAAGTACCGAGCGTCGGCCTGATTGACTAGGCCGTAAAATTGCATACTGACGAAATTTCATCTGTAAAATTTGCGATGAGACACTAATTACCGAGGGACAGATACGAAAATGTAATAAACTGCTATGAAGTCCACAAGGCTATTGATTTAGTGGTTCAGATTGCTTTCACACGGTCTTATTGCATGCAGTAATACGGGAATGTTATTATTGCCACTTTCTGTTGAACCTATCGAAAAATAGTATATCTGTCGCACTAGTGACAGAATGCGAAGTATAATCCGAAAAATGTATACAAAAATTCCTGAAGGCTTGTGATATCATATTGCTAAAGACCCCTGATGTGAGCCATCATGAGTAATACCACCCACACAACGGATGAGATACTGTGACAATTTTTCAATCATGGGGAACTGTGTAGTATCATGAGGTTTTTCAGTGATTCAAGCTGTCAAACGAAGGTGAGTTCGGATTGCTTTTATTTGTTTTGGTGCAATACAAAGTAACGGCAATTATTTGTGCACTTTTATTTGCGAGTAAAGTACAACATTGAGCATAATTCTTGTTGTCTCTTAATTTGTCCTTTACCCACAAAGGAGTCGAAGTGCACATTAGCTGTCAGCAAAAAATGGAATCGTTTGATCAATATCCTAATCTGTTGAAGTTTTGTGACTTCAGCCTATGAGAGGTTTCATGCGTTTCCTTAAAAATACGCTAGAGTCCGTCATTCGATTAAAAAGAATAAATCGTTTTGCAGGACAAAAGGACGAGGAGTACGCTCAGACTCTGGTGGCGGTTTGAGTTGTCTGGTCCGTCCTCGCATTGGCTGATAAATCAATGTGAAGTAGTTCTACGTCACCTGGTGGTACTGATTACACTTGTCACCCGAATGCGTTTGTGTAAAAATTTGGTGGATTATAATCTATGAGAAAGTTTCAAAGCAATCCGTCTTACCCATGTTCTGATGGATTTACCGTGGTTTATAGTTACCTCCAGTTCCTCTTGTAACTTTGCTTTCTAAGAAAAGAACTGCTTCTTGGCTTTCATCTCCGGCCCCTTTGGTTTGCATGCTATAGTTTGCCCGGCGGAATGGTGCGTAGTGTCCCCACAGGCAAATCACCTTTCTTTTCAAGTTATTTACCTCATCTTTGCAATGTGAAGGAGCTTTTCGCTTTTCATGTGAAAGCAGCACATCACTGCAATTAAAGAACTACTGAAAAATCGGTAATGTTACCGGGCTTTTTTGGTACTTTATCATTTTTGCCTGCCTTTCGATGGAAGATTTTGTCATTAAGGGAAGGTTTATTGAAATAATATCACGTTTGGATATTATATTTCATCTCAGAATATTCAGTTTCTCAATAGAAAAGTACTTCGCTTTATGTGACAAAACACAGCAAAACCACAATGTGACCTTACTTGACAAAACTAGAAAGGAGTTTGCAATCAGCTTGTGATAAAAACAAGCAATTCTAGTGAAACACGTATTGGTAACGGAATACGCTTGCTTGTGACGCAGATCACAATTTAGAGAACACTGTCGAAAAAGCTGTTGTTCACTCCCGTACATCTCAGTTTAGATGTGCTAAAAAATGATATTCTTGCCAGTAAACCACAAAATCAGTCAGACAGAAATCTGCTTCAAAAGAGAAATGACTTGGAGAAGAAAGATTTTGATCAGGTACGAGACAAGTGATGCATTTTGGTCAGTTTTGGTCATCCGCTCTATCGCATTTCAAATCAAAATGACCAGTTTACTCATCAGTTCAAAACACTTAGCGAAAATAGATGCTCCTATATGTTCAACATAGCCCCGCGAGTTGGTCATCCGACACAGGGAAAGAAAGATCGGCGTAGATGAATCAGGTTTCGCTATCTGTGATATGCACTCTCGTACATATCACCCCGTAGTCGAAACCACCCTTCTTAGATGCACATGTATTAGGTATTTCACCATCCGCAGCCAGGTATGACTTAAAAATCCGATCAGCTCGAATGCGAACCAGTGCTATTCTAATCTGTCCCACCAGGACACACTTTTCCAACATCTATACACAGGAACACAAATGGAACAGTCGAAAGAAGGATACATAGAAAGCAAACATGGACTGGACAGTACACCAACTTTCTAAGTTTTGTACCCATACGACAGAAAAGAAACCTAGTCCAATGCTTAGCCTCGAGGGTAGGAAAGTTATGCTCACAGGAGACCGTAGAAGAAGAACTGCATTTAGTTAGAAACACTCTCAAGGAAAACGGTTACCCTGAGCGCTTTATAGAACAAAATCTGGAAGATAGACCCAAATGTGCTCCAAGTTATGACGTCCCCAGGAAGAAACTGTTTCTCCGTATGCCATTCAAAGGAGACGCCATATGGGACCATGTCAACAGACGTTTAACGCGTGCGGTGAGTGGGGCATTCAACTCAGCTCGTGTTGCCTGCGTATTTGCAAGCTCTCCCATTATCCGAAATTCCAATAAGGATGTGTTGCCAATGCTGGCCAACTCAATGGTAATCTATTTGTTCAGGTGCAAATGTAATGCAACCTACATTGGCCGAACGGCAAGGCAACTATCCCAAAGAATTAAGGAACACTGTCCACGATGGCTACAACATGGAGGAACAGGAACCATAGGGAGTGCCATTCTCGGACATCTGGTAGACTCAGGTCACAAAATGAGCACGGATTCCGCATTTAAAATCGTCTATCGAGTGCCCCCCAATCCCCACAAACACATTCGCTTACACACACTGGCCACCGCAGAGGCTATTCGCATCCGTCTTTTCGCACCTGCTCTGTGTACACAAAAGAAGTTCGTCCAAGCCCTCCAATTACCCTGGCCGCAAGTGGACCACCCCCACCCCAGTCACTCAGCTCCGAACCATGTGACCGTCACGACCTCGTCGTGCAGATCGACACGTCGATCTAACCCCAACCGGTCTCCCCCACAAACTACGTCCAATTCGAATGATCCTTGACCATTTCAGCACAACCATCTCCTATATGATTTATAAAGACTTGAGAAATAATCATTGAAAACAATTGTTTGTCGCTGAAAACGTCTTCTAACATCCAAATTATTATTTACCTCGATTTTTCAAATCTCCACTCTTCTCGCGAAAGGAAGTTGATAGCATGGTAGAATTTTATTGCTCAATAACACAGCGTAGTCGAGATCGTTGGTGGGTTGTCGACGTTTTGGTCACCACGGGTAACCTTTTTCAAGACTGGTTTTGCAACCGAATGATAACAGTTTATCTTTTTTTACCATTTTACGAAGCTGGTTTCACAACGGTGCTCTCGAGCTCAGATTTTATCGAAGAGTAGCTTGTGGCGGACAATATTGGCAAATCTCCTGGATTATTCAGAACCCTCTTCGATAGAGCCCAGAGGAATAACTAGAAAAGGAAGAGGGGTTCATCCAAGGATCGCTGTGGGCCAACGGTTATCGCGCACAGTTTATGAAACAATAACAGAAGCCGAGATTAGTAATTGAGGAAACAATGAACAGCAAAAAAGCAAGCTTTCATCATTTTGCCGTGTAAAGGCTAACATTTATGTAATTAAATAAATCAAAGTGACAAATTGGCCCCAAGGCACAATCGCTTGTTTTTCAGACGACCAAACTGTTGTTTTCAAACCACTCAAACCGTCCCGCGGACCTCAATGTCTCATATGGGGACTATCAGTTCTCCACATGTTCTACATGTGCACACATGTTTTTGAATAAAAATGGCAAATAACACCAGCTTCAGACCACTTGATCGGGTTCGCATCGAGTTCGAGAATGCAAAGAAAATTGTTATACCACTGAACTCAAGTGCAAATGACAAATTGTTCAGATGGATAGCCTGGAAGATTTCACCGTGATAGAGACGCTATTCGATTAACTGCAACGTCAACCACTCAAACTGTTTGTACCCGCAGCAGCCCGGCCAATATGTTCTTGGTTCCGAGGAAAAAACAAAGTTCACACTTGGGCTGTCACTACATATAACAGGATGAAACAGCCGAGAAGGTCACCAGTGAGGCAGTTGTTGAATCCGTGCGTATTGTGTTGCGGACTCGGTGCAGTCACAGCTAACGATTCCGTTCACCGTTTCAGTAAATAGAATGGCTTTTCCATCATGCCGAAAGCTACTTAGAAGCAATCTACCTGAACCATTTTTCATTTGCACCTAATTTCAGTGACATAACGCTTTTATCTGCTTTCTAGAATTCGATGCGAACCCGAACAACTAGCCTGAAACAAGTGTCATTTTATTCTTTACTCGAATTCATCGTATAGTAATGGTACAATATCCCATGAAAAGGGTCTCGACCAATCAGTGTCGGAAGTCAATTCAATAAAGTGCACTCAAAGTAACAGAAACAAGGTTATCCACATCAGGCGTCAAAGAGTAGTGTAAAAAAATCGAAATTATGTCCGACAAATGCACTCGTTCTCAGAACGAACTTGTTTAGTGCAAGCCTGTGAGCGGTCTGTCCTGACAAGTCTGTCACCGCCACCGGTCGGTTTATGAGTTTCCTTGGTACTCTGGTTCAAGTGCAGAGTTTAAAACATAATTGTGCAGAAATGGCGTGGTTGCTTTGGTACTGGCATAATGAGAATTTGTGGGGTCATGCTTTCGCAAACGTTTGTTACTGCTAGCTCTGCAGGAACAGCAATGTGTTCGTGGCGTGTGCAGCCCCCATTCATGCGAAGAAACTGACTGAATCTGTTTGATTAAACGTTCTCTGATGTTACATGGGATGGGTCGGTTCAGCAGTAATTTACTCGGTGCATTTGCCACAACCTTCTTTGAAAGAACCGCAGGGTATGGATATAACAGTAAATACATGAATCGACTAAGCATGTTTCAAATGAGCTTTCTTGTGTTGTAGACCATGGCGGATTTAGAAAGCAGAAAAGAGAAATTGGTAAAGTACTCCGGTGAATAAAATGAGTTGTAGCTTATATGACATCAAACTGTTGTAGCCTACACAATTTGAACGACACTCGATGTAGCCCATGTAGTACGGGAAGCACCCAGTAAACTGCTTCCCAATGTAAAACAAGATACTTACCGAGTCGGTTCTGTGAAAGAAGGCCAAAGTGATGACCGGTGGCTTATTGGGTTATTGAGAACAAAGCTGTGGGATAGTGCAATGAGATTATCTGATACTTTGAAAAGTAGGCCACAATGAGGAGAAAGATTCAAAACCTTGAAAAACGTTTTCAGGACAAGAGGTTGCGACTAGTTTATTATACAGAGAAACACATTGTCGTTGTCAATAAAATACCTTGTAGGTGATGCATAGTGAAATCCACCAAACTACGTGATGGACATAAAGGGAAGAAAAACGGCCCCCAAATAATCCTAAGAAATGGTGATTACAAAAATCACGAAAACTATACCGAAATTGAACGTATAAGCATTTTTTAAAATTGGTCATCCATCAACGGAAGTTAACCAGCCGGAAAACAAAATACCCCAGTTTCTCAGTACGTAGTCAATATCAGTCCACTCAAAAGTAGATTAGTAGTCGGGTATGAGAGAATAAGCTTATTTCGTGGAACTATAACAGATTTTGGAAAGAAAGAAAGAAACGGACGAAAATGTGATCACGGTGCAAATGTTGTGTTGTATGCAACTCGATGTCCGCTATTGAGAACAGCATTTGAGGAACACATTCGGTTAGATGGGGAAAGCGCACCCAGTGGAAATTTATACAGTGAAAGTGACGGCAAGCTGAACGATACTTTTCGACAGAAGATTAGAACAACGTCACCTAGAAATAAGCACTTATGTGTGTGGATTGTTTTTATTTGCTTCCTTCCGGTGCAGCCTGAATATTCTTTTTCAAATTCCTGAAGGAAAATGTCGAGTAAAAAGATAATCCTAATGGATAATCATTATTTTCTGTGAGGCACATTCAAAAAAGTTGACGTTTGGAAAATGACCATAAGTGTTGCACTTTAAATGTGTTTCTTGCTGTGCCTGACGAAAACAAATACCACCTGGTAGCTTGTATACATCTACAACTGATTCATCTGGCATATTTGTCAAGATGTTCCGATTATCTGCGTTGTGTATTCTGATACAAGCGTCTGCGTTGGATAGCTTTTATTTCTGAACAGTGGTTGCCAAGGAGAGGGGCTTCATGAGGGCACGGTTTCGTTTTTGTTACTTGAATACAGGCGGAAACTGATCCGTGGCAAACCGGATGTCCTGCAACCGTCACACGCCAAGCTGATTGGATGTGCCACTGACAGGAAAAAACTGAATTATTACAATCAATGGAAGCATACGGAGGAGATATCTTTCATGGACAGTTCGTTTTATTAATTCTGTAATTTTCAACAGCAATGGACTAGAGCGTGGGTGCATTTCTGTCGTTTCTGTGTGCGCTTCAACTGGCAGCAGCTCGCCCGAGTCTTAAGATGAAATCCGCCGTGATTTGCAATAACTGCTTGGTGTCGCACTCTATACAAAAACAACGATTGTTGCTGGCAATTTCAATGGTCCAGTTGCAAGCCTAAACAAGACTCAAAGGAATATAGCTGGTTCATTTGTCTTTCAAACCAGTAATCGTCCTATCCATCATTTTTCCGACCATAGACTATTCCAAGCGAGTACATGTTTCTCGCACAGATAGGGCAAATAATAGCTGGTTGTTTTTTCTGCGCCTTCTCAACGTTGGACTCAGAGTGATTTCACTGTTGACGGTTACCGCGGGTCAGTTTGAGGCTGTCAACCAGTTTTGGTCTGCGTCTGCAGACAGTGATCAGGCACATATCCGTGCTCGTTTTAGCTTTCGTCTTGTCGGTGGTCATAACAACGCTAGCACCAATTGTCAGTCGCAAACACCACTGGAAGATAACCACCAATCTGCTTTCCAAGCAGAAATGTCTGCTAATTCATTCCCTCATGCAAAAGCCCAGGATCAAGAAGACATTTTTCATTATATCTTATATTTACCGGAATGCCGAGAATGTCTGCAATATTCTCGAATTGTCATTTCCTCTAGGGAAACCAGAAAAGCTGTATGGATAGGCTCGTCATTTTCATCTTATTCCAAGTGGCACAAAACCACGGATTGACACATTGAATTTAACAACAGTTGCATTCCTCGTCATGATATGCACTGCTCCTGATGCCCCCATTAGACCAATCATACAGCCTCCACGCGTTTCGGTCAGTCACAGGGTATAACGGATCGCTAATTAATAGAATTTTTACAACGTTTTTAACTGACTTAGTTTTCTGAATGTAGTGCACTTCCACAAGCAGCAGGATGCATTTCTGAACCAAATATCGGGTAAATATCTAAGCAGATTATTTGCATGTAAACTTGCTCCTGTTAATAGTTCTGATAGTTGAACTTAAACAATATGCTACGTCATGCAACATGAAGAATCAAATCACCAGCGATCTAACTTGATAAATCGAGCTATACAGGTTTAATCTCATAATACCCATGTACATATATTACCAGTGCTCGGCAAGATGTTAATAACGGAACACTTTCATTTTACTCGGACCCTTACAGAGAAATACCTTACTGAAAGATGGATGGCGGTAGGGAAAATGGGTTGGAATTCCTTCAGCGAGGAAGGGGTGTGTGTATAATACCTAGTCTTAGTAACCTGGATGTAAGGTGTTCGATTTACAATCGTTCCATTCGAGTTAAAGTCGCCTTCGGGTCCCGGTGAATGTGCAGTGCTGCTGATTGCTTACAATGATGAAACAGATTCCATTGTCTTTATTGGGTACTTAATTGTAGATACTATATGATGAACTATACTATACCAATGGAACTTTATTTGACTATACACAGTTGATTATAGACAAAAAGGTCATCAACTCCAAGCAAGCTCAATGGTTACAAACATGATTTTGAGACTAATAACCTAGATAAGCTTCCAGCACTTGCTGGCCTGCAGGGACTTTTGCATTTCTTCTTTGGCACGTGCTTCCATATGCAAATAAAGTGGAATCTACCAGCAAAATATTTGCTAAATATCGTATTCCAGTTGTAATCCTATCCTTTTTAACTAATAGATTCCCTTCGACAAGATTGAGAAGCCTCCATTTACCTTGTCTATTGGTGTATAACAATGGTTGACGTTACTTCATTAAAATTGTTTATACCCAGTAAAGCGATAGTACGGCGTATGATTAGTCTGTATATTGGACAAGTGCTGGGTCGGAAAATGTGCCCTGAGATTTGGAAATTCCGCGAAACAGTCTTGCCATGTTAAGTACAACCTGAAGATTACCTTCAAATATATGGAAGTGCCGTTTATTATTGTAAACACAAAAACGTCCTGCTTTTTCCTTCTTTCTCGTTTTCAACGGTTGGCATCATAAATACTTTCTTGGTTCCGTGCGGAATCATCAGCTCTGTCTGCGTAATTTCCGACCAAGTTTTCTTTCAAAAACACACTTGCATAAGAGAACCCGGGAGAGGATGCACCGCACAGCTGCTCTTTGTTTTCGCCGCATTCAACCTTATTCACCATCATATTGATATTGTCCAAAGCATATCCGATATGCAAGTGATTGCGAATAACAGTTAACGTGATGTTGCTAATGGGGTTTAGTATAAATAGATTCCATTCAAATGTATACCGTTTTTTGCTTCGCTGCATCTCAAACAAGGACTCTTTCTGCTCGAGAGTATCGTATGCGTATTGTCGGCCTGGTACAAGTTTATTTTAATTTAACGGGTTGTACTGTTTTGCATTGAAAATTGTAAAAAGCTAACGAAAATATATTTCAGCCAAATGGAGGGAAAGTGATCATTGAAAATTTGAAGTACGAATAATTAATATCGCGAAATTAAAACTGGTTCAACCACTGAGGATGGTGTTAAGTTCCTCTGTTACTTTCTCTGTCAATCAGAACACATGCGAAGCAAGACACTGTAGAGTTTCAATAGACCTTTATTCGAGGAGAAATACGTCTAAATTCAAAAGAATTGGAGAGATTCGAACGGCATGCAGGTAAGTCATGGTACACGTGATGGGTGCAGTCCGCAATAATCTGCTTGGTGAATATTTCACAGGCTGTTGTGTGCAAATAGCAAATAATGGAGATAGGACAGCCCAAGCGGATCAGTAAGATACACTTGATAAGGGCTAGACTGAAGCAAAAGGCGATAAAATCTTTCTGAAGTGGACTTAGGAAGATTGCGAGTAAACAGTGCAGTAAGACATTGTGAATGCCGTGGTGGACAACAGAAGGAATGACAGCTTGTGTGGCACCAAACTGCCTCAGCCCAAAAAGTGGAAAAGTTGATCAGCGTAGTTTTATCAATCACGATTATTGGAAAACCATTGGTAATTGGTGCTGATGGCACCGCTTAAGTAGTTGATCTAGTCAGCTGTAGAAATGGGGCCACTGTTGATGATTAAATGATAATTGAGATAACACGAAGGGGAAAGGGAGACAGTACACTCGACATATTTTAAAGTGTTGATAGTTTGTCTAGAATAGGCGGAAAATTTCTGAATATTGTATTTTATAAGGGAGGGGAAATAAAATCTTTTTCGTTGAAAATATATTGACAGAGCAGGGCACCGTCACGTATTTAAAACGTTTCGCAGGTGGTGTAGTTTTCAATTCGCCTTATGTGCGCGGTAAAGAGAATGGAAGAGAGACTGGCACCCTAAGGAACACCTGCACTGTTAATCAGAGGACTCGATAAGCTTGCAGCAACTCTGTTAAGTTGACTCCTGTTGGAAAAGTAGTCTTTCACCCACGAGAGTGAAGAAGTGGGACAGCAAATTGACTAGAGAACGAAGAACCAAGTCCAAATAGGAGGAATATTCAGGGAAATTAGATCAAACAGATTTCAGGGGAGGATTAAGATTGCTTGGAATTAAAAAGCAAACAGTAGCAATGCATCCAGAGTGCATATGTTGGGTTTGTACGCAAACTGATGGGGACCGTTTAGAACAGCAGACGAGGAATGCAATCGATTTCAAACAGCGTGCTCGGTCAACTTAAGTGCAGCAGAAGTGATAGGACGAAAGCGTTTTGACAAAATGTTGGACTTGCAGTGTTTGAGAATATACACTACTGTCACGGGTTTCCAGCATAGAGGAGTGGCACCAGCATGAACTGTTTAATCGATGAGGGACGTCATGACTTCGAACCGCTGAATCGCTTCATATTTGAGAACTGAGGAGAATAAACCCTCTGGACCCATAGCAGTAGCTGATTTCGAGGTTCTTAGGAACTTGAAGACTTCTCCTGAAGTAAATGGCTCCGCATCTAAAGGAACACCAGGAACATAACATGGTAGAATTTCCGATGAAGGATGGATAAACGCGGCTTTCATGCAGTCGAAATCTGTGTCTCAACTTTTGATCGAGCCCGTTGTCCACATTGAAGCCGGATTCCTTGCCAGAACTGTTTGCTATTTGTGTTGCAAAAGTACTGTCGAGCAAATGTCGCGTTCGACCGCAGTATCTCCTGTTTGATCATGATGGATTGTCTTGGTACCGTAGCGTGGTCGTGAAGTTTATAGGCACCTTCATTTTGCTTTCTCGGGAACTTCAGCAATGGGGAATATATTCAGCCTTTGTTAAAATATACAGTCTCCATTGAAGAACACAAAGGAAACATCTCTCAGTGTCTCCCTAAATAGGTCTAAACGGGAGGGAAAGTCAATCGAAGGAAACCCACGAAGAAACGATGGATAGAGACCTCTGCAAAATATTGATGTTTGTGGGTGACAGATTTTCAGAGGTTAATTTTTCATTTTATCTTGACGAGTGAGCAGTGCGCTGAACGTGAATAAACTTTCGGGTCTGACCATAATGGGAGCGTGATCACTCGTCTAGGCAGGAGCTTTCATTTGTGAGTGAAAAAAATTCAAGCGGTTCTTGATAATTCTGTCTAGAACAGCGTTCCCCCTATTTGGGACGAGACAGAAGTCACTCAAACCAAAAGCAAGTAAAGGATTCGTAGGCACATGATTGAAACCACGTACAACAAAGCATAAACCGTCAGATAATATTGTAATCACGACGGGTATAGAAGCATCAGGGAAAGGGTCGATGTCCTCTTGGGAGCAGAAAAGAGCTCTGTACAAGGTATTGATCACAGTACCTCGATAAGGCGAGTATTAAGGGTGACATTTATCAACCACGCAGCCAACGTCAAAACAACAGAAACTTAAAAGAACTTCGGACCTGCCACATCACTCCAAAGTGATGTATGTATTCACACCACAATCTGTCTTATTCTTGCACTGTTTTCGCCTTTGACTAAAGCACTCAAATTTCTTATGGAGAACGAGTCCGTCATCAGTACTTTTATCTGACCAAGACTCTTGGACACAGGTCACACGGGTGTTTGTGGTATTCAGAGAGTTGTTTATGAAAGACATCTTTCGAAAAAGGACCAAATGTTATTACTGATCAATGCAGTAAATGTCACTTCCTTTGTGTGAAGCGACCAAGAGCAATCTAACAACCGGCTCGCTTGCATTTACTGGTTCAACTTGATCTTTCCCAGCTTTCATAAAAACGAGTGAAGCAGACCATGTCTCTTATCCGAGTGAATGGTTCTTCAGAGTGGTGAATTCTGAGTGACTGGAGTGTATGTTGAGAATAATTCCAAAGTGACGTTGATTAGGTTCACAACAAAAGTGCTCACCTAAGCCGCACATTTTCCCCAAGGTTTGAAACTGATCGGTGCAGCGACAGCAGTTACGGAAACGCAGTCCGGTTTAGAGATGAAGACGAAACGGGGATAAAAGCTTTCACCTAACGTTACCTTTTTCCGAAGTCACAACGGAAACTGAGAACGAAAATTCGTGAGAAGTGTAGGAATATTTTGTTTCAACAGTCTTTTGATAAGTTCATTTATTAAATAATGTTATGTCATTCGGAAATGTGAGATGTCGTTCTTTCTGGTTCAACCTTCTTGTGCACTACCGACTTCCATGGAGTATGTTTCATCTCATTATTCGCTTAATAATTCAGCTATGGTCAGCCAACTACATTTCCCTGTTGTTACCATTTCAAGTGCACAGCATTCAAGTCGTTCACAAAGCAACACCTGTTGAAAGAAACAGTGTCAGTCTACTGTCGTTCACATAATAGGAAATCGAAGATTTCCCAGATGCGCGAAAGCATTAGCAGTTAGCCAGTACAAAATTACGGTTGCGCAAGAGGGAGAATGAATGAATGAGTTAACTGTGCCTTGGAAAACTTTTTCGAACCTCTTAGTGCACCATCAGGTGGAGTGTTAAATGACCCACATTGTGTGCGTCTTTCATTGCTTTTCCGATTACGATAACATTCAATCCATCATTCAGAAAAGATCACATTGATTGCAGTATTATTGGGAAATCTCAGAGTTAACAGGTAAATTGTCCTACCCTGTATTGATTTCCGTTAAGTGATAAATGGTATCACAATCATGAAATTTTTAGCACAATAGATAGAATTCGGAAGTGCACAAAGATAGATTTATGTAGTGACGAAAGAACACAAAGTGAAATTAAAATCACTTTTCGATCATGAGAAGGATTAATTCACTTCATGACGAAACATACGTAAACAGTGCATCTACACAAGTTGCGGCAATTTAAAGCATTTGACGATTGAGCATAAACTTCGGCGACAAAGCTACTAACCTGATAAAAAGTATTTACACAAAATGGCATTCTTTGCTGATTTGCCCGTCGCGTATCTGGTTGAGCGGACGAGGTGCATTGTTCCGCGAAATTTAGGTGGATGAATAAGAGAGAACGATGCTGGTATATCTAGGGCTCACTTCTTCGGCAGAAAACACAAGAAAGGAGTTGATGCAAATAAAACTGGGTGTCTCTCAGCCTAGAATATACCTAAGATCTGCGCGAACGAGACAATGAATTCCATTTTACATGGTCCCAAACAAAACTGTTGGACGGAACGCATCAAGCATTATCGGGTTGTAACCTTATCTTTCACGAGTTAATTAAATTATGTTTGTTTCATACTGTCGTCGGTAACATTCTACTTGTGAAATATACCTTGGTGCATTGAAAAACAGTCATCCCTGGCATGGCTCACTTTGTGACCACATTTGCAATGAGATGGATTATTTTGACTGTTTGAATTCATATGTTTCGCGTAAATTTCGTTATAGAATTTCATTGATAAAACAAAGTTATTTGATAGTCAAATATGCGCACAATGAAAGAGAAAATCCATTTAATTGCAAAACGTGACCACTTTCATCGTGCATGTAGTGATGTATTTAGATCAGCCGAAAGACGATAGCTTTCGCTGAGTTCAAACTTTCTTGGAAATGGATTAAAGTATATATATATATAAATATATATATATAAATATATATATATAAATATATATATATATATATATATATCAAAATATCTCCCTGGATGAATGTAATGAATCATTCAGCCGCACAGGATACATGCTGCTAGTTCCGTTGAACGTTCTTCTCTGGTTGAAGTCAGCTGAATCTTTTAAAGTTGAATAGGTCGGTTTTTTGTTATCAAATGATTGAATATATGTCAGTGATTCAAAAAGTGTCAAAAAAATACCTATGCATCCTTCTCATAACACGAAAGATAGCTGGAAATTATCTTGCTCTCCTCGAACTGGCCGGGTCATCGCGTTCAATGTAGCAGTGACACATCTGGTAAGCCGCCTAGGCTCGAAGATTGCGTCCAACGGTTCTTCTTTGACCACTTTCATATGATATTTTCGTAATCATCTTGGATCTATCCACCAGTTGTGAAATGGTTGACACATTTTCACGGATATTTGCAAAGGCTCCGATGGCTTTGAATATCGATGTCAACGTGCCAGTTGATCTGGGTCTTTGTCGACCTATTTTCCAATCAGACGTTCAAACATACTTTCTCCCGGATTCGTAGTTATGACTCAACTGAAGTGTAGTTTTGTATGGAAATGATATTTCTATGACCAGATATCCCTGAAGTCTACGCGAATGAAACATTGCCTAAATAAACTCATTCAAACGAATGCTTATAGTTGTACCATGTCGTTGGTCATTGGATTATGCTTTCTTTCTTCGCGAGCGATGTACAAGAAAAATGTCAACGTATTTTACCCTCGCGGCTTGTGAAATGAAGGCCATGGCAATAAGTTATAAACTCAAATGGTCTAAATGGATTGGACAGCTGCCACAATCGCCGGATGATACCAGCATTACTTTCCCTTAACTTGGAATATCAGTCCGTTTAATTTAGAAACATTTATTACCATTCAACTTGTTTTAACGAAAGGGGCATATTATTTTTAGCCAGGATATTATTATCGATTGCGAACGCTGCTTTCAAGAGGGAGACTATGAACCTTAATGGTGAACTCATATCCAACAACCCACATGGTTCTCAGTCAGGTGAACAATTCTCTCAGAACTTCAAAAACTCGGGTTTTGAGGAACGTGACTCAATCTTCGGTTCAGTTCAAAATATCCCGGCCACATGAGGAACCTTCCAATGTGACATTTCGAAGAATTCACGTGTTTTTGTGGTTCACGTGACACTCATATTTACGATTGACAGCTCGTGGCATAAAAAGCCACGACTTTTTGATTCTTTGTGGAGCACCTAGTACCAGTCCTGCGACCTCTGGTGGCCAGACTACATGGTTTTCATTTCATCCAGTGTCCTTTTGTTTGATGGGGCTCTGATGAACTTACAATCATTCATTCTTGACCATTTAGTGTATCTAAAACGGCCGCGAAATACTGTAAGCTCCGAAAAAAATCGAGTGACCAAACAATCATTATGGTGGGATTCTAACACCCCTGTCTCGGGTTCGAATTCTCGCAGGAGACAAGTAACCAGCCTCCTGCTTGTCACGACATGATTTTCAAAATGCCGTACAGCCATTATATAAACCTCACAGTAGAATACTCCGATACGATAATCTACCACTTCGACGTTTAACGGATGGAGTGCATCAGTCATTACTCATGTATTCTAATCGCTCATTTTGTCAGCTTCGTTCGACTCGATCTAGGAAGTCGACGAACGGACGTGTGGCTAAGTACATGAAGAAAGTTCAGTGGTGGTATTGTTTATTGACGATTTAGTGACAAATTAGTTTCAAGGTCATGATGTCTGGATACACTCTGGAAGTGTTGAACTTCGCTGGTTTGTAAATCGGTGCTCAGTAATAAGCAAAACTGTATGTCATAAAACCGTCTGACAAAAATCAGTCATGTTTTTATTACATCGTATTGTGTAGTCCGCTTTAGTTCATACTCATTTCCAACAAGCTTAACTAGGTCATGGAACACCAAAGTTCACCGACAAAAGCTCATCATCAATTCAACTAACGAAGATTGTCCATTGTTCAGCAGGGGTCACAGAACTAATGCTTTATACCTGGTAAATCAAAATCTGACCAAAATGGGTTTGATTTTTCTACCCATTGTCGTGGGTAGTACACAGACGTACTCATCGAAATATGTCGAGTAAATAATGAACACAAATAGCTACCTTAACTTGAATCACTAGACATATTTTTGTTTGCTCCCGGTCACCGGCAGTGTTTACTCCAGTTCAACTCCCACGATGTGTTTGCACGTATTTGTGCACTTCATATGACGGTGAAATCAGAACTCTTATTGAGTGCAGCCAGACAGCAGTGAAAACAGCCGTTGTGGTATTAACATGCTTGGAGACAATCAGTTGGTAATTCTCACATCTACAGGGTGTCCCCACATTCTGAACACACTGTACACCGTCCGGTATAACCGAAAAAGAATAGTCCACCAGGGCTCGATCTTGAGTGAATGTTGTGTCCAATGATATTTGGTAACAATGAATCGTCTAGCAATAAGGAAAATGTTCGACCTAACGCGATTCCATGCATACACACACCCGACCTTATTTTCATTCTGAGAATTACTTTACTGCCTTTTGTGTAACCTTTCTGGAAATACAGTATGGTTTAGAATTCTCCCTATCCGTTTTGAAATCTGAGACTGTCGATCCTCAGAGCTAATAATATAGAACTCCGCATGACACTAAAAAGGAAACTTCTGTTGGAAAATGCTTTCACGAAGCTGGAAACCATCCGGCTTTTTATCGCATTGAATCTACCTTCGTATTAGGCTCTCTGATAACGTGCTTGTCATTCTTCGTCAAGTGTCTAAGGTAGTTAGCGACAAGCTTTCAGTTGCGCTGCAACCATAAAAGTGCTGGTCAGTTTCTTTACTTATGAGAATCTTTGTGCACAATTCACTTCGGTAATTACTTGCGTACATTCTATACTTTGACCAGTACTTTGGCTTGAAATCATTCAACCTAAAATGTTACGGAATCGGAGGATGGTCAAATAATCCATTGTGTGAACTATCACTTTAGTTATCAATCTAGCAGAAACTTAGTCTCACTAGCTCGTTGCTCGTTTTAGGCTGAACACGGCTACGGGCAGCACAGCAGTTTCCAAAAAATAATAACTGTATTTTTCGAAATGTCGTGGTTCTGTATAATTCAATGTACAGCAATACACAAATGCAAATGTCTTACATTTATGTGAGCAACCAAGAACAATGATACAGTTAGCTAAACGATAAATCGGGACTGGATAAATATAAACAGTTCACTCAACGAGGAATCAAAAGAAACGGCAGCGGAGCGCCGTCTTGGTATAGCGAGTAAATCAAGAAACATTGTTTCACATGGAATGATTCCTTCAATCACAGAATGAGAAAATATTCCGTGGTTAGAATAGGTAGAAGAACTACCGATGTCAGTGTGCCATCACAGGAGCCAATCTTTGTGTGGAAGACGGTTTATTACTGTTCAGTGCCAGTGACAGAAGAGTGTTATATCATGTAGCGCAGATGACTAAAGAACCGTTGAGAGCCAGCCAGAAAACCTTCGTGGTTAGGATTTCCCTCGGGTTCGAGTACCCATGGGGTTCGATAGATATGCACTGCTGATGATTCCTTACGAAAATGGAACAGCTGTTGTGTGCTGCCATGGTTTTCAATGGTGAACTGAGAACAGAAATCATATTTTACTAATAGTTTGTGTAAGGAAAACGTCGAACAGATGTGAGAACTGTGTGGTACACTGGAAAGGATGCAGGGGTCGGAAGTTTGGTCCTCCGGAGGACAGTTTCTAATCGTGAAAATGTAGAAATCTAGGGCAGCAGAGTCAGGAATAAAATACCGAATGTTCATGCAGCATATTTTATAAAACGTAAATATAAACTCTCGGTCCGTTCGGAACATAGAAATCGTGGTACGAAAGATAGAGGTCCATGATATTAGGCTGTTAGAAAACCAAATACACAAAACCATTTCTATTGCCCTGATGTCAGAGAATATCGCCCACCACACTCACAAAGAATCTGTGCATTTCAAGAGACAGGGTCACCGAGAATTCTGTTCGTGAATATTGTTGGCCGTGCACACTGAGCATCGTTCGTGACTACATTAGCTTTTACTCCGCCTCGACACTATCGCAGCTTAAGCTTTCGTAATGTAGCCGTCGAACCTGCGATACCACTTGCCACTATATTTATCCTGAATGCACTTTAGTTTTGAATCTTGGTATGTGGAGTGGTAATCGCTTTGAGGTCCTATCTTTATGCCTCGTCGAAAAGGGCTTGGTTTCCGTGGTGGTGCTTGTTCATTTTGGACTTTTACCCCACATATTGAATTAGTTGTGCGCCGTAAAGATAACATATCATTCCCGGACTTGGTAAGTTTGGTGAAAGCCACTTGTCCAAATGCGAGGTTGTATATACCTTCCAAACCTTTACCTAATTCGGTAATTGTGAAAAGATTTAAGTGGACCCTCGGGTGGCTCTGTCTTTGATGTGAAGTTGGTCCTTAGATCACCAATCCTGGTGGTCCTCTCACTGCACAATGATCAGCAAGACTTTTGAATCGTTGTTCTAGCACCTAACGTGCTTTTGGGATGTCAGTCGATACGGATTTCGAAGACTTTATTATCTGACAATTGGACTTTCCGCAGATTGGCTCGACCCTTGAACAATTTGCTTACGTTGAGTGGTCTCAGTTTGGGCAAGGCTTTCACTGCCTGTGCAAAGCAGGTACGGATAAACCCTTGAATATCTAGCGAAGTTGTTAGCAAGCGTAACATGTTAGCCAGTGGGAAACGATCATCATTGACAGTACTAACTGCCAGAGGCTCGTGATTTCTCTTTGAGACATAGTCGTTCATTGAGCGATTGGTCAACAGAGATATCTGATCCACTCGCCAGGCAATCCATTCACGGTGACCTCCCGTGAAGGACCTTGAACGCAGATTTGTAATATGGCAAAAGACATTGAGTGACCGGTGGTGTTTTCGTCTGCTGATACAAGACTGAATGACGTATTTTCGTCAGTTGGTGGGTTTTGTTAACGGTTAAGACTTAGTGTTTTTCTAAATATATATTCAGGTGGTGTTGGCCTTCGCAGACATTCCGGCCACTCTTCTCTAGTTAATGGCAATCTTTCGTACCATGATTAGGATTCAAGCACAGAAACTATGGCCTCAGTCTGTTCACGGCTTCAAAACTCTTTTTGAAATGAGCTACACCGGTTCATGTAGTGAGGTATTTAACGTGTGGGATAAGCGGCACTGGAGAGTTGTTCGAGGCTGGTGGTAGGTTACTCGTGCTCTGCTGAAATAAATGTAGCTACTCGATTGCTGGATTATAGACTCTCAGCCCTTGTTGAGAACCAGGCCACTGTTATACAACGTCAACCTCACCACTAACAAAACTCTTCGGTTCATCAAGAGTAGACACTCGTCCAAATCTGAGAATGCGAGATGCCCTGTCAAACCACCTGGAATTGATACGAGTAGGCAGTCGTTTTACAATGGCACTCAGTTTTTGTCGGGCATTCAGATCAAACCGATAGCCGAAGCTCTTCATAGTGAACATGTACGTCTATATTTGATCTGCAAATTTAACCAAATTCTCGGTTTCCGTTTGTTTCAAAATAGGGCCGTCTGTCCGCTTGTTGAGACATTTTCTGGCAACCACTTGGTGCATGCCGATTTGATCTTTAGGGACTTTTGCGGCTTCGTCATAACATTCCTCCGGCTCAAGTATCGTGCACCACTGTTCCACTAAGGCTTTCAGATCTTGAGGGTTGCAAATCTCTATTTTGTTTTCCGTTATTCTGATCTCTCTGTCTGCAAGTCTGCCCGATATGTTCAGCTGGACGTTCCTAAAGTATTATTTTGCAGAAGCAGTTGTTTTGATTTGGCCAACTAATTGAATACTTGGACTCAGCGAGGTGATGAGTCAGATGGCCATCAGTTCCTAAAAATTGCGGATATTAAAATCAACGAAATTATTTTGATTGCTTCAGAAGTGCTCTATTCATATGAATGGTAATGGAAGCCAAATACTCTTTCTCTCCAGTAGCTTGTGTCACAGGGTTATTTTCCATTGGCATCATATTTTCTCGCTTAGACCAATGTACCTTATGTATTTTTGCACCCGTTCGGTTTTACGTCCCTCCAAGCGATTTAAGCATGGACTGGTGCCGAACATATTGAAAGTCCATGCGGCAGATTTTCATCTATTAGCTGGGGAATAAGGTTGATGGATTATTAATAAAAATTGAAGTTTCAGTATGATGATTGGATACCCTGCATTCATTGTAATCTCTCATCACAGCCAACTACATAACAATTGAATTTACTCACGATGTGGCAAATACTTGACTGCTAATAGCAAATACGAGGATTTCGAGTATACTGGAAATCAGGAGTGGATCGCTTGATAATTTATTTAGGAGAAAAGGCGTAGTAGTGGAGTAGCATTTCATTTTTTACAAAAGGACGTCTTTTTACCCAAAATATATGGAAGCAGGAGACCGATGCATTGGTTACCACCATGCCTAACAAGTGCGTTCTTCAGTTCCGGGAGTTATATCAACAAAAATGAAAATCAAATGAAAACGTCTTATTAACTGCCGGAGATAACAATTGAGAACAGATGAGGGTGTGATTGGCATTTTTAATACAAAGATAAACTAGTTGTATTGTGTTAGACAGATCGTGATTATGTCAGGTTATGGCTATTGTGTATGCGCATTTAAATGATCTTCCTTCTTTCCTGGTCATTCCAAAACAAAGATATCCCACACGATGTGTAAATCCCACGGAATGAATTATTGTAAACAGCTTTCTCCTTCCCATACCGCGTTTTGACATTCAGTAAAACGTTTTGCTAATTTGTCGATTACACTTTGGGATATGATACATTGTCAGTAAACATAGTGATTTAGTAATGGTGAATGTCCAAATGAAATGTTTATTTTGCGTTTGACGGATACCATTGTTCTACCGGCAGTGATTGATGGGATCAAAACACTTTAAGGTGTATTGATTGCGTTTTGTTCAGTGTATACCTTTGTTAGTAGTTTAGTGTTGCGAATATCCCATCCACATTGTTGATCAGTCATGCTATTATGAAAGCTGCACAGCTAAACGTTGCAGTGCACGTATTGAGTTGGTCTAGATTCAGCTGGCAAATAGGGTATATTGGAGATTTGCAATGTCCCATGAAAATTAACGTGAAGTCTTTATCTAGGGGAGTTTCCGTCTCCATTCTTAGAGAAATCAATCAATAAGTATCAGCATGTTAATCATCAGTATCAGTTTACTCGGAGAGAGTGGTAACACAGAGATCAAGAAAGCAGCAAATTTTTTGGTCGTTCACTAGAAATCTACATTCATACGAGACTGATTGAGGAAAACAAATTATTTTTCTTTAAATCTTGTGCGATTTTGCCCTTGTTACATACTACTGAAAGTCTAGACTATAGGAATAAAAAACCTCTGATAAAAGAACTCACGAGAATTGATAGAATATTGTTTTGGTTTAGGCACGGTAGTTCCACCATTAAGCAACACTTGATGAGACCGATCAGCTAGTTTCTTTCTGAGAGGTACTAGATTGAGGAAGAGATACACTTAAAGAATGATACATTTTCTGACTGAGGAAAGTGTTTTATTGCAAACAAAACGTTGCATTCGGGGAAAATGAATTCCGGAAAGACTGCTGACCGTCTCTATTTTCAGCTCTTGAAATGTAATTGTGAAGGAATAAATATAGAGAAGACCATTCAGAAAAATAAATCAGATGAATTATTCACCCGACAACCTATTCAGTTTAGAAAAGGTGGTCATCTCAACCGATTTTCCCGTGTTTTATGACTCTTCTGCAAAATTACCATCGTTACCTAGAATTTTGCTTCATTCATTGCTGCCCGTTCAAAAGTGTCTACTTCCAAACTACTCGAAATTCTTCACCAGTACTCGAAGAGGCTCACAAACATGGAAATTAAACACAAGCGAGAAATCTCAACAACTTGATCAAATCTGAAGATAAACTAATGAATCAGTTGTATATATACGATTCTAGAAATCGTCAGCTGCCGTGGCACGTGGGAAGCCATAAGAAGTCTAATGAAACGAAAAAGAATACTTTGACGTAGAAAAACTGAAATTTCGTTACGGCGAAGTGTCGCAGTGCATTTTCATGCAAGTTAATAACAATTCCTCTCAGCCGTTAGATATGAAACCTGCTTTGGTCCTTTCACAGCTGTGCAGATTTAAGTTGAATAAAACGCCTGGCCCAGATAAGCTATTGCTCAAGTTATATCGAAAGTATGCTGACGTCCTGTCGGTTTCCGTAGCCAATATTTCCAGTGATCATCCTTCAGTTTGGAAAGCTTTTGAACTTTTGCGGATTGGCTAAGATAATGCCCGCCACCATGATGGAACCTGCAAATGCCGTCTCTTCGTCTGCGCTTTTTTGATCCTCAAATTGTTCAAGAAGCTTTCATTACTGTGGGGTACCATAAGACATGCTGAAGAAGATGCCTACCAATTTGCTTATCGATCTTCGCTCGCCACAATTGACGATTTAAGTAATTGCTCAACTCAATAGCTTCGGATTTGAAAATGTGAGACTGTCAGAATTATACTGTGAGACTACAAGAAACCAACCGGTTGCTATGATTTATTGGCACTGCTCAATAAGCTCTACATAAGAGGTATTGATCCGATAGTCAGCATGCTGATTTCAGACTACTCCATTGGTCAAATACTTTTAGTGGTTTTCAAGACAGTTTATCGCAAAGTGAATTCTTCTGTGTTCTTTGTATGATAAACAATTTCCAATCCGGAAAAGCATATGAGAGCACGATGAACAACTGCTGAAATTACTACAAACATTCAAGGATAGGAATAGGCCTTAGAATCTACCCATATACAATAGAAGCAATGAACTAGATTACATGTGTTTCACAGTTTTGAAGGATAACGACAAAGCGGATCCCAACTGATACCGAATTCAGAAGAAATCTCCATCACTAAAGGACTTATTGAATTTCGGTCGGTTCTAGTATGTTCGCTGCACTATTCGCGGTACACTCCTCGGACAAATGTCAGTTGCTCTTGCTATTCCAAATTCATCCACATTGGTATGCAGTAGTCAGTCTGGACGGGTTCTGAGGAATCCCATTTTCGGTTTGTGGAAAGACCATCACTAAGTCCGTTTTTGACTACAGTACTCATCAATATAGTGGGAGATGCATCTGCAGTAAGCGCTAAGGTCTGTTTGGGTAACAAATCTTTCAGCTTGTGTAGTTTCGAACTGCCTGCTAAAGCGGAGTGACTTGCAAGGTTAACACGAGTTACCAACTACGTAGATGAAGCTGGCATTGGATTCATCTTGCGGGCCATTTGAAACTCAGTGATGAATCACATCATTGCAACTGTCCCAACACTACAACAGAAGGCGTTTGGCATACACGAACGTCCAGATTTAGGTCCCTCGTTCCATCTTGATAAAAAAGTCATGACATAAAATAAGACCGTGAAAAAGCAAATAATATACGTTAATTATATGTTCAATACTTGTTTATACAAAAAAGAATAATCAAATGTTTCGCATAAATAATTTCATTGACAGTTTATTAGAAATATATTTCTAAGAAATAACATAACACGTATGCATACATTCGAAGAAAAATAGACTGAGGATAGCAAATACACCTACACATCTACCTGAAATCGCCAGATTCTGAGGACGATTACGTTATCACCAATGAAAAGCAGTATTGATGTTACCAGTGTAGTGCGCCAACGTCAATCCGTGTGACTCCAGTGGTGATCTAACCCAGAAAACTGTGGTACATACTACATAGGCGCAATAAAACCGACTTGAAATATGAAAGTTCATTCAGATTTCATAGGAATCCATTTTACCGTGGAATGATTAGTGTTTAATATAAAGAAGTGTTTTGTGGTGACATCAAGGTGCAAGTTGATCGCTAGAATATCAATACTGGCCAAACACACACTGCAAAGGAAATCAGGCAACTTACATGTTTCGTTGCATTCATGCTCCTGTTTTCCCAGTTTATTCTATACAATATGAAAGTGGAAGTACAGATCGGAGCAATACATAATCTGTACTTTTTCGTCTCAAAACTTTGATTTGAAATTCCCAAACACCCGATTCAGTGTTCTTCAAATGAAAGTCAACTGAGAAAACTGACTACCGCTTCGTTGATCATTTTACTAAAAGCACAAAACGACGACAAACAACGGTGACCTGGAGTGTTTTACACCAACTGCCCATTCCTGTTCCACATGTTCTTGATCAATTAGGATCGACGAAATTGGAACATAACTTTGCTGACGTAGTCCAATAACCGCCACAATTGGAGATCATTTCTTGCTTGTCCCAAAGGAGTCCCATCGTCATCCATGCATTAGTTCCGTTTATGCTCCACAAGTTTCGCCATGACACTGAGAAGAATTTATCAGATATTTATACTTGTTGGTCATACAGTTTACCCGCCAAAACTGAAGAAATATATTGAACTAACTTGCATCTCGACACTCTACCGCAAAAATACACCAACTATCTAGAACTTTAAACCAGCTGGATACACGAACATGAAATTTTAGTAAATATGGTCTAGCCGACTCAACAAGTTTTCGTAGGAACCAAAAGTTTGTATCTGACAATCTCGTTGGAACTCAAACACGTGTGAGCTTTCTCAGTTGAGCCAAGAGGCTTCGTTGTAGTGTATTGGCATTCTCTTTTGAGAAGCATTTAGTCTACCTGGCCAAAATACAGTAGCACAAAGCATCCACCACAGTTACCAAACTTGTGCGTGGACTGCTTCACGAGATCACAAACAAGTTCTCTTTTGTTGATGTAACTGATTTCCGTTGACACTTATCGGGCCACAAATCTCTGTACAGCCTCTTCTGTTGCCTCGCATGTTTCGTCCAACTCAGTGATTTGATCGATTTTCACTGTCGTTTTCTGTTATAAAACTATGCCACAAAATTAAACTCGGTACACCGTTTTATCCAACTGATTTCTGATCTTTCACTTCTGAGCGTAATAAAGCAGAGCCCCTTGTTTCTACATTTCTCGATGAGGTGAGGTAACGGCTTCTCCTGTGTTAAGTCTACAGCAGCTACGGAAGAGGCAACAAGATACATTTTGAATTAAAATCCAATAAATTTCAATACTGGAAAAATCAAGTCAATCAAATATATCATTTGTCGAGTCACAGTGTTCCGTAGCATGATTTAACTTCATTGCCAGCATGTGGACTGTAAAGCGTTACACTTATGGTATTACAAGTAAACTCCAAAATCAATGAGACCCTCTTTATGAGGCGGCTGACGTAGGAAAACTCTGTTGTGTAAACTGCATTTGATTGGAAACGACAAGTAGTACAGTTTCTTTCACCGAACATATATACAAAAGAGATAATTAGAAGACTGAAGGGGTTCACGGCATTTTTTGGGAAAGCTGTTCTTTGTATATTGCACTTCACCAATGTATGCAATTCCCGAAGAGTGCCGACAATGACTTCGTCCACAACGAAAACTGTATCAGTCATGAATATAAAACATTTCAAACCGGAAAACATAAAAATAATTAGTTGAAAACTGTTATATAAGCTTTGGATCTTCAAGACACCTTGACAATCACCAGAAACTGACTTCAAAACTTCATTGAAATGGATAACCTCGGAATTTCAACATCTGAACAATTCAGAAAAACGCAAGATGACCCAGCAACTAGGAGTGCAGCCATGTCCTGCAGTCAATGCTTTAACTGCACCCGGAATTCCACAAATTCGTCAACTTACTTTCCCAGTATGCTACACGTCGCATGATAGCATTGTAGAACGCGGGACTTTGCTTGTATTTGCAAGCGAAAGTCACAAATTTTGACTTTATGGCAGAATGCGTCACAAAGAACAACTCTATCGCGGACGTACCACGCTACACACCTACCACGGTGGATAGACTGGGAGTGTTATTTCTTCAAATCCCCATTTTCCATAACAGACTTCGATCACAAATTCCGTCGTATGTAAAATTATGTGCATTAAAAATCTGCCTATAATCAAAGCTAAAGTAAAGCCTTTTCACTACCGTAAAGGTTGTGAACAATTGCTTCAGTCTGCTTCTCACAACAGGCGGTGCCAAACCCAGTACTTTTGAAGACAAACTGCCCCATCAAGACTCACTCTGATTTTTCAAAAAGGCCGAACATTGCTGGTATCCACAAAGTGAAAGACCTGTAACATTATGCCAAATTATTTTTTACCGAAGGCTTAATAGAATGTGAGGTTTGGGATGAATGCGAGTTGCTTACGGTAAATACTTGTCTAAGACGAGCCTTGGTAAAACTGTTTGTCGTTCTGCTTTCCATGGAAGCCCCAACAATTTTTCAATTAAAAATGGGGACGATGTTACCCAGGTTCGAAGTGGCAATGGTAGCACCAGATGATATAACTACCGTTAGCTTAAAAACGGCCGAACACAAGCATTTAACTGAACCAATTTCCATGACTACACTATCTCGTGGGGGCTCGGTGGATGTGCACTGCTGATGATTCCCAACAAGGATGAAACAGCTGTACAGTGCTTCCATGGTTTTCAATGGTGAGTTGAGCGTTCAAGCTGCATGATGAATCATATTATATATTTAGATACATTGACATTGTTCGTGATTCATGAGTTTCTAAACTATAAATTTGATTGTTATAGCCACCGGAATAGTGTTACAGAACACGCACTTGTTCGCGACTCATATTTTCCATGAAAAAAGGATGAGAAATAAATGTGTTTGTCTCAGCTCAGTAATACAGTAATGATTTGGCTACCAACAAATGATCCAATGCAGGGGCTATGCATTCAGGATGACGGATGCAATTGAAACCGGTCAGTCTGTGTGTAGCTCAGTAACAAACTCTGTATGTTTTGCAGGAAAATAACTATTTATGAAATATATCATGAAAACTTCGTTTCGTTTTATTTCCTCTGTATTTTCAAAGAAAAATTGGGGACATTTACCGATGAAAACCTTGTGAGTTTTTAATCTGTTTCATTTTCACGCTTGGAGGAATTTAAAAATGTTGTACAACTTCTGAGCACATGGGGACGCAGAAGTTGTGCGTGACAGATACATCGATACACAAAGCAATTCATAATGAAAAAGATGAGATCTTGCGCTCTGCATGTTGATGAAAGACTTGACGTTTCCTTCTCAGATTAGCATAGTCTCAGCAATTTTTAAATGATCACAAAATTTTGGACAACCCTCATTGAAAACTGTTAATGCTGCGCGAACAGACGAAGAGTTTCTCATCGGAAATTATAAAATCCATGCAAACCTATTCAGGGAAATATTCACCGATTTAGCGTACGCGTCATCTCGTTTGCTGATCACGAGCGACGCCCCATCTATGTGCGACGGCAAACGCTTTGCTCATCCAAATGTACAGACAACATACATTGTTATCATCGGCTTACCAAAATCTAAGTAACAATATGGTACAGGTGAGAGACAAACTCTCCCTTTCTTCTTTGTTAAAAACTGACAGCTCAAAACATTTACCCACCAGGAATCGAATTCGGATTCAGTGATTGTAATTCATACATCTGACCACCAGGCTCTTCATGTGAGATCGCGACGGGCTCACTATCTTCGTTACATGATTCTACTCATCTACTGCTGATGCTTCATGGATGGAGCCTGGTTGAACACAAAAGAAGGAAGAGTTGTCCCCAAAGAACCCAGATAAAACAAATGCCCTATGGTCAAAATAACCCGCATTACTGGGCTACTAGAGATGTTAGAAAAGAATCCTTACCCACTGCTCATTGATTGTGATCAGGATTATGAAAGCTAGGTTTAAGATAAATAATTTTATGTTATTGCAATGTTATGAGAATATGCCACAGCCAAATTAGCCAACTGCTGTGTTACGGAGGGCTGGAAACCAAACACAAATTCGGAGATGAGAACCACAGTTCGCAACCGTTTTGGGCAAGCAATGAAATCCGTTTAGGCTTTTTGAACAGTAACCAATATTTTCACATCCAGTATTTTTATTATTATTATTTACACTATATAATGTGTAGAGTACAAACATTTGAGGATTACACTATTAGCCAAGCAAATTTTGCTCAATAAATGGAGTTCACAGAAGCATGATGTAAAAGCATGGAACACAAGAAAAACCGTTATGGCAGCACTATATGTGGGACATTATTCCGACTCGTTAAAACCTAATATATCGAAGAATTATTCAGCCACGTTTATGGTACAGGATTTTCTTCACTTAATATTTTAGCTTCACGTTTCTTGTTTGGCTGCCGAAAATAATTTCAGCAATACTAATTAAATTTCGCCGGCAACACAGAGAAGAAAATGGCACGGTTAGCGGTTTGCAGAAAATAGTCGGAATCAGAAACTTTATTTGTAGAAACATTTTGCAAAACCAACATTTTTTAAAGAGATGTTTGTGAGATGGACGATATATCTTCAAGCGAAGGAACGAATAGGTTGTAAAGACAAATGAACCGGTAATGAATCGTTACCGCTTGCAGCTTGTTACACCCACGGACGGGTTTGTTTTCCTTCGAATATTATTTTGTTTTCAGAAGTGGGGAAGTTTTATCTCAAATAAGAAGGAACTCCATCGGAGTCAACTGTGAGAATTCGATAATAATAATACACAAACGACAAATAGATTGAATTAGGTTTGTGATGAGCTTTTTCACGTTATCAAAATCAACAACGAAATAATGGAAAACGATGAACCGGTACGATAATTAAGTCTATTTTCCCATTTTGAATAATCAGGTTGTTCGTTTAGAAAGACGAATATCATTAGAGATTTGGAGGAAAGTCAGTTCGAGGCGTTCATTCATACGCAGCTGAATGCATGCTATGCCGTAGCAGAAAACGACTCCTGCTTCTCAGGGGCATGAAGAAGATGTCGCTCGTGGCGGAATATTGGCCACGCTTATGATATACACGTAAATCCATCATAAACTCACCTGAATTTTACGAAGTGAACAAGCTAAATATTGAAATGGAAAACAGTTTATAACCAGAGGGACAGTGAGGATGAACGGAGGTCGCATCTGCCGATGAAATGACATTGTTTCAGAATATGGTAGGTAGATGTTTGCAAATCCCTGTTGACATTAAATGTGATTTAGACGTAAAGAAAAGATTTGGCCTGGGATTCTTCTGAGTGAATGATCAAGATATGCTAAAATCGGTTCAAAGATTGTTTCAATAATCACTTTATTGAAACAGCGAGTGAAGTGACGAATTTAACTGAGACATCTTCGTAAGGAACGTTCCTGAACGTTGTTCGTCACCAGGCCTTCTCGTAATAAAAAAATCATGACATCATAGTTACAGTTCCTTTTATTTGTTTGCAGCAAACGCGAGTTTTCAACGCAGTATTTCGATTCAGTATCCAAAAAATTCTGTTAGCTCAATGTATATCTTCATCCGTTTCAAGCGGTGTACCGTTTTAATCACCGCAAGAGTTTAAAACAAAAGGAATACCATTTCTGAGCAAACGATTTTTCTTTTGGCCGTTAAGTCTGACGTAGTCAGTAAGGAACCCTCAACTGATGCAAGTAATAAAGTAAAATCCACACCGATCTGTTTTTTGCTGCGGTTGGATTTTCGATACTTACCGATAAATAAAATGCTCATCTATTTATATGAGTCAAATGTGTTAACCTTGGGTTTTTGGGGAACATATTCCTTCCTCAGTCACCGAAATGGGTGAAAACCTTATAGGACATTCATATTCTGGTCTCGGTAACAATATGGATGCAATTTACAAATTCATTTGCAAAATGTTCACAAAATGTTTCACGCAGTCGGGACATTGAGTTCCACAAACTGACTCATGAGTTCACAAATGTATATAAAAGTTGTAATGAAGTGGTGTTTAAAATGACCCTGCTTCACGTACTACAATTTCGACTCCTCCTTTCTCGCATAAATCTCAGGTCATTCGACCAACCTAGGACTCGGATGCAACATAATTGATTTTCACTTTTATCTGAGCCCACGAGTGGTGTATATCCACAGTCGCGTTCATGGTTCTAACCCAAGAGCTTTTTTACCTGAAAGGCTTGTTTTTTGTTGTTGTGATGACGATGATAAAATCACTATTTTGCAATAAAAAGTTGTTCCTATTTCGCTGCGGGATAATTTACTGGGAAAACGATAGTATTTGCACAAGGCTTCGTTATTTTTACGAATCTTCCACGGTGTATTGATTATTCTCTCATTTTGCGACAGCAAGTGTCTGCACAGAAACATTTACCTGTTACAAGTCAGTAGAAAATTGAAGGCAGATCTCACCAACATCTTCCACTGGTGGCTGATTATGATTATTACCACCACCGAACTACGTGATCGTGGTCTATGTCTCCCTGAAATCTAGACCGGCAACTGGTGGATATGCGGCCGCGACTTTCTTTCCTCTCGGCTCAGTTTTGATAGATTTTTGCAGCATTCACAAGTTTGTATTCTCTGGTATTTTGGTGATGCTAACTGATGCTATTGAATGATTTCAGCTTAGTGAAGAACTACGGTCTGGAAGTATGTATGTATTTTCCATCTGAACGTGAGCAATGGGAAAAAAAGTTACTTTACTCAGCCTGATGTTCTCGAAAAAAGGCGGTGGTGGATTGGAAAAATGTGCTTGAATAAGAATTATCAACCGTATCCCAGATGTGTGCGGGAATTTTCGGCTAGCACTATCACCTGCATATCTTGCGGTTCCTGCCTTGAATAAAAATTTGTGTCTACCGCTGGAGTAAAGACCGGAGATGCTTCATTAATCACATGATCAGGACAGCAAAGTGATGCACCACAGACAGTGCGAAACAAGTTCGGATTAGTAGCATGACATATGCTATGCGTGGTAGTAAGTCTGGTGGGTAAGAAGATATAATAGATCAAGCCAAAGAATGCAAGGAATTTTACATTGAACCAACCAATTTCCAGGTTGTCAACACTTAAAGAAAAAGTCGACAAATTTCAACGTATCTGTAGAGACAAAGTTGATGAATTCAACTAACTTAAAGAGAGGACAGGTTGGGAAAATACGCATGGTATCAAGGATGATAGACTTCTGATTAAAAGTTTTAGTTTGAATTAGAGAACACAAAACACTGGACTAAAATGTATAACATAAACCTATGTTTCTCTAGTACAAGCCAACGTTCTTTACCGAAAAAGTGACATTCCTATTACATTCACGTCACAGAACAGGGTGTGATAATCTCATCAACAATATCTGTGTAGAACCAGACTTCCTGCAGAAAAACTGCACCCAGATGACTGTACTCGCTGATAAAAAATGCAATCAACATCGCTAATGTGTCAAACAAAGATCTGAATGAGAACACATATTACATGCTGAGCACGTTTCCGACGAAGCTTTCGTCCACAATGCGACTTTCCTCTCCCCAATATGTTCACAGGAAAGAATAAATATTGTTTCCGAAAACTTTCTGCTATTCGTTTCTTTCTAAATTCCCGAAACTCAGTTTCAGAAAGACGTGAAAAGTTTCTAAATATCTATTGAATCAACTGTGATAGAACAAAGTGTCAACTACGTCACACGATTTTTTACCCGGTTTTCTGGTTCATAATAATCCAAATGACAATCGTATTTATGTACTCTCACTCATCGGCAATGAAGGTTAACTGTCCGGAAAGAATTACATGAAAACGCATCATAAAGTACCATTTGACATTTCATTTGCGTGTAAATTATAGGTTGACAACATCTGATACGTAAGCTGCAAAACACGTGTGAAAGTGGACCTATGATTTTGCGAACCTGAACTCAGGTGCGACCTTCAACGGCCGCTTCACCATCCGACAACTGTTCAACTACCACAGTGTGTTACTTATCTGTTTGTGTTTGTTGCGCGTTTCCTGCTTTAAAAAAGAGGCAGAGTGAATAGAACGGATTTAACTTACTCACAAAATCATCTAAGTGTGTCGTAACCGATTTTATGCGGGTGGGCTGAAAAAAGGCGGGGGTTTTCTTGGATTAAGCCTCCTTGAAGGAAAGATTCAAGGCATGGGTTGAACACAACAATTGCTCATTATAATCTGAACAGATAGTAACTCGCTCTGGAACTTTACATCCACGCCTCTGCATTGCAAAATCTGGAAGTAAAGGTTTTTGGGGGTGATTTTGTAGTAACACATGTTACGGAAAACTCAGCTCATATTTCTTTTACCAGTACGTTTGTGCGTTTTGTTATCCGAAAGGCTTTTTGGATGTCAACTAAAGACCCGTCCAAACAGATGTCTATCATATGTATTACCCGATAATAAACAGTTACCGAGCGGGAATGGTTATTACTCTCTTGAATAGGGATACATTTGTCTGTTTGAAACCGCTCCGCAGCTCATGTTTTCCATTGTTATCTTCGAAGTCAGCTTGTGGTCGCAGCTTGATTCTACCTGATTCGTCTACTTACCCCACTTGAAACGCAAAAATCAGAGAGATTGGATTGTATCAGTGTGCTGGTTTTGTAGTCAGCCATCTACGGATCACCTAATCGGGTTACGATCGCGAACTATGGTCACGAAAAGTTCGGGTATACGTGTACAACTACGGCCAGATATTGTGGCGCTACACGAATGGAAGTTGCTGCCATCTACATGAAACGTGTGACAATGAATGACGTTCCAAGCTTCAAATCACTCAGGAGGACATCAAAGAAGCCAGAAACAAACGAAACATAGGAAGCTGTTTGGTTTACGTGACAAATGATGCCCGAACCAAAGGGACAGACGGTTGGATCTAGCATTAAAGAAAACCACTGAAAACATGGTTATTCAGATTCGCTGTTTTTCCAACGAACGGAAAATATGTGGTGTAAAATGGAAACATATATATTCAAGTATTTAGGAAGTTGTTTCCAATTACCCGATGAGTTGATATCGATTAACTCTCGAAAATATGTGGACAGCTTTTTCACGTTGTTTGGGAAGTTCTTTACTGTGGTGAGTAATTAGCTGTTGCCAAATAAAAGTCCAATGGATATTTAGGTATGTCATAATTATGTGATTCACATAATTTTACGTGTTCATGTTTTGCGCGATAAATAAAGCATACAAATGAACACCTAATGGAATCGGTCGCAGGATTAAAAATTTTCAGTTTTCACAACGGAGCAATTCGGAAAACAATCAGCAGAAACCCACAACTCTTGGTAATTTTTGTACAGAATAGAAATCCAATGGCTACCTTTTTCCTAGTCCTGGCAATACCTGGAGTGCATGCCTAGGGTTGTACAGTCTTTGTGTCAGGAATACAGAAGCCTTAGCAACTCGAGGTTTTAAGCTAATACCTTGCCATAAGAGAATAATTTATAACCGTTCTTGTGATCCTGGGCACAGCATATGGGTCAGCATTCCGGACTTGTAAAACTATACTATAAATTTACTTGTTTCCCTCTGTACTTCATTCGGGGACTTCAAATACATTTTTGCTCACGGACCATTTGTTTCTAGATGGTTGGCATGACATGAGATTCTCTAGGTGGTTTCTGGGCTTCAGCTATCCAATCTCTATGTAAAATACCAATTATCGATTTGCATTCATTTAAATATATTTCTGCAAAACGAAATTTCATGAATGAGTTCAAACTGATTCATTTAGCAACAATGATGTCACCGGCCAGATTATTTATATAAAATATTCTTTCTAATGGGTTTACCGGAAATGGAATTTCAAGTACGGGATAAAATGCCTTATTGGGAAAGAACTCATTTAACCGAACCCCCTACCCTTCTAGGTAGTCGTTTTGTGGTAACCAAAACAAAATGATATGTTAATCGTTTTATTCCGCGAATTTGAAAATTATTCTGTCTTGGTGCGCAAACCGAATACATGCCCACTTTTGATTGCTTCTTGCAAACGAGAAATATGCGGAATTCAAAACCAAAAGAGTGCTAGCGTTTTCCGTGGCGGTATCATAAATCCGAAGCTCCATACGTGTACAAAATTCCGATTAACATCAATGTTCAGAGCCTTTTTGGAAACTAGTTTATTATTCTGATTGTTGCACAAAATAACGTTTCAGTTTTTAAATGCCACGATTTCCGTATATGGAAAATGTTCAAGATTGGTTACAAGGCGCATCATTTCAATCGACAGTGCGATGAATTCAAGTTGGCACACATTTCCGAGCCAATTCCTACCACTCAACTTGGTATCTTTGAAGAATTCTCAGTATTAGCTTCCGATTGCGGTCAGAAGGGTGGTTTTTAGACAGTTCTTTCCGAAGTTCATAGGCAAGTGGTTCATTCTTTCAGGAATTTACACTCTCGTCATTCCAAGGTTATATGGTGCACAAGGAAGCGAATAAGTTTAACATAATTCGATTCACGTTTCCGAGGTAAGTCTACTAAAAATAACATCAAAATACATTTTCCTTAGAAAATATGGCTAGAAAATGTGTTCACTAATTTGGACAGCATTTTTGCGTGTCATTCTTCGTAATTGAGCCGATGATTCTTGACATCGTTAGGCGACATTAGTGTACTTCAAAAATCTGCCGCTGCAAATTTTCGGTGAAACTATGGGGCTGAAGTTTGATAAGTGGAAAAGGAGGACCGAAACCTGAACAATAAGAAATTTCATTGGAAGTTATAAATAACCAGAAATAGTCTCAAGGAAACGGAAAACACGTAAAATATTCATAAGGGAAGTATAAGAATGAAATGTTTTGATATTTGTCCTACTTCAGTAAGGGAAACGTCATGATTGCTCAATCACATTCTATATGAGTTGCGCTTCAACCGCGATGTTCCATGAGAGGTGCTGTATAAATGGACAATCTCCAATTCCTACACTGAGAACAAGTTCATATTCGTGGACATACCATGAGCAGTGAAGCTGGATTTCATCGGTAGCTATGTGAGAGCATTCTACGGTAAAACATGTAAACACAATTGAAGCTGTAATTAGCTGATCTCTGCGCTGTTCATCGTTATATACAGTGGATAAAACAGCGCACATTTTGCTCACCAAATATCAGTATTGGGTCCGGTAATCGGTAGGAAATGAGCTCACTTGTATGGATAGACGTACGTGAAAGCCTACTACAAACTCGAGCGCAAGCCTGGCTGTAGATACGCAAGAAGGTGTGTACGTAAGTGTGGGAACTAGAGTTACATGCAACGACGACAAAATCGAAGAGTACAAATGGATCAGACCACTCAAGTCTGCATGGCACATGGAAATATATGGTTGGTCAGTGCAGTCCTCGATGGAACATGAAAGCATCAACCCTGTGCGAGTGTGAACATGCATGCATTATCAGACGGGTATTTTCTAAAAGAAAAGCAGAGATGTCCGTTCATGTCACCGAGCACATTAACGAAACTCATTCTGACGAACGAGTTCGTTCTCAGTGATTCGAACTCTCGACTGTACCTCACAACATATCAAGATTACTTTGGAAGTTGGACCAGTTTCGCAATTAAAAAGGAGATGGAAAATAATTGTGAAAAGAATAAGGAAAACAAATGTTCAGAGAATGTTTTGCTGGCACCAGGGGACTGAATCGTTTGTAACGGAAAATCCGCCTGTAATTTTCACATCGAAAAGTCGGACCCCTCGAGAAGGAATCGAACCGCAAACCCTCCGCATACCGGACAGATGCTTTAGCATCAATGTGATTGCTAATAAACAGGATTTTTCAAGTGGAATTTCCACTGAGGCCAGAAGCAGTTCGCAAAAAACCACCAGATAAACATGCTGGTAGAACAACCATTGACGAGCGAGTTCATTCTCAGTGATTCAAACTCTCGACTGTGTGTAAGCACATTTTTTGGAATAAGACCAATTTGGCAAGTAAAAATGTGTAGAAAATAATGGAGAAAAAATAGAAGAAAAACAGAAATAATGCCAAATAAAGCCAAAAATGTATGTTGACTGCTTCTCACAGTTAGTTTGAGTTTTCATCAGGACTGGGTTGGTCCAGAATAGCCCAAGAGCACATACAATGTTTTTGAGCACACAGACGGCAGTTATGTTGGTGGATGACGACAGTCTCATCTGTGACCAGGATACGACACTTTGCTGGTATTGATTACCGACCTTGGATTTTATACAGGCACGAAAAGCCTTCCTTCTAGCAACCGGACTTCAGTTATCAGACCTATTTTCGGCTCGAGTATATCCGCCAAGCAAAGCTGCTGCTCACTGAGGAACAGTATAAAAGCTATGTAAATCGGGTTCTTTAAAAACGTAATGCTGTTGAAATGAATATGTTGTCCCTAGCAATTTTTCTTTTCAGTGGACAGTCCGATAATCCGTTTGTACACAGATGTGATCAGATCGATTGTGGTATGCAGTACATAAAGATGCTTTTGAATGATCCAGGATATGTATTAAAATCTGAGATTCTGATATCGGGCTTTTGAATTATGAGAATGCCCATTTTCTGAGCAATACCTTGTGTATGGCGTACTTTCTTCCTCCACCGTTCGCCTTTTCCACAACCCGAATTTGAGCTTCTTTTTGATTTTAGAACAATTCAGTGGATTACACACCTGCCCCATATGTTTATATGCACAGAAGTTAAATATGTTAATTCTCTACGGTAAAGGAGTACTTTGAGTTTTTATTGTAATTTCGATAATGAACTTTCGGATGTGGTAAATGCAGATGAATGTTCCGTGCTCAGTATTTAAACGATGTTTCTTACCTAGGTTTGAGTGATTATGGGAAGCCGATCCGATTTACTCTCAAGATTGCATTTCTACCTCAGAAATCAGATGCATTGTCAACTTGATTTGCAACTCCTTAGGGCAATATACACATTTCAACAACATAATAGCGTTGGCGGTGAAAAGTTCACACACGATCTCTCTGGATGCCGCTCTGCAAACCTTCTTTGATTAACTAGGCGTGAATGAATTATTAATTGCTCCACTCAAAAGTGAAATATATCTTGGTTTTTTAGAAGTGTTCAAGTATTGATGTAGGCTCTAAAGGAAATCAACCTGTTGCTATCTTATACCACGCAGTTAGACTACATAAACCTTATACATTTATTAAGGAGAGGAATCAGTCCTACATTCAAAAGAAAGAAAGTACTTGGTTCGTGAAATATCCCCATTGTCAAAATAGATAAATTAGCCTGGGAATGAGAGATCTGTCTTTTGTTACTCTTCTTCAGCTCCGATGAAAAGCTTGAACTTTGGGCATAAATCTGAGAGCAGTAATATGGAAGCGCAAATAAAAATGTTGTATCTGCCTTTTTTACTAGCAGATTACCGGCAGGTGCACAAGTCTAGTCTGTTTGTCTCACTATCTTGTCCAATTTTGGTCAAAAGAGCTGCATGGTCTTGACGAGCTTTTGCAATTACAGAATTTGATTGTAATTGCCTAGCAAGAAGAGAGGATTTATTTTTTCCGTTCTACTGAGTTTCACAAAACTTGGTTGGAATAAGTGGAGCATCCAAATTTATTGTTTTACACATATAGAAGTTGTGCGCCTAAATTTCGCCTGTCACCATCCTAGCTCTTCCGTGGACTAACTATATAAGACATTTTTTGGGACTCGATCGAACGTGAGTTTGATTTTTCTAAGGAGTACTTCACTCCAAGGGGGCATGATTGTACTCATTGTGAGATTGAACAGTCCGACAGCTTGATTCAGTTACGCTTCGAGTCATTCTACGATAAACAGCAACCTGATCGGCAGAAGCCAGCATTTATTATTGAGTAACTTTCGGTTGGAGCTTCGTTCCTAAGGAGCACTAGGCATCCCCTCATCTGGTTACCGTGGGATAATACAAGCGTGAAATAACGCACGTGTTATTCAGACCACAATGCCAATACACGACATTAAACCAGCTATCTGTCTACGTTTTTCCAGCTTTTAGAGTCTTATCAGCTCAAAGTCCATCATGAAGGTTAGGATGATAGTCATTGTCGTATGAACCAGCGAATTTCATACGTTTTACTCCAAGGGCCAGTGCGTGGGTGGCCGTTCAACTAGTCTCGTAGAAAAAGATAAATTCCACCATAGCATCTGAATCTGCGCTATGAAAGAGTGACCTTATGGAGTGACCATGAAGCTGGGCATGAATTCACAGGTCTCACAGTGACTAATTACCACAAGTCTTTCTGCACGACTTCACCAATCTCCTGAGAAACAAAGCATGACGTGTTATCCCGAAAACTCTTATCTACCAAGATAACTTCCTTTTGTTGAATTCCAGGGCTTTCTATTCACAAATGGTGATTTCCTCGACATTCGAGACTTCTTGAGTTGATGTTCACCAAGAAAGCTGCACGTGTTTTATTCTGATCCAAATCGATAATGGTTGTTGGCATGATATGTCGGCTCTTGGAGGAATAAAATTTCGCGGGATGTTCGTACACTTGTCGCTCATCATATATCAAACACAGATGGTATAAAAACCCCATTCCAGAATGGCAGGCTTTTTGGCTTCAGTCCTCTGATATAATCAACGTGTCTTCATTTGTTTGGCTTGCAGTTTTGCGACCATAACACATGTCATTACCCGCACTGGAAATCTGAAATACTTTATATCAAACAAGGAGCGACTGAATTTGGGATCCTTCTGCAGCTGGATAAAAATTCGGAATTTCCGGCCATCTTTCAGGTCCTATTGCACTTGAGATCATCCCGTACATTTGATTTGATGGGTAATTCACATTCGAGATGTGTACTTGTGGCGGAGTTTTCTCCAGTTTACCAGATAAATTTGCTCATATTCGAGTCGAAACACTAAGTTTAGGAATAAACGCATCCAAAAGTATTAGTCTCTGCGAATTTATTTTGATCCTCTTCAACGAAGGTGTGGAGAAATTTCAGTTTCGTTGGATATTTTCATTCTCACCCCGATTAAAATATAAAATAAATAATAGGTTCGCCTAAAAGACCCTGAAAAAATGCTGATAGTGATACGACTCGGAAGGTGTTTTTCCAGTAGGTTTGTCCATCTTTGTTAAAAAGCAATTTTCAAACCACATATAGTGAAATCCTCAAATAATGGAATAATTTCTCCTACCGATATACATTTGGCACAATATTAGAAAGATGTTGGACGACAAACTGTTTCTACCGCATTATTCGGACAGCAAAACCTGTCTAGATATAACCTTTGTAATTCATATTGTTCCTTTAATTAGATGAATTATATTTCTATACCTCACTAGTTGTTAGCTTCAGTTTGTTCACAGTGTTTAACGGTGACAGCACAGATCCGAGGTACTTAACTTCCCACTCAAATAAAGGGAGACTTTGTATACGTGTGTCTCATTACCCGAGACCTTGACACATGTGAAAAAAAACTAGAAACGTTTACTGAGAAAATGTTTTGATGTATCACAAAAGACGCTATTTGTATTAATTAGTCGCAACTGAACTCAGGGTATTTCATGGGCGGCAACTCACAGGATTGTTAGGTTTTTTTGTGAATTTTACACGGATTTTCCTACTTCTGTGTCTCTGCGATATAAATTAACCATGTGAATTCTCTGGGTTATAGTGTAAGGAACATTGACAGCAAAATGACGATTGTCTCAGTAGTGAAACATGTATCATACGTACAGTCAAAGATACGGAATCTTTTTTACATCCGATTGTGAGAGGAAAGTAACGGTTCAACATGAAAACGGTAATACCCGATATGAAGAAGGTAATCAATGAAACCATCCCCTCTAATAATTTTAAGCTATGGAAAGTTATTGAAGAGCATTGTGTAACCCCTTTACGAAGATTTTTTGAATTTATTCAAAGATTATGCTAAGTGTTTTTCAGCGATCTCGTATCAAAATCTATCTTGTGTCCCTTTATGGGCTCCTGCAGTGCTCCGAATATTACAGGTTCAACGAGATGCCGATGTGAATGTATAGCAAAAATTCTCTATCTCTCATCTCGAAGAAAGAGTTTGGATCGTTATTAGCACAATCTTACAGCTCCTGATTTATACTGAGCACTTATGTAGTAGACCGCGAATACTTATAGTCTTCTGTGGTTGATGAAGTGCACTAACGTGATGCAATGACCGGATATACTATAAAGGTACCCTGACCAGAATTACTTACCAATTTAACCTCGTCTTGCCAACAGAGTAGTTTCTGCAGTCTGAGTTAAATGTCGCAGTTAAAAAGCCTTGTATCACAGTTTAACACTCCGTGGCACAAATCAACCCAGATTCCGGCAGCTCGTATGCAGAAAATATTGTAGAACATATAAAATATTTTTGGGCATTACTCGACCAATCAAGTCAGCCCAAATAGCATGCTGGTTACATGATCAACTCTCATTCTTTGACCTCGGGGTTCGAGTCTCAGTGGGAGTTCTTTGTATGTGCTTGGCTGATGATTCCTAACGAGTACAAAACCGCTGTTCAATGATCCCTTAGTTTCAATTGGGTTGAGAGTTTACACTGCCGAATGGAGCATATGATGCGAAACCTGATGCCAACGCCTATATTATTCCTCCATCTTCTGAAACAGTCATGGGGATAGAAAAGGTTTATATCAGGTTGGATGGTTTTATCAAAATCAAGAATAAGGAGTGGCACGACTACATCAAATACTCGAACATGCTAAAAGCAGTCAAATATTGAAAAAAATGAAAATATATCAGTGAAATAATCATATTGAAAATACGGTCGGTAGCGACATTAGGCGGAAAAAATCTTTCGATGAATGTTCTGTACAGTTGGAGCTGAGAAGGCAGTCACAAGAAAAATGTTCAATATTTGACTTTATAAATTTAACAATTTCAGACACATATCTACCATTGTGTTCCGTTTGAAAAGGTAGAATTTGTTGCCAAATAATTAAGGAAACCAATAACGTGACTGATAATAAAGTTTAAGAGCCCAACACCTTCCATAAACTGAACCTTATTGACCCTGAGCAATGAAATCCTCGCACAACTAATATGATAAGCTTCATTAAGCTGTATTATATAGTGTATAGTTTTTGAATCTTCGGGGACTAGTGTGAAACCAATTCCTTCGAGTTATTCCATTACCAACTGTTTGTCTGAAAACGGCATTTCTCCAAATCTCTCAAGTTAATCAAGCTATTATGTTGTAAAATTTCAAAATGTCATGCATAATCTTTCTCCCTAATGATGAAAACTACCCGACGCTACTCAGTGATCATGAATAATAAATATCTATAAAATGGTCACACCGAGCAAAAGGAATGGTTCATAAAAGATGAACCAGTTTTCCACTTAAAAATACCTCATTTCTAGAGCCCTACAAATTTTATGGGGGAAGTATGTAGTAACCCCTCGAAATGAGGATAGGGCAGGTACATAGTGCTAGAATAAAGGGAGTACAATTTAGAAGAAACCGATCATGCGGAACTCTAACCTCCATTTTGCGCACATACCCAGCCGAGCAGAAAATCCAAAAGGTTGGACATAACTAGGGCAGCCCGGGGATGTTCAGAATCAGTGTTTTGTTAGATATAATATATAGGATAGCCAAAATTGCCATTCATTTTCTATTTAGTTACGTCTCTCAAAAAGCAGTAGCGTGATAACGGAATATTTATAGCAAGAGGTACGATTTTTGGGCTAGGATGCTATCAACAGAATCATTATATTTGGTGCAAACTGGATTAAATTACACCAGTTTTCTTTCAACACACTTGAAGCCTCAAATAAGCATTTGATTGTTTACCCACATGTGTGAGGAGACGAAAGTGTTCTCATGATACCCAATCTATATCTCTAATCACACTCATCAAAAAAAGATAGCCCAAGCCTCCCAGCTAATGATTATTTCTCAACAAGCAGCGACACTGCCGTACCCGTGAAATATCACAGTGGGTAGGTAAATGCTTTGGTGGGCCGGCACTTTCTCGGTACCGGAACAGTAATCCTTGGTGTTGCACATCTGCTAGGCATTCGACGGCTGTGCCACTTTATAGACAGTTATTATCACTAGACATTCACATTAGATTGGGTTAAAACGAAATGAGTCAGCCGAAATTAGACTATAATTTCCGTACCTTTACCATCTGTGTAGAATTTCAGACTAGTGATAAGTGGGAGACTGTTTTGTTGGAGTGAATATTCCTATTAGGAATGCTAAATAAACTAGAGGTAACTGTATTTATGAGTCCACGTATTTGTTTATACTGGATTGAATGATAGCCCTATGTGTAAAATGATAAATTTACGATTATTCACAGTTATTAAATGTCGACGTATTCGCTTTAGTAATTTATTCAAAGTATCAAATTCCAAGTTTATCCCGGATGTGTTTTTGCACTAAAATGAATGGACGAGGTTTGAAGAGTACCTGTAGAAGGGGATGTTGCAAACGAGTTTACATTAGTACCACTGCTCCAAAGCATCACTGCATATACGATCATCAATTTAAAAGTTAGTTCTCGTTGTCACAGGTCGCTTTTTGTTTTATGGTGGAATATTAATAGGACGTTTTCTTTGATGTTGCCATATAAATTAGCTTCATCAAACTGATGCACGTAGAACATCGTGACAATGCTATTAAAAAACCCCTTTGATAGTTCATAAACTGTTCTCGTGGCCTCATTCAGACACGCTCATAGTACCGCGCAAGGTGTAACAAATCCTGGGGGTTCAATTAGCAGAATAACAAGAGTAAATAACAAGTTATATAAAATGCCGTAGACCTAAAACTGCCGGTGCTGCACGGCACTGAAGGCTTTAGGTCGACCAAATTAGGGTTGACAGAAATATCACCCAAACATATAAAGATTAAACGAATATTTTTTGGATTAAATTAACTAGATGATGGGGAGCTCACAAAAGTAAACGGTTGCAGTCTAATATTTTTGAGAGGAAATATGGTTGGCTGCATGAAAATACTAGTTTTGAGGATTTATTTATTCTCGTTTGGTTGGCTGTCCTATTGGACCCAACGTTTCACGCACAAACCTCAGGTCATTCAACCAACCCGCACTCGGAAGCACCAGACTCGAGTGGTTTATTCAAATATTATCTTACCGATAAAAGTGAATAGGGGTTACAATTTGGATGAGTGAAGTTCGATCGAGGAGTCATCGTAAAGTATCACGTTAACTCAGCCGTATACCAGTGAAACAGACTTGCGAAATTTAGCAATACCACAATATAAGGGTAAGCTCTGCGTTCCATTCTACATACAACCATCAAAGTTCGATAAATTAGTTCCACACTTCCCAAATATCTCTACTTTTCCTGTCACTACTGATAGCTACTGAACAAAGATTGATTGACCGTGCATTGAACAAGAGAATTGTGGTATTTCTTCTCAAAAGTACATCTCTATGATTGAGTTTCAACTAGTTCACACAAATAGGTTCGAACAAAAACCACCAGAGTACGACTGAGAATAAACATTTGAGTTGCAGGTTGCCTGCCGTTTTCCATGAAATGACTGTTTCATTAGGTGCGTCGAAGATGGTAACAATTGGCGAACAGCTCAGTTAATTCCAACAGTCCTCCAGTCAGTGATCGGAATTCGAAAGGCTATTTCGATTGTTTCGAGCTCTGTTGTTCTAAACAAGCTTTTCGCAGTGTTCAAAGAAAAATGCCGAAATGGTTTATCTTTAATTAATCTCGGATTGATCATTGCTGCCTTTTTATTGACCACTTCGGTAACCATCCGGGATACGTATCATACAACTGAGTTTCCCATTTTTTTGAGTTTTGTGCTCGTAAGATCAGTTGGTTGCATTTTCTCAGGAGGCATAACGTCTCAACTCCACACGATTATAAAACAGAACGACAAGAAACAACTGGAAATTCCTTCATTGTCACGAAAACGCAAATCAGCCACTGTTCTCTCAATCTTGGTTACTATGCAAGATAAATACGGAGGGAAAAAGTCTTAGAAATGCTCATGCTAGAGAAGACAAGAATGTTTTAAAGAGTAAGAAGAACAGGGAAAAATTGTGGCTATGCAAAGTTATTCATAGCCAAATAATATGTCTGATCGAATGTTTATCAGCATGCTGTAAGATCCTGTCCTATCAGTACTTAGGTAAACAAAGCTGATTTAAAGTGTATTGCGCTACGGGTCCGTGGTTCTGAATGCCAGGAGATTTCACAAGAGAAAAAATGGTAGAACTGAGAGTTAACGCATATATATTTAGTAAGGTGTAACCGTTATCTGTGGTCCAGTCATAAATTGTTTGAACTTAAAAATAGCAAGAACAAAAGTGGCGTGTTATGCACCGATGAACGTGTTTTTCTATTCGCATGTTTTCTAGGTACTTTATATAGTACGCTTGTTATTTCCAGTCAGATTGTTGTATGGAACTTCGAACTTTTAGGAGTTAGGAAATATTCCAAAATATAGGTATAATCAGCGTGAAATATATCTGAGTTGGATGCATCTCAGTCGTCAAAATAACTTTTTTCAGCTACCTACCTAAAATGGAACAAGGCGCATTAACTTTTCACAATTTCTCTCCTGATTGATACAGTGGTATCCGAATAACTGCATTTTGAATAAAGTAAATACAATGCATTTGATAATGAATAAAATCCCATAGGTAACACGATCCCTGATAGGTTTACAAAAAGGCTTCTATGAGGGAACACCAGTGCTGCAACCATCCCCTTTTCTGTACATTAATTAGGCTTTGATCTCCAGATCATAATAAAAATCGGCAGAATGCAGCAGATGTGAATTGATGTATGTATATATATTGAACGATGATAATGTATAACACGTCCCTTCCAATAAAACAAAAATTTCTGAACCAATTCGAAGACCAATTACACGACCGATATAGTGGTACAGCGTGGGAAAATTTGGCCATTTCTGCTGAACGAGAACAAAACACCTGTAAGCTTTGCGGGCAACTGTATTTATTGATGAATCAGCTTTATCAAGAAAGCATAGCAAATAGGCAACTCACCTGGTATTCGAGTAGCACATTAGGCGGCATGAACATCTAAATTTTAAGCAAGTACATCTTACTTTTTTGACAACGGTGGGTGGAAATACGTCCAGGTGGAAATCCGGTTATATTCAGTCCATTTATTCATTAACCTCGTGATTCCATGCGCCGTTTGCTTTTCAGCTCGTAGCATGGCTGAGTCGATCCTGGAATGAACAGAATCATGATGAACATGAGAACAGAAGATGGAGTTAGTCGAGAAGATCATGCATAATTCCAGTAGCGTAATATCAGCGTCGCTGGTGTAGAGTTCTGGCCATGTTCGAGTGATTCTGAGAAAACGTCTATTCTACACTACCAATATTCTCTAGATACCTCCTACTCGTAAAACCTCAGTCACTGAACCAGCAAGTAGACGGTTTTAAATATGGGAATATAAGCTGGATGCCAGATGAATAATCGGATATCACGTTAGAGCCATGACTGATTCAGTTTGGTAAAAATATGTGCGCATGTTGTTGCCGAGACGACGCGTCTTCGTATATCCAACCTCTGTGTATTCATCAAGCACAAACTGGGAATAGCTTAAACTTCTAGGCGTAGATTCTCGAAACACAGAATTAGTTTCAGGCGATACTGGTTTCCCCATGGGCTTGTTCAAAGTCACCAATAATCAAACTATTGTCATTCCGCCAGTGGTTCTCAGTGATGACTATTTTAAACACTCTCCATGGAAGTGATTCGACTTCCGGTGAAAATCCTGTTAATAATATAACGAAACATAGGGTGACATGGCTCACAGAGAAAAACCTACCTAGTGTTAAAGTCACAATGGAACTAGGAACTGTTCCCGAAATTCTCAAAATGTTTGATGCTGCCCCCAAGGTTTTCTGGTTGTGATTCATTGCCTCGAAATTCAAAATCATAAGAGTATGGCGAACGCAGTTGGGATTTATCCTATCCTTTGGGTCGGAACTGCAATGGTGTGCGACCACATCAGTGTATTGCCCACATTTGAATTTTCCTGGTTTGTGTGTAGTAGTCAATAAATGAATGACTTCTGCTACAGTATGTAAGATTTAAGGGTCACAGTGAAACATATGGCCAGATGAGGACTAAAGACAAGAAGTTGCCTCGTGATGAAAAGGTTGATTGTCTTTCTAAAGTTCACTTTTCTTTATAACAGCGCACATCAATGTACATTGGAATAACCAGGTTAATCGTCCTAAATATAACCTCCCTTGTCTAGCCCAATGTTCCTGGTACTCCTTCTCCAAATTCAACGGTTGGCTTATCCTTGCCTGGCATTTTGAGTCTTGGGTTTTTGACTGATTTTCACGTACACAGTTGTCAAAATCCCCACCTTGATAACTCTCACTCAAAGTCACTCACTGCGTAAACTTGACTTCGTATTAGTGATAAAATGCGTGTTACTGTCACAACATCCTCCTCACGTACGGACGCTCTTCCCCTGAGAACAGTTTATTGAGAAAAATGAAAATATATCAGTGAAATAATCATATTGAAAATACCGTCGGTAGCGACATTAGGCGGAAAAAATCTTTCGATGAATGTTCTGTACAGTTGGAGCTGAGAAGGCAGTCACAAGAAAAATGTTCAATATTTGACTTTATAAATTTAACAATTTCAGACACATATCTACCATTGTGTTCCGTTTGAAAAGGTAGAATTTGTTGCCAAATAATTAAGGAAACCAATAACGTGACTGATAATAAAGTTTAAGAGCCCAACACCTTCCATAAACTGAACCTTATTGACCCTGAGCAATGAAATCCTCGCACAACTAATATGATAAGCTTCATTAAGCTGTATTATATAGTGTATAGTTTTTGAATCTTCGGGGACTAGTGTGAAACCAATTCCTTCGAGTTATTCCATTACCAACTGTTTGTCTGAAAACGGCATTTCTCCAAATCTCTCAAGTTAATCAAGCTATTATGTTGTAAAATTTCAAAATGTCATGCATAATCTTTCTCCCTAATGATGAAAACTACCCGACGCTACTCAGTGATCATGAATAATAAATATCTATAAAATGGTCACACCGAGCAAAAGGAATGGTTCATAAAAGATGAACCAGTTTTCCACTTAAAAATACCTCATTTCTAGAGCCCTACAAATTTTATGGGGGAAGTATGTAGTAACCCCTCGAAATGAGGATAGGGCAGGTACATAGTGCTAGAATAAAGGGAGTACAATTTAGAAGAAACCGATCATGCGGAACTCTAACCTCCATTTTGCGCACATACCCAGCCGAGCAGAAAATCCAAAAGGTTGGACATAACTAGGGCAGCCCGGGGATGTTCAGAATCAGTGTTTTGTTAGATATAATATATAGGATAGCCAAAATTGCCATTCATTTTCTATTTAGTTACGTCTCTCAAAAAGCAGTAGCGTGATAACGGAATATTTATAGCAAGAGGTACGATTTTTGGGCTAGGATGCTATCAACAGAATCATTATATTTGGTGCAAACTGGATTAAATTACACCAGTTTTCTTTCAACACACTTGAAGCCTCAAATAAGCATTTGATTGTTTACCCACATGTGTGAGGAGACGAAAGTGTTCTCATGATACCCAATCTATATCTCTAATCACACTCATCAAAAAAAGATAGCCCAAGCCTCCCAGCTAATGATTATTTCTCAACAAGCAGCGACACTGCCGTACCCGTGAAATATCACAGTGGGTAGATAAATGCTTTGGTGGGCCGGCACTTTCTCGGTACCGGAACAGTAATCCTTGGTGTTGCACATCTGCTAGGCATTCGACGGCTGTGCCACTTTATAGACAGTTATTATCACTAGACATTCACATTAGATTGGGTTAAAACGAAATGAGTCAGCCGAAATTAGACTATAATTTCCGTACCTTTACCATCTGTGTAGAATTTCAGACTAGTGATAAGTGGGAGACTGTTTTGTTGGAGTGAATATTCCTATTAGGAATGCTAAATAAACTAGAGGTAACTGTATTTATGAGTCCACGTATTTGTTCATACTGGATTGAATGATAGCCCTATGTGTAAAATGATAAATTTACGATTATTCACAGTTATTAAATGTCGACGTATTCGCTTTAGTAATTTATTCAAAGTATCAAATTCCAAGTTTATCCCGGATGTGTTTTTGCACTAAAATAAATGGACGAGGTTTGAAGAGTACCTGTAGAAGGGGATGTTGCAAACGAGTTTACATTAGTACCACTGCTCCAAAGCATCACTGCATATACGATCATCAATTTAAAAGTTAGTTCTCGTTGTCACAGGTCGCTTTTTGTTTTATGGTGGAATATTAATAGGACGTTTTCTTTGATGTTGCCATATAAATTAGCTTCATCAAACTGATGCACGTAGAACATCGTGACAATGCTATTAAAAAACCCCTTTGATAGTTCATAAACTGTTCTCGTGGCCTCATTCAGACACGCTCATAGTACCGCGCAAGGTGTAACAAATCCTGGGGGTTCAATTAGCAGAATAACAAGAGTAAATAACAAGTTATATAAAATGCCGTAGACCTAAAACTGCCGGTGCTGCACGGCACTGAAGGCTTTAGGTCGACCAAATTAGGGTTGACAGAAATATCACCCAAACATATAAAGATTAAACGAATATTTTTTGGATTAAATTAACTAGATGATGGGGAGCTCACAAAAGTAAACGGTTGCAGTCTAATATTTTTGAGAGGAAATATGGTTGGCTGCATGAAAATACTAGTTTTGAGGATTTATTTATTCTCGTTTGGTTGGCTGTCCTATTGGACCCAACGTTTCACGCACAAACCTCAGGTCATTCAACCAACCCGCACTCGGAAGCACCAGACTCGAGTGGTTTATTCAAATATTATCTTACCGATAAAAGTGAATAGGGGTTACAATTTGGATGAGTGAAGTTCGATCGAGGAGTCATCGTAAAGTATCACGTTAACTTAGCCGTATACCAGTGAAACAGACTTGCGAAATTTAGCAATACCACAATATAAGGGTAAGCTCTGCGTTCCATTCTACATACAACCATCAAAGTTCGATAAATTAGTTCCACACTTCCCAAATATCTCTACTTTTCCTGTCACTACTGATAGCTACTGAACAAAGATTGATTGACCGTGCATTGAACAAGAGAATTGTGGTATTTCTTCTCAAAAGTACATCTCTATGATTGAGTTTCAACTAGTTCACACAAATAGGTTCGAACAAAAACCACCAGAGTACGACTGAGAATAAACATTTGAGTTGCAGGTTGCCTGCCGTTTTCCATGAAATGACTGTTTCATTAGGTGCGTCGAAGATGGTAACAATTGGCGAACAGCTCAGTTAATTCCAACAGTCCTCCAGTCAGTGATCGGAATTCGAAAGGCTATTTCGATTGTTTCGAGCTCTGTTGTTCTAAACAAGCTTTTCGCAGTGTTCAAAGAAAAATGCCGAAATAGTTTATCTTTAATTGATCTCGGATTGATCATTGCTGCCTTTTTATTGACCACTTCGGTAACCATCCGGGATACGTATCATACAACTGAGTTTCCCATTTTTTGAGTTTTGTGCTCGTAAGATCAGTTGGTTGCATTTTCTCAGGAGGCATAACGTCTCAACTCCACACGATTATAAAACAGAACGACAAGAAACAACTGGAAATTCCTTCATTGTCACGAAAACGCAAATCAGCCACTGTTCTCTCAATCTTGGTTACTATGCAAGATAAATACGGAGGGAAAAAAGTCTTAGAAATGCTCATGCTAGAGAAGACAAGAATGTTTTAAAGAGTAAGAAGAACAGGGAAAAATTGTGGCTATGCAAAGTTATTCATAGCCAAATAATATGTCTGATCGAATGTTTATCAGCATGCTGTAAGATCCTGTCCTATCAGTACTTAGGTAAACAAAGCTGATTTAAAGTGTATTGCGCTACGGGTCCGTGGTTCTGAATGCCAGGAGATTTCACAAGAGAAAAAATGGTAGAACTGAGAGTTAACGCATATATATTTAGTAAGGTGTAACCGTTATCTGTGGTCCAGTCATAAATTGTTTGAACTTAAAAATAGCAAGAACAAAAGTGGCGTGTTATGCACCGATGAACGTGTTTTTCTATTCGCATGTTTTCTAGGTACTTTATATAGTACGCTTGTTATTTCCAGTCAGATTGTTGTATGGAACTTCGAACTTTTAGGAGTTAGGAAATATTCCAAAATATAGGTATAATCAGCGTGAAATATATCTGAGTTGGATGCATCTCAGTCGTCAAAATAACTTTTTTCAGCTACCTACCTAAAATGGAACAAGGCGCATTAACTTTTCACAATTTCTCTCCTGATTGATACAGTGGTATCCGAATAACTGCATTTTGAATAAAGTAAATACAATGCATTTGATAATGGATAAAATCCCATAGGTAACACGATCCCTGATAGGTTTACAAAAAGGCTTCTATGAGGGAACACCAGTGCTGCAACCATCCCCTTTTCTGTACATTAATTAGGCTTTGATCTCCAGATCATAATAAAAATCGGCAGAATGCAGCAGATGTGAATTGATGTATGTATATATATTGAACGATGATAATGTATAACACGTCCCTTCCAATAAAACAAAAATTTCTGAACCAATTCGAAGACCAATTACACGACCGATATAGTGGTACAGCGTGGGAAAATTTGGCCATTTCTGCTGAACGAGAACAAAACACCTGTAAGCTTTGCGGGCAACTGTATTTATTGATGAATCAGCTTTATCAAGAAAGCATAGCAAATAGGCAACTCACCTGGTATTCGAGTAGCACATTAGGCGGCATGAACATCTAAATTTTAAGCAAGTACATCTTACTTTTTTGACAACGGTGGGTGGAAATACGTCCAGGTGGAAATCCGGTTATATTCAGTCCATTTATTCATTAACCTCGTGATTCCATGCGCCGTTTGCTTTTCAGCTCGTAGCATGGCTGAGTCGATCCTGGAATGAACAGAATCATGATGAACATGAGAACAGAAGATGGAGTTAGTCGAGAAGATCATGCATAATTCCAGTAGCGTAATATCAGCGTCGCTGGTGTAGAGTTCTGGCCATGTTCGAGTGATTCTGAGAAAACGTCTATTCTACACTACCAATATTCTCTAGATACCTCCTACTCGTAAAACCTCAGTCACTGAACCAGCAAGTAGACGGTTTTAAATATGGGAATATAAGCTGGATGCCAGATGAATAATCGGATATCACGTTAGAGCCATGACTGATTCAGTTTGGTAAAAATATGTGCGCATGTTGTTGCCGAGACGACGCGTCTTCGTATATCCAACCTCTGTGTATTCATCAAGCACAAACTGGGAATAGCTTAAACTTCTAGGCGTAGATTCTCGAAACACAGAATTAGTTTCAGGCGATACTGGTTTCCCCATGGGCTTGTTCAAAGTCACCAATAATCAAACTATTGTCATTCCGCCAGTGGTTCTCAGTGATGACTATTTTAAACACTCTCCATGGAAGTGATTCGACTTCCGGTGAAAATCCTGTTAATAATATAACGAAACATAGGGTGACACGGCTCACAGACAAAAACCTACCTAGTGTTAAAGTCACAATGGAACTAGGAACTGTTCCCGAAATTCTCAAAATGTTTGATGCTGCCCCCAAGGTTTTCTGGTTGTGATTCATTGCCTCGAAATTCAAAATCATAAGAGTATGGCGAACGCAGTTGGGATTTATCCTATCCTTTGGGTCGGAACTGCAATGGTGTGCGACCACATCAGTGTATTGCCTACATTTGAATTTTCCTGGTTTGTGTGTAGTAGTCAATAAATGAATGACTTCTGCTACAGTATGTAAGATTTAAGGGTCACGGTGAAACATATGGCCAGATGAGGACTAAAGACAAGAAGTTGCCTCGTGATGAAAAGGTTGATTGTCTTTCTAAAGTTCACTTTTCTTTATAACAGCGCACATCAATGTACATTGGAATAACCAGGTTAATCGTCCTAAATATAACCTCCCTTGTCTAGCCCAATGTTCCTGGTACTCCTTCTCCAAATTCAACGGTTGGCTTATCCTTGCCTGGCATTTTGAGTCTTGGGTTTTTGACTGATTTTCACGTACACAGTTGTCAAAATCCCCACCTTGATAACTCTCACTCAAAGTCACTCACTGCGTAAACTTGACTTCGTATTAGTGATAAAATGCGTGTTACTGTCACAACATCCTCCTCACGTACGGACGCTCTTCCCCTGAGAACAGTTTATTGAGAAAAATGAAAATATATCAGTGAAATAATCATATTGAAAATACGGTCGGTAGCGACATTAGGCGGAAAAAATCTTTCGATGAATGTTCTGTACAGTTGGAGCTGAGAAGGCAGTCACAAGAAAAATGTTCAATATTTGACTTTATAAATTTAACAATTTCAGACACATATCTACCATTGTGTTCCGTTTGAAAAGGTAGAATTTGTTGCCAAATAATTAAGGAAACCAATAACGTGACTGATAATAAAGTTTAAGAGCCCAACACCTTCCATAAACTGAACCTTATTGACCCTGAGCAATGAAATCCTCGCACAACTAATATGATAAGCTTCATTAAGCTGTATTATATAGTGTATAGTTTTTGAATCTTCGGGGACTAGTGTGAAACCAATTCCTTCGAGTTATTCCATTACCAACTGTTTGTCTGAAAACGGCATTTCTCCAAATCTCTCAAGTTAATCAAGCTATTATGTTGTAAAATTTCAAAATGTCATGCATAATCTTTCTCCCTAATGATGAAAACTACCCGACGCTACTCAGTGATCATGAATAATAAATATCTATAAAATGGTCACACCGAGCAAAAGGAATGGTTCATAAAAGATGAACCAGTTTTCCACTTAAAAATACCTCATTTCTAGAGCCCTACAAATTTTATGGGGGAAGTATGTAGTAACCCCTCGAAATGAGGATAGGGCAGGTACATAGTGCTAGAATAAAGGGAGTACAATTTAGAAGAAACCGATCATGCGGAACTCTAACCTCCATTTTGCGCACATACCCAGCCGAGCAGAAAATCCAAAAGGTTGGACATAACTAGGGCAGCCCGGGGATGTTCAGAATCAGTGTTTTGTTAGATATAATATATAGGATAGCCAAAATTGCCATTCATTTTCTATTTAGTTACGTCTCTCAAAAAGCAGTAGCGTGATAACGGAATATTTATAGCAAGAGGTACGATTTTTGGGCTAGGATGCTATCAACAGAATCATTATATTTGGTGCAAACTGGATTAAATTACACCAGTTTTCTTTCAACACACTTGAAGCCTCAAATAAGCATTTGATTGTTTACCCACATGTGTGAGGAGACGAAAGTGTTCTCATGATACCCAATCTATATCTCTAATCACACTCATCAAAAAAAGATAGCCCAAGCCTCCCAGCTAATGATTATTTCTCAACAAGCAGCGACACTGCCGTACCCGTGAAATATCACAGTGGGTAGATAAATGCTTTGGTGGGCCGGCACTTTCTCGGTACCGGAACAGTAATCCTTGGTGTTGCACATCTGCTAGGCGTTCGACGGCTGTGCCACTTTATAGACAGTTATTATCACTAGACATTCACATTAGATTGGGTTAAAACGAAATGAGTCAGCCGAAATTAGACTATAATTTCCGTACCTTTACCATCTGTGTAGAATTTCAGACTAGTGATAAGTGGGAGACTGTTTTGTTGGAGTGAATATTCCTATTAGGAATGCTAAATAAACTAGAGGTAACTGTATTTATGAGTCCACGTATTTGTTCATACTGGATTGAATGATAGCCCTATGTGTAAAATGATAAATTTACGATTATTCACAGTTATTAAATGTCGACGTATTCGCTTTAGTAATTTATTCAAAGTATCAAATTCCAAGTTTATCCCGGATGTGTTTTTGCACTAAAATAAATGGACGAGGTTTGAAGAGTACCTGTAGAAGGGGATGTTGCAAACGAGTTTACATTAGTACCACTGCTCCAAAGCATCACTGCATATACGATCATCAATTTAAAAGTTAGTTCTCGTTGTCACAGGTCGCTTTTTGTTTTATGGTGGAATATTAATAGGACGTTTTCTTTGATGTTGCCATATAAATTAGCTTCATCAAACTGATGCACGTAGAACATCGTGACAATGCTATTAAAAAACCCCTTTGATAGTTCATAAACTGTTCTCGTGGCCTCATTCAGACACGCTCATAGTACCGCGCAAGGTGTAACAAATCCTGGGGGTTCAATTAGCAGAATAACAAGAGTAAATAACAAGTTATATAAAATGCCGTAGACCTAAAACTGCCGGTGCTGCACGGCACTGAAGGCTTTAGGTCGACCAAATGAGGGTTGACAGAAATATCACCCAAACATATAAAGATTAAACGAATATTTTTTGGATTAAATTAACTAGATGATGGGGAGCTCACAAAAGTAAACGGTTGCAGTCTAATATTTGTGAGAGGAAATATGGTTGGCTGCATGAAAATACTAGTTTTGAGGATTTATTTATTCTCGTTTGGTTGGCTGTCCTATTGGACCCAACGTTTCACGCACAAACCTCAGGTCATTCAACCAACCCGCACTCGGAAGCACCAGACTCGAGTGGTTTATTCAAATATTATCTTACCGATAAAAGTGAATAGGGGTTACAATTTGGATGAGTGAAGTTCGATCGAGGAGTCATCGTAAAGTATCACGTTAACTTAGCCGTATACCAGTGAAACAGACTTGCGAAATTTAGCAATACCACAATATAAGGGTAAGCTCTGCGTTCCATTCTACATACAACCATCAAAGTTCGTTCAATTAGTTCCACATTTCCCAAATATCTCTACTTTTCCTGTCACTACTGATAGCTACTGAACAAAGATTGATTGACCGTGCATTGAACAAGAGAATTGTGGTATTTCTTCTCAAAAGTACATCTCTATGATTGAGTTTCAACTAGTTCACACAAATAGGTTCGAACAAAAACCACCAGAGTACGACTGAGAATAAACATTTGAGTTGCAGGTTGCCTGCCGTTTTCCATGAAATGACTGTTTCATTAGGTGCGTCGAAGATGGTAACAATTGGCTAACAGCTCAGTTAATTCCAACAGTCCTCCAGTCAGTGATCGGAATTCGAAAGGCTATTTCGATTGTTTCGAGCTCTGTTGTTCTAAACAAGCTTTTCGCAGTGTTCAAAGAAAAATGCCGAAATGGTTTATCTTTAATTAATCTCGGATTGATCATTGCTGCCTTTTTATTGACCACTTCGGTAACCATCCGGGATACGTATCATACAACTGAGTTTCCCATTTTTTGAGTTTTGTGCTCGTAAGATCAGTTGGTTGCATTTTCTCAGGAGGCATAACGTCTCAACTCCACACGATTATAAAACAGAACGACAAGAAACAACTGGAAATTCCTTCATTGTCACGAAAACGCAAATCAGCCACTGTTCTCTCAATCTTGGTTACTATGCAAGATAAATACGGAGGGAAAAAGTCTTAGAAATGCTCATGCTAGAGAAGACAAGAATGTTTTAAAGAGTAAGAAGAACAGGGAAAAATTGTGGCTATGCAAAGTTATTCATAGCCAAATAATATGTCTGATCGAATGTTTATCAGCATGCTGTAAGATCCTGTCCTATCAGTACTTAGGTAAACAAAGCTGATTTAAAGTGTATTGCGCTACGGGTCCGTGGTTCTGAATGCCAGGAGATTTCACAAGAGAAAAAATGGTAGAACTGAGAGTTAACGCATATATATTTAGTAAGGTGTAACCGTTATCTGTGGTCCAGTCATAAATTGTTTGAACTTAAAAATAGCAAGAACAAAAGTGGCGTGTTATGCACCGATGAACGTGTTTTTCTATTCGCATGTTTTCTAGGTACTTTATATAGTACGCTTGTTATTTCCAGTCAGATTGTTGTATGGAACTTCGAACTTTTAGGAGTTAGGAAATATTCCAAAATATAGGTATAATCAGCGTGAAATATATCTGAGTTGGATGCATCTCAGTCGTCAAAATAACTTTTTTCAGCTACCTACCTAAAATGGAACAAGGCGCATTAACTTTTCACAATTTCTCTCCTGATTGATACAGTGGTATCCGAATAACTGCATTTTGAATAAAGTAAATACAATGCATTTGATAATGAATAAAATCCCATAGGTAACACGATCCCTGATAGGTTTACAAAAAGGCTTCTATGAGGGAACACCAGTGCTGCAACCATCCCCTTTTCTGTACATTAATTAGGCTTTGATCTCCAGATCATAATAAAAATCGGCAGAATGCAGCAGATGTGAATTGATGTATGTATATATATTGAACGATGATAATGTATAACACGTCCCTTCCAATAAAACAAAAATTTCTGAACCAATTCGAAGACCAATTACACGACCGATATAGTGGTACAGCGTGGGAAAATTTGGCCATTTCTGCTGAACGAGAACAAAACACCTGTAAGCTTTGCGGGCAACTGTATTTATTGATGAATCAGCTTTATCAAGAAAGCATAGCAAATAGGCAACTCACCTGGTATTCGAGTAGCACATTAGGCGGCATGAACATCTAAATTTTAAGCAAGTACATCTTACTTTTTTGACAACGGTGGGTGGAAATACGTCCAGGTGGAAATCCGGTTATATTCAGTCCATTTATTCATTAACCTCGTGATTCCATGCGCCGTTTGCTTTTCAGCTCGTAGCATGGCTGAGTCGATCCTGGAATGAACAGAATCATGATGAACATGAGAACAGAAGATGGAGTTAGTCGAGAAGATCATGCATAATTCCAGTAGCGTAATATCAGCGTCGCTGGTGTAGAGTTCTGGCCATGTTCGAGTGATTCTGAGAAAACGTCTATTCTACACTACCAATATTCTCTAGATACCTCCTACTCGTAAAACCTCAGTCACTGAACCAGCAAGTAGACGGTTTTAAATATGGGAATATAAGCTGGATGCCAGATGAATAATCGGATATCACGTTAGAGCCATGACTGATTCAGTTTGGTAAAAATATGTGCGCATGTTGTTGCCGAGACGACGCGTCTTCGTATATCCAACCTCTGTGTATTCATCAAGCACAAACTGGGAATAGCTTAAACTTCTAGGCGTAGATTCTCGAAACACAGAATTAGTTTCAGGCGATACTGGTTTCCCCATGGGCTTGTTCAAAGTCACCAATAATCAAACTATTGTCATTCCGCCAGTGGTTCTCAGTGATGACTATTTTAAACACTCTCCATGGAAGTGATTCGACTTCCGGTGAAAATCCTGTTAATAATATAACGAAACATAGGGTGACACGGCTCACAGACAAAAACCTACCTAGTGTTAAAGTCACAATGGTACTAGGAACTGTTCCCGAAATTCTCAAAATGTTTGATGCTGCCCCCAAGGTTTTCTGGTTGTGATTCATTGCCTCGAAATTCAAAATCATAAGAGTATGGCGAACGCAGTTGGGATTTATCCTATCCTTTGGGTCGGAACTGCAATGGTGTGCGACCACATCAGTGTATTGCCTACATTTGAATTTTCCTGGTTTGTGTGTAGTAGTCAATAAATGAATGACTTCTGCTACAGTATGTAAGATTTAAGGGTCACGGTGAAACATATGGCCAGATGAGGACTAAAGACAAGAAGTTGCCTCGTGATGAAAAGGTTGATTGTCTTTCTAAAGTTCACTTTTCTTTATAACAGCGCACATCAATGTACATTGGAATAACCAGGTTAATCGTCCTAAATATAACCTCCCTTGTCTAGCCCAATGTTCCTGGTACTCCTTCTCCAAATTCAACGGTTGGCTTATCCTTGCCTGGCATTTTGAGTCTTGGGTTTTTGACTGATTTTCACGTACACAGTTGTCAAAATCCCCACCTTGATAACTCTCACTCAAAGTCACTCACTGCGTAAACTTGACTTCGTATTAGTGATAAAATGCGTGTTACTGTCACAACATCCTCCTCACGTACGGACGCTCTTCCCCTGAGAACAGTTTATTGAGAAAAATGAAAATATATCAGTGAAATAATCATATTGAAAATACGGTCGGTAGCGACATTAGGCGGAAAAAATCTTTCGATGAATGTTCTGTACAGTTGGAGCTGAGAAGGCAGTCACAAGAAAAATGTTCAATATTTGACTTTATAAATTTAACAATTTCAGACACATATCTACCATTGTGTTCCGTTTGAAAAGGTAGAATTTGTTGCCAAATAATTAAGGAAACCAATAACGTGACTGATAATAAAGTTTAAGAGCCCAACACCTTCCATAAACTGAACCTTATTGACCCTGAGCAATGAAATCCTCGCACAACTAATATGATAAGCTTCATTAAGCTGTATTATATAGTGTATAGTTTTTGAATCTTCGGGGACTAGTGTGAAACCAATTCCTTCGAGTTATTCCATTACCAACTGTTTGTCTGAAAACGGCATTTCTCCAAATCTCTCAAGTTAATCAAGCTATTATGTTGTAAAATTTCAAAATGTCATGCATAATCTTTCTCCCTAATGATGAAAACTACCCGACGCTACTCAGTGATCATGAATAATAAATATCTATAAAATGGTCACACCGAGCAAAAGGAATGGTTCATAAAAGATGAACCAGTTTTCCACTTAAAAATACCTCATTTCTAGAGCCCTACAAATTTTATGGGGGAAGTATGTAGTAACCCCTCGAAATGAGGATAGGGCAGGTACATAGTGCTAGAATAAAGGGAGTACAATTTAGAAGAAACCGATCATGCGGAACTCTAACCTCCATTTTGCGCACATACCCAGCCGAGCAGAAAATCCAAAAGGTTGGACATAACTAGGGCAGCCCGGGGATGTTCAGAATCAGTGTTTTGTTAGATATAATATATAGGATAGCCAAAATTGCCATTCATTTTCTATTTAGTTACGTCTCTCAAAAAGCAGTAGCGTGATAACGGAATATTTATAGCAAGAGGTACGATTTTTGGGCTAGGATGCTATCAACAGAATCATTATATTTGGTGCAAACTGGATTAAATTACACCAGTTTTCTTTCAACACACTTGAAGCCTCAAATAAGCATTTGATTGTTTACCCACATGTGTGAGGAGACGAAAGTGTTCTCATGATACCCAATCTATATCTCTAATCACACTCATCAAAAAAAGATAGCCCAAGCCTCCCAGCTAATGATTATTTCTCAACAAGCAGCGACACTGCCGTACCCGTGAAATATCACAGTGGGTAGGTAAATGCTTTGGTGGGCCGGCACTTTCTCGGTACCGGAACAGTAATCCTTGGTGTTGCACATCTGCTAGGCATTCGACGGCTGTGCCACTTTATAGACAGTTATTATCACTAGACATTCACATTAGATTGGGTTAAAACGAAATGAGTCAGCCGAAATTAGACTATAATTTCCGTACCTTTACCATCTGTGTAGAATTTCAGACTAGTGATAAGTGGGAGACTGTTTTGTTGGAGTGAATATTCCTATTAGGAATGCTAAATAAACTAGAGGTAACTGTATTTATGAGTCCACGTATTTGTTCATACTGGATTGAATGATAGCCCTATGTGTAAAATGATAAATTTACGATTATTCACAGTTATTAAATGTCGACGTATTCGCTTTAGTAATTTATTCAAAGTATCAAATTCCAAGTTTATCCCGGATGTGTTTTTGCACTAAAATAAATGGACGAGGTTTGAAGAGTACCTGTAGAAGGGGATGTTGCAAACGAGTTTACATTAGTACCACTGCTCCAAAGCATCACTGCATATACGATCATCAATTTAAAAGTTAGTTCTCGTTGTCACAGGTCGCTTTTTGTTTTATGGTGGAATATTAATAGGACGTTTTCTTTGATGTTGCCATATAAATTAGCTTCATCAAACTGATGCACGTAGAACATCGTGACAATGCTATTAAAAAACCCCTTTGATAGTTCATAAACTGTTCTCGTGGCCTCATTCAGACACGCTCATAGTACCGCGCAAGGTGTAACAAATCCTGGGGGTTCAATTAGCAGAATAACAATATGGTTGGCTGCATGAAAATACTAGTTTTGAGGATTTATTTATTCTCGTTTGGTTGGCTGTCCTATTGGACCCCACGTTTCACGCACAAACCTCAGGTCATTCAACCAACCCGCACTCGGAAGCACCAGACTCGAGTGGTTTATTCAAATATTATCTTACCGATAAAAGTGAATAGGGGTTACAATTTGGATGAGTGAAGTTCGATCGAGGAGTCATCGTAAAGTATCACGTTAACTTAGCCGTATACCAGTGAAACAGACTTGCGAAATTTAGCAATACCACAATATAAGGGTAAGCTCTGCGTTCCATTCTACATACAACCATCAAAGTTCGATCAATTAGTTCCACACTTCCCAAATATCTCTACTTTTCCTGTCACTACTGATAGCTACTGAACAAAGATTGATTGACCGTGCATTGAACAAGAGAATTGTGGTATTTCTTCTCAAAAGTACATCTCTATGATTGAGTTTCAACTAGTTCACACAAATAGGTTCGAACAAAAACCACCAGAGTACGACTGAGAATAAACATTTGAGTTGCAGGTTGCCTGCCGTTTTCCATGAAATGACTGTTTCATTAGGTGCGTCGAAGATGGTAACAATTGGCTAACAGCTCAGTTAATTCCAACAGTCCTCCAGTCAGTGATCGGAATTCGAAAGGCTATTTCGATTGTTTCGAGCTCTGTTGTTCTAAACAAGCTTTTCGCAGTGTTCAAAGAAAAATGCCGAAATGGTTTATCTTTAATTAATCTCGGATTGATCATTGCTGCCTTTTTATTGACCACTTCGGTAACCATCCGGGATACGTATCATACAACTGAGTTTCCCATTTTTTGAGTTTTGTGCTCGTAAGATCAGTTGGTTGCATTTTCTCAGGAGGCATAACGTCTCAACTCCACACGATTATAAAACAGAACGACAAGAAACAACTGGAAATTCCTTCATTGTCACGAAAACGCAAATCAGCCACTGTTCTCTCAATCTTGGTTACTATGCAAGATAAATACGGAGGGAAAAAGTCTTAGAAATGCTCATGCTAGAGAAGACAAGAATGTTTTAAAGAGTAAGAAGAACAGGGAAAAATTGTGGCTATGCAAAGTTATTCATAGCCAAATAATATGTCTGATCGAATGTTTATCAGCATGCTGTAAGATCCTGTCCTATCAGTACTTAGGTAAACAAAGCTGATTTAAAGTGTATTGCGCTACGGGTCCGTGGTTCTGAATGCCAGGAGATTTCACAAGAGAAAAAATGGTAGAACTGAGAGTTAACGCATATATATTTAGTAAGGTGTAACCGTTATCTGTGGTCCAGTCATAAATTGTTTGAACTTAAAAATAGCAAGAACAAAAGTGGCGTGTTATGCACCGATGAACGTGTTTTTCTATTCGCATGTTTTCTAGGTACTTTATATAGTACGCTTGTTATTTCCAGTCAGATTGTTGTATGGAACTTCGAACTTTTAGGAGTTAGGAAATATTCCAAAATATAGGTATAATCAGCGTGAAATATATCTGAGTTGGATGCATCTCAGTCGTCAGTTATGTAACCTCCCCCAATTTAGTGCTTTTATTGTAATGCCTAATCCGCTCAGTGTACGTGTGTCGAAACACGCAACACTCATATCTGCATCACTGATTATGTTACATTCTTCACATATATTACAGTTGCCCCAAAGCATCTGATACACTTCTGGTGCACTTTCTCCATACTATCCATTATTCTGACACAGGAGAAATGACTGCCGCCTCCATCTGAAAGGCACACTCATCTGCAGGATTGATGGGGGAGGGGCGACAAATAACGTTATCTTGATACATTTCATTCGGCCAAATGCGATGAGTACGGTTTTCATACACTTACACAATCACAAAAGCCTACCTTCTTGGACCATGCGCCAAACCTCGTTTAACCTTAGATGGGATCAAACTGTTGATCTGCCCGATGCTCCTGTCAACCGCAGTAACCAAATTCGATTCAGCGTTCAGTCCAGAATAAATGATCACTGGGTTCCAGCGATACAAAACCTAACCTCACTACTGATGATTCTCTGTTTCGACAATGCTGCGAGGTCGTCCGAACTATTACTGTGCCGTTCATGAAGCACTCACAGCACTGAATCTGGTTGCTTGCAGCAGGGTATAGTGAGCAGTTCACAGATGAACGGATACCATGCTGATCTCACCGATGTGATTGACTTGCGGTGTTATCCCGGTTTAATGTTTCCTCAGCGAAACATCATATATCTGAAGACTAAGGAAGTTGTCATTGTAGTTCCAAATTCAATGAATTTACAACAACTTTTCCCGGTTAAAACTTTTTCCGTAAGCAATTTAGCGAAAAGTGCTCACTGTGACCTAAAGGGTCCGTGAGCAGAATCGAAAACAGATAATCGAATCTTAGAACTCATCATTTAGCTTAGGGAAAAATTACCAAAAGTTCTGAAGTTCCGTACCACTAGCTTGCAGAGGTACATAAAAATGCATTTCTCTCCAACCGAGCACACAAACTGTGAATCACAGATCAGATAAAAAAAGGAGAATTCATAATAAGAATATATTTGACCAACACCTAAAGCCGTAGTGTGCATTATTGTCAAAAAAGGAAGCAACCCCTTGGGTTCAACCAGAATGACTTCAAATAACCAAACTATGGTAAACTTTGACACTGAAACTTGGAGTGGGACCGTATGAGGTCACAGCTGCTCAGGAGTGGTACTGAATGCTATAAAAGCTATTCAACATCATCTATCAACGTGACTGGAGGTACAGTATTCGGAATGTCAAATCTCCAAGATTATTAACTCTCAAACTGTAACGAAGCGATGAGATGGATATAGTCAGCTGCATTTAGTGGCCGAACATGTTCAGTCGATGAAACATGTACAATTGTTTTATAGTCCCTTTGCAGAAGGCGCTTTAACAACATCGATCCGCAGGCTTCCTCAGAACTTCAGTTTCATCCTGGCCACTTGCCTCTGGCTGCTAGGTTAATTATCTAGTGCACTCACTCCGTTTGTCTAATCCATTTTTTCCAGTTGACGCCATGATCGGTAGCTCTTCTTGCTGGTTGCCAGAGATCCCGCTGAGTCCCACTTTCTACCGTTTGCCTCTTATTGTCCTCTGTGGTTTGCTAAGGACACATTCACCATTTGTTCTTCAATCTGTGGCTCTCGATTGGTTGGCTCGATTGGTTTGATACTCGTCTCGCCGTGTCGTTCCAGCATTTCTTGAAGCAGTTTTACTCTACCATTGCCAAAACCTGATCATTCGTTAAACTAATCACGATCCTGATTTGAAAGATTATTCCGTCTGAACTCAACACAGTTTACTTTACATGTTTTGATTGAACCTCCTAATTCCAGTATTGGAGTGCATAAACTGTCCCTAATGAAGTCGACGTTTACTCAAACTAGTTTCGGAACATGGTGTTACGCAAACTAAGATGTTCACAGGAGATATGTAGGTAAATACAGTCTCAATGGATTTCCGATATATTACCTTCAGAGTGCGAAATGTTTCCACGCCAGTGTTCATAGCTCGTCTGTTATCTCAAACGGATTAGTGATGAATCAGAAGCCAATTTTTGCCGGTGGTGAGAGTGTCTTGGAATAATGGGTACTTTACTCATTTTGCATGCACCGTATTTAACCAGTACATGGACTGGTTCACCACAGTGTTATTGCTCATCGTTTCAAAAGTGGTAAAGATCTGAGTTCGGGGTTTGCTTATTGCAAACCGGAGAGTTTCAGTGATGAACACCTCGATGGTGTGTTGATATCACATACTGGCGAATCCTGTCTCATTACGAACTAGAATTTGTTTTCGCTTCATGATCAAGTGGATACTTACTTGACTCTGGAAGTACCCGCAGGTTCTTTGAATGGTGATCACGGCCCCATTCTAGTGCATACTTGAATGGAAACGTTGTGGTTTATGGTGATTGTAACGGATCAATCACATTCCGAGAAGACCATAGATGGGCCTCCTCTGACTTGATTTAACTGCTTTCAAAAATAATCACGACTTTTGTTTGTTTTCTTGTTGGTTTTTATTCTCTAATGGCTGGGTAGTTTATTCAATATTCCGTTGGGTTATTTGAATGTAACAAGTTTACATAGACAAATAACTGCTGAGTTTTTTTAACTTTTCAATGACATTGGTCATTGGTTCATTGTTTTTGGTAAAAGCGTGTTATAGAACCAGCGGGAAACAGTGAACCGGTAAAACCGGTTTCTATTCAAGAGAGTTAAGCTCTGTGAGTGATGAGGTACATTCAACTGAGAAATATCGACCTCCTTTCTATTTTAGCAGTTACCTATAACATGCATGGGAAGAACTCGGAAGAACTGGACTCAAATAAAGTGAAATGAGTACCTCCAAGGGTAAGAACATTGTACGCCATTATCTCGTCCTCCCTTTGTACAACTTCCTGACTAAGTATGCCAATTTCGAAGTTGCTAAACAAGCGTGAGAATTTGTAGCGTAAGTACAGTTTCCCCTCAGTATTGAAGAAATACGACATCGCATATGGAGCAGCTTCACACTATACTTCAAAAATCGAGGCTCAATGATCAGACATTGGACTCCTTTGTTTTCCGGGCTTCCTTTGGTATTCGTCATTTGGGCTTCAATGATAAAACGTGAAATAAATAACAACGGGGAATCGCTGATTCGTTGTTCGTGTAACAAGAGAGAACGTTATGATGTTGTTATCATAAAAATGAGGTTACGGACAAAATTTTACAAAAACCTATACTTTCTCAGTCAGTTCGTAATTCAGTGATCAGAGAACTTACAGGTGGAATGGTGAGCTGCGCGAAAGATGTAAACTGGGGCCTTGGCTCATCCAGTTTTCATTCAATCCTAGCTCTGCAGTACGTGCACGTGCTATCCCCAAGACAGCCCTGCCTCCAGCGCTTCCAACGGCTCTAACTGACTGGCGTCAATAAACACACACAATCAAAGTGATCTGTTGGCACCTCATGAAATTGCTCGTGTACGCGAATGTCCATAACCGGTAACGAATATCTGATTGGTTATCATGTCTGAAAATTTCTTAAATGATATTTTACTTTCACTTCACTCGGGATCGTACTGAAATAACTGATCGTGTGAATTTGTTAATGTTTTTTTCACATACAGTAAAACAAATGTTGGTTTCGTGATTCATAGAGTTTTGATTTTATTGTTCCTCCGTCAATTGTGTATGTTATGGGAATACTTCTTCGGTTATCGTTGAGAGATGTAACGGTAGAAACTTCAGGATTGCTGTGGTAAAGAAAATTCTCATAACACACCAGTCTTCCATTGAGATTTGTCTGAAATGTTCTAAATTATGACTATCAAATGTTCGGGAGAAGATACTGTGTTATACAGGAGCACCACTTTAAAAGGTACCGGTTGTGAATGACTTGGTCTATGTATTTGTTTTTATCATAATATTAGTGTTATGTCGGCAATATTTACTTCACCGTATGAGTATAATCCGCACGTCAAATGAACTAATAGGTGTCTGTGATGGAGCTGCTTACTCATCAGTCACTGTCCACAGTGGCTGATGCACCACAAAAAGATGCACTAAGGAATTTGCTAAAAAATGCACTCAGATATCTTCTTCCGATGATTTTCATAGACTGATTTGGGTATTTCCACTGACCGCGTAGCAGCGGACCTCTACCTGTTGATGGTCCACTTTTTCAAGAAAGAAGCACTTTTTCTAGGGATTTCGAATCTGTATTCTGTAATTGCATTACCCGAACACCCACTTCAACTCATTGACTAGTATTCCAAAGTCGGCTACCCTCAATATCGTGAAATACGTCACTTCGATTCGGTCGAAGAAGCTTAGCCGTTTTGCTAGTTAGAAGCCAAAAATCAGGTTCAACGGTTCAGTCTACAATGCTTTCAGCAGTTGGTCAGAAAAGGCTGATAACGTTTTCGGACTTTCTGAATCAGAAAGAGTCACTTCTCAACACAAAAATGTGCATTACACTTTTTGAATACATTGTAACAAATACTGCCGCCAACAAGAAACCGAACACCACATTACTCAGTGAACCTTTCCATTAGGTTCCAATGAATTGGGTATTTTTTGAAAACAATGATGCGATGTGAATGTTAAAAGAAAAACGACATAACTTCAATTTGATATTTTTCATCGTTGATATGATATTCGAGTTGGCTCTTAGTATTAGGGTCAGTGGGAGATAATGAACCTGCTATTGTGAGACGGAATTTCAACGGCACTACGACGTTGGGAAAACCCCTCTCAAGGTTACTTTTTGATAAGTTCCGCATACCATGCGCATAAAAAGTGGATTTCCTCCTGCAACCAGATAAAATGATTGATGGTTTTAAAGATGAGAAACAATTTAGTTAGATAAAATTTTGATTGGAAGCTTAATCCGCATTAGGAGGTTCTCATTGATTTTATTGAAATTGATAAGAAGAACATCAACATTGAACCACGCAAAACATTGAACTGTATCGTGCCAGAACTTGAATATTGTCTCAAGGATTGTTCATTTCCGGGATGTTTTTCAAGCACAGGAAAATGATGAAAATCATTGCTTTTTTGTTATTATTCACAAACACCGTGACGTTTCCGAATAAAACCCCCCTTTACGAGTTTTCATTAGAAAAATTATCCGAGGATTGACTATAGTCCATCAGGAAAGTATTTGTTTGTAAGCAGCTTACCACTTCCTGAGACCGCTACTGGAAGAGGGAATCAGCGATATACAGATATAAATAGAGATCAGCATTTTTTACCTACTCACATGAAGACATGGATGAATGAAAAGCTTTACGGGCAGTGGAAAATCGTACACTTTTTGTTTATCTGCCTTACGTGTGCTGATATATTCAACTCATCTCATGTAGTGTTTTTTCCCTAAAGAACATGCTGTCCGAAGTGTATTATGCTGATTAAACATTTCAAATGTCAATGAAGTGTTGGCTTTTGGCGTCAATAAAAATAGCATATGGGGACGCTTGACATACGTGGGGTCCTTTTTTCCTTTTTAACTGTCAGGATGATTGGTAATATTTAGCATAATTAATTATGCTAAATATTACCGACCAAGGCTGACCAGTGGTAACCATGCTCAAAAATCACGTCAAATGATGCAAGATTATTTGACTAGCCAGCCCCAATTAAAGCAACTCCATTCCTCCGTGGAAAACAGCACACTGCAGTCCCGGTAAATGAAAGACCAATGCGGTTTAAGCCTTGAAAAAAAACGGTCACAACGCATAGAACCTATGCATGATTTTATTGCGACGCACTACTGTGTTGAACACATGAGTAAAACGGATGTCGCATGATTCTTCTCCGAGGTTGTACAATCTGAACTGGGTGCGCCAACATATAGTCAAAACGTTTGCATTAAAAAATATAACAATCACTTTACCCTTGCTTCTAAGCCGTGGCAAGGATCAGTGACTGACCGATTATGTCCATGCAAGTAGATGTCAACCGTTTTTTCCTAATCACGATAATAATAATGCAGTTGTACTTGGTAATGAACGCGAAACTTTACATATCTGAATCCTTTTCAGACCACGAAAAACTTGTGAGCGCAAATGTCAGAATTGCATCTTTCTAATGGCTTTTTTTCTTTCGTATGATGAAATCCTGCCTATGACCAGAAATTTCAGTTCTGTTGCATATCAGAAAGAAATGTCCTGAGGAATTCTAAGAGGAAAAATCATATACATGCACCAAATTTTCATGTAAATGCATTGCGAAAAATTGAAGTCAATAAAAAACATTGCGTTTCGATTTCCACTCGCCTAATCAAACCGTATTGTGCTTAAATAGAATTTTTTATTATTTTGAAACCTATTCTTCCACAACAAAACCATTCATGGATGTGCTCACATTCTTTTTATTGTCTTGTGGTGTTATATATATATATATGTATATATGATTTGATACCATATGTTTCATAGTTTGTTCTTATTGTTGTTGTTGGCTATTGATTTATGGTAACGTTCTCAAGTAATACCAAAATAACCACAGCATTTCCATGTTGCTTCTGAGTGACGTTCTTAAAAACATACATATCTATGAGAGTCAATATTAGACATTACATATTTTCTGAAGACGATGTATTCAATCGAGATGAAGAAGCACAGTGCCAGCTCGGGCCATTACACTACTCAAGTGGCGGTAATGGAATTCATCTTCAACTGACTTTTCACCGTTTATCCTGTTTTCAAGTAATTCTTATGTACAATGCTCCAGGCCATATTTACCATTTCAGAACTCGAAACTATGCAGTGGAAGAAATTTCACAACAAAAACCACCCAAAGTTTACCAATATCCTTGACGCAATTCAAATAAACTCCAAGTCATTCAGAGATTCAGTCAACGTGTTAAAAGGGTACTTTCTATGCAAGCTGAAACCTACTATAATAGACACATGAGAACAAAGTAAAATGGCGAGTTTTAAAAATATTTTTCTCATACTTGGTGTCATCTGCACGTCTCACCTTAGCTGAAAAACGAAAAACAGGAAAATTACGTCATTGGACGCATACTGCATTCACTTGGTTACTTCTATTCAAAACATTTTGATTAAGGAGAAATACCGCTGTGTCCATTCATTCATAATCCTTCCAGTGCAGAATCTCACAAGTCACCTGGAAACGGTGCGGACTAGTTACATCACTGTGCAAAAGAGGAACATTTTAGAAAAACCTGTGTCATACCCTGCTTTTGAAAAACAACGTACCATTTTGCAAAAAAAATCTGGTACTCAACATCAACGTCTACAGTACTAATTATAATGAACAAAGCCGAAGCAAATCAACTTCACATATATTGAGTTTGATTGGCAATAAATCGATTGATTCTGTGGTAGTATTTACGACGGTTGGTGAATTTTGATGCATTCAGAAATTTACTGGGTATAAATTTAGAGTTTATTGATTTGCTTGAGGTACATCAAGCCCTTAGGTAATGATAATAATTTTTGTCACAGTTTTCCTTTTTAAAATTAGTTTTTCATTGTGCTATGGGTACCTGAGCGTCTATGATTCTGATTGCCAGGACGAAATACTCTGGGAAAATAAGCTTATAAGTAACAAATGAGAATATGATTCAGCGGAATATGAGAACCACATAAGATAAATAAGATTAATATTACCTATGTTTACTATCCGAATAATGCGATGAAAGCGGTTTTCACCGCCGAAATATTATTATAGTTGCACCTGTTGAACAAAGTCAAGAGACATTGTTTATTTCTTTGAAGGTTCCACGGAATAAGTTGTAAAAAGTGGCCCTTTACCGACGGCCGTCAAAGTCACCGAAAAAAAGAAATCCCAGTTCTCCTCAGTATAAGGGTTGTTTTCAAAGTCATTTGAGCGCACTCCGTTAAACAGCTGCAGTATTTCCACGATGGTGGTAAGAGAATACACTGTGAGCACAGAAACATTTTATCCACGTTAGGTTTACCATGGAAATAAGTATTCAGATTTATAGAACCATTTTCTATTTTAAATCACAATTTCTGATCCTTCTGTGGTTTTCTGTGCCCTATTCAGACAAGATACTGGATGTTTTGCGTACGTGGTTGGGATGAATTGAAGAAATGCTTGCCCAGCGCAATGTTTATTTCTATCTGTTTTTTTTAAATCTTGGTAATCAGGGGACCCACTTTTTCGGATGCCCATTGGTATGCTCTCTTGTGTTGGAACGTTGCTTGTGGAACGTGCAGACCCAGCGTATGATTTGATAACACAAAAAACTGTTCACGCTGGCATTTTGAAACACGCTTCTAATTGTTCTGTTGGAATACAATTGGACAAGTTATGCTTCTGCATACTACAAGTTCAAACCCTCATATTTATAAGGTCACCTGATTCTGACAAAATGTTCAACCTAAAAGCTTTTACCAATGAGGAATATGGATAAATGAAAAGGGATTATGCTTATCGTGACACGTGCTGGATGCAGCATTATATCTGATTTTGAGAGGCCTTTCAATCCTAACTCATCAATGCCACATGACGAAGAGCCACTTTTTTCGGCTGTTTAAATTACTGAATAACGGAAAGAATTCAGTGATTCGGTGTCAGCTAGCTGCACATTCAAACTAAACGCGCATTGTAATATTTATTTTGAGGAGACGATCCGATGGTTCGTTACAGTATGAAGTGGCACAATATGAATTATATTACCTCTGAAATATTCCACTTAGGTGAATTTTGTTCAACGTTTATTGATATTGATTTGTAACACAAGTCAGGATTTGGTAGCATTCTCAAGAATACCATACACAGAATATCTCTCAATATCACCGATTTGCTTAAGAATAATTCAAGTAGGATAAGCTTTACCTGCTTTATATTGTTTTCATTCATACATAGATTCGTTTTCAACCGGAATCCGTTATTACTCAAAACGTCATTTGCACTGAGTGTAATTGGCTTGATCGCTTCCTGTATGCTGTTGGTCGCGACGTATTTCCGTCGTTCCTTCTTGATGTTTTTTTATTTTTAGTGAACACATTCATAAAGATCACGCTAGTAATGAACGAGCTCGTTTACTGTACGCCTATTCTCGTTTCTAGTAGAACAAACCACATAGGTTTGAAACCCATACTTTACCAAACAAAGCCTGTATGTTCAAACCTTATTGGGGTTGAGCAACACGGCAAGATGAAATGTCGCAAGTCAGTGCCCGCATGTACCAACAACCATCTTTCTTTTGGTCTCTTCTCCAGTGATTCTGAATTTTCCGAAACTTCAATGAATCTGTTGAAAAACTTATGAGTTAAACTATAAAGCTGAGTCCACAAATACGTCGTACTTTACTCGCACTGCATCACTGGAGTGCCACATAAGCCCGATGAGCTGTGCAGAATTAGCAACAAACACCCGGAAATCACATCTATCATTTGCTGCAGGTCTGCTAAACTGCCTCAGGATGGCCTAGCAGAGTGTGAGACGAAAGAACACGGTTCCACTTCGTGGGTTACAATATGTAATTTTTCCTCCCCCACATCGGTGAGCAGGAACAATATACACTTCCTTTCCTAATCTTCTTCTGATTTTCGTAATACTTGTGTTGAGATCATTATACAAAGTTATATAGCTGGTTTTATGGATTTAAATTAAACAGTTTTACTGTTAGCGGTAATATTCTGAGTGTATCGGAATGCAATTGGAATTGTTGTTACACCTTTACCATGAAGTTTGTCCCTAAAGTGTATCAACCACTAGTCACCTTGTCAGAGAAGTGATATTTCTTCTCAATAAAACTGTTCCTGCCTGTTCGTTAGAAATGCTTAGTATTTTCCCCCAAGGTTTCTGTGGTGATTGCACCATCTGGTCTGTCGAACGTGTTATTTAAATTTCGCCAGCAACATATCGGTAAGAATCCTTCACACTTTGCTGACAAATGTGAGTAACACTGTCGTTAGATGCGTATAAGTTGTAGGTTGCTCTTCCCATATGATACTGTTTATTATTAGGGGAAAGTATTTATTAAAAATCACATTGTTGGTGTGGCTTTCCCAGTAAGATTTGAAAGCAAACAGGTTAGAAACCAAGATTATCAGTCCTAATGTATTACAATCATACTTCATGGTGGTGACCGCTTGGCTGGTGGAAGGTATATTGTCGGTTTAGCAAAGCTCTCGATGAGGCCAGCATATTGATCAATCTGTTCAGTCCACGAGAAGGAAATCAGTTTTGCAAGAAAGACGCTGCTGGTGTAGTTTCTTTTAGATAAGATCGCTTGCAATATAAGGTGATTCTGTTAAAAATGTGTATTCTCCTTCGGGAAGATTCGCATCATATAATGAATCAAAGACAGGACAGATCTTCAAAATTTATCGTTCATTCCATGAGATGCAAAATATTGCAAATTCAAGAAAGTAGATTGTAAATGAGAAAAAATTATGTCAGTTACACGACGTTGTCAGTAGAAAAACTGAGCCGAATTTGAACAGAATATCTAGAGTGAAGAAAATGTACTATATATCATTTAATTAGGTCAATAAATAAACCCGACAATTTTGCGAATAAGTTTCTTTATTGCCAGATCTAATGGCCAGATAAAGCACAGTGTACACCTTGAGGAACAACTCCGGGATATTGCAAAATCCTGATTATGTTTTTACGGAGGCAATGCCTACAGGATGGGGTAACCGTTGGTTTTTTTGAGTGAAGTTGTGAAAGGACATGAAATTCCCATGTTTTGGTAAAAACCACTTGTGAAGCAGAATTTTCGAACGCAACAATACGGAAGAGCGATTAAAGCATATATTCACTAAATGATAAGTGATCTTTGGAACAATACTCTCACATAAATGTTGCGTGGGATTCTGTTTCCCTCAGCTGTTTTATACACTTTTGAAGCCAGACCCCGCGAACCAAACGCATTGGATGTTACATACCTCCCATTTCCACCAATCATCTCACCTAAACATTTACCATTCAATTTCGCGTTTCAGTTTCACGGAGTTCTGGTCGTAACTAAATTATCTGGAAAAAAAATTAGTCGACATTCCAAATCTATCACTACTTAAATTGTTAAAGAAGCCAAGCTCTGTGGATTACTTGACTTATTGCTCTCTTAACATGAATTGCCTATTTGCTTAAAAATATGGAAATCATATGAATTCCACTTTGTGTAAGCCGTATCAAGGATCATGTAAATAGCCCGCGACACATGTGCAAGGTGTTGACGTGAGGCGAGTTGTTAGTAACTAACCATGACGGTCTGAAAGCTCATCCACGGTTTGCAATAAAACTAGATCGGCGTGAACTTCAAAGAAGCCACCTGGGGTATTCCTGAACTGCTGTGCAAATCGACTGAAAAATAGCTTGGTAGTCTATTCGGAATATCGATGAAGGTTAAGCGGCTATTTATAATCAGTATATAGTGGACGATGACCGGTCATGACTAGATTTGATCCCGGGGTCTGAACTGTTATGTTTTGCCTCAGTAAAATATCAGTAAATGACTTCAAAATAGCACGAAAGATGGCAATTCACTTGTATAAATGGGAACTGATGGGCACACAGTCAGTGAGCCTCACTCGTGATTCTTCGCCAAGTGTGAAACAGCTCCCTGCTCAGGATCATTCTATCCGATAGAGGCAAACGTACATTCTGTGGATGCTTTGTGACATGTGAACTCCGTATGCTACCAGCTGATATCAAGCCACGAAACTGAACACAAATGGGCTTTGGAATCCAGTTCAGAAAACCCAAATTGACTGATAATTTTTGATTATTTCTTGTGCCCAAGGCTAGGTGTAAAGTAGGTTGGGGTTGGTTTTCTTTGTTTCCAAAAGGCACAGTACATCAATATTAAATGAGCAATTGCTAACAGCTAACGATAAGTGCAAATATTTCAGTGTAAACTCCAACGGTTCGCATGGAGAAATCTGCTGACAATAAATGATCCACAGCACGAGTACCAAGAGGGAGGTTTCCCCATCGGATGAACACTATTTCAAGTAGTGTTTTCTTCCTTCCATTGCAAACTATGGCTTCGTGGTAGGCAGCTTTCTTAGTACCATCAAATTTGAATTACCATTCTTTTTGCTGGGAGAAGAAAAGCATATAACCACATTGTTTATTATCTGTTGGTAACAGTGAATTGAGTAAGGCGTACTTTTGGAAACAATGGTTTTCAACTTTTCCCTCTCGGGTAGAAGTGTACCATTTAATCTCGATGAGCGGATCAAAATTTCACCGTTGCTGAGCTACTGGAAAAAATAAGGCCGGTAATGTTGATCAGAAAAAATTACTTATCCGCTCACACATCATGTGATTTACCAGGTAATTTATCATAAGAAGGGGAGTATCTTTGATCTAAATCTGCTTACAATCTGCTTTCTCTTCATAATACTGTAACTTTCAGATCACATTGGAAAAAATATCGCTCGAACTCACACTTTGTGCATCGGCAACAAGGATCCTTAGACAGAAAATGTAATGTCAAGTAAGTGATGTCCCTAAAACATTTAATTACTCTTCCGGAATGGTGCTTTGTCATAGGAAATGCAGAAAGTTCTTACTACACCAACTCATGCTAACGTTGCACTCAGATCTTGGGGCGGCAAAAAACCGCTAAAAAGGCACCGTATCGTGTTAAGGAAGAGTGAGAGACTTCCATTTACTTAGGGTGTGGATAACACGCGTAAATGAAGGAACATATTAGGCCATCGAACGATTTTTATACGTTGCCGTGTGAAATGACTGATTCTATTCGTACACTGTCGAATCCAAACAACAAAGAAAAAAACGTGTCTTGTAATTTTTTCATTTTAATGAGATAAATATACGTTGTGGAAGTAGATACATGCTGAATGCTCATATAACGCATTCAACAAACGTAATACTGGGTCTGGAAGCCAGGATAAAAACCTTGGTAAAAGGCCCCAAAGCTCTGTATCGGAGCTGACGCACATGCTTCAACCTGTGTTGTCATTATGCAGCTCAATTGAAATTGCGAGTTGAGCCTTTGGGTGTCTATTGATACGAGTGTAGGCAACCACGGGTGCGGACCTGACAGTGTGAAATCACCTCGAACTCTAGTGCAGCCGGGAACGCAAATTTGCCTGTTCGATTACAGGTGATTGCCAGTGTTTTGTGTGTAGTTTTACCTCAACGATGCACAGGCGCTCGCAAGTAGCTCCAACCATTACAGGGGTATTGTATAAAAACCACAGAACTGAAAGTGACGGACCTTATTGAAATGAAAAGGAATAACATTGCAGTCGCATCGGATGGCGCATCTACAGACGGCTTATTTTCGTCCAGTAAATATCTTTGCAGCTTTATCCATTTTGTGCTTATTTTGAATGAAGGGGCAAACCAAAGCTCAGTATAGCCGCGATCGGGAACAGCAGAATTTTTTGTCGCACGCACATGCCTGTAGCCAGCAATTTTTTACGAACGCTCAACAATCAGACTGACCTCCACTACTGCTCCTAGCTTATGCACAGCCACACGGATGAGCAATCTATCATTAGCTTGCAAACGAATTCCGGTAAACCCGTGGTCCTTGTAAGTGTGAGGCGCTTAGGCATCAGGTGAACTGCATTTCTTTACCACACGGAACTGAATACGCTATTCATGATTCCTCTCATCTGCACATGGACTTACGCATCTCGGTTGCAACGTCTGCGGTAAGCCGACCCTGATGGTCAATAATGGGGTGCAGTCTACTGTCCATCCAATAACTTCGCAATAGTCCATATCGGTGGAATTCCAATTTTTACCACTGAGGTCATTTGCAGTATCCGAAATTATAACAACCCTCATGCATTTAAGATGCTACGCAATGCAGTGTAACCGTGATTAGAGGGTCAATAACTACTTTTGGCTGTGAGGATAACCTTGCAAATGCACCAAAAAGTGTACCAAGATGCGTACCACTCAACCACAGAAAGCCGAACGCAGCATTGGATTAAGTACTTCAGTGTATACTGAGGCTTCGGCAAAAGTGAAAATATTTGGATGCTTAAGCCAAAAAATGTCATGAACGTGTGAGTGTTGACCTATGTGTATATGTGTTTGACATCGATGGACCAAGGGCAACTGCTGCATCCAAAATTCAGAAAGCAGCACGGAAACACGGATGCACCGAAGGACGTGTATTCAGGAGCGCAGAAAAGTACAAACGAAAGTAAGCAAACGCGCAGTCAAACGGGTTAGTACGGGTTGTGTGCAAGCAAAAATCCCAAGCCGCTTACTACTTGGCACGATCTGATTTGTCAAGCAGCGCAGGATGTATACAAATGACTTCAACTACTACTATTTATACAGTACTGCAGACGTATGTGCATGCTACCAGGGATATTGATCAAGTGTCCACAATGTGGTGTGCTGATCATTGACAACATGGTATAAGACCGGGTCCTGCGAAAAGCACAGTGATATACCGTATGCCCGCTTCAGCCAATAAGGAAACACTCCATCCCTTCCCCGGGCTTGTAAATGACTATCACAATTTTGTGCCACAGATGTATGAGCTAAGAGCTTTTTTGAACCAACTGCTGACACCAAACTCTGAATGGCACTGGTCACTGGCAGGTCTAAACGCATTTGTCGCCGTCAAACTTGCTCTCACGTCCGACTTACTCCTCACTAACTATGATCACAATTTGCGCTTGATTGTAGCCCTTGCACCAATGCAGACGTTAAGTCGTATACCGTGTCCCTCGATCTCTCACAGTGGCAGAATAGCATCACAGTCTATTTGACAAAACGACGTACGCTAAGTTTTGCTCTCAAAGTGTTTCATAAGATGCTACACGGATGAAAAAATCACATTGTTTACTGATCACAAGAATTTATTATCCATCTTTGGCACACTAACAGGGGTATGTTTGCGTTATGCAAATCGCTGGAAGGGTTGGGCCACATTGTTGCTCGCTTATGACTTTGAGTTATGCGCCATATGAGCAACACGTTTTGGGCACTACGACGCTCTCTCCAGACTAATAGCTGATATGGTAGTCAACTTCCTGATGAGGACCATATGATTGCATCGATCGCCGTTGATTCTGATGTTCATTATGTTTCCAAAGATTCCCAGCGCGGTCTATCAGTCATCGCTGAAACTAAGAAGTACAGACAGTTGCAGAAAGTTTAGCTTTATTGTACAACGGGTTAACCCAGCAATTATATCAACAGGGCTCATCAAAGGTTCCTCAAGAGGAGGTTTGTCTCATCTATTGAAAAAGGATGTCACATATTCGGCTGATCAAGTCGTAGTGCCCCAGACATTGCAGTCAACGGTGTGGAAACAATTCCAACATGGTCACCTTGTTATCAGTCGCATAGAGGCCCTCTCTCGGAGTTATGCATTTTGACCCTCTTTGGATCAACACGTTGAACACGAGGTGAAATCTTGTGTCAACTGTTCAGTGGGGGGTAAACTACCACCTGAGACTGAATCCCAACCATGACAGCCTCCAGCGATCACCTGGCGTTCACATTGATTTCTCTGGGCCCATTGACGGCATGTATTACTCAATCATTGTCGATGCCTACTACAAAGGGCCCGAAGTTGTTCCTATGAGTGTCATACTCGCAAGCTCTGTAAATGCTCAATTCAGTATGCCGGAATTTTTCGTCTCTGAGATTGGCCCATCATTTACATATTTACAGTTTGCAGTGTTTTGTGCTTCAAAGGCATTCGCCAGTGTATAACCCACAATCGAATGGCCAGGTAGAACAGTTAGTTGACACGTTCGAACGCGCACTGATCAAGTCACAAGGGGAGGGGAAACTAAAGCAGTCAATCGATGCTTTCTTCCTCAATTCCGGGCTCAACTACCTCAGAGCTGAAGTCTTGCCGCCGCCGATGTCCGCCCATGCTCATCAGGTTGAACATGACTGGCAGGCCTTCGTGTCGTTTACTTATGCTTCATCTATTCATATGTTGTTATCGATTTTACACTCATCGCTCTTCCTTGTAAAACCGCTTTGCAAAGAAATATAATCACACTGTTCTAGTCCAGAGGCTTGTGTTCCCTTCTTGTCTGGGTTATCGAGCTAGGGCTGACGGTTATAAAAATATGGGTAGCACCATTTGCATGTCATTGTTTGCCCTGATGAACAAATTACGTCACATGGTCGCAAAATGTTCAGTATCGAAGCAGTTATTTTCATCTCCCATAAATTCCACATACTGGTGAATTTTGATGAGCGATTTTGTTATTTTCCATTCATCTTTCACTAACCTTCAGTTATTTTTCCTTTGCTGCCAAAAGACTTGGTTTTCTAACAGCTGTAAAATATATACGTTTATATGTTGCTGATTCACATACACGTATTTTATCACCTTTTCAAAGCGTTCAGCTTCCAGAGGTAAGCGTGAACATCTGAAATTCAGAGAAATATACCAAATCTTCTACCGATAATAATGAATTCGTGTGGTAGTAGAGCCACTCGAAAGAATCTTCTCTGTCACACACTTTTGCGACCCCTAAATCATATTTTCGAGATTTTTGCGACCTATGTGAATACACTTCTTAACTGGACGAAAACGTTGGTGAACCAAGAACTATCGCTTATCAGACGGTCGATGTCATAATTCCTTGACAATGTCATTGGTAAAATGCCCCTCAGCAGTAATATATATATATATATATTTATATATATATATATATATATCCTGGGATTATAAAGCAAAACAGTTCGGAAGGGAAAAAATATTATTCAGATGTATTGAGGTTAGCTGGTTTCGAAACTCAGTTCACAAGTTTATTATTTCAGTTGAAAATATCGACTGAATGCTTACCGAAATGCAGTGCGACTTTTCCAGGCACTACATGTTACTTCTATGAAACGACAGTAATCTTCTTGTCACCCGAAGTGCCATCGGTAAAACCTCCCAATCACTACCTTACTAGTTTCATTCGAAATTTCACTTGTTTTATGCAGCACGATTTGACAGAAGATACCCTATCACTGAAAATTCATTCGCGAACTTCAGCACATCCGTTTTGATCTAAACACATTTTGGGTATACATGAAGCAGTCATGCTTATAAATAAAGGCGATTTCTGTGTTTGTTATAGGGTTAGGAATTGACTGTGTACAAGGAGGAAGTTGTAGAAAATGTGTATCAAACACACCCTCGGATTCGATCCATATTTCCATATACTGTTTAAAGTTCGATCACAGAATCATTTCTATAGATCCAACTTGCATACTTTTATTATTGCTTGAAATAGTTTTGATATGAACAGTATGGCATCGTATATGGTTGACTGAAAAAAAATCTCGGACAGCTCACGAACGGTTTCAGGGCTGTTGTCTCTCACCAGGTATAAGTGCTCGGTACACTTTCACCCAATCATCCTTATGCTTGAGCACTCCACAGTTTGTTTACAGCTGGATTCTCATTTGAACCGAATGGAGCGTGCATGGTATGGGAGTCAATTTTTAGGATCACACGGTAATTCCTCCACAGTGACTTCGTCGGTTAACATGGTTAACCTTCAAAACGAATTAACTATGGAAGAACCACAGTAGGAATATAAAAATTGGACTCTCCGTCGATGCACTCTACATTCGGTTCAACTGAGATTACACCTGTATTGATTGAATTAAGTAACATATATATTCACGTAGGTGCAGAACACTTAAATTCCAATTCAAAAATCAAACGTAATACGTGTATTATTGGGACTGATAGACACCGGTTTCTGATAAACACAGATGCTCAAGCAGGGCAAATTTGAGGAAGAATCATACAATTTTATCTGTACGGTGAGGACAAAAATATGTGCACACCCTGAGGAGGTCGAACTTCTCAACTTACCACTAAAAGTTGTGTTAGTAGGCAAAACGAATAAGATACCTCAAAGTTAGTTATTTCATCAATTTTCCGTCAGGATAGTTGTTGGGTCGGTATTTTATGGGTGCCTGAAGGCGTGTGTGCATGGATGAGCTGAATACAGCCTACAGACTGAGGTGAGATATTCCTGGGGATAGCCGGGTGAACCCAGTTCTTGGAAGAGTTCGGTGCACTGGGAAGAATGAGTGCTGTGAGCTGGAGACCAATTTTTGTTGAAAAATGATGTGTGCCATGAGGTAGAGACTGATGCGACTGCTTCGCTCAAATGGACGAGGTCATTGGAGCGCACGATGTAGTGCGTAAATTGAGCTTTTACTATGCCCGCCACCGCGGGTTGTGCTGAATGCTTGATCACATTCGGTGTTGATAATCTTAACCTATCGTAATTTACGTCGTCATATGATACGAAACAATTTTGATCATTTTTTCGAAAAGTGGGATCGATGCATTATGGTAGAGATTTCTTGAGTGTCTGTGTGAGTTTAGTGCTGGATGGGGGTTCAGCAATGGCCACCTTTCGTAAGAGAAAACCCGGTGTAAGTCTGGACCTTTCTCTCGTCCTAGCGAGACTGAGTATACATACATCATCTAACTAAGCAACGTGCGTAGTGCCGAAATATCATCTTCTCTGGCAATAAAATGTCCCTATTCATATGTCTCCTTAAACTAATACTTTACCGTCCTCTTTTATCTATTAGTCACTTGTTAGTAGTGCTAGTCTATTCAGAAGTACCTGATGGCAACGTACCATCTATGTTGCATTACAGAAACTGTCCACTGGCAGATTAAAATCACCGCATCAAAAGACTAGGTTTAGGCTGGAGGAGTGGTCTGGTTCTATGTGGTGAAAAAGCTACTCTCAAAATGTGGACAGAACATTGTTTTTTCCACTTCACCTAGGAGGAAAATGTGACGAAGTAAGAGCCTATGAGGGATATTTCGAAAAGATATTTTCAAATTGAATTGATCGGAAAATCATCCAGAACATGATGTTCAAAGAAGGTATCAAAAATGTGGTCACAATTTATTCTCCAGAGTTTTCCGCAGTCACATCGCCACATAATCCACTACGCTGGTGACGTTATACTTGTTTATTTCTTTCTCCGATAAAGGTTCTAGTTTTACCTTCAGTGGTCAGGGGTAGTCAAACGGTTAAATAATCTCTTGAGAAAAAAGCATTCTTCGATTCCGTTCAAATCTGCTCTACTAGATGGTGACTGCGAGAATTGGACCTTGAAATTAGGCATATGTTTACAAGTCTCACAGTTGATAGTTAGTGAACCGATCAGTCTGCATGTCTTTATATACAAACCCTCTGTGAAACAAAATATCCTGAAAAAAAAGATTTCTTACCCAGGTGACCTTCTTCCGTGTAATTTCACGACGTTTTTAATTTCTAGAGGGAACGTTTTCCATCATTCGAGGTGTCCTAATGCACAATCACTCTGAACTTTTTACTGGGATGGCTTTTGTGTGATTTATCCGAATACTGGTGCTATTATTCTCGAAGCATGATACCTCAAAATTATTCAAAAACGCGGATATTAAACCTGATCCTAATATAACCTAGGACGATTAAAGTAGTCCTGATGACAAGTTTATCCATACTTCTACGCCCTTGCTAGATTTTGCTTACGTTACTCAAAATCGTTTGCCCTGACAACGAAAGTCAGACACATTCAAATACCCGTAGCACAGTGAAGAATCAACGTAAATAAGATGAAATGATATATGACTTATATCCTTTACCTAATGGGCTGAATAACCACATGCATTTTACAAAGCTCGAACTTATAACTGAAGAACATTTCGTATGCATCACAGTCGACATTTCTAGCATATTCAAGTCATTCTGGGATCCAAAGTCTAGATAAAAGACAGCGTTTCGTAATGTTTTCAATAAAAACCCTTCATCTTCCAAGTAAAAGGGTTTTCGAATAATAGCAATAATTTTTCCTCGACGGGGTTCAATGTTTATAGGACTAGAACGTTTTAACCGATTTTTCCAGTCAAAATGTTATTCTCTCACGTGAGGACTGAGACAGCCGATTTCTACGAATTACCTTGGTGTATTTATTTTTAGATTTAATTTGTGATTACTGGTTATGGTAAAACCCAAACTCATTCGCATTGTCTTAAGGATGCATTTCATATATGGACTCCCTTGTATCAGCCTTCACGTAGTCAAACTTGTGGAACGATGCTTCATCAACTCATGAGAAAATCGTTTGACTAACGATTCCTGAATCTCTGAGGCTTGTTTATCGAAATAACGCTAAAAGACTAACTTCACACAAGGAAAGCAAAACAAAATATTGATCAAAATATAGTGGGATATTTTATGGGAACGACGTGACTAAAACGTAGGATAGGTTTGACGTCAAAACTTAGAAAATGTGCTTTTGAACCCTCATGACACCACTGTTATGCGGGACGTAGATTGTACTTCACAGAATTTTTTCACAAGCAAAATGAAATTTGTAATGCAACTGAAAACCTCCTTTCCTTTCTGATTGGGTTGCTAATGTGCACAATTCACTATGTCCAACTAGCTTCAGTCAAGTCGTTTGTTTGTGCAGACTGTTGCATTTATAAGTTAAACCAACTTCGCTGTTTTGGAAATGTGTTAGCGCTGTTCCCTTTATCGCAGTAGAACAAAAATATAGCGGCATATATGTAAGTTGTATGAGGTCAGACTAACAGAATACAATGCATCATATGGTGATAGAGCCCAACGCATCGTTTAGTGGAGATGTTCAATAAACCATTTGGGGACGGTTCAGATGGCTCGGTTGCCAGTTGTTCGACTCCCACTCGCCCACTAGGGGCTAAAGCCCAAATGGGGGCACGATAAACGTGTACTGCTGATGGTTCCTAAACAAGGATAAGACATCTGTGCAGCTCCTCCAAGGCTTTCAGTTGTTAGATGAGCGTGAATACTGCGTGATCAATCGTATTCTTGAAACTATACTCGAAGTCATATTCACATTCTTGTTCTCATTTACTCTTAGAAGTATAGCTCTCACTTATTATTGATTGCCACTCAAAGTGAAATCCTTGGTGCGCAAGAGATGAGTTTCAGTGGTGAAGTACAACCTGTTCCTTCTTTTTTAGAAGATGCAGCTAACGGGTACTCGGAAGAAAACATTTGAACGTGATCTTTCACCCGTTCACCTAGTAACAAAATATTTTTGCTAGATTTTGAAGGATGACATTCATTCATTTAAAGGAATTTAATTTGTTTGCCTACACCTTGGTTTCAACAGGTGATCGCTATTCTCTACGCAAAAAAATCCATTCACAATTTACACAGTAACGGATTCTTAAAGCAATGATCAATAACCTGTACACTCGTTTTTCTTAATCACACTGCAACTCATTTCTTCTTGGTATGTGCTATCTCATGAAATAAACGATGTTCATTTTAGGAAGAAACTGCCGCATTTGTTGAAAGAAAAGAGTTTATGCAAATGTGCCTCCATGCCCATCCCAACGACCCTCTGCTAATACCAGTCTCTCCCATGTTTGCCCAAATAGATTTGACCGTCGCAGCCCGCCGATTTCCTCTCATTACATTCAATGACCATTTGTTTCTTTGACCAGTGACCCTCCCCACTGCAAGCACACCGAAAAATGTGCGCATCAGTAGTTTAAACTTTTGACATTCCTTACATAATAATCACAGATATGGAAAACCAGTTTCACTCAGATGTCTTCTGTTATTTCAACTCCTCGTTATTTAAGTGTCTGCCTGTCTGAATGTTTTTTTAGTAGCACACAACACATGCTGCACGGAAATATTAGGGTAGTTTAGCTTGAAGCAGTGCAGCTCTTCAACGTAGAAACAAAACGAAGAAGATTACACCAAATGTTTCTTTTTGATTGACGTAATTTATCAGAGGATATATACCACGAGTCTCTGAAACTTCGGTGGGCCATCAACGTCCAGTTATTGAAAATTCAGAGTTTATTCACATAAAATCTTTGAAGATCATCCGGTAAGATATTTTTTCGCATTAAGTTTCTGCACTCTTTCCGTAAAACTGCATGTATCAGTTGGATTTCGGTGAGCGTAGACATACGACGGTGGAATTATATATTGCGTGGTGAAATAAGTAGAGCTACGGCACAAAAATATAATTTGTAATAGTTCCTATCTATAACAAAATAGTTTGAAATATTACTGATTTCAGTATCATCGATTATGTGATTTTAAGCATGTGTCCGAATCACTGGTAATGTTGCTAAGGATATTGCGCTGCTTCTGCATCTGGCTTATTATTGAGTTGCAACAAATGGTGATTATTGTGTCCTTGTTAGGAAGTCACACGAAAGAGCTGGGAAAATAGTCTAACAGATGATTTAAATGCAGGTTAGATATTTTGGTGACATCTCTTGGGTAATAAGAAGGTGAAAATTGTATCATATGAACGTTATTTGATCGTGACCCAAATTCACAGAGTTCACCCGGGTTGCGTCTCCTCTGTTAGTTTGCCTAAACGCCTAAAAGAACGAGTCATTCGGTAGCAAATTCGGGCTGGATGAAATACAGTAATCGCTTCTGTCGTGCGGCCTGTCACCACGACTGGCCTTTCGGGACCAAATGTGGTTATCCGCTCCAAGTATCCGAGTCTGGTTGCAGGTTTTCCCTAATAGAGCAATGGGATTTTGAGTTCATGGGGTATAGCCCCTCAGTGTAACTCGAGCTCGGGCATATAATCATTGAAAAAGGTTTTATTTACTTACTCCACATTTCTGCTTTCATTATTTTGAAAAATGGAAAACGGTTTGCATTACTTTGCAACTTCCGTTATTGTGACATAAAATATATACTTCTTATTGTAGTGCTCGTACATCCTATACGGTACTTTTCTCTCTTGTCCATCTACTGAATTATTGGATATATAAAAGAAAGCTTCCTCCTCGCGACCCTAACAGGCCTATTGGGTCACGTTGCTGTGTTTCTCATCCCACAGTACCGGATCTATTTGTTAAAGGATCTTTTGAAAAACGGGCTACACGAGGAAATACAAAGCCCTCGTAGGTACATGCGTGAACTAAAAGAATGCCGTGTTTTCAGGTAAATGTTAGTTACTGTTTCTAGGATTAGCCAAGAGATTGTTCTCTATTTATTTGCGAAATGATGGCTTTAAAACTTAAGAGCCAAGACAATCAACATTCTTACTTTGTTTTGTTGTTAATTATAGCTTACCATCTAAGCAGCCAAACGATTTATTACATATTGATATAGTAGTTCCGTGTTTCTAAATAAAGGGATTAAAATGTTTCCGAAACATGAATAGTATAACTGAAGTATTATATAATTTACTGAGTTCACAAAAAAACATGACACAGCCTAGTGACAGTGAGGAGAAACTACGATGAATAGTGCAAGATTGTACATTGTAGACGGGATAATAACTAGAGTTACTCAAAAATTGCATTAATTCCAAATGCATGGAGAAGGTGTATATAACTTTAAACCGGCAAAAATTGGTAATGAGTTTAATGTCGGAATACATCTGAGGAAAAAGAATCACAGTATAAAGTTTTACGGAACGGGGCCTTGGTAACCATGAATAAATGTCTTCTGGCAGTTGAGAAAGATGCCGAATGGAACCCATCGGAGAAAACTAAATGCAAAAGGTTGCGTCTACTGGTTTCTTATAGAATAAAAGTAACTTCGTTGACTACCCGTCTGCAAATTACTTTCCAAACCTTGTATGACGCAAGAAGTTGTTCCTTCCTAAACACGGTTTTCTATTTATGTAAAGTTTCTGAACGATTTCCAATGCAGAATGGGATGAAGAACGCTCCCCGCTCACCCTTTTTGAAGTGAAAGAATTGTTTTACCCAGTTACTTCTACTAACTAAGAAAAAAACACTGATGGCATTAGGAACCGGAACGACATGGATAGTGGAAGATCTATTCTCTTTTTCACATTTTGAAGCCCCTGCCCCATGCCATTCCAAAAAGTCACAAACTGATATTTAGCCATGATATTGGTGATGCGTTGCAAACTTCAAATGCTGTTGTTAACGTCTATTTGAAGGATTTTTTCAGTTACAGTACCAAATTTGTCGCATAAGCTCATCAATAAGGTTTCACCTGCATTATTGTGATCTGGGTACAGTTTTTATTGACATAGTTATTACAAATCGATGGTATTTCAAAATATAGTTCCGTCTAACCAAACATGCTTATTAGGCTTGTGAATGCTGGAGATCAAATGGCCGTGCATAACTTCACATACAATAAAGGTATTTTACATTTGGACTTTAATCACCTCAGCCGGTGGATCAGAACCAACTTTGCTTGATTAGTGAAGTTTTGTGAGTATTGTTGCATATTTATATGAGACCCAGTTAACCGATCACGGTAGATAGCGTTGGAATAATATCCCGCCTGTCCCGAAGGCTTTGTTAGTAGTTCATTCACCGAGTTGCTGATGAATGTTAACGGTTTTGGTACCGTAAAGCTCAATCAGTATCTTTCAATACACGTCCAACCAGAATCGTGTAGTTTTCAAAAATATGTTTGCAACTCTTTAGTTTACGAGACACTTTTCCCTCAAGTTGTTTTGTGGCGAAGATTTCAATCAGTACATTCTCTAAATCCTAACTCTTGGTCATGAATAAATGAATACACTCCTACTAGCAAGAGGAACAACTCGATTAGCATGATGTACAGTTCCATTGGCCAAGAGACTCCCGGGAAGCTTATCTGTTTTCTAACCTCACGAAATGTAAGTATAGTACCGCTTTTTTTAATTTGAAAGTCAAAAGCAACTCGATCTAAACTCTAATAAATAAACAATGTTGATTCTGGTTGCATGAGAACTCTCGTGAAAAATTCATATGAAAAAGCTAACTTTTCCCGACGAACTTTTTCAGATTTCTAATTCAAATGCATGAATACTTTGAATGGGGTATGCAAAAATGGGGACTTCCATAAAATGTCAACTATCATCTTATCGACCACCGTTTTGGTTGCAGATATGTCGTAAGTAAAATGTCACAATCGAGTGGTGTATTCACGGCTTCCATCGGTAATCGGTGGGCAGATTTGATGAATAGCAGAAAATACGTCACGGTTCAAGAATGTAGTCCCGTTGTGTGAATGGCTTGCTATAGGCAGGGGTTCACAAGAATAGACGACACTTGTGCTGGTACTCTATTTGATTGGCAAAAATGGCCTGGTTTGGGACTGTTGTAGGATGCTGGAACAAACAAAATTATGGAATTTTGGAGTTTCAAAAACATTCCAGTTTCATAATGTTTTTTACCATACGGGAGTATTCACTGTTCACTGTCACTGGAATGTAAGAAAAACATGCGAAGTTTGCAGTTGGTGTCTACGCAGGGAGAAATAACTAAGCGCGGGAAGGGTGTATCAAGAAAACAAACTCCGAAAAACGTATAATCTTTTACTGAACTATTGTTCAATGATGGTGGCAACGGCATGTGTTTAGTGTGTAATTGCATTGTCTCACCAACAGCAATTCATCGTATTCTTTACTTGGGAGCTCACTCGTTTCATAGGTAAAACAGCAGTATACTGAGGCCGGTAATGACTTCTGAACAAAAATGTCTTGCTACTTGTTTTGTCTGATTTAGTTGATCACATGGGTAAACAGCGATAAACGCGCTCAAACAAAGGGTTCCAAATAACAGGTAGGTACATGCACACAATAGCGTGTATATGTTTGAAGAACACACAGAAGAGGACACTCGGAAGAACACTCCCAAGTGGCTGACCGGTCTCAAAGCTGTTTTGAAAAAGCCTTTCGTGGTCACGGATGTCAAGTATTATCACATCAAAACCGGAATAAGCAGTCTATTCTCGAAAGAAAATTGTTTGTTTAACATAGGCTGAAAGTTGGCCTAACACTGCGGGGTCATCGTGAGATAAGTGATATTCATAGTAGTTTTTCAATTCTATATTTCTTATATTCTGGTAATACTTGATTTGACATGAATAAATGAAATGATAAGAGCCACACTGTCAGAAAGGTCATTTGCAAACAGTTTTTGCTTCCTGCGACCACATGATATATGAATACTGATTCAGAGGAGGACGATGCATTCTATCACCAACATTAGCCAATATACAACCAAAATATTCACCTTTCTATTAAGACAGCTTAAGAGTGACGCACATTTTAGTATATCTAACGTTTATTCTAACATTTGGACTCCAATAAACACAGTAGTAACATCTCAACTCCATTGAATCTTGACCAAATCCCAAGAAAGTGAACAGAGGTCGCAACAACTATGCGCCGTCCTTGTTGCAGTCAAGACTTTGATGGTGAATAAAGATTCGCCTTCAAATTACGGTACAATGTTGGGTCAAGTCAGAGCACGCATATGATACGGTGAACACGGGCACCAGGTGCATCTGTTGGACGATACGCTGAAACATCGACAGGTGGGTGGATATGTATTATTGCTCCTGCCACACAGTCGTAGGAATAAGATTCATAAGTAGAAAAAGTAAAAGGCTGCATGTGCACATTAAGAGAGAAGGACTGACCAACTTAGATCTACTGTATTTTTTTCTACCGCCTGCAACAGCATTGATGTCTTGTTGGAATGGACTAACCACTCTGTATTTCTCGGAGACAGACCGACAGAAGAGCCTCTAATAATCCAGCAGTAAAATGGTCGAGACAACTTTTACACAATTAGCTGTCATCAAGCTGTTCCATTGTCCCCTGTCTGATTGTGGTAACTATTGATTTATGTACCGTATTTTTGAGGTAAACAGGCAATAATGATCCGATCGGATTGTATTATAGGAATGGAAAAGAATTCCGCTGATCCCGTCAAATGTATTGGAAGGCATTTGTGAATGCTTCCTGTAAATCGGGCTTTCGGGAATTGAGACGAAATTCGGGCAATCACGAATCACTCAAAATTAGAATTCAGCGAAACTGCTGGATCGTATATCTTCTTGACCATCCCAATAAGTATCGGCTCAAGTGCTCGAAGTTTACTCTCTTGCCGAAAAGAGGAAGAGCTAGTTACAATGATTGGTTCAGTTTATCGATATGGCAATGCACGTTTTTCAAAAAACAGTTTATTACAGTCTCCGTTGCAAATAAAGACCGAGTAATGCCTAAAGACATAAAAAGATAGCATTCACATACTTTGAATGCTAACCAATTTATCTGTGGTGACTGTTCTCCTACCTCTAATTCGTGATATTAAACTGTGCATTTTTGGCTCGCCCGTGTGTGGTCCAATGATAGTCTGCATGCAAAGGAGGACTTCAATTAGGGATTGTGGAATACAGAAGGTTCACAAATCCTTTTTCTGGTTTGCATTGGAAGTAGACCAAAAAACATGATTCACACTGTGTGCAGACCCATTCCGATTATCTGAGCTTACCTGATTTTATTCCGCAATTCGAAAACAGCTGAAAGGTTTCATCGTGTGTCAAAAAAAACGTGTTGAGTTACTTTATGCAATAGGGAAACCTGTTTTTACTAAGACATAGCTTGCTATTTAAACATCGAAATAAAACTACCGTGGATTCTTTTTGATTTGGTCGTTGCTACCAAATAGTTCAAGAACCGGTTATTATATTCGTAACGTGATAGTAAGTATGCTCCATGTACATCATCCTTTTATGAAAAAAATTGCTCAGAATTACGACAATCCGTGTTCATAATGTGCACATAATTGTTTCACCAGACAATGATTTCTGCCCTCGAACTGTACCAACTTTCTCATAATTCGTAAATTGAACTACTACGCCATGAAAAAATAGCCTACAGGTCTGCAGTTACCGTGTATAACCTCGATGACGGAAGGTGGAACTAATTCACCTCTTGGCTCATGTGAATACAATTCTCAAATGCACATCAAGGATGCAGTGGAGTAGGTTGAAATTAATAACGCTGTTGTATATCGTCCCTTACTGGGGTGGTTTCCATGAATACTCTGGTGACAGTGCTGAAGTATGTTGAGAACACCACGGATACGGACTAGCGAAAGGCCGGCCTAACTAGTTTATGTAAATAGCTTAGCTGTTTCTACACATAATCGTCCATGAAATAAAATATTAAAAAAATTCCTTTGCGTATTGCATATCGAACAGTCGAAGTTTGAGGGCAGGAATCGGACTGGGAACGTTTCGTCTGTCGAACAGGTAATCCACCAACAAAAACATCGCAGTGCGGACGAATGGATGTGAAGAAAACAAGTGACGAGTCGATGATGGGGGAACGACGAGTGTCGCAGGTTTGCTTTCGACACTAAGTGGATTTCCCAGTTCAGAAGATTGAGTCTCCTAGTGCCAATAATCCATGCTATGGATAAAAATGTTATTGTCACTCATTATATCTTGTTGATGATCTATGAACATATACTTCGTCTCTTTCCGGTCAATCGACATAGAGCTATTGTCTATGTATTTCGATTTCACAATATTTTATGACAAAAGCTTGTGGCTGAGAACTCACTGCAGATGAAAAATACTAAGTATTCTATATGTCAGCAGTAAACTAATGCCTAATGATTTCGAAACATTCAAGCACTCAGTTGCCCACTAAAATTAAATATCGATGTGATATTTGTTCTACCGTAATTTCCGACACGTCATTATTTCAAAACCGATAACAGCCACTTCTAGCATCTATACAAGCTTCCATACGTACACTCACACTGATCACCCGAGTTTTAAGTTAGTATGCAAAGGGTTAATATGACACAGGGATTTCGTGGGCTTCTGAAGACCAACGGCTGCTGCATTCATCTCATGCGCGTATGTGGGTAGCGGTATGCTCGTTTGACTCACTCGAAGATACCGTGTCTCCATTCGAAGCTGTCGAGCACTTTTGGCAGTCACAGAGAACGACATCTGAAAAAATTAAACTCGCTGATTCGGATCAGCCCGGAAGGGAGTGAGGTAACGCGGTGGTAACACACACACAACTTGAAGATCAAAAGGGCCGGGTTCAAACAGTGAAGGCAGCGGAAGATGTGCACCACTGATTCTCCCTGACAAGAGCGAACCTGAAGCCTGGTGCTTCGGAGTGCAGGAATGATTGGATGACCTGCGGTTTCTGCGTGATTGGAAGGGTGCAAAGGACAGTCGGCCAATAAAGCAACCATATTACCACGTTCAAACACACTTCATGAAAAACATATACATAAAATGAAAGGCGTATCAACCAGTGAACATGTGTCGCTCCGTCCTAGTTAAAATCGATTTATTTATCTCAAACTATACTACAAAATAAATGAGAGTTCCACCCCGGATGCACACTGCTGAAGTATGTGTTGTGCCATAATTAGAAACAAAATAGAAACTGACATACTAGACTGAAATAAAAACGCCGGTGGGCGGAAGAACAAAAAGCCAGTTTCCGCTAATTGCTGGATGGAATCTATCTGTCAGTCAAAATTCACCCTTTTTTTCTTACTTCCAAGTGGAAGAACTTAAGCAACTTATCACTGTCTAATCTTGCAATGGTTTATTCAGCTCTGGCGGTGCATGCGTTTGTCTGCAGAATTGATCAAGTAGTGTTATCCAATTTGCTTTACAACCATTAGTCCTATTTGGAAAAGTGAGTGTTGAAAATGGAGTATATTTTCAAAGATGACAACAGTGTTTCAAACGTTCATTGCAGTACACATCAAGGCCAATTACAACCTAAATGAGGGCAAATAGTATCATTTAGTACAAACGAAAATTCAAAATTCAAGGATTCAGATCATAAATAGAACGTAAGCATGAAACGACTACAACGTTGTCGGTGATAAAGAATCTTTTCTAGGGAATGGAACTCACTACACTTGTTGGCGTTATTTAAACAGTTGCACCTCAAATGTCAACAGCAACTGAAATCGAACGGTTATCAACAGACGTTTTCCGGTGAAAGAATTCATTTTTATTCTACTGATTGTGGTCTATGACTGAGCTCAACCTCTTCCAAAAATGCACTCAATTGTGTTTCTCCGGTTTGTTGGGTGGTGAAAAAAAAGACTGACTAATGCAGGAAAGTATGATAAAATGGAGTCAGAGGCCATTTGACATGTATATTTGGGTTTGCTATGTACTTGGGACGAGAAACTACTGTCTCAAAAGTGGTATGAGTGAAGGATCATTACGAATGTCATATGCATGGTAACCCGGTAATGTATCGCTTGGGAGAATGGTATTCAAGAAAAAACTCGTTATTTTAAGTTTTTAATGAATAATTACAAACTGATTACTCCCGGGGAAATATGTCCAGAGATTCAAAGTGGTTTTAAAAAGCCCTACGATTGGTTGATGAAATGTAAAAGATGGTATTCAGCAAATAATGAATATGAGTACAGATTTCTTAGGAATAAAGTCCATAATACAAATGAACTCCTTTTCCGTTTTCACACTTTTGAAGAAATGTGCGCCTACGTTTTAACCCACAGCGTTACTACTATGACGAAACGGGTAGTAGTCTTTTCTAGTGTGTGTGCGTATGTGTGCATGTATGTGAGCATGCATGTACGAAGGTATATATGTGTATGTGCATGTGTGTACACATATATATGTATATATATGACATATATATATATATATATATATATATATATATATACGAATGTATGCACGTATTTGTTTGTGTTCCATACTCTTCACCATAATAAATGTCGCTTCATATTCGAAATATTGACTACTTTTTATTTCAAAGTTGATTTCATTTATTCAACTGATAAATCACATGCTTGTACGGTATTTTGTGCAGTGAGTAGAATACTATAGAATCTCATGGAATAACTCCCTCCGAGAAGCTGTTCTGACTGCTGTATTCAGATGGCAAATATGACTAAAATAATAGTTTTGAAAACATGCCATCACAGTGTTATTTTTCAGAGAAATTACCGCTGAATCACATTAAACCATTCCCACACGATGAATTGACGAAGAAATTGTTTGGACTTATTCCTATACCTGTACGATCGAATGAAAACAAATATATTCTACTTATCCCACTGATTTACTATATTTCCGCACTGAGAATGTTTGTTGAAAACTGAAAGTACCACCAAGCCTTTTTCGGGAGCAGTAAACTGATTGTTGAAAAACTATTTGATCGTTGTGGCTTTTGCTAATTATTTTCTTGTTTCAATCTTCTGTTTGGCGTAACATTTTGTAGATGACGATGTTCCTCAAACCTCTTTAACGTGAGAAGTCAACAGGTATAGGTAAATATTAGATAATTTGTAAGAAGCTTGGTTCATACTCATTCTGACAGCAGATTTTGTGGTGGGGCGAGACAGCAAGTTGTTGTTCCTATGTTATACATGTTCTTTGCAGTTCTCCGAATTTCCCGTATGAAGCATTAGGTTCGCTGAAGTACTATTTGGCTGTTCCCTCATTTTCTCTCCACGCCATCGTCCGGAGTTAACTAACAAATTTATATTGAAATTAGTAGAACTGAAACTGTAGACAAGATCTTCCAAGACTACGGAAACTCAGAAGTTTTACACAAAAATAAAAATTCTCTGTTGTATTAGTGAAGAGCGTTTTACTTGAGTTACAAAAATTTGAAAAATAATTGCCTAATCCCATAATAGGTTACCAATCCCAGTGGGTCATAGAGTGAAGCAACATAGGCCAACGTACTCCTTCGAGTTAGCTTCCCCTCCCAAGATGCGACAATAAATATAAAACAGTCCGACCTACACTCCTATTCCACTCCAAGAGTCCGCTTCAAGTCTACTGGTTGTTGATCGAGGTACAGCATCTTAGTTTTCGCAATTGGCAGGTCTCCCAGTGCAAGTGGTACTTTGCTGAAAAACTTGGTGAGGTTGAATCCACTAGATGACAATATATGGCGAAGGGTTTGACTTATTCTTCCTGCTTCTTCGGAAGAATATACGCTTAACGGGTATTCGTCTACGTAGAATGCGTTCTTTGCCTGTTCAGTCAAGACGGGGTCATGGGTGGTCGTGCAGTGATCGATGGTGGTTTGTAGGGCAAAGATACAACATGACGGCCATGAAGTTGCATCAAATGGATGATAAGTCAAGCAATACACCTTTGGTTTGGCTATTAGGATTCCGTCGGGCCACAAGAGAAGCCTCAGACAGTGGTGAAACATGGCTTCAATATGCGCAACTAGGTTGTACCCATACTCCCGGAACTTCAGAAGAACTCCACACAGACTGTTGACGAGGTCTGGTCCCGTCAGCATTTGCATTTTCAGGGACGTTTTTTACATTCAGCAGCACAATCGAATACAACTCTAACCTTCGTTTGGTCTCCGTGCTTGTACATTCCATAATGTATAGGGTACCATATATGCGGACCAGTCTAGTTTTGTTCTGAGCCGAATACAACTTCAGCGTAGCCTTTCCTAATGTACTCGTCGATCGTGACTGCGTATTTTTCTTTAAAGTCATGGTCCCTTTCGAATCGCTTCTTGAGTAACAGCAGTCTCTTCAGTGCAACATCTTCGTTATCCAGCAAGCATTGCCCACCAGACTCCCATGGCAGGGCTGTTTCGTAGTAGCCGTTGAGACGGTCATATGATATAATGCTGTTTTATCATCTTCTGACATACTCCGTTTGACGCAAGCCACTTCCACGAATTCAAAGTTGAACATGCGCTCCAAGCTTATATCATATTCAGAGGCCGTGACATGACTTACATTAGCCATTGTGTTTCTAGGACGTTGGCACGAGATTGTTCCTAATATCACTCATCCCAGAAGCCCTCTCACGTCATAAGAATCATTCGGACTGCCCGTTCTTTGTTATAGCACCAAATGTGCCTTTAGGATGTTGGCACCCAAGAGAATACGTATGTCGGAGTCATCGACGGCTGGAAACGGGATTTCTTGCACATGACCTCAACCTTCTAAATCTTGCTTTAGGTTGAGTGATTTCAGTTTGGGCAATTTTTCTACTGCCCGTGCTAGGCGTACTTTGACGACTTCCTGACCGTCTAGCGAATTTAATGCAAAGGATACAGTGCGCTTTTTGATTACACAATCACCATTTATGGTCCTAACCGTTAAAAGCTCGGGTTTCCTACTAAGACCCAGTTTTGCCAAGAGCGACTGGTCTATAAACGTTGTATCCGATCCACTGTTCAGCAATCCATTCACTGTGACCTTCCCTGAAGGACCTCGAAGGCGGAATGGCATGATAGCAAAGAAGGTTTGAAGGCCGGCGGCACTTTCATCTGCTAATACGTGACCAACTGAAGCAATGTTGTCTGTTTGCAGGATTTGGTCACGATTAGATATAGGACAAACTTTATTTGGGGCCGGTTTAGGACTGGTGCTAAGTGATTTGGTCTCAGTTGACATGATTGTGACTACTCGCTCGTTGTAGTACAGACTAATAGCAGGCTCTCGAGAATCTAGCTGTCTAGACACATATTTGGCCGTTCAAGATAAGTAAACGAGTCGACCCAAGACAGAATCACCCTGAACAGTGACAAAACTTGTCAGTTCATCGAAAAAAGGCTCCAGTCCTAATCTGAAAATGACGGATGCCCGGTCGAACAACCTGGACTGAACACTGGTTGGCAGTCGCTGCTTTATAGCGCTTAGCGTCTGACAGGCATTAAGATCAGCCTGGTAGCCGAGGCTCTTCATTGCGGCTAAACACACCTTCATCTGATCTGCCATTTTCACCAGCGTTTGCCTCATCACGGAGCAGTCATGGATACATTTTCTGGCAGTCACGTGAGGCCTGCCGAACTGGCTTCCCAGGATGTGTATAGCTTCATCATAACCTTCGTGCGGCACAAAGACCATGCACCACCGTATGGCTTCAGCTGGTTCCCTCTTACAGGCTGAAATATAGTTTTCAAGAAGGTGGGTGGGGTCGTTATTGTACCTGGCGACCGTAGACTGGAAATTTATCATGAAACCAACGTGATCCATGGGGATTCTATTGAATTTGATTGAGCGGCAAGCAGGCAGGCTCATACAAGCTTACACTAGCCTGGCTGACTCTCTAAGGTGGTCGAATATCCTGGATTTAGCTGGCAGAACCCGTATTCCTGGTCCATTCAGTGTATTTTGGTCTTCCTGACTCGTTTATGACCTGGTATTGACGTGACATAATCGTGAACAATTTGCAGCCTTTCACCGGGAGGTGCCCTATGTGGCAGTGAAGGCTGAGACCCAGAACAGCAGTTTTCGTCGGACAATTGTTCGACAATTTCATCCTTGACTTCATTTATGCTTTTGGCAGCCTCGGCCTCCAGTTCTAATTGCCTATTCTTCAACATAGACAGCTGCAGTTCGTGTTGTCGCTTTGCTGTGGAGGTTGAGCCATTTGCTGACTGAGCCTCCCTGCGGTTTTTCGGCAAAACAAGCAAATCATAATAAGAAACTCCATACTCGACGAAACTGACTCCATTTCAGACGAATATTGGTTACTGGCTAACTGTAGAAACTATCCCTATTACTTGTACTGTCAGTAAAGCAGAAAACTTAGTCTCACTATCTTCACGTACAATATGGGCTGTAAACAGCTACGGACTGCAGAACAAATTCCAATAGTATAACCGTGTTTATCATAAATTCGTGGTTATGAATACGAATACTTTCAATATCAGAAGACAATAACATTAAACAAAATCGTTCTTCGGGTTTTTTGACACAATTAATCATGCGTTTCCAGTGAAGATTCGTGGATGATATTCATGTATTTTTCAAAACCCGGCGACGCCCATTTAGAAGCTGTTTTAGACATGCGACAATAAGTTCCAAGACAATATTCAAAAAGCAACTTCCTCCTTCAACGGCAGATTTGCGAACAAAAACTCCGATGGTAACATGGACATACCGTTGAATATATTCGATATTATTTACCATAATATGGTTTGTAAATGGCTTGCAAATAAATACCATCATATTGTTCTTGCATTTAAGTCACTCACTGACAAACTGGATGGTCAGTGCCTTGGGAATGAAATGACGTGGTATTCACAATGTTCGAAGCTCAGAACAGTCGTTCTGATGAGGTGTTAAATAAACCTGTTCCGGATCTTATTCCATAAAGAACGTTGACTTACCATGAAAGATACACTAGAAATAACATTGCAAGCAAAAAAGACTGCGGGCAAAACTTTGCTTAGTTTCGTTATTCTGCAAACAACAGAAACCGGCAACTGATGAACAACGGGTGTTTTCTTCTGACTACTTTCCAGTAGTTCTGTCTTGTATATCGGGAAAACGTGATTGACTTGTAAAAATTCCGCTGTTGCTCAGATGTGAACTACACGAATAGCAAAGCCAGTGGCCTGGTTTGCCAGAATTTGAAATTTACGATCAGTTGCACGTACTACACGGTTGGACTGGCAATTTTTTCCAGAACCACTCAAAAGTATGTGCCACCGACTGTATAGCTCCATGCGCTCAATGGAATTATGGTAATCGTTTCAACTGCGGATGCCCGATGGCAAGCAAAGATAGGTCACAGAGGTGATAGCGTCAGCGACTGACAGATTATATCACAATCTGGTTGCATAAAACAATAGACAGAAACCTCATACCAATTACTTTGCAAAATGAACAAATAAATCTTTCCTCTTCGGTCTCGTGACGGATTTGGGGGAAAGGAGACTATGCGTCATTCTGTTCAATGTAGTTCGTGTCACCCACTCAGGAAAGAACGATGAATATTCGATTATGGAAAAGTAATAGCCAATAATAGACATACCCTTGATGTGTTCAAACAACGCAATTTGATTATCTTGGTAACAAAAATGTCAGTCTTGCCCTTCTATTTTCGCAACTGCTAATTTAGGAAGTTGTTTGAAGGTTTTCGCTTTTTGTTCGGTTTGCTTGACACTATACCGGAACTGAAGAAGGTACTTGTTGCATCTGTCTTCTGATCTAATATATTGTGGGTACAAACCCTTTTTTATGAAAATGAAAGCTTATCATGCTACTGTGCTTTTCAATTTGAACATGCTGTCAAACGAATCATTTTTGATTGTCGGTAGACCTCAAATCCTCATTGTTCATGACAGCTGCTAAGGATTTGCCTCTTCGTAAGTTGATTCCATTGTTATTCAGCTGGTTGGAATGCAAAACTAAAAAGAATTAAAATAATGTAATCATCATAATGCAACAAAAGTTTCTAATACTTATTCATAAGCTCTGTCCCTATCTAATAGATGAAAAAGTGCCGAATGGACTTTTCGATGAATTCATTACCAGTCGGTAATAACATCGATTGTAAAAATGCCAAAGCGATCAGATACCTAGACAAATGAGGTACCGTTGGTCGTAGTGAAAAAAATATAATATCAGCAGAAAATAAGCCAGCGGCACAAACTACCGGATAAAAAAGTATTTGGCCTTTGTCGGCATTCATACAGATCAAGCACTCCTGAGGCAATCAAAAACGCTTTCAGCGATTATAATATTCGCACATTTTAACGGACCGAAAGCACCTTGACTCACCACCTCACTAAGGCCATACATTCAATTAGTTTGCCAGGTGAAAGCAAAGGCATATACAAAAGAGGTTGTCAGGAATGTCCATCTGAACATATTGGGCAAATTTTCGGAAACCTTGGGATCAGAATAACGGAATACAAAAGAAAAGAGAAGTGCAAGCCTCTCAATCTGATAGCTTCAGCGAAAGAAGAGCGGGCTTTCCGGTGATTTTGAATGCCGGTATTGTTTGTAGCTCAGATGCTTGGTTTGTATCCTTTGGTGATCGCTGGGCTTGGCATTTAGGTAGCAAATGTTTCATCACCAGTGGAGGTGACATCATCAGTAATCCCCAACGGATACAAGAAGGGGGATTCAGCGCTCGCTCTTCACGGCTTAGCTGAGGGATACAGTTAGGACTACGAAAACACGAGAATCCTGATCAAAGAGCCTGGACACTGAAGCTTTGGTAATTAGTACCCACCGTTCATGGGCCAGCCGAAATGACGAGGCAGAGATTCCCGGGGTTTGGAATGCACTGCTATCACCAACGAATAAGCAGGACAGAGGTCACACCAACAGTTGACCTCGTCAGCACTGACCCTGAAAATGGTAGCAGGTGTAACTAAAAGCCAGTCAGTCTGGTCGACCAACCATCTAACACGTACACACACACACCTCCGTTAAACTGTATCTGATTCCTCAGTCATTTGATTGCAAAGCTCCCATGAAAAGAGATAAACACGAAAATCGAAAGGTCTGCACCTAATTTTTTCACTGACAATGCAGTGTTACTGTCATTATATTCCTTATTCATTACACCACATGGTGGACCGTTTTCTCGATACACTCCGAACCTTGATCAGTGTTGACACACTGAAAGATTCATCTAATATATTATGCCATCTCAAACTACTTCCTAATATCAACAGTCTGCAGTATCGCAAAAGTAAGCTTTTTTATTCAACCGACTGTGTGACATAATGCTTCCCAAACTGGCTTTGTTTGTCGAATTGTGATGAATGTGTTTTTGTACACAAGTGAAGGCGAATTTATGTGCTGTATCCGCAAAGCTTGTTTTATTGTCAACCTCACCGTCTATACTGTAACGGGCAGGGCGGATCTGGGTGAGTAGGCGAGATGACGATCGGTCTAAAATGAATTCGAGATAGACTCGGTGTTAGTATTTGGTAAACAAACCCCGGGCCGACGTCCAACATACCGTTCTCAGGCCGCTCGCACGCAGGAAGAACACAGACACCAGCAGAACGCGTATATTAGGCAAAACGTGTATTAACATCCGGGACGCCGGGAGTCCCAGGGACAGGCGTAACACGAAGGGTGGGAAGAGATTCACTAGAGTTCAGTCTCAATGGAAGGTTCTTGTGGGCCGGACTGGTTGGTTGATAGGCCTGAAAGGTAATGAAACAGGGACAGCCCATGGATCAAACAATGGAAATGATAATGTCATAGTCACATAGTGGCTCTAAGAGAGCTAATGCCATTACAATACCAAGGTATCAACGCATAACCTTAGCATTTTGTTATTCGTAATTTGACCGGTGGGTGATGTTGTTCTTGAGGAGAACGGTGGTTCTGAGTTCCGAATTTCGAATCACACAGAGATGACTCAGACCCACTCAGTATAATGTCCGTGAAAGACAGAACATGTTTATTTATGAGTGAATTTTCACAGTAGAAAGGTAATAACAAGTGGGTTGGTATGGTGATTTCAATGCACTGTGTGAAGACATTCCCTCTAAATCTATGCACCTCTAAGCTCATGCGTCAAAAATACATTTGGTTGATTCAATGAAGATTACTTTTTTATGAAAACATAAAGATGTTTTGAGGTACGCGGTAACTATGACGTGTCGTCAAAGAACGTCTAACATTTTCTTTGGATGACTTCAGGAGTATATGGAGATCATCTTCGGGGTATTTTTATAAAACTCCTAATTTGATTATTTTGCTCTATGTCTTTGAACATGGCAGAACATTTTCCAGAGGACCAGTTTAAGCCACCATGTTAACTGTTAGGCTATCATATCATACTCTGGCGAAAATTTCAAGTAACCGGTGCATACGTTCCGTCAGGTTTGCCCACGTAGCCTAAGAGCTTGAATTTTGCCCTGTTGTCTGTATGAGATTTGCAATATCCAGAACAGATAGATTCAAAAGAATATTTTTGAAAAAGTGGAGATTAAAAAAAAAGAAAAATGATCAAAAAAATCTCCATTCAAATAAAGCGTTTATACTGGGCACATAACAGACCATAAATGGAGCTGGCTTTGAAATAAACTACAATGTTTCCGAATTAGACAGTGCTCAACTTCCAAAGACCATTGTCCCAGCTAAATTCGTCCGTGTTTCTGGTGATGGTAAACTGTATTTTCACTGTGTTCCATAAATATATCTACATCGAACCCAGCGACCTTCCATCTTACTCATTGGGTCAGAATCCCTCTAGCTATAGATTCGCTCATGTGTAGAAAGTGTTTTAGTAATTTATTGGTCGCTGGACAAAATTATATGTTCTGCTACGCTCTGACTGGGAAAATATTCTTCACCAATTTCATAGAGGTATACACGATTGACACTGTCCTATAGATTTTAATACGGAAGTCAGGAGTATTAGGTAGGAAGGCTTGTTCCTGAGCTTCTCTCTGCAACTTTTCATCGCCTGCATGCAATGGTTTGAAATTCGTGGTACACGTTTCGTGATTCCTTCACCAAAGGTTACCGGAAAAGGGGACAACTGGCAATTAAGAACAATTACGAAGGGAACTATAACGTTATCAGCCATTCTCAATCGTTGTAAAGTGTGAGTTGATGATTAGTCATTATTAAGCAGCCATCCGTATCTCAGCGGCATGTGGTTGTTTGTGATGCAGCCGACGGTGAGTACTGCATAGTGGTACAAACGTGAACGTACAGGTAGTCATGTGCAACGAGTGATTTCGCGCGTATGTGTGTGTGGGTGTTGGTGTGTGGCTGTGTGTGTGCATCCGTTGTTGGTCATACGCGTACAATGGCTAGCAGGCAACTAAGATCCCTACTGGCAACCGACTTCCTAAGTAGATTTCGATAAAATACCTTAGGCCGGAAGAAACGGAGTACATGATAATGCAAATAATCAATTAGGTTGGTGTTCCCACTACATTGTCTCATAGAGGCCCTTGTATTCATACATCTGAGAAGCGGAAATATCTTTTGCTATCGGAAAACCGAAAAACAATAACGCGTGGCTATACGAACAACGTATCTACGCACGTACTGGAGACATCATGTTGTGTGGAATGAATGAGTGAACTACCTTCCTCAGCAGGGAGGATCAGGCAAGGATACCATAAGCTGTCATGCGGATGCTGATACGAACCATAGTTGCTTATGTCTCGCATGCAAAGTAGTCCACACTGGCGCTGATTTCTTGTGGATCTATGGCCGGAGCATTAAGAATCCTTATTTGTTTGAATGTTTTTGTTTTTATTATTTGTGTTTCGGCTAGCATACGGACTCGGCTGTTTATTTGTATCTCACTAAGTTTTACTAATTGTTGAATCCAGCTAATTACATTTCTAAATCCCCATGGGGTGATCAACTTAATGCGGTACATTTATTTGTCTTTCGAATAGGTGTGAACAGGTCGAAGGAATTGCATTTTTACCCGAATGTACACAATTTACTGAAATGCTTTTGACACTTGCTAAAATAGCTATCCCTGAAAAAAGTGAGATGAAAATCCGGTGGATTTTTGCTTTTAAAAATGTAAGGGGACTAGGTCATATACACCAGGAAAATATTGACGCAACAAAAATGGTAAAGTTCCGAACCAACAGCCGTTGTTTAGCACCGAATCCCAACACAGGCAAAATATGATTAGATCAATGACACTCCGAGAATCCAAGACATCATCACATGGTTTGTTTCACTGTTTGAAGTCGCACAACCTGGATGAATGAATTGCAGTACCAGAAAGTATGAGATTCGACATAAACTAGTTGGATACATTTTGGTTCATGGTAAGTTGAATCAAACAAGTGCTGAGTGCCGAGTGTGAAGTTCTATCCACAAGGGAGCTCTGTTTTTCGAGGAGTTAATCAACAAATACTAGGAAGTGAAACGTTGTGTGTCTAGAAATGACTTGCACAGCCAAACGGATCTTAGGTGAGTTTGCTGTAGTATAAACATCCCTGAAATATGTCAGACGGATTTGCATTCTTAGAGCAGAGGACGATAGTATCAATTGAGCAGTTCCAAGATATAACGTATTTTCGGGCGTTTGAAATGTTCGATTCTACTTGCGCATCCATTCCCTGTCAATTATCCGGCTGTGATCCTGTTGGCTCTGTGTCTCGTGTCACTGATCTTAATCTCAAGCACACCGCCTTTTCTGTGATAGACAGTTTTTTTGAATAATATCATGATCCATGACTTCAGGTTTTCTTCACTTTGGGCATCAGCATAACCGTCAATCATCAAGTCATATGATTTGTTCCTACGCTTTCCATCTGACCGAGTGCGAACAACTACTCACGGACAACTGCTCATTTATCATCTATCCAGCCCTATCTTACAAGTTTGCGCGACAACCCGTCGCTGATGTTTAATGAACTAAAAAAGGCTTTTTCTTAAAATATCGTGCCATTGTTTTTGTTATCGCTCCCTAAAAAACGTATTTACCTTATTAATATTAATAATTATTAATTTTGTTTGTTCAATGATATTATGGCCATTTATTATTTATTTACATTCAGTAGTCTAACACATCGTGAAGAGCTACAAATAGATATGTGGCCGGCACTATTTTATTGCACTGCACTTTGAATGTTTACAGACAGGGTCACACGATTGCCAGAAATAAAAAAAAATATTTGTACGTACAAAGCTGTGACTTATGGTGCAATAAAAAGGAGCATATACGTCGAACGTCAATCCCAGTCAGTATCAAATCGTGCAATAGGGAGCGGAAAATATATACCTCCCCACCTCCTTCATGTGAATTAGAAAAGCGAGATAACTCACATCACCACTCTTATTCAGCCGCCATTCACTCTCGGGTTGAACTGTAATACGGACTACAGAAATGTCAGCAATAACGAATGCAAGTGGTTTTCGAAAGGTTCGGGTGTTATCTGAAAACAGAGTAATGTCGGTTACATAAAAGTGGAAAGTAAAACTGAAAATGATCGTAACGTTATTGACTTATTTATCATAATAATGCGGATGGGTAGCACATATCAGTTTTAAATGAAACACTGGAATTTTCTTCTCGTATATGAATCAATGGGTTATTCAAATTTACTGATCAAAGCAAAAAGTCAGATACATTACAAAGTTATTCATTTCCAAAATATAGCTCATCATTTTCTTTTTTATCAAGTGCATTTGTGAAGGTTTTTATTCCTTACGAATGCAAATCAAAGGAAATTATGTAAAGCACGGCATTTACCCTTTCCGCCTAGTGCTTTTTCTCGTAGAATGTAATTAAAATACCCAAAACCGTCTTCAAATAAAAGCACATTATTATCCTCAAAATCGACTCTGTCCAAAACGGGAAGAAAAGTATTTTCCTAGGGAAGTAAGAGCAGAAAATGGGAATTTTCTTCTGATTTCATCAAAAGTAACATATGTTTGCTTAACTGGTAATCTGAAACATTCATAGTAATGATAAATAATGAATACTGGTTTAGGAAGAAATCTGGTGAAACGACGAAATCTGTTTTTATTATCTTCCTCTGAGGATTCACACATTTGTTCACGGATAACTGACGATCTCGTGGGGTTGCAGCAAATAATATATTATTGTAAATACGATAATTTCAGTTTCCAAGCGTCAAAGAAAATAGATTTCACCCAATAATGGATTCCGGATATTGATCTTTCGAATCGTCCCACTAACCCCAGAATACGACTTTTCTAAATTCGAATAATGTTTACTTATTAGTATGGAAGGAACAATTAGTATACAATGAATGGTGGTCATAATCAAATCTTGGCCCACACACTTAGGGGTTTCATTTGTAATTTATCAGCCTGTTCTTCAGATTGGTCGGTCTGGGAACGAATCCAATTCGGTTCGGATGACGGTTGGCATCTGATTGATTCTTCGGTTTGATTCGTTTGTCCCAGTCTTGTCCTCGATGAAGAATAGGCAAAGACGTGTTGGCTGTCCACCGAACAACTATGCTTTCAAATGTGTCAGCTCATTCTCTCAAGGATGAAGTGTATAACGGGTGGTACTAATGTGAAGGATATGGCAAGAATCGATGCGAAATTTCGAATGGGTATGGCATAGGAGATCCACTGGAATCACAAATCACATACTTTTGGAAAGAAAAATATCCCCAAAGATACGTCCCTTACGTGTTGTAAACTTGGATAATACACCTTCTAGGCCCTTCAACAGTAAACAATAGTTTGTTCAGAACTGGAACAAGATCTATTATCAGGCTGGTCTGTTTTCTTTGTGTTCTACCGAAGTTACCTTGACTTTGACATTCTGAGACGCGGTGTACTATTTTTTCGGGTCGGCTTTTATATCGCTTTTAATACACTGAATGCTGCAAAACTGAACAAGCTGATGCCGGCCACGATGGATACCGCCGGATATCATCAGCAGACTGTACAGTTTCGTATTCGATATGGGCTTAGAGATTAAGTGATAACCTAAAGTACCACGATAACTCTGATAAACTAATGACCAAATAACAGTTGATTGAAAAATCCTCACTTATGTGTTCCTAACTTAGCTCATTGCTGTGACAGTCATAATGGTAATAAAAAACCTTTGTTGGCGTACGTTATAATTTTTCATTGTTTGGGTTACCGTGGGTAACCTTTTTGAAACCAAGAAAACTATTCCCAGCGATGATAATATTATAACTTTCACAATGAAAGAAACATGTCGTGTCGAGATTTAAATAGACTCCTTGTATCATTCGTTTGTTATTCGTCGATTTTTTAGTGCCATTAGGACACTCATTCTTTCAAATCCCCTATCATATCATATCAAGTTATCCCTCAAATCCCAAATAATAGAGTGGTTTTGAAGAAAGCAACATAATTTGGCACTGTTCTTCATGATAGTTGTAGACCACAACATTTCTGTTTGACATTTTTACCTTCATGATGAGCTGACCATTAGAAAATCATAATGACTGTGCCTGCTGAAACTACCAACGACTGTAGTTATTTTAAAAGAAAGTCGAAGCGGGGGGATGGAACGCGGTTAGTAATTACCAATCCGCAACGAAGGGCTTTGGTGTTTTATTTTACAAGGCCGGAGGAGATTTACGAATGAATAGTGCGATCAGATCGGAATAACACACTAAATAATATTTTGGGAAGCAGTTTTCGGTGAGGTTCGAAATGGGGTGACTTTTCTAAGTTTACAGCTCGGCCTTGCCATTTGCAGTTAACTGAAAAAGTATGAGATGTTTATTTTAGCTCAATAACTAGTTTCGCATCCATGGATGTGGTGGTAGTGACTCATGTTGGGGGTTTCAATTCAGAGTAACAGGACCTGAAGGCAAAGAAAATAGGAAATTTCTGAACACCCCGTCAAAAAGTTTGGCATGGTTCATTTTTAAACTAGATCGGATGGAAGAATGCTCTACTGATGGTAGATTTTATCGAGGATTCTTAAATCCCAGAAGTTTGAAGTCACCCAACACACAACAAGCGTTTGAGAGCGGAGACAGGGAAACAACTGGTATGTCGCCCGTACCCGTGAGAAATAGGAAAGGTGACATTGCAGCTCTTCTTATTACTCCAGATTTGTTAACCGGGTGTGTGGAACGTCTGTTAACTGTCTTGGTTTTTCACTTTACATTATGGAAGCAGTTAAAAGCCAGACAGGAAATTTATGGACAAATTTAGGCTTTATTCTTTTGAATAACAAATGTGCGAAATCCGCTGTCAAAGGTTAGGGGTTATTCAAGAGGAATATTTTGGGCAGATCAGGCGGATCCGACAAGGGATTCAGCGATGAAGTGGAATAAGAAAGCAACTACATCGAGAGCAGATTTTTTGGTGTTAAGGTTAACTGACAACGGTCCGAATGTAAATTCAGATTTATTTTTTCAGATGTAACCCTTGTAGTAGAGAATAAGAACGACAGGTGAGCAATAATATTTCAAAGATTATTACGAAGAATTTCAGAAAGGCTGCATGTAGAAAAATGTAGGACAGCCGGTCGAACGGCGCTTTATATCTAGAGGTAGAATGTAAACACGAACTGGTAAATTTGCGGTGAAATTGTTAGTTGCTCTGACGTAACTTCAGAGTGTTCTTTGAGAAAATCTATATGTTATCGATTATAAGCACAATTGTCTTCGCCAAAGGTTGTTCCCATTGGAATGTAAAAATTGTTTTGTTCCGGTAATGCATCCGAAAGAAGACGATTCACATATCTCTTCCCTTGCACAGTCGTTGAATCAGATGGTTTAGAGAGACGATGAATATATATATATATATATATATATATATATATATATATATATATAATGTACGTAGGTACACATAAATATATATACATGGGTCTACTTTTACTTGTTTGTGAGGCTTAAGACAAATTAAAACAGGCTTCTCGGATGATATGCAAAAAGAAGACTGGAAGAAAATCACGCTTCCCCGAGGCTGTTGCCATTCGACATGGTCACCCTGATCTATGCAAGCAGATATACTTTGTACTCAGTCTGGCCCTACCATGGTAGGGCAGCTAGTTTGATTCGGACCAGTGATTGTAATCCTCATCCCTCTTCTTATCCAATCAGATTGCGACTGGTGACCTCTCACCTTCGCATTGATGTTATTTAGTTGAACATTATTTTTCAGTGCCTTCAGATTTGTGTTTTTTCTGAAATAAGTTTCACGTGATTGTATATGAAAATAAATTACTCATTCCTATCTTCATGAAGAAAAACGAAATACTACCGCCAGTAAAAACGGATACAAATCATTATGTTGTTAGAACGCGGTTCATTGATTTCAAAGGAATACTTTAGTGATTTAAGTGTTTTCTGTTTAAATGGTGTTTATTATTCAAGTACGTCTTCCATTTTTTAAGTAAGCCCTATCAAATTCAAAGGAGTGGGTTCACTTCTGAATCACACTGATTCTGTTCTTTGAAACTGGAGCCACTTTTTCTATTTGGTTCCAAATAGGATGTTAGGAATCAGTGAACGAAGTCATTATCGGTGCTATCTTCTAAATTCTTGAGACACTCTATGGTCTGACCAACTAGTCATTTGTTTTATCCTTATTCCCGGTGCAACAAAAAATAACGAAGAATAAATATGACGCAATATCCGTGCGAAGAAATGATCTAAATTTGATTCCAACTATCCACATCCAACACATGACACGCAATGTTTGCTCACTTTGTGATGCACTGATTTTCATGAATGATCGAGGAACATCGGTAGAAGAATTCAGAAAGCCACCTAGCGTACACTGCAGAGAACAGTTAGTTACAATGGTCATGGAGCAAAACACTGAGCAGCTGCATCGTGCACTCTTTCCTTTCGAGTCGGATTCGGCATTGCATCATGTTTACCGCATTTAAACAGAAGTAAATCTAACCCTTGCTATTTCTAATATGGTCACTTCTAAGGTGGTTTCTGATGAACATGATGTTATCGACTAGCTCCTGATGATCACCAGGAAGAGGGATAGCTGGCGCAAAATTTTACAAATTTATCAAAACCATTCTGCCCCTAATGTGTCAGAACCGAGATCGATTCTGATTGTACTGAAAAATCGATGCGCCATGTGAAATTTTATGGTAGAAATTTATTGTTCAATAACACATTGTAGTCAAAATCCTTGATAGATTGTCGACTTTTCGATCACCACGGGTAACCTTTTTCAAGACTGGTTTTTTTCGGTTGTAAAACCCGTCTCGAAAAAGGTTACTCGTGGTGGCCGAAAAGTCGACAACCTACCAACCATTTCGACTACGCTGTATTATTGGGCAATAAAATTCTACCCAATCTGCCTTTGTTTGCAACTGTTTGCACTGCATAGGTGTCACACGGATGTGCGGATAATGCTTTGGCTGAAACAGTCAGTATGTTAGCCATCAAACTTTATATGACGGAGCATGTGGTTTCCCAGCCAACAAAATTCACGGTTGGCGAAACGAACTGCTGTAGTCCATGAAAGCCTCACTGTGGTATCCTCTGACCTGGCCATCTTTGCGTACTATTGGAAGGCCCTCTGTTTTGCTCGATCTGATGTTCAGATATATTTTGCTCGAAAATGTTTCAAAAATGATTTTAGATACGACAGTTGAGTGTGAATGATAGTTACATTAAAAAAAAAGTTGAACACGTCCATGTTCCATTTGACTGTGTTTTAAGTGACGATCATCAACATATGCGATTCCTTACCTCGGTGTTTTCATGAAATATTGTTATCACACAAAAGGCAACGCTTGAATTGAACAGATTGACGGTCGAGCTTCTGAATCAATGAATGCATGAAAGATCCACCATGGACGGCACTCAGGGTGTACTATCATTTCTGACGACATCCATCCTGATACTGAGTAATTTATGAAACACCTTTTGGACCGTGTTACTCGAAGTCTGGCTCATCGGATAGGTAAAGTTGTATTATTTATATGACAGCGTTACACGTATGCAGTAACCATAATTACAGATTTTTCGAACTGAACAATGACAGAGAACGACAGAGCCCCTGCACATTGAACAGCAGGTCCTCCCAACTATATATCAAGCTTCTTTTCACCAACCTACCAGGCTCAGACAGTTGTGACCCTTTTTGTGGTGAGAATCAATGCCACCCACCATTACGTCATAAAATGACGAGCAGCTTGTACCTGCCCCTTCCACAGGTAGTGGGCAGATTCTCATTTGTACAGACCGAATTCCAACACAGTTCAATTAGGCCCACTGCTCTCGCGCTGTAGACCTTGGGGTTAAAAATCTAAGGAGACCGGCGATCTTTGTTGACCATAGTAACACTTATCCTAAACACCATTCATTGTCCAATGGCTGATGTGAGTCAGAATCTCGAACTCCGAAGCTCACAGTTTTGATCGAAGCTGAAACCTACGGGCATTGAATGAAATTTTGTTGCCATATGTTGCCATAATTCCGGCGTATTCACAATTATACTTGAACTAATTAGCAAGCAGAGGCCCAGTCCCAAAGTAAACTTTTGTTCAGTCAATAAACGTGGTCGGAATTCAGAAGAAACCACATTGTTGCCACCACCAGTTGCTCCTCTCCATGAAGGAATATGAGCATCAAAAAGAAAAGGACTAAAACTACATTTGTATTTAAAGCGGAGCAGAAAGCCTTGTTTGTGGTGTGCATGATAACCATCACTTTTCTGTGATTCTCAGTGTGCACCTGCTTTGAATTCACGACCTTTTGGGATCCATGTTTTGTTATACTTACTTCCAGCCCTAATGAACTCGCGCTTGTCAAGCAGACGCATTTATTCAGCTGAAAGCCAGGGTTGTTTGCTACGAGTTAACAGATTACAAGTCACCGGGACCAGCGGGATGCAAAACATTGTTGGTCGCTGATGAGTCTTTGCTTAGGTTTTGAGGTGTGAAAATCATCTGGGCTACTAGATAGTCCGTTTAGGATGGTAGGTAAAAAAACTATTTGGGTCACCTTACCGTATTCTAACTGTCTTTGCAATGGTATTTGGATTACCCAAAGAAATAAATGAGCAACCCAAAGATGTGTTCGGTTGTAATCAACGGGATTTTCGAAGTATGATTCCTAGTCTTGTTTATGAATATGTGGTTTATTCTAATGTGGTTGATCTGGGTGAGTAGCTGTCTAGAAGAGGGCAAAAGCCTTTTGGTTTACTGTGATGAGAGAGTCTCAAAATCCTACGAGCAACGAACAAGTGATAATCAAAGCATAGAGCGGAGAATCATTGATTTTGTTTCGAATGTGCCTCTCATATTCACCTTGATTGATGATTCACACATGAAATATGTCATATATTCGTACAGGAATGTTATACCATGCCAGGATTGATAATACTTGAATACTATTCGACGAAAGACACGGAAAAAAATGATTAGAAATTCCGCCGTCGGCTGAAGCCTAGAATTCCTTTGGACGCAAACAACCACTGACAGAAGGCAACGTACAAAATAGATGCGGACCAGGATACCTAGTCCTTTTACTTGACAAAAGAGGTCTATAGATATTGCGCGTGACAGTCAAATCAGCCACGTTATTATTAACCCATCTGCAAAACGTTTCCCATTTCAGTCTGTCATAATTATTTTGGCAGAATGGTTCAGAATGACAATAGGGAGGGTTTCCGACTGGGACATCCGACCTGCTGGGAACCAAATAGGTGCTCTAATCTAAAGCCTGGTGAAAAGGATATTGATTCGGCTTTGTTTTAATGTATTTTTGCCTCAGTTTCCCTTGTCCTCTAATGTTTGAAGTTCACACACGGAGCAACATAATAACTGAAGAGAACAATAATAAAGAACACGTCATTAGACAAATGACAAAAAACATCAAACCGGTGTACAAACGCAACCAACTACGTCAACAGTGCCTCATTTTCGATGTTCAGAGATGCTTCATTGAACAGTGTTCTCATCACAATTGGTACGTAAACGATTTTCACCAAAGCTACACATTCCGATTGAAAGTGCAAAATTATCAGTAATCAAAATAGAGGAGTAGTGCGAGGACCGAGGCTGTCTGTGACGAAAAAAGAGAAAAATACTCACAGAAGGAAACAAGGATAAGCATACGGCAGATTTTCAAAAATATTTTCAGATCAAGTACAGTCTTTTGCAACTATTTGGAGATTTTGATCTCTGTGGTCAATGGAAACCTCGCAACTCGAAGAATACTCTTTGACTCGAATAAGAGATGACTTATGCGTCGGACAAAATTTCCAGTGTATCGAAGATGTCTAGGTTATCTGAACTGACTTTAAGCGTTTGTCATGTGGAACAGCTTCAACAGTCTGCAGTAATCAGCAGCAAAGAAAAGTGACTTGATCAGCTGGAATGACCGGTTGCCATTTTTATAACCGTATGGAAATATTAAGAAATCACACCATCTGAAGTGCTCAGTGGAAGGATGTGACATTTATCGATGAAAAAGAGGTTAATTTCAAGTGACCTGATGTTAATATGTGCTACTGGCACCACTTCAGCAAATATGAGCTGAACTTTAGTTGTTTAACCTTTGTTGGTTGTGCTGTTATCAACTGTGTGGTCACTTTGAAGAGAGAAAGTTTCAGTTAGTACTCTCAGAAAGGAGGCAAATGGCTAGTTCATGCATCGGAAGATGACAAGGATTTTTGCTCCAGAATATGCCAGAAAATTGGCTAGGGATCATGATATTGTAACACTCTAACGCGATCATAAGTACGGTCATTTTTACTCGAATGCAGCCATTTTGTCGTAATACCAATGACCGTAAACCGGACTGTTTTCAGTTCACACTTGAAGTTGGTGGAAACAGTCAGGATCTATTAGCGAGGAGTTTTTATAACTGGGAGGTTCTCCAGTTTTTTGAACGATTTGACACTCGCCTCACTCAACGAGGAGACAACATGAATGATGACACTATCCGAAGAAGCCATCAAAAGCATGTATGGATGTTTTGTTCCAGCTATTACTACTTTTAAGTAGAACGCATCGCTTGCTTTTCCATGCGTACACCAGCGGTTAAAAGAGAATCGCGCACCATTTGAGGCACACTTTCAGGGAGGAACCGATTATATTTTCCTATAGTTCATATTTATGTTTACAATCGATGCGACATTGAGCTGACAAATTATCCTGCCAAATAATTTATTCAAAGCGTTTGATTTTAAAAGATATCACAGAAGAAATGATAGATGCATGCACTGCATGACTCAGTAGCTGTTTCACTGAAATTCTGTATTCAAACTATATATTCCCAAAAATATTTCTCAATTGGTACTTCGACACCCGTGGCCCCGAAAGCACTGACTGGTTTTGGATATTACTTTGCAGACGCGAGGGAAGACACAAAACCAGTTATTATTTTCTTCCTTAAAATGGCTTGAACAGTAATCCATAATTTGGTCATTTTTAGTTTAAAATGATAAAAATAAACGTGAGACCACTGTTGGTGGTTTAAGTCATAGAATAGATATGTGAATGAGGTACAACTTAGAGCATCAAATCTGTACACGATACGAATAGCCTTATATCATATGATCATGAAAAAAGCAAAATTACGAAGTAATATTTTAATTCTAACTTTTTTAGCACAAAGAGAATCCAGTTCACAGTTGGTCGGAATTGATCACCAGATGATGCATTCATTTTTTGGGTTCATTCGTGTTTTGACTGGGCAGTTGAATGCCCGAGAAAATTCTCCAAAGTTTGACAATGAAACAATAACTCTGAAACAGAGCATACAGAAGGCATTTTTTTCCCTTCCTTTGTTCCGTTACGAGACACCACTTAAAATTAGGCTTCCACCAGAACCCTCGTTTATCCTGTTGTGTCTCTTTACTGAAAGAGGTAATTACAGGTAACAAGATGGCTGGGCTTTGTTGGGCATTACTACTGAACCAGATGGAACGGACTTTCAGTGTTCTTTTGATGCCTGCCAAGAAGTTAACCGCCCATATATTGGACCAAATAATCAATATATATTGATGAAATCAACGGTATGTCGGACCACGTAGCTACATACTTGGACTGGTACGGTATAATTTCTAGTGCCGTCTCACCGATCTCTGGAAATTCACTTTATTCAACAATAGCACATACGCACCGAGGTAATACTAAGATAATTGGACTCTCATAACCTAGTCCACCAGAAATTGGTAATAACCGTGCTACTGAAGTCCATTTGGAGATCGTTTTCCTAATACTCCACAGACACTAAGTGTTCACCAATATCAGCGGATGCATTGTAATACACTCTTCATTATTACCTATATTGTTCTGTAACAAGCAATATTGTGTTGACCGATATGCTTCCAGCTGATACACCACTTGAGTGCATTATGGTCTTTAAATTGGACACGCCTCTGCATTGAAACAATTTTCGCTCCGATTTCACCTGATGTTTGCAGAATCCCATCGCAGCTTTGGTTTGTTGATATGAACTAAAACTGATTGTCCACCCTAACTTCTGGTTGGACAGCTCTCCCAACCGACAACGGTAAAAACCTAATGAATGCGGTTATCTGTCCTTCAGCCATTCCCATTAAGTTTTTTCAGCAAGAGATATAAAATAAGCAAAAGTGTTCTGGGACCGAATCAAATACAGATAGTATCAGGAAAACAATGCGCCATGTGAGATGGCAAAGGAGAAAATAATGAACTTCGCTCTCAGTGAGAACACTATGATTATCCGGTGTTTGGATTACCGCCTGTTCGACGCACAGTGATTTCGTGATTTTTCAGTGATGGCCAGAACAAATACGTTCAAAAAGAAGACCTTTCCCTAAATTATCAGCCAGCGGATTCTAAAATGCAAGTAAAACTAATTGACAGCCTGAGTGGAGGAAATGTCTAAAGGTAAGCATCTGTCGCTTTTCCTTTCAGTAGATGATTAGTTAGTTTGCGTAATTCAAATACGGGAACCAATATTCAAGCAGCAGTTGATTTACGAATATTGTGATTTAGTAACATGAACAGGCCCGATGCAATCACGTTGTGTAGAGTCGAACTGAATTGGTTATGCACTGTTGCTCGAATCAGCGGTGAAACTGTGTAGACGTAAAATATACTGAAATGCGTCAGACTTGCGGAACGTTGGCGGAACTTGTGGGATCATGTTTCATGGTAGTTGTGGGCATGGAGTGAGGTGAACTGTGAGTGAGTGAGATGTAGGTTACCGTGTCGCACGGGGTTACAGGGAACAAAATAGAATCGTCTACAACAAACATAACCAAAAACTCCTCCAGAGCGTTTCACCTGGTACAATCGTAAGTTTGCGACCGAAAAACAGTATACCATCATTCGCATATAAGAAACTACTGCTCAAATAATACGACGAGCACCAAAGCAATCTAGGTGTAAAATTTCGTTGCCTTCAACAAACGTTATTCTTAGATTTTACTTGGCACAAAAGGTTTGGGTGAATTTATACTAACTGTAAAGCACGAACACAAGCTGGAAAGTGCACGGTAGTTGAAAAGAAGAAATGTTAACATCTGTACACCAGTAACTCCATAATTTCATGGCTGAATCACAAATAAACTTGTTTGATTCTACCCTTCGACAATAACCGGTCAGTCTCAGCACTTCAGTTGCCTGCAAATGCGTGACAGTGCATAGAAATGTGCCTTGATGTGAAAAGCTCCACATATTTTTTAGTGAGATTGGGACTCTCCGTTGGGGTCCAAATCACGTACTGATTCTTTTTCTGAATGATCTTGGGGAATTGTTTCAAAGCCAATTAAGCTAATGAATGATTGATTGAGCGATCGGTTCCATTTCAAACACGATTGCTTTATACAACGCGGTGTCTCAAACCATTCATGTAAAGGCCTCCAGAATAAACTTTCTTCTTAGTTCTTCCTACCTGAGAAATAAATCATTGCTGTGTGCGTTCTGTGTAGGGGTTTTCTCGAAAAGGCGAAACACCATACTTAACGTAATCCCGTAAAACGCTGCAATTATGAAGCAGCTAGAAAGCATACACTGTCCGATACCCGAGGGCACTACTTTGTTATCAGTTACCTAAAAGCTTTTGCACCAAAAGACTTATTCCGAAGCTTCGGAAACAGTATTTTTGTGAGACTGACATTGGTAAATTTGAAGGCAACAAGAATACACTCTATTTTTGGACTAATCCTCAGCGTTATGTTCCCAAAAGATTTTTCAAGCTTTCTGAAATAGTCTTTCAACTTAATTATGTGGGTCTTTGTCAAAAAGCTGACGTAAATTATTCAACACTGCAGATTCGGCACACATAAAGTTTTTCTCAAAGCATTTCTTCTCAGTAAGTTCACGCTGTGGTAAAAAAATGTCAGAAAAGAGTAAATGAGAAAGAGTAACAGAATTTCATTAACAAAGAAGAAGGTTTATTACTTACAAACTGCTCTGATAAACTGTGTTGTCTATTTAAGTAGTTGATGATGCGCTTAGGTGAGTGATATCCAGTTATTCATTTGGGTCGAATCATAACAATTAGAAACCAGCTTCACCTAGCTGATTTTGCTAGACTCGTTGGTGTTTGATCACATCAGGATCATCAGAACAAGTAATGCAACGAGATGGTATTTTGACGACAGAATCTATGTCAGTAACAATCGCATGACGGGATGATCGTTACCTCGTAGTCTAAAAGTCACTTTTCTCATAATTCTATGTGCCACTTTTTCGAGTATATATATATCCCACAATCATGTACTCACCCAACAAAGTACTTTGTTTTTGACACTGCAATACATCGTGCATCCTCAGACGCCATAGTACTGTTACCACCGACTAACAGAGCTATGAATTTGCTGTTCAATTTGGATTGAAACACCGCCATACCAATACCTTTTTCAGGTTTGGATATTTCTTTCATGTTCACCTAGTACTAAAACAGTAGATGTATTCTTACTAATACTACCACTGGTGACAACAAAAACGGTGATATTATTATTGCTGCATTTTTATCCGTAATTGAACGAATCACTTATCTTACCGATTCCTGGTAAATAAACTCACAATGTAAATAAAAGTTTCATTTTCTTTTGTAACGTTCCACACATCTGGAGGTGAGCCAATAGACGCATTCACATTCTTCACCTAACAGTGGAAACATAAGTAATTATAATTCGTCAGAAATGACACTTGTACTAGAAATCCAATCATTCCAACGTACCTTTTCCATTGTTTGTACAACATCCTCTTTCGCCATCCAATTGAGGTGTTTACCTTGTTTTTCAAGGCTGATTTTATGTTGGTAAACATTTGAAATGCCTGAAAAAAATTTAAAAATATATATATAATTGGATATGATGAGTGTAATGGGTGATTTTCTTATAGAATTTCATTCATCATGGAATATTCAATGAATTACTGACACTCGAAAAATGATTTGCAAAGAGATTGCCGTTCTAGGATTCAATCAGTTGCGCTTGTGCCCGTGAGTCTATTCCAGTGTGGAGGCAACCAACGATCGTTCTTCACACCGTAGCCGAGGGTTACTTATTAGACAATGGATTCAACAAAACCTTCAATTAAATATTCAGAATACAATAGGCTCTTGCATGCTAGAGTGTAGGTAATTGATATGCCTGTGCATGCGCCCCACGAATGACGATGCATGGATTCATGGCATTATGGCTGCACTGACAAATGAGTATCTCGAAAATCATAAAGCTACTTCGTTACTGAATTCTCTAGTAATAGGAGCATGGGACTGGATGCCACCGAGTACCAGCGCTGCATGATTTACACGTGTGCACAAAATCTAACATGTTTTGATTAATAACTAGTTGACTGTTATTTGATTGATAAGAAAAGTATTATACGCGGTATACGAAAAAATGGCTAATCCGAATCACTACCCACAACGCAGTAGTATTACAGTTTCAGAAATTATTGAAGGGAGCCTCGATCCACATAAACGCACGAAGTACAGATGGGCATGTGTTCCCAGTAATTGGTTTTCGAGCCATTACAATGAAATTGATTTTTATGAGAAATACAGAGTAACAAAACAATCGGTCTGTCTGTGAATCGAACATTTATTGGGCAAATCTACTGGATAACGCAATATGTAATGTATTATTATTTGATACAGTTCCAATTTCGTTCAGTCGTGATATAACATGTGAGTCCCGTTTGAATAACCGATTCGAATTTGTTGTGCCGAATTGCGAAACTGTGTACTAACACGCAGCAGTATGAGAGCGTTCAAAATGTTTCCAAACGCGTCATACAAAATATTCGTGCTGTTTTCTTCAAAATTATTTCGGGGCAATAGGTACTCCGAAAAGCCAATGCAATAGCTTTTCGGGCATTAACTCATTCATTTACTGCAACTTGATAATATAAGTTTATCGAATGAATCAGATTTCGTCACCGACAAGATGTTTCATATCTTTGTCACTGTTCCGAATGCTTGTTTGAGCTAGGATTATTCAGTAGGACAATGAGTTCATATAACTGAAATAAAACACTCCGTAAACTGACAAACATGCTTAACGTGAGGGAAATCACAGCTTCTTTATGTTTTGGATTAAAGCGTTCCTGAACGAAGAGACGCCCTACGACCATTGTGAAAGTATCAGACTTTTGATTCACACAAAAATCCCGTCGAGGTTTATCTTCGGAGTAACCTGAAATGCAATCATATAATCAATACTCAGAATAAAGGTGAGATAGTGCATAGTTAACTTCAACAGAATGTCCTTTTGTAGATGCACATTTACTGTCAGTAAACAGACACCGATACAGCCGGAACAAGCAAATAGTCTAACAGTGGCACTTTGAATTTTTTTGTCGACTTGGAACTAGTACAAGGACAAAAACGGCTTTGTGAAATCGAGATAGTTATGCTGGCTAAACTGATGCTGTTGTCATGGTTTACGCTTTGTTCTGAGGCTTCTTCCACACTGTGACACTCAGTGTGCAAGCATCCAACATGAAACTCTACCCTAGTCATGTGATCTATTCTTGACTTTGCAAGTCATTTACAGGTGGGCGGTATGTCATGTTGTGTTGATGCAATGCCAGGTGTCATACACTAGACACAAATTATTGATTTCTACGGAACGCTTGTGTAAGTCAACTGTTCATCACCTAGCAATTGTGAGGCTTCAATCTTTCTGGAGCCGGTCATATTGGTGGTAGGCATCAGTCCTTTTTTAACTCCTGTTACCGCATCTGACATATTAGGACTTTATAAGGTTGACCACCCTTAATTTATGGTAATTGTCGCAGGTTAAACCTGCAAGTGGACTGATTCTTTGAGCGAGTGATGTCCGTCGCTTCCACTTAATTTGTACGCTAATACATAAATTATCTGCAACAAATATTTAAGGATCTCTGATTAGATGGTCAATGAAAAGTCTATCAGCTTGTTCAAACTAAGTAATAGTCATATCATGAAACAAACCAAACGCAACTTTGATACCAATTCTTGGACCATTTGTTTCAGCAAACTCACTCCGAATTGCCTAGGCACTGGTTGGTTCTTGGCCAATACGTAGCTTGCCCTTTCTTGCAACCAGAACCATTACTCTGAGCTGTGTGTCCGGTTTCGTGGTCAAGGCTTGAATCAACAGACTCAGGAGCGATAGGACAGCGGATTGATGACTTTGATCGATAAGACGAGCAATGGATCCTGTCACTCAGTAGTTGGCCGTATCTCCAAACCTTCAGCAAGGACTAAACCAATTGAACCAATTCGTTTTTCGATCAACGACGGACAATAGTGACTCAGAGTTTAATACAAGCAGCGTTACGAAATAATAAACCTATATTATCTGAAAGCAAGGACGTTTTTGTCATTGCGAAATTGATTAATCACAGAAAAAAAACCTAATCGGTTTACCGAATTTCGCCTGCTGGAATTCTTTCAGCGCTTGGTTTACACTGGCTGGCCTCAGATTTCTGTTTCTCCAAAGTAAATGCCAAACGGCCGTATTGTGAATGGTTCTGAAATAATAAACAAAGCTTTCGCAATAAAAAACCATTGGGCTCTATTCAGTTAAGTTGGTGAAACATGCTACTAAAGCCAACATTTTGCAGAGTTGTAGTTTGTCTAGGTGCTTCATTTGAGGGCAGTTGGAAATCTGTCGTCCATAGACGCTCTGGTTTGGTGGTTATACAACATACCATCACCAGTCCTAAATCAGGCAAAATGGACAGCTCTTCATTGGCCTCCCGTGGTGCTGGACGAGTAGAACCATACCAGCGGATCAATGATCCGATACGTGGTCAACAAGCATCTGAACCCACCAACCAATCCGGATGAGGCCAGATCAACCAGTCAGAACAGCTGTTTACGACAACCATATGAACCATTATGTTTCATGCAAGGATTTCGTTAGGATCACCACAGGTTTCATGTAAACAACCTGTGTGGTACCAATGAATGGAGCTGATTCTCAGGCAATTGATCTTTTTCACTAGAACTAATAGCCGATGGAAAACATTTTTTTTTTAGACAGCCTACGGACGCCATGCAAGGATCAGCTACAGTTCACATTGTATTTTGATCTCAGCTATGTAGAACGATTTACGACATAACACTGAATTACTGGTAAGTTTCAAAACAATTGACATCATGAGACATATTCAAACTGAACTAGTGTTTTATCCAACCTAGGTACACATAATCATGCAAAGTACATCAGTGTCCGAAGAATGCCTGTGTTCGTGTTTGTCTAGTACGACAAGAAAGAAGAGAGTGTGAGGCCAAAATAAATATCCCTTTCAACAGAGCCATTTTTCACTAGTGCCTAAGGAAACCAAAAGTGGTTGTTGAACATCATTGCCTAACAAGTTCTCCATATCAAACGGCCAACGTGACTTATTTCCTAGAAGACTCATCAGATCGACAGCTGCAATAGTCCAACTCGAATCTGCATTAACATTGTATTGATCAACCCGCCAATCGAACTGAGTGCAATGGTCGATAACAAATTAGGAAAGACACCGGAACTGCATTGTTTATTGAGTAAAACAAGTACATATTGCATTGTACGATGTTCAGAAAGTATGCAGATCCACTAAAACTTCTCCAGTGTGTAGTTTTCTTCAGCACTAAGCTTCGAAGAATCCGGTATCATGAGTTAACATCTAGTAAGTGCCCCTTTTTATATGTTGTCGTGAATGGCCACCCGTCACATTTCAGTCGGTTGTTTACGTTGTACAGATAATTCAACACATTTGCAAATAAAATTTGCATGCTGTGCACATTGTTTCTCTGTGGGTCACTGGAGGTGATTATGAAGCATACATTCACTTGTTTGCAATTAGCTGAATGGAAAGTAGCACTACCATCGTATCACAGATTCTTTTAGAGCAAGAATAATTGTTAATTCTGATGGACATTCAACTTGATTGATTGATGATTGACAATTCACATCAGAGAACTAGCGAGTTCTTAGTTTTTGAACAGAATGGATAATGGTTTTTGTTAGGACTGGAAACTTACTGTTTGGTAGTTCTAATCGTCAACAAAATCTGACTACTTATTTTATGGTTAATTTTGCTCAATTATTCCAGTCAACCAATTCAAAACAATGTAGATGAGATTCAGTGTACATCAGGAACCTGCGACATCAGCAAAATACTTATGATCGCGATGCACCGATAAAGACAGTCAACATATGCAACAGATATGTAATGGCTCCCTAATCCGTGAGGATGACATTTACAGCTTAAAAATGTATCAACTTGAACATGTTCTGCTTATCGATAGCTGGTTTTTCGGTTGAGAAAGACACAATAAATTGCCACCAGCCTTTGGATGATCAGTGCAGGCCAATCCGTTCCGAATGCTCATGTGCACTTGCAAAACTACCTATCGGTGAGCAGTTGAGTACTGAATGATCTAGCAAGTGACAAAATTTGCGGGTGACAACATAATATGCGAATGGTCTTGTTCCGAAGATTCCTCGTTTTGTTAATTAATCCTCAGTAATGAAACGGTGAGTTGGGAATAAAAAATTTATTTATTCAAATTAGATTAGCCAGCATCTTGAACTTGGGGGGAACGGCCTGAATACCACTAAAAACGAAGGACGCATTCAGCCTGTACGTCTCTCCACCGTGATAGTCTGCGATCTCCGGTGATGTTGAAAACTAAAATATTCGTCTTGAATCCTTCCTACGTATTGTTTCACCGTAACGAGTTTGGGGCTGTGCCAGGGGATCGGTATTTTTCCAGAAATCATGGTTAAGTGATTGTAATCAGGGTATATGGGTTCAGGGCCAACACCAGTTGATCATCAAAAGAGAAGGGAAAATGAAATAGGTTGAGTTAGAATTTAGACTAAAATATGATGAAACGTCAATGATAGAAAGCGCGAATCAAGGGTTTTGGGCAGCACAGAGAAGTAATCAATCAAATCTGTTATGAAGATTATTATAGGGAGAGTTAGAGCATTCATCGTGTTTGGTATCACAGAATCTAGGTAAAGAGCCTGGCCACCTCAACTCGGCTCTACATTCTGCTATGAGAACCTACCGAGGTTGGTAGTGAAACCCTGGACGTGGAGCTCGTGTTACCCGTGGGTGATTTTTCCAAGCATTTTGGAACATATCTGCAGAATGCCTATTCAAGGTCCTTCGGGTCCCGCTGACCTATCTTTATTTTCAGATACAAACGATGTTGTAAATCACGCTAACATCGGGTCAGGGAGGGAGTCATTTTTTATCTCTTCCATTTGTACATGATGATTGCAGGAAACGTTTTAGCAAATAGATTTCGACGGCAGATCAAGCTTTTTTTAATGCGATGGAAGAGAAATAGTCCATTGATTTCATCTACTCATTCAACTATCCTAAAGAATTTTCACCATTGTCAACTAATTTTTTGTTTGCAGATTTTTCTGGCCCTCGTGATCTTATTACATAATTTCTACTGGCCGACAGCCGCAAAAAGGGCGATGATGTCCATTTGGAGTTTGATGGTCGAAAGCATCGCCAAAATAGGGACATTCATTGTCTATACGTGAGCCATCAGGGATCATCTTCCAAGCTCCTGTCAGTTTTCCACATTAATTCAGAAGTATCTGTAAGTACCAACCATCTCACCTTGTGCAATCACAAATACCTGCTTCACAACGAAAATATTCCCCACATGAAAAATGTGGAGCAATCAAAGGCCTGATCAATACCAAAAAGGGTGGATTTATTTCATCAACCTAACGGATGTTAACTTCGCACTGTAGGTCCTCACTTCTCTCAATGGGGAAACCGACTGTCCTAATAACTATTTTCTCCTGTGCCTTTGCACAAAGTTGAGAATAAAAAGTTGTAAGGAACTCTTCACTTCATCTGTCGCCTAAATTTATTATTTCACAAGACCGTCGAAAAATTAATATTATGTGTAAAAGGAAATATATGCAGTCATGAATTCGGCTTTATTTGAACAATCCTGTCAGCTAAATACCATCCTAATAGTAGGTTTCAGGTTTCGAATTCTACACTCTACATAACACACTGTGGTGAATCAAAGCACCCGGGGACATCCGCAAAACCTCAAGGTAGGTAAAGATAACTTTTTTAGGCCATTAGTATGGCAAATGAGTTAGGAATGCGAGTTGTTATTGAGTGCTCAAGCTGTAAGTTTGGTGTGAATAACGTTCCTTTTGTTCACAATCCGCTCTCTTATTGAGCGGTACCACCACAGTGAAACGATAACTTGAGTATTTTGGTGGTGATTTTTTATCACTACAAAACACTGAGCAATGCTGTTATCAACTTAAATTTATGCAATTTCTGATATCTCCCTGTACGTGAACAGTGTGGGGCGTTAGACTGATGACTGACACGATGAAAGTCTTTCGAAGGTAACATTTTTACATAATTACTTAAGAGACGGTTTGCCTGAAACCTAAATCGGAGATAAGCAGAAGAAACTGTTCGACAAATTTAGAAACGTATACTCATTATGGATTGAATACAACTGTCTGGAAAGGTTGTTATTTATTGCCGAACAGATACTATTTCAACATTTTTTCACCGATTTGATACCATCAAGCTGCTTTTCCCTATTGGGAGATGAAAGTATATTTTCTCACCAGTTATTCCTGTCGTTATTCCACGGTCATCTTCAGATGGCATTTAACAAATATAGAGGACATTCTAAGTCCTCCAGACGTCCAAATATCAACAACAAATTTGTCAAACGGATAAACAACTTTCTCCAATACCTTGAGAGGTATGTTTAAACATTACCGGAAGGTACTTTTTATTGACTAAACGAACTATCTGGACTATACACCAACGCTGAACACTGGTATAATAGCTTACATCAGAAACTTTCATTAAAGTGAGTCACTGAGCACTTAAAATTTGTTAGATCTTGCCAAAAACATTGAATTTCATTATTTGGATCAACACAAACGCTGTGGTGTTTGTTTGTTCCTTTCTTGTCATTCTGTGCCCCGTCGACATTTTTCAGAACAAACCGCTAGCCGACATTGCTAAAATGGTGTTACTCAACCTGTGTTGACCACAAGTTCTCCCTTGATCGGTTTATTGGTTTGAATCACTAAACATGCATATGTTATTTGCCTCGAGCGGTCCCCAAAGCATCCTTAGTTTTCTATGCACCTGAAAGCTTGTAAACACTAGGGCACAAAACTGTTTGGCAGATACATTCAGAGTGATACAGTTATGTTGGCACACAGTTTCTCAGGGCACATCACCAATAACAAAGACGGTTCTCGTGACTTCCTCAATTAAGCCGCTGAGGTTGTCATGACTGAAAGAATTATCAAATACCTCCTTCTTTGGTAGTACCTTGATTTCCGGTGAAAAGATTGGAACGCAACCTACTTGATTCCTTCGTCGTCGAATAGATAAAAATCAAAGAGTGCATATCGCAGACGAATTTACTCTTTGTTATCGATAGTAACCAATTGATCGTCGATAATGACGTGCTGAGAAGGTCTAAACAGTTCGTTTAACAACCACCTCCAGTTCAGTTGTAGAAAGAGAATTAGATAGATATGTCGGTAAAAGTATTCGGATCTTCGTTATTGCATGATTCGTTTCAGTGAAGTATATGCACTACATCGTTTTGTACAAACGCGAAAAAGACGGTTGTTGCCCAGTCCAGATAATCGGTTTGGTTAGTTGTATGCCTTACCGTCGATCCTTCCCCGTTTCAGTCCTAGTTTCGGCTGGACGAAAGCTGATAGCTAATGATTAATAACAACAATGAAACAGTCGTTAAGTACTTCCACGCTCCACATTAGTGAATAAAGTTCTGATCATCTGTGATGGATCATCTTACATATAAGCCAATTCAGATTCTCGAAGACTTGAAAGTACACATAGTCCGTTGTTATCAACTCAACCCAAATACCTGCCACAGTTTCTTAAGACTTTAATAAAATATCAATATCAACCGCTCGGACTAACTTGTGGCTAAAAAATGCTTGTTTATCTTTCTGGCTGTAATGTGTCTGACAAGCTAAAAGATATTTTCGAAGGCAATTTCAGCCTGAGCAAGACAGTGTTAGTCTTCTTTTTATTAATTGAAGAGTTGCATGCCTGTGTAGGCATCCCATACCGGTTTGGTTCCAAGCCATCGAGTCAAAATTTTCATCGATAAGTGAATTGGTTCCAGTCGGTGGTGATTCACATTCTTGGTGTTAACGTTTGTCACAAGAGCGAGAGTTCACTTGAGGGCTTATTGCCAACCGCCCACTTCTCAGAGGAATCACGTCTCGGTGGGATTTGATTCAGGCAATGATTGCATGCAAACATCCTCTATTCTTTGTTTCAATTTATCTTTTATTACTACACTGGTTTCGGCGCTTTGCTATGGTGTCATTCAGCCTCGAAGACGAAAATAAGGTAAGTTCTATATGCCATAACGTGTGACTAATTCGGATAGAAATTCATCTTCGTTTATTAAAAACACCAGCAAGGAACCAAACTACACGAGTTAAGTACGATGATAATTTCGAAAGTAGTCAAATAATGGAACGAGTCTACGTAATAGAAAGGTTGAAGGAGGATGTCACAATGCCGTGGGTGTGAACAAACAACAATGATCTTTTCGGTAAATGAAATGTATGTGCTCATCGCATAAATCTGATGTGAGATCTCTCAAGACTATGCTAGAGACAAAAGTGATGACGCGCGGACCTTCACGAAAAGTCATGTAGTTCTATTTTATCAGAACAGAGGAAATTACGGAGGAACAAGAAGGAATTACGGGAAGTATACTCTGGTGTACGAAGGAAGGAATAACCGACTGTTGATTGTTGAATTGTTTTAATTTACAAATTTGGAATGAAAGTCGACTTGGATTTCTGACTGCACTTCCAATATGCGAATACCAATGCAAGTTCTCTTGGATAATTAGGCAGAGACATTTTATATGGTTCACATATACGAGAGAATTGGAGGTAATGGTGGAACTGTGTTCTATAGACTACAGCCGCGAATTGGAAGAATATACCCTTGACTGTTGACGTTGCTTAAGAGCGAATGAAACTTCTCAAAAAAGGAATATGTTCATGATTTTCAGTAAACTGATCTAAATCGAACTGTTAAGAGACATACCAAACAACCTTATCGACAAACCTGAATAGACGATCCGAAATTGTTACGGTCAAGTAAGTAAAGATGGCATAGGACCAATACACAGAAGGAACAGCCCTATGAAAAACACTGGCATCAGTTTTTAAATGTCAGTAAAACTTTCTTCTGCACACTGTGTTCATCAGAGCAGTAGTCTTCCAGTGGGTTACGTAATTAAGTGCGGAAACTTAAAGGTTTCATATTTTAGGAAGCAAAGATCAGGGTACGCTATCAAAAACTGACGCGTAATTGTACGATTCGTGAAGTGTTGTGCGATTAAATGGCCTACACATGCATTTGCATCACTCTTGAAACGGCGAGGTTTATGCACAACCAGCATGACTATTTCATACAAAATAACTGAGTTCATATTGGTGGATGTACCACCAATAAAGCAGCAGTGAAAAATTACATTTGGTATTACGATTTTGGGTTAAACATGACAAGCTTGAAGTCATAATTGATATATCCAGCTTTCAAATGGACTATCCAATGGGTTCTTTCTCCACTGATATTAGTAGAATTCAACTTTTTACTAGAAATGTTGTTATCTGTACTGAAACTATCATCTGTTGAGTTCAGATGAGAAACTGGAATGATTGAACGGTGTCCCCCAACGGATTTTCAGTCGGTGATTCCAAAGTGGATGGTGAGGACTGAATTATACAACACTGCTATTATTTTGATATTTAAACACCTTGGATGGCTTCAACTGTACCTGAATCTGAATAGAATTGGGAAGCCACCCCAAGAAACTGATGTCGTTTGTGTGCTGATTGTATAAAGATATGGTGTGCGAAATTTTCTAGTGTCCGTAAAACAGGAAACTTTCAGTGAGTCTATGCATGAAAAGAATTTATTTGATAAGTTCTTCTATCGTCTTCTTTCGAAAAAACACTACCTGATTACAACAAATAATCATCTTGCAAATGATGACGTGTTCGCTGTCCATTACGAAACATGTACGGTGTTATTTCTCCCCATTTTGAAGTGTTACTCATGAGTAGCGTGTGTGTGTATGGTGGATCTCAGACACCCTTACTGTATGAATTTTTCTCTGCTTCTAAGATACTATTTTGATTTATACACGCCTTTGACTGTGCCTGTTGCATGGGAAGTTTATGTTTTTCCTGATAACTATGTTTTCTAGAGATTTTACTCTTTTGCTTCTGGGTTCGTCCGTTCGGGTTGGCATGTACTGTTGTTTGCACCGCAGATTAAGCTTATTTATGCTCTTTTATTATTACCACCCCTTCGCATTTTAACTAAAGTTTACCTCATCCCTGTGCGACTAAATAATTGATTTGCACCTGTAAAAGTTTACTGATTCACTGACTTCACTCCAATTAAACTGCACTACAGTTTCGCTAAGCTGCTTGCTAAGTAAACCGCTTCCATTTTTAGCTGAGTCTCGGTGTTCGGAAAGTCATTGCCAAATCTTTTTGGTTCCTTACCGGTATTTGTCATTTTCAGCGGTATTTTGTGCTTATTGTACGGTTCAAGCATCACGAACTGTCCATGAATGCGGTTATTCGACTAGAATTTGTTTCCTTGGCCGTAGCCGTGTTCTGTCCATTTCGCGCCTAGAGCTAGTGAGATTAGACTTCTACTGAAATGATAGCTAATGAATGCGGAAAGTCGCTACGGTCCTCTCCTAGTGGTTGCGTGTATTTCTTATGCTGTTATGAATTTCTTATTTTGCCGCACTAATGCTTGTGTTGTATGGCGAATGAAAACTGATTCGTAGATCTCGCTCATTATGTTCACAGTGCATTTGTCATATATTAGATACGTGACAGATTACGAAAAGCAAAGCGGATGTAGACAATACCGAAGAGTGTGAAAACGATTTTACGCTGAGGAACTGTCTTATATACTGTTCGTAAAATTACACAAGTCAGTGCTAGTCAGGGTACCAAATTCCATCGTTTCTGGAGAAGCACGTTTATTCCAATGACTGGCACAAGACACATAATCCACGATATAGTTGGTTGTACTCACGGTATCTATACAAACACGGCAGAACATTTTAGCAGTGGTTATTTCGTCACGATCAAAGAAATAGTGAGGAAAGCTTATTTCGAGGAAATCAACTTAGTCTGTTGGTTTAGACGTAACAAATGGAAACAAAGCTTTATGCATGGCATTGGTCTAGTGAATATAATGTATCCTACAAACACTACGGATGAGACGAATGCTTTACCTGGAGTGGTTCGAATTAAAATCAAGAGCTTTAAATGTTAATATGCAATGAGTTCATTGGTATCGGACATCTTGTAGCCCTTCTCGAGAATGACCAAACCGGTCCCTCTCATGGATGGATTAGGAGCGTTGCATTGTGATCTCGTTTGTCGCTCAGTCCCGAGTAGCGTCGAGGAAAAAACATGGAGACCTCACGATGGACAGTGACACAAAAGCATGGACAACTGCCCGTGAATCGAACAAGCCGAGAATATTCAAAAAATGATATTGAAAACCTAACTAGTGATTCAAATTCGACACCATAATTGCCAACTTAAATCATTATCTGCATAATGCATACAGTAGTATTCTGTTGATTCGAAATCCGTTGAATTTTGGCTTTTACCATATTGTATGATGTGACACGGTAACGAAGGCCTTCAGTGCAACTGTTCCGCATATCACTGGTAAAGTTCCACTTGTGGTAGGGAAGAAACGTTTCTTATGATTCACAGACTTGCATTAGACGCAACCATCGACAGTGTTCAGATCAGAATGGTAAGTGCTTTGACCTAATCTCGAGTGAACCACATCAACACGGGATTTGGTTTACTTGAAAGCCCCTACTTAGCTTTATCCTTATTATACATATCACCCAAATGCCTTCAAGGTCTACTACATTCGCATAACTATTTAAATGCAATTCAGTAGATATTGTACTCAAAATCGTGAGTAAAATAAACAAGGTTGTCTTTCTAATTTCGGATTAAAAAACTGGTAATCCGGAAAGCATACAGGAGCGCATTTGTGGATATGGTATATCTCTGTTCAATAAATCCACTTGCGACAGGCAAAAATGCCTGCGGTTCGGCCAATTCTTTAACGGCGTATTCTTGCTTCGAATCCAGGTCATTTCCTTCATCAGTGCGCTTTGAATGCGTTGAAATTTTAAGAAATTGTATTGCATATGAAATGGGATTTGTAGAAAATACAGTATATTACATTGCACTGTTCATTGTGCTCACTGATACTGTAGAATGGAGGGATCTGTACTAGTATGGTTACTGAATCATACTTCATTAGCAGCTCACTGTTACTGACACGTAAATGCAGGAAGAATATTCAAAGATTTACCACGTCCTTCAATTCAACGTCAAATTATTTTGTTTTTATCAACAATACCACGAAAACTCGACACAATGTGTAACTGTTCGAACATTCATTCTACTAGTGTAGAGCAGCCTTTCATACCAGTCGTGAGACAGGAAGAAAAACCTAATGTTGACGACGATCTTGCCAATGCCATTGTATGCAGTTATTACAAATGAAGTGTTCAGTTGTACTCCTTTGATTATATTGCTGGTCCAAGGTTCTATCAAATCCATGCTAACTGTAATTAAAAGCTTAATCTCGATTAGGATTTGCCCTTTACTAATGAACATTCTCTTCGATAACAAACACAAACGCTGTGGGGTTCACCATTGTATGTGGACGCTAACCTCTCAAAGCTCACGAGGGACGTTCAAGCCTGTCCAAAATTCAGATCATATTTCGGCAGAAATAATTTGATTACCTCGGGAACAGAGAAAATCCAGTCAAGCTTTGTGGCCCCTAAACATGGTTAGACTTTGCTATCTAACAGAAATGCAACACATACATTGCATGAACTCTTCTGTTGTCTTTAATTGAAATATACTAACCGGGTTTGCACTTTTACATTTCTCACTTAGGTACCTGAAAGTTATTAGTGGGAGATTATTTGTTGTTAGGTTGTGATTTATCATGCAGTGAGATAGGTTCATGTCACTTTTCGAAACCATTGAGGCATTGAGTCTATTACTGATAAATAGGTCATCAAGAATGAATAATTGCTACAGGTGGCTTTTCTTTATTGATGCCAGCCGCTGTATTTTACACGTGTGTGAACGAACGCGTATTCAGCGCGGGTAAGCATAAATATCCGGACACAATCACGGGGACAGGAACGCTAGTATGAAGTACCCCATATAGAGGCCCATGCTTGGAAAAAGCGAGTCAGGCATGGATACCGATCAGGTCACTCGTAATTTTTCGAAAAGTGACAATATGTGGTTGGTAAACGCTATCATGACTAGAATGAACCCTGTGTGCATGCGTGTATGTCCGAAGAATGCGGCATCAGTGTGCACAGAATGTGAGTAACCTTTCAAGGCTGTCTGTGCATGGGGCAGTGTGAGTCAAACATGAAACACCAAAGGGTGTTTTGTTGTGTGGTCAAGCAAATAAAGATATTAAAAATTCTTCTGACAAATGTGCACTATAAGGTAGCTTCCGTCTGCAGAAATTGAGTTGCTTCAGTTGCAGAAATTGTCACAAATAGTTCCATCCTTTCTAAGTCTTCAAGCTTCGGAAAGGAAATAGCTATGTTTATATTTTCTTCACCTCTCAATTATTCATGATTTATTGTTTACCACAGCCCACCAACTACATAGCAGTAACAAGGAAAAAACAATCATCCTACTACATGAAATGGAGAACCGAACTATGGGTAAATAAATCTAAGGAGGTGACGAAACGAGTGACAGCGAATTGGATTATATAAACATTTGCTGTTTTCACGTTATGTAGTCAACTGTCTTGAGAGGGACACATATGATAAAATAACTGCAAACGTTTTCTAGTGGTGCGAGCCAGTTCTTTGCAAGTGACATTGCAATCAGAGCTAACATAAATCGATTCATCTACGAAATATCAGTCTTTCACCCACACTGTAAATTGTTTGTCAGTGTTATTCATTTTCCCGAATTGAGCCTAATCCGCGTTTTCTATCAAATAGAAGAACAAGCTGTTAGAGCATCAACAGCACTAGTTGCATAAAATCAATGAGGGAACGAGTCGCCACAAATTTCATCGAACAACCCGAAAGGCATCCATTGCATTGCTTTGGCTTTTGATTGCTTCAAGTGGGAAAATCAAATTAGTTTGTTAAAATGCAGCAACTTTTATGAGTGTCAAACCTTTTCGAAAGAACTACATAAGCACAGGTGGTACTTCAGCGTGAATGGAGAACGGTATTCTCAAGAAACACGGCGAAAGCACACTGGGATCGCATGATCTAACTGACTACTGTGACGCTACCAAGTAGGCAAATTAGGACTGAAAAACTGAAACGACTTAGATTACCCGTTGGGAATTGTGTTGTACCCATACTGCCCCTTCTGGATTGATTATAAGACACCGGGTAGCCGCTCGTGAAATACGAATCACCATGGCAGATAATGCGAGTTTCAGTAAAGATTCTCAGTCGTAGGTAACTAATCAGTTCAATTACCCGGTGGGAGAAGCGAGTGGCTCACCGATAAACACAGTCACACCGGTTCACTACAAAAGAAAGAAAGTGGGACAACCATTATTGTAAACCATCCTCACAAGATCTACTTATGTCGAAATACCGGATCTAATAGTTCGTTGTGCGACGCCACATATGAGTGTATCATGTGCATTCGCTTCGTAACTCACTCCCGACTGAACCACTTTGTCCCAAACTTAAAGCGCAGGATAACGTATTTATTCCACACACTGTGGGTTACAACCCCTTCCCGATCGCCGGAATCACGGACAAGTTGTGTTGCTTCTCTGCTTCTGTAAATCTTCCCCCTACAATTGCGCGGCCAGCGACATGAAACGGCATTGTTCGGCCGCTGCTAACCCTGAGTATCGTGGCAGAAAATCCGCTTGCCTGATTGTCTTGCCGGGTCGATGCAAGATGTCCCAGTTATTTAGTGGAGCCAAGGCAATGTACAATAGCTGAATCATAGCAGCCGTGGATTTGGCAACACATTTGGTTGAGGAAACAGAAACTGTTGGGTTGGCGGTTGGTGACGTTGGTAAAGGTCACTCCGAATAAACTCTTATGCAGTCTGCGTGCCGCCCGTGAAACATCCAAATCCTCCTTCTGCATCGTGAAATAACCGTTCTTGGTAGCATTGAGAAGATGCGACATGTAGATGATTGGATTTTTATTGTGTTCCCAAACTGTTCCAATCTCCATTTCGGAATAGTCGGTAATTATTATGGTCCATTTAGATGGCGCGAATGGGGCTAGTATCGGTCTTTCAGCGATATTCTGAATAAGATTAATTAGAATCTTTTCAATGTGAGCTTTTCACAGCTACCTTTCGGAAGAATGGGCCAGGTACAGAAGTTCGATTCGGGGTACAAATTGGGGAATGAGCCTCATTCACTACTTCAGGCTTCCAAGAATTAGTCGTAAGTGTACCTGATTATTCGGCCACTCGAAACCTATAAGTGGTTTTAAATGAGTCGGGTCGGTATCCGTTTGCATTGTCAGTTGAACCAAGGAAATCGAATTCACTGACACCAATTTTTTATTTGGGGTCTTTGGTCGATGCACTTCTTTTCGCGAACCCCTCCAGCAACTATTGTGATCTGCAGTCGTGTTCTTCTTTCATGGATTGGAAATCAGCTACATCATCTGTATTATCCACCACAACATCGTGCCACCGATCACACCGTATATTGCAGCCTGAGATATAACGGATGACACATGCTGACCGAAAGACCAGAATGTTTAATGAAAAGTGCCCCATGGAGAGTTGATCTTGTTAGTGGTTTAGACTCTGTGTGTCGCAGAATCCGTAAGTAGGCCCCAACCAGACCACCTTTCGAGAAACACGTTCTGCCGAGCATGGATTTCAGGGAGTCCTCTGGTTCTGCCGTAGTTGCTGCGCATCTCCGTAAACGGGAATTCAAGATTAGTCGGTAATCATCTATAGTCTGGGGTGTTTGTCTGTCACTCTCCATCACCATTACAATTGCAGTCGACCATATGGAAGAACTCATATGCTCAGTGTCAGATCCCTCCTCTATTTTGGTATGCACCTTCAGAACACCCTCTCTCTTTTGCAATACGGCAACATTCAGCGCTTCAGGAACACCGGGTCATCATCAACTTCCAACTTCGCGGGCTCAACCGCCATGTCACATTTGTTGTTCGAGCACTGTGCTGTCAGCTGCAAACGAACAAGCTGATTCACTATGAAAATGACAGATGGAAAGTAAATGAAATTCACCAGGCGAGAAATAACTATTCAGTTACACTGGTTTGCTTTCGGGTATCGTTTTGTTGGCCAGCTTTGTTTGAAGCTTTTGAATGGAACCAGCTGGTTTACAAGTACGAACATATCGTTAGTGCAATAAGGAATGTACAGCCGTCGTATCGACGACGTCATCCCTATAACTATAAATCGTCTGTCTATGGCAAATTAAACGTACACCAGATGTTTCGATCGTGTTCATATGTATTTACTTGCCCACAAGTCTGAATGATAACGTGAATAATATCGTGACATATTATGCATATTTCACTGAATAATCCCATTGCATTATAGAAAAAGGCACGATAGCGAACGAGCTCGTTTTCGGTAACTTTATACTCTGGCTAATACAGTTATATATATACATATATATATATATATATACTATAGGAATGCATATTTTTGGACCGCGACCTTTCAGTCGTGACAAGAAGCAGCCAACCCACCCCAGATGTACTTTCTACACCGAGTTTTCCGAACCACGAACAACCTACTTCCCACTCCTTTTCCGAACCGCAAAACACCTACAATATTGATTGACCAATCTTAATTTGATACTGTAAATACTCTCTATTTTTCCGATAATATTCATTCCTAGCGTATATATATGTAATTGTATTGGCCAGAGGATGAAGTTACTGAAAACTAGCTTGTTCGCTATCGTGCCTTTTTCTATTATGCATATGTTGTTTATGGTACATGAATTTATTGCATCATAGATGAGAGATCAATCTAACTGGAGTGAAAATCAATTTGGATTGCTCATAGTTTTTGGATGATAATACACGGAAACTCGTAAGCAGAAAATCCTGTAGGTTCAAAAGCGGTAATGTGATGAAGATCATTCCATGAGTAAGAAAAATGATAACTTAACATCGCAATTCCCTTTCAAACATGCACACATAATCCTTTGCGGAGAGATTTGTCTCTGGTACAACAAGCATTTTACTATATTCCTTCATAAAATTTCTGTATGCCATGACCACCTGGAGAAAAGCGCAATTACAACTAGATAAATGGGTGAGATGTTATCTCAGATATATTCTGAAATCCGACACCATGACATTCCTGGTGCTGGTGAAAATGACTTGAGGAATAATTCCTTTTTATGGAAAATGAAAGTTATTGGTACTGTGAGGCACAATATTTCTCCACATAATCCTAAGGATAACAGCAGTAAGTGAAAAATTTATAGTTGACTTGACGTAAGCCTAAAATGCTGACACCGCATGAAAATCAATAAAACCTGTGAAGGAATAAAACATTGCCTCAATAGTTGGGAGTTCTAACAACACTTAAAACTTGTCAAAGAATTCATGTAAATTGAATTGCTTATTCCTTATATTAGCTACGTCATCCATCTAATAAAGGCTAGTTGGTTTCATCATGAGAGAAGATGTTTCCGCCCAAATTCGGTGCTCGGTCAACTCATTTAAGTGGAGTACATCAGCCGCGTGACTACTGGATATTGATGAAATTTCATTTTGAAATCACAAAATGAAGATATTTTTCACATTAGCACTTCACACATTCTGCAACATCGGGGGTTTTACTAATTCAAAAAGGAATCATTATATACAATGTTAGTAAATTACATCTGTCTCTAGATGTCATACTGCTTCCTCATCGGTAAATCTGTTGCCAAAATAAACAGTACCGATGAACATGCGATGGTGATGTTTGTATTTTTCTCACCTGGTTTCCCCTCAAATTTAAACGTTATCCTGAAGAATTATATTTGGCTGTTCCAAAAGCTTACCCTGGGGGCTGCATTTTACCCGTAAAGCATTAATAATCTCCCTGGTGATTGCGAACGTCAACACAGGTTCCGGGTCAGCCAGTTGACTTTCGTTACTTGCCAGTCGATCCGAGAATGCGTAACCCCTTCTCTTGGTGTTAGGAAAATTTATAATATCTGAAGACAAACCACTTGCAAATGTCATCTGCCAATGGCCAGTTTGAAAGCTTTAATCATGGTAAACTATTTATATTTCAAATAATGCTCATGACATTGGTGAGCATAAACCCGATGGCAATTTTTCCCTGAAGACACGAAACATATAAGGAGCGTGAACAAACATGAATATAGATGTAAAGTATTGCAGTCAAAATCCGAGTGAATGCTTCCATCTCGAACAACTACAGTCCACTGATTTCAATAAACCATGAAGCGTGGTTTATGGTTTCTGACCTTATTTGAATAAACATGGTGGATAAAGCCCACTGCAGACCAAGCCTGCATAATATAACTCCCATTTGCAGCATATTTGTATGTCAAATCACACAGGCACTTGAAATCGGCCCAATTAACGTGAAAGTATTTATTGAACTCATATTAGGCAGCCCCACTGCTAGTAATCCACTGACTGGTTCGTATTATTTTCTTTACTCTTTCCGTCCTTGAATGCTGTATTTTCAACTGTGCTGGTAGATTCCATTCAAGCAACTCACATGACAGAAAATATGTAAAGTACATGAGATCTCATCAATGAGGTCAAATAAATTGGATAGAATAACGGAGCTTGAGTGGACGCTCGATCTCTATTGATTTTAGTGTCCTCAGGTAAAGGGAAGTTTATTTCTCATAGTAGAAGATCGCAGCGTGTTTTTCTCTTCCCTCTGGATGGATCAGATGTACTTACTCTAAATGCTAAGTAGAAACCATGGAATTGATAGAATAATGAGGCAAGTTGATTCATGCATATAAGACATTCGTTCAAATTTTCCATGTACGGTGGAACAAGCCCACCACAATAATCAGAATACGATCTATGGAAGAAAGTGTGTTTTAGGTGATTTCATTCACAAGCAAAGCTCAGTCTCCGAGAGACGGATGAGGATTGCCTCGTGAGTTGCTGGTATTCGAAAAGTAATTGCTCTTGACACATTTTGGGACCCGAAAGATGGATTTGAAGGCAGGTCATCAACAATCCGTTGTGAAAATAATTACTTTTGTTTGCTCGCAACGAAAGTTAATCTAATCACCCCAACCCGCACGGTCAATAGTCGCTTGCTTCACACGGGAGCGTAGACCTGACGTGAGCCAATTATCACCCGTCACATAAACTGGTCATCCGCACGTGTTTCCGTTCACCTTAAACCCTATTTCGTCGTATCGACCAAGTGAGACTTTTTTCAGCTCTCCTCAATGATTCGTTTTCACGTAGATGTGATTCGAGTGACTTGAGAATAAAGTCGCCCGAAATATTTTCGCCTGCAATTCGTGTTACTACATGCATATGATAACCTTACCATGCGTTGTCAGCTCCATTGAGAACAGTCAACACAAGTAATATGTTACGTCAAAGCACCGTGACATACTCGGGCATTTTGATACGCGACAGCCACACATCGTTTCGATGCTCTCGTTCTGCTAGATTTCCTACGATATTGACGTTGAACCCTTAGTGATATCGTTTACTATTCAAAATTGTACCGAAGCAATAGACATTTCGTAACTAAAACACATTTTTCCTTACTCATTTCGGAAGCACCCAATCAACATGTATTTCTCGCCCCAGCATCTCTGTAAACCCAGTGCATATGTTATTCACGAAGAGAAAGCCAGCGAAATGCTGCCTGGATTATTATGAAACCTTACAAAATAAAATAATCCCAATAAACACTTGCTTCATGGTACATATTTTAGCAAAGGGGTGCACATGATAGACCAGAAACACGTGTCGAACCTCTGTGTGGAGCTTCACATAAGGATTGTTATTTATTGAGACAAATCAATGGATTTTATCTTTGGGTGAACAATTAGGGTAGTCGCACAGAAGTTTTGGCTCATTTGTAAGAATGAATGGTTAAAAAAACTAACTTGAATGCTTCCTTTGAGAGCCGACATATATGATCCTTGAACCTAAAGCATGGGTGAGTTGACGACCTATTCTGCTAGGAATTCTTTATACGGAACCAGTCCAAAAAGTCGCTGCTGAAAAACCGATGGTGATCACACGATTGTGACATAGGGTTTCAAACCTCTATCCCACAGGGTTCAATTCTTACCAAAGCCACTCACTCACTAAACCGAAAACCGTCGACTGAAAGCGGAAACCTTTCAGGAATACAATAAACTATCGCATGTTAGATAAGCGAAGTGTGAAGCGATCATGATTGCTCATTTACCGATAGTTAGCAGCTCCAACAATTTTATTTTGAGACAGCGGTCGTTAAATCTACTACGCTCATGTCTTAAACATTTTACTTTCTACTCATACAGCCTGTTTTATACCCTTATCAAAGGCGCTTTTCGCTTATGCTTTGAAACAAACTGACCTATTAAGTCTGGAATAAAATCTGCTCCTCTTGTGACTATCTAGCCATGTTTGCGAATAACCTTGCCTCTGATAAGGGCGATTGTACCTCTGGCTGCTTAAAATCTAGCTGGTCTTCTACCCTCTCGTGTACTCGCACGGACCCAGCGATGGCGGCTTGGGAGACGCGTAATGGTCATGTATGCAAACTCCTCCAGGCGTAGCAGGTCTGAAATAGTTTCTCCGTACTCAGAAAAAGTTACCGATTGTATAGTCACACAGAGCCATCCTAAACATTCTCCTTGTAGGAACACTATCATAACAAACTCGTACGTAGCTCCGTTTTCAAAACAAAACAATATTTCATCTTTTTGGGACTCTTTTTTACCTTTCCGTGTCAATGTATTGATCAGAAATTTGCACATTATGAGTCAACTCTACGCTACAGAGCATTTGATCTGACTGGTATTTTCTCTTTCCCAACCAGAGGCGAGTTCGGTTTTAGATAGTATTATCTCCAATCATCCTGAGTTAACCTGCCTCAAGTTGTGTGGATCTGTTTCAACCAGTAACCATTATCTGCTTCTGTTGAGGCCTGAGATATACTCCCGATCTGCTCTTCAATCTTCCACGCGAACCAACCAAATAGCACTAGATCTCCAAAATGTTTTAACTGACAATTTTCTTCTCCTACAGGTATCTCTTGCTCATGTGTCTTTCTGGTTTTCTTTTGAGTCGTCGCTAAGTAGCAATGTCGAAAAGTTCGGAAAGACGGTCAATTTAATTTTCGGCATGTGCTGCCCCTTAGAAACATTTCTTTCTCTGCAACGGCCGTGCCACTTTTCCGATGTTGAGATCCTTGAGAAGACGACAGGAGTATTTCTACGAATCCCGGAATAACTTCAAAAAAAATAGATATATATTTTTATAAAGAAAGATGTTATAATCATTGACTCGCTTTATGCTAGTCAACTCCCATGTAGCCACAACAGTAACATACACAGGCAAGCCCCTTATGTGGAAGGAAAACTAAATAAACGAACTTTTCTGCGAGCTCTGAGAGTATTGCCAGTGCGTTCATCCAGTATCCGTTGCCCTTATTTCATCTTCTCCTAAACACACAGTGAGCTTCCTTCCTAAAAGTCTGAATTCTTCTATGAACTCTCCCGATGACCTCTTACATTTTGCCTATAAGTCAAAGAGATTCACTGTGGATGCTATGGCTTCCTCAGTTCATCGTATAACAAAATCCTTGGATGGACCAGGGAGGTCTGTGTAGTGCGCTTTTCTAGACCACAAATCCACCTTTGGTTCCATCTCGTGATATATCCTCCGTTGTAAACCGGAAGCTCTTGTCTCGCCCCTGTATTGACATGGCTGTCTGATTATTTTACCAATAGAACTTAGTGCTTATGAATTGGTTTCAAAGCATCCACACCTTTAGTGAATAATTCAGAAATGCCTCATTAGGCTGTCCCTTCACCCTAAATATTTTCCACCTACATTTCTCCAAGTGTGCTAATGATTTTGCCCTCTGCCAAGCTGCTTCCGTAGCTCAGGAGTTAGATAGATTTTCCAGGTTTTTGTTTCATATGTACGCTTTCTTGGTTGGATTCGGTTTCACTTTGAAATTGTCCCAATACTTTGAATGCATATTTACACTTTCTCGTTCTGTTTATCCTACGATCCATCTGTCATTTCCACGAAACCCTTAGCCAGAGTGGGTTCTGTCAAATACTTAGGAATCTCCATCAGTGCAAATTTGACTTGGCCACCACAACTATCAAACTGTTTGAAGAGACCATACAGGCTGTCTAATAAAATCAAAAAGCATAGGCATTTGACCGTTAAACAGGGAACTATTTACCTTTTCGTCTGTGAATTTGTTTTTCCAGTTCTCCTCAATTTTTCGAATGTCATTCTGCTGGTCTACAGAAAAAAAATTTTGAAATCCTTCGTCGCGGTTTATCTACTATTTGTTGGTTTCGTTCATGCCCTTGGCTGAATTATCTGCTAAGCTGCGCGCATTGCACCTTACTGAATATGAAACGTTCTCTAACAAAGTACTTGCAAACACTACTCTCCCTTTATACATTGATCTATCTAAGTGTAACTCTCTCACTTCTACACTTTTGTTCTTTTGATCTTTACCTTGTCCCATTATCATCCAAAGAAGCACTTAACTCTTTATCTGGCCAGAATCCTTCCAAACTGGTTGCGAGTATCAGTCGAAGTTGAGGATCAGTTTACAATCAACTTTCACTCAATAATCAGGACCAAATAGATAACATCAAGGGCTTTTCACTTAAACGGCAAAGATTATTGTCCACAATTCACCGGTTAACAAAATGATTTATTCTCCAATGTAAATAATCAACTCACAATTGAAAAACACAAGCTCTGTAAGGCTGGTCCATCTATGTTAGCAATTATCATCAGGGTGTATCAACTGAGTGCAAAATGGGATTGTAACTCGGGAAGAGTGCACATAAGTTTCATATGGGGAACAATTTACTGTCTGAGCCTACCCTCCGTGGTTCACTTCTTGCTCACGCTGAATCATGTTGCATCTGCTCGTCACCATTTGTGGATGATAGGAGGTATTCATCCGCACACGGGCTATGGAAGATGGAAGCAATACGTACAGATCATAAATCTTCATTTCTCTTGTATACACTCCCAATATTGCGCCTAAGCTTGAATCAGTGTTCACCACGTGCAATCGATCACCGGCACAAAATCATAGTCCAGAACCCGATACTGCGACATCACTCGGTACCTTTCGGTAATAACCACGGTCGATTATAGAACTTACTTTCTCGTGATTGGGACTGGACTCGTCCAGATATCGCTCCTTTTTCAGGCCAAAGGAACCCTCAGAAATCTGACGTGATAAGTGGACGAAAAGGGGAGAGCATATATGTGTACGGTAAAAACCGGTTTAAACTGAGAGGATATTTTTCAAGTTTAAATTGTTATATGATTTGAGAGAAGAACTACGTGTGTCCGAAGAAATCCCAAATAAACTCAATTGTTACACCAATAATTTATTGGAGCCGAGACTACTGCTGAGTGTATCAAAAAAATGATATGCCCGATGATATGTTTTACGAAGATCAACGACTTTAGTTAGATACAAGACCAAAAGAAGTTTCATTAACAAGATTAGTTGCATGAGTTATCCAGTCAAATACATCGAACAAAAATGTTTGCAATTGAAGGTGAGGCTTTTGGCACATTAGAGGAAAGAAAAATCTAGGCCCATTGACAGAACCATTTTATGCGTCTATGTCTAAATCACTAACAAGTAATTGGGGATTGGTGGTACGTTACTTGTTCGACTGTCCCTTGAACTCAGTCACGCGCACGCTAACCTCGGGTCATCCGATCAACCTTGCACTCGAAAGTACAAAATTCGGGTTTCTTTCTTCCTAAATCTTATCGGTGGTGCACTTCTAAATAAATTTAACTAGTTCATTCGGATCAGTCCGAGCGGGAACGGGATGACGCAGTAATTACACACATGCCTACTTGATGAGAAAGGTTCGGGTTCATACTTTGGGTGTCGCGGTGGACATACATTACTAATGAACTCTCACAAGAATGAAACTGTAGGATGATATTTCCGAGTTCATGAGTAATCGGATGACTTGAGGTTTGTTCGTGAGATTGAAGTCCGAAGCAGAGCCAGCCGAAAATCACACCTCTATGATAACAGGATTAATTTGCACTGAGCACCAGTATGCCGAAGCCTAGGCAAATACCGCCCACCCTACAAATCATAAGTGGAACGATGAGGCAGATATATTAGGCATATGAACGGTACTAGCATAACTGGTGAATAAACGTCCCAAAGGTCACAACACATTCTTGACCTCAACTGACCCCCCAACTTCTGATAAAACAGGGACCCATCCCCCATAATCATATTATACTTACACACATGTGCATGTAAAAAGCAAGCACTGTTTGATAAATAATTGCTTAAGATTATCACCCCGTGGTCACTCGATTGTAAAATGGTCATGAGAAAGGTTACCCGCGATAACCAGGATGTCGACGGATAAAATTTTGATAAAATTGGCATATGATTTTATCTCGATCACGGGCAAAATTGCCCCGGAAACAAAAAACCGATTTCGCTGTTGTTGCCGCTCATCAGGTGTGCGGACGAGGTACTCTCCTGCCCAAACGTCCTTGTACTTGAGCATTCCACAGTGACTTTAACTACTTAGCCTTATTTCGGTTGTTCGAAAAAGTACCCAACGAAAGGAGAAAGCCAAAACTGTCTCAGCTTTACGTATCAGTGATAATTGTCGATGCTTTTTGTTGCTAATCCGATTTACTTCCTCTTGACATCAGCAATATGAACAGTTCCTATCTGAGGATGGATTATGAACTACAACGAAGAATTTCAATTTTAATGAGAAAAGAGCAAGCCCCTAGTTCACCAAGAACGTAACCACTACTGCCTGCTCTTAGTCGTCCGCCATCATCAAGGTAAGCCATATAAAACAACAGAATGAGGGCACCAGTTTGCAGGGGTGATATTTCATTTGAGCAGTAGCAATTTCGGACAGAAGATAGAGAAACGTAGCACGTTCCAACACATGTGAAGTTAGTGCTTTTAACACTAATCTGATCGCTTATGTTCAGATAAATTGGCAAAGTTACCAACAAGTTATATTCAGAAGAAATCACTAGTGAATTTGTTTAAGCTGCGATTTTCCCCAGCTGAAATACGAGAATAAAATTGTGGTTAGTCTAGTTCGTAGTTTCTTTTTGATTACCTCCTGCAGTTCAAAAAAGCACCACAGACCTCATACTTGATGTTTAGTATATTCCAGTCACTGCATGTCATTACGGTCTTACACATTCTAACCGCGGACTTGAATGAAAATGCTCTAAGGAACAAATTTCGTTTCATTATCGATACTTGAACATTCGTTAAGGATGCACTACGATGGACACACTGTAAGTGGTATTATATGCGACAGACAAAGCCAGGCCGTCCGTTGGACTGGATGAAATAACCTGATGGTCTAATCACCGGATATTTGTCTGATGTCTTTCACTGCAAGCGGTTACTGGGATATCGACTTGATATCTATTTTTTTATATACTCCTTAATAATGCCTACAATAATTTGAACTCCGCGGTGGAGCAAATAAAGCAGATATTCACACTGCTGAAAATGCCGTGATCTGTTATGAACACAGTCCTTTGTGTGTCCATTAACTTTCTCCATCTGACGTTTACAAAATGGAAGTTCCTTAATATCTTACCTTGATAACAAACTGCGTGATATTCAGCTGATTGCGTTCCACTTCTATGTCACAGATTTGACTAGTTCCGGATAGCCGAAATAAAGGCAGATACAATTATGTGAAATTGAATTCCTCTTTCGTCAACCTTGTGTCCTTCACAGCGCTCAGCCGGAGATCCCGAAGGCAGAAGTGCCCAACCCCCGAATAATTGGGGTGGACTTTGGAACAATGGTGCAAAACCGCGAGCATCCAATGTGGCTGTGTCCGTGCATGACTTGAAAAATATTCGCCAGAGGTTCAAACCATGACTCGGAGGATCATTGTGTTCGGTATCATTTTCAATGTGAATTTTTGAATGAGGACAAAAGTGAGGATGACGATTTCGTCGCATTTTTGGTGCCTTACTCTTTATCGACTTAAACATGGATGTCCACAACAATAGGTTTCTCTGATAGATTTTAATAAGCATATATTAGTTTCATAGTGCAATATGCGTAGACAGTTCAACTACATACTCTGTGGGGTGAAGATCAATTTATAACCTATTTTGAATTGGTGAACAGAATGATAAAGTTGATAAACGGTACAGACAACATTCGTAAAGTATTGGCTTAAATGAGCATAAGCTCTACGTAGGCGAGGATGGCTTTCCTGCGAGTTTTCATTACTCACAAAGAGTAAATTTCTACTATTTAGATCAGGTCTACAACCCTTCACTGCTTGAAATGTTATTTCTAGTACCTGATATTAGAAAAATATTCCTAATTGGCAGTTTTGTAGATTATAGATTCATTGGGTTCTTCTGGTTTCGTCGTTGCAAATTATTATCTTCATTGTTGGGAAACTAATGAAACGACCAGTGGATTTCGAGCGGAGGTAAAACATGGTCATGAACCAAAAACAAAAATTTAACCTTGATTACACACGCTTTTCTGATTTTTCTAGCATTTGTGTCACGCGTAGTTTCGCAGCAAATGTTTTAGGTTAGTACATATGCAAACGGAGTGACATCTATTCTGACTGGCCAACTGAATGAGAAAATAAATACTGATCAATTTTTATTTTATCTATTGAACTCGTCTTTGGTTATTCTGAGTTTCGTCAATCTATTGGTGAGATTAGTAGTCTTTATTTCTGGTAAATTGTTTGAACACACGATACCTTAAGGAATCACTCTACCGTAAAACACGAAAAAGGCCTACCCACCGAGAAAGTTCCCCATTAGTTGATTCTCTTTGTATGATAAATTCCTGGTTATTGACCACTGATTATATCCAATGGGAATCGGGTTATTCTTAAGCCAGCCACCGCACGCGTACTCGTAGAAATCGTCACATGGGGAAACTGAATAATTCATGCTTCTGAGAAGATCAACCGCTGCCAAATTCAGCTCGGAGCCCTATTGCACGTTTCCCGTAATGAAAGGATGATATACCTGGACTTTCAAGCAGGACAATACAAATACAGAGAAAATGCAACAAACTCAATCTCAAAATAAACACTTTCATCCTAAACTTCTGGTATTGGATGTTTCGTTAGTTAATTAATATAGGAACTATGCCAATCACTTGGGTTGTCAGTATGTCAGAAGCTTAGTCTCACTAGCTTTGCGCACAATATGGGCTGTACACTGCTACGGGCAGCAGAACAATCTCCAATCGAATAATGATGTTTATCGTAATTTGGTGGTTCTGTATAATGCAATACATATAAATATATAAAAACAAATGACTTACAGCCAGGTGAGCAACCAAGAACAATAGTACAGAAAGTTAACCGTGCAGTCATACAGGGTCCACTCACCATGGACTCAAACGGAACTGTAGCGCAGCACGGTCACGGTACAGATAGTAATTCAAGAAGTTTTCCAGCAAACATGAAATGATGGCTTCAGTCACAGAATAAGAAAATAATCTCCAGTTTGAATACGAGAGAAAGAAGTTATTGATATCACTTTTCAAATTTGAAGCAGTTATAAAGCGACAGAAGTGACCAGTACCAACGTGAACCGATGGACCTGCCAACAGATAAATAAGTGCCTCAAGTGTGTTTCATGGCCTAAAGGTGTAGCGCATTGATGTCCGGTGTGTGGTCATCAATGTTCGAGGTCCATGATGCCGGTGCACACTGCTCATGAGTGGTACAAGTGAGAATGGAATAAAAATGAAATTTACAAAGAGCAATTTGAAGTAATTTGATTCACAGGGAAATCTTACATAAAATAGACAACTGGGAATTCTACCGATAGAAGTGTTTTAACTTTGTCCTTTCAGCCCAGAATGTTCAGTTTATTTTCGACAAGCCTAATGTACGGTTCAAATTATGAAAGTCCTTCCCATAATAAAATCAAGCAGGCAAAAAGTTTCCATTAGGTACAAAGGAGGTGCAATAGACTGGTAATGATTTATTTCATGGGTGGGCAACGGGAGTAGTGACTGCGAATTTTTGTTAGTCGTAGCAAATAACTGTAGGATTTGGATCGAACGTACAACCTTGATTGTATCGAATTCACTATTTGAACTAGTTGGGACTACGAGGAAAAACCAGTGATGAAGTCAGCTTATGAGGTGCAAGGTTTATTTCAGTGACGGATTCTTCCAGTTATCGTTGCCTCAAAGTTAGTTCGTATCGCAAGCTTCAGAAAGCAAATTATTGATAAACACCAATTCCATTTTGTATGTTGCACATAAAACGTGCGATAAATTTGCAATGATATAAGCTCACTCCTTGTCAATCGATTATTCTAACGCTCATCAGTTGTAAGAGTAATCAATCAATCGAATAACTACACGAGGGTCAATGCTTGCATTAATTATGACTGTATGTTTGGAGAGGGGGTCGTTTATTTAAGGTAACTTGTCTTCTGTATCCATATACTATTTATAAAGACTGAAGCAAGCTCTTAACAACAACGTTTATACTAACAACACTGTAAGCAAGCTTTTTGACTCGTAATGTTTGGGACGGATAATAATTCGTTGCCAAGAGGCCCGATGCTGCTTGTTCATAGCCGGCCGGTACAAAGCCGCTCACCGGTGACTATCTAGTAGCGGTAGTGGTAGCATAAGTAATATTAGTATTAACAGCAGTGGCATTATTGGTAGTGGTAGTTGTTGTGGTGTGGACAGCATTATGATTATTATTATTATCGATATTTCTACGATAACTATGACGGTTGTCATTAGCAGTAGTAGCAATATTCGACATGACTATATGGAGTTCATATTGGTGGACTTCATTTGTGATTCCTGCTTTTAAATTTTAGTTGCAGAAATATGATGAGGTTTCTTGTTGTTATAGGTATTCAAGTTGATCTATGGTAGATCCTCAGGTTGCAAAATCGCCTAGTGACATGGAATACACAACCAAAATAATTTGATTATCATGGAATAATACTTGAATTCGTATGCAAGTTAATTATATGTTGAATACCTCTTGTGTACTAGTGGTTCATATCGGTAATATGAAAAATGGTGCTGGAAAATATTCACAAATATTTATGGTTTATCTTTATTATTTTTGCAGGATGGGAATTCATACCCATGTCTAAAATAATTATTTCAATCAGAAAATGCACAATGCATATCAGCGAAGTCAGACATGATCTGGTTAAGACAAAATCCCACCTCGCTTAAAATAAACAATGAGTTGATTGTCTATTACAAGAGGCCATCCACATGTAAACTTTCATGAACTTGAGGTTTTGAGTGTAAAACATTTACTGAAACAGACGGTTTCCACACATATCATATAAACAACATGAAAATGCAATGCTTACTGCAATAAACTTGGGGGTAAGCAAATAACGTGGACACCAGGACGAACAACTACATACTGTCAGTGTTTCATGCAGAGGTTACATCTTATATGGATGGATATCAATAATGTTAAGTACTATCACGTGTAGAGGAAAGCAATTTTGAGGTCAATTATAGACAAAGTCTAAACATTGGGTGAACTGAATGTGGGGCAGATAAGGTAAAACCCGTTTTCATAATGTAAGTTGCTAATACATAACAGATGAACTACAACCTTCGTTGAACAGAGAATGAAACCTACTAAAACTGAAGACTAGTAGTCCTTCAGTTCAAATTATTTGAAATGAACATAATTCCTGTTAGATTGATGATGAGTAATATGTCAAACAGCGCCGAATATGCCTTGCATAAAGTGATTCGTCATGCAGTAGGGCCGCTTAGCTCACCATCGAAAACCAAGGAATTGTTCAGCACTAATTTATCTTCTTTTGGAATCATCAGCACTGCACATAAATCGATACCTCTCGGTGACTCGAAAACGGGGTGAACAAATATGAGTAGATTCTATAATCAAGATATGCGGGTTGGCTGCCATCGCCTAACCAAACATACACTAAAATGGGAATGTCCGTATAACCTACTTTGCTCACTATACAAGCGGGGCTTCTGGAAATCTCTTTATAAATATGAATTACTAAATGCGGAGTACTGAAATTTCCAAATCCGTATGTTTTGAAACAATTCACATGTATCGTTTTCTGGAGGCTAAACAAGGCTGCGTCCGTGAGAGTATCCATTCATGTTTATCTTTGTAGGATTCATGAATTCCGGGTGTTCATACCGAAAAACTCTTATTCGGGTTCGAGGTAATATCAGCTCAATTCTTGCGGGTCCACCTCGCGAGCGTCAAATTTCTATTTTTGCTACTGAGAACGACAGGGGTAGTAAGCTTTTGACATCCGGCGAAAAAACGCTCTGGATTGTCAACTGGGTATATTGATGACCAATACCAAGATTTGCTTAATAAAATCTAAAAAAAGTTCATTTTAGCGCAGAGTGATCGCACAAAGCTACCAACACACTTAAACCATATCGCTTGTGATATGTGAAACAACTTGGACTCGTCTATTGTTAATAAACTGGTCGTGGTGGCCAATTATGTAGCTCATCTATGGAAAATCCAAGTTAAATAACAATTTAGGTAATATTCACTCGACAGTGTATCACTCGTTGGCACGGTATTTATTTCCAATCCGCTCCTAGTTCACATTTGTCTCCTGAATTTGCAAGTATTTAGTGGATCTTATTCTCTTGTAACAACCAGTAACAGTTCATTGATTGCCGGGGTTCACTGATTTCCACATCTCTGCAACGGCCAAACTTGAATATCAAAACAATCATCGGGATTGAAAATAAGAGGAAATCTATGAATAACGGTATCATTTTGGATGTTAAGTTGGTAACCATAAGTGTCATTGCTCATGTCACAAAGCTATATATTCCTACATATGATCACTGATTGGATGAAACTTGTGGCTCTGTAACGCACCGTGGAAACCCCGATAAGCTCTAAATTGCGAAATGCACTGGTATGGGTTTTACCATCTCCCTTCCATGCCAGGGACTGATCACCTAATGACGCCTAATATAGTCTGTGACAAGTGATATACTATCATTTTACCAAACCAACCACAAATCCAACTATGGATAAATCTCTATAGTGTTTGATCTCATGGTTGCATTATTTTCATTCGAAAGAATTTCTCGAGCTGTCAGATGAAGATCGATGGAAATTACTTCAGTTTTTTTCTGGCGGAATACATAGTAGCTGCATTTATTTTGTTCATGATCATTTCCGTGTATTGTTTAACTTTGGACATAGTTCGTGTGACCCAATAAATGAGCAATTCTGCAATCGTTTTGATGAAGCGTCTTAAGTGACTTTGAAAAATTTTGGACAAGCTGGCAATTTTAATTTGGCTTCGCTGTTCCTCTATCATGTTTTCCGGCTTTATAACGAAAGCAGTTTTCACTTTGCAATGGTTCACTGAGATTATATCACATTTCAATAATATCATCTGCCCAAAATTATTCGGTTTCCTAACAGGGGAGCACTTTGCTTTGCGTAACCATTCTTGAAACAGCACCATATTTGGATATAACTTGAAAAAATCGAAAAGTGGTAATCTGTCGCTGTTAGAAGCACACAGTTCGAATGAACTGCATAGTAGTCTACATTTCCTAATGTCTACGTCACTTCGTTTCTTTAGTTTGACCATATCGGTAATGATATGAGCTATAAAAAACATGGGATACGTTTGGTAATAAGGACAGTAAGCAGGAGTTAATACAAATGGCCGAAAAAGCTACTGCCGACACTCATTGATCTCATTATATTGGTATTCCTGCCAATACACCGTCAGATAAACCACAGACAACACTACTTTAAGAGTGAAATGTCTGGAAAGCGCGACCGCGGATCGGGTGCTGTGTGGCAATTCATATGTGCCACTGATGAGCTCTAGCAAGAGCAAAACCTGAGTCTGATGCTTCTGAGTTCATGGTTGATTGGATGACCCGCGGTTTGCGAGTAAAAGATGGAGTTTAAATATCAGTCAACCAAGCTCAGTATATTGGATCCCATACATTACGCGAGAGTACTTGTAAGATATGTGCACGTTGAAACTAACAAATGAGACTGAGATGTTTGATTAATACTACTGAGGTATCCGACACAATTTGTAAATCGGAATAAAAGATCAAAATATGCCTTTTTGTAGTAAGAATGAATATGATTTTGAAATAGCGCAAAAACCCAGCTGCAGTCTGGGCTTTTAGTGGAGCTGGTTGCTAGTGCACTCTCAAGGAGAAGACGACAGTTAATAAGATACCGAAGTAGCGTACATTTTACCTCAATGCTTTTAGCACAGTTCATATCATGAATCAAGTATGGAGTATAAAATAGCTCACAGATGAAGTGTCACAAACGAAGAAAGCACGTAAGGCAAACAGTTAAACAGTGTTGTGAGCCACATTCTTGGATTCATCCAAAATTTGTTGGATTCATTGAGTACCGAATGCACGAACGCTTTATGCTTGGTTCTGTTTCCTTTGTTAATTAGAAACCATAGTACAGTCAAAAATGATTAATCTCCAATTTTTTTCTCTTACACTGTATTTGCCTAGCTTTTGAGCCAAGTGGCTCCAGCAATCGATATTTAGCAGCTACATGTGTACCGTTGAGTTTGTGAAATCAGGCAAGCGCTTGGGACACGAAAAAGTCACTAACCATTCAGTTCTTAGGCCGGTTTGTAACGCGAACTAACATTGCTTTCATTGTGCTATAAAGTCTCCCAACTGCTTCGAAAATCAGGGGATTTTTGATTTTCTGTGTACTTATACGCTTCACAATCAATTCAGTTTGGACAACAATTCACTAAAGTTGAATTTGAGACCAATGACTAAGTATTCATGTTCACGCAAACATCACCATTTTTCAAAATGTAATTGACTTGTCCACAAAATGGTAATCCGCTGTTTTGTTATCCATTTCTAGAGATCTAGTATTTGATGTTACATTATATATATATATATATATATATATATATATATATATATGCGAACCTGAATGCTTTGCGTATCTGTGGTCGTCCCATTCTCATCTGGGAAAGTGCAGCGAGTGCGGATACCACTAATCAACTTTGGCTGCACAAAACGGTAAGATCAATGTCAAGATCATATCTTCAGCAAAACGATAATTCATCTAAACATGAAGAAAATGGTTGCTTATGTCTTTTTACTCTTGTCAACCGCGATCGTAAGACGGGTCACTATATATAATGACATGTTTTACTCTCGTGGTTCACAAGATTAAACAAACTGCTCGTATCTCACGAAATTTGCTTTCTTTCTGTTGTAATATATCGGATAGAGAGAACCCAGTGTTTCCGATTTTTCGAACGAAGACTCCCTTCCAGTGTCACGTGATTCCTGAGTCACAATCCCACTATGCTGTAAAACGACTGTAGCAATAGCGCTGACTGAATTCCTTAGTGATTGCTTGTGACTTGCTGTTTTCCAGATCGGCTTTTGAAACCTTTTTCGAAAGAGAATTTGCCAAGAAACAACGTCTTTCTCATAAGAACCACAAATTCCTACACTGAAGCTTCGCGCGAGATGTTCAGGCCCACCGAAACACAGCTATCGTTCTTGGCTGTTCTCGACGCGTTATCTTTGATCTGCCGAATCAAGTATGAGAACGTTTCAAGAGAAATGGTACAAAGAATCAGGGTGGAGACATTCGTAAGCCTTGAGGGCAGCTTGTGTTAAAAGCAACGAAGGTTATCATTCCCGAAAGACGCAAGCGTATAAGTTCACAGTCTTCCCGGCTCTCGGATAACCACAGCACAATGTGAGGTTCTGCCTTTAAGATTATATTTCAAAGTGTCGCGGGAGTAAATGAACAAGCTTTAAACACGTGTTCAGTTCGAGAATCTTCATGACCAATTAGGGTATCTGGTGATCACGTCTCTGGCAAAGCCGGTTGAGTCAAGGCCAAGCTTATCGATATTTCCGAACAATACCTCTCTGCTGCCATACGTCAACGGTCGTGTCCATGAAGAACAAATCGGATGGCGGGTAAACAACTCAAACAAATCGATGTTTAATTTTTTCTACGGCCGGGCAAAGGATCAAGCATCGTAAAATTGGAGAAGAAAGAAAACATGAAGAAGATGGAACACACACTTTCTGATGCACCACTCTTCAAACTGCACACTGCTCCACAAAACAATATGCTGACAGGGGAAAAAAGGCATCAAGACAACTACATGGTTTGATCTTTGAAAATGCATACAAGAAGCCAAAACAACTTGCAACACAGCCGCTCTACTTGAGAGGACCACTCAAAGTTCAAAAACCATGAGTACGTTTGAGGCCCGTTTGCGCAAACAAAACTCGGTTTGTCAAATATTTGCCTGGTGGATCATCGCGATCCCTATTCCCTTTCGGAAATATATAACACCATTTTGTATACAGGAAACATTTGAGCTAGCCAATTTGCTAAGCAATATTTCAGTGAGCTCTGATGAAGTGTACTCCATCGAGGTTGCGCAATTTTCTACACAGGTACTCCTTCGTGAGAAAGTTGATTATCTATGTCATTTTATTTCTTCGCCCAACTTCAATTTGCTTAGTCCCGTCGATTACCTCAAAGATCGCATTCGTTTTGCACAGAAAACATTCGTTCCAATTTCGAAGGTAGAGCTTACAAACAAAATGACTGTGTGGCCATCGGAAGTCATCTGGGACCAGCCTTGACAGATGTATTTTTGGAGGAAATCTTAAATTGTCTGAGATAATATTTCCCTGTTTCCCTTTTCCAGTTGATAAGTGGATGACATTTTATTTTTCACGGCTGAAGAAGGTTTTATTCCTCTCGTTAACATTCTGTACTCTGTTCATCTAAACCTGACTGTTTCTCATGAAGAATGTGGTGACAGTTTGCCGTTTTTAAATATTGTGTTGACGAGACATCTGGAATGAAATTTACAACGCAGAATCCATGGAAAAACAACGTGAAGTGAACATTATTTACAATTCTGCAGCTCACAAACGTGAAATAGTCAGAACTCTCTTTAATGCGGCCCAGAAAATCGGTACAGAGGATCATGTACGAAATGAAGAGGAGTTCATAAGAAGAATGCTGCTGACCAACGGTTATCCAGGAGAGTTATGAAACAACATCAGAAACCGAGACAAGTGCCTGAGAAAACAGTGAACGTGGAGAGAAACAAAATCTTTTCATTCTGCGTTTCAAAGATCATTCATTTATTGGAATAAATGGTAATCTGTAGTCAGCTCTGATGCCCACTTTTACGGCGGCTCATTTGCGTTTGCTGCAGACCATCAAAAGATTCTTTGCAAAGTTACTGAAACGGTCTTGCTGATCAGAGTGTCTCACATATTGTCTACCAGTTCATCTGCAGCTGTGTTGAGGTTTATATTGGCAGGACGCATCGCTGCTTGACTTGGGATTCAGAACAGACACCGAAATGACGCAATCCGCTTGAGAAGTGCACAACGGCGTGAAAGCTCCAGCTTCTCCGAAAGCAAGACACTTACTTGCATCGGGTCACAAAATTGGCCTGACCCCATGTTTCAAAGAGATTTTGGGCAACCCAACACTGAAACTATTAGCGTTCAGTGAAGTTATTTTAATCATGATGCATCAGCCACCACTCTGCGCACAAAAACGATTGACCCAAAATGTTTGCCTACCTTGGCGTTAACACGACGGACCTCACTCTCCCCAACGTAAGTACTTCAAAAAGTTTCGATCGTGTCTGCTTTAGTGTCACATTTACCCTACTCCTATACCATGCTTGTATAATGATATGTTTTACGCTCGCGGTAGAAATGAGCAAACGAAGTGCTTGCGTATCGCAATCTTCGTCTTTCTTCTCTTTTAACGAATCGGTGACTCGTTGTTTTTTAAACGATAATCACCATATCGAAAACCTTCAAATGCTATTAAGTATACGGGTAAAGTTGCCTAAAGGGCAGTGTGGTTATTTGAAACAGGGAAAAATAGTGAGTAAATAGCGGACAAGGGATTCGGACAATGTATCATTGAGTTGGAATTTCAGAATATTGAATCTCTAGCCACCACCGAAAGACTGCAATATTGCTGGTGCCTGTTGTACTATGTTGCGTAGTTCGTGACACTGGTTGAGGGTCTTTGAGATATAATGACAGACTTTTCAGTAATCGTGAGAAAGATATATTCAAACACTCGTCGGCTTTCTGGAACATGATCTTGAGCATCGAAGCTCTTGGTAATCAAGCCTAAGTTAAAAAGTGCTCCGACTAAATGAAAGAGCCGAACAAGAAAGTTCCTGCAATAGTGGGTGCATCAGATAATCTGTTCGTTTATCGTAGTTCATGTCCCAAATATGTTATGGTGGTGAACTGGTTGAAATGGTAAAGATATGGATCATCATGAAGTAAAAGTAGTACAATTCACCCCACCTTGGAACGAGCATCGTCAGAACCAACCAGATTTGTTCGCTTCCACAAGGTTGTTCGCTCTTTTGAGAGACATTCTCAAAAACGCGCAAAACATGCTTACAAATTAATAAAAGCTATCGGTACCTACTAAACTTCCCAAAGGTTCAAGTCATTATTTGTGCTCATCGCTTTTGGAGAAAGACACGGAACAACACTCTGTGGCAATTCATTGCATCAGAGAGTAATCACTTGTTAATTGTACCATGTTTCTTTGTCCTTGGAAAACAGAGAGCTCATGCATTTTTTCCACACAAGATTCTAGTGCGAGTTCTCCCGGTAGTTTTAATTGCAACCCACATTGAGACTTTTTATACTCAGTCCTAACTACTTCGTTGCTATCACTGACTAAGACCGGCCTCGCTGCTCCTTCCGTAAATAGGATGTTTCCATTTGAAAGAGAATTCATGAATAGCCGGCAAAATAGTACACATATGGCTGCGTAAGATTCTAAAAGCCACGTCACCAGTACACTATCAATACTTGAATTTTCTGGGCGGACCACACAAAATATGGTTTGACGATGCCTTAAATTTCTGTAATCGTGGCTCACCATGTATGGGATCAAACGCTAAAACTACATTAGCAATAGCTAGTATGGCAGGTGTTGACGGCTGTCGCAAACAACTGACAGCAATACACACAGCATACGCGGAATTTCCGAATATCCACTAACACTGACGAAGGATTCTGTGAACTAGCATGCGCAAGTGTAACATGTGACGCCTGTAACTACAGCAGAGCCCCAAGTTCCCTTTAGCACAGGACCAGGTAACGTTTCTTGTGGACGTGCAGGTACACGACTCGACGAGGGTGTTAGCTCTTGAGAGATTTCAATGTCAGAATCGGTTAGGACTGAAATAGTGCGTTCGCATGGATAGGGCCGCCACTCTTCCTGGGTAGGGTGGAATCAGTGTGATGATGATACTCATGGTTTCCTAAAGGATCAAAGCTTCCACATGTTCAAGAGTTGATCTTACCGTTGTATAAAGTGGGAACGATATTTCTGACTAGTTCAGCTGGAGATTGTGCCATCTGATGATATCATTACGATCTCAGCGTAACTTCAAAGGAGAGTATCTCTGAGCTTGGAATGTGGGCATGAATTAGGGCAGTTTATCTAAGTGAACTATCTCAGATATCACATAGGAAGCCTATTGAAAGTAAAACAACATTATCGTCAGAGCCAAATGGACTGGCACAACTGGTGAGTAGAAGAGGTTGAAGACAATTAGTATAGTCTATCCTGTATCGGTCACGATTAGTTTATCGAGCAAAATGGATTCCGGATTTGTTAGATACAAGTACACTTGTGCAAACTTCTGAGAGCAAAATCTTCGTATTGCAGCATGTGGTCATACACAATCCATTATCGTATTGGGACCCATAAGAAATTCTGATTATGTGACCGAAGTTATGTGATCTACGCAACACACGGCATTTTCTGGTTTTATTAGGACTACGAGACGTCATAAGCCTTTGATACCAACGATTGTGTTTCCAGCGAAGGTCACTATTTCACATTTGCATGTGAATTGGAAACGAAAACGAAAACTAATCAGCGACTCAATGCACAAATTCTCCTCTGCGGCATATGAGTGCAGTAGTACCATAAACAAACGATTTTGACTGGTAGGAAATCGTTTTCATACAAAACCCGGTGGGGAGGTTAATTCAGCCGGGAATAATAAAACCGAGCTAGAAATGGATGCATCACTGACGTGTAAAATGGTTTGAATTTAGGCCAACACTGGTCCTCATTTACATTGGTGTGACATGTTTTAGTCTGTGAATAAGAGGGAAAAAAGCAATATGTCGACTCTGTTCGAAAGATTAGTGCGCCTATGCCAAATGGCCCGTGCACAATATAGCAGCCGGAAAGCAAATTCTTAGGGGCAAAATTATTACGAAATCCACAGAAATATGGAATTCGGCATATCGTGTGGATTGGACGTGCATCTCACTGCTGTAAATTAGTGTAAGTTTCTGTCACACAAATTTTTGTGTTTATAAACGAGGTAAAAGATCATATATTGGTTGACTGGCTGACTGAGTGACCTGTTAAGGGATTGACCGATCGATGGATTGCTTGATTGATTTAAGAAATGATGCTTCTAATGTATTATCTTGTGCTAAGTGAGTGTCTTTGAGTCAAAAATACTATTTCTGGACCATCTCTACTGGCTCTCCGTGATTTATGTAACACCTGCAATACCTGAAGCAGACCCGTTTCTTATCACAGCAACAAAACCAGCAGCTCGCTCCTCACATAGTGATCGATTCCAATGACGAACTCTTTCTCCCTTGGAAACTTAGTGAAGCGAAGGTTTTCCGTTACAAACGACCCACCGAGTTCATGTGCATTAGTAGCAGAAGAACGAAGATAGTTTATTTACACGCGAAGTGATTTATCATGATTGCATCGGTCGTATCATCACGTGCATGACCTATCGGATGAGACAGCACCACCCAACTTGGTTGAGTCGGGGACCAATAAAGTCAGGTGCAAGCACAATTGCAATCTACCAGAAAGAAACGAATCACATGGTGGATGTACGGTGTGTTCAATGGAAGTGGATCGAGCCTCGAGCAGATGAAATTTCGACGCATGCAACTGAAAACGACAGCAGTGCAACTTATATTTGTACAACTTCACAGTTGAAATGAAACTATGACTTGTAGTTTTCTCGCCAATTTTCACTCCTGATGATCACTTCGATACTCCAATTAGATTTCTACTGGGAAGCAGGAATCAGAGAACTCCCGCAACCAAAGCACTGTTATAGATTGTTACCACTGAATAAGATCCCTTAAATTCTGATGAATTCCGAAAACCAATATGAATGTACTTTACTTAACAACGAACAGGTTGAAGATAAATACTTTAAAAATTGATAAACTGCTACTGAGCAAATATAAGCTGATTTGTGATTTTACAAGGATTTCACATGGAAGGCACTTAAAATTCGGCCAACTTGACGAACCTTTTCACAATGAGCGTGTCTATCTTGGTTATCAGATCAAAGACAATACAGTAGGAGTACCTTTGTGGCTCTACACGGTCACTCAACTGTAAAGTGGTTCATTTTTGAGGCCTATTTAGCAAATCTCAGTATGGATCACTTTCATCTCAAGTGGGCAACCTAACACATTTTTTTGCCGGATGCCAGAATCCAAATACTGCTGTGATTTTCGGTGTGATAAATAAGAACTTTGTTTCCCTAGGGTTGAATCCACATCCGTCCGATCTATCCAACCATCCGAGTCTTGTGGTTTGAACAATAAAAATCCAAATAAATGATCTTCTCTAACCATGTGTGCGAAACCAGTTCGTAAGAGACCCTAACCCACCGCGGATGCGTATTCAAACTGCCCCAACCTAATAAGGGGATCGGAATTTTTACTGTAGTTTGCTGGTAGATGAACCACCGATACGAACCATTTTTACCAAAATGTTGCCCAGACGCAGGAAAAATTTGATTCTGACTCATCAAAACCAATATGTGTCAATCATCTCGGACATGACAGTTATAGATTTTACCGTACCGAGCAAAAATTGTTTGTAAACCAAGGGATAACATAATTTATGACTCCAGTTTATTGAAACAGTCATTAGACAGCAAAGTTCATAACTACTTGATTTTAGTAGTTGCACTAGTATGTATTTGTTGCTATGAAATCAGTGACAGAAATAGTAAGGCTGTTCTCATAATGAACAGCGATAGTAGTAGTCATTCCCAAAGTACCGATGGGCATATTGCTGTTAAAGTGAGCAACGGGAAGTTGGATTTCAGTACTGCGAAATGTAGTGACGCTAATTTCATTGGTCATATTTGCATTGGATGTATCTTATTTTAATATCCTCAACGTAATACTGTTATGAGTATTGACAGAGTTAAATCTAGGAACAGGTACCCGTGATTGTACGGAAATTTACCTTTTACACATAAAACAGTTAGATAGAAAGTACAAAATTTTGAGCGTATTTAATTCTATTACACGGTTTCTGCACAAAGCTAGATCACATAAAAAAATTGGAAAACGTACAGGTGACAACGAATAGCTCAGATTCTTGTTGCACAAGAAACCTTGTGAACTTGGAGTGAATGCGTGAGATGGAAGGGAACCACCTAATGTTCTATGGATTAGGAACAATTTCCTTATCCGACCAAAAATTTCCGCAATTGTGAGTGTTTTTAGGCTGTAAGTTAAAAGTGCAGAAGTTGGAGATATGTGAGATAGATTTGCACACCACAGGTTTGTTCATCCTGAGATCAGCCTGAAGTTTGAAAAAAGTGTAAGAACGGCAAAGGTCCTAACCGTAGTTCCTGTGGGCAAAGCTGTAAGCGTGTAACCACAGTTACCTTGAGCCAAAGTACTATCATTTATCCCCAGCGCATCAGTTTCTTGGAGAATTTATGAACTGCAAAAACTGTTTTGGGAACGTTATTAGATCACTGGACACAAACATTGGGGTCTAAAAATTATCTGACTGGGTTTTCATGTGCATGTAGGTAGAGTAGCATATTCCATTGGTTAAAATAATAGGTCAGCACGACTGACTCATATAAATTTTCCGTGGAATGAAATGAAACTGAAAACCGATATTGCAGATTACTACCTTATCATTATTGGGTTATCGGTATTTGCATCAGCTACTATCCGCGCCTTAGATGTTCTCCGAGTCAGTGTATTTAAAAAGCCTGGAAGATCATAATAGTGATAAGTATAAAGATGACGGCAATGAACGTACTTCAAAATATTCACGATGAATATTGTATCTTCTTTTCATCTGATGTAAACCATCAATGTAATCCTTCAAACCCGATGCAATCAGGTACAACGCGATACAGCACTCGAACAAGGAGGGCCAGAAATTGGACTCTCGTATAGGGCAAGAAATTTAAAAAGCGTCAGCTTATTACAAACTCGAAATAAGTTTAGCATTACATCTTCTAAAATAAGTGAACCGGCGAGATATGTGTGCTTACGATCTGAACTCTTTTCGAATTCGCAGGGTGCGGATTGTGAAACGGATGTTTACACCAGTGAATGAAAACGAGCTGAGCTCAAAACTCGGGAAGAATAAATTTCGAAACTTAAGAGAACTATGAATCGAAAAATAAATGCCAGAAAGTTACACAACAGAGTGGATTTCAATGTGCTTAGTTCCTGCGTAGGTCCGATTTGCAGGATGTTTTCATTGCACTTTGCAAAAGTGGGTTCCCTTATAATTGCCGTTCTCCTCCTACTCAAGCTGATATCAACCACGAAATTTGATTTTCAATCTGTGAACTGAGTTGCACACTACAAACGTGACAATCATGATATTTATCCAATCGCATAAAACAAGTTACTTTGTTCAGCAGTCGAAATAATTCAACTCTCTAGAATTCTCCGCACATTAAAAGATATGCTATCAAAGCTATTTTACACCACCTTTATTTTCTCTTCTACTCCGTAGATATTTTGTGACGCATACTTGAATTTGAACTAATCATCTCACAAACTGCTAGAGCTTTTCTCCTACTCACAGTCCGTAATTTATTGCTCAAAAAAAGAACAAAATTAATATTGGGTAGGAATGTCTATTTGTTAGTTTGTGCAGTTCAACGTATCACCAATCACTTAAATCCATATGAGAGAGAATTTGCTACTCGCGATGTAACAACTAATTTATCTTCTATCCTGCAACAAATATTTTGTATGAGTGCACAAATGGCATGGTAATATGAATTAATATTCGTCAATCACGTGAGTTTGTTCCTGTATGTAAGGCCGAGAACTAATTTTCACGTAGACCGGGAGGGATGAAAAAATAATCTATAGTCAAACTGACTTTTGACTTACAAATATATATTTGCATGCTCTCCTCATCCTAACTTGAACTACAAAACCAAATGAACGTCCCCTGAGAGTGGGATCTAAGGCAACCATATTTTATGTTCCGTCAAACCAAATTGGATCGTTCGTGTGTTCGAGAAAATCACCTGAATCGGATGTTACTGAAGAGTTATGCATATCATTCAACGTGGAATGACTTATCTGTTGGACCAATCTAAGGAGATACAGTGATGAGCGTTTCAAAACAGAAACTCTCGATGAATCTCTGGCTTATTGAATCTAAGGTTATTTCTCTCATTTGGTATAATGCGATGATTATTTGCTAAAACTCGGTAAACTAGTTCGTAACTGCCCCATAGAATATTGCTCTGGCTATCAAGCGCAACGAAGCTGCACATGACTATGCCGTGTCGCTGACTTTGCATTTGCCGTTTTCTGGTGTCTATCCAGTCTATCATTCAGCAAGTAAGTTTGATCTCCTAATCTCGCAGTTGGAGAAAATGACCGTCAAAACGTCCCTTCTTTTGGTATTTCCATCCTAGATGTTTACAAAAAATAATAAATTCTCTGAATTTAATGGCTTCATCCTAACAATCTTTCAGAAAGTGTGGCCATTCTGTTGCCCATTTTCTCCAAACTGTTTCATCAGTACCTTAATGATGGACAACATTCAGCTGCTGGAGATTGGCGGCCCCCATACCGGTCCTAAGAAGAATTGGTCCAAAAACCTTCCCATTACTTGATCCTTAGCAGATATCAAAGTTTTTGAAAAAATAGTTCTCCCTTATGTGGAGTTTTCCTCACATGTTTCAGACTCTCACCAGCTGGGTTTTCGATCTACACGGTCCACTTTAGATGCCCAAATATATATATATATATATATATATATATATATATATATAAAATGTTCACTAGAATCTAATTTGCAGCCTTGTTGTTCGTTGGATCAGCAGTAACCGAGACATGAATAACTATGAGAAATCACAGTTGTGATTCATTTGTTGGCTATTAAATGAAGAGTACCCATTCACGCTCCAGACGATTCAAATTAGATTCCAGTGAACATATACCATCGGATTGTACAAGTATGAGGACGAGTGGGCAGAGGAGTACCGGGTACGCATATCTGATGAGCGGCAACAACCGCGAAACCGGGGAAATTTTGTCCGCAATTTTACATACTACTTACTATCAATATATATTTATGCATAGTATTTATTGAGAGGATTGGAGTTCAAGGTAGTTCGAAACCTGTAGAACATTTTATTTTTTTCCGCAAGAATCCAGAGTGAAGCTTCAACTGGCACTACTGATCACTGCAGACGTCTTTGACTAGTGTACGGTTTATATTATCGGTAATAATACGTCAACTGTTGCACTTTTTGCTGGACTGTTCAGCCATTGATAAACATAAGAGGACGAATTTAACACGCCCAGTCGGGTTAGCGGTTCTCATAATTTGTTTACTTAAACATGAGCAACAAACAGAACAACGAAAGATCTGCACTGCGACCATTCTGAAAGAAGTAGTGAAAAGCTGGAACTGTTGGACTGTTGGGTTAGGCTGGAAAAAAGGTCGCAATGTAATTCATGTGAACAGTCAAAAGCGGTCTGTTTGGCAAATTCAATGGATACCAATAAGCGCACATCTTTCACGACCAAACCATAAACAAGAGTGATGACGTGCAGACCTCTACAAAGAATTATGTTACCCTATCATCACCAAAGGGAAAAGTTAGGAAGAACACCAGAGAATTAGGGGGTATATGACCAAGTGCACGAGCAAAGAAACAGCAGACTGCGGATCACTGTGATGTCGTATTTTACAAATTCGGAATTACGTTTGACGCCTTTTTTCCGACGAATTTTTCGTTACGTGAATGCATGTGCAAGTTATCTCCTGTAATGTTACACCACCGTAATGCTCAGAAACATGTTGGACCTGCGCCGAATTTTTCATAATTTCACCTTAGAGAAGCAATAAGAAGTTCAGACGATTGACTTCATCTTTCATCAAGCTTGATGGTCTCCTGACTTCAGGTGGGTTGCACGTTTTGTAAGCTAACTCTTTCTTCCTGCGTAACCTTTTGAGATCAGTTGAAGCCACTCTCCCTTGATGAAAATGAGCTGCTTTGGTAAGACCTCAAATGGTAAAGATGTGGTTTATACGTTGGGTCGTAAAATATGCCGGTAATAAATAGTTGAATGTGTATTGCTAACATAGAGTGGCAAAAACTAATGAATGGATGAACAATGAAAAGTTTTTTCAGATAAGTTCTGGTGAGAAAATCGGGCCCGTTTACACAATGCGTAGTATGTGACCAAGCTCCGATTATATCTTTTTGGGTAAAGATGTGAATTACTGGTTCTAACAGGTGCACTAAATCTGACGGAAAAGAGTTTTGGACTATCATTTGGGATACAATCCAACTAGGAGTCATAACGTGTCGAACCAGGAAAACATCAGTGAGAATGAAATGTGAGAGTGGATGCGTAGATCCACCAGTAAGGTCTCCTACAATGATATGAAGATTACCATCTATCAACGGCACGAGGAATTGTATGAATGGTTTATGGGAGGAACTTTCATGATAATCAAATAGCCATACCGGGAAAATCGATGACAGTGTTAAACAGATTCACAGTTAGTTAGACTAGAAAAGCAGGAAGAAGTATCATGGGACCACCATATTACTTAGGATTGGATTCCGTTAAAACGTCATCCCCTGTTCTGTTCCTTGAACTCTATCTTGGCGGCTGCATAAACAGCTTTTCTTGTTGACCTTGGATTCATTTATGTCAGCAATCAGCCACGTTTCCTGGAGGCGTATCGCATTTTGGGAGTCACTCGCCGTAAACAAACAAGTCAGTTTCGGAGGCTTATTTAACTGGGAATGCTGATATTACCCCAACTCCGAAAACCATCACACAATCCGGTGTTGTGCTACTAAGTACTGTCTGCCATCCGGCTCTTTTGCTTTCCTTCGAGGGAGGGCACCGAATGATATTTATTTCATTTGACAGTGAATGACCCCTGGTTTTCTGGCAGACGTCTTTCATTGCTGCCATAAATCGCTTCGAGTGTTTTCGCGAGTGCCACATCGCGAAAATAGGTTGTGATAACATAGACTATTCACAAGGAAAAAGACCAGAAATGCAGAGCAGCCTTTCAAGGAACGCGCAAAACATAGAATGTTTTAGGAACTCAGTAAGTTCACTTGTACTTTTGTTAAATACACTTTACACAATCCCACAAGAAGTTACCATAATGTGACACACGTGTAGTTCATTGGTTAAGGACACCTATAGGTTGAACAATACGTGCAGTACGTCCATCACTGGTGTCGTCAATACGCAATGTGGAAGGTTTTCTATCTTCTTGCTATGGTTGTTATCTGTATCATTTCTAGTGAGTGTAAATGAATTGTTAGCGTGGCGATTGCACTTCTGAGTGAATAAGTATCCATATAATTTGTCCCTTAAAGGCTAATTTTTGTTTTATCCCAGGGATCAAACGTACAATCAAAATTAATTGTTTTTAAAGCTGGAATTACCTTCATAGAATATATTGTGTTGTAAGCTGCACCAGTATCATCTTAGAGATTTTTAATGGAGTTAGTATACAATTAGTGGGCAATATACGCGTGAAAATAGAATGATATTTTCAAAAAATTTTTTTGATGAAACAGTATTTTAAATCACTCAGTGATATGCAAATATTAGGTGATGGTCATTATTGATAGAGGCAGTTAAATGAGTACATTTTTACTACAATCTTTTGGCGTTCACAGAGGGCAACCATGAACAACCCGTATTAAATGTACTCTACGAAAACATTGAAAGTTTCAAGCTTACATATAACGTAATTTTCGGTACGCGACTATCAGATGAATCTTTGGTTAATGGTTACTTATACGTATACTTAACTAAGATCAGGAGGGCATCATTCTGAAAATATGGACTCCGCCGTCAAGAGTAGGTGCCATCCCATAAACAGCAGAATTAAGCACATTTTTCCGTCGAAGGTGTGAAGTTGTTCATTCAAACGGTACTGGAATGTACTTGCGAGCAGTCGTAGCAGGTTTAAGATGTGAACTGTTGCACTGCACTTGTTGGATGTTTTATTGAGACCGATAAGATGCAAATTGCACTCCTAAATTTCATACTGATACGAGAATCTCTAAAATTAGGAAAATATGGTCCAACAAATCACAGTTTAGTTTTGTTAATCAATTGGGGTATATATTTCAGCGTCTTGAAATCATTTATGTTGCCTAGTATATCAAGGTGAAACATCATAGGAAAAGATGGTGAAGGAGGCTGAAGAATTGTCAAAAGAAGAAGGACAAATGTTTTTCTAATACTATTCTATTCACGCTGGCAAAATTGGGAGATTTTCATAAAAAAGAGGAGATACCAAAAATGTCAATTTTGATATACTCACGTGTGTTATGAAATAAAACCTACTAAACTGAAGTGATCAATAGTCCACAAATGTCGACAGTGAATAATTACCGTTTGACACAATGTATTTGGCAACAGAATACGAATAGTGAAATGCACTGGGCCGATTTGACTTGAAATGTGTAGCTGTGCAGATTCCAACTGCAATGGAAAAATACAATTGCACTATTGCTGTCAGATAACTCAGTCACTTCATAGTTTCTTACATATTCGCTCCCATTGTCACAAAACTGTGAACTAAGACCCCATCCCTTATGATGTAATTTTGAAACGAGGTCACCTACTGAGTTATTATGAAACTTCAAACAAAGCGGTTGAATTTCACAACTTTATATTGCTTTATTCAGGAAGCTAATGGTTTTCTCATTTTTATGCTCCTATTCGCTTTTTGAACCGGAGTATTCATAACAGCGTTGTAGGTGTTCCAATTTTACGTACAACAGATATCTATTTGGCTTTCAGTATGGTTTTCCAGTTAAAACTATCCCTGAAAGAAATGAGAATTAAAATGGACCACTTTTTATTCAAAATACAATACAAGGCTCACTCATGCAGTCAAGGTCGGTGTAAGGCTTTGTGTGTCCAGTGTATCAGAGAATTATGAGCATTGGGTTGTATTAACTGGCAACACTGACGTATCGCTTCAACGTTTAGGACCAACAATATCCTGTTTCATAAGTCTGGTGGCTAATGTCAACCCTTATTGTCATGACAATTACTATATCACTAACACAAGACTGTTCAAGCACCATCAGTTTTTACGTGGGAGAAGGAAGGAGATCTATCTTCGCTGAAACGTGAACTTCTTTGCATTTGGGAGTGCTTCTCGTGCACGTTTCTGTTCATTCAAACAAATGGGCACCCAACAGTTGAAACAAGATCGGTACTGGAGTGCATAATACATGACAGTACAGATTCCAGCAATACAGTTTAAAAAACATCAAACCAATTTGTGGTTTTTTCCACTTATTGCTACCGCTTATGGTAAGATGACTCTGCACACATAATCCTGTTAGGGTCACCGGGTATTGATTGTGTAGTGCACCACACAACCGGAAGGAACGCATAACACTAAGCTCACGCAATCATCCACAAGCAGGAGAACGAAACTCGCAGTGACCATCCGGATCCCAAATGTGCTTAAACTCATAGTCTCCGTAGGCCCCTCGATTTAGTTTTGCAAGCAGCCTTTCGACTGCGGTGATCTATGGACTGGGCCCACCAACCAGACAACATTATACTCTATATCCGTTTCTATGCGGCCTTTCATTCAGGCGAACGATGCAAAATCGTCCACCGAAACCTTTTTCTACATAAGTGAATTCCTCTTAATAGCAGTACCAAGCATAAATCATTTAAGAAATACCCGAAGCTCGAACAGTGCTAACATTGCCACTTAAGCATGAATGGCATCTGGGTTTTAATTCGAATTCCATGAAAGGCCACCGACGTTTACCATTTCAAACAATTCCACGTTGATACTAGTCATCCAGATAGCACTTTCCGTTCCTTTCAATTATCATTTCTTTGGACGTATTTCTATCTTCAAGTTCGATAGTACACAAACGCAGTTGAGTTTACAATTTCATTCCAGTTTGGCAACATCTTTTATTCGATTTTATCGAAATACATGGTGGAGATGTGATTTGTATTGGCGGAAACATGACCCAAATGCAGTATCATGTTGGAAATTGGCCTGCATGTCGTCCAAGCCTGCCTTGTTTCATGAAAATTCAGTCCAATTTCACACAGAATTGTTCCCTTCTTCCGAGTTCTTTATTCTGATATAATCCTTCTCAATCATCTGATAAGCATTGAAATTGAGACGAAGTAACAACTGTGAAAATACCTGATTTCGAATTACCAGTGAATGGTTATTTGGTATCAGCCTAACTGTATGCCTTCAAATTGATTGATCATAAAAGTCCCCGACTAAGTAAATTTCCCCACTAGTGATTTCGCAAGTGTTCATTCTAATTACGTGTTTATCGTGTTGCAGACTATGCAATACTTTGTTTGATGCGGCTATTCGCTTGTGTTGCTCGTATCCTAGCATATCGAGAATAGGTTTCATTCAAGAAGTATTTTTCTTCTTGTGCACTCACAGTGATAACATAGCTTTGGTATACTGCTGACAAACTATGAGCAGAGCGTTGAACAGTGGTCTTGGAGTAGCACTAAAACGGCTTAGGAATCCCGTCCGTGAAAGTATTTGTACAAATATTACTTCACGATAATTTTCTTCGTTTTTTTCTCTCAATCTGAAAAACAGATAACGTAATAGTTTCCATTCTGTCCAAAATCAGAGGTGAGTTTATCTGTTGCAAATATATTCTCCAAATTGCTACCAAGATTCTAGGCCTAACCAGTTGTCTGAGCAGCAACATTCCAATCATGTGAAAATTGGCTTTTGGGGCATCAATAACAAATAAAAGCGAGTATGTTATGCTAAGTATTTCAGATCAATGTCAAACGTTCGTTGTCTGGCTATTGGTGATCAAACGCTGACTTTGATGTACACCATATTTCTGATACCACCTATAATCCAAAATCAGATTAGAAAGTCACATGACCACTTGTGAGTAAGGCAAAAAAACACAGAATCAACTGGAATTTCAGATCGTTCTGTTCATCTACTTTAGAGACTGAAGAAGTTGAGGCTGTACAAACTGACCAGTAGCTCACTCTCCGTGTTTTGGTTAATGCATCAATAGATGCATGACAAAAAGTGTACAAGGAACGAAGTTCATGGTTTCAAGTAGGTCCACTTTGGGATGAGTAGAAATTGCCAGGTTTCATATCAGCCCAATGTTTACGGACAAAGTCATGAGTATGGAGTTTACCTTGTCAAGGAAGTCCCAAGTCAACAGAATAGACTTTTGGACTGGCTGTCACAATCAAATTTTCAAGATGTATTTTGATGAACCGATAAGTAACCATATTTTGAAAGCAGTACGAATGAATTTAACTCCTGGAGACTTTAGTCGATGTGCACACGGTATTGGCTCAAAATGTTGTGCCATAAAGAAATGCTCATTATCCTGCGTCACATCTGCTCTGAGACCACAATTATAAGTTCGACGGAAAACGGATTATTGACAGGTTTGTTGAACAGGATGGTAAAATGCATCGGACCTAGAGGTAACCCAGTTAGTGAAAAAAAGCTGTCCCTCAGTTCTACGAAGGTGTTACTGAAACTCAGGTGTCCACGGTTCTACTTGCCAAAGTCAAAGGCATCTATATCACCCCGAGTACGGATGTACCCTAATAAATTTACCCGTCTCAAATGTGACATCATGAGCAAATTGTGTTTGCTCACTTTTCACACTGATAGTTTCCTAATATAATTTTGTGTAGCGCAAAATTCTAGACGTATCAGCGATAGCTAAATACCACAGATGCTGGAGTCTTAGAAAGCTTCATTGTTTCTCGTGCATTAGAGTCAAGAGGGCTGGAAGATACAGTTCGTTACATTTCAGTACACCGCTCAAAATCTGACTGAATGAGTCGTGGTTATTTGCATCCTAAACACTGAGTAGAACCGATGCAACAAGCATAAAACTGCCCAAGACCGATTCCAGTTCGTATCAACGAAAATCCAATGATTATGAGTTGATGATGTCAATGGCAATTGTACAGGAATAATGACCACGGTACTGAATGCTACACATATTTGTACGTCTCGGTATATATAATGGCATATGAGCGGACGGGCCTACAAATGGAAAAATTGATTATATGTTTTTCTCTATTCGTTCACACACATGAATCTCATGGACCACTTCAACCCCGTATTCTCATATTAGTAAATTATTTTCACTGAAAATCTGCGATTAAATGGTGCACAACTGAGGTATCATGTTATTTTTGCTTACCAATTCGACTTTTTATTTTAAGATCTCATGCTACTATTTTTTACTCATACTTACAGGGGCTTTAGCGCCGTTCAGTGTTCTCTTGTTATGAATATTCACGGGCGGTTGCAAGATTAGGATCCTGATTATTTAGTATTTTGAGCTTCTGAAAAAGGCTCTAATAATCGAGTCGAACAAATGAACGAGAGCCACCGTATCCAAATAACTACAAAGAAGTGCCTAAAAACAGGGACCACCGATAATATCGCAGCAAAACGCAATTGAAATTCTTGGTTGACAAGCCTTAGCGTGAAGCAACATGAGACCCGTAACCAATATTCAGGTCTAAGGCGGAAGAAATCGGGCGGGATTCCAAGTAATCTGATGAGCTAATATCGATGATGATGAGTGACACTGGTTCACACAGAGAGCACTAATGGTATGTACACAATACTTTATGGTTTAATCGTTTGATAAGAAAGCAAACACGTGTGTGACAATCTGGTCACTAGGTTATTGAATCAAGTCAAAGCGGAGAAAGGACGAATGTATTTTAGAATAAATCCAAGTTTGAATGTGTAAGGTCCGCTGATTAGATATGCGCACTTTGAAAGTTGTGTAGGTCTAAACTACCACCCAGGGAAATTCAGTTGTTCAGTAAACGGAAGATTCCGTAAAATATCACAAAACACGTGAAATCATGACTGCACGAGTCATTTCTTGTTTTGGTGTCAGAACATCGCACAAAATCCAGCCACAACTGATTTTCCATAAGTCGGCAATTAAATGTAGGTAAATCTGTAATAAAAATAACAAACAAGTGACCGCAAGAAATACTGATTGAAAATGCAGAGTACCGACCCAGATTCAACACGCGTTTCTCTCAAACATGAATAATAGATTTTGCACTGAAATTTAACGAAACTCATCATTCAAATTAACTGCTTGGAAGATATTCCTCAATCCCACGGTCTTCTTGATGTTACTGTCCAGAGACCGAGTATATCTGTACGTTATCGAAGTTCGATTTTATATGCACCTGAGTCCTTCGGACGATTTAGGATTGAACTTGGTAGATTGAAAGAAATGAAGCTAAATAGTAGACTTTGTATACGAAGCTTGTTCATGAGTACAATGTGAGGGGCATACTTCATTGTTTTGAATGCGCATTGTGTAACAAGGGAGAACCGCTGATCATCACCACAATACTTACAATGAATGATCATGTTAGACGTAAATAGGACAAATATGATAAAAATCCGGGCAAGTGCATAAGGGTGGGGTCGTGGTCTTGATGGCGCTTCATTTGTGTCTTAACGAGAGAGCGAACTGAATTACTAGACGCAAAGGTATTCAGTAGACGACATCATGAAATTCAGAAACGTATGTAAGAGAATTTTGTGTTGTTCGACGACAGTAACGATGAAATCAAAAGGAAACTATTATCCGTTTTACTCACACAACTAGTCGAATACCAACTCAGATGCTCGACAATATATATATATATATATAAATATATATATATATATATATATATATATATATAGAGAGAGAGAGAGAGAGAGAACGAACTGACAATATGGTAACTAAATGGAGTATAGAAATTTCTTGTGAAGGAAGACCGAAGAAAGGAACAATTTTCCAACGCGGCTGTCATACAAAGACCAAAAATCACTCTGTAGATGGTTAATTCTTTATAATTACTTATTTTGTAGAAAAAAGTGAACGCGCTTAGTAGTCATGCACACATTAGGCGCTTCGTTAGTAAAGCTGGGAGCTAAATTATTAGAAAGGTAAATCCACTATTTAAAATGATCACATAATAGATTTAGAAATATTATTTTCAATTATTTCCGTGATATTGCACCGGCCTGAGGAACTATTTTCGTTGAAATGACGCGCAGCTGGGTAGCCTAAAATGTGACGCAATAATGTTATGAAATCCTGTTTCATTATTCTCCTGTAGGCATTTTTCGCAATATGTGTTAACCTAAAAGATATGCTTTGGTGAATAGAAGAATTGAGTGCGTTTTTTATAGCTCGTGCCCACAATGGCAAGCTACTGAGTAATAATAGAAAAACATTTCCACAAAAGCCGAATGAAAAATTTGTTTGCATTACACAATGGACGAAGTCAGAAAATCAGCTGCTTTTCGACTCTTTCACTATCTATCCGAATAGTATTCCATTGAACTATAAAATGTGTGTCATCAAATAAACAGTTTGCTTCCATCTACCATCTTTTCCGATAACTCTGTGTTACCGAACAATAAAGACTTACCTACAACATATCACATGGCGCGTCGTTTTTTCGATGCTCTCCGAACGGATCTGGGATCTGACAAATTAGGTTTGCTTCCAAATTGTAGATAAATATTTTGGCGCTCAGAACAGCAACAATGATGGTAAGATCATCGGTAAAAGATACAATATTTTTTGCGTTGTGCCGGTTACTTTTGTCAGATGATAAAATTCTACGGTTATTGTCTATCGACCGGGAAGTAAGATTTGGGGTTCCGTTTTCGGGACTATTTTTTCTAAATCAGTTGTCACTCAAGCAGAAGTTACAAACTACTGTGAGAATGCCTGATTGACTGATTTGACGGCCGTTAAGTTTAAAGACACCTTTGTGATCACTTCCTTTTATCAAACCACATCGGTCAGTAGTACAGAGGTGACCGCAGGTAAAAGTAAAGGTAAATACTTGGGTAAGCCCAAGTGAATAACATTTAAAAGAAAAGAAAATTTTGATGAAGAATAAGAATGTGTAATATGGTGTTCATTTACCGATTTTTTGTGAAGGTAAAAAACAAACAATTGACGATTTTTATTGCACTGAAACTGGGAAATTCAAAAGAAATTGCTTTGACATTGTTCAACTGAGATATCATTCAATTCAATTCACTGGGTAAAATTGCCTTTTATTCGGGAGAAATTGGGAGTCTAATTTAATAGATGGAGCCAGCATTAAATCGTCCCTACTAATCTGGCTCTAGTTGATGGAGGGTTAATTAATAAAACATCGAACATTGAAGTCCGCCCTCGAATTAACCGGATCAGAAGACGTCGACCTCTACGACACTCAAACCAATGCGTTGAGGCCTAATAAACCCATACAACACGGGCACTTAAAGAGATAGGCCATCGGGATAGCCTGAATTCTGTCCAAACGGATTAAACAGGTTTTACAACAATTCATGAAATATTTGTGTTGATTATTCCCAAAAATCAACTGAACTCTAGCTGAGTGAAATAAATTTTGGTTAATTTATATACTGTCTGTAGGAAAATGCTTGGAGAATGCCTAAATGGTATAAGTGATAATGAGTCGTTCTTAGTTTCAGTGAATAGAAGCACCGTTGCCTGATTCCGTGTACATTCCGTAACCAAATTTAGGCCGTGGTCAGACGGGTTTGATTTTGGGCTTCCGACGCCTCCGTCTTGCGTTTGAATCTGCGAGCGGCCGTCCGAAACTTCCCCTATTGGTAGCCTTTATTCGACCTTGATTTCTCTTCCTTGAAATATTTGCCTACCATGATATAACAAAAAGGAAAAGAATACAAAATCGTTCTGTAGTGAAATACATCATAGATGACTAGAACACTTTACTGGAGTTGTGCATCAATTTCCTTTTATTTTACTTGGAAAATGATCTCATTTGAGAGGAGAAATCGATATTGTTGTTTGATCATGAAATTCATCTACAGGCGCGTGTTCCGTTTATTGAATCTGGAACAATAAGATGTAAGCAAGTAGATAACCATAGTGAGAGAAATAAAAGTCGTTCTTATCTCAATGATTATATCAGGAATCAGCCAAAGGTCGTACTCACCCATTTTAAATTGTACTGGACTCTTTAAAGAGTTGGAATTGTCGACATTATGCCCCCATCGTTCAGCAGCGCCGATAATTTCTCAGAGAATTTTCTTGATTTCCCACTTAGAAATGAGTGTGGTAAAAATGTATATACTCTATAACCACAGATACCAAAGTGACTTGCAACAATAACCCTAGGATTTCAAGTAGATAGCTACAAGATGATCCCACAAAGTAAATGTTATAACGACCGGAAGGAGAGTTTTCATTGTCTATTATGTATATGTCTTACCGTGGTTGTGTTAAACTCTTGTAACGTGACGATGATCGGGACTAATACAACCAGACAACCAAATATTTTGTCTCCCATGAGCACTATTTAGTCATCGGAATATCACCAAGGAAACCAAGAAGTCTAACTCATATATATGTCATACCACAGTTGTTTGTAATTGCTGTATACTGTGCTGCCACGTTTTGCTTTGTTATAAATTACCAGGTATCACAAATGTCCAGTAATAATGATGAAATAACAACCTGCTGGATAACCGAGGAAAAAATCTTCATAGTCCTTGCAACTGTAAAATAATTCCGTTTGCTCAATATCCAAAGGCCGTTGGTGTGTGATCCACTATGCCAGCTAGCAGACAATTGAGTTGTTATCGCGTTAGTGTGGACCGTCTGTGTGCTTTAATCCCACCGCATGTAAAAATCGTTTTCGGCCTCATCAACTCCACATTTGTTAAAAAGATTATCCGTAATTTTAAACGTGATTTGTTTAAAATGACTCAAATCTGAATCATTCGAACGTCCACATTTTGGGTGGCTTTTACTCATGTGAACAAATCATACTAACAATTTCTAGGACGAGTCAAAGGATTTGTGTAAATAGTGTATGGAAGGGATTTACTCTCAAAATTACCAAGGTCAGTACTTCCGTTGGATGATAATTTGCATCTAATATGGTATGTGCCGTCTTATAGGAGAACCAATTTCAGCGAGGAGTTAAGCTTAAGGAGCGGAACAATTTGCACTTCTTCATTCAGAGCACAAACTGAACTGCTGGCAAGTATTCCTATAGATTTTTCACCGAAGAGTCTCAATCGTATTTATTGTGACCACACTAAGGAACGGAAAAAAGGTTACGATTACCAAGTTGTTGTATTATTGAGATGAGGGGGACGGTAGTCCTGAGTGTTGTCTGAAAGGCGCTCACATCCCATTTATCAGAGAATTCAAATGAAATGAAGAGAATGGATCTGAGGATTCGTGTGCCGTGTCTTCCAGTCACTCAAATGCTACTGGTCCAAATGTAGGCGACTAAACCTAGGAGGGCCTTGCATAATTCATTATCATATATGGAACTAAATCAGAACCAAAATAGTAGGTAATATGAATTTACGTTACATGCCTCTAATTATCTGAGCATTAAAATCTGTCCTATTTCATGATCTTGGTAATACGACTCCGGGGTGATTTTGTATCCCGAATTCAGTAGGCAGAAGAAAGGAACACTTGTAGGGTAAACGTTTATGCCGTAGCAACGCACAGCTAGGGCCATTACAAGAGAGCAAGTGAAAACACAAACAAGCATGCAAGTGCGTAAGTCAGTGATGCATGTAATCGGAAGTGTAAAACAACTGTATAGTGTGTTCTTTGGGAACGGGTATAGCCCTGGAGCTTCGAATTTCTGATATTACTACCGAAAGCAGTGGCAGCAGTTAGGTTTTGACTTTTTCTGAATACTTGCGAGGAAAATTGCGCGACGCTGTCAGGTTAGGAAATCGGTGAACGACACCTGAATTCGCCAATCATACATTCAAAAGTGCCTGTTTAACCCATAAGTGATCTGGCATTGATGTTTACGCAAGTCAAATGAATCGTTAGCGGTAATTAAACGGACGTGAAATTGTTCACTATGAAAAAACGGGCCTTGTTGGTCAATTAAGTGTGGCCTTGCATAGAAAATCCGAGTCGAACAGCAACTTTTTTAGTTCTAGACCCGAGGTACTTCATCCATTGGGCCAGTGTTTGTCGTAAACTCGTATGTGGAAGAATCTCGTATATTCACTTTGGTCTCCTGAGTGTGAAATACTTCAAAGAATCTAGTTAAATCAGAATAACCAGTAATGAATATTGGATTGTGGCTGTGCTGGTTTTTGTCTGTCAACAGCAGCCTAACTGAGAAATGAAACTTACCACTTCTCATGATATGTAGCCGTATCTTCCCGCTTGTCTGTGACCACTAGCTTTATGGACCTCGGAGAAACCCGATACACAAAAAGATTCCCATGGAATGGTGTGGCTTTCAGTATATTTCGTCCAACATACGAATTGCTCATCTAACGGCGCTTACCCTATCAACGCTGATGCATCTTCTGCAAAATTGTATATGTTTACTCAGTAATGTCGAACTCACTAATTGGAATGAGGGTCGAACCTGGTTATTGTTTTTGTCCAGTGCCCGGCGTGCTGTAAGGAAACTAATGTTTTCATATTTATAAGAATTACCAGCTTCATGGCATTATGTTACTCAAGCCGTCATATAAGTATGATAACCACGTTGAATAATTATGGCAAAATGCACTGTTACTGCTATTGTCATGTACACACTCATCAATGCTTATCTCAAACTGGGACAGAATTCGTGCTGCCGGGTGAATGAGGGATTCTGATAGTTACATGCACCTACTCACACACATTTATCCCAGCAGGAACATGGGAGTGATCAGCATTCGTTCATACACAGCGGAAATGAGCACTGTTCAGTCAGTCAGAAGAGAAACTGCTTGAACAGTATCGTAAACGAGACCGATTGATAAGGTGTGATCATAAATTATAATCGCATCGTCATTGAAATAACTATTTGGTTCATCGGTACCTCGTCATGGATTCGTATCTGCTTCCAAGTGGTCAACCGAAGCTTTAGTTGTGTGTTTATCACAATTCCCTCAAACAATACCATTCATTTATTGTCCCCTAATCATGACCACCTTAATTCCTCATGGGTGTTACTGCATACCACCATCCTCAACCAAATACGAATGGACTGGCTTTTTATTCTCTCCCATAACTATCCCTTTATTAATTATATAATCCATATCAGAACTCAAAAAGTATCAATCACCCAACACACTTCCTTTATCCACCGTGCACCGTTCAGCCCCCAGCGGTGCAGTCGCTTCTGTCGATGTTAGTTCATTGTGCATGCATATAATCACACTGTCCGGGGCACTAGGGCAATCCCTTAGACTACCTCACCACTGTCTGTGTGTTGCAGTGGGCGCACACAACCGAACGCACTGGCATGCACCGACAAACATCCACACACACTGCAGATGCGTTGGCATCGTTATTTCGTCACCTGCCGTACGGAATACCATTAACCGTCCCAGCAATGGACTAAGTCGTGCAAGGTCGTGCAACACGAGGTACTATCGGATTAACCAGTACCACCCGGGACGAAGCACAACAAACGCCAACTGTGTACGTGTGTTCACGGTTGTAGGTGAGCATCCACGAATGCACGGGGTGCAGATCATGTGCGCATGTGTGAGCACATGATGGTGTGAGCCAAACACAACGGGGACCAAGAACGAACGTCATCGTCACGTGATGCGTGTGCAAACACTAACATTGTTTTGGCAAAGGTGTCTAAGCATCAGCTGGACCACGGGTAACGTACCAATGATTGAGTGTATTGAGGTACTTGGCACACAAAACAGAACTTATTCAATTGTTCGCCTAGTTCGACCAGCTACAAAATGATGAACAGAACTCATCAGGGATACAAAACGAATCGAAAAGCACACTTGAGCCTGGATAGAAAATCATTTCGAAATGCATCTTTACTGCCATTTTATGACGCTTATTGTGGTAATGCCAAAGCCACTTAATAAGTACTGTAATTGTAGCTAACTCCATGCTCAAACCAAGTAATTTTCTGAGGGGTTTGTTACTTTCGTAACACTAGTGTCCAACATGTAAGCCATAGATTTGATGTGAGTAAATGAACTTCTCCGAAACCGAATGTTTCTGATTCTAAAGCAGAGTTGTGTGCATTACTATCCCGTTTGTTCCAATGACTTTTGGTTTGATTTTTGTCAACGTAAAGCGTTTACTATTATTTTGACCAGAATATTAGTTTTTTGCATTCTATTGCAAAAGATACACTCCGAAAGAGATTTTGAGTATGCTATTCGAAAATGTCATATATTTGAACGAGACCTAAAATTAGCTGAGCTTACCAACCATTTCGCACTAGGTAAGAGACATATCGTTTTTCAACAAATAGTTCATCACCCAAAATCAACGGTCAGGACGTCGAGAAGGAAACACGACGTACTTAGTGGGAGTTCCGTTCGGCTCATTTTATCATTTCGCTGCAATTCCGTGCTCTGGTTTCGGTAGCTAACTCCCAACAAGGGTGAAAAGAATGAAAGCATAAAGTCAAAAAGAGCCGAAAGCAAAGTGAGAAGCAGATATCACGGAGATGAAGGAACAGTTGGGAGTCCATGTTTCTCTTTGCGAAATTCGACGAAGAATCTGCATGATTATGTATGCAGCAAACATTTTTCATCTGGTCTAACTTCCATTGATGGGATAGATTAGCTCTCCAGAATATTTTCTGCACTTCCAATGAACGAAGACCCTAAATGAGATGGTTTCCGGTCATATTCATCATTGTAAACAATGCTATGAATAATTCCCAGCAAAGAGCCATTTATGAATGCGTGCTAAACCATATGGTAGCAATGGGAAGAAGGCATTTGAGAATAAGTATAAATATCCTCGTGGGAACAAAGCAATTCTGTGCAAACAGAAAATAGTCAACACTTCAACAGTCCCAACTTTGGAGTTCTCTGTTCAACTGATAAATGTGAATCAATGAAATTCTATTGACAAGCGCTCCTGTGTTTAGTTATTATTCGTTACCACTTGTACGCTCGAAGTCATTAGTTGAAATTCCGTCATAGCTGGTAAAACTTAGTTTGTCAATAAGACTGCGGAATTACAAAGCCTTATTGGAACGCAAGCCCGTGGTGGACGAGTAGCACAAGCCCAAAATGCCACCACCACTAGATATGTGGGTGGCAGGCAGCAAATCGAGGTATGACCACACCTGACGCATTGGAGCTTTACGTGGTTCCCTATGCTTGTTATCCCGCTGATGTATGTGGCTTATCGCCAAGGTTACTGTTGTTACTTCAGTCCATGGGACGTGCGTTTCACACATTGCTCTCAAGTCTGAGGATGACATAGAAAAGCTCGGTTATGACGTCTACCGATATGCACCGTCTGAAACGGCTTGCGCCAAAAACAGTACGGTGAACATGTAGTGAAGGATCCAAAAATTAGGATTTACCATTCATCCAAGGACGAACACATTTCAGAACGGAAGCCATCGAACACATTGGGAAAATGTCAGGTAACTTTTACAAACACACACTCCATTGGATTTGATTCCCTTCTTCGTGGTAAAATGTACTTTGCCTTCAGATCAGCGAATTTCCACTGGAAAGACCTCACTAGAAGACAACAGAAAAAATGAACGATCTTATAATTCATCCTCGAGGGCTTCTAATAGTTTTTCGATGTTGATACCTCCCCGAATGCCTGTTCTTCCTGTGTCATAAAAGCGTTGCATTTCCCATCTGGTCACACTGCTGATATGGTATATATCTTTTTCGTGGATTTACAATTTTGATTACTATTGATTTTATTTTCGCAGTGTTCCAAATACTCCTTCATCGTGAGTCAATAAAGACACCTATTAGATTACCACAAGCAATGACAGATCTATAATAATATGAATAGCGATTATTCATTGGTAATCGCTGAACATAAAGAAGCGCCAATGAAGTCACCTACGCTGATGGTTAGGCTGTCCTGATGTGGATAAAAGTATCAGTGACTATGAGTTCATGCACAATTTGCAACCCAGCCGAAAAGAACACCGACATTCTTAGTCCTGATTCCTTATGCTTTATTTTTCCCCCATTGAAAGGCGATGAAAATACTTGTAATAATGCTCTGTGCGTATGCACACAGCATACTGAGATTTAGGCCCTGAGGGCAGGACTAACCCATAAACATTACCGCTTGACTGATCGCTCACAAATTCTAGAATTCAACACCACATTGTTTCATATTCAAGCTATCACTCTGGTTCTTGATACTATCAGTTAGTCACAGTGGCCCTAATCACCATCTCTCACAAAGAGCTCTTTCTCAATATGGGTAGTGGCTGATCAGGTTAACATAAACCACAGGCTGATCGGGTTTATACTCCTAGATAGAATGCGGTGAAAAGTGGGCACTCTTGACGCTTTTGTCATTTCCACTGGTATCTTGGGAATGCCTAATGAATCATTTGTTCGACTAATGAAACCATACATCTCTCGTATATAACGAATCCAAAATAATCTGCAGGTAGTCTGATAGATTGCGGCGACTGTTACCCCCCTACTGCAAGAAACTCTTGGAGCACAAATAATGTAACGTGTAGCACACTTTTCAACCTCAGAACGCTCATGGAATGTTGATTCTCTTGTATTCAGTATCGAAATTGGCACATCATTACACACCATTCATTTGTAGTAAGTCCGCGTTTCTACAACACCTCATTTTGAGCCACCGTTTTATTGAATAAAATAATTTCAACTCCCTTTTCACGATGCAACAAGTGAAAGAACCCCACAATGCACCGTGCAATATTTCCGAACATTGTACCGTGGCGTTTATGCTGTGAGATTTTGAAATGGATGAAAGCATGAAAAATTAATAATTGATGAAACATAATAAAAGCAAGTTAACCGTTGCTTGAGTAAGTGAGATATTTTTCAGTGCATGCTGGCGCTAAATTGTACTACATTTTCACTAAAATACTTCCTTGATTATGTAGTCCAACACGTCTATCCTCATACTACCCAATGGGTCTGCCAGTAAAGCAACAACTGGCTACCCGAGTTTACAGCAGCGAAGAGCTTGCAAGATATACTTTTGCTGAAAATGAAGTGAAATGCTTTTTTGTTTTTCCGAGGCTAAGATGAATGAAGCTCCTGAACCGCAGTAAGGATGCATATATCAGGTGGCAATGCTGAATTTTCAATCAATGCATTCAGAACGGTAATTATCGGCCAATCCTGTTCATCCGTTACCAGTTATTAGCAATAAAATAAATGTGTGCAGTGAACATCAACTAGTAAGGCAATGGGGGATTCCATCTAACAACCGGGGTTTCCCCTAATGATATAACGTATTGTAATCAACAAAATCCAATAATAGAGCAAGCTAATTTGAAATATGCGTACGAGCAAACAGAACTGCCGGAACACCCAAACCTTTAGGTCTTTTCACGATATGAGGTTCTTGCTCATGTGACCCGAAAGCAATCCAAAGCTAAAATAACCAGCTAAATATAAGCAGTCCACTCTCAAACTTCACTGAACAGTAGTCTGATAAGAATGCATACACTGATTTATTCGTTTTCACCAACCCATTTTCCGAGGTTCAGATCAGTAAAAACTGTCGTTCAACCAATGCTGCTGATCGTAGTGAACCAAACTCAGCACCTAATCGGGTACAGGCAACCATAACTCCTTAGCTAATCAAAAAGACAGCGCACAAAAATAATAAACGTGAAGTATTCGTAGAGTCCATCCCAGATTCAACTTATATTACGGTGCGGTGATTTACTTGAGACTGCATCAGTAAAAGCTGAAAGATATCTTTCATAATAGAACCAGTTCATTGAGGGAGGAATTACTCACGCAATAGGGCCTCAGTGTTGACTGATTGAAAGCAGTTGGTATATTTCATCGGATGTAACATAGACATGGAAGATCAATCCAGTGAATGAAGTGGATTGCGATTACTGGAACTGACTCAGAAACAGATTCCCACGTAAAAGTTGCGACAGGAATAATTTTATTTATGTGCATCGTCTTAGGCATTTAAGTAAATAAAACCGGGTGAACGAGATGATATGTGCGGCTAAATACATCAGTAGGTGAGTAAGAATCTAACAAATCCAAAAATTTGACAACGTGTTAGAACTCAATAATCTTTGTCCGTGGTATGAACGAAAGTAGGCATGAAATGCGTAGCCATATTGTACCCAGTACTATTTAAATGTAAGCCTTAGGCGATATATGGAAAAGAGTATTTGTTACGCTGCAAGCATTTTCATGAATCCAAGGGCCTATTCAACGATTTCCATATTCTAAGCAGTGTCAGCCAAGTTCTCATTTGTTTGTTTTTTGTTTTCCGAGCACTCACACACAAGCGAACAAAATCACAAGAATAATTGCTGAGAAACCTCTATCTGTCTTTATATGTCTTTAGGACACAATTCTACAAACATGTGGTTCACGTCCAATGCAGTGATAATTGACTGATTTACTAGGGTTATGGAATGATTATTGTCTATTTGCCTATTAGGCTGGAAGGTTATGAGAAATGACCAATCTTCTTTACAGTACTCCTTAGTAATTCCTAGAATCATTTATCGACGGATTACTACGCACCATCATATATGTCATGTGCTCACGTGTGTACAGCCTACATAAGTCTAGTCGCGCTTCATTCAGGAGTACATACAAATTTTACGACCTGGTTGATAAACAATTAGGGAGGTTGTATTAATAATCACAGGGATGATTGCGAACCGGGTGGAGACAGTTATGCTCATGTTTCACGGAAATCGAACACAGCAGCACAACAAGCAACCGATGAAAAAACAGCGTGAGAGTGAAGTGATTGCTGTTTGCCTGCATATGTTCTGCAAAGAACAGTGACCGTTTCAGCATTGTTTGCAATCAGCATTCAACTTTGCCCAGAATTACTCGTGACTGTGCATCAATCAGGCTTTTCTCTGGCTTTCACATTTCCGTAATGATTCCAGATTAATATTCAGAGAGTGGACATTTGTCGGAGATATAAGTAAACTGAGCGATGCGGACGGAGTTTCACTTATTTCAGTTCCAGAGCTCCAAAAAAATTAGTGGAGGATTTAGGCACTCGCTCAGTACGTGACCACACATGACTTGACGAAAACCCGTTCAGCGTGCACTGTAGTTATCGCAATTTAACTCTGTTGCCATGTCAGTGTTTGCTCTGAGGTATCCTGTGTTGCCTACAATGCCTGAAGTTGCAGTAAATCCAATCGATTATGTAATTGTTTTTGACTTTCAGTCTTTCAAGAAGTTGGAGACTTTTAGCTTAACATAATTATTTCAAAAAAGTAAATTCACGTTGCTCTCCTTTGGTTTTGGCTGCATCTCGCAGCATCGTCGAGTTGATAGCAAACATGTCGTACACGCCGTTTCCATTAATACCACGTATTCTGTCTATAGGAGCAAGTAAGATCAGCATTATTGTCATGAATCAGATCAAAATATTCCTGCAAATTTACAAGGCTCGAAGTGGGCAATTAAGACTGGTGGAAGACCGTTTGATGACCCCGTCTGAAACGGCAGACATTTGTGTGTGCGATCCTCCGCAATACACTCGAAAATAATTTGTGCAAACATGGGGCCTCTGTTGGCGCACCCACCATTGGTCACATTAAATACATATACTACACCCAGTCATGGTCCAGAGATATATCTGGGTTACGCTCAACGGAAGAGACAAACAACTATTGCGATCTCTTTACAAATTGAAATGACACTGTTTCGAATCCACCTGACAATCTGGCCGATGCTTCCTAATCTAGGTGACTAATTGGTATTGTACAATTAGTTTTTGAACCCCTGACGTAAGAGTTACCAGCCCCATAGCCTCCGATAGCATTGGCATCAGACAACACTCTAATATGGTTATCGTTCCTGACCTAGTAAAGCCTAGCACGGCTCATACCCAGAGGTTTGGAGTCTTTGTTTCCTCTGCCAGTGCACTCATGTGCAGCCGTGGCGGGAACAATAGTGAACATATCTGGTGCTGTCACATTGTAAATGGTGAACACAGGACTGCGCGGCTTTCGAGTTATCCCACTGATGAATCAGCACAAGCCTGGGTGAGTCCGGGTGGATGCCGAAGAGGCGGTAGATATTGCATTAGTAGAGCTTTGGCTATCGTGTCCACCCGGTTGTTGAAACGAATAGTGGATCTAGCTCAACTGCGTTTCTATTACTGGCTATTCATGCACAGTGAAAACATTACTGTCATCGTTTGCATACAGTGCATCATCCACAACTTATTTCAACCAAAGCTTATTCTGATATTTTATTCATAGGTAGACAAAAATATGTAACTGTTTTAGATGCAGGAGCCGCACCAAAAAACAAGCTTGTTTGCTGAGCATCATTTTTTACACTGTGGCATAATTCAGCTGTAGCACAATATAAGAAGATTAATTTATCACGCAATTACTTGCAAGTAGTGTGTGGGATTGATGAGTATCTGTTCAGATGACTGTCCTTCGGACTCCACCTTTCACGCACGAACCTCCGGTCGTCCGCCCAACCCGCACTCGGAAGCACCAGACTCGAGTTTCGCTCTTGTCAGAGCTCATCAGTGGTGCATATCCTCTGCCACACCCAGGGTTTGAACCCATGCCCTTTTCACCTCGAAGGCGCGCGTGTTACCACGGTGCCTACCCGTGCCCGCACACTACTCGCAATTTATTGCGTGATATATATACCAAAAAATGCGATGCTGGTTTAAAATGGGGGGGTGGATGTGCACCCTATCCTATGGAGAAGACCTGACTTGGTGGGAGGCATTTGCTTGGAGTTAACGGAGCTGGTGCCGTGTCTCCATTCGAAGCTGTCGGGCATCTCTGGCTCTCCTAGAGGTCGACATCTGAACAATCTTACTTTGGCGATTCGGATCAGCCCGTACGCGAACAGGGTGGCGCAGTGGTAACACGCGTGCCTTCGAGGTGAAAAGGGCCCGGGTTCAAACCCTGGGTGTGGCAGAGGAGATGCACCACTGATGAGCTCTGACAAGAGCGAAACACGAGTCTGGTGCTTCTGAGTGCGGGTTGGGCGGTCGACCGGACGTCCGTGCGTGAAAGGTGGAGTCCGAAGGACAGTCAGCCAGACAGGTAAAAGGATTTGTCAAAAAATGATTTTATTCTCCATTGAACAACCAACCCAGTACAAAAAATAGTGAATAATGTACATCACATTCAACTTTGATAAGCCCTTTATCAGTTGCATTATTAAAGTTATTGGCCGGTGTCGGCTGCTTTGTGGGACACTTTGGAAAAGTGAAACTAACAGCTGAACGTGAAATCAAAGAATGCATTCCGTGTTGAAACAACGTGTAATTCGCCAGCGATAAAAGTTAAAGTGTTTTACAGAAAAATACTTACACGAAAAACTATTGAAATAACTTCATAATAGTTTTGTAAGCAATAAAACAACTGTTGCTTTTTTCAAACGTGCTCATCCCAACGGTACAACAGATGAGAACTTCTATATATATATGAATCCATTATGAACTTCAGCGGTACGTTCAGGACGTTTTTTCGTTCCTCACCAAAAACGAATTGTTTTCATGAGATCGCAATGGAGATTTTACGAACCAAGTGATGCAACATAGCTGGAGAAGGTGAGGGAAATTTGGCCTTTACCAGGCAGTCACAATTATTACTAGTTGTGTATCTGAACAGGCAGGCTAGATGGCATGTAGAGCGAGAGGACATAATTTCGTTTATTTTCATCGGCAGAGTACCCATGTTACCAGGTGAAAACCAGAAGTTATGGAGTAAAAATTTAACCCAAGAAACTGTATGGGGCACCAAATTGTTGCGGTTGATTGTTTGAAGAAACATTAGGCTGCGAGTGAGATTCATATAACTTTGAAGACGCCGAATTTGGTGACTTCTGAAAAACCCCAGGAGCTACACCCTCAAAAACAGCATGAATGCATACATCATCCATTCCGATATACTTCCTTAGGTAACTCATTTACTTCAAAAGTTCTGTTTCACCTGACGTAATACTCACGATAAAGATAAGATTAGAAGAAAGCATTTCTTTCTCAAAGTCTTTCTCAAAGACTTGGTTGTGGAACATCAGAAAACATATTTTTTGTGCTTTTCGTTAGTAAACATGGATGCATTTTCTGCAGCCTTCCAAAATTTAGGACTTTCATCCAATATGCCTCAATTATGCATAAAAAATCCCCTGTATCTAAACTCGGGTAATTACTGGGCGAAATCTTTGAACCAATGCTGAAATAGGTTAACAGTGCATGGAGAAAACAATCCACCGCATGATGGTAAATGTAAGCTTTCAATGTTCTTCAACCCGGAGTTCTGTTTTGAAACTGCTTTGAGATAAGTCACCCTCACTGATTGAAACGTCAACTGACAATTATCATCTCCAACAAAGCTGTACGACCGATCAATATACCGCCCAGTTTGGGTTCAGAGACCAACTTGTATTCTGAAAAAGGTCTTTGGGCTCTGATGATGTCCAAGGCCCACCTGAGGCACAAAATTTTCAACTTTCAAACTGATTCATACGAGTAATAATAAGGATCTCTTTGCGTTCTGAAGTAGTACACATTATTAGTCATGCATTATTGTGCTATATTTTGGAAGTCTTCTCATGTAATTCTTTGCTACTTGCAAGAATCCTTTCTTTACAGTTCAGTTATCAAATAAACACTTCTAACTTCACAAGCATTAGCATCCATAATCATATTCTGTGAGATGATTCACCATCTGAATTTTCCTGTAAGTTAATTTCACCGAAAAACCTGATCACGCTTTCTTCTATTTACCGTGAACCACATCACCAGGCCATTGAAAAAGCATGTCCAGTCTAGCGGAATCACGCGAATAATTTCTATGGCCACTGGATGATTAATAGCTTGGGTTGATGGATTTCGTAAACTCATAACAGCTCACTCTAGCAGTCACTGAACCGCTGTCCAGTAAATGAGTGACTCGTAGAACACGAACACGAAACGTCTATGGAAAGTGTGGGTGAAAAGTCACGAGACAAATTCAATTCACGCATCAATCAGCGTTCACGTAAGGTCATTGTCCAATGGGTGGTTCGACAAATGAGCAGATGTACCACTAAACTGTAATGGAAAACATGAAATTGGGGTGAGGGTGAAGTGTCAAATCGACCTTGAGTTTGATTATTTTGTTTGGTTGACTGTCCTTTTTGGACTCCACGTTTCACGCTCAAACCTCAGGTCATCCGACCAACCTGTACTCAATTAGACTCAGCTTAGGAAATTAATATACCAATCCTGTTCAGTGACCACGCAGAAGTCGAAGTACCCTAAAGACTTTCGTTTTTTTCACCATAGCGATTAGTTGCTTTATTCAATTCAGTGTAAGAAACGGAAACTCTCTTTAGGTTGAAACATTCGGAATGGATTACTCCAAATGACGCTATGGCTCCTAAAATGCCATTTGTGTCACATTTTCATGTGTCGTTCGTTGGGAGCATCACAGTGAACCTAGTGATCCTAGTGGGTTTGTATTTCAAGCAAATGCTTGTTCAAAAAGGCGTAGTTTTCGTTAACTTTGCGTTAGAATTAAGTTTCACTCATATATTCAGTTGACAGATCTTGATTGATCCAGAGAAAACCGTGCTTCAATGGGTAAAATAGCAAGTGTTATGTTTATTATTTCTATTCCCCTAGATTAATGAATAAAAACGACTACAGTACATCTGAAAAGTCGACTGCAACAAACTGGTTCATCTTATTCGTCCGCACATCTTTCCACTAATACAGATTTAGAACTTTCGGATGCTTTCAAATGTGAGTCATTTTCCGATCGATACGCCGTACTTCTGTTATTTTCTAACCGACTGTACAAAATTCCTATCGTGGTTTCCCTAGCGACCCAAAGAACAAAAACGAAATGTAAAACAGCCACAGAAAATTTTTTTTACTAATCATAACTGTCTCCTAATACAATATTTTTGTCAATTGTCAACTGGTTAGTTTCGTTGTGAAACTCCACAGAAGGAGCACATTGTACAGCTGTCTAATTGCCATCAGCTCCAATCAGCTTTCATCGATTTTCATCAGAAATCCAATCCGTAGCTTTGTGATTGTGAAGAACTTAAATAACCACTTAGCCATCCGAGTGACCCTTATCCGTCTACTTACCTTGAGCAATACGTGACACACTGTGCGTCACTCACTAGCTCGCGAATTGACAATTTTGTTCCCCTTCCAACGTCTTTGCATCGCAATCGCTTTGGCTATTTTGCAGTAGACTTGAATTCGTGGCAGGGAAAATCACAGAGAACACAGTTGACCCGAAACTTTGTGTTTAGCAAATGACGTGCGAAGGAGGACCCTGGCAGTTTTCTAATCAATGACCTTTGGCTCTATGCTTTCCGTTGGTCCTTGTAAGAGTCCACTCGAAGTCGCCGTTCAGTTCAGCTTGGGTTAGTGACCGATCACCCACGCGTTTTCTATAGAAGATGCGATTTGACATGAAATGGTGTTTATTTACGTCAGGAAAGCATATTTCTCTGTAGATGTAGAGTAGAACATGTTTGGAGGCATTGTGTGACTGCATGGTGGCCGAATTGTCCCATACGCATCACTGTTCGCAGAACAACGCTTACTAATAATTTTTCTTTTCGTGGATGACAACATAAAGGTAGGACTGCGTAATCTATAACTTCAGTAACTACCACTTATTGATTAGGTTTTAGGCGTGTTCGAACATTTGAAAGATTGAATTACGCAATATTCATTTCAGTCTGTCATTTGTCACACACTCAGAAAATGGATTGGGCATAGCCCATCCTCTTTGCCTTTCTCGGGATTTCCAGGTAACACCTGGTAATCCATACAGTTATAAAGTCATACACTGAACACGAATCGGTAAGCGAAAGAGCTTGCAATATTCTGTTAGGCAAATACATCACAGTCAAATTCTTTTGACCGTTATGACCTCACAATAGCTTCACACCAGAATTCCTAAAGGCGAAGGCTTGAAACTAAGGTCAGCTGAAATCGCAGTGCGGTCTACCATGGTAGTGCCTGGGGAATCTGGAAATCAAGCCTTTGTTATTTTGGGGTGAAAGAATTTTGATCCACTCGCCTATCTCAGTTTGTGAACAAAATGACACCTTAGCGATTACATGCAACAGGCAAAACAGGATGCATCGCCGGCCTTGTCTGGACCAATCGAGTGTTATTTTTGAGTGACTGCGGTTGGTTTGCGCGACAATGGGAACACTATACAGACCGTGACATTTTGGAAGTACTACATTTCGAGGCTGGAAACCAATGAAAATGTTTGGGACTGAATTTCAGCTGCTTTTTGAGAGTGTAACATTTGACAGACTTAAGTGAATATAATGTAATTCAATCATCCAAATGTCTGGCGACCACATGTCAATTCGACCAAATGTTCTGTCGACCAAGTGTCCAGCGACGAAATGTCCGGCGACGGAAAGTCCAAGAGCCGTTTTTGGGACAATCACCCTAGAGATCTGATTTGGTGTGGAGAGTAAATATCCTCACAGTTCAGTAAAAATTATAATTTTGTCTCCACTAATCGGCCACAACCAAAACGGAATATGAGCTTATGAACAAAAGATAAACAACACCTATTTACAATGGAGTAAATTACACGGTAAAAAAAATAAAAGCTTGATCCAAACGAATAATCAATGGGTCTGCCACCATTCTCCAGGAATTCTTCCAGCCTCCTTGGCGTGGACCCCACCAATTTACACATGAGAACACGTGCATTTGCGTGTTCCTATACGGGTTCTTTTTAGACTCCACTGTCAAGTGCTGAGGTAGCCAATTGACACTAATTTTTCAGTGTTATGCGCTTAACATTGTCATCTTGTAGCATCAAATGCTGGAATAACAGAACGACGTGAATATCGAAACGATCGGGCCAACCAGTGGAGTGCCACAGACCCAAGAACAGACAGTGAACATGTCGGAAGCATCCCGCAACAGACAAAAAGAGGCATTCGGACTAGTAGATTGGCCATAGCGGGATCTTTCGCAATGAAGATGGCCCAGGTGAGGAGCTACCGATTAGGCCGTCAGCTGTACCAGTCGGACTAGCCAAGCGAAAATGATGTGCAAAAAACCAAGCTAATGGCCACAAGCAACTGGTCAGAAAGCAGTCAAAATACTCAGACAGCCAGAGGAGCAATGTTTCCGCAGCTCGGTTTAGAACACGGACTATATAAACAACTGACCATGTTTCAAAGTCTTGACTTGTTTGGGGGCCCAAATCCAGGCTTCCACACTCGTCTTGCCTTCTTTGTTGCAAAATGATTTCGATGGCTTTGGTCACTTGATGCTCACGCGGATGTTGCTCCGTGAGTTATTCGACACTAGTTATTGTCTGTAACAGACATTCCAAGCTTATAACCCCTTGAAATCTGACATCTGTCTTGTCTACTCAGGTACCGATAAACCTTAGCTTTCTCATTTTCTTGCCTCATTTTCGCACAAACAATAGTCGAATGCTGGATTCCGGGGAATGCGTGTGCATGATCCGCAAATACACTCGAAAAGAACTCCGTTAGCCGGAGCTCGATAGGTAATATAAGCCAGCATCAGCACTTACACCGATAAAGATGCGGGTGGCGACCTATGTCTCAGCACATTGACCAAAGCAAAAGATAACCGAAGAGCACTCAAAGGATCTGGACGCCGACGCTCACACTGATGCGAAGTAGAATGTCCATTTCTGAGTAAGATTGACAGACTTAGTGAAGAAGCATTTAGAAACCTCATTTGACGCGAAATCTTCCAATTATGAAACGATTTCTTTTGCTTTTTTTGGGGAACAACAAAAACATTGACACTAAAATCTATTTCTTTATAACTCATAAATTGAGAAACGTTCTTTCAAATAACTGAGCGCGTCATCCGTGATAGCCCTCGTTGATACAAATCAGCCGGTGGTAAATTCCTTGGCCCACTCCCTTCCTCTGAGACGCATGGTCGAGCAAAATGGAAGAAGAAATGGGATGTAGCCTTATTTAGTAGCAGTCCACATTCACCACGTCCTTTTGTTTCCCAAAGACTTAAGTGGCAATCCAGAAGGGAAAACGACAGCCAAGTTGGAAGAACCTTCACAACCTCGAGTACTGCAGTTGTTCATTCGCGATTACATAGTTAGTGAACTAAGATTCACCTATTTCGCGGTAGGCCACAAAATTGGAGGCAATGCCGTATACCCTACCTAGCTCACAGATATACTCTTATCGTCCATCAAGTGAAAGACGGTATATAATACGCAACTATTCTATCATGAGACTTGAGTTAAACTTCAGTTCTGACCTAATTCCCCCCTGTGCGAAATGCAAGTAAATTACGATTTGAAAATATTTGCCAATTTTTCTCTATCTTTTGCAGTGAGGAAGAATGGCTCTTGGTTTGCTAGTGAGTTTTTCTACCAGTGAATGTCTGTGCACTTGTCCGAAATATCGTGGAGCATCAGACCTATAAATTTCTCTTGAATTCGGTTTTAACAATAAGATAAACTGAAGGAACACGTGAAAACCGGTGAGTCTCCTTGATTCCTGCAAAACTCTTATCATCACTATATCAGATAACTTAGTCTCTTGATGGTCTATGGGAGAGTTTTGCACCCAAATTCATTGATTTATCTTTAAAAAATTAATCATTCGTAATATCTAATATCAAGATTTATTCGCTTAATTTGGACAAATTACGTGGAATAACAACACAATTCGCAGTGAAATAAACAGGATTAAAGTGCCTTACTTGTATTACGTTTCATTATCTCTCAGGAACTGGTTTGTCATTATTTTGATACGGTGAAATCTTTACGTAAACACTAGATGTCCCGAGGAATGTTTCCTCGATTTTACCTTATTAGAATATTTCATCTAAACAATTCTCGTCATTGTGTCTGAGAGCTTTGGCCATTGAAGTTCCTCAATTTCTACTGGACACATAAAGTGATAATTGAAAGTTATTTGAAGGAGAAAGCAGCTTAGTAAAGCTGCGTAATTTAAACCTTCTGGAAGTCAGTAACCCCAGATCTACGGCCTATCTGGATAATTTGGCGAAACGGTTGATCTAAATACTGGAGCCAATCACAAACACGTTTTCAGCAACTCAGCGTTTGCTAACTCTCCCTAACCGTCTTTCCTAATCAAAACAAACCCTAAAATTCGACTGCTGCACACGGGTTAATTCGTGTGGAAATAGTTATGTAAGCATTACTGTTACTAGTTATTTCAGCGTACTGGATGCCATGTACCAAGGTAGTTCGTGTAAGTGAACAGTTAGGTACATGTGCAAAATAGCCGAGGCTATTTGACATGATCCCACAGCCAAGCTCATAGAGTATACTCTCTACTACTGTTTGGGTGCAGTTCGCTTGTGAGTTTCAAAAGCGCAAGTTTCATATTCGGATGAACGCTGAGTTCGTATGTGCTTCTTTTTCCAATGGATCATCTCCAGTCCCTCAGCAGTTCACCCGGTTACCGCACTGAGTGAATAATGTAGTAGCCCAGATTTTGTATTTGCGTAATACCGCTGCGTGTTTCATTCCCAAACAGTTATCAATATTGCGAAAAGGTGGCGTATTTGGTTGTAGAAAGACACGGACACGTGATATGGATGATTCTAAGATACCGTACTCGTTACCATCATTAACTTCATTCGCTTGACCCATTTTAATAAAGTAGCATTTGGAATGAACTGAAGTTGAGTGTGTTCAAGTTTCAACCTAGTGAATATAGTTTTAGTTTTATCAAAGGATAAATGGATATTTCGTTTTTGGTTCCCCCTGAATAGTAACAGAGGAGGCAGCTAAACAAGGTTAGTTATTTTGTAAAATTCACTTCAAATTTTCATCACAGCTGAATCTGTACCATTTGTAATCCGATAACCGCGTTCACTCGTAAAATGAGTAACTCGAAAGTAGTTCATTAAAAAGAAATATTTTGAAAACCCAAGTCCTTTTCTATTCTGGTTCTCTATCGAAAGAAATTCATCCAAGGCCTTGCTACAAGCAGAAAGTCACAGCTATCAATTACATGCGATCAACAAATATTTGAAGAAATCAATAGAAATCCTGTCACCGTCGGCGATATTTTGTCATTTTCAGACGATAAAGCGGACATTCCTCTCGGTCAAGGTCTTGGTATACAGAGGGGGTCCGTTGAAGATGTTAAAACAGATCATAACAAAGTGAATATATGTGGCTGTCAGGTACGCCCAGTCGAGAAGAACATTAACGGATCTTGCGATAATATCCCAGAAAAACTGACCCTAATTATCACTGTTTTCAGTGCAGAGGGATGACAGTTGTGACACGTTCTGTTTGATTGCTTGCTCAACTGAGTTCTCACGTAGGTAATTATATCAGAATGCTTTTATGACGACGTAGTATTTATTGGATCGGCGAGGCTGCAGTGCTGTATGTCATCAACAGTTTTTCTGATATTCCTTCGTTCTTCGAAGGCTGTGTGTGCACGAAGTCAGATACATCGACTGAGATAGATAGTCATTTGATGTAGAAAAACGCTGAGTACTATATCTTCGAACTTCATTGGTGTTTATTGATCAGATGGATTATTTTCATAAGCGTCTGCTTCCAGCTCTTCGTTAGATTGCAAATGTATCATCATTATTCTAGGTAACTTGTGCGTTGATGATGTGTCGCAGAATGACTGGTGGTTGGATGTGATGAGAAAAACCAATCACAGCAACCAGGAGTTTGAGCATGGATTTTCTCGCTACCAGGCTGATTTGTATAAAAACATCCAGTCAGTACTGTTCAGATGCTGAATATAAAATATCTCGGACACAGGCACATATTATGAACAGGGCTTGCAAATATTACCAACTGAGTCCTCCATGGTCTAATGCCTTTCGAGGCAGGTAGCACTTTCAAGATAAGCCAATGTGGTCAGTCTATCACACGGGAAAAGGGTAAGGAAACCTTAGATGATGATAACGTATATGCAGAACAAGTCCGGTTTCCTAGCCAGATGTGAACAGTTTAAAAAGCAAACGAGTTTTATTTGATTTTGGGTACAGGAACATACCTAATATTTTTCAAATGGTAAATGCCGCAAACCATACTTAATACAATGAAATACCACAACAAGGAAATCCCAGTTAGGATTACTTTCGGCTCTGTAAGCTGTACTTAGATTTTACTTCACTACATCTCAGCATATCCTTATTTTTCACCTACCCGGTGTATCAAAATTGCACTCAAATTCCAGGCTGTTAAATACCAAAAAAATAAAATACATTCAACGAAACGTGACAATATTTTCATTGGTAATTCTGTACGCTCGCATGTTTGACCACGCTGATATCGATCCGAAATAAGACCTTTGAAAAAAATCTCATCTGATCATAGTATATTCCTAGCATCTATTATCAAATTAGAACAGCTCAAATGACTTATATAAGGAAGGATTTTTGGTGTTGTCTCATTGCAAATAATTTACTGTATCCTTGCCAGAAATATTGAAAATGATTCAAGGTAGTAAAATAAATGAATTTTCCCAGCTAACATTTTACAATATTTCAATTCTGAACAGTTGTTTGTTAAGTTCGTTCACCTGTTATTTATTAGACAGGAAATATATAAGGATATTGGTCAACACATTGTCTATGGGATGACCTGTTTCTGTTACCGGTCAGCCGAAGGCAATGAATCGGATCTATGACGAAGTCAATCTGCGACCAAACGGAATAAAATCAACTGATCAACTACCAACAGAGTTTTTTCACAATCAGATAGGGATCATCCTATCAGACAGGACAATATTAGCCCATCGGCGTATTAAAACAAAAAGCTGGTCAGAGGATCCACCAATGGGGAAAGTGTGACAAAACACGTTTCGAACAATGATTTGACTGCCTTTACCAGGCTTGTTAGACAAACTGTTTTCCACTAAATAAACAAGATAGTTTGCCACTACAGAAGTCTTCCTAAATGAGCCAGAGCATCAGAAAGGAACAGGAAAACCCTGCAAGCTAACAGTTTATAGTTGGTTCATTGCTGTTGAGAACCACTGACGTTTCAATGTCCTCGCTTTCAAAGGTGTTCAAATGCTACTTGAAAAAAGTAAGTAAACTGATTTGAGAAACTTTGAGTTCATTCGCTGAACAACAAGCCAGGTGATTCAGCCGTCAATAAACAAAACATGCAGGAAAAACCATTCACAATTTTCGGCTCACTAACTGCAGCTCGACAGGTGATATAGGTGGCAGGTTGGCAAAATGTAGAGTTAAAGCCGGATTTTTGATGAAACTAATTGCATGATTGGTAATGAGATGCACCAAAAAGGCTTATATCTCACAGCCCAGTAAGTTAACCATATAACAAGTAACTGATCCGGAGGGGTTGGCTTTTATTCACTTCAGGGTTAAAAAAGGATGGTTCTAAGAGTTTAAAGGTGTGAAAAGTTGTTTAAAGTGTTCCATAATTGCGCTGTTTGCACGGATTAACTCTATTTTGAATGACGCCATTCGACATCTTATATGATATATACAATATGCAACGATCCTTAAGTGCGTACAGGGCTCACGAGAACGAATAATCAATTCACGGATTAGTGAAGTCTATTCAAAAGGACAGAGTCCGTTGTATAATCGGAATAATACGGTCGAGGAATTAAATGGCCAAAAGTGAAAGATAAGCCGTAGACTTACGTCTCGAGATTGTTGGCTGTAGGATCAATGGCTTGACATTTACTCGAACCGGATAGAAGAGATTGGAGTGAAGAATATTTCATGTCCTTTCAACGTGTTATTCAAAGGTGGGCTATATTTGGATTTGGTGTTGTGTGTACGTAGACAGTGAGTACAGTAAGTACTAGCGAAAATCGAGAATTGATGAGAAGTCAAATAAGACTTTTCAAATTCCAAATGCATTTATTAAGTGCTTGAGGGTGCTCTTAACAGGGAGGATCAGAAATGAAATTTTTGATTTGATGCGAGATCGCGAATAACAGTCGTAAGATTTCCCAGCTCGAGTAGCCGTAGGTATTTCACGTCAAGATCCAGCATTGATGAATGAAATCCAAGCTCCAGTTCAACAGTCCAAATAATTACCACTTATTTTGAAATGTTATTAGTTTGAATAGATTCATGTTGGTTCCATGCGCTGTTCAGTTCACTGGACTTGAAAGCTACACGAGTGATTGCACGTGATATGAATCAAACGATCTCGTCTTTGTTGCGAACTATCGTTGATCATTTGACAACGGCACTTATTTGCCGCTGCCAAATATGCAGAGATAGATTTCGGTGTTTATTTAGGAGCTTGGGATTCAGCGGTCTGTTTACAGGTAGTACGTGCGCAAATTGCATTAGAGTCATTGTCAATTCCCAGATATCTTTCTTTCCGCAGCTGTAATGTCACCTGGGTATTATTGACTGTGCGTGGTAAGAGTCCATTTTTGAGATCACGCAATGATGCTGCCTAAGTTATTTCGTCGAGCAAAGCAGTTAAACTTCAGATCGATCACCCCTGATCCATATTAAGGATTTTCGAAGTGAGTAACTTGATGTTATGTCTGGATGACAGGAAAAAATTCGCTTCAAATGTGATGACAACGGCAAATCACTGTTACCTGCTCAAGCATACGAATGACTGGGAGGTTACGCATAACTGATGAGCGGCAAAACTGCAAACCGGTTGTGTACTTCGGAGTAAACTGTGTTTCCTCGCTTAGACAGCATCATAATACGCATTTCGAAAAATTTGCTGTTTATTTTACTGGATTCCAATTTACTGGTTGAAGTTACCACTCCAGCCTAAGCTTAACTCGATTGCCTGTGCTTCCCGTGTGTATGTTTCTACATAGTCCTGCAGGCCATCTCCAATGTTGCCGACCCCGATTTTGTATTAGTCTTTGACTCAGTGAGCTGGATCACGTAGACTGCACTTTTATCCGACCCGCCCCTTCTCTCACGTACTGATTTGTTTGTCCACTCCTGTTCTGTCACGCGTTTTCTAATCTGGCTTCTACGGCAATAACGGATTGATGTTATCCATCTCTGAAACCAATTTATGATCGGCCCTTGATTTTATCTCCTCTCACCTAATAAGCTATGGTTCTTTATCCGGCATTGTTTGCACATTCCTGGGTCCCGCTGTGTCCTCTGATGCATTGATCAGCTGGTTTTCCGAGTTCACGTCTGTCCAATCAGACTGACTTACACACCTGTTGCCATGACAGCCTGATCAAATCCGTGTACCTATTTTCTTATCCATATTCAACCAGTTCGTGGGCCTTACCTTTTCGTGCTGCTTACCATCGCCACTGTTTCTTTGCCCTCTTCGGTGTCGTCTAATGCTCGTGCATTCCTAGCCCTGATCCATACCTGCTGTGTCATCTGGTCGATTAGCATTACCGTCGTTCATTCTTCTGCGTTTTCTTCGCTCACCCCCCCCCGTCCCGCCAAGGTTTACACCATGAACTTAACTGCCATTTCACACTGTCACCGACCGCCGATCATGATTGGCCATTCTATTCCACCTGTCTCAAATAATTTCCTGCTCCCTGCGTATCGATCAACTTCGCACTCAAAGCAACCTAGATGCACTTGTTACCCCTTTTGACTAGTAGTTCGGTCTTTTTACCTGGTCTGTACATTTTGGTCGGATTGCCTACAAATTGAGTTATGTATTCGGTAGTGAATCATCATGATTATTTTTGCTTAACAAGCTATTTAGCAACATCGCATTCTTATACTATGGACTCGAAGTTCGTCTGCTATGAGTCATTCCACCACTAGATCGGAGTCCGGTACAGTTTTTGGACAGTAGGCTGCTCAAACGACGTCTCGCACATACTGGCACATTCTGCGGATCATTCATTGATATCACTCACGCGCATGGACATACGCCAGTAGTCGGACACAACGCAGTAGTGGTGCCAATCGTGCTCCATCCTGGATTGCGTTAAGCATTCAGAACTTGTTCAGTGTCGAACGGCCTTGACTGGTCTCATTCCATTAGATGCTTTCCTTGCATTGGCATATACTTGTGACTCACTTACGCATTCAACAGCCTACCTTTTTTGACATGCTCATGTTTGTGCTGGACAGGTATGTCGTGCCTGGATGTGCCTTTGTCGGTACATACGTGTACTCACTACCGGACACAATCATATTCTTTATTTTCAAAAAAAATACTTCATTGTCAGTATTTCATCTTATTAGATGACCATTTACTGGTCTTCCCTGATATCTATCAATCATTTGAGGCGGTGCAGTGAAACAGTAAGTGGAATTAATTCTTTCTCGCACATCCATTATTAGTTAGCCCGATGAAATGCAGGAAGACCTTTTTTCACCGAGGTGAATTTTCCATGGTCTTTTTGTTGTCTGTAACAATTCCGTATTTATGCGATTATTTATCGGTGATCATAATAAGGATCCCTGATGTTACCACCCAAACACAAAATGGGGTTTGTTTTTTTTCTATTGTTTCCCATAGACTGTTTGACATGTTCACCTGTTTTGACTATTTCTCCCAAAATATCTTGAACATTTGTCTGAGAGGACTAGAGTGAACTGATAAACTGCTTTTATCAGCATGTGGAATCATAGTGTAACCTGAGGACAGACTCCTTGACATAACTTGTCTAACCTAGAACAGTTTAAAGAAATACCGTTGGTAAGACTAAAGGGCTCAACCCGTATAAGGCTATTACCCGGATCGATCAGAAGGATCTGCATAAGATATTGGCTATCGTCCAGTGAACTGATCCCTCTGGCCAACCGAAAGTCAATTGGCCCTGAACTGGACCAACTGGATGCCCGATTGCTTCTCCGAAATATCTTGCTCCATAAGAAGTGTATAGGTATACACAACAAAAAGTAGAACCATTTGACAGTTTTTGCACATTTTATCTAGGCTTCGTATAAGATACCTAAAACAGATATTTAGTTCATAATTTGTTTCTTATATAAAGAGAAGCAACCGAGAAGTACCTCAGCATACTTATTTTTATACGTGCACTCTGGTGAAAATTACCAGGAGAGGCCCACATAGTGGAACAACATCCAAGTAGTTATTCGAATGCAAATTGCTGTTTTTGCCGTTTGTTCTTTGCTGTTCAGCTGTTATTTTATGATTTCATCAGGTTCTGGTTACTACGTCCACCAATGAGCTCAGAAACACAACATCGTCATCATCATCATCATTATATCATCATTTTGCAGGGTTCAACTAGTAATAAAGCGTGGATAAATAAGACGCCGCAGTGAGAAATTAGAAGTATTTAGATAGCCTGTTATGGTTAAAGTATGAACAAACATAGCGTGCACCGACACTTAGTGTAATGTGGACAAGTAATTGAGCCCATAAGTAGGTGGCACGCCGCAGCCCTAGGTGCAGTCTTCAACATGAGGTGCATGTGCGCGTGCGAGAGAGAGAGAGAGAGAGAGAGAGAGAGAAACTGATCAATTTTTCCAACTTCGGCAACATGACGTCATTGGAACAATTATTAGTCGGACCATATTATGAAAACCATACACGTTACCTGTGAACATAAGCATTATTCCCCCACTAATGTGTGTACTTCGAAAAAACCACAACTTAATTTGCATTCATTTTGGTGACATAAGGTGAACTACATGAAGATTTGAGTAAGTTGAAACCTGTGAGTTGAAACGTTTTGGACAACTTTGTATTTATTAAAACCCTTTCACCAACAGTTGTGTCGTCTAGATGTGCCATTTCGCAATTTTACATGGTCCATCTAACTGTGAACGAACAAATGCATGTTCGCATGTTCAGTTGCTTCACTCAACCAATCCAGATGTGCCCGTGTTTTCCGATCAAAGTGTGATGACTCGCCTAGGGGTGAGCGTGGATCCGTCAGAAAGCGATGACTAAATAATGCACTTATAATTTCTCATTACGTGTATCTGATTCTGCACAACAATCACATCAATGCGCATAAGCTCCGAAAGGATTATTGCTGACTGAATTAGAAGCGCGAAAATATTGACTTTTGTATATATTTCCCAAATAATTGCCAGCAATATGTGGGATTGGTGATAATTTTCTTGGCTTTTTGTCCGTTGGACTTCCGAAGCCCCAGTAGGGCGAGCTAATTCAGGTGGCACCGCGCATATTTTAACAGAGCTTGCATGGCTTTGAATCACGCAGGAGTTGACAATCTTTACTATTTGGATGAATATCACCGTTTTCCGGTCTGAAAAACGGTATTTTGCAAACTCATTTACTTTGATGATGTTCGTTCAAAAACATCTGGTAATTGTGACTGATTTGAGAACAAGACTGCAGTAGGCATGCTTCTTTTCAAAAATTTTGCCTCCCGGCCAATACAGACTGATGTATAGAGATCCAGCGAACATTGAAGTGTCGTACCACTTATGCCAGTTACTTGAATGTTGGAATAATGACTATGGAACGCGAACGAATGAGATCAATTTGAATGTTTGGTTGTTAGGTTTGGAATTAGGCAGTAGTGAAGTAGGATAAAATCAACTGTTTCACACACGACCGATTTCCCAAAACTGGAACCAAAATTCGAGGAAGAAAACTTATTATCGCCGTCCGTACCGGACAGCATTATTATTTCGATTAAATTTTACATCAATTGTAGCGTCACACTAGCTTTAGTCTCCCCCGAAATTGCCCGGTATGTGACTGTTCTTACATCTATTGAGGCCGGCTTATCAGCAAGTCAAGTGCGGGGCCATAAGCTTTTTGTGCACAGATTCTCTCGGTCCTCGATCTCAGGAGTCGACCAGACATTTTATTCACAAACAGCATCCCCGGAGAATAAAGGCAAAACGTCAAAGAAAGTGAGGTTGCGAACGATTAGATGTACGCATGCGGCTTCCGGTGACTCAAAAGCTGGTCATCTGATCCTGAGTTATATCCTTTAGCAGATTTCTAGCGCATCGATCCGATTGTTTTTGAAACCCGTCTGTTTGTTTATTCTTCGGACACGTAACCATGCAGCCCTCGACGCATCTGTTGGCAGTATTCTAAGCAGACTGCAATGTGCTTTGAATGAAGTCCTATTCAACACCCTAGATTTACTCTATCGGTCCAGTTTAAAGACATCCGAGCTATATTAACCGGAAAGAAAGTAGGACAGAATATATTTGAAAGACTCAATGTGATACCCGGTAATATCCGCTGTTTTCATATATTTCAAACAATGCTTCGAAATTATTATTATTCACGAAATCGAAAAGTTGTGATATCTTCACTGCTGTCAGTTTTATTAAGGAAAAAATGGCAATTTTTGTATTTATCAGAACAAGCGGTAAATATTTACGTCCAAAATCAGTTGGAAAAGCATGTTATAATCAGAAAAAGTATTCAAGTTTTTCATTTTAATAAAACACGAAAAGGGTTTTCAGTCAAAGAAGTATGTGCTAAAGAATGCATTCTAATGGAAGGTACCGACGAGTTATGGATCTAGTACTTATAGAAATCCTCTCTATAACCTCCACTTAGTAGATGCTGCCAGACGAATCACCTAGGGTTGAGTTATAAGACATCTGCACCGGAAACATTTTTGTGGTAGACACTAATCCACCATCGTTCCGATCGTGACCACTTCTGACACACTGGGATCCTATGGAATCCTCAGCTGCAAGTATTATGGTCTGGTTGCCGGTTATCCCTAATGGTGGAGATGGATTTCGTGGCTACGGAGTATATGTTTATTCCACTGTTCTCATACGCAGGCACGTAATAGAAAAAATGTCGTTTACCGTCTAGATTGTAAACTCCAAAATCAATCTCCTTTTTTACAATCGGGTTTCACTGGATGGACAGTTCCCAGTATCAATGGCCACGGGTGTAGGACCAGTCGGGTGAATTAGCTATATAAAAGAGCCGACTTAAAATGGCTTTGGAGCTCGATGTGACGCATTGACTTTTAACTGGTACCATTTTTGCCACGACAGTTTTCGTGAATGTCAGACAACTGAAACATTTTGAATAGAAGCACAGCATGAATGTGCCAGACGGCTTGTACACATGCATTTTGACCGCATCTCTACGGCTACACTCTGCAACGGAAGGGTACATTTACAGTGAAAAACATGCATGCATTATGTACATATCTCACAAAACCTGCGAGTAGTGTGTGGGATTGATGACACCGTCCTATATTGGCTGTATTCAGGACATCATCTTCTAGGCACAGACCCCCGGCCACCTTCACCAACCTTGTGCTCGTAGGCTCCTAATTTGAGTTTAGCTCATATTATGGATGATCAGTGGCGCATAGCTTCCTTTGTGCCCGGAGTTTGATTCCAGAACTTTACACCTGGAAGGAGTGTGTGTAACGAATGCGACATCCTACTCCCATCCGGACCAGACCGAACGCCCATCTGCCAAGTAGTTTGGGGTTATAAACTCTTTTAAACTGCCCACTGAAGAGGAGCAGAACTATTACTTGCTTTCAAAAAAGTCTCTTTTGATTAGCACTATGATTATAAAAGGCGCTGGTTCATTTACCAAGCCATAACACGAAACATAATGATCCGAGTATCTCGAGTAAACAAACCTTCTAATAAGCTGGTGATGAGTCAAAGTACCTACCAACAGGATTTATCTCATCCAATCGACCCCTTGACCATCGATCGTCTATCCAGTTGGCCACGAGTAAATCACTAATCTTGTTCCTTGCCTCTATGGAAAACACGGGCGCTCCTCGCTCGCCCAGGTTCATGTCGATCTTTGCCATTCTCCGTTACTTTGGTGATTCTCTTATTTATGTGCGTTATACTTCTTTCGATGAATATCTTATCCAGCTATGTCTCGAATCACCGGTATCCAATAAACATTGAGCTTTTAATTTTCTTCAACAAATGAATCTTTCTGAAACATCCAGAATACATTTCTGCCCCTTGTTTGACCCATGGCAGATAATTTTTTCCCTTACCGTAAAACAATCAATGCAGATTTTGAGGATAATTTCATCGCTTCGTATTCCTGTGGGATGTACTTTTTTATTTTTCTATTACAGATGACCTGATGTTTGTGTCCGAAAGATGAAATTCTAAGTGCAGTCAGTCAAGCTATACTTCTGCATTTTGAGTGTTTCTCACCAGTTACTGATTGGATAGGACTAGTGTGATCTCCTTCTGTTGAACAAAAAGATTAGACCGAGAACCTAATTCGGACTGACTGAACATGCTGAAAACAAGCGACTGCTGTAGTTGACAATGATAGTCCAACGAAGATTGTGGAAATATAATCAAAACGATCTACATACCCGGTTAGATAAAACACATACCTGTTTTCCTCAATAAAGTAATAGATTTTTCCCACAATCGAGAATATTAACGGACGCATACGTGGCCATACTCGAAGAGATTACAGCTTTTCCCTTAATTGCTAGACAACACTCCAAGTTAAGGTTCGCCAAGGCAGGTACTAGTTGCGGTATCACGTAGGCCTGTGCCTGCAGATTCACAAATAGGAATGGTTTGTTATGCGAGCCTGGGAACATGTACTGATATCAAGATGAGTATAAAGTTATTTTGTTTCATACAATCTGGATCAATATCCCTTACCAACGCTGAGTTCAGGATTGAGAACGCACTGCACATATCTTTCATTCTTGTTGCGAACCATCCACAGTGCCATATATTAAGCCTCCACTGAGACTCTAGCACGGAATGAATGATTGCACGTTAGACGACTTACCTCTAGACTATTCAGTTGGTTTTCAAAGGTGACAAGTCCTAACGAGCCGGGTGAAACAGCTGTTCAGTGTTTCCACGATTTTCAAAAATTAGCCGAACGTTGATACTACCTAATAAACCATATCAATCCTAAAACGGCTAGATAAATCACGTCCGAGAACCACGATAATCAAATATGAAAGCGCGACATGTCACGGGGTTAAACAAATAAAACTTTCTGTATACCTTGTTGCAGCAAGTCGAGCGAATGGTTTCTCATCACTATGACAGTGACAGACAGAATATCCACACTAAATACCGGTGTTGAAAGGAGGTTTTCACCTTTCTAGTGTTATCTTGGTGACACTCATTCAGTCCGAGTTGGTTACACTTCCCGCAGTTCCCAAAGCTGCTTGCTCGTGCATCCGATGTTTTGGGGCATCTAATCTCATTAGCACTGAGCTCCCGAAACGCCTTGCTATACGGACACGCATAGGTTAGCCTAAATTGCTCGCTGCGGCGGCATGCTTATTTGTTTTCCCTTTCCTTGGATAATCAAATCAAATAAATCAAAACTAATAAGCACCCTGGAAAGGATGAATTTCCAACATGTGTGTTGTGTACAGTGAAATACATAGATAGTGAAAATAGGTAGTGAATGCATTTAGATTGAGAATGAATGTGAAAACTGACATAGCTAATAAGTTGGTCAATATTTACAAGAATAGTGGTCTCCCCAGCAAGAAACGTTAACGCAAATGTCTCAAAATGATTCTTGCTCAGAGGTGTTGCAGTCAGGCGGGTTGCTGACCGAAAGAAGACAGTTACATAATTAGTATCTTCCTTACCAAGGAGTTTGCTAAAAAGTGCATTTTTCAACCATTCTACAAAGTAAATTTAACCATAAAGTCTTATATCCGCTGGGTAACAACTAAGAACAGAGGAGTTTTTTTTTAGCGAAATGCGTGGTGTTAACACGCGTCATCTGAAAATTCATCTAAATTTGATATAAACGATGGATTACTAGCGTCGTGCTTCATGTACATCTCATCAGTGTCTGGATGACCATGACGGGCCAATGGTATGAAAGTCTTTGCATGTGGCAAAATCCCTTCCACTTCCAATGAACAGAAGAATCTGTTGATACTATTTAATTCAAAAGTGAAGATTCACTACCATAGTGTTGGCGTTCCTGAGGTTTGCTTACCCACAAAGAACTGTCAGCGAACCACCCTTGAGTTTATTCAGTGGACTCTCTGAACAAGAGCATCTATTCACAGTTCCCATATACGAAGTGTACAAATATCAGAACAAATAGGCAGACAAAGAAATACCAATTACAGTTCTTTCGGGGTTTTGCAGTCAAAGAGATTAAATAAATAAGGGCATTCTGACATAAGGGGTTGAAATAAATCTTGATAGAATGGCGTGCTGAACAACTTCAGAGTTCATGTGAAGAGCAGAACAGTGTAGTACGCAACAAGAAGTGAGATATATGCGGTAAACAAATTAGTCACGTAGGATATCTTATCGGCATTAGGACCAATAATACATAGCACGATATGAAGAACCGAATACGTTACGGCAGTTGAGATACAGAAGTCTAACTGTGCGGTTCGCTCTAGAAAGAACATATTAATTAGATTCGAATAAAAAACTAACAGAATCTAGGTTCGACAGAGAGGGTTTGTGTGAAAATTGTGCTAGATGGGGAGAAGAGGCACTTTGAGTCATGTGGTATAGAAGTATACTCTCAAATATCTCCAATTAAACAGGTGGGCATTCTATCAGACAATACTTGCTGATTAGTTTCTTGGCCACGTATGATGCATTCGGTTCCTTCAGAATTGTGTATAGTCCAGGACGGAGTACTTAAATGACCAATCATAAAGGATACGAATTAAAAATGGCAGGTGATAGTTGTCTTGGGAGATATCGTGGCTAGACCGTCGTACGTGGTGCACTCCGCTTGCCGTTGAATTCCAAAGAAGTATGTTGGTTCAAATGGCACAAGTCATTCCGCCTGATAATAAATGCATCCTGATGTCGAATAACACAACATTCGAGATACGACTGAAATACTTGTCTAAATATCATTTATGTTGTACATGCTGACTTTTTCTTAAATAATTCGCAGGGACCATTGTCTAGACTTTTATCCCTGCCTGAAGTAAAACTGGTCATTGTACAATTCATGAAGGCTGTGTGAACTTTTTACAATAAATATCCACCCTTGATAAATTATGACAGAAAGCCACAGAGAGATTTTAGTTACGGTTGCAGTTTATTGGGATTCTGTCTAATATTCTGCTCATGTTGTTTATACAATGTTGTGTTCACATTGTGTCCATCCTCACTCAACTAATGCTCACTTCGATGTGATATATTTCTTGCTCGTCAATCCACATTATTAAAGGTTACATTTTCATCGTTCTCGGCATGTAATCTATGATCAGTACTACCATCAGCATCTGAATCATCAGCTCTTTCATCATCATCATCGTCATTGTCAACATAGACATTATCCGAATCACCGTCATCGCGCCCAACGGGTTTGGCACACGAATTTCGCGTGCCTCATGACTATCACCATGGAGTGCAATGTGTATTGAACCGGGAAATGGTTAGAATATTGCTTGACGAGTTCACTTGAGGTCATGTGAACTTTTTTCTAATTGATAGCTGTGACTTGCTGGACTTGTTAGGCATCCAAAATAGTGTGCTCATCTGATCTAGCCAACGTTTGGAGACAATGATAGAGATATTTGGTGGGATTTAACCGCTTTGACGTTGTTCAATCAGTGCGCTTTTCTTAAACGATTCACACTTCCATGTTTACGATGTGTGCTTCAAACCAAGATTTTAACTTGAACAAAGCAACGAAAATGGGTCTGCATAGTGCACGACCAGTGTTCCATCAAAAAAAAGCTGATTTTACTATTTGCCTTTCGGGAAAACAAGTATTTCACATTTTTACTCCGTCTTAGGAAGGAGTTGTTTGACGTATGAAGCATTTTTCTCCAGGAACTGTTTCATTCGACTAACACATTACAAATTATGACCTGTTACTAATGACTCAACCACAGTGTGAATCATTCATTGTAAAAATAAGCGTAATGACTTGACCATGTACACGAAACTTTCTAATTTTAATTGACGCGGATCGATGACTCGCCCTCTGCTCAGTGGAATCAGTTGAAACATATAAATTTCCACATGAGTTTTGCGTTTATTTATTGTTCTCTCCATCACTAGTTTATGTTTTCATTTCACAAATTGTTCTGCTGGGTTATCTTTATTGTGTTGTCGTGAGTGAAGAGAACAAAAAAGAGATCAGCCATGCCATGTCGGCTAGTTTGCTCCACGTAATCGATGGCGGTTCAGAGGGCTTGGTAGTTCTAAATTATGCGGATGATGTCATTTTTGGTATCATATACGATACCGAAGACCGTTTTGTATAGTTTGCTGGAAATTGTCTCTGGAATATCGGCTGCTCTGAAAGCGAATGTAAACTTCTTCACCCACCCTTACCTAAATGTTTCACTTTTTAAAAAATCTGTTTGTCGATATCGGATGCACGTGAGACATCCGTTCTATGCGCGCGTAACTATGCAAGTGCTGAGGCGGGGAAGCCCTGGTTTTGCTTGCAGAACAGGCCTTTTTCGGTTTCAAAATCGCCTTAAGAAAGGCTACCCACGGTAACGGAGACGTTGGCGAATTACATCTACTAACAATGCCGTGTTATTACCGTTACAACTTTCACAGGCCAGTTAAGGCTTTGAAATGTGGTTGTGTGAACTGGTTATACATGGGAGCGGCAGTCGATCCAATTCGGAAGGCAATGGGTTGCTGTCTACCAAAGTAAGCGGTGATGGAGGGGATTCAAATCTTTGACCTCTTGGATGGTAATCGAGAGCTTTAAGCCACTCGATTAACACTGTATCGATATGAACGCTCATCATCCACTAAACACGTACCAACTCTCATCACTGAATTTGAGAGAAACATCGTACACTTGATTCATCCATATAGGCATCATATCAATACCTACTCGGCCCCTCCGTGTTATCGAACTGAAAAAGTGTGATTGTGAATCACAGTTGGAACTGTGAACGATTAAACTAGCTTGCTGGTCCCAGATTGCCGTTGCTTGTTTCCGCAATGTTTCTAAGATTGTGAGTTCCTGAGGAACTCCCAATAAGACGCCATTATATGAGTAGTTAGATCAACGAGCCAACATCTCATACTATAAATTATGTCCGGAGTATAGATCAGTATAAAGGTTAGGCTCTACGTCAGAGGAAGAAGCCCAAACCACAATAGAATTTACCCGGCGTTTCAGGAAATTGATTAAAACAGGATAACGAAGTAATGACTTGAAATTCGTGGCGTCCTTCGAGGAGTACGCAAGGCAATCAAAAAATTAGAAATATACGAAAAATCCCACGGAACATATTGAGAACAAAACAGAGTGGTGAATTAGCTAGTTTTCAGTTATTCGTACTCATACCAATATATAACCATAAATATGAAACAAAATAACAAAAGAGAATGGTCATCCAAACCTGCCTGTGCATGTGCGTGCGCGTGTGAAAGTGATCACAGTGGAGAATGTTCGAGTGGTTACAAACGTGTTCGGGAACAAGAAGTGGGCCATGAGAGTTTACGTGCTTGCACAAATTGTTTCTGAGCACACCGGGGAGGATTATTGTAGAGTCGGATGTTCACGGCTCCGGTTGCGGCTAGGATGCGACACTTGACAAGTCTTGATTGCTTGCCCCGGACTTTGTAAATAGTGCAAGAAGCGCTTATCACCTTTACTGAATGGTTTGACTCAACAAAGTGTGAACATACAGCACTCGTAATTGTCCTAATTGCTCCCGTGTTCAACCAAGCCCGGATGATGTTCACGATAAGAGCCTTGACATGTTATGTGTCTTTATGAATACGAATAACTGAAGACGTGCTTGTTCGCCAGGCTGTTTTGTTCTCGATGTGTTCTGTGGGTTTTTCCGTGCTTTTGTAACAGGCCGAAGACCCAGTTTTACTTCGTGGACTAAACGGATACGTTAAACTTCGTACGAAACTGGCCCTGGCAAAGACCCGTTTTCAGTTTATTAATGAGTGCATATTTAATTCAGAATATCCCAAACAATATAAAAATATTCTGAGGAAAAATTGGATTAACTACACCACTGTGTCTTCACGATGCCAAGCGCTTAACGAGAGAGGTACCATATCTAGTGGAGTGCCAGCGATGGAGCGTAATTTTTTGAAGAGGTGTAAATTGCTGGATGAGCTGACCCCATAAAAAAAGAACTAATTCAGTGCATATGTTCTGTCGATAGTTGACAGGCTAATCGAGCGGGGTATGTGCCAATCTACGAAAACGCGTCAACCCGAGCAAACCGGCTGGTGAGTTCCCTTCAGGTCTGAAAAGATTTTTTCATAATTAGTCGTCTATAAGTCTGGATAATTAACTGCTTGATTTGATGTCGTTAGGACCCAAATTTTGCTGTCCATCCAGTAAAGCTAAACAATTGGATATGGACGTTGAATTTGAAAACCTATTTTATCAACTATCTCGTCTCTCTCCGTCTTTCTCTCAAGAGTCAAGTAGCTCAATTCCACACTTGCGAACGCGTGTTATCAATATCATGATACTAGACTTTGGACGAAAAGATTGCCAGAGTTAGAGCACTTGGACCGTCAAAAAGAACTGCAGGCTAACAGAGAAATAATGTTGTCAATAACAGATAAAGGGGCGTGTATTGTATTCCGAAATAAATCGGATTGTATAGGGGAGATGAAAGAGATACTGATTGATGTTTCTAAGTTTAAAAACACCCCAACTGAAGCGGACAGGAAGATTCCGATAGAAAGGTCAATTTCAACGAGAGGGAAATCATTGAAGCAGAAAGGTATGATCGATACGGTAACCTTTGAAAGGATACGACCAACTTGGACGACGATTCCTAGGTTGTACGGCCTACGCAGGGTACACAAAGAAGGTGTCCCCTTGAGGCTGATTTTGGATATGCGCAACTCACCGTATCACGCAGTAGCAAAGTGGTTGGCTACATTGTTGAAACCAGTAAGAGTCATGATTTCCAGACACAGCCTACGAGACACATTTTATTTTGTATAGACTATGAGAAATCTAGACTTGGAAGGCAAGCAAGTGATCTCGCTACACGTGACCTCACTATTCAACAATGTCCCGATTGCCGAAGCAGTCAACTATCTATGCGAATACATGCAAGAGTACAGTATCGTTCTGGGCATCTCGTTCAACGAACTGAAATAGTTACTATTTGTCTTCATTTATAATATCCAGTTTCGGTTCACAAGTGAAATATGTCGTCAGAAGGACGGGGTCGGAATGGGATCACATTTGGGACTCTTATCTGCTATGGTTTCAATGGCAAAACTTGAAAATAACCAGTTCGAATCTACAATCGAAGATTGCACCTTATACAAGCGGTACGTGGACAATATCGTATGTGCATTAGATGCCAAAGTTGAGCCACATGTACTAATTAACAGATTTAGCACATCCCATCCAAATGTTCAATTCACTTTGGAACAAGAAAAGGGAGAAATGTCTACCGTACTTATATGTGTGAGTAAGCCGTCAAAGTAATGGTTCCGTTCAGCTGTCTGTGCATAGGAAAGCAACTTGGTACGGTCAATACGTTCATTTTCACAGTTTCGTACGACCCAGAGTTAAGAGATGTCTGGTGATTTGCTTGGTTATTAAAGCAAGGAAAATCTCCACGAAAGACAATAAACGATAAACTTCGTTTTCTGAGGACTTTTTTCCTAGAACGGTTCACTGACAAAACGAAGCAACGAAATGAAGATAGACCAAGACAGACAGTAGTCGAAAAGAAGCAGTATATGTCCGTTTACCATTCAAAAGAGATAAGGAAAATGAATTCATTCAACGAAGACTAGCATGAGCTGTAAATCGAACGTTCTACGCTGCACAGCTCAAAATTATATTCGAGTCCAAACTGACAGAGTGCCAGATTCTGCAGCATGGTTTTGCGTATATTCATTCACCTGTTTCTGTGGAACCAAGTACGTTGACCACTAGAAAAGGCGCTTATCTGAATGTGTTCTTGAACAACACCCGGGCTTGGTTGAACACGGGAGCAATTAGGACAATTACGAGTGCTGTATGTTCACACTTTGTTGAGTCAAACCATTCAGTAAAGGTGATAAGCGCTTCTTGCACTATTTACAAAGTCCGGGGCAAGCAATCAAGACTTGTCAAGTGTCGCATCCTAGCCGCAACCGGAGCCGTGAACATCCGACTCTACAATAATCCTCCCCGGTGTGCTCAGAAACAATTTGTGCAAGCACGTAAACTCTCATGGCCCACTTCTTGTTCCCGAACACGTTTGTAACCACTCGAACATTCTCCACTGTGATCACTTTCACACGCGCACACACATGCACAGGCAGGTTTGGATGACCATTCTCTTTTGTTATTTTGTTTCATATTTATGGTTATATATTGGTATGAGTACGAATTACTCGGCAATAGTGCGGAAATGAGCAGCTATATTCCAAGGTCTGCTGACCAGCTCAGGGACCGCTGTCTCGACTGCTGACAACGCCAACTGTCTTAGCAGAACCGAATCATACGTCGTCCGATCTGAGCTAAGGATAAGAAATCACGACGAGCGAGCATTTTCGAACGGGACTAATATAAGTCTCGTCTGACCAACAGGTCACAGATTCGAGACATGTAATGAAATTTTCGGAATGCGTGTTTGCGTAGTGTGTGCATTTGTTTGTGCTTGTGTATACTCGAAGGAGATTACAGGATAGATCAACAATGAGTCACACAGAATCGATCACAAACTAAGTGAACAGCGTCTCGGAGCAAGACAAGCGAAGGAGCTTTGCAAGTAGGCCTTCCAGATTCAACTCACGCAACCACTAATATTTCGGAGCATGCTCTGAACGATTGGCTTTTGCGTCGACTCTACATGATCAGCAGTCTGTCCTTCATCGATTTTCATTTACATCAATCAGTAAACCAGACTTCGATCGACTGCTTTAATAAAAGTTATCTCCGTTGAAGTTCAAGTGAAATAAAGTCGTTAAAAACAGGGCATGGTTATTTGATCAATATGACCAGAGGTATACTTCAGTTGGCCATATACGTATTCAGCATGTACCATCAAAGCCTGGACTTATTATTCTACTCAAAACAATTTAATAACCCGAATAGTCAAAAGGTAAAGCAAGCGACTCATTATCATGCGCCTCGTAGTTCGAATCCTAATTAGAACTATATAGATGTAAGCTACTGGTTATTCTCACTGAGACAAATGGAACGTCTCTGTAGGGCGTCCTTCGGTTTCGGTGGTGAGCTAAGCATGCATAGTTTATAATGATTTCCCCTCACACCTTTGGAACCTCCTACTACGGAAACTGATAAAATCACACTATTAGGTTTTTGTTGTTTTGTATAAGGCCTTCGTGTAAACGGCGAACTTTATCGATCAGCTGTTATCAAGCACACAATTACCTTGGGATAAATTCTTATTTTATTTGGTCCGAATAATCGATAAATAAGTGCTCGTCGTTTTTGGAATGTTGAGGTTCGATTAATGCTAAGAGATGTATTGCAAAATGTGGCTTGAAAACTGCTGATGTATATTACTATTTATTAACAAATCTTTAACCTAGCAGCTGGCAGTTTAAACCCAAGTGTAGTGCACCACTATTTTTTACTTTATCTAGATAAGGTCCTTCAAGGTGAGACACTTCCTTTAAAAATAGAACTTCTGCGAATGATTAGTTCATTCATGTCGCGTCAGGCGAAGAAAATTCTTTACCTGATGAACTGCTGTTAACGCGGAGAGAGGGCATACTTCCTACTGGTAGTCGTCCCCGCAGACAGCTTATCTTCAGTCAGTAGCAAGTAACCGTAAAGAATAACATCTGCATTTCTCCATGGTTTACCTAAAATAACGAACTCCCCAGAAACGTTCGCGGTTTACGAGGATGTGAAGCAATAGAGCATAGACAATGTTGTGTGCATTCTGCAACTGTGAAATAATTATGAAACTGATGCACACTCATTTCGATGAAATGTACTTCTAGAAGGAATGGTACTTCAACAGATCCCTTTTGTTCTAGTTGTTTAGGGTCAGCACATTTATCGGAAACTGGCTCAGGTTATCGTGGCCTTCTTCATTCTTTCATGATAAACACCCCAACCCATCAGCTCAAATTCGAGCCCCGTGTCAGAGCGTAAACTTGAAAGTCAGGTAGCGACTGTAGCTTTTTAACAGCGGATACGTGTTCAAGTATGAGGAGTGACTTCTGACTGAACCATGGTATCCGATGGTGTTGACCAACTTCGATTTAAACCTAGTCTCTGTATCTCTGGAAATGATTCTTCAGTTTCACGTGAACTAAAAAGGTATTCGAATTGTGTTCGTGCTTCTATGTTCCTTACTTTCCTCAGTTATATGCAGAAGCCTAGACCACGGAGAACACCTTTTATTTGCAGTTTACTCACTGACGCTGATAACAAATTCTCCACAAACTTTTCTGATCACTTCAGCTCAGCTAGTTTGGGCACGATTGATTTCGGAAGCTACTTGGACACATTACTGCTCTACAAGAACCTACATAAGCATTGCTACTCTTCAGTGTGCACCATGTTGATGTGCAGGGAAATCGTCCCGCATATAAATAGTGCTGTGGTGCAAGTCTGAGAGATATTCAAATTAACCGATTGGCCTACAATGCAGTTGGTGGCGAACAGGCTTAGGCGTGACCAAAGCCTTCTTGAAGAAGTTTTTTCTTATTGCTTCATAATTTTTTTACTCCACTTCAGTAATATAGTGATACGCAACATTTCGAGAAGCGGGTCTAGATAAATAATTAGTTGATAAATTTAGGAGTGACCAGCACCTTCGCGGACGGGAGCCTAAAAAGACCTCCAGAATGGATGTTTGACTCAAAACGTGATAGCATGTTCTCATTTTGCTATTGGGAAAATTGTCCATTCACCTTTTGGATCTAATTCTTATTCCTTTTCACTAAATGAATCAAGCAAAAAGGACTTTGGCAAGAACGCCACCCACTTTTTGTAGTCAACTGTGATCCGCCATGGGGAGAAATCCCATGGACTCCATTTCAACGTTCATCTTATATTTTTGATCGGCAAAATTTTTCTAACTGCGTTTATTCGCTGTAATTTACATCTTCGAAGGCACAGTTATCGGCCTTGCAGAGATCGATGTTACCCGCCTGCTGATCCGTTTGCCCTACACCCGTTGGTCTGTCAGGCTTAATTAGATCTCCATCAGATGAGATCTAAGATCGCAGCAAACCATCACACTACACGAAGTTGCAGTATCATGGTAACCCAAAGATAGTAGCCTTTTTATTCCCACGTTAGTACTTGGAATACCAGTCTTATGGTTTGACAGCAGGCAAACCCTTTGCTATTGCCTATTAGACAGTGGGGGTTATTAGACACCGACATCTGATTGTTCTACGAAACCAAGGTCAAAGTTGACCGTTGCCCACACTGCGTTTTTCCTAAGCACGCGCATACGTGTCTGTCTGTTCGTGATACCGGACCAAGCCCTAATAGGCACATGATCGCTCGTTTCTGACAGCGGGAAGGACAACATGATCCATCCAAGCATTGTGAGTAATAGATCACTTGGGAGAGTCGAAGTGTGATTATCGATGTTGAATCTGTTTTGCCTGTTTCAGTCCTGCTCATTCATGAACACAAACCTATGCTACATTTGGACCGGTTTGACATACTCCTAATTCATTTGATATTGACCACATGATTGCACGGCTACAAGTCCCCATATGATTCCTCAACGCTCTCAAGCGTTACCCGTCCGTCGCACACACACATACTCACACAAGCTGAACCACCACTCAGTTGATTTACTGGACCTGGACAAGACTGTTCGATTGGGCACCGAATTCCGATCGGCTGCACCCGGCAGTCATGTATAATCACGCACATGTACTGACGCATACACACGCACCCATACAAGACTGTGACCTGTTCGACTTGTGACTAATCGTGTATTTCCGTGTCTGAGCGAATCCCTGCCCTACTCACTGGTTGGTCAGAGCCACCGATCGAGTTCCGCATGTTCGCATTTCCGTTCGTTTGTGTCCCTTAAATGCGCGTTCCTTTCTTTGTCATGGACTGTGGTGGTCGTTTCGTTAACCAACTTGGTGACTTGTGCTTCGGCCAATTGGCCATAGTACGTGTTATCCTTTTTGAACTGTACGGAACGTGAGTAAACGGTGATTCCCCAGAGGGCGCCACGTTTTGAGGTTTGTACATTTACCCCTTTGATTGATTATTGTTTATAGTACCGTTAATGAACCTCAGCTAGTTTCATTTGGCTTCTGAGGCGAGCGCGTCACTCCAACTCAGCCTAGACACCGGATACATTTGACTATAGTTCAGGAATCGGACGCACGTATCTAACAATCGACATGATGACAGTTATACTGACAGTGAGGTGAAGTGGGAATAGAGGGCAGAAAGTGCGCCTCCTGTTCCAGACACACCAGCGGAATATGCGAATGTGTGGCTCTCCGATGGTTTACTCAGTTACATAACGAAAGATGAGCTGTGATTCGCCATCAAACAATTTGCAAATCAACGCACCCGTGTGATTATCATGTTGAATATAAATGAAACGAGCACTGTAACATCGTGGTAAATACCATTATTTTGACCTATGGGATGTACTAGTTCAACCACTGTTGGTCAATTATTTATTAATGTTTAATTGTATCGTCAACTATGATTCTGGTAACATTATCAGATAAATGCCAAATAAAGTGTTGAAAGTGTTATCAAACTGCATTAGGACAAGCATTAATTGATTTCTATACTTCCGCTTTCCATAATTAGAGGTTGTTCAATGTGAAACCGGTTAGTAAGCCACACAAATGTAAAGTTATTGATAGCTTATTTGGTCACATTCGTTCATTAGTTATTAGGAGTACATTCCAACTGATTTAAAAATGCCGCGGTCGAAAGAACCAACATACTAACTTACACATTTGGTACTGTTTTTATCTGACATTTAGCTGTTAAAACTTGCAAAGTCAGTAAGCCCATTATTTTGACTGAGGGACATGTTTTAATGAATAACAGTGTTTAGATATTCTAGGATTATCTTCCTAACTACGGATTGGTAATTCATTCAGTCACCTTGGGGCTGTGACCAACCTGATAGCTGTGTCTGATATGTGCTGCGACAGATGGGATCTATATGGTGCACTACCAAACTATTCACTATAGAGTCGGAAAAGCTAATTCAGTAAGGGAAAACTCGGAAGGACAATAAAACAGCTTCAGCCACTTTGGGAACCACCAGGGGTACATATCCGCTGAGCCCCCACTGGAATTCGAACCCAGCAAAGAATCACTGTAAATTGAACACACAAACATCAGGCTACACAGTGTGGCTCTCAGTGGTTTGTTTACGTGAATCAAGTGATTGAGAAACAGCTCCGGAGAGAGTGACGATTAGGGTGTTGAACTCATGTACAATCTAAAGTGCTGATCAAATCCAGACCACCGAGAACTGCTGATTCCTATCGCGTATACCAGTAGGGTTTTTGGAGAATAAGCCATGATATTACACTAGTGATTATGTGATGAAAATATGGATCTGCTTGTATTCCATAAGATGGCTGCTGGTAGGAATGGAAACCAATCTGTTGAGAGCAGAGTCAGCAATGCTGTTGCATTGGAACAAACCTGTATTAGTTTCCACGCAACCCCAAACAGAAGAATTATATGAGAAGAAAAAAACTGTCCCTAATAAATATATCAAGCTATATGTCTTTCTCTGCTCCCATTATAATGGCCAACCACAAGTGAATTTACTGGAAGCTCAAAGCAATGAATAAGCTGATACGTAACTTAGGTTTTAAGGAGCAGTATATAGAACAAAGTATCACATTTGGTTCTTTGATTTCATCTCATTTCACGGAAACAATCCCCTCCATTAGGAACATAATACTGGAGTTTGACTGATTGACTGGCTAATATCAGTTCGACAAGAGTGGAGTGCAGTTGGAAAAGTTTGTTTCCACCGATGATGCTAGTTTCTACTGGAGTGCACTAGTTTTCCGTTGCCTTTTAGGAAAATTTGCATTTTTGCCCAAACGAAAACTGCAATTTCTTGCTTCCGACCGGTTTTACCATTAGTTCGAAAGACTGCATGCTCACTTCACAAATCGGTTTAATAAACTGTTGTTTCAGTCCCAACGAAGATAATCCTACCCGATTACTTCGGACTCTGCCGAGAGCTTTTGCTAGCTGTATATTTGGGTGCACCCAGTCAAATGTTATTGTATCAAAGTGTTTAGTAAACAAAATCATTTTAGTTTCGATCGGATGCAAAGGTAAAATAATCATTTGAATATCAACCATGATTAGACAGCATAATGAATGAAACGACCGGCATTTATAATGAAAACGACTTTGCTATTCTAGGAAAGTTTCATGTTTACACCATAAAACTTCTTTTTCAGTTTGACCTACGAAAGAGTTAATAGTTTTTTTTAGCATTCAACTATTGAAGATGTTATGTTCTCAATAAGTTATCCTTTGCACTGTAATATTATTCGATATCCATTATTTATTCTGTCCCGTGGGTAGAAGTGCCTTTATTGATGGAACTCAAAAGAAGTACGTTTCAAAAAGTAATAGTGGTTATTATCCATGAGAACACTTTCCGATTACTAATAAACAGAATATTCAAAGTGTCAAGCATTCAGGAAGTTGGTACGGTATATTCATAGGTGAAGATCGTTTAATTTTCTGGCTTTTCCCGACGTTCGACTTATTTTTCTGTGGTATGGCAAACTCACCATGACTAAATATTTCGAACAGGAAAAGCTACACTACATTTAAAACCATAAAATAACTGCATTGCCAAAGTACCACTAGAGCTGTCATTGCTCGAGGGCACCAGTCTGCTGAAATCACTGATGTCAAAAGAATCAATCGGTGTTCGTGGGAGGTGTTGTACATGCACAAGCTACTGATGCATGGCTATAGTACATGTAATGCTGACTTGAAGCCGGCAGTCATCGGCTAGTTAGGACAGTCTTACAGTTAGCACGTGGCTTGAGTCCCAATTCGGATGACGCGGACTTCCGAAAAGGCATATAGAGTATTTCTCAATTACTGCCTCAGTGTATTGAACGATATTTTGCCGCTGATACAGCACGATGAGGAATAGTGAGTGGCTATTTCGAATAAACATAGAGCACATGTTGACCGGCGACGGAGTGATTTGCTCCCAGGGTCTTAATCGCATTTGATTTGCGCGTTTGACCGTAAGGTGGAGTTCTACACAAGCTATACAGTCCATACCATCGAAGCGTGGATGATTCTTCCAGAACAACCTTTTTTATTTGTGATAACGTATAGAGCTTTAACACAAAATTATTTTATCTCTCACTGCCTATCAGATAGATTGTTCTAGTTTGCTTCACCGTATCATATTTGGAAGATCATCCGCGGGTTCAGAAACACCATAGTTCTAGTAGACCGGACTAACAAATGCGGCAAATGAATAACTCAGTAATTGAGCTAGAGGAATACGTAAGATAATAGGAGATAAAGCACAATTTTGGAACGATAATTTCTTGGGAAGTTTTTTCTGTGGTCTATATATTGATTTAGGGATTACAAACAGTAGTGCGAAATCTTTTCATCCACGTATCTCAGAATGAATGGGAACGGGGATCTAAACATTTTGTTGCCTTATAAAATTTCACCAAGCAATTCAATTATCCGTGTTCTGTCCATACTAGTTTCATTTACTGACTTCCAGAATTTCAGATACTGATTCATTGTGAGCCAAATGTTTTCTCGCTTCATTTAACAGCTCTGTCAACCATCAAAAACCAAAGTTTCAAGTTAGTAGGGGTCAAGCCGAAACATAAACGTGAAGCTTTGGTCACAAGGTAGTCTAACAGGCAAACAAGCCTATGAATACAAAAATCACTACCCGCAGTGCAAATGCAATGACGATGTCAACTGGACTGTTGATGAAAAGCTAAAGATCAGAACATCAAGCGCAGTGATTAGGACATCGAGGAAATAGGCAAAAGTGTGACTGGTTTTCAGAAGACTCAGATAGTGCCGGTATGAACAGACTTGTTGACAGGTGAAACCATCGTTTTCGTTAACGGACTTCATTCAAATTTAAGAAGATCGGTGGTTGAACCATCTAAATGAACTGAGACAGGTTGTTTTGAGGTTTGTAGAAGCCAAAAGGCCACTTCTGAAAACAGTCCCACTTTGCAAGCAATAGAGAGGGTACGGGATGGCAGGATATCCGTGGATTGCTGAATAAATGCACCATTTAAATTGTAGGCGGCATCATTTGAAATGCTTGGCCAGATACTTGATTTGGTGCCAAAACAATTTCACTGTTCTTGTTGCTCTTGAGACTGGTTAGAAAAATATCTAGTCAACCATTTGAACTCATGGCTGGATAGCGAAGATAGAAGTTCGCCAAAAGCTTGTTCAAGTGGCTTGTAGCTTTGTTCTCCGGTTCTTCACGTATTTCCACAATAAAGAGGCCTTCCAGCTACGAACAACTCTATTTCAGTCGTTAAAGAAAGCACTCAAATAAGAACCACGAACACAAGGTGGAAAGAGGTCTTTTGAGAAGAGCACTGCGGACCAGTCACCAATTTCTGGCAGAGAGCTTTATTAGTTTTCTCTTGAAGAGTGAGGAATACGCACAGCATGCGTTAACTATATGATCGAACGGTAATGAGAGCATGATCACTCGTTGGAACAGAAGCTTTCATGTGCGATAGGGAAACCTCGGGATAATTTGTGGTTATTCTGTCAATGACAGCATTTCACCTGGTTGGTATATGACAAAGGTCAATTAAACTGAAACCGCGTATGGAATGTGTACACGTGGTCAGTATCTTCAAGAGCAGTCAACTTATGAAACTGAGCGAAGTACTAAGACGTCAGAAAACTGTTTCATTTATTCTGGGAGCGGAACAGTGCTACACACGGATTACCGCCAATCATGCCTTGGAAAATAAATACTTCCGGATCAAAGTCAAGTGCTACGCAGTCAATAACACTAAATCAGGAAGGAAAGATAACTTGAGACTTGTTGGACCACTCGGAGCTAATGCTTATAAGCACACTGCCATCTGTTAGCTTCCTGCACTGTTCCCTCCTTTGGCTAAAACACCCAAAGTGCTCAAGGAGACGGAGGTCGTGTCCATCACTTGTATTTACCTTATGAGGTCTCAATAGGTCAGTCGTAGTAACCTGCCGGGCGCTGATGATTTGCTTTCTACTGGCATTGTGGCTGTGGGTTAAAGGGTTCCAACTTTGTACCTTTATCATTAGTGTCGAAGTGGTTTTTCATAAATTAGCATTTTAATTTGACTTCAGTTGAGGGTATCCATGATAAATTCGTTTCACCGGCTTTTGACAGATATTATGATAATCTACTTACAGAGGTCCTTATATTTGGTGAATTCAAACCCATATTTGAAAAATGCCGCTACATTTCTGAACAGCAAGCTGATTTAGAGTAACTCAGATATGCAGCATCTGTCAAGTCCAACTATTGAGAAATATTACCAGAAAACAGTTTTACTAAGTTCGTGAACAAAGATAAGTTTTTCATGTATTTACAACAATTCATTATTTTTGTCGTTATTTCAGTGTCCCTAATTGCCCAAAAATACCTGACAATTTTCCCCAGTAAATTGAAAAATTGTTTTAAAGACCCTGGTTTTCTAATATGCACTGCTTGTAAAATAGTTAAGCCAACGGTTTGTTTACTGTTGAGGTTCTGTGAGTAATTCGTTAATTCATATAAATTAAAGAATAGTAAAACATCTTCCATTGGCCCCGCATTTCAGCACTTCTGGTTCTGAGGTCATCTGCAACTGTATAGATAACAGAACTCTCTGTTGAAGACTGGCATTGGATGGTATTCCAGAAAAAATCAACCGAATCATTTTACGCGAAAATATGAAATTGATTTCGGAGTACTGAAGATTTTAACGGATTCACGTTCAGTTATTTAGTTACCCACAAGGGAGCAAAACCTCAGTACAATGTATTACAAGCAACAATGAACACCTTACATTATGAACAATCGGGCTACAACATACAGTTCAATCAAGGAAGAGGAAGCCACTCGTAAAATGACTTAGCACGTGCACAGGAGCTGCGTCCAGAACAAGTTAGGCAATAACCAAGTAGATAAACAAATGCAGATGGGATGATATCCCAGATGGAAAATGCTTGTGAATGACAGGGAGTCAAGAGGGAACCAGATAAAGGAGTGTTTTTAACCTGGCGTGTCGAATTTCTCATGATCATGCGGGATGTATATCATTACAACGATCTTTCACTGAAATTCACCACAACAAACAGAGTAAGTAGGAGATCTCCGTTCCTCCATTTCTGCTCAAATTCGAGATTGATTGGGTGCGAAATACTATAAGCTGTCGAAGGTCGTCTACGTGGAAACTGTCAGACAGTGAGTCAGCGGACGTTTTTTTTCTCTATGTGAATATTCTTTGAAGAGTAACTGCGGTACAATGAGCAGTTAAGTACCAGAGTCCTCAACTCATAAAGAAGCCCGTCACGTGTTTGAGTGCTAAAGAACCTAAACTGTGTCGTCCAGCATATCCGTATTGGGTATTGAATAAGCAACTTGTCACAATTGTTTGAATGAAACGAGCGTTCCCATGTTGCAGTTGGCATATTTTGGACCCCAACGAGACAACGATGAAAACACTTATAAACGAACCCAGGGGATGCCGATCTATAACATAATTTATTCAAGAGTTCTAAAGAAATATATGCTGAAGTTATTGGTAGTCAGATAGAAGTACTACATGGGGATGGTCCATACCCTTTCGCTTTATTGTTTATATAAATTCCACTGTTTCTTATCTGGCCTGAATTCTCATAGACCGGGCTAAAAATAAGTTGAATTTCTTCGCAATTTTTGATTATGCGTATAGTGCTACATTCTAGAGTGTACTCCCGAAGAGCGGTTACCCTATAACATATTTTGTGGTCATGACTGATTTTACCAATAAGAATTCTCAAGAACGATCAACCCATCTATTCGTGTACCTACAGACACAGAGAAAGCCAGTTGATCATGCATTGAAGAAAGCTAGTTGGCTCTTCTGTTGTGATAACTGTCGAATTCTGTACTTGGGTGGATGTATAGAAGTTATCGGCTATTCAAACAGTTCACGGATGTCATTGGAATCATTTTACAAAGAGAACGAAGAAATTTAAATCGTTGAATTGTCTTGTATTGTAGTTCCGATGGTATCAACGGCCCTATGTACAAATGGTCTCTCACCGTTTGGCGGGCCTTCAAGCTGGCCGTGCTGCACAACCACTTTAACTGCATCGATCTTAAATTAACTTTCGTTTGTTGTTATAGAAACGTTGTTTCATTAATGACATGTCTATTATTGTTTCATATCTATATGACTTCATCAGGTCATTCGAAATTCAGCAAGAGATAAAACGAATAGAATTTTGGGAAAGCAAAACTAGAATCACCATGAATATCGAGCCTCTCGGATAGTCGGGCCAACGAAGCAAGCTCTGTCAACTATGTGCTCATCAATTCTCATGAGCTCCAACTTTCGATCATTGCTTAGCAAATTGACCAAATTGAGTGATTTTTGTCCATCAACGGGATTATAGTCAACCGGGTGTCATTGTTTTGCAAGAAACCTGGCTCCACACTGATATTGTTGATGAAAACATCACACTAGATGATTTTGACTCTTGTCGCGTCGACCACCTGACACCATACGGCAGGAGTGGAGTAGGCGGCATTACTTTTATAAATGGGCGGTGGTTTAATTGGACAAAAGTACTTTCACGTATTCTATTTCACATCAGTGCCTCTGTGCTAGAGTGGAAACCTAAAAGCCTGACTCAACACACGTCTGTATTTCTCGTAAACATGTACATTTTTCCAACATGTCCTGTTTCTGAGCTTGATGAATTTTCTGATATTTTCTTTACCATTTATTGACTCTACCATATGTGCTGTCTGCGGCGATTTTAACACGTGCAATGTGAGATTGCTTATATCCCTTGGCCTGACGAATTTTGATGCTTTCACCATTAGAATTTATACCGCAGGACCTTTCTCTTGTTAATAATCCTGACCTGTTTTATATTGCCTGCCATCTTCCAATTGGCAGTTCTGATCAAGCGATTTTAAGGATTTCCCCTATGATTAACTCAAAGAGTAGAGGCACAGGTTTCACTCAAAGCCCTGATCAAAAAGTACACGGTCGACATTGTCAACCAGAAAACCTCGCGCGACCCAGAAATATGTGTGACCATTATGACCCAAGCATATTTTCTGACCACGTGTTTGTGTGAACATTTTACAGAGTACCTTAACTTCTGCTTTATTATTTGCAGCCCCATGAAAGCATTGTACATCCGATCTGACCGTTACTATTTCTCTCATCTTAAGCGATTACCCTTTATGAAGGAGCGCGCCTTCAAGTCCAAAGACCGCGGTTGATTGGGAGCTCTATCAAAATTCCTCTTAATTGAGCTTCACAGACTGAACGCCTTGTACGTCCAATCGCTAACCGCCAGCAGGAATTACAGGGAGACATGGAAGTCAATCATGCACCTAAGCGGTGCTAATCCTCGTAGACGGTCTCCTTTAGCAGACGATGAAATCAATCGTCGCTTTACTGCCTCCCTATACCTTAGAGTCACCTAGACCTACGATGCTTGTTTCCACCAGAACCCTGCACATGGTAAACATCACCTCACAGGACGTATACAAGGTGCTCACCCACATCTATGCAAAGAAGGCGAGTGGCCCAGAATGCTTAACACCGATTATGTCGAAAGAATTCGCAAACACATTATCCCACGTATTTTCTGGTATATTCAACCAGGTTGCTGTAAAGTGGCTTCCATGACCCCAGTACCAAAAACGGTACACCTAAACTACACCCCATAGCTTGCACATCGGTTTCTCTCAATGTGTTTGAAAACGTTATCGTAAACAGACTGTTCGCCCAGGTCAGTTGGTTGGACTCCAACCAACGTGCAGATCAGACTCCCTGGCCACTCTTACCCACTCTGTTCTATCATCTGTTGATCGCAAAAGCCAAAAAATTGGGTATGTTTCTTTGATTATAGTGTCCAATATAATCGTGTCGACAAATCAAATTTATTCCATGAACTTGCTGACTCGGGGGTCATCACCAACTACCTCACCAATCGAAAAAAATTTACACGATACTGTGGCCGAACTTCTTCCGTCCTTCCCTCTGCACAAGGGGCACCATTCTGTCATCGTATTTTTTCCTTACAAATCATTCATACCCGTTTATGATGACTATTGCATTAATAAATACACAAGTGATGTGATCTTTGAATGCGCAACACCAGCAACTCCATATTTTGCCTAATACAACAAAGGGTAACTGAGCTCGTCAACCGTTCTTCAGATCGAAATCGAAAGATGAATTCCGCAAAGTGCTCTGACATTCTTTTCTGTCTGTATAAAACCCATCAATACTCCAACCTGATGGCAACAAACTCAGACACAATTATCAACGGAGAACCGCAAGAAAGCGCACAATCCGCAATTTACCTCTGTGACCATCAACTGTGATCTTACCTGAACAGATCATGTCAAAGCTGTCATCTCCAAAGCTCGGCTACTCACCTTTTACTTGATACCACTAAGGTCATTTTCTAAGACATTTCATTTAATAAGACGCTTTCTATTTTCTTGCCTCCTTCAGCACTGGCCTTATGCTTCCTCTGTCGTATTACCTGGATTGCTTTCGAACGACTTTAAAATCCTCGTCAGGTCCCTTAAACACATGTCTCGACACAGTGGCATCACTTACAACTTGCTAATCTGTTTTATTTCAACCCAACGTCACAAGGCATGTCTGACTTTTTCTTTTATTACTTTAGAAGATAGTGCACACCATCTTCATCCCAATCTTAGTAATTGCGAATCACCATCTGCCGCTCCGTCAAGATACAGACTTCTGTTTACTCATACTAGAGCATACATACCCTGTGTGGTTCCTTATCTCACCCGCTCCCTCCCTACCGCATACATTATCAACACTGACTTCCTCAGCTCGCTCCGTTAAACATACGTTTTTCCTGATAACTTTTTTTCTATGGCTGTTTTTCCATTGCTTAATTCTGCAGTGCCGTGGTTGTATAGCAGCTGAATATTCAACCTTGGGTTCACAGGGGATATATATATATATATATATATATATATATATATATATATATATATATATATATTATAGAGAAGTCAAGGCGTACGCTGAGTTTTAAAACGTTTATTGTGACCTTTCGATCCAAACTAGGACTCGTTGTCAAACGTGAGTGAATATGTATATAGTTGACTTGATTTCACTGATTCGATCGCGTGCCCAAAATCATATGTCCGTAAATGGAAGGCTGATTTAAGATACAGCAGCGAAGATAGTTCCTTTCTGATGAAATAAATTTCTACCGAGAGTGTCTTTTGTGTCCTATTTCTAACGCGATTAGCATCAACAATCTCTCTTGTATCTTGCAGACGTTTGGTGGGTGCTAGCAACTCGTCTGTGCTTGTTAATCTGAGGGTGATAGACACAATTATCGTCGGTGTTCAAGCTACTATATATTTGAAAAAGTGAAGAAATCTGTTTGGTAAACCGATACATAAGTCCAGTGTTTATCCATAGAATCATATATAATGAGCCAACCAGTGCCTCAGACGCAGTACATTGTGGTGGTTGAGCTGGTACATGGATTACATTTTTCTCCTCTTATTGGAGGATGATTCAGTTGTGATGTGTGTTGAAGTCAACTTCATAATTCGTTTATGAACAAGGATGAATAACAGTTGGGGTTTTGTCCTCTGAGGAGTGTTAGTTTTGTAAGCTAGCCTAAAGGGAGCCGTTCTTTTAAAGTCTCAGAACATTGGAAAAATGTACTTTTGTGTGTCCTTTAAATTCACAAGGTATTTAAGCAGACGTCGCATGATAACACTAGATTTTTCCCCTGGTCATCACCTGACTATCGAATGGGTTTTTAGGAGACATGGAAAACAAGCTTCCCTTAATTCATGCAACAAAATACATATTTTATGATTTCAAGAAACACATAATCAACAAGATTCATATATTTTTTTTATCGCGATGTGCTTTATTTAAAAGTATCATGAACGTTACATTTATGTATTATGAATCGGTGAGAAACTTTACTGGTAAGTTTGTTTGGCTTCATGTTTGCTTTTTGGCGAAAATGTGCAAAAATATTTGTTACGAGATCTGGTCATCGGGCCTCGGACACTCAGTTTTTGCAAAGATCCCCAAATGGAAATTGGTTAATCGCAGCGAGGGGTCAACAAGCAACTGGGTTTCAACCGCAGCTTATTCGAATGGAAGACAATCGAAGCTTTGAAGTCTACACCCCTTCAGTTGGCACCAATGCTCACAATGACTAGATCAAAAACGGGTCGATTTTTCAGTCAGGTCCATTTTTGAAGTAGATAAATGTCCAGATCAAATCGGCCTTTGTATTCTAAAAGATTAGTAGTTCAGTGGAGGTAGTGGGTCAACATGAACTCGACTAAAGTAATCCGTGCGGAATTTATACATTTCTGAGGAGACATAATGACTTCAAGGGCATTTCTGTTTGACGAAAGTGCATTTTTTCAGTATAAAACACGATTCTTCTAAGAAAGTAACTGCTACTGCTGATTGCTGTAAATTTATTGAGTACCATCACCCTTTTATACTTGCGCTATTCAGGAACTTATGAATGTCTCTAGCAGTATGCTGTTCCAAAAATCAACCTGGCTGCTTTCCAGTGGTTGTCACCATTACAAGTGCGCTATATTGTAAACGAGTGATTTTAATTCGGAATTTGATATTAGATGGCACAGTTCGTGGAAACACATTTGTTGCGGGTGATAATTACCTGCTCAATCCTTTGCAATACACGTAAAGCATAGGTTGAACAATCGGGTCTAGAAATCTGAAATAATGAGTCAAGATATCGTGTCGGCTCTCACGGGTTCATCTCTGTTCGGGTTTATGGCATTACAGACATGCAACATCACACAAACATAATCAGAGACACCCTCAACATTGCGGCATAGTATCATAACCCGTGATTCCTCAGACCATCTGACATGATGATGAGCCGTTTGAAATTGACCCCATTTCTATCAAATATGAAAGGGAAGGGGTGATGGCAAAATTGGTTTCGAACTTTGAACACAACTTCCGTTGTTAGTGAGCAAATTTATCGAAACGCCAAGGTGGGACCGAACTGACTACTTGACTTTGACAAAGTGAAGCAGATTTTTAAAGAGCACAAAGTTTCACATGTGTGTTGACCAAAATATTGTCACCACTTTTTTTTACTCCATTTGGAGATACACAGTATCTGTTCCTTGTTCAGCCATGGTCTATCAATTTCTCTCCGTATGATTCCGAAACTCAATTCGCACGTTTACAAAAATACGCAAGAACAGCCCACCAATTCAGAGAAGCAGGCAACTGTAAGTTTATTGACAATTTCCCATTTAGTATTATTGAGAGTTCAGTTTTCTAACGATCAATTAGCTTTCATCAACCTAAAACCTGTTTCAGTCTACGTACTTCGTGTAAAGCGTAATCTCACGACATCCTGAACCCGTTGCCTGTTCCAGATTTTGTTAACAAAGGCGGTAGGTTTCTCTGCAAATAGAATCCATTGAACTTATTTGAATCAGTTTTACTAAATTTTCCCGATACACTAAACTGCTGAATCTGAACCATGATAAAACTGGTTATTTTCCCATGAAAGATCCAAGACGAAACTCGCTGAAGTACTGTGAGTGTACAATTTCGATTCCATATTTTTCCGGAAACGCAGTGCTAATGCAACGTTTGACTGATTTTGCGAATCAATAAATTCTTCTGATGCTTACCGTCATTTGAAACCCTTACCAAATGTCACTTTCACCCAAATATTTAAATATTTGCTTTTCTTCGTTTCCCCCGGGATTGGGGGCTCACTTTTAATCAGAAACTGAGAGCTATTAGTACCCCCACTTAAACATGTGCACCACGGGTGTGGTTATACCCAATATTTTCTTGTAATTGATTGGTGATGGTCAGAAAGGACACATCTCTGGCTTTCACGAACAGGGCTCTGCCAGTCACTTTGTCCTATCACCTTTAATGTAAACGCAGGTTCAACTTTTCTTGGTTCTTTAAAGATTTAGATTCACTACTGTCGAAGCATAAAATTAAAAAGATGAACAAACATAATTCAGCAACACTAATCCTTTAAAAATAACCCACAAAACAGATCGGACTGTTCTCCTTCCGTCTTAGATTTGTCAAGATTCTTTTTTGTAGGATGCTATTTACGTTATTTATCGACTTAATCACGTAGCTGGTTTGAGAAGACGTCGATAGTGATGCAGCGGGGACGGTTGTAGCAACAGAATGATGTGAGCATCCAGCCGATCGGGCCAATTAATTGGGAGCCACGAACTAAATAATAGACGGCGAATATTTCATAAGCTTCCTGCAACAGGCAAAATAAACATGCGAAGTTGGTTACGGGAATCAATGGGATCTCAGACAACTAGCTAGATCGCTCATGTAAGGGGTCACCTATCAAACTGTTACAGCAACAACAAAATAAAAGGTCAAAAATGATGGGCAAGCGAATCAACCTAATGGCCACTGGCACCAGGCGAGATCAAAGCCAAAATATTAGGATAGCCGGAGGATCGATGTTGCTGCAACTCAGTCTACAAAAGGAATTATGTAAACGGTTGTACAAGCTCTGCCGATTTGACCTATGTAGTTGGTGATATACAGGTGCGCCTCACTTATATCACTTTCTTTGTTACATAAAAAAACCTTATGCCTAAGCGGAAAAAATTTTGCTTCCATTCAAAGGCAGTGATGAATAGGCGTTCTGTCATGCAATGTCAAGGAAAATAAACCGTTGCACTTCTAGTTCATAGGATTGACGAAAAGAAAAATCTGGTCTATGTATCCTCGTTCTGGGCGGAAAACAGCCTGATGGTCGCGGGCTTTCTTCTCGCGAGCCAGTGTCAGACGGCGCAGCCAAATCGAGGCTAATAACTTCGTGACTATCGGAATTAAGCTGATCTAACGATGATTGCTACAGTGATTGAGTTTATTATTCTTGAAGATGGGGAAAGTCAATAATTCGCCCCACAATAAAAACTCCGTTCCTCTTTCTAAGCTTCACGGATCAAGGTGGTAAGTAGTTTTTATCAACACAATACCACCCATTTGCAAAAGAACAAGAGGGAAATCCGTCGAGACTGTCCATTTTCCCCTTACTTAAGTAATTGAATGCGACTTCATTTCCACTTCCGATGGGGGCTCAAGAGATACTCCACAAGTAACGGCAGTTGTTGACGTCGGAGCACTTACATTACCACCCGGCCAGCTAAGCTGCTCCTTGAATTATTCGGCCAAATGGTTGAGCCCGTGCTCTTTGTCATGAATAGACTCTCCACTTCTATCGCATAACGTTTCACTGACCGCGGTTCACCCTCCACCAGTATCGCGAATACGTTCAAACGGTCATTGACTGTTACCTTAAGCAGCTGCTGGTTCCATTTATTCAGCAACACTGACCCTCCAGTTTTTGCTGTCCATATTGCGGTTTTTCCTAATTTGTGATGATACATTTCTTTGTATTCTATCCATCTTCTCACAGTTTGAGAGTTGCCATTTTTGCTCTATGAGACTGATCGACTTCAGAGAAATCAAATGTATTTGGACGTTGGGTCTAGGATCACAGGTGAAACCCACTGCCATGTACATCGCTTATTGGATAACGGCCCAAAGTCCATCTACATTACTGTTCGTCGTACATCTTGCCTCTTGTGCTAATTTCTGTTCACAACTAGTGTCAACTTCTGGATCAGGCAAGCGTTTCACGGCTAACCGGGTTTGCGGCTTCCACCGATGACCATTTAGCCGGAGAGATAATTGCGTTAAAATTGATGCATGGTCCAACTGGACGTATATGGACCAGTAGGATCTACTGATCTGGAGAGAAATGTGCCTCAAGGAGCTTATCGCGATTCCATCTACTTGGCTCAGAATACCTGTAGCGCGCGACGCGAGCTGTGTCTGAAATTCGTACTATAGAAGAATAACCTGTTGTCTGTACAAAACTAGAGAAGCCTATCCCCGTTATCTTTGCGCTGAGAGGCTAGGGCACAATGCCCACCTGAACAAGTTTCTGAGGCACTAGCTTTCCCAACTTGTGGCTGAAAATCACCAGCTAGCACTACAGTGTAAGAGCCTTTGCTTCTGCGAACGAGGGTGGAGGGGTCATCATAGAACCCATCCCTATGCGTGTCTGACATGCAGTCCGTTGGGACGTACGCTGAGATCACAAACACACTGCGCTCAACACAGAAGTCCTTTTGAAAGCCGACAAACCTCCGGAGTCTAGTAGCTCATAAACAACTATCATTCTGTATGAGGTTTAAAATGGCAGCCTCACTTCTGTCAGCTAAGATTATCTCTGTACCACGTTGACCCGCAGCTCTATTTACTTCTTCACTGAAGTGGGCAGCAAACATCTTGATGAGATACCAGGAACAATTAGTTAGATCACACTACTGGAATCTTGGATGCGCGCTTCACTTACGCAGAAGACATTATTAGTCGGAGAATCTATTATGAGCCCCAGATACACCTGCTGACCGGCCTGCGTCAGAATAGACACTTTAAAGAAGCTCAGATTCAGAGGCTGGCGAAGCTTGAGCAAATGTGAGTTACATGACAGGGGATTATTTCCGTTATTATTTGACAGTGAACCGTTGCGAGTATCGAGTTTTTAATCAGTGAGAGTGTTATGGGTGGATAGAGAGGCAACGAGAAATGGTTAGGGACTGAACAGAAGGGTTCAATAAAAGAGAAGGCACTCTGAGCACCAGCCCGCTTATCACAACCCATTCTGCTCGATGCAATCGGCAGCGCAGTCCTGATTGTCCTGCACGACCGCCGAAGCAGCACAGAATTCTTTGTGTTCGTGCAATTCATGGGAGACAATAAACGGGTACTTCTAGAGTGACCAGCTGAAAAGTAAGGAAATGACTAAGGTTCTCAACCAAAGCTCTGAGTTCTAACTTGACCCTGTCCGTAAGGCGGAGGTGTGGCTGAATGGAAGCCCATTTGCCCTGATCAATTATTCTTCCACCGATTTTACCAACTGAGCAGCCGGCTCGAATCGGCCTCCAACCTACAAGCAGATCTCGAGGGTTATTTTCATGAAATGTTGCCACTGCTTGCTGATTACATCATGCATAAAATTACATAATACTGCATTGGTGCCGTCGTGTACGAGTACAAAATGTGCCTGTTGAGAGGCCGTATGCATCAGTTTCGACATGTATTGGCTTTTCCGGATGAGATCGATTGGTTGGTTTCCAAACATTTCGTCACCAGATGGAGTTGACGTTGTCGTTGGCACTTCACCCTCACAGTGAATACGCCAAGGCTTCCATTCCTCAAACCAGCTCAGCTTACCTCAGCAGACCAACGAGACGATAAACAATGTGTATCCTACTTGTATTTTATAATCAGCTTTCTCGTGGTACAATACTATTTCATCTTGGTTTCGTGAACTTTTACCCCACGTGGACTGTGGACTAAAATGTAGTCATCTACAATGACTGAACTTGGTTGACAATATCAGTGTATGCAAAATTTAGAACAATATCCGGCATTTACCTTACACTTTAATTAAACAATATTTTTGTTTCCAAGCTCTCTTCCAAATCAATAATTACCTGAACATCGTGAATCAGATCATCTTCGCAAATGATATAATTCCGCCTCATAACGATGCAGTACTTAGGTGAACCAGAAACACCGTAAGTACTAAAATTAATTGTAGTCAGAACTTTGCAAGGTCAGAACTGAGATTATCGCAATCGCGGGTGTTCAAGTGTAAATCTCGGTCATAATGGATTATTTCTCATACGTAGCAAGCTGTGGCGAAATCAATGAGAGATTTATTGACCAATTCCGAAGAGGTCCTTTTTGTAAAGCGGTGATCTGATTGCTGTGTTCGGAATAGTTTCCGTTGGTCTTTTCCGATTCTTTAGTTCGACGCGAAGCAACGCACCACGTGCAAAGTTAGTGAATCAGCACTAAAGAGGTGAACAGAACGTTCTCCAGAAAGAGCATACATTTCCTAATGAGCAGGATGGCATTGTATCTGGATGAAAAAAACAATTTCCAAGGCATCACGCGAATGGTTATGTGGTTGTTGCAGCTCATCGGGTAAACGTACCCTGTACTTCTCTGCCCAATCATCCTTATACGTGAGCCATCCTTAGCTGATTTACTACTGCAATCTTATTTGAATCGTACGGAGCGGACATAGACGGAGAGCCCAGTTTTAAATTTTTTCCTGTCATCCAGATGCAAAGCCATACTACTCTTATCGAAAATCAATCCTTGGGGTAATGTTTTCTCGTTCTGAAGGTTAGCCGTGTTAACCGATGGAATGACTTTGGAAGAATCTTCACGTGATTTTGAAAATGGACTCTCCATCTATGTGCGCTCCATAAAATTCAAAAGAGTTTACAGATTACACATTTTCTCCCAACCTTTGTGCTTCCGGGCAACTTACTTTGGAAGAAACAGGGCAACAATTAATAAATAAAAATACGTTTGTTAACTGTTTTGTTTTAAACCGTATAACTTACCAAAGAACAATACTGAAAGTGTCGAACATGTGGATCTTGGTACATATTCTGAATACGTTGTGCCTTTGGCGGGACTAGGTTAAAACCAGCTCATTTTAAGCTGAATTGCAACTCCCGCTAAAGGACACAAGTTGAACTTTCTGTTATTTTCTTCAATGAAAGTTCACTGGATAGCATTTCGATTCACAACTGCATCACCTCTTAATAAAAGCATGAGTATTGATGAGCCATATGTGATCAGGTATTCGGCATTTTTCGAAATAAATTCACTGAAAAATTACGGATTCTATCATTAGTAAATAACCGCTCATTTTTCGGTATACGATGAAAGAATGCTAGGTAATACAAAGTTTACTATACTATTTTAAGCTTTGTCGAGTATGTTTGAAGGACCTCAGGTTAAATGAGTGCCTTGGTCATCGAAAATGCAGCATTCTAGAATGATTTTGACTGGGTGCGCTTCCACTCACTTTAAAAACCTTTTAGATGATAGACACTGTAGAGTGTATGTTAAATCTGGCAACATTCCGTTGGGACAATCATAGCGTAAAGATTCTGGTTTACGGTACAAAGGATTGTGGAAATTTGCCATTATATCTGTGTCTTTTCGTAAAATATCCTTGGAGATCACACCGGTCCATTTACCGCTATTTTTGTTACTGAAATTGCAACTGATTCAGATTCGAGTATGTTTGATCATGGACAGACAGTCTAATTTACGATGTTCCCATTGATTCACATGCCTTAGGAACAACCGAGATGACTTTAAATGAGCGTAAGTTAAAGCAAAACGTCCAATCATGTTCTACTTATCAGCAGGTAATCTTACGCGAAACACGTGAACACTCATTTCCAAGTATCTTTTCCCCAACTTCTAATGCTCGTCTCATAATCATGCGACCATATTTATAGATGCTTTACGCTCACCGCTAATTAGTAAAGTTCAATACAGATCCAAAATGGGACATAACGTTCAATTTTTGAGGATATTGAGAAAAGCTGGGTTATTGCACACTGTTTTGAACGGGTCTTTCATTACTACGCGTTCCAGTTGTATGGGTTCACGCTTTTATTTTCAAATTCTTAGGAATGTTTGCTGTTCAGGAACGGTAACGATCGCAGTTATATCCACAACTGAATGCTCACTGATCGGGATGGATTTGTTGCTATATAGAAGAGAATGTTGTAGGATATTACACATATTAGGTTGCAGACGGACTTTCCTTACCTTAAAAACAGTACCAGAAGAGTGGAATGGTGTTTATTTATGCATGTCAGTTATTGCAACAAACTGTCGCATTCCCCACCAGCCTAAATCGCCGATAAATATATGTAGTAAATACCTATTCATTGAACCAATGGACTTTGCATTGTTCATTCTGGTGGAGTGTCCTCAAATCCTTCTTTCCTGCCACGGACAGTCCACCCATATTCATCTTCTACTCACCTTGCTCCGAGATGAATATCGTGCACTGGCTAAATTCATTGAGAGTAATGCACAATTTGTCGAAAAATAAAGGATTATTGAGCATCACTGGACCCGTCGCTGATCTTTGATTCGATGATGCTAATGGAGTTTTTCACTAAATTGCAAAGTGGTTAGAAAACAATGATATCCCAGTAGACCTATCCTTTTATTTTTCCCAGCTTTACCAATCTAATAAGTGCACTGTTCTTTCAATACACTGAACGTTATCATCGTATAAACCCGATAATACACAATTTCCGATCTAAGTGTTCAAGATGCAAACAAAATATCAGTACCAAACGCCGTCAATACTCGAAATTAACACGGGTTGTACAGGACTTTGATCCCATAATTGAGTGACTGACAGATAAAAAAACCCCAATTCCCAAGACGGAGAAAGCCCCCTAGCTTTACTCCGTGTACTAAAGGACAGTTTGTCAAAGAATGACGACAACATACCTCAAATTATGGACAAACCGACCACAGAATCAATGCAGCCCAGAAGGGCTTCAAGACGCCCAAGCAACAATATATAGGAAACTTGCGAGATAGGAATACAAGAACGAGTCAAGTAGCTTACGAAATAGGTCCTTATCTATGGGAACCCCTTGGCCAATCAACGATCAGAAGAGATAATAATTCGAGGTAACAAACACAAGCGCGGGTGAAGAACAAGCGGATTAACGTAGTTATCAGAAAGAGCTAGATCAGCGGGAGATAGCTACGTTCAGTCGTTCACACGGAGAAGATCCACGTGGGGGGGGGGGAGTTACGTAAACGACAAACTCGAACAGATAAGAACAACTGTTGGACTCATTAGAATGGGGTACAAAGACACTTGTCATAGAGACAAGAATGAGCACAGCTGGTTGACGCGATGGGACTGAGCAACAATTGTTACGCGGTTGAGGAGGCCGAGGGTATGATCGGCATGGAATTTGGGACAGACATCGCACGAAGGAGAAGCAAACAGTTTTATCAATACAATTTTAGGATTGGGAAATGGGACCTGAGCTGGACCAATTTAACTTGGATCCTCCATATAGCGAGCTGGATTTCTTGGTGCAAGATTCAGTAAATCTCTACACGAGTAAAAAAGAAAAAAAGATATTCGAATGATGAAGTCAGAAGTCATTCAAAGAGGAACGAAAATATGCTCATGAGACCGCGAGTAGTACAGTAGTTCATCAATATGGCAAACACAGAAATTAGATAAAACAGACCGAAACCAGAGAATGGTATTTCTGGATGATTATTGATCATGAAGTCTATCAGAGTAGGTTATTCCGAACGGTTTTTCGAAGTTGAATATAATCGACAAAGATATTGCTGTTATTCAGTGAAGTACGCTACTCTTGTTTACTCTATGGAAGATTTTTCATTAGTTATGAACTTCGGTAGTGGACGTCAACCTCAGATGGTAAATAATAGAAGCAGGCCAAAGCTTTTTCGTCAATAACACATAGTGAAAGCTCTCTGCTGATCAACTGAAACTGGCCATGATAAGACTTTGCCATCCAACATTCCAAGTCAGCAGAGTTACTCGGACAATGCAGCAGCCAACAAAGTTACTCATATTTCACAAGAAAACATCGTTCTGTTGAGTTTCTCACATGAAAATCGCACTGTTCTTAGTGACTGAGGTAGAAAGTTTCCTTTTCGTAACAGAGGGAATTCGGTTTGTTTTGCTTCCGTGAAATGAATTAGGTCGTGCTAATAATTTGGACGTATGCAATCAAATGAAACCAAACACTAAAACCAATGGCTTAGCATTTAGAACACTACATATACATTTAAATGACAGGAAATTAAAATCAATAAACAATCAATTATCGTCCAAAGAAGCAGAGAAGTCATCCATCATAGGAGTCGATCGCTGTGTGGGAAGCGGGTTGTTACCGTTCAAAAGCCAGTGACGGAACAGTGCTATATCATGTATTGTAGATGTTCAACAAACCGTTGGGAGCCAACCCGGATAGCCTTGCGGTTAAGGTGTTCGATTCACAATCGTTCACCGCGTGTTCGAGTCCCCGTGGGGGCTCGGTGGATGTTCACTGCTGATGATTCCCAATAAGGATGAAACAGCTTTACAGTGCTTCCATGGTTTTCAATGGTGAGTTGAGTGTTCAAGCTGCATGATGAATCTCGTAGCTTCTAATAGGTAATCTTTTTCATCCTATTTACATGAAACATGAATTCTAATAACCTAATTCGAATCCTTTCACAAACAATTGAATATCCGTCGTCCCACATTGCAATTGTTGTGTTAACGCGGCATCCTTGATGATTTAATTGAGAAAAAAACCTGACAGGATCCTTTTACAAGTCTCTTCTGTTTAAACGAGTTACCCATATAATGTTTTTCCATATTCTCAGATACGGAATTGGATTCTGGTTAGCTATTCTTGATATCTTATAAAAATGTTCCCACTTCCGCTTGAGATTAAGTCTGACCCATCGCATCATAAGCTTACAAAAATGCAGCTGTAGAGTTGTTAAACAACGTCAAAACTGGGAAAATGAATATGTCACATTTCTGTGATGGAGAGCTGTTAAGCTCGAGGACAGACATATCAAGCATATTTATTTGTGAAAAATGGTGGTCTACTACATCTAGTCGCAGTTATCAGTTTCACACATCAAAGAAATTATTGTTTGCTGAGTTAATTTTGTAGGGATACCAGTTGGGCTAGCATGGACAAACAATCTGTGACCATCCTTTGGGCAACGCAATTGCAAGAAGAGTCATTTAACACGTTTACATTGCACATCTAATAGTGTGAATTAGGGTTCGGCTACATGTCGAAGAACCAACAACATCAAGTTCGAGAATGAGTAAGGTTAGCACGATACAAGTAATCAGGTTAAAACTTTCTACGTAAGGAATAGAGACAATATTACTTTCTTGAGAGGCGATGGAGAGATAATTCTTAGATTATTTTTAAAAAAGAAATAAACAAGTCATTACTCTAATTTTGAGATTGGCGAAAACCCATACCAGGACGTGATTAGAAAAAACTGATTTCACGATCGCCAGTGTCAATGGTTATCGTTGAAATGGAGTGTTCGACCGCAGATTATGCAAAATGAACAATTTAATCTCACAGTGAATGACCGATGCAAAACGAATATCCCGTGTTGTCTAGCACCAAATTAATAACTACTCACGTCTCCGAAACATCGGTAAAGTTTCAATGTATTTTCTACTATGCACCTCTATGACAGTTCGTTAAAACACGAATGAAATCCGAACAAAGCTGTTGCCGGATTCAAAACAAAGGAGTGGATTTTGTAATGTGATTATCTCATGAAGACATGGTTTCCAGAAGCACTATCCATCACTACGCGGATTTCTGTTTGAAAAACTGAGATATCAGCAAACACTGAACCATTGCATGTCTCGGTCGGTTCTATTGTTTTTATAAAAAAGTAGTTTGAATTTCATTTTTTTGGGTCAAAGTTTTCGTTTTATATTCTCTGGTTCATCTCTGGTTACCGATATCGCTATTGCTGTATGTGCGTGTGTACATGTGTTCAGCATCTTTAACCCCTCGATGTAACTTCCCTGCACACGATTAACACATTCATTAAATTTGGATCATTTCTCTGGAAGACGTGAGTTATTATTATTCTCGGCGAATATTTCAACTCTGTCGATCAGGGCTTGATACTCAATTACAATTTAGATTTCTAGGATGGATTTAAATTTCCAACCGGCTGTTTTGAAACCAACATCGCTTACTATAGGCACATAACGCGGAGGTGAATATCACGACTTAACTTCACCCGGAAGCTGTGTGGTGGTTTCTGTGCCCCGATGATCCAGTTCCACAGAATGGCGCCCTTAAGTTTGAAATGCTTTGTTGCTTGATATCTCAGTGGTGCAAAGCCAGACCAAGTTCAGTGTCACACGGGGGTAACATATAGTTGTTTATCGTCAACCTTTATACTTCTGAAAGTGAATTTGTAGCAAAAGGCAGAGAGGAAAGGTTTGATGGCCGTCAAACTGCTAGGCACATGTTATTTTCAAATCTGGTTAGCTTCTCGGCGATAGGGAAAGTTCGCACTAACCACCGTGCAGTGGTTATCCGCCATACAAATGACAGTCTCTTTAAAAACATCCGCTTCAGTGTTTGCTCAGTAACGAGAATCGACTGTTTCGTTTATAGTATATGAGTAATCATTCTTGGCCAAACAAGCCTACAAGCGAGCTTTTGTTGGCCACACGAGATTTTGGGGTACGCATTATGCCATTTATCTTGGTATGTAGTGTTTAGCCACACAAGTCTGAATTTATGCTCAATAAAATAGATGTTCTAAAGTAATTCATGGCTGGTCACTTCGGCTGAGAATCATCAACATCACTTGTCTAATTTAGACTGATTTATCTTGAAAATGTCAGTTGAGAGCTACCGAGAGTTAATGGTCTTCAAATTTACGTCTTCTGTGTTGATTCAGTCGTGCGGCATCGTTATTTTCTTGACGCTTTTGGGTAACTGATCGAACCAACGGACCCTATATCGACCTTCCCGCCATTAGTCTTCATTGTCAAACGTTGTTTTACATCTAGTTTACTCTAATGATGAAATCACCACTAGTTAAAGTCAAGTGTTACTGATGACAACAACCAAATGTGTGCTGCAGTTTATTGTACGAATTGTAAGTTGCGAAGTAATTTTTCAGAATATTCAAAAAAAAAACTGTTTAACAGAGAAATATTTTGAAAGATATGCTAAAACGTTCACCTCTTCTTAGTGGATTCACTGGTGCTGAATGGAGGTAAGTCATTTCAGAGACTCAAATTCATTCGTACACGTACAAACGAGAGGGGTCAATGTTCGATCTATTGTCCTTCAGCTTTTGTCAAACAATAAATGTTTTTCGCTCCAAAATTGACCGAGAGAAGAATTGTGTTACATGTCAATGCACTAATAATGTGCCTGGTCCATGAGAACACGGAATTTACACAATGTGTGAAAAAAGCAAGATTTCCATGTCATACATATTGATTCTCTAATAAAACTGAATTGTGACATGATGGCCGTAAGGGTTTGGCTGGAGGGTTACTTGAAAACTCAGCCGCGGTTTTACCTGATGATATATGAGCGAGTTTGACTTTCACATACCTGGGGACTGATAAAAACATAGCACACTCATTTGGGAACCTTCACGACTATATAGCTTGAGTCAAAATCCACTGATCTGGCATTTTTCTATCACATCTTTGAGTCATATTTATTGAGATTGATTGCTGTTGTGCATCTGATACTGGTAAGTAGAGCACTTGATCCCGGTATGGAGGCTGAAAATGAAGTTCCATGAAAATGCAGGCTATTTTATGAGTGCTTGATTCTTGAGCTGCAGTAGCTGGATCTTTAATACTGAAAATGTTGTTAAGTGGATGGTTCCTGTGTCTGCCTCGCACAGAAGCTGAATGGCCAGCAAAATTCTATTCGGATGGGAAGAGACGTCTAATAAACTGTCAAACTGATACTACAATAGTACATTGAAGCTAGCCTTAAGAAAACACACTTTGCATGAAATCCCTTCCTAGAAATGAATGAAACTAAAAGTTGAATGTTCTTCTTCGTGAACAAATGTCAGTTATGTTAGGTATGGGTTTTCTGCCTGGGAGGTGATATTCATCGAACACACGAGGTGCAACGGTCTTTTGTCTAAATATTACTCACAAAGAACATTTGACAAAGAAATGAGTGCCCAACAAACAGGTAAAAGGAAAGTTGAAAAAATGTTTGAAATCCTGAGGAATTCACACAGTACCATCAGCGAATAATGTGCCACAGGTATACTGCCCTAACTAATATCGCCACAGCAATGTGCATTGAGGCTAAATTGGAACCATCAAAAAAATGATGATTGGAATTAACAAATCAATTGTAAAGCGTTTAAAACAATAAAGTTCAAATCTGGTGAATCTTGTTAAAGTCGGAAACGTGAGCACGAGTTGAATACATAATCACTGGTTTCATTTAGTTCACTTTTGATTGTTTTATTCACTGGAGGCCACAAAAGGCTGATTATTCCTCGTATGAATGTGCGAATGTGCCAATCGGAAGCAAACTAGGAAAGATTCCCCGCATCACACTTTTACAAATAATTACAGTGACTAAGCCACGCTTGCAGCTGATCGAACCTACTGAGGTGCCTTGCTGACTGATCGAACATTTCGACTATTTAAAAGCTTTTGTACACATTCGCACTTTGTACAATTCAAAAGGTGTCCACAAATTAGTAAATCTTAGTAAGTTTACTAACATTGCCTTTAATTTTACACTGTAAAACTCTTCAAAGAGAGAACCTGTTTCATAAACGTTTGCATACAGGGGGAAAATTGGAGCTGACACCAGATAACCTATCACTTTTCGGCAGAAGTAGATTCGAAAAATGTGTGGCACGAATACGGTACGATCTGACGTATGTTGTAAGCCCTAGAGAAAACATTGAAAAAATGATGATGGGATGACCGATCAGATCTTACATGCTTCTGCAGCGAAACCATATTTAGACACGAGTCCAACACGCTGAATTAGGAACCATAGGATTTTACTGGCAATTCATGACCAAACGCACAAATGACTTTTCTCTCTAACGAAATTCCTGGAAGATACTAAAAACCAACTTCCTTATAAAAACATCAACTCTTGTGTTTATGTTTGCCGTATACTGTTTTCTAATGCTGTTAAAGTAATGTGGATTAACGAATAACAAACCCCATCAGTCAGTATCATTCTACATTTGTTTTGAAACAGTTGAAAACTTCATAATGGAAGTAACTGACAACACATTTGTTTGAGCTACTTGCCTGTGATTCGTTGATGTTTATTATACCACTATACCACTGTGCTCACTGTGTGCTGTCTCTTGATAATAGATTAAAGTTAAAAGTAACACGGGATTTCGACCATTATACACAGCTAATTGGGGAAGTACACTTGAGGTGGTAACAGTAAACTGCTTATGACGTAAAATGGACTACCTGGATATTCTCGAACGTTGTTGGATACCTGATATCGTCGAAGCATAGTCAAACAGAATCAGGATAATATCGATGGATATCAGATGAAAAGCGCTTGAATCGGAAAAAAATCCCTCGCCGAAATGTTTATATGCTTACGGTTGCGAATGGTGATTATTCCATCGTTTGATCGATTATTTAATATTTATTTTCACCAAGTTTAAATTTTTTGTCTCCCTAATTTTTCTAAGAGTTATTATAAATTTAAAATAACACTGAATAATGATAATAACTACCAGAGTGAATTCAACAAGTTTCTTCCATCACAAGCCCGAATTGTGAACTCGTACGTAGAGATTGATTCAATGTTCATATTCTCCCTATTCGCATGAAAAGTGAGCAACCTTTCACAAAAAGCAAAATATCTAAAATGTTTCAGTAACTGATAGGGCAAATAAAATTCAGGTCATTTATGAGGTTTTGTAGGTAATGCAGCCGTTGCCTTTCCCCAATCGATCAGAACACAAGATCGATAGGAAATGGGGTCTTTTTAAAAATTTATTCTGTTGGTAAAGTCGTAGAATGCAAGACTAGTGGACGAAGATGAGCGACAAAAGGACACTTCTTTGTGCAATGGATAATTCGGATCCTGCAGTATCATAAAGATCAGGGTAAAATTAGACTCAGTCAAAAGATTGCCAAAGGGGTAGATGAAACGTAACTTACAATTGCCAAACCACGGTGCAAAGCCTTAAGTCCCTGTTTCAGAAGGTGAAGAGAAATCGCAGAACAGCATAAAGTGTGAAGGGGAAACATCAAAGACGAAAGCGGGAATTACTGACAGCAGAATCCGAAACTGAATTTTCCCATTTGATTCGATAGACACCGCAGCTTTCCAATACAGATTTGAATGTGAATTGTCCACTGTAGATTTTCTTTTGAATTAACTCCCAAGAATTTGACAGACTCCACTCTGTATAAGGGTTTGTAATCAAAAAGGAACACTTTTGGGAACAATAACGAAACTGCAGAAAACACGTCAGCCATTGAAGTGGGTCCAGTTTTAAAATAGGTTGGATTGCAGGATGTTCCATTTGGATTAGATTTTCGCCGAAGTTTCTCAACTTTGAGTGATCAGAAATAACTTGAAAAAAGCAAAACTGTCAGCGTAATTTTTTATCCCAGGGAAGGAAACTGGTAGGTCATTGATATATATATATATATATATATGGGTAACATGAGAAAGGAAAACAAAGCAACACGTAATATTCCAGGATCTCTTACAAGGGTTTAAAAAAAGTCACCCTGACTTGATTTTAAGCGTAAGTTTGTGAACAATGCTAAAAAATGAAGCTAGTATTATCAATAATAAGTGAAAACCTGAAGATTTGGAAAAGAAGAGAACGGAGTTACTTAATCAGAAGCTGAGGAATAATTGGTAAACAACGGCGATATCGAGCGGACTTGTCTAGAGACCCAATAATAAAGCGAAATAAGGAAGTTACATCAGCAGTAATGAGAAGTTCAGGCAAGACGACAAGATTTGAGGAATACATTCAGGTGAGTTTTAAGGTCAGCCAAGTTTAGCCATTTCAGCAGTTTCTGAAGCTGCTTATGTAGCAGCCATCGGGCAAAATGTGTGGGTATGGCACTCGAGCCGGGGCTTTTGGGAATAATGGTTACTGTTTGATGAAATTGGGGATTGGACATTTTGATTGGGATAAGTTCAGTAAAGTCATTCTAGTTTCCACAAACTGATCAAACTCATCATTGAAAATTTCGGATTGGAGTCCATCGTGTCGGATACAAGACAAAGCTCTGAATATGAGAACAAATGTACACATGTCTTACGCAACGGAAGTATCTAAGTCTGTAAGAATGCATGTGGAATACTGTGGAATACAGTCAATGGAAAGATGGATAAGGTACCATTGATGTAGTCCTAGTCAATGCAAAAGTTGTAGGATTTATTTGTTTTGACCACAGAATGCTGTGTCATAAAAACATATGATACTTGGTTCTCAGGTATTGTGCAGCAAGCGGCATGTTCAGTCGTTTTTCTCTGCATTGATTAGATGCAATAAGTGTTTCACCAGTAGACCTCGGCGAGACTTGTAGGCCAGTTTCTTCCGTCTTCTGGAAGAAATAAAAACGTCACCGGGGACAGTGTGATTGGCTTTTTCGTGCCCGCGTGCTTAATACTGTTCTTAGACCTCTGAGATATTCTGCGCAGTTACAAGATCATCTTGTTGTCAGATTCTATCATCCATTATTTCTGAGCTGGGCTTTACATTCGTTCTGCTCTAGATAGACCACATTGGGCAGTGAAGAAACGCATGCATCCCTAAAGTCAAGTTCAGGATCCAACACTGCGAAAACTAACAGAAACACAAATATGTAAGACAAAGATCAAAGAAGGCAATCGAAAATGGTCTATTTAGGTCTTTTTTGTAAAATGTCATCTGCTCATGACTAGTTTGTTTCGTCATCACATTATTTGAAAAGAACTCACCCGCCGGAAGATGTTTGCGATATCGAACGGTGTACGTGAGTATACCACAGGAGTAATACGCCATCCGCGACCACAGTAAGAACTCCATAACGAATCTTTCATTATTGAGGAACATTAGGCAAATCAAATATGAAACACTGGACAATCAACTTTTAGGTATTTTCACTTAGCAACGCTTTCATAACTGTATTCCGGAAAAACATATCAGGTATGAAATTGTCATCTAATTTGCTGGTAACCTGTCTCGAAGAAAGACGTTGTATAAACATAAAGTTTCAAATGAGTACTGCACGACGAACGGAATATGTCGTCCGATGACCTTCAGTCGATATTCTCCCTGGCTTGTTTGTTTACGTCAGTTTTATTTTCCATGAAAGTCTCGCAGATCCATTGGTTCCTACTACCTACCACCACTGCTTACAGAGTATTTGCGAATTATTAGCCTCTCTCCGAATAAAAAGCAGCAAGTAAGATTACCTTAGTAAATACGTAGCTCAAAACTATGGAAACTTGTGTGCTAGCTGCCCCACGTCACAATGCGGTATGCGATCACTTGTAGCGCAGTCTTATCGTTTTATCCTCTATGAGGACTATGGAAATTCGGAATAAAAACAGTGTGCCCTGAAAACGATTCGTTTTGAGTTCTGCTTACACATCACAGATGGCTTTCAACGGGGTAAAACTGTCAATAGTAGATCCCACAGTTTAGGCTTCAAACTGAGTAGAAAAATCAAAATAATGGGCGATCGCAAGCCCTTTTCCCGAACGGATTCCTTTGTTGATCTGGCGCTAGTGCTTTGCATTCCCATATATTTGGGAAACGGTGAAAGAAGGATTCAATCATCTGATATGTTAGAACAATTATCTGAATTGTTTTGGTTTTTTCAAGTGGTAATAAGTGAGAGACTGTCCAGACTTCTAACAAACTCATCCATTTGATTTAAGACCTACGGAAAAAAACAAATAAACTAACAGGTTCAGTGAATTGGTAGACAATAGCCACTTTGAATACTAATTCAAGTTATAAATACTGCTGGACTCAACAATATACATCTCACCGTTGAAATATCTGTGATTCATTACATTTTAACCACCTGAATATCATCCACACAAACGTGTCCACCGGCAGTGAATTTATTTGACCAAATTACTTTTTGGTTACTTTTAAAATAAGCCACAAATGGCAGAGGTAATATTCAATCTTCAAAAATAATTTTGCTGTTGCAAAAAAACGAGTGACAGAAGGAGAAATGAAAGAGTAAGTCACATGAATTATTCAAGAACATTAGTAAATGACCCAAATGATTATCTGTTTCCTACACCAGTGGGAATTCACTAATAATATAATAACTCTTTTTGATCGCGGCACCAACCGAGTAAAATCGATGGAAAGATTATTCCATTCCTGGGCAACTTCTAACAAGCGAACAGGTGGTCCAACACCTAAATCAGAATTCCAAATTTCAACACACTTACTTTGGTAGCATCTTCGACCACCAGTTGAGACTCAACTAAGCTATAGTCCACATCAATCTGCGTCTCAAATATTTTTCCCTTTTTAGTCATCCACTGAACTGGCCCAATTCGTATCAAGCTCCGCCTAAGAATTCATAGTCCAATCCTTTAAACAAAAATGTTTCTAAGTAGTGAATACCGAATATTCGGGGATTCACAGCGAAATTATGATAGAAACGGGAGGGTTTCCAAGAAAACTACGAAAAATCTTATCACATAAGTATTCACAAAGAACAACAACTCAATCAAATCTGTTCACTGGATGCGGTGTTGAGATTTCATATATAGTGTCGTTCAAATAAACATCCCAATTTTTCTAATTTTACCTGTTTCCTTTGCTCTAACCACCTTCGCTTGCTATAGATTTTACTTATTACTGCTGCTTCTGATGACTGCATCCGTACTGATCTGAATTCGGTGTCCAGTAACACCATTAGTAGCTTGGTGTCCCAGACTTAAAGACTACTCAAGTTCAGTGAATCAAGAAAGCCTTAGGTGTACAATGTGCAAAGGATTTACCAAAGTTTTTGAACAGATGTGCTTTTCACGGATGAACTATTTCTTTGGGATTTTTACCTTGATAGCAATGCTGAAAGGCCCAATCAATAATCGGAAAGGGAGCTGCAGTAGTCAGCACGTATTTTCTACCCATGCATCAGCAGATATTTACACGATAAATGGTGACAATTAACGTAAACATGATGCAGTGAACTCGCTTTCTCGTTAGTGATTTGTACCACAAGCTGAGTTGTTTGAAAATTATCTGAATCAGAATAAATTTCTCCTAGAAGCAAACACTCCTTGTCTCCCTGGTTACAGAAGCTGGCTGTTTCAGAAATTAGTAGTCTTATTCGATTGAAAGTAACTCAGCAACAGCTAGATTCATTCGCAGCGCGAAAATGAAGTAAGTTCCAAAGAAGATATTTCGACCCGGTATGCAACATTTACCGATGAAAAAAAACTTTGGGGGAAAAGTAGTTTACAGTGAGGAATAACATTTTGATTGACGGAGTATATAAAAAAAATTACATGAGTATAACTATTGGTATTTACCTGCTCATTATTTTTTATTCTGCAGTCAGCGGTCAATTCGCTCTGTCCAACATAATTTGGTCTAAAATCTGACTGTAAGGTGCGGTGTTGCATTTGACACACACTGTGAAGAATCATCAGATACCGCGATTTTTTGATTTGAGTGTAATACAGTAAAAACGTTGTTCAATTCATCTCCCACGACTCAAAGTCAGTCACAAACATGGATGATGAACAGAGTTTTACTGCGGCTTTTTTTCTAAATTTATTATTTATGACCATCATATATTCGAATTTCGGACGCAAAATAGAACAGGATAAAAATGTACTTTAGATCCATAACGCTCTAGTCTACAGTAAATTCCACACGATTGTCCCAAATATAATTTACGATGATCATGGAATAACGTCTTTTTTACCGATTTTGAATAACACAGCTTTCGACTCAACTGAGTAGCTCATGGTTTATTCAAACAGTTTATGTTTCACCCATTGATTTTTAGTCCGGGGGAAATGAGCGCAACGTAAGCATTCGAATGGAAACGAGATTTACTTTCAAAAATAATGTGGTTGTGGTAATTCCTGCACAATGTTAGCAAACTATACTGAATTTAGTAACAACGATGAGTGTCAAACGAACGACTGGTCCTTCATTTTGCATGAGGATACCTTTGTGCTCTCTGAAAGGCTTACAGCTGAGGTTTTGGAACAAAAACGTACCAAATTGGTCATTTTTAGGAATAAGGTAAACTGTGCTGAAACACGGAGCCTATGCTATCAGTTAATACGGGTCAAGAAGTATCATTGAATTTAGACATCTTTTGATAGCGTGGTTACACACTAGATAGGGTTCTGAAAGGAAATAGCGGAAGACAGCACAACGCAACAGAAAGTAAATAGCAATAAACAGTTCAGGGATGGGTAGAAGGGACACCCTAAGCTTATCAGAATCATTGGGGGTGATTTCCTTTTGAGTAAATTTGAAGCGCCGGTTATCAGGTGTAGATTAGAATGAAAGACGTGATGTGGAGATTTGCAGCATAGATGTGAATATGCATGAGCCGGGTGCGTAATATAATGATTGCAAGAAAAGTCATCAGAAATAGTATGTGGTGGACTACGTGTTGGGTGAACAGCGTTGTTTTGGATGGTAGATTATCCATGACCCTCAGAAACTCTCGAATTTACGAGGGATTTTAGCAAAGTATCCATCGATTGCATGCATTTATCTAAAATGACCGCAGTTCCAGTAGGATTCTGGAAATTCCGTTGAACGAAACCTAGCCGGATGGTGTTATTTCCAATACATTATGCAACCCACGATCAAATTTATTTATCAAAGACTAGACTTGGAACATGCGTCACAAAATTTCCCCAGTAGAAATGTGATTGAAAATGTAGAGTCATAATTCCTCCAGGTGGCGGTTCGGGTCACATGAACACTTTGTTCACAATCTTTGGGATGGCTAAACGGAGAACTGTGATGCGGTAGATACTTCGGTTCTGAATATCATTTGCTTTGGGAATCCGAAGACATTTTTGGGATTATATGAGGTCCTCAAAGAGGAACGTTTGGCAAACGTAAGCAGATGATGGCCCAAATGCATCTACATGACATCTTTGGATGGAAGAAAAGACAAATAAAAACGAAATAATAAATAACTTGAAGATGTGCTTCAGTCCCGCGTCTAGATAATTGCGCTAATTATTACGTATTGGTAAATTCCGAAAGTGAGTAGAGTGGTGTGAAATTTTATTATGTGACCATATAGAGATGATAAAATGTTTTGCGAATGGTTAGCATTGTTAGCAATGTCGTGCAGTTATTTGAACAGTTCATACTAAAACTTGCACTAAGTTATCATGTGATCATGGGGGGATTTGAATATTGTGTCCTCATCGACTAGATAAAACCACTAGTTCTTGTTTACGAAACTACACACTGGTTTCGTTCTAGCTCACGGAAACTGGTCACCACCAGTTTCAAAGATGGCAAAATCTATTGCAGTACAATTTACAAAAGCATGGTTTCAATAAAATGGAGACGGTCGGTAGCTATTTTACTCCGGAATGAGTTTTATCAGTCGAAACGAATATAGTTACACATGATGATATTCCGTCGAATAGCTCCTGCTTAGTTTTGTACAGAATATACGTGGGATTTGTCTTGTTCTGTCTCACTGACTTCAGCGGTACTGAATGCATTTTTCGTATGAGATATGCGGTAACCATAACCAAACCCTTGCCTGAAAACGTATTGGCTCAAAGGTTATTTATGGATGACTCTGCAGACGGAAAACGGAGTATGTGAACCGGAATCGGTGGGTGCTTTTATTTCATGAAATAATGTATGCAACAGATTCATTTTACCAAAACTAGATGTAACAGTACAACAGTGATACCGATACCATCTGCGCCCAAAACTCCGTGGAAAATGTGTTTACAGATTTTCTAGAACTCCGTTAGGCGTACGGAGAACTGTACTCAGTGCACACAACGCCTTCAATGCGTTAGTCGACGAAGAGGTACTACACCTTACACCGCGAAACACAAAAGGTTCGGGAAGGACGTCATCGAGAAACGAGCAGCAGTCTCTTTTTGGATCACACATGCGCCTTGTTTATATGGTAAAAACTACTCGGTTTCTCCCCTAAGGAGTGGGACCTGGATCGTAGCTTTTTCCGGGAGTAATGAACTCGTCACAGGTTGTCTACTGAAACGTCATATTCGTCAACAACTTAGAAACAAATTGTTCACATAAATGCCGAACAAGCCAGAGGAATCTGACATCAAATTATGGATGTTATAAAGACAAAATCTGTGTTTCCATTATGAAGCCATTCCTATGAGTGTTTGGAGGGGAGTTCAAATGTTGTCGATCTCTCGATTGATACGTCAATTCAAGATGTATGGATTCCTTATGGAACTAAGGTAGACTTTCTAACTACTCCATAGCCGTCCCACAAATGCTCCAAATGTGTGTCATCTTAGTTACACAGTGTTTTCGTTATTCCGGGGTGCAATTTCAATCATTATTCACTGTTGAATGCGACCAGATTGGTTTGGTTCGGACATTTCTGTCCGGAGTATTGAGGGAGGGTATGTGTACGGAAACTGTGTCATTCCACAATTTGCATTTTTATTCTAGTGTGCAAGTCGACCTGACTGTAGGCTAGTGTAGATAACACAAGCAGCGTGTGAGTTTTACGAGAAAAATGGTCCGATGTAATCAGTAACGACGGTTCGTTGACTGGATGATTAGCACAATCTCTCTCGTCACACATGTACAGCTAAACTGTTTATTATCACCGACTGAGCATTACTAAAATCGAAAGCGTTGTGCTGCCATATCAGGAAAAACCAGGAATAATCATTATTATATTGAAAGTGGGGAACTACGAAGTTCCTATAAGTAGTCCACAAACGGCGAAGTCTTGTCTACGAGTAAACTGTACCTCTGAGCTAACAGTGCCTTATACCAATGGAACACCGCCAACTAAGTTTTCTGAACATCGTGTACTAGGTGATTGGGAGAACATGAATCGATGAAACTTCCCGAATTCTGTTTCGTATTCACCTTATCACAAACCAGGCTCTATCCACATTTCCCGGTTTCATTCATCGACCTCAGATTGATTCACAACTGCGAACTGACGGCATTTTATGAGCATTGGTAATACGATTCTGATGACTATCATTCCTTTCTCTTATCACCCTTCTCAAGTCTATCTGTGCATTCAAACTACGAGTTTGACTCTTAGAAATCTAAGATGCAGTACTAACCTGACTTGGTTGTGATTTCCGACATAATGTAATCATTACTGGGACGAGCTTCCGGCCATCTGCACCAGATTAACTTTATACGAATAGTTTTGGTTACAGAAATGTTTATTCACCAACGAGAGAGGAGTGGTGTATTTGGGCCATACGTCAAAACAAACTGTACGAAGCAAAACGTGTCAGTGTGAATCCGCATGCGCACTGGGAGGTTTGTCAGGTGCGGGGACAAATAGAGAGGTGAAACTGGTCTGTTGTACTAGTTTCCCAATTGTCCATGGTGGTGTACGAGCACGCACGTATATGCCAAGGAATCACGCTCAGCCTCACCAATACACTCGCTGTCAGGACACAAAACCAACCGACCTCGAAAGACCTGTATCGCCCTGGAAATTTGATTGCTATCAAAAAAGCCACACCACCGTTTTTAACCCGCATAGTCCTGTAGTCTCAGTCGCTTTTGCTGTCCTCATAAGAAATATTGACACGTGCGGCTTTCGTTCACAACACAACTGTCACCAGACTGTCCGGGTTAAGTCCTTGGTGGAACCAAAGCGGCCTCCTCACATGCTTCGAAAAAAATCTCTGCAAAGTCAACCGCATTAGGGGACATGGCATAAAGACATGAAACTTTCATTATATTAACCAATACGACAGCAAATAGATGCAAAACTCTGGAAAAATTGGTCGAAAAAGAAGTAACATTGAAAAAAAATCTTCTAATCAACTCTTATCAGTTGCAATCCACCTCATTGGCTAAGCCCACAACCTGTTTTACATTGCTTGGTGACTAAATTCAAAGGAAGAGGGTGTTGGGATTCCCCCTAACCAACGACTATTCTCAAGAACATCAAAAGCCACGGTGATCTGCCCGATATTCTTCTATTCCCTCAGGTTTTTTACTGTTTAGCAGGTGCTTAGTCATGAAACAAACGTCAGCACTTTCAGAAGCAAGAAAGGTGAGGTAGACGATAACTGCAATGAGGACGAGCTTTCAAAAGATTAGGAACAACCATCTGCTGATTGGTGTGATAATATTGTCGAGGTCTATTGTGTACGTCTGAAATCAAGACTTTCCACCGACGACCCAACGATTACAAATCAAAAACGTTTTTCAGTCATAACCATCGAGTAAATTACAAAAACAGAGACTGACGTAGAACTGAACCAATTATAAGTGTTCCATTACGAATAAGAAGATTTTACATGCGAATGAGTATATTTCGGTGATATTTTTTTCAATTTTTCCTCCATTATACTATAACCAAGGAAATCAGCAAGACGGGTGACGAATTCCTTTTTTTGAGGAACGAGACAATTTTAATCGATGAAATTTATTCAACCATTTATATAGTCCCTTCTCCAGACCACGATATAGCAACATGGATCCTCTGGCTCCGTGCTGGCCAGGTGTCCGCTGCCATTGGGCTGATTCTTTTGACCACCATTCCCGTTCGGTTGGTGCGTTTGGTTCGGCTGACTGCTTATTCAGTAGCCATTTACATAGGCTATGTTGCCCATTGCTTCAGATCCCACTGAGTCTCACCGGCGAGTCCGCATGGCTCTTTTCATCGGTATCGGGAAGATCTGAAATATTCACAACTCTTCTCTGGTCCGTGGTTGTCGATTGGTTTAACCCGATCGGTTTTGATATTCGTCTCGTTTACAGCGTCCCCGCCGTATTATTGGCAGATGATATAATGACCGATGAAGACGCGACCCAGCTGCATCGGAATGATTTAAATCCCGTGCTCCAGGTCAGTAAAAACGTAGTTAATGCACAAACAACGTGCTTTGCATATAAGATGTTGGCAGCCTCAATAAGTATTGTTTGTGAGGTCAACAGAGGCCATCCATGAATTTGGAGGACGCGTTCTTGGGTATGCCTCGTTAATGTTGGAACCCGTTCAACGATCCATCGTCACCAACCAATGGTCACAACTCAGCATCATCGAAAACCTTGGGAACTTTGTCAATGCACTGATTTTGACAATACACAACCAATACTAGTGGCACAAAACACACAAGCAAAGGCATGAGAATAAACACAAACACACACAAAACGACTGTGGGAACACTCGCTTCATTGTGTCATGAGGTGTCCCACATTCGTGAATAATGAGGATTATCATCTTTAAATTATGTGATGTCAGAAAGATGAAGTAACGAATTATCGGAATTTCGTCATTCAGCTGAATAAAACAAACACGTTTAATTCAAAAGCTAAACTTCTAAAAGAATTACACGGGAACAGTCTACCAAGCTGAAGGGCTGTGATATGGTGATGGTGGAAATGCACGACAAATGTTCTCGTTTCTTTCTATCATACTTGTGAACCGTGTAATATCCAATCAGTCAATGGCACGAGACTTAATGTTTGTGTGTGCGAATTTCCGTGCATTTCTACGAAAAGATGAACATCCTTATAGGAAATGAGACTTACCTTAGTAAACATTAAATAGCGGTCAAGTGAAAGGAGAATAGATGAGACCAAATCGAAATTTTTAAAGTCATATTTGACAACCGTTGATCGCTCGTGACTTTTCTGTTACCGGATCCACAGTTTGTTTCTGGTCTTCCTTTATTGTTTATCTTCTTCATGGGTAAAATTCTGCTAACGTTTGTCAAAATAACCCACGTCCATGGAGAAATTGTTCATCCTGACTCAGAACCTCTAGGGCATCTGGTTGATCAAAACACAACGCAGACCTCCGCACAAAAAGTGGTTGGCTGATCACAGAATCAGTAACTCCTCTAAACTCAAACTCGAAAAACCTCTCACAAAATTACCCTGTATGATGGATACTTCAGAGGAGCCGCTAAGTTGGTACAAAATTCATCTACAACCGAACTCTTAAGGCCACAGCTGGAAGAGCTGTCACTCGGCTTCGGTTTCAATTGTCCACAGAAAAATGTTCATAAGATCTAAGTCCAAGCAGAAATCAAGCGACCGTACGAACAAATCAGTTAACTCACTCCATCCAGTGCTGAGAATTGGAATTGGTTTACGGCTAAGCGAGTGAACCTGGTCGACAGCTTTCCCAGTTTTCCTAATAAACAACACGGCAACTTGAGACACGAGCATTACCATTCTCTCAAGCAGCTGTGGAACAAACCTAACCTGTTGGTGCTCAGACCGGATAAAGGGCAAGGTGTTGTCATTATGGAGGAGAAAGAATACATACGAAAATGATAAACAACTTGGATGATACGGGCAAGTTCATACCAGATCCCGCCGCGGATAACGTACAGCTAAATGAGAAACAAAATACACGTGAGTTACAAATCCTTGTACTGCACTGGTTAATCACAGACTGAAACTCGTAGGCTGCCACACACCAGTTCTCTGCGGTTCACCAAAGACTCAAATCTAATGTTCCATGATTCGCGCTACCATAAATTAGCTCGATGGCTAGTCGAAGTTCTTCAACAAGTAAATAAACACCTCAGTAATCACGCGCTGCTTGACTTGTTTCGGTTTTGTGATCTATTGTACAAAAGTAATCTGCTTGGAAAAGTAATGTGCTCCTTTGATGTTAGTTGGCTATTCATCAATGTGTCCCTGCTCGAAAAGGTGGACATTACATTCCAATGTGCCGAACAGGAAAACATCAAACTCCATGTGCCACCAGCGATTCTAAAGCCATTGATTTTGTTGTGCACAAGGAAAGTCCGAATACAGTTTCAAGGGACAGCCCTCAAACAAATTAACGGAGTCGCAATGGGCAGTCCGCGGAGTCCTATTTTGGCTCATATTTGCACGGGCATGATCAAAGTACGACCGGATGTAGTGATAAAAAGAGCCGTTCTTTACAGAAGATACGTAGACGATATATTCATTGCAATGAATCATGCAGAAGATATCTGAGAGTTACTAGGATATTTGAACGGAGTACATCCGCACTTAAAGTTCACGTGCGAATTGGAACAGCAAGGGTTGCAGCCCTTCCCCCATGTCTTATTACCTCAAAGAGGAAATGGATCTATTCAGAGGTCTATTTTCCGGAAGACGACTTGGTCTGGACAGTACCTCCATTTCAAAAGCTGATCACCAATAAAATACAACGGAGCACTGATCCAAAATTTATTCTTCAAGACAAAACAAGTTTGTACAGAAGGCACTCTACCAAACGAGGAGACAATTATATACACCACATTGCGTGACAACTGGTATCCAAATGCATTTACGTGTTTTCATAGTCAGACAAGGAAATGGACCCATTCATCTGTTTCCTGGGTGCTCGAAAGGGAAATCTCTCCCGTACAAAAGAGAATCAGTAATGCGGCTTAGTATACAACTGATGAAAAATGCATTACATAGAACATACTATGCCACTGCACTGCGTTTTTACTCAGTAACACGGCGCCCATCAACGCCCCCTTTGGAAGATCGTCATTCAGTCGAATCAACCTCCAATTGCCTTCTCCTGCTGTTGCAGGGAAGCATACATCTGTAAGTTCGACCGATCTTTGCGAACTAGAATGGCCGAACACATTCCAAAGTACACACGTTATGCGATAACTCAGCCTAGCCAACAACGTTCAGCTGTATCATGTGAGCCGACTTCGGTCATCTCTTGCCACTTGATGGAAAGTGGTCACACTGTAGATCCGGTGAACCCGTTCTCGGTATTGCTTTATAATCGCGACAAATACCGACTAGAGATACTAGAGGCATTATCGATCGCCCACAATGAACCGGCCCTGTGTGTCCAAAAGTGGATGATCTTCACCCTCAACGTACTTTGGATTCAGCATCCGCATGCACTCACAAACGTGCACACGCACACGCACACACACTTTGGGGCCCCATAAAACAGTTTTTTTTAGTCATTCGTACTCATACCAATATACAACAACATATATGACGCATAAAATAAGAACCGTGAATGATAATTTAAATCTGTGTTTGCACGTGCGTGTGTGCATGTGAAATTGATCACAGTGCGGAGGGTTCAAGTGGTTGCATGTGTTCGGGACCGAGACGTGAGCAGCGGAAGCCTAAGTGTTTGCACAAACTGTTTCTGGGCGCACAGGATAGGATTGTAGAGACGGATACTCATGGCTTCGGGTTTGGCTAAGATGCGACACTTAAAAGGTCTTGACTGTCTTCCCCGGACTTTTTAAATGGTGCGAAAAGCGTTTATCACCCCCACTGAGTGGTTTGACTCGAATAGGTTTGAGCACACGGCACTCGTCAATGTCTTAATTACTCCCGTCGCCAGCTAGGTCGGGTGGTCATGAACGCGTTCAGAAAAGTTCCGAGTCATACGAACCATTTATCTGGTTCCACAGGAACAGGTGAATGAATACGCACTATCTCTCTCGAACACGGAACTCGATAGCACTAGATTGCTCGATGTATTCCGGACCATTTCACTGCATCGTCACTAGTGCATTCTGCAGTCAAGGTGATCATTTATATTTGGTAAATTGAACACCTGTGGGAGACAATTCACTGCGCTAATCTGAGCACGGCCATCACCATCACTTATGTCACAAACCATGAACGTCTACTGAGATTCGCGAAGGCTCTAGTAATTACCCATCGTAACCTTCGACTGTGCAAACAGCGAAAATGTAAAATTACGTTAGCCTTGCCTTGGTAACGTGTTTTTATTTGCTATTATTAGTTGCTTGTGCATGTTTGCACTTTTGCCTTTGGTCTCATGAGAACGCTCGATTTACCATTTGTGAATGATCACCATGACTGCAGAATACACCAGTGAAGATGCAGCGAAATGGTCCAGAATACATCGTGCAATCTAATGCTATTGACGTCTACGTTCAAATTAATTTGGGGGAAGTTATATTTTCAATTTCTTAAACTATCACCTTTAATCAAAAACACACAACGGGGTTGGAAACGAACAAGATTTGTAACTGTGCAGCGAAGAATGTTCTGTTGATTACTCCTGATAATCTTCGTTGAATAATTACGGCTTCCGTGTTGCCTTTAAATGGCAAACGCATATATATCTTCTTCGTGGAGCCTATCTCCTTTGATTTTCCTTCATTTCCTCCCATTGTTTTGTGGATAAACCGTCCAAACAGCCGTTACTAAGGGAACCACTCCGCAGAAAAAGGAGTTTATCTCTTATTGTGTCTTCGAAGCAGATTTTTCCTGCTGTATTGGCTAAGCAACATACGAGAACCTTCTTCAAATTGAGGAGTACAAAGCTGTGAAAGTGGAATCATTATCCGTTCCATATAGCTTTTCTGTGCACTGATAACTGGGAGGAGGATCAGTCGGATGGCATATGCATGCGTATCAATACGATAGACTGCTATATTTTTCCAGCTTCAGGTGCCGCCAAGCATCCGCCTTCGGCTGGTCATCAAACGATCTTCCCCTTTGAAAGTACGACTGCGTTACCGAAAGGCAAAGCTGCTTGCCTTAAGTGCATTCACGTTGATCAACACAAAAAATGAAGAGTTTGATGGTTCATGATAATTTTACGATCCATTTCAAATAGATACTTATGCAGTCGACGTACCGCCAAAAACATCGCCAAAGCTTCTTTCTGTGTCTAACAGTAACTCCGCTGTACAACAACAAGACGGGAGCTGCAGATCAGCGGACATCCTTTCTGTCCAAGAATTGCTCCATGGATGGCGTTTCGGGATTGTAAAGGTGCAAACTGGACTAGTATTAGCCGATTGAAAATATTTTGTGAGACTGCGTAGTGTCCCATCATATCGCTTGTTCCACTGACACACATAAGACGACTGGACTAGGAACAGTGATTGGGATCACGCAGCAAAGTTCAAAATAAACCGGACAGACGTACAACCAAGAACTAGTCGCACGTATGCGTGATTCCTAGGTGACTCGATTCCAGTTAGTGGTTCGAAACGATTTGAATCCGGTCGGAATCCCTCTTTATCAACAATGAACTTGAGGAAATCCAATCCAGAAACTCCTAATTTTTACTTTGTAGCTTTGAATAATACATTCTATACCATAAAAACCCTCCAGCAGCTGTTGCAATCGGCGATCATGTTCCTTCTTCTTGGATTCGAAAAAAACTGCATCATTGTGGAGAGTGAAGTGATCTATCGGTTTCTCGGTTATTATCTGGAAGGTTACTTCTTCGTCCTTCAAGTTCATTATCGTCCAATGAGATCAGGAATAGTACCGGAATGTGATCGCTTTTCAGCCGCACCGTCAGTTCAGTATTGCCAAACGGTGTAAGGCAATGGCATGAACATCTTGATTAAACACGTCAGTGGGCTAGATGGGCGCCATGGACTGGATCAAGTAAACCGCTGCTTCAGGAATGGTGGACTCGCAATTCTCGGTATCCACAATGAATGGATGCTGTCAGAGTTTAATAGTTTGACTGATTCTCTATAGGAACTGGCTAGAATCGCTTGCCAATCTTCCGAGATGTACACCGTCCTGAAATTACCGTTTCAGTTATCAGGGGTCTCATTTTCACACTGCATCTGGTTCGGAGATGCACCTCGCAGATATGACCTGTCCTAAAACATGAATAACATACTTCATTGCAAAGCGGTAGATGTAAAGAAGATGAATGTCATGAGACAACAAAAGTGATTAGGAAGCACTGATTTGTGCTCAGAAGTCTCCTTGTTAACCGGCTCTGATTTAGTTTTGTGATGTGAACTGGATGGTTCACGAGAATCATCGTGTTGATATTGCACCACGGCCATCGTCTAGGATATCTCATCAAAATGTTGACCGGGTCTCAGAGGACTTGAGGTCTGGATCAAGCAAAATCTTCTTTTAGAGCTCCGGATGATTAAGGCTAAAGCGATCACGTATCTGGGTCTCCAGCTGATCTCCGAAATTACATTTCGCAGCCTGTGATTGTAGCATCAGTATGAATACAGAGAACTTCATGCTGATACCACGAACCAGTGAATAGAACTGCGCACCCTTGGTAGCATTAAAATTGATCGGAACTAATTGGCTTAGCAGTCAGGCTTTCAAATCTCGGGACGGAAAGTTAGCAGAGGCTTTTGGAAATGAAAGGTTTTTCAACAATTATAACAACCAAGGTTTGAGCTGTATTCTACTGTTCTGCAGAGTGCAACAAAACGCCCCTGAATAAGCAACTGTCGAAAGCTACTATGTTTTTGATGAACAAAGTGGGTAGTGTCCATTATCTCCCGGAAGGTTGAAAATGGCCAACGGAGCCAGCCTTGTGTTCGATTCCGCGATGACACTTACTTCGTTATCATATTTTAGGTAATTATGAAAATCCTCCGCTCACTGCTTGATTTCATTGTCGCGAGAAGCTACGCCACACTTTGTAACAAAGCAGCTTCTGCCTTGTCACGAAAATATACATCCTTAGTTTCCTCAGTATCCTTGTCTTTACGCTGGTATGATCCCAAATAAACTGAAATCCTGGGTGCTGTATCAGGGACGTCAACCTGTTCGATCTCTAGATCAAGCGGCACAGTTCTTGCGGTCAGTTCCTCCTTTTGTTAACTTGAGGCCACTGGTAAAAGGAAATATCACAGGTTTTGAAAACTATCGAGGTCATCTGTCACTAGGAATTGAAAAGTCGTTTCCCATGCGAATGCATGAAATTGACAGGTCTTCGTGTCACTTGTCTGGGAAAAAGGTTTTTTCACTCCATTTTCCGTTTTTGTTCTGTGAATTAAGAAGACAAGCCTTTTCAGTTTGATGTCCAACTTTCTGAAACTTGCATTTTCCTTTTATTTAGATTTTCTCTCCTACACACGGAATACACAGTCTAACTGTTCAAACGCACATCGATCAGTCATTCCGATTTAACAGAAAGTGACAACACGATCGCCACTGCTCGCGGTTCGCTGCCATATCCTTCAGTGTCTCCAGCCAACTGGTAGACGGATCTTCTGGACCCAAACCACGAAGACGTGAAGCACCTACTTTTCTTAAGTTTGCTGTACATTTTCTCATTCCTCGCTGCAACGTCATCTGTTGACCACCACGTGGTCTCTCCCATTCCCTAGGAGGAACGGAGAATAGGACACGGTACGGTAGACGTGTGCTTGCCATACGTAACACGTGTCCCAACCAACGAAGTCTACTAAGCTGGATGCGCTGTGACAGAACGTTCTCTGAATTAGTACCCAATACTAGCTTTCTCACCTCATCGTTGCTTACTCGGATATTCCACCCAATCCTAGGGATACTACGTAAACATCGATGGTCGAAAACCTCAAGACGACGAATATCTTCAGCACACAGACTCCAAGTTTCGCAACCATACAACAAAATTGAACGTACTGCGGCAAAGTATACACGATCTTTCAACTTTAGTGAAATATCAGGTCGGCGCCACAAGTGCTTCAATCCAGCGTACGCTGCTCGAGCCTTGGATATCCGCGTACTCACCTCTACTACTGTGCTCCCATCCGTCGTCACGCAGCTGCCGAGGTAGGTGAAGTGGTCGACAACTGACAGCCCCTCCCCATCGAGCATCAAGCTCGGAATTGTTGACGTCCAGTCTTGTAACATCAACTTGCACTTTGAAGGTGCAAAGCGCATGCCGAATGGGGCTACAGCTCTTGCGAGATTATCTAGTGCACTCTGAGCATGTTCCGTGCATTCGAACAAGCAGACAACGTCATCTGCATAATCTAGGTCACATAGCTTTTCATTATTTCCTAGTTCGACGCCTACATCCTGAAGATTTTGCAGCGCACTCTCCACTATTTCGTCCATGACGAAGTTGAACAGGTATGGAGACATGGGACATCCCTGTCGAACACCATTCGTCGTTTCGAACCGACCGGATAGTTCACCGTGAACCCTAACGCGGCCAGAAGTATGAGAATACAATGATCTAATTAGGTTCACGAACTTCTGGGGCATACCTTTTCGATGGAGAATACTGAAAAGCGATGTTTGATCAACTGAATCAAAGGCGCCCTTCAAGTCTAAGAAAATCATTATTGTCGGTCGGCTGTGCGTGTGACGCGTTTCAAGTAGTTGGCGAAGAGTAAAATTCTGGTTGATGCATCCTCGACCTGGGCGGAATCCAGCCTGTTGTTCGCGAATGTTCTTCTCGCGAGCTGGTGTAAGACGGTGCAGTAGAGTTGAGGCTAATACTTTGGTGACTATCGGAATTAAGCTAATCCCACGATGATTACTGCCGTCATTGCGTCTTCCCTTCTTGAAGATGGGAACAATCAATGACTCGCTCCATATTACCGGAATACGCTCCTCGTTCCAAATGTCACAGAGCAAGGCGGTAAGTGATTCTATCAACGCCTCACCACCCAGTTTGAAAAGAACTGGAGGAAGTTCGTCGGGACCTGCCGCTTTCCCCCGCCTTAGTAATCGAATACATGACTCTACTTCTACTTCTGATGGGGGCTCAAGTGATACCACCCAAGAAGTCACAGTTGTTGAAACGGGAGTAACTACACTAGCGTGCGGCCAGCTAAACTGTTTCTTGAAGTACTCGGCCCATCGGTCAAGCTTTTGCTGTTTGTTATGGATGGGTTCTCCATTTCTATCCCAAATCGTTTCACTGACCTGAGTTCGTCGTCCACCGGTGACACGAATAAGTTTGAACAGTCTCTGACTGTTACCTGAAGCAGCTGCTATTTCCATTTATTCGGCTACCCGGACCCACCAATTTTCGCGATCATTCTTAAGGCCTTTCGTAACTTATCTTTGCAGCTCTCTCCGCATCTTATTCATCTCCTTACGGTTCGAAAGCTGAAGCTTTTGCTCCATTATACTCAGCGACTCTTGCGAGATCCAATGTCTTTGATGGACAACGGATCGAGGACCACAGGCAAAACCTGCTGCAACGTGCATCGCCTGTTTGATATGAGCCCAATGATCAACCACATTATTGTTCTACGTGGATCCTAGCTCATGTGCTAACTTCTGCACATACCGGGTGCGGACTTCTGGATCACACAAACTTTGCACGGCTAATCCGGTTTGCGGTTTGCGACGATGACCGTGGAGCTGGAGAGATAATGGCAATAATAATAAGGCATGGCCCGACTCTACTTACGCGGACCAGTAAGATCTACAGTTGTGAACAGAACTGCGCCACCGGTAGCTTACGGCGATATGGTCAATTTGACTAAAAGTACCTGTAGAGTTAGAGCGCCATGTCGCTGTGCGACGCGAGCTGTGTCGGAAATTTGTGCTAGACAAGAACAATCGATTGCACAAAACTGGAGAAGCCTATCCCCGTTATCTGTACGCTCAGCAGGTAAAGCACAACGCCCACCTAAACAGGCTTCTGACACACTAAGTTTGCCTACTTGTGCATCCAAGTCACCAGCTAGCACTACAATGTCGAAACCTTTACTGCTGCGAACGAGAGTGGCGAGGGCATCATAAAACTCATCTTTCTGCAAGTCTGAGATGCAGTCCGTTGGGGCGTACATCGAGATCAAGAACAAATTGCGTTTAACACAACTATCCTTTCGAACGCCGATTGACCCTTGGAGTCTCACAGCACATAAACGACTGTTAATTGGGATCCAGTCTAAAAGGGCAGCCTCAGCCTTGTCAGTCAAGACGATTCCTACACCACGTTGACCCACAACTCTAGCTGCTTCGTCTCCTGAGGTGCGCAGAATATACCTCGATGAGATACCAGGAGCAGTTAGTTGAATTACACTGCTCGGATCCTGGATACGCGTTTCGCTTAAGCAGCAGACATCAATCTTCAGAGAATTTATTAAGAGCGCTAGGCACGCCTGCTGACCGGCCTGCATGAGTGTACGCACGTTGAAGGAGCCGAGATTCAGAGGCTGATGGGGCTTGAGAAAATGTGAGTTACCAGACTGAGGATTATTCCCGATACTATTTGACATTGAACTGTTGCGAGTAGTGACCGTGTTATCAGTGAGAGCACTATGGGTCGATAGATGGGGCAAAGAGGGATGTTTAGGGACAGAAGACAAAGGTCGAATAAAAGAGAGGGAACTCTGAGCAGTAGCACACTTATCACTACCCACCCCGCTCGATGCAATGGGCAGCGCGGTCCTGATTATCCTGCGAGACGACCGATGCAGTATGGAATTCTTTGTAGTCGTGCAGTTCATGGGAGATGTTGGACGGGTACTGCTAGGGTGTCCAGCCACAAAGCAGGAGAACGATTAGGGTCCTCATCCAAAGCCTTTAGTTCTAACAAGAACCTATCCGCAAGGCAGCGGGATGGCTTAGTGGAAGCCCATTTGCTTGGATCAATTTTTCTTCCACTGGTTTTTCCGACTGAGTTGCCAGCTCAAATCAACCCCCAACCTGGAGGACCAGGAGACTGGACTTCGTCTGATTTCTACCCATTGACCTGTCAGGTATGATTGCATCTCCGGCTTAGGGAAGCCATCCTGTATAGCTCTTTGGGTCATAAAGGCGCGCAAGCCATCACACCACGTCAAGGTGCAGTCTCGTCGTGATGGTAAGTCAAATGTATGAAGTCATGAATCATCGAAATGCATTGGGATTCCCAATCCCCGTCAACTCCGGCCCAGAAATTTGGTTTCGTCCTAGTTTGGTGGAAATGCACTAGTATTACTGGAGCTACGTCCAGTATTCAAAACAGTCAACATGGAATTCCAGAACAATTCCGTGGAGATTATCCCCAGTAGTAGAACCAACCACAGCACTTCCCGTTATTATTACCTGATGCACAAATGCCACGTGTGCTCTTCAAAGTGCCATTGCAAGATGGTTCGCAGTCTTGTATTTATTTTGTGTTGTGCTCCTTTATGAAAAATAATGCGAATGTTTTTTATAAATTCGTTTTTTACGCGGCAAACAGGACTTTAAACAGATGATTCACTTCTGACATGACATGGTATTAACAAGACCAATAATGCGTAAGGGGTGCTGACTTGTTACTGTACACCAAAACTTATTGACATTGATTGCTTGCCCTACATGTTCTGCATTTTGTGGAACGCATTTTCCACCACCAATAATGGCTATGAAGGTGCAAAATCAAATGACACTTATTTTCCGGAATTTGATTTTGTGAAAATCAAGGTTTTATCATAGATTTATTATGGGATTGAATGAACTTTGTCTTGGATTGAATTTAATTTGTTGGGTGAATCACATGGAATCACCACGAAAAAGCATTACTTTGGGCAGCTCTATGCTATTTCTAATCCGTCACAAGTCACAAAACACCAAAGTTAACGGCTGTCATACGTTCGAAAAATAGATTTACCAGTTTCCACACAGATCACATCACTCAAACTATCCGAGTTCCTACTAACCACTCCATTTTGCTCAACAGTATGTGAATCAGCTTTATACCAACAGAGCACTTTTGCATCCAAGATTTTTTCGACTGTTTACATAATTCAGCCTGTCCCATCAACTGCAATACAAACAAGATTTTTGCAGATATGCACATTTGGCGCAGTTATATGGACGAATACGTTGATGGCCACTTTATTTCTTGCAATTTCGACGATTTGAAGTGTATTGACAAAAGTTGGCTCTTTTGCGGCAGTTTCCGGATGAAATCTCTCGGTTTCTCATACACACCTTGACACCATTGGTATTCCAAGCCCCTGCCAAGTTATTCGCTATTTTTTTTCCTTGGTCAATGGTTTCTTCCGTTGGTCAGATGTTCTTTCCATTCCAAGTATATGAATAAAAACGGTGACTACTGATTTGCAAATGTTTTCTTGTTGAATGCAATCTCCGTCGATCTACATTCCACTAAATCATTTCACTTTTGCCTACGTCTTCATACGACAATATTAGCCAAAGATATAAATCAGTGTTACGAACTGCCTTTCAATAATCAGCGGTGCCAACTAAATTTTCTTTCTAACGAACTCATGCTACCTGGATTTTGGCCTACGTAGAAATTTTAGATGTAAAATATTCGATTTGTTCCGACATGAGACCTCCTCAGAATCGCTAGAAGGACTATATCACCAATTCATGACTACTGGAAAACATCAGTATTACACATCCACTGAGCTCTACCTGGTAGTCGTTTATTTTTGATTAAATTCAATGAATGCTTGTTACTCTACCAATAATTTGAAAAGAATATTTCAATTTTTGAACGTCAAAAGTTGCATGTTGTTATCCAGTTTTGTAGGTTTTCCATTATTAATTATGGGCGTGACCTTATTGAGGCTCTTTATCTTCTTCCGTACTTGAAGGAATCTTACCTCCAATTCACTACTGATCTCATGAGGTTATTTGTAATGGAGGCCTACAAATGTGGCTTTCCTATGGATTCACTCAAATTTTGCACCTAGACCTCTCAGTTGATTGTGAAATCTTCTACACCTACACATCTGATCTAATTTCCCTTCCTCCATTACCAGAATTCCGTAGCTATAGCATTCTTCTTCTGAATCGAATTCAGATAAGGAACCCAAGATACGGTGATTGCACGGATAATTTCCAGAATATTTTGCGGTATTTTGACTGAAGCATATTGTGTGTATCAACTGCTCAAATATGTATTTATATATGTTAGTCATGGTAATATGCGAAACAGTTTTACTTAATGTTGCTTTGCTAAGTGTTACCAGAGTTAGGTCCAATTCAAAGCTATTCGGATATGAGGCATATTTCACGTTTGAATAATTCACTAAAATAAATAAAACTTGAAAGTTGAGCAAGTTTATGCGTTTATTAATGAGGGAAATTGAAATAAATGCATCTTTGTTAATGAAGTACCAACCAAATCAAATCGATATTGATAGTAATTGGTACCATTTTTAGTTCAGTCTGACTATAGTACAGCATCGAGCAATTCAAGGAAATGTCGAACCTAAAAATGTCCAGTCCCTAATAACATGAGGATTCCATGTAATGCATTATTTGTGTTGAGTTGTACCGTATCAACCAGAAGAAACAGGCCAGCACATTGTTTTCCATTTGCATCACGTGACCTGTTACAGAAAAATAAATGGAGCTCACCTGACTAGCCACAACAGTTTTTCACAACTGAATGGGTCCAAGTCAGCACGGGCCATTAGTCTAGCATGCGCTACGCTTGACTACTCTATGTGTTGATGATAGACAGGGTGGGGGAGGGTTCTACCCGTTCCAGAGGTTTTACTTGTACATCCACCCTTACCAATAAATGTGGATTTTATAGACTTGCCTTTTGCGTCTATGGCGAAAATCAAATACTCAACATGCACACGAAAACAAACATACGGCTGAAACCCTCACTCGATTCTGATGAATCTAAATGTATCCAACCAAAGATAAACAGTACTGTTCATTGCCATGTTAAACTGCTGAATGAACCATCGGGGTTTCCAAAAGATACTCAAACAGTCAACAAACAATTTTAGGGAGGAAATACTATGAGATGTATTCATCGACGCTTGCAAAGAAACCACCTGTTTGGTGCCGAAAATAAATGGATGTTTTTCTGGGTCGTCTTTCGCCTTCATCCTGCTCCCTAATGTCACGGAATGCCCACCAAGCAACATATTTCAATGTTGAGCGAGGTGAATAAGAAAACATACTCTGAGGTTTCCTATCGTTTTTGTTTGCTTTCTTATCTAAGCAAACCTTTATTCCCTTCGATATTTACGTGAATGTGAATAGGCCATCGATGTGGCTTTATGCTTTGGATAACCAACTGCTGAAGAGAAATTAACGATTCAGACCAAGGTCAATTCAGTTTCAAGTTGGTCCTTACTCCAATTTTTTCTTGGATTCCATCAATATTCAAGGTTGTAACTGTCTCCCTGCTTCGAGAAATAGTGTATAGAGTTAACACGAACCCGTTCTCCTCCTCATTTGCAAATAATGTAACCAAACTAATCTCATCGAGGAATGGTGCACCATTCCAAAATCCTTCATGGTGCAAGCTCCTCAGAAAAGAATTCATAAACTGAGAATACCTTTAATTCCCATTTCCTGTTTAACAATACCATCTGTCCCGAAAGTTTAGTTTTGCCAAATTTCCCCAAAGACTGTATTGCCCTGCAGTTTTTTTCCTCGATCCTTTTCAAAGTAAATCTGAATCATTTAGGAGATCCGGTAAGCACGTCGGAATACACTCGTATGAATAGAAACACATTCATTCATACTATCACTGAAAAACATGTGATTGCTTGCAGCCAGTTTACTTTTATTTTCATTTCAGACACTCATCGTCCTCTTCACGACGAACTTTCAAAAGCTGTATCTACATTTTCTGTGCCAGGAACGAACGGGGTTTGAAGTATATCCAAAAACTGTGCCATGTATTACGGTAAACGAGAAAATATAATATTAGTAACACAGGGCCGTCAGTGAAAGAATTATGACCGGATGTTTCAGTTACCATGGGTGACCTTTTTGATTTTAGAACTACCTTCAGAAAAGGGTCACTCATGATAACCGAAACATCGGTTCATAATATTTCCGTCGAAAATGCCATGTCACTGACATTATATTTTTTTGCATCTACATTGTCTATATGCTCAAATTTCAATTTTTTTTGTGGAACTTGTGAATGTTGTGTTTTCATTTTGCCGTATCTTGATTGTCTCCCGTTTTGCCCGACAAAACTCACCAAATACTTACAGAAATTACTTCTTAGAAGAAAACTACTGCAATCGTTGCAATTTCCCTTTTTTGTTCCTCCATCCAATCAGATATGGTGTATATGCTGATAATCCACAGAATCGGGTGTATGATGTCACTACGGATATGGCACGAGTTAAAACAATAATCCCTAACAGTTAGGAACTGGACTCCGGATTCACGGATCGTCAATGTTCATCATTCTCTCAGGTTGTCCAAACGCTGATGTTTCCTCGAACACGATGACCTATAATGCATTATTAGATTCGCTTTGGTGAACAAATTCTTTGTAACCTGATCTAATCTCCTCGATTGCAGAGACAGTTTGCCAAGTGAAAACGTCAGCTACTCGTTTCGCTTCTATGCATTATCCGCATCAACACGCTGAGCTGGTGTTGGGCTGATGCCAACATCAACCAGGTCTCAGACTGCCAAAATAGGTAAATGTCAATGAACAAGAACGGACGAACATATATTCTGTACGGTGATATGTACGAACGGATGTACATATATTCTGTAGGGTGATAGGTACGAACGAACAAAAAGGACTTTTCTGTTCCTTTAGTTCTATAAAGAAATAATAGGCTATCTTATTGACAGCCCCCTCCCTCCATTTGATTCACAGACGTGGATTGTACTACTGACAACACGGTCAAATCTAGGGTGAAAGTTCACATAGCAACACTACTTGTTAAATCCGTTCAACTCCTTTCTCAACTTAAAATATCATTTTGCAACGACTTTTACCAGTTGTTTTACAATGCATGTCTAGAAAAGTGCTCATTTTTGTCAACTTGATAAAGGTATGGTTTTATTGGTTTGATATAAATTCACGGCGTAAGTTATCATCACACTCGGGACACTACACTGCGCACGCTGCCTTCAGGCAATTACATTGGTTTTCTCCTTAAAAACACTTTAGTCAAGGGAACATTCTTTTTACTCACATTAAGATATGCTTATATAAATAAATGTATTTGTTTGTCTCTTATTCAAACTAGTTTTGACAGTTGTTGAAGGGAACTGCGGTCACTGAAATGCGGTTGGCTAGAAAAAATGGACCGATGGTTTTAGTGTTTGAGTTGAGCACCGCTAGGTCTGGAGATCACCAAAGTCACAGTATGGCCATCGCGGTTCACGTTCACAATGAATTTCCAAACATTTGGATATATTATTTAGTCCATAAATCACTTGTGGAACCGAACGTTTCAGTTCCTGCAGAGCCATCTATTTACCCATTGTCTGATAATTGCAGCCTTTCCGACATATTCTTCTTATCCAATAAAGACTTTGGAAAAATCGGGGAAAACCGCCATTTTCCCTCACGAGGCTATTCATTTATATTTTTCTGCAGAAGGACAACCAACATTGCTGAGGCTGCCTTTTCACCTGGCGGTCAGGATGCGGCTTCGTTTATTTGTAAGTGTCTGCGCATCCCCAGGACGCTTCAAATAAGATCCAGGTCAAAAGCGATAAATCACATTTTCCTAAAAAAAAGACTGCTACTGACGTCCATCATCCGGGTTTTATTGGATTAACTAATATAAACTTTGATTTATGAGTTTATTATTGGAACCTAATATTGTTGAAGCAAGAATGCTGTACAAGGTTTTTTCATGGTGTACAGAAGTAGAATCGCGTTAGTTTATTAGCACCAACTGTCATTCAAACTTAAGTATAAAGTGAATTACTAAAGCTCCGTCTGCACAAAATTAGACACGCTTAGCTACATCGCATTGATTAGATATATCAGAGGCTGACCGGAAACTTAGGCAAATATTCCCGTTGTGTTCTTTGTTTCCAGTTGTCAACAAGTTAGCCTCGCTTTATTTACGAGGATTATTTGAAAGAAGCAAAATGTTGCAAGGAAGCTTCATTTTATCAGTTCATTCAGACTCACTTACAGAGCATTGCTTTGCTCAAGGTTCAAGGCCTCGTGATACAGATATATGTAGTTTACTTCATAAACTTTGTGATACGCAGAGTTACTACATCCTGCTGTCAGTAGGACAGCTGTCAAGTGCCGTACAGCAAAGGCGTCATTTGTGATGAGTATCTGCGGAGTGTGAATTCCGATCGACACGTTTACTGGGAATGGTTCAAAAATGGTTGTCACGTGGGTGAAAATATAATGAGGGGTGATTAAACACATTGCAGGAAAAAGGCGTCCTTCAATGGGAATGCCATTTTCTCTGCTGTGATAATAGTCTAGCTTTCTCATCACTCGACCAGACTCCAGTTCACTTATCGATGTTGCACATAGACCCTTATATTTTAGCGTGTGATTAGTTTAGTCAATTAAATGAATTTATTTCCTTTGCTTATGTGAGACTTTTTCCTACTGTCCCCGTTCTTGTATCGTCTTTGAATTACAATGTAATTCAAATTGGTTACCTTTTCACAGTTGGATTCAGTGTTTTCTCTGTACATCTCATGGAAATGTGTGGGTATCTATCTTCTAAAACTAATGATTTGAATGTAACTGGTTCAGCCTCAAGGGTATTGATTGGGCAAAAATACTCTTACCCAGTTAGTATTGTATCAAATGGAACTTTCTTAACATAGCATTGAGCCAGAACTGTTGTGAAATGTCCTGTTTGCATTTGCATTTTACCTGTGCTGTGTCCCAGGGATTTATTTCTTGCCTTGCTAACACAACTTGGAGAGACGCCAATTTTCAACAGAGTCTATTGTTAGCGTGAAAGGTTTTCACTTTTGATATCCTTACCGTCAATGAGTTTCGTATTGAAAGACGATAAATAGGGCAAATAGGCTATAACAAGCCCAATGAATTAGCTCTTCCATTCGACTTCGAAAATGCTCTCGCTAAAATGCTAGCAATAGCTCTGCATATAGGTTGTAAATAAGCATTGATCTCTCTCTCGATAAAAATGATTTGTTATATCCTTCCGTTGTGTAGTGTGATCTAACCCGTCTTCGTGGTGGCTCCCTGCGCTTTCAATACAAAAAAACCTTCGATCATATCAGGTAGCTAGTTTTATGACATAGTTTTTAACTTGACTTGTAATTTCTAAGCGTGTATAAATCGAACCTGTGGAATTCAGTGGCCACAACGTTCCTTCGAGATGAAACACGAAGCAGCCATTCTTGAAAGCTGTTCCATTTGACAAGTGTCAGCGGTAAAGAAAATCAAAACATAAGTAAAACGAGCTGCTATGCTGACTGTTTGCACGTTGATTATCAGCGTCGACTTCCTGAAAGCTGGACACACCTTAAAATCATTTTTTACTAGTCATTCAGTTTATATCTTCCATGGACTACTTCACTTTAAACAATTCAGGGTCTGTCCTAAGAAAAATAGAAACTGGAGCTGAAATCCACAAAGTTATCCATCTGGAGAAAGACTTGTCTTGGTTAACTCATTCACCTTTCTTCTGAACTGGATCCTGTGGGATATATATTTGCTGCCCGTTCGAGGGGTCCTTGCCCATTTTATGTCGTTCACTCGAAGCAAACTCTAAGAGTCTGTGCAAATTCGGATGAGATTACAGTTCCCTGGATGAATATTTTCTCAAAAAATGCACAATATTCTTAAACAAACATTTTACTTCATTTCGAAGAAAATGACTGCACGTGATTTGTTGATATTAAAAACCGGCCATCCCAATGAAGTCAAGGCTTTGTCAGGGCACTTCATGTACCTTTTGAATTCCGAAGGTTTTATTAATGTAAATTCATATGTTGACTGCAGGATATGCCAATGCCGATGTTTGACATTCTATCGAATAAGCGTCTTGACGCATTGGCTGACAGATGAGTGGTCCTCCTAGAATGAGTTTGAATATTGCGAATCACCAACTGGAACGGTCATTATTCATCCCACATCATATCAACCAGTGTCATGAGGCTCAAAACCTCATAGTCATCGAAACCATTTCCATCAAAACCTTTTCATCGCGGATAACGTTCAGCGAGTCCCCACATCTCCCAGCCCTCCTCAATTCCTGTTCACCTACCAAGTTTTCAACATACACCATTACCAAAAACCAATTTCATCTGATTCTTTGTATGCCACATCCTGTTGTAGCTCCGAGTTTACCATGAATTATACCAGAAAGCGAATTTTTTTTCTTCATGAAAAGCTTATGAGCGAAATGTTTCCCCTGAAAACGCATAAAAAGCTTCCCAATGACCTTATTATTTTCCCGTTCACTAGCCGTGAGAACAGCTCCTGTCATTACTGTAAACTCCACCATCATCACGAAAACAAACTCGACGTTTGCCCGATAAATTCCATAAAACTTTTATTTTAGTGGTCAAGCCTTTTGTAGATTCCAACTACTTTTTCTCATAATCTGGGATAAACCGCGAAGTTGCAAGTAACAACAAAAATGTACCATATTTCATAAACATATTTATCACAACTCTGCTTTCTTCTGTTGTGTAGGAACGTAATAAGCAACTTCTGGAAATGTAATTGTTTTGGACAGAATTTGTATTTTTTGTCAAAATTCAGTCAAATTGAGCTTGCTCACCAAGGTCACGCAATTTCTACTTCGCAAAGTATATATTTCAAAGTTAACATGAACAATACTCCTTAACGGATTACTTTATATTTCCAATTTCGGATCAGTAGTAAATAAAAAGGGTACAAATGTGAAATTCAAGACACAAAAAAACATTTCTTTTTCCATCTGAATTTTGGCATTATCTGTACGGTCTTTCGTTCGTGCTATCAGCACACATAACTCAACTTGTTTTTTCAAGATAAAAGTAATGTATTCGCCGCCCCCGGTTGTATCACTAGCTGGCTGCTGAGCCTGCACCCTCCAATTAAAGTATCATTGGCTGTGGAACAAACATTTGGGGAACAGTATTTTCTATTCACCTCAGCAACAGCGAGTCGTTCGATATCAATGCGGGGACATTCCTTTTTCATCACTACAATGTAACAATGGTCGGTAGTTCTCTGTGTTCAACTTTCGCTAATAGATTGTCTAACGGTTGGTTGCCGGAAATTTGCTGATTTGAGACCGTCTGTAGGATGCGTCGAGAATACAGAATTAAACTCTCCCAAACTTCTCATCTGAAAATTGGGTTCGTTGGGTAAAACACTCCTGTATGTACTTCTAAACGGGTGACCTATTGATATTACGCCCAAGCAAACACACCCAAATATGACACCGTGTTTATATTATCCAGTTTTTTGTCAAGTTGGTTTTACTCACTCGTGTACAGACTTTTTCTACATTATTTATTATTTGGGAAATGCCCTCCCAATCGCGTTTACATTTATTTCTCGGATGATTCACCCACTAAACGGTTGTCCTGTGCCCTCTAACGGTTGGGACAATAATTTTTATTCCATGTTTAGTACGACGATCCATAAATTCTTTCGATTCATTCTGAGTTCGATATAAGTCGGCACCATCACCAATGCAAACCCCTCCAATTTTCAAATCTGACAAAAGTCATCAGGAATAAATCAGTCGTAAGTTTACAAACAAAATCCCAATGCACATTGCCAATCGCCATGCATGTAGAAAGACAACACTATCGAATAACGAGACACTTACCACAACTTTTAATCATGTGTCCAGAAAATACCAGCCTGGGTTGATCAGGCAAGTCTCCAGATATGTCATCTGCTGTCCACATGGTTTGTTTGAAGCGAACGAAGAACATGCATCTGTCTAATAATCCTTCACCGGTCGATATAGCTTCATTGATGCGCCATTTTTTCCGCCGTGGATCTTAGCATTACCCTTTGCTATGTGAAAATGACGAATAACCGTTTTAGGCAGAGGGCATTCAGGTGGTACAAATAGAAGCCCAGATACAATGCACTGCACGTGACCAAACGAGACTAACATTCCGTTCCCTACGTTGCGATGCATTTTGATGAAGCGATATCTCTTCAGTGGACTTTTGAATTTACTCAGCCTAACAAATTCTTCCCTGCAACCGCATGTCTGGACAAGACTGACTGAATTCATGTCAGCTAATTCTAGTTCTGATAATTTACAAATGATCCATTAGTATGTGTGTATTACGGTGTTTCCGGAGCAATAAGGTCATATGATGTATGGACAAGCGAAAGCCCTCCGGAGAACCTTCTGAACAGATCCGTGCCATGACAATAGTGGCAGAGGGCAAAGAGATTAAGGTGCCTTGATAGTTTACATTCTTTTGTCCTCCGAGCCATTGGACACTGTTTTGCTGTTATCTAGGGCAATTCGACAAACATCAATAAAAGTACACCCTCTTATCCACTTCACAGACATGCTCTACTGTCAGGCACCCACTTAGTAAGGCAAAACCAAGCCCGACACACTAGTTCCTGTGTTTTTCTACCATTATGGACGCGATCTCTTCCTGCGAGTTAGAGGAGTAAATACATCATGAATACTTATGTCTCCACAAGTTCAAGGCACAACAGTTAGTAATTATTGCTTTCAAATAAAGAAAGCACCAAAGTAGCACAAACTTCAGCGCGAGCAGACAGATTCCCACCTCCTTCTCTAAAGATGTAGAAGTTGTTGTTTGACTATGGTCCTACTGAGCTCCGGCTGACGGAGGTTATTTTTTAATTACAGTCCGTGTGCGTGCAACCGCCGAAGAAAAAATGCTGCATCCAGCGTACAACACCATCTAGCGCTGGAAGAGGGCCGTATATTGTACTGAACACGTTTATTGACCAGGTGATATATTTCACCGGTTTTCGGCTATCATGTTCTTCTCATTAAATTCAGGGCGTGGAATTATGACCACGATTAGGTACACGAAGGTTACGAAATAATTTCCGAATATCAGTCACCACAGCTCATTTTCCTTCAGAGAATCTTCAGAAACCCCAACAGGAAGCTTCAATAAATTAGGAACCCGTAGCAAACTGTCGTGTATCAAAACTCCGTGGATTTTGGCTCCACTGTCGAAGACCACACAGACCTCCATCGGTTTCTTCTATTTCATGGCCGGTGCTACTAAACGAGTTTATATGTCGTACCGTGAGATCCCGATAGCTTTAATCAAGTATTTGATTTTCAAACCTAGGTTTTGAATACATAATACCCTGTCCTACGCCTTTGAGAGCATTCGAAAATGTATGGAGATAATTGTGCCCGGAATGTGCAAACTCAAAAAGACCAGTAAAATACCGAAGGGATCATTCTTTTTGTTAGTCGTCTTCCCCATCTACAACGGATTGTGTTGTTCTCCGGTCATCTTCAGAACGGAAAGATATTTCAAGAGCCATATTCCCTATTCATCAGTCAGTCAGGCTACATTTGCAGGTAGGTTCGTGTTAGTGAGGCCTCGTTCTACACTGCATCGGTTTCAATCCCGGAACAAGCCCTGATATGTCGTTCTGTTCCGCAGGAAATGCAAGTCTGAACATAGAGAGGAGAAGCTTTTGATACCTTTGTCGATCCATATATTCACTATCCATGTATTCATGGGAGCTGCTAACGATTGATGCAATAATTACCAGGGCTACAATTGGCTCAGTTACCTACAAAGCGACAATACCCAAATCAGTATTGCCATAATATTACTCGAAAGTTTGTACTTTTAGGAAAAGTGTCCATTATCGTTGATTATCGTAACGAACTGTGATATTTTCTCCAGAGATCCCCGAAAGCCATAAGCTCTTTTGTGCTGCTAGCTGGTTGGCTGATTCTGGATACCTCAAACTGAATTTCCCTTGCAATATGTGGCATCCTTCGGACGCTATTTTTCGAGCTGACCAGAGCACATATTCCACACTGAAGAGTATCGACGTAACAGATCACCGTACCAGTTTCCATTTACTCTCGCTTGATAAAAAATGCATTCGTGGGTTGTAAAATGGATGTTGAGAAAATTGTCCGCTGTAACTGAAAAAAATGGCTAAATCCAAGTCCCACTGACAAAGCAATGTTATGGGTATTATATATTCTCCCGGAATTCCTAAGTATTCCTGAATTGAGATTTTTTCTGTTGTCATGAACCGTGACTGCAACCTCGAACAAGCACTGTTGCAACCCTATTGGCGAAAGGCGTATAATTTACTCACTCGCGACCGGGGACCATAAGTCGCTGATCCAGGCCGTTTCGCACACCACAATCTTCCTACTGTGCATTTATTCGACGAGTTCCTACTAATCCACTGATTTCAATAAAATTGTTGCACAGTCACATGTCCCACGGACTGAAGGCTAATCCTCTGTTATCCAAGGAGCTGCTAAGAACCTTCTCGTGGTTAGTGAATATTTCGCCACAGTAGGGTCCCGTGGGGCTCGGTGGATGTGCGTTGCTGATGTTTCCTAATAGGAATGAAACAGCTGCACAGTGTTTCCATGGTTTTCAATGGTGAGTTGAGGGTTCAAGCTGCATGATTAACCATATTATATAATTCACGAATTGATCATATCAACTTATATTCCATCCAATATTAGATCCACAAGCGTACATATCAGCGTCCACTCACAAATTCCATCGGTGGGCATGCGAAAACCATTACCCGGCTCTGTTTTTCAAATCAACTTATTGTTTCAGCCACTGACCGTTTCTCCTGTTAGTCATGCTGATGCACTTTACCCATCAATATCGAGGACCAATACAGAAGTTATCGATGCCCAATCACCAAAATTATTCACTTATCCTTTTCTCGTAATTCTAGTGTAACGGTGTCACCGCAATTCACACTCACCCAAATTAGTATCACTGTTTGATGCAAATCAAGAAAGTAACAATTCCTGTGAAAGAGTAAAACAGTCACTGGGTTTCTGACTCTTTCTTACCACCCGTTTGAATTTCAAACGGAAATATAAAGCTCTAATTTGAAAGTAATGCAAATGGGAGAGTGGATGATTAAATAATGATGCATCACCCAAGGGAGAAATGACATTTGCGTGCAACCTAATTTTCTAACTTTCAGATGAATATTCTTTTGACTTTCGGGGAAAAAAATGAAATCATATATAGTTTTAGATTTGAAACAGCGTACCACAGCTAAGGTCACCTGAATGAGATTTCCTTGATAGTTTGTGATCAAATGGGTCGTTTTTGCCAAGGAAACGTCAGCACATTTTGAAGCACTCTTAAGGGGTAGATATGTTTTTCATACAAGTCCATGTCACATCCAGAACAGAACACATTTGGACTTTCCATTTTAAATTACCAGAAAAATAATTAGCAATGCCCATCCTAACTAATGCACTCGAAGCGTTCGTAAACGCGAGAAATATATACTGATCGAAGCAAATAATTCCCAGTTTTATACAAGGGATGGTGGGGCATGCAGCAGGATAAAAACGCGTTTTCGTTTTGAGCAACACGGAGGCAAGTCTGAGTGCTACGACTGTTTACTGTCGGATATTAACTGTCGGGAGTCTCCGTGCGCGTTTCGTTCTAAATTAACCATACTGGTTGTCGGAGCACGATGAGAAAATACTTTGCTATTCTGCTTCCGGAAGCCACCCCTTATTGAAAGTGAATGGCATAGCGAGGCTAGTAAACCACACCATCAAAGACAGTGTAGTGCTGACGTGGGTGAGAAATTTTAAAAATAAAAAATACGACACACCAACTCAAATGTCAGTGCAATCGGCGTCTGAGTTTGCCCATTGTCTTGATTCCTTGTTATTCAGTATTATCCACTAATTTTTGTCTTTCCAATCGTTTCCGGGGAGCGCTCATCATGGGTTGAAAAGTTTCAATGTAAACACTTATATAAGTTGACGTTTAACCTAAAATGGCGATACACGTACATATCCAAATTCTAATCAGTTTTGAACACTGCCACGTGGTGATAAAAATGATTGGAGCAAACGAATGTTGAACTTCAGCTAGGCTCGAGCTTTTGGTGGTAGCTAGGCTTACGTGATACACACCTGAATCAGTTCCTCAATCTCCATTTTACGTTTCAATCTGAATTGATCACATAATCCGATTGCTTCGAGGCCAGTTGGTAGGAATTTTGTGCAAGTATACTATTGATAAAATAACAGGAACACACGCTCATAAATCTTGCACCTGTGAGTTCATACACTTTGACGTTCAAAGTACTGCATAGCCCGCACTCCAAGATCGAGCCGAATTACAATCTATCATTCAAATGCCGAAATCATTTTTATGGTCACCGAAAACGGTGAAGACTGATTGAAATTCGGATATATTTCCCCCATTGTGACCATATTGCAAATCTCGATTTTTACTGTCACCTTGGAAGTGAATCTTTGACCGCAGTGTCATTTCACATGCACTATCGAGTTCGCCAACTTGGTATGCGAAGGGTCGAATAGGAGGCTCGTCTCTGTCTACTGGTCTTTTTATTGATCGTTTCTTGATCACCTGCTTCGGTCATATTAGAACTGATCTCTGGTCACGAAAAACCTTATATTTACGTACGTTGTTTTAACCACACATTGTGGTACGAGGTGCAGATGATGAGCACACTTTGTGAAAAGTGATAGACGCGCCAGGCTTCACAGGGGTTGCATTTCCAAATAATGTTGGTGTTACTCTGAAATCTGGTAGAAAACGGTGTAACGATCCATGTCATCGACCGCTTGTGCTGGTCATAGTGATTCTGTTTTCGAAAGCCTTGGGCTTGGAAGGGCATAGATGCTGTCTACTGACATGAGTTGGTGGTTAACCCACAGTGAGTCAACTCATCTTCACACCAGGTGGACTGAACCGAACGGAAAAACATGTTCCGTGCCTGTCTGCCTCAATACAACCGAATATTGCAATATAAGCTATTGCATTCCGCACTCAACTGACTGTTTTCTAACTCCATGTGATAGGTCCGCGAAACTAAATGACAGGTTGTAAAGTCAGCCTCAAACTGATGTCGATGCAGTATCAACTATCCCGACTGCATCTTCAAAGAGACCAGGACTGTAAGATATACGGAGCAAGACAAAGATAGGGCCCATTCAAGAAGCGGATGTGAGTCACTAATCTCAAAATGTCCTGAGTTATCTGCCTTTGTGCAAAGTAGTATCAATTTGATCATCATTTATTATATATTTTGGGGTAGAAGGAACGAAACAAATCATCATGCCAGGGTAAACACAACTATACCCATTTGACTTAATGTTAGAGCCCTGATTATCCAATCGAATCATTTTTAACTCCAACCGAATCGACGAAGATTTCCACGGAGAATAACTGGCAAAACCCATATCTTCTTGCTCATCTGGAAATACAGTTAGGGAGTACAAGATTGAATATATGAATGCCTTGAACTGAAACTACATTGGCTCTCTGATGATACGAAAACTACACAAAGGAAACAACAGATTGATATGGTAAACCTCATTGTGGAACAAACGAAGATACAAATGTAGACCTAACGAAAAAATTACCTGGCCCAACGAATACGGAAGAAAGGACAATTCAATTCCTGCTCACAGTTGACGAAATAAGATCAGTGAGGTGCATCATTCCGGGTGGCGTGGAAGATCGAATTCTGTGCAGTTTATTGGTGGGTGGGGATGATGGTCATGAAAGGGCGAAGTTGCATTCGGAACTTTCGCAAAGGCTGAAGGAAAGATCACTCCGTTCAGAATAGCTAGCAGTGGTTTGAAGGTTATCAGATGTCCTTTATTTCCTCTTCATTCGATACAATATGACAAACAGTAAAGACATCGGCATACATCATTACTTTTCCCTATCCAGACGGAATGTTTATAACTTAGATGTGAGAAAAGAGCAAAAGCTAGCAACGCGAGAGTTATCAAATAGGAGTTTGCAGGACTTGTAGACTTCATAACCTATGGTTTCGGTTACGAATCTCATGACCACCAGTCAATTCTTAGTCGGTTGCCTCTAACTGACCATAGCTGCCCTTCAGAGATATTTTAAAATTACTACCCAATAAAATGAGGTGATTAAAATATCATCATCATAGTGATGTATTCTGAATGCGCCGCTGTCCTTGTTTGTCAATTTATTATAGAAACTACAATAACGAACAAAAAGTCATGTGCAAATCTTATGGGAAACGTCGACTGCTAGCTTGTCTGTTTCATTACTGAAGATGAGTACATACTCGGATTTTTCGAGCTTATCTGTTTAAAGGATTCTCACTTGATGAACTGTTACTCGTTTTTTCGCATATCGAATTCGGCGGTTCAATAATGAGTTTGTTTCTTAGTGAATTATATGTTCAGTGTTTGCCATATGACGGAGACATACACTGTTGCTCAAATCAAAGAAGTGTGTCAGGACAACATGGAAGAACACTTATTCATGGAATCCTCACTGTTTTTCTAGAAACATTTGGTAGATGGAAGATCGTCCGAGGTCAGATCTATCAGCCGTAATGTGATTCCATTTTTTCGACCTTTTTATCTACTAGGCAAACATTCTAAACCACAGGAGATACATTCCAGGACAGCACAATTATATGGGATGAGGATAACCAAGAGGAACGAGTGGACAGACAGTTTTAAACAGCGATCATACTGGCAGAACTGTACAACCAAAGACCATAGTTAAAGTCGGTTAATGATCCATACTTGCGAAAACGCTTGTTGTGAGATTGCACGGCCAACTGCTGCTCCGGGATGAAATCCGCTGTAGGATTCACAGCCTGGACTTTAGACTTCCATGCTGTAAAGCCAAAAGCTTATTAAATGATAAGCTAGTGGACAGATTACTATTGGAAAGCGATTTGTGAAACAAAAACTTTCGTTCTCAGTACAATATATTTTAGAAATGCTGCGGCGAGTGGGTGAGAGCATATTTGCTGCTGTAGATAGTTGTGGGTGGGTGCGTGTGAAGAAACCCTGGCAACTTGACGTCATGGACCAATCTGTAACAATGGTGTGAACTGCAGGTTTGTTGAATGCCAGTTCAATGCACAAAATGACAAATGTGAGAGCGGAAGTGAAAAATCGAGCCAGATTAGGCAAATTTGCGTAAAGTGTTTGACGTATTTTCATGAGTTTGGTTGCGCCATTAGAACAGCCTCCAAAGCGCAAATATTACCATAACAGGAAAACAGTCGTTCACCAAGTGAAAATTAGTAAAGTGATGCGAAAGCAGTGGATTGGACGGAAAGTCCCAATGCCACGAAAAACGCATTTTCAGAACTTACCTCCATTTTTGCTGTTGTTGAGTTACATGCAAAATTTGGCATCCAAAAACCAGATAACACTGGGTATCTGAAAGACAACACAGTTCAGCTGCATCGGATTACCCAACTTCCTTGATAGAAGTTATCAATCAAAACTTGGTCTGGTGATTGGAGGTTTGCCTCGTTTATGACGGGGCGGTTAAGGAATTCACGTAGTTGGTTTGGGCGTGACAATTTGAGAACAGTTGGTCGCTCGTTTACAGGGGCTGAAATAGCCTCATTTATGGTATTTTATCATTCACAGTCAGCAGCTAGAGAACGAGGGGATTGGATAGCGATGAATAAACAAATGAATTATCAGTTGATACTGACCAAATGCACCTATATTCATGCCCATAATCAGCTACAGATTACTCGAGAAATGATCCGTGGTTTCAGTGAATAAATGGAGTACTAAAACGTTTACAAACTTTGCATCGAGTGTGCGGGGAATTGCCAAAAGCGGAAATTTCACAGTTAGCTTAAGTATAAATAAGACAAACATAGTTGTCAGAAATATCGATGAGCTTCTGTGATGTGCGAACAAAATACATGGCAAGTTGTTTGTTGCTGAGTTCCAAATGGCATCATACAGTGGCACCAGTTGAAGAGTAAATAGGAAACAGGGGGAGATCATAAATGCTTTCTAGTGCACAATCAAGTAGCCCACTACTTTGTGCAATGTCTGATCAAGAAACGTACCGAGATTTTTGCGATGAAATCGATGGAATGGTCCATGTTATTAAAGTAGATATTAGGCGCAACATGCCCACTGAAGTGGACAGTACATCGGAAAAATTCTGAAATCGTGACTGACAGGAAACATTAATGCAATTTATCTTCATAGTATCGAATTGAAATGTTTGGTGAGAAGTAATGCATCACTTCTGATAGATGAAAGTAATCAGTCCATTTCTACGGCTTCATGAGATAAGCAAATCGATAACATTAACTTTGTTCTTGTGATGCGCTTTTGTTTTTGAGTTCCATCATTTATTACTGTTTTGTTTGGGATTATGCGGAATGAGTAACCAGGTAGTTAAACATGTAAAACGGAATCTGTTCACAGCAACTGTCGATTACAAACCTGTTCACCCTTAATAACAACGCTTGGACCCGATCCCCGATGGTCCTTCAGTTCCACTCTTAACCATCATCCTCCTTCCGTTGTTCTCTTAATAAAACATGATTTCCGGATTGATGAAAAGCAATTTGTAGACCGTATCTTCTACTAAAAAACCGTAGTTTGAATACGGATAACAATGGAATCGTTCTGATCAAGAGGCGCGCACACTGGTTCCTTCTAATAAATACCGGAACAATTATTGATTTTTAATTTATATTAATAACTTTGATATGGTTTTGACAATGAGGTAGGAAGTGCTTTTGCTTCTTCATCAGAAATATCGCCCCAAGTGAATTTTGCTTGCTAACTGTCCACTTGGAATACCGTTATTCTCACTCGGGAATGGATGAGAGTGATGGGCGATGGGTGATATTTTCTACTGGAATAACAAAGATAGATCTATTCAGGTAACCTCACGATGCATGTGGTTAAGTAAATTTAGACCATCACTCTGAACATATGCTCAAACATCAGCCATCTTGTCAGCAAAAGCGAATAATGCACATATGAGCTAACCCGTGGGCAGTGGGGGCGCTGATGAGAGATCGTCTATTTTGTTGTTTTCGCTTTGAAAATGAACGAGACGGGGCAGTTTAAAACCAATTTTATGTAACCATTGTTCTATTTAATAATAATAATAATTGCACTCAATACATCGAAGCCGGTGTTTTCTAATTTTGATTGGAAAGGAATACGGTTGCCTGTCGGCAACATTTTTGAGGCATGTTTGCACGATGGTTGGCTACCTAGTAAACAAACTTGTTTTGATTTCAATCAACGGGTTGTACAATTTTTCTTATTTTAGCTTTGTGGCTTCATAAAGGATATATTTCCACTGAGAACTCAACTACAAGCGGAATGAGGTTCATCAATATCAATAAATGTAGTGCAGGGGGTTCATATCCGCACCCATAGACCAGTCAGGAATGTAAGAATGCCGGACATTTTGCTGGAGAATGCACATTAAGCTAGTGGACAGCTAACGATCAACTGCAGAATATAAGGGCTCCATCCAGTTTAAAATACTGTCAGATTTCACATCATCATTCGACTACCATAATAATGGTGAGATCAAAGGGCTGTCAAGACTCGAATGTAAAAAATATATTTCCTTTGTTATCAGCCGCACCTTTGTAATATTTTGCCAAATGAAACCATACAGAAATGGGAAATATAATAATGTTTCCTATTAAATGTTGTTCGGGTTTTCTTTGAATTATTCCCTTCAAAGGTAAAAATACGGAAATGGCAAGAAAATTATCATTGTGACCGATGGTTGGTAGCACGAAAGAACGAACGGTCGAATATGAATATTTCTGAGGTTATGAATGTTGAGCCAATTACACCTGGCAAAGGCCTACTCATTTTAACAGTCAGGAGAAAATCTTTTCGTTGAAGATATGGTTGTATTCAAGCTTACCACAAACAAGAGGAACACAAATAAAAACATTTCGAAAAGCCGAATCAATTCGAGGTTAACTATGGTTTATGCCATCTTTGTTGGGCCGTCCGGTATAAAACTGTGGACGTCTGTGAAATACACTACCTTGAATTCATGATGATATTCGTGTATTCCTTTTGCTGCCCAGAAAATAATCGCCATGATGGGAAAAAATTCATCAAACCACTTAAGGAAATCAGTTTTAGGGTCTTGTATATGCATTTTCCAGAGCTTCCGTGAAGAATTTGGTTCACAAACTTGATCTTAATTGATACGCAATTTTTTTAGGATTCATGTGAACAAATAGTGTAAGAACAAGATGTGGTTGGAATAGAGCATCATGGATGATTTGGATGAGGAAAAAGAAACGCCCAAATGGCTGTCAATATACCAATGCGGATTATTAATTCGTACATTTGTACACACCAGTACGGGGAAGAATGAACAAAAGTGAGTTTGTTGATATTAAGGCTCCAAGCAGCCACTGCTGACTGCTCAAAAAGACTATTCATTTGTTGAGGTTGCGACTTAAGTCACATTTTATTATGATCTGTTTTCTTTTTTTCAGTTTCTCTCCGGTGCTTTTTAGTGAGTCTCGATGATTCATAAAACAATGTTTATGACTTGGGATTCCAAAATCTTACGGAATCAGTGAAATGTATTGCGTTGGTTGATACTAGATGTCTTAAGTTTTGATCATTCAAGTTAGAATAGTATCAGATAGGACAAAAGACACCAGTAATCCAACAGGGCTGAAGCGATTCACTTCGACACCACCTTACATTGGACACTTGCTTTTGCTTTCAGGTAATACTTCAAATCATTGTTCACTAGCTTTTAAAAATCCGTTCATTTTTTGTGGAGTTTTGCATTAGTAAAACCGTGGCAGCTTTACGGGTTATGCCACAAAATCGCTAAATAAAAGCCCTGATTGATTTGTGATGATGGGTGTTTAGAATGTTGGCAAAAAAAAGTTGATGCACTTCCTGCCAAACTGAATATGTAGTTCGCATCAGCTTATCACATTTATTGTCGATGGCAAAAGAATTTGGAAAACAAAGCTTTCATTCGAAATACGGCATTACCCTCAGGTTATCTTTCGAATTTCTTCAAACATTCCCCTCCTTTGTGACAAATCTATTTTGTCTGTTTCGACCAAGCTCAATAATCAACACCAACCCATGCTACTTTTCACCCTGTTGATATGCTCGTATTTCACTGGAAGTTGACCATATGATTTCAGTGTTTACAGTTCACGGTGTTATTATCCATCAGGCGTGCTTTGGTCAATAGGTTGTTTATTGGCACCAACGTGTTTGGACATTGACAAAACAACACAAACGTTACAAACATCCTCATTTGCCAAGTGGCTGTCCTGTTCAATTGAAAACAGTCACCGTCCAACGGAGGAGCGGTCAGGTGGTTTGCAGATCGTCGCTTACCATATTGCGCCTGGATTGCTGAACTTAGCTGTGTTCGTTAATCCACAATTGTCCATAGTTCTGTCTTCAGCAATCAACTACTTAATGAGTAGTATATACACTCAGTATACTCCTCCCCCCTGACAAAAAAAGATACTCCATATCCAGAGGACTGCCTTCAAGTCTTTCTCCATTCCGAGGTTCATACCTCCAACCCCGGTTCGTGGCGGTGTTGTCATCAACCCCACAACTCCTCCGGAGGTGTGCTTCTTCAGGTGAATAATCGGCATAGGATGAAACCTTGTGCTGAGGCGACTTCCACGATCAGTACCCACCTTTAGCGTGCCCCAGGCTGCTTGGCTTTCGTGGGAGATTACCACGAAATAGTGCAAAGCTGCTTCCTTTCCCAGTGGGACCGCGCGTTGTGTCATTTGAACGTGATCCAGAACCGAGTGTTTAACTGTCTTCATTTGAACGGCATCATATTCGGCTTCCTCCTTAGGCAGATTCTCTGGAGCACAAGCAACTTCTCTTGCAGTCTTCGGGCTAAACTCATTTTGGTCTTGAATTTCGACTTCAGTCTGAATTTCCTCATAGCTTGCAGCTTCAGTGACTGCGATATTAGACGACATGTCTTCGGTTTCCTCGTCACAATGTTCATGTTCAAGGCAACCTGGGTAGCGATCTTCCGCATTTTTACAACGGATTTGGTTCGATTTTTCACAGTTCGCCAACTCATCAGTAATGGTTGAATTCTCGAGCGGTGATACTTCTGGTACAACTGTTTCGATGTTCTGCTGATATTCAGGATATTCGTCCAAAACAGGTTCCACATTTCCACAGCAGAAACACCCGGCTTCTTCCAACTGTCTGGCTTCCACTTTTCTGTCCTCCGTGTTCAAAATTTCTGGACCGTACGCCTTCTCCACACGATCCCTGTTCCTCCATGAATCCCCGACATGGGCCGTATTGACCACAGGCACGCCAACCATGGCCAGTTCCCGAGCCACATCCGCAAGCTGGACCAAATTCAATGAACGGCCGGCACAGGCGACGCGTACCATCCCACGCAGGGGCTCCGGCAGACTATCCACAAATCGGTCCGCCAACAGGTCTGCCCGTGACGCCTCATCCAGCGTCGGCAACGCACGTTCCAGGAGTGAGCGGAGCGCGACGGCCTGCACCAGCGGGTCCGTACCAACCCCCAGCTGGGCAGCCTTGAACCGGCGCATAGCGTCTTGACGGTCGGCCGGGTTGTCTAGTCCTGCAATCAGGGCGTCCTTTGCGGCGGCCCACTTCAGCTCCTTCGGGCCCCTTCGCGCCGAATCCAGCACCGCCCGCGGCCTGCCCTTGAGAAGCGCTCGAAGGGCCGTCAACTTACCCCGGTCCGACTGGATCCCCGAGAGCTCCGCCAGATCCTCGAAATCCCCCAGGAAGTACCGTATGTCGCCATCCTCAAACGGCTCCGGCCATGGTAGATCCATCCTGGTCACGGCAACAAATGTTATAATCCAAAAAGCGTGCCTTGGTCAATAGGTTGTTTATTGGCATCAACGTGTTTGGACATTGACAAAACAACACAAACGTTACAAACATCCTCATTTGCCAAGTGGCTGTCCTGTTCACTTGAAAACAGTCACCGTCCAACGGAGGAGCGGTCAGGTGGTTTGCAGATCGTCGCTTACCATATTGCGCCTGGATTGCTGAACTTAGCTGTGTTCGTTAATCCACAATTGTCCATAGTTCTGTCTTCAGCAATCAACTACTTAATGAGTAGTATATACACTCAGTATACTCCTCCCCCCTGACAAAAAAAGATACTCCATATCCAGAGGACTGCCTTCAAGTCTTTCTCCATTCCGAGGTTCATACCTCCAACCCCGGTTCGTGGCGGTGTTGTCATCAACCCCACAACTCCTCCGGAGGTGTGCTTCTTCAGGTGAATAATCGGAATAGGATGAAACCTTGTGCTGAGGCGACTTCCACGATCAGTACCCACCTTTAGCGTGCCCCAGGCTGCTTGGCTGTCGTGGGAGATTACCACGAAATAGTGCAAAGCTGCTTCCTTTCCCAGTGGGACCGCGCGTTGTGTCATTTGAACGTGATCCAGAACCGAGTGTTTAACTGTCTTCATTTGAACGGCATCATATTCGGCCTCCTCCTTAGGCAGATGCTCTGGAGCACAAGCAACTTCTCTTGCAGTCTTCGGGCTAAACTCATTTTGGTCTTGAATTTCGACTTCAGTCTGAATTTCCTCATAGCTTGCAGCTTCAGTGACTGCGATATTGGACGACATGTCTTCGGTTTCCTCGTCACAATGTTCATGTTCAAGGCAACCTGGGTAGCGATCTTCCGCATTTTTACAACGGATTTGGTTCGATTTTTCACAGTTCGCCAACTCATCGGTAATGCTTGAATTCTCGAGCGGTGATACTTCTGGTACAACTGTTTCGATGTTCTGCTGATATTCAGGATATTTGTCCAAAACAGGTTCCACATTTCCACAGCAGAAACACCCGGCTTCTTCCAACTGTCTGGCTTCCACTTTTCTGTCCTCCGTGTTCAAAATTTCTGGACCGTACGCCTTCTCCACACGATCCCTGTTCCTCCATGAATCCCCGACATGGGCCGTATTGACCACAGGCACGCCAACCATGGCCAGTTCCCGAGCCACATCCGCAAGCTGGACCAAATTCAATGAACGGCCGGCACAGGCGACGCGTACCATCCCACGCAGGGGCTCCGGCAGACTATCCACAAATCGGTCCGCCAACAGGTCTGCCCGTGACGCCTCATCCAGCGTCGGCAACGCACGTTCCAGGAGTGAGCGGAGCGCGACGGCCTGCACCAGCGGGTCCGTACCAACCCCCAGCTGGGCAGCCTTGAACCGGCACATAGCGTCTTGACGGTCGGCCGGGGTGTCTAGTCCTGCAATCAGGGCGTCCTTTGCGGCGGCCCACTTCAGCTCCTTCGGGCCCCTTCGCGCCGAATCCAGCACCGCCCGCGGCCTGCCCTTGAGAAGCGCTCGAAGGGCCGTCAACTTACCCCGGTCCGACTGGATCCCCGAGAGCTCCGCCAGATCCTCGAAATCCCCCAGGAAGTACCGTATGTCGCCATCCTCAAACGGCTCCGGCCATGGTAGATCCATCCTGGTCACGGCAACAAATGTTATAATCCAGAAAGCGTGCCTTGGTCAATAGGTTGTTTATTGGCATCAACGTGTTTGGACATTGACAAAACAACACAAACGTTACAAACATCCTCATTTGCCAAGTGGCTGTCCTGTTCACTTGAAAACAGTCACCGTCCAACGGAGGAGCGGTCAGGTGGTTTGCAGATCGTCGCTTACCATATTGCGCCTGGATTGCTGAACTTAGCTGTGTTCGTTAATCCACAATTGTCCATAGTTCTGTCTTCAGCAATCAACTACTTAATGAGTAGTATATACACTCAGTACACTCCTCCCCCCTGACAAAAAAAGATACTCCAAATCCAGAGGACTGCCTCCAAGTCTTTCTCCATTCCGAGGTTCATACCTCCAACCCCGGTTCGTGGCGGTGTTGTCATCAACCCCACAACTCCTCCGGAGGTGTGCTTCTTCAGGTGAATAATCGGAATAGGATGAAACCTTGTGCTGAGGCGACTTCCACGATCAGTACCCACCTTTAGCGTGCCCCAGGCTGCTTGGCTGTCGTGGGAGATTACCACGAAATAGTGCAAAGCTGCTTCCTTTCCCAGTGGGACCGCGCGTTGTGTCATTTGAACGTGATCCAGAACCGAGTGTTTAACTGTCTTCATTTGAACGGCATCATATTCGGCTTCCTCCTTAGGCAGATGCTCTGGAGCACAAGCAACTTCTCTTGCAGTCTTCGGGCTAAACTCATTTTGGTCTTGAATTTCGACTTCGGTCTGAATTTCCTCATAGCTTGCAGCTTCAGTGACTGCGATATTAGACGACATGTCTTCGGTTTCCTCGGCACAATGTTCATGTTCAAGGCAACCTGGGTAGCGATCTTCCGCATTTTTACAACGGATTTGGTTCGATTTTTCACAGTTCGCCAACTCATCGGTAATGCTTGAATTCTCGAGCGGTGATACTTCTGGTACAACTGTTTCGATGTTCTGCTGATATTCAGGATATTTGTCCAAAACAGGTTCCACATTTCCACAGCAGAAACACCCGGCTTCTTCCAACTGTCTGGCTTCCACTTTTCTGTCCTCCGTGTTCAAAATTTCTGGACCGTACGCCTTCTCCACACGATCCCTGTTCCTCCATGAATCCCCGACATGGGCCGTATTGACCACAGGCACGCCAACCATGGCCAGTTCCCGAGCCACATCCGCAAGCTGGACCAAATTCAATGAACGGCCGGCACAGGCGACGCGTACCATCCCACGCAGGGGCTCCGGCAGACTATCCACAAATCGGTCCGCCAACAGGTCTGCCCGTGACGCCTCATCCAGCGTCGGCAACGCACGTTCCAGGAGTGAGCGGAGCGCGACGGCGTGCACCAGCGGGTCCGTACCAACCCCCAGCTGGGCAGCCTTGAACCGGCACATAGCGTCTTGACGGTCGGCCGGGTTGTCTAGTCCTGCAATCAGGGCGTCCTTTGCGGCGGCCCACTTCAGCTCCTTCGGGCCCCTTCGCGCCGAATCCAGCACCGCCCGCGGCCTGCCCTTGAGAAGCGCTCGAAGGGCCGTCAACTTACCCCGGTCCGACTGGATCCCCGAGAGCTCCGCCAGATCCTCGAAATCCCCCAGGAAGTACCGTATGTCGCCATCCTCAAACGGCTCCGGCCATGGTAGATCCATCCTGGTCACGGCAACAAATGTTATAATCCAGAAAGCGTGCCTTGGTCAATAGGTTGTTTATTGGCATCAACGTGTTTGGACATTGACAAAACAACACAAACGTTACAAACATCCTCATTTGCCAAGTGGCTGTCCTGTTCACTTGAAAACAGTCACCGTCCAACGGAGGAGCGGTCAGGTGGTTTGCAGATCGTCGCTTACCTTATTGCGCCTGGATTGCTGAACTTAGCTGTGTTCGTTAATCCACAATTGTCCATAGTTCTGTCTTCAGCAATCAACTACTTAATGAGTAGTATATACACTCAGTACACTCCTCCCCCCTGACAAAAAAAGATACTCCAAATCCAGAGGACTGCCTCCAAGTCTTTCTCCATTCCGAGGTTCATACCTCCAACCCCGGTTCGTGGCGGTGTTGTCATCAACCCCACAACTCCTCCGGAGGTGTGCTTCTTCAGGTGAATAATCGGCATAGGATGAAACCTTGTGCTGAGGCGACTTCCACGATCAGTACCCACCTTTAGCGTGCCCCAGGCTGCTTGGCTGTCGTGGGAGATTACCACGAAATAGTGCAAAGCTGCTTCCTTTCCCAGTGGGACCGCGCGTTGTGTCATTTGAACGTGATCCAGAACCGAGTGTTTAACTGTCTTCATTTGAACGGCATCATATTCGGCTTCCTCCTTAGGCAGATGCTCTGGAGCACAAGCAACTTCTCTTGCAGTCTTCGGGCTAAACTCATTTTGGTCTTGAATTTCGACTTCAGTCTGAATTCCCTCATAGCTTGCAGCTTCAGTGACTGCGATATTAGACGACATGTCTTCGGTTTCCTCGTCACAATGTTCATGTTCAAGGCAACCTGGGTAGCGATCTTCCGCATTTTTACAACGGATTTGGTTCGATTTTTCACAGTTCGCCAACTCATCGGTAATGCTTGAATTCTCGAGCGGTGATACTTCTGGTACAACTGTTTCGATGTTCTGCTGATATTCAGGATATTCGTCCAAAACAGGTTCCACATTTCCACAGCAGAAACACCCGGCTTCTTCCAACTGTCTGGCTTCCACTTTTCTGTCCTCCGTGTTCAAAATTTCTGGACCGTACGCCTTCTCCACACGCTCCCTGTTCCTCCATGAATCCCCGACATGGGCCGTATTGAACACAGGCACGCCAACCATGGCCAGTTCCCGAGCCACATCCGCAAGCTGGACCAAATTCAATGAACGGCCGGCACAGGCGACGCGTACCATCCCACGCAGGGGCTCCGGCAGACTATCCACAAATCGGTCCGCCAACAGGTCTGCCCGTGACGCCTCATCCAGCGTCGGCAACGCACGTTCCAGGAGTGAGCGGAGCGCGACGGCGTGCACCAGCGGGTCCGTACCAACCCCCAGCTGGGCAGCCTTGAACCGGCACATAGCGTCTTGACGGTCGGCCGGGTTGTCTAGTCCTGCAATCAGGGCGTCCTTTGCGGCGGCCCACTTCAGCTCCTTCGGGCCCCTTCGCGCCGAATCCAGCACCGCCCCCGGCCTGCCCTTGAGAAGCGCTCGAAGGGCCGTCAACTTACCCCGGTCCGACTGGATCCCCGAGAGCTCCGCCAGATCCTCGAAATCCCCCAGGAAGTACCGTATGTCGCCATCCTCAAACGGCTCCGGCCATGGTAGATCCATCCTGGTCACGGCAACAAATGTTATAATCCAGAAAGCGTGCCTTGGTCAATAGGTTGTTTATTGGCATCAACGTGTTTGGACATTGACAAAACAACACAAACGTTACAAACATCCTCATTTGCCAAGTGGCTGTCCTGTTCACTTGAAAACAGTCACCGTCCAACGGAGGAGCGGTCAGGTGGTTTGCAGATCGTCGCTTACCTTATTGCGCCTGGATTGCTGAACTTAGCTGTGTTCGTTAATCCACAATTGTCCATAGTTCTGTCTTCAGCAATCAACTACTTAATGAGTAGTATATACACTCAGTACACTCCTCCCCCCTGACAAAAAAAGATACTCCAAATCCAGAGGACTGCCTCCAAGTCTTTCTCCATTCCGAGGTTCATACCGCCAACCCCGGTTCGTGGCGGTGTTGTCATCAACCCCACAACTCCTCCGGAGGTGTGCTTCTTCAGGTGAATAATCGGCATAGGATGAAACCTTGTGCTGAGGCGACTTCCACGATCAGTACCCACCTTTAGCGTGCCCCAGGCTGCTTGGCTGTCGTGGGAGATTACCACGAAATAGTGCAAAGCTGCTTCCTTTCCCAGTGGGACCGCGCGTTGTGTCATTTGAACGTGATCCAGAACCGAGTGTTTAACTGTCTTGATTGGAACGGCATCATATTCGGCTTCCTCCTTAGGCAGATGCTCTGGAGCACAAGCAACTTCTCTTGCAGTCTTCGGGCTAAACTCATTTTGGTCTTGAATTTCGACTTCAGTCTGAATTTCCTCATAGCTTGCAGCTTCAGTGACTGCGATATTAGACGACATGTCTTCGGTTTCCTCGTCACAATGTTCATGTTCAAGGCAACCTGGGTAGCGATCTTCCGCATTTTTACAACGGATTTGGTTCGATTTTTCACAGTTCGCCAACTCATCGGTAATGCTTGAATTCTCGAGCGGTGATACTTCTGGTACAACTGTTTCGATGTTCTGCTGATATTCAGGATATTCGTCCAAAACAGGTTCCACATTTCCACAGCAGAAACACCCGGCTTCTTCCAACTGTCTGGTTTCCACTTTTCTGTCCTCCGTGTTCAAAATTTCTGGACCGTACGCCTTCTCCACACGATCCCTGTTCCTCCATGAATCCCCGACATGGGCCGTATTGACCACAGGCACGCCAACCATGGCCAGTTCCCGAGCCACATCCGCAAGCTGGACCAAATTCAATGAACGGCCGGCACAGGCGACGCGTACCATCCCACGCAGGGGCTCCGGCAGACTATCCACAAATCGGTCCGCCAACAGGTCTGCCCGTGACGCCTCATCCAGCGTCGGCAACGCACGTTCCAGGAGTGAGCGGAGCGCGACGGCGTGCACCAGCGGGTCCGTACCAACCCCCAGCTGGGCAGCCTTGAACCGGCACATAGCGTCTTGACGGTCGGCCGGGTTGTCTAGTCCTGCAATCAGGGCGTCCTTTGCGGCGGCCCACTTCAGCTCCTTCGGGCCCCTTCGCGCCGAATCCAGCACCGCCCCCGGCCTGCCCTTGAGAAGCGCTCGAAGGGCCGTCAACTTACCCCGGTCCGACTGGATCCCCGAGAGCTCCGCCAGATCCTCGAAATCCCCCAGGAAGTACCGTATGTCGCCATCCTCAAACGGCTCCGGCCATGGTAGATCCATCCTGGTCACGGCAACAAATGTTATAATCCAGAAAGCGTGCCTTGGTCAATAGGTTGTTTATTGGCATCAACGTGTTTGGACATTGACAAAACAACACAAACGTTACAAACATCCTCATTTGCCAAGTGGCTGTCCTGTTCACTTGAAAACAGTCACCGTCCAACGGAGGAGCGGTCAGGTGGTTTGCAGATCGTCGCTAACCATATTGCGCCTGGATTGCTGAACTTAGCTGTGCTCGTTAATCCACAATTGTCCATAGTTCTGTCTTCAGCAATCAACTACTTAATGAGTAGTATATACACTCAGTACACTCCTCCCCCCTGACAAAAAAAGATACTCCAAATCCAGAGGACTGCCTCCGAGTCTTTCTCCATTCCGAGGTTCATACCGCCAACCCCGGTTCGTGGCGGTGTTGTCATCAACCCCACAACTCCTCCGGAGGTGTGCTTCTTCAGGTGAATAATCGGCATAGGATGAAACCTTGTGCTGAGGCGACTTCCACGATCAGTACCCACCTTTAGCGTGCCCCAGGCTGCTTGGCTGTCGTGGGAGATTACCACGAAATAGTGCAAAGCTGCTTCCTTTCCCAGTGGGACCGCGCGTTGTGTCATTTGAACGTGATCCAGAACCGAGTGTTTAACTGTCTTGATTGGAACGGCATCATATTCGGCTTCCTCCTTAGGCAGATTCTCTGGAGCACAAGCAACTTCTCTTGCAGTCTTCGGGCTAAACTCATTTTGGTCTTGAATTTCGACTTCAGTCTGAATTTCCTCATAGCTTGCAGCTTCAGTGACTGCGATATTAGACGACATGTCTTCGGTTTCCTCGTCACAATGTTCATGTTCAAGGCAACCTGGGTAGCGATCTTCCGCATGTTTACAACGGATTTGGTTCGATTTTTCACAGTTCGCCAACTCATCGGTAATGGTTGAATTCTCGAGCGGTGATACTTCTGGTACAACTGTTTCGATGTTCTGCTGATATTCAGGATATTCGTCCAAAACAGGTTCCACATTTCCACAGCAGAAACACCCGGCTTCTTCCAACTGTCTGGTTTCCACTTTTCTGTCCTCCGTGTTCAAAATTTCTGGACCGTACGCCTTCTCCACACGATCCCTGTTCCTCCATGAATCCCCGACATGGGCCGTATTGACCACAGGCACGCCAACCATGGCCAGTTCCCGAGCCACATCCGCAAGCTGGACCAAATTCAATGAACGGCCGGCACAGGCGACGCGTACCATCCCACGCAGGGGCTCCGGCAGACTATCCACAAATCGGTCCGCCAACAGGTCTGCCCGTGACGCCTCATCCAGCGTCGGCAACGCACGTTCCAGGAGTGAGCGGAGCGCGACGGCGTGCACCAGCGGGTCCGTACCAACCCCCAGCTGGGCAGCCTTGAACCGGCACATAGCGTCTTGACGGTCGGCCGGGTTGTCTAGTCCTGCAATCAGGGCGTCCTTTGCGGCGGCCCACTTCAGCTCCTTCGGGCCCCTTCGCGCCGAATCCAGCACCGCCCCCGGCCTGCCCTTGAGAAGCGCTCGAAGGGCCGTCAACTTACCCCGGTCCGACTGGATCCCCGAGAGCTCCGCCAGATCCTCGAAATCCCCCAGGAAGTACCGTATGTCGCCATCCTCAAACGGCTCCGGCCATGGTAGATCCATCCTGGTCACGGCAACAAATGTTATAATCCAGAAAGCGTGCCTTGGTCAATAGGTTGTTTATTGGCATCAACGTGTTTGGACATTGACAAAACAACACAAACGTTACAAACATCCTCATTTGCCAAGTGGCTGTCCTGTTCACTTGAAAACAGTCACCGTCCAACGGAGGAGCGGTCAGGTGGTTTGCAGATCGTCGCTAACCATATTGCGCCTGGATTGCTGAACTTAGCTGTGCTCGTTAATCCACAATTGTCCATAGTTCTGTCTTCAGCAATCAACTACTTAATGAGTAGTATATACACTCAGTACACTCCTCCCCCCTGACAAAAACAGATACTCCAAATCCAGAGGACTGCCTCCAAGTCTTTCTCCATTCCGAGGTTCATACCGCCAACCCCGGTTCGTGGCGGTGTTGTCATCAACCCCACAACTCCTCCGGAGGTGTGCTTCTTCAGGTGAATAATCGGCATAGGATGAAACCTTGTGCTGAGGCGACTTCCACGATCAGTACCCACCTTTAGCGTGCCCCAGGCTGCTTGGCTGTCGTGGGAGATTACCACGAAATAGTGCAAAGCTGCTTCCTTTCCCAGTGGGACCGCGCGTTGTGTCATTTGAACGTGATCCAGAACCGAGTGTTTAACTGTCTTCATTTGAACGGCATCATATTCGGCTTCCGCCTTAGGCAGATGCTCTGGAGCACAAGCAACTTCTCTTGCAGTCTTCGGGCTAAACTCATTTTGGTCTTGAATTTCGACTTCAGTCTGAATTTCCTCATAGCTTGCAGCTTCAGTGACTGCGATATTAGACGACATGTCTTCGGTTTCCTCGTCACAATGTTCATGTTCAAGGCAACCTGGGTAGCGATCTTCCGCATTTTTACAACGGATTTGGTTCGATTTTTCACAGTTCGCCAACTCATCGGTAATGGTTGAATTCTCGAGCGGTGATACTTCTGGTACAACTGTTTCGATGTTCTGCTGATATTCAGGATATTCGTCCAAAACAGGTTCCACATTTCCACAGCAGAAACACCCGGCTTCTTCCAACTGTCTGGTTTCCACTTTTCTGTCCTCCGTGTTCAAAATTTCTGGACCGTACGCCTTCTCCACACGATCCCTGTTCCTCCATGAATCCCCGACATGGGCCGTATTGACCACAGGCACGCCAACCATGGCCAGTTCCCGAGCCACATCCGCAAGCTGGACCAAATTCAATGAACGGCCGGCACAGGCGACGCGTACCATCCCACGCAGGGGCTCCGGCAGACTATCCACAAATCGGTCCGCCAACAGGTCTGCCCGTGACGCCTCATCCAGCGTCGGCAACGCACGTTCCAGGAGTGAGCGGAGCGCGACGGCGTGCACCAGCGGGTCCGTACCAACCCCCAGCTGGGCAGCCTTGAACCGGCACATAGCGTCTTGACGGTCGGCCGGGTTGTCTAGTCCTGCAATCAGGGCGTCCTTTGCGGCGGCCCACTTCAGCTCCTTCGGGCCCCTTCGCGCCGAATCCAGCACCGCCCCCGGCCTGCCCTTGAGAAGCGCTCGAAGGGCCGTCAACTTACCCCGGTCCGACTGGATCCCCGAGAGCTCCGCCAGATCCTCGAAATCCCCCAGGAAGTACCGTATGTCGCCATCCTCAAACGGCTCCGGCCATGGTAGATCCATCCTGGTCACGGCAACAAATGTTATAATCCAGAAAGCGTGCCTTGGTCAATAGGTTGTTTATTGGCATCAACGTGTTTGGACATTGACAAAACAACACAAACGTTACAAACATCCTCATTTGCCAAGTGGCTGTCCTGTTCACTTGAAAACAGTCACCGTCCAACGGAGGAGCGGTCAGGTGGTTTGCAGATCGTCGCTAACCATATTGCGCCTGGATTGCTGAACTTAGCTGTGCTCGTTAATCCACAATTGTCCATAGTTCTGTCTTCAGCAATCAACTACTTAATGAGTAGTATATACACTCAGTACACTCCTCCCCCCTGACAAAAACAGATACTCCAAATCCAGAGGACTGCCTCCAGGTCTTTCTCCATTCCGAGGTTCATACCTCCAACCCCGGTTCGTGGCGGTGTTGTCATCAACCCCACAACTCCTCCGGAGGTGTGCTTCTTCAGGTGAATAATCGGCATAGGATGAAACCTTGTGCTGAGGCGACTTCCACGATCAGTACCCACCTTTAGCGTGCCCCAGGCTGCTTGGCTGTCGTGGGAGATTACCACGAAATAGTGCAAAGCTGCTTCCTTTCCCAGTGGGACCGCGCGTTGTGTCATTTGAACGTGATCCAGAACCGAGTGTTTAACTGTCTTGATTGGAACGGCATCATATTCGGCTTCCTCCTTAGGCAGATTCTCTGGAGCACAAGCAACTTCTCTTGCAGTCTTCGGGCTAAACTCATTTTGGTCTTGAATTTCGACTTCAGTCTGAATTTCTTCATAGCTTGCAGCTTCAGTGACTGCGATATTAGACGACATGTCTTCGGTTTCCTCGTCACAATGTTCATGTTCAAGGCAACCTGGGTAGCGATCTTCCGCATTTTTACAACGGATTTGGTTCGATTTTTCACAGTTCGCCAACTCATCGGTAATGCTTGAATTCTCGAGCGGTGATACTTCTGGTACAACTGTTTCGATGTTCTGCTGATATTCAGGATATTCGTCCAAAACAGGTTCCACATTTCCACAGCAGAAACACCCGGCTTCTTCCAACTGTCTGGCTTCCACTTTTCTGTCCTCCGTGTTCAAAATTTCTGGACCGTACGCCTTCTCCACACGATCCCTGTTCCTCCATGAATCCCCGACATGGGCCGTATTGACCACAGGCACGCCAACCATGGCCAGTTCCCGAGCCACATCCGCAAGCTGGACCAAATTCAATGAACGGCCGGCACAGGCGACGCGTACCATCCCACGCAGGGGCTCCGGCAGACTATCCACAAATCGGTCCGCCAACAGGTCTGCCCGTGACGCCTCATCCAGCGTCGGCAACGCACGTTCCAGGAGTGAGCGGAGCGCGACGGCGTGCACCGGCGGGTCCGTACCAACCCCCAGCTGGGCAGCCTTGAACCGGCACATAGCGTCTTGACGGTCGGCCGGGTTGTCTAGTCCTGCAATCAGGGCGTCCTTTGCAGCGGCCCACTTCAGCTCCTTCGGGCCCCTTCGCGCCGAATCCAGCACCGCCCGCGGCCTGCCCTTGAGAAGCGCTCGAAGGGCCGTCAACTTACCCCGGTCCGACTGGATCCCCGAGAGCTCCGCCAGATCCTCGAAATCCCCCAGGAAGTACCGTATGTCGCCATCCTCAAACGGCTCCGGCCATGGTAGATCCATCCTGGTCAGGGCAACAAATGTTATAATCCAGAAAGCGTGCCTTGGTCAATAGGTTGTTTATTGGCATCAACGTGTTTGGACATTGACAAAACAACACAAACGTTACAAACATCCTCATTTGCCAAGTGGCTGTCCTGTTCACTTGAAAACAGTCACCGTCCAACGGAGGAGCGGTCAGGTGGTTTGCAGATCGTCGCTTACCTTATTGCGCCTGGATTGCTGAACTTAGCTGTGTTCGTTAATCCACAATTGTCCATAGTTCTGTCTTCAGCAATCAACTACTTAATGAGTAGTATATACAGTCAGTACACTCCTCCCCCCTGACAAAAAAAGATACTCCAAATCCAGAGGACTGCCTCCAAGTCTTCCTCCATTCCGAGGTTCATACCGCCAACCCCGGTTCGTGGCGGTGTTGTCATCAACCCCACAACTCCTCCGGAGGTGTGCTTCTTCAGGTGAATAATCGGCATAGGATGAAACCTTGTGCTGAGGCGACTTCCACGATCAGTACCCACCTTTAGCGTGCCCCAGGCTGCTTGGCTGTCGTGGGAGATTACCACGAAATAGTGCAAAGCTGCTTCCTTTCCCAGTGGGACCGCGCGTTGTGTCATTTGAACGTGATCCAGAACCGAGTGTTTAACTGTCTTCATTTGAACGGCATCATATTCGGCTTCCGCCTTAGGCAGATGCTCTGGAGCACAAGCAACTTCTCTTGCAGTCTTCGGGCTAAACTCATTTTGGTCTTGAATTTCGACTTCAGTCTGAATTTCCTCATAGCTTGCAGCTTCAGTGACTGCGATATTAGACGACATGTCTTCGGTTTCCTCGTCACAATGTTCATGTTCAAGGCAACCTGGGTAGCGATCTTCCGCATTTTTACAACGGATTTGGTTCGATTTTTCACAGTTCGCCAACTCATCGGTAATGGTTGAATTCTCGAGCGGTGATACTTCTGGTACAACTGTTTCGATGTTCTGCTGATATTCAGGATATTCGTCCAAAACAGGTTCCACATTTCCACAGCAGAAACACCCGGCTTCTTCCAACTGTCTGGCTTCCACTTTTCTGTCCTCCGTGTTCAAAATTTCTGGACCGTACGCCTTCTCCACACGATCCCTGTTCCTCCATGAATCCCCGACATGGGCCGTATTGACCACAGGCACGCCAACCATGGCCAGTTCCCGAGCCACATCCGCAAGCTGGACCAAATTCAATGAACGGCCGGCACAGGCGACGCGTACCATCCCACGCAGGGGCTCCGGCAGACTATCCACAAATCGGTCCGCCAACAGGTCTGCCCGTGACGCCTCATCCAGCGTCGGCAACGCACGTTCCAGGAGTGAGCGGAGCGCGACGGCGTGCACCAGCGGGTCCGTACCAACCCCCAGCTGGGCAGCCTTGAACCGGCACATAGCGTCTTGACGGTCGGCCGGGTTGTCTAGTCCTGCAATCAGGGCGTCCTTTGCGGCGGCCCACTTCAGCTCCTTCGGGCCCCTTCGCGCCGAATCCAGCACCGCCCCCGGCCTGCCCTTGAGAAGCGCTCGAAGGGCCGTCAACTTACCCCGGTCCGACTGGATCCCCGAGAGCTCCGCCAGATCCTCGAAATCCCCCAGGAAGTACCGTATGTCGCCATCCTCAAACGGCTCCGGCCATGGTAGATCCATCCTGGTCAGGGCAACAAATGTTATAATCCAGAAAGCGTGCCTTGGTCAATAGGTTGTTTATTGGCATCAACGTGTTTGGACATTGACAAAACAACACAAACGTTACAAACATCCTCATTTGCCAAGTGGCTGTCCTGTTCACTTGAAAACAGTCACCGTCCAACGGAGGAGCGGTCAGGTGGTTTGCAGATCGTCGCTTACCTTATTGCGCCTGGATTGCTGAACTTAGCTGTGTTCGTTAATCCACAATTGTCCATAGTTCTGTCTTCAGCAATCAACTACTTAATGAGTAGTATATACAGTCAGTACACTCCTCCCCCCTGACAAAAAAAGATACTCCAAATCCAGAGGACTGCCTCCAAGTCTTCCTCCATTCCGAGGTTCATACCGCCAACCCCGGTTCGTGGCGGTGTTGTCATCAACCCCACAACTCCTCCGGAGGTGTGCTTCTTCAGGTGAATAATCGGCATAGGATGAAACCTTGTGCTGAGGCGACTTCCACGATCAGTACCCACCTTTAGCGTGCCCCAGGCTGCTTGGCTGTCGTGGGAGATTACCACGAAATAGTGCAAAGCTGCTTCCTTTCCCAGTGGGACCGCGCGTTGTGTCATTTGAACGTGATCCAGAACCGAGTGTTTAACTGTCTTCATTTGAACGGCATCATATTCGGCTTCCGCCTTAGGCAGATGCTCTGGAGCACAAGCAACTTCTCTTGCAGTCTTCGGGCTAAACTCATTTTGGTCTTGAATTTCGACTTCAGTCTGAATTTCTTCATAGCTTGCAGCTTCAGTGACTGCGATATTAGACGACATGTCTTCGGTTTCCTCGTCACAATGTTCATGTTCAAGGCAACCTGGGTAGCGATCTTCCGCATTTTTACAACGGATTTGGTTCGATTTTTCACAGTTCGCCAACTCATCGGTAATGGTTGAATTCTCGAGCGGTGATACTTCTGGTACAACTGTTTCGATGTTCTGCTGATATTCAGGATATTCGTCCAAAACAGGTTCCACATTTCCACAGCAGAAACACCCGGCTTCTTCCAACTGTCTGGCTTCCACTTTTCTGTCCTCCGTGTTCAAAATTTCTGGACCGTACGCCTTCTCCACACGATCCCTGTTCCTCCATGAATCCCCGACATGGGCCGTATTGACCACAGGCACGCCAACCATGGCCAGTTCCCGAGCCACATCCGCAAGCTGGACCAAATTCAATGAACGGCCGGCACAGGCGACGCGTACCATCCCACGCAGGGGCTCCGGCAGACTATCCACAAATCGGTCCGCCAACAGGTCTGCCCGTGACGCCTCATCCAGCGTCGGCAACGCACGTTCCAGGAGTGAGCGGAGCGCGACGGCGTGCACCAGCGGGTCCGTACCAACCCCCAGCTGGGCAGCCTTGAACCGGCACATAGCGTCTTGACGGTCGGCCGGGTTGTCTAGTCCTGCAATCAGGGCGTCCTTTGCGGCGGCCCACTTCAGCTCCTTCGGGCCCCTTCGCGCCGAATCCAGCACCGCCCGCGGCCTGCCCTTGAGAAGCGCTCGAAGGGCCGTCAACTTACCCCGGTCCGACTGGATCCCCGAGAGCTCCGCCAGATCCTCGAAATCCCCCAGGAAGTACCGTATGTCGCCATCCTCAAACGGCTCCGGCCATGGTAGATCCATCCTGGTCACGGCAACAAATGTTATAATCCAGAAAGCGTGCCTTGGTCAATAGGTTGTTTATTGGCATCAACGTGTTTGGACATTGACAAAACAACACAAACGTTACAAACATCCTCATTTGCCAAGTGGCTGTCCTGTTCAATTGAAAACAGTCACCGTCCAACGGAGGAGCGGTCAGGTGGTTTGCAGATCGTCGCTTACCTTATTGCGCCTGGATTGCTGAACTTAGCTGTGTTCGTTAATCCACAATTGTCCATAGTTCTGTCTTCAGCAATCAACTACTTAATGAGTAGTATATACAGTCAGTACACTCCTCCCCCCTGACAAAAAAAGATACTCCAAATCCAGAGGACTGCCTCCAAGTCTTTCTCCATTCCGAGGTTCATACCTCCAACCCCGGTTCGTGGCGGTGTTGTCATCAACCCCACAACTCCTCCGGAGGTGTGCTTCTTCAGGTGAATAATCGGCATAGGATGAAACCTTGTGCTGAGGCGACTTCCACGATCAGTACCCACCTTTAGCGTGCCCCAGGCTGCTTGGCTGTCGTGGGAGATTACCACGAAATAGTGCAAAGCTGCTTCCTTTCCCAGTGGGACCGCGCGTTGTGTCATTTGAACGTGATCCAGAACCGAGTGTTTAACTGTCTTCATTTGAACGGCATCATATTCGGCTTCCTCCTTAGGCAGATGCTCTGGAGCACAAGCAACTTCTCTTGCAGTCTTCGGGCTAAACTCATTTTGGTCTTGAATTTCGACTTCAGTCTGAATTTCCTCATAGCTTGCAGCTTCAGTGACTGCGATATTAGACGACATGTCTTCGGTTTCCTCGTCACAATGTTCATGTTCAAGGCAACCTGGGTAGCGATCTTCCGCATTTTTACAACGGATTTGGTTCGATTTTTCACAGTTCGCCAACTCATCGGTAATGGTTGAATTCTCGAGCGGTGATACTTCTGGTACAACTGTTTCGATGTTCTGCTGATATTCAGGATATTTGTCCAAAACAGGTTCCACATTTCCACAGCAGAAACACCCGGCTTCTTCCAACTGTCTGGTTTCCACTTTTCTGTCCTCCGTGTTCAAAATTTCTGGACCGTACGCCTTCTCCACACGATCCCTATTCCTCCATGAATCCCCGACATGGGCCGTATTGACCACAGGCACGCCAACCATGGCCAGTTCCCGAGCCACATCCGCAAGCTGGACCAAATTCAATGAACGGCCGGCACAGGCGACGCGTACCATCCCACGCAGGGGCTCCGGCAGACTATCCACAAATCGGTCCGCCAACAGGTCTGCCCGTGACGCCTCATCCAGCGTCGGCAACGCACGTTCCAGGAGTGAGCGGAGCACGACGGCGTGCACCAGCGGGTCCGTACCAACCCCCAGCTGGGCAGCCTTGAACCGGCACATAGCGTCTTGACGGTCGGCCGGGTTGTCTAGTCCTGCAATCAGGGCGTCCTTTGCGGCGGCCCACTTCAGCTCCTTCGGGCCCCTTCGCGCCGAATCCAGCACCGCCCGCGGCCTGCCCTTGAGAAGCGCTCGAAGGGCCGTCAACTTACCCCGGTCCGACTGGATCCCTGAGAGCTCCGCCAGATCCTCGAAATCCCCCAGGAAGTACCGTATGTCGCCATCCTCAAACGGCTCCGGCCATGGTAGATCCATCCTGGTCACGGCAACAAATGTTATAATCCAGAAAGCGTGCCTTGGTCAATAGGTTGTTTATTGGCATCAACGTGTTTGGACATTGACAAAACAACACAAACGTTACAAACATCCTCATTTGCCAAGTGGCTGTCCTGTTCACTTGAAAACAGTCACCGTCCAACGGAGGAGCGGTCAGGTGGTTTGCAGATCGTCGCTTACCTTATTGCGCCTGGATTGCTGAACTTAGCTGTGTTCGTTAATCCACAATTGTCCATAGTTCTGTCTTCAGCAATCAACTACTTAATGAGTAGTATATACAGTCAGTACACTCCTCCCCCCTGACAAAAAAAGATACTCCAAATCCAGAGGACTGCCTCCAAGTCTTTCTCCATTCCGAGGTTCATACCTCCAACCCCGGTTCGTGGCGGTGTTGTCATCAACCCCACAACTCCTCCGGAGGTGTGCTTCTTCAGGTGAATAATCGGCATAGGATGAAACCTTGTGCTGAGGCGACTTCCACGATCAGTACCCACCTTTAGCGTGCCCCAGGCTGCTTGGCTGTCGTGGGAGATTACCACGAAATAGTGCAAAGCTGCTTCCTTTCCCAGTGGGACCGCGCGTTGTGTCATTTGAACGTGATCCAGAACCGAGTGTTTAACTGTCTTCATTTGAACGGCATCATATTCGGCTTCCGCCTTAGGCAGATGCTCTGGAGCACAAGCAACTTCTCTTGCAGTCTTCGGGCTAAACTCATTTTGGTCTTGAATTTCGACTTCAGTCTGAATTTCCTCATAGCTTGCAGCTTCAGTGACTGCGATATTAGACGACATGTCTTCGGTTTCCTCGTCACAATGTTCATGTTCAAGGCAACCTGGGTAGCGATCTTCCGCATTTTTACAACGGATTTGGTTCGATTTTTCACAGTTCGCCAACTCATCGGTAATGCTTGAATTCTCGAGCGGTGATACTTCTGGTACAACTGTTTCGATGTTCTGCTGATATTCAGGATATTCGTCCAAAACAGGTTCCACATTTCCACAGCAGAAACACCCGGCTTCTTCCAACTGTCTGGCTTCCACTTTTCTGTCCTCCGTGTTCAAAATTTCTGGACCGTACGCCTTCTCCACACGATCCCTGTTCCTCCATGAATCCCCGACATGGGCCGTATTGACCACAGGCACGCCAACCATGGCCAGTTCCCGAGCCACATCCGCAAGCTGGACCAAATTCAATGAACGGCCGGCACAGGCGACGCGTACCATCCCACGCAGGGGCTCCGGCAGACTATCCACAAATCGGTCCGCCAACAGGTCTGCCCGTGACGCCTCATCCAGCGTCGGCAACGCACGTTCCAGGAGTGAGCGGAGCGCGACGACGTGCACCAGCGGGTCCGTACCAACCCCCAGCTGGGCAGCCTTGAACCGGCACATAGCGTCTTGACGGTCGGCCGGGTTGTCTAGTCCTGCAATCAGGGCGTCCTTTGCGGCGGCCCACTTCAGCTCCTTCGGGCCCCTTCGCGCCGAATCCAGCACCGCCCGCGGCCTGCCCTTGAGAAGCGCTCGATGGGCCGTCAACTTACCCCGGTCCGACTGGATCCCTGAGAGCTCCGCCAGATCCTCGAAATCCCCCAGGAAGTACCGTATGTCGCCATCCTCAAACGGCTCCGGCCATGGTAGATCCATCCTGGTCACGGCAACAAATGTTATAATCCAGAAAGCGTGCCTTGGTCAATAGGTTGTTTATTGGCATCAACGTGTTTGGACATTGACAAAACAACACAAACGTTACAAACATCCTCATTTGCCAAGTGGCTGTCCTGTTCACTTGAAAACAGTCACCGTCCAACGGAGGAGCGGTCAGGTGGTTTGCAGATCGTCGCTTACCTTATTGCGCCTGGATTGCTGAACTTAGCTGTGTTCGTTAATCCACAATTGTCCATAGTTCTGTCTTCAGCAATCAACTACTTAATGAGTAGTATATACAGTCAGTACACTCCTCCCCCCTGACAAAAAAAGATACTCCAAATCCAGAGGACTGCCTCCAAGTCTTTCTCCATTCCGAGGTTCATACCTCCAACCCCGGTTCGTGGCGGTGTTGTCATCAACCCCACAACTCCTCCGGAGGTGTGCTTCTTCAGGTGAATAATCGGCATAGGATGAAACCTTGTGCTGAGGCGACTTCCACGATCAGTACCCACCTTTAGCGTGCCCCAGGCTGCTTGGCTGTCGTGGGAGATTACCACGAAATAGTGCAAAGCTGCTTCCTTTCCCAGTGGGACCGCGCGTTGTGTCATTTGAACGTGATCCAGAACCGAGTGTTTAACTGTCTTGATTGGAACGGCATCATATTCGGCTTCCTCCTTAGGCAGATTCTCTGGAGCACAAGCAACTTCTCTTGCAGTCTTCGGGCTAAACTCATTTTGGTCTTGAATTTCGACTTCAGTCTGAATTTCCTCATAGCTTGCAGCTTCAGTGACTGCGATATTAGACGACATGTCTTCGGTTTCCTCGTCACAATGTTCATGTTCAAGGCAACCTGGGTAGCGATCTTCCGCATGTTTACAACGGATTTGGTTCGATTTTTCACAGTTCGCCAACTCATCGGTAATGGTTGAATTCTCGAGCGGTGATACTTCTGGTACAACTGTTTCGATGTTCTGCTGATATTCAGGATATTCGTCCAAAACAGGTTCCACATTTCCACAGCAGAAACACCCGGCTTCTTCCAACTGTCTGGTTTCCACTTTTCTGTCCTCCGTGTTCAAAATTTCTGGACCGTACGCCTTCTCCACACGATCCCTGTTCCTCCATGAATCCCCGACATGGGCCGTATTGACCACAGGCACGCCAACCATGGCCAGTTCCCGAGCCACATCCGCAAGCTGGACCAAATTCAATGAACGGCCGGCACAGGCGACGCGTACCATCCCACGCAGGGGCTCCGGCAGACTATCCACAAATCGGTCCGCCAACAGGTCTGCCCGTGACGCCTCATCCAGCGTCGGCAACGCACGTTCCAGGAGTGAGCGGAGCGCGACGGCGTGCACCAGCGGGTCCGTACCAACCCCCAGCTGGGCAGCTTTGAACCGGCACATAGCGTCTTGACGGTCGGCCGGAGTGTCTAGTCCTGCAATCAGGGCGTCCTTTGCGGCGGCCCACTTCAGCTCCTTCGGGCCCCTTCGCGCCGAATCCAGCACCGCCCGCGGCCTGCCCTTGAGAAGCGCTCGATGGGCCGTCAACTTACCTCGGTCCGACTGGATCCCCGAGAGCTCCGCCAGATCCTCGAAATCCCCCAGGAAGTACCGTATGTCGCCATCCTCAAACGGCTCCGGCCATGGTAGATCCATCCTGGTCACGGCAACAAATGTTATAATCCAGAAAGCGTGCCTTGGTCAATAGGTTGTTTATTGGCATCAACGTGTTTGGACATTGACAAAACAACACAAACGTTACAAACATCCTCATTTGCCAAGTGGCTGTCCTGTTCACTTGAAAACAGTCACCGTCCAACGGAGGAGCGGTCAGGTGGTTTGCAGATCGTCGCTTACCTTATTGCGCCTGGATTGCCGAACTTAGCTGTGTTCGTTAATCCACAATTGTCCATAGTTCTGTCTTCAGCAATCAACTACTTAATGAGTAGTATATACACTCAGTACACTCCTCCCCCCTGACAAAAAAAGATACTCCAAATCCAGAGGACTGCCTCCAAGTCTTTCTCCATTCCGAGGTTCACACCTCCAACCCCGGTTCGTGGCGGTGTTGTCATCAACCCCACAACTCCTCCGGAGGTGTGCTTCTTCAGGTGAATAATCGGCATAGGATGAAACCTTGTGCTGAGGCGACTTCCACGATCAGTACCCACCTTTAGCGTGCCCCAGGCTGCTTGGCTGTCGTGGGAGATTACCACGAAATAGTGCAAAGCTGCTTCCTTTCCCAGTGGGACCGCGCGTTGTGTCATTTGAACGTGATCCAGAACCGAGTGTTTAACTGTCTTCATTTGAACGGCATCATATTCGGCTTCCTCCTTAGGCAGATGCTCTGGAGCACAAGCAACTTCTCTTGCAGTCTTCGGGCTAAACTCATTTTGGTCTTGAATTTCGACTTCAGTCTGAATTTCCTCATAGCTTGCAGCTTCAGTGACTGCGATATTAGACGACATGTCTTCGGTTTCCTCGTCACAATGTTCATGTTCAAGGCAACCTGGGTAGCGATCTTCCGCATTTTTACAACGGATTTGGTTCGATTTTTCACAGTTCGCCAACTCATCGGTAATGGTTGAATTCTCGAGCGGTGATACTTCTGGTACAACTGTTTCGATGTTCTGCTGATATTCAGGATATTCGTCCAAAACAGGTTCCACATTTCCACAGCAGAAACACCCGGCTTCTTCCAACTGTCTGGTTTCCACTTTTCTGTCCTCCGTGTTCAAAATTTCTGGACCGTACGCCTTCTCCACACGATCCCTGTTCCTCCATGAATCCCCGACATGGGCCGTATTGACCACAGGCACGCCAACCATGGCCAGTTCCCGAGCCACATCCGCAAGCTGGACCAAATTCAATGAACGGCCGGCACAGGCGACGCGTACCATCCCACGCAGGGGCTCCGGCAGACTATCCACAAATCGGTCCGCCAACAGGTCTGCCCGTGACGCCTCATCCAGCGTCGGCAACGCACGTTCCAGGAGTGAGCGGAGCGCGACGACGTGCACCAGCGGGTCCGTACCAACCCCCAGCTGGGCAGCCTTGAACCGGCGCATAGCGTCTTGACGGTCGGCCGGGTTGTCTAGTCCTGCAATCAGGGCGTCCTTTGCGGCGGCCCACTTCAGCTCCTTCGGGCCCCTTCGCGCCGAATCCAGCACCGCCCTCGGCCTGCCCTTGAGAAGCGCTCGAAGGGCCGTCAACTTACCCCGGTCCGACTGGATCCCCGAGAGCTCCGCCAGATCCTCGAAATCCCCCAGGAAGTACCGTATGTCGCCATCCTCAAACGGCTCCGGCCATGGTAGATCCATCCTGGTCACGGCAACAAATGTTATAATCCAGAAAGCGTGCCTTGGTCAATAGGTTGTTTATTGGCATCAACGTGTTTGGACATTGACAAAACAACACAAACGTTACAAACATCCTCATTTGCCAAGTGGCTGTCCTGTTCACTTGAAAACAGTCACCGTCCAACGGAGGAGCGGTCAGGTGGTTTGCAGATCGTCGCTTACCTTATTGCGCCTGGATTGCCGAACTTAGCTGTGTTCGTTAATCCACAATTGTCCATAGTTCTGTCTTCAGCAATCAACTACTTAATGAGTAGTATATACACTCAGTACACTCCTCCCCCCTGACAAAAAAAGATACTCCAAATCCAGAGGACTGCCTCCAAGGCTTTCTCCATTCCGAGGTTCACACCTCCAACCCCGGTTCGTGGCGGTGTTGTCATCAACCCCACAACTCCTCCGGAGGTGTGCTTCTTCAGGTGAATAATCGGCATAGGATGAAACCTTGTGCTGAGGCGACTTCCACGATCAGTACCCACCTTTAGCGTGCCCCAGGCTGCTTGGCTGTCGTGGGAGATTACCACGAAATAGTGCAAAGCTGCTTCCTTTCCCAGTGGGACCGCGCGTTGTGTCATTTGAACGTGATCCAGAACCGAGTGTTTAACTGTCTTCATTTGAACGGCATCATATTCGGCTTCCTCCTTAGGCAGATGCTCTGGAGCACAAGCAACTTCTCTTGCAGTCTTCGGGCTAAACTCATTTTGGTCTTGAATTTCGACTTCAGTCTGAATTTCCTCATAGCTTGCAGCTTCAGTGACTGCGATATTAGTCGACATGTCTTAATAATAGTTTATTTCGGATAACCCCGAATGATGCTGCAATGCAAGATCAAACGGTACAGTTGAAAGCTGAATAAAAGTTATTGTGGGTCTGTACAGTTATGCGAACGCGGTTGAATATAATATAATGCATTCCAGTTAATTGCTGCGATACCGTCCGGTGAATTTAAACTCAAGGTCATGTGATCGATCTGGCCGGGGTAGCGTTCTGTGGTCCAACAGCGCGTTATTTGAAAATTTGCGTCGATTTGTTTGGGTGCGCGATAACTCAGTTGCTTTTTTGGTCAAAGTACAGCATATCGGGCTAAGATGCATTTCACGGTATCCGATACCCAAATGTGGGAATTGTACAGCAAAACCGGGAACTATACAGCTAAATTGATCATAAGAAATAATAAGCTCCAATTGTATTTGTATGCCTAAATAATGTAGATAGGTCTAGTGTATTCACCTTATAAATAAATATACAAATGTATATGTGGGCATATATATATATATGTATATGTGCACACGTGAACACATTTTGTGTATAAATATATATATATATATATATATATATATATAATTGTTTATCAGCCTATCTGTACACGTAGGAACATATTTGTGTATTTATCTATTTACTTGCATATATATTTATATAGGAATAAATATATGTGTATATGGATCTATACATGTACTTACGTGTGCATAGATCCGTATATTCACACACACATATATATAAATATATATATACCTATACAAATATATATGTAACCACAATGAAGATCCGATACGTATAGGGATTACTTTTCTGTAATTAGCCGATCAACTCCTGCCTGAACGATTTTGCTTCCCTGACCGCAACTAAGCCAACCTCTAATTACGCGAGCTAAAGCACGACGCCCATTGGGCGCACCTACCTACACATAAACCACCCACATCGTAATAGGTTGCACCTAACGGAGAGACCCATTCCGTAACGAATGCAAAATGGAGGACAGTGTAGCGGTTGCCATCTTCGTTCATACTTTTACCACGTTTATTGTTTAACTGAAAGCTGACTGACAAGCGCGGTTGCCATTTGACCGTTGCTCTTGCGCACGCTCTCACGCACGCTCCCAAATACACGCTAACCACTATCTCTCCCAATCGCCTTCTCGTTCTCACGGGTCGTGGAGAATACTGTTCTGGTTAACATATTTGTGCAGTGCCGCACATTAGAGTAACGTGCAGGTGGTCCACGCAGTACAAAGGACCGAAGCACGCGTTTACTAAGAAAACCGCGAAGTAAGGTCTAATCAACCTTACAACAGAATGAAGAATAAGAGTTGTATTGAAAGATGGTTGTTCAATGGTACAAAATGATCCTTTCATGCACACTTCCATGCCGAAGTTCTGCGGTCATAACGGTGAATCGGACAGCCTCCAGCACCCTCGACGTTGTAATGTTTTGCCGTGTTCGGTCTGTAAAGTAGAAATGGAAACAATTTTTATCTGTTTTTACTTTGTACAAGGCAAAATGAAAATCGTGGTTGTAACTCACTTACTTTTCATCAGCCAGACGGTGGACGCAAACGTAGTGGCTGTCCTATTTCGGCGTCGATTGTGCAAGCAGCAAAATTTAACCCGATAGTATGGGAAATTTTTCGGCAGTGCACCCGGATGCGTACGAAGCCAGTTCTCAGCAGTAACACTGTCATACACGTAAAACGAGGTGAAAGTCTTCCTCGAACCTTGAGAACAATTTATAGGCATCTTTTACATGTCTGGAGAAACTCTCAGTCATCAACGAAAGCACGTGCAACGGCCATGACAGTCAAGAGGTCTGAGCGGTAACAGCCTTGCGCAACCCTTATATACTACGAAGTGGCCAACTTTAACAAAAGTCGCCGCAAAATTAGGAACACCATTCTTATTTTCCCCAAAAATGACTTCATCAGTTGGAACCATTTTCTTCAGTATTCCTGTAGCGGTTGCCATCTTCGTTCATACTTTTACCACGTTTATTGTTTAACTGAACGCTGACTGCCAAGCGCGGTTGCCATTTGACCGTTGCTCTTGCGCACGCTCTCACGCACGCTCCCAAATACACGCTAACCACTATCTCTCCCAATCGCCTTCTCGTTCTCACGGGTCGTGGAGAATACTGTTCTGGGTAACATATTTGTGCAGTGCCGCACATTAGAGTAACGTGCAGGTGGTCCACGCAGTACAAAGGACCGAAGCACGCGTTTACTAAGGAAACCGCGAAGTAAGGTCTAATCAACCTTACAATTGGTGAGCCCGACGTGATCCTCAGGTCACGTGAGTTTCCTTGTTTTCTACCGTTCAAGGTCCCGTCTGCGTACGTTTTTGTGTGTTTTATTGTTTCCCTATCTTGATTTTTTTTTCGGTTGGTTTACCAAATAATTTTTTTTTCGTCCAAACATATTTTGTGTGTCTTATTTGTCGTGATTTTTTTTTTCGCGAAGACTTTAGTGCCCCATTGGTCGTTGATTTCTTTTCCCGTCTGTATTCCATAAAGTAATCGCTATGTCTGCCGAACGGAAATCCTGCTCAGACCCCACCGTTGGGGCGATCACGCTGCACATACCGGCATTCACACCTGCTGATCCAGAACTCTGGTTCACGCTGGTCGAGTTAGAATTCGAAAACTGCCGTATAACCAGCGACGCCAGCCGTTTCAGGTGGGTAGCAGGCCGCCTCCCGTCAGAAGTCACAATGCAAGTAAGGGACGTAATAATCTCCTCCCGAAGCTATGAGGCTTTAAAGGAGGCTGTCATTGCCCGCACGACCCCAACGCAAGACCAACGTATGCAACAACTTCAAAACGTTGAGCTTGGAAGTAGGAAGCCCTCCGAACTGCTGCGTGAGATGCAGCGCTTGAGAGGACCGACAATAGGCGAGGACCCGCTCTTGAGGGAACTTTGGCTGCAGCGTTTGCCGCATAACATTCCAGTTTTACTAAGTGCCACACGCAAATGCTCGCTAGAGGAAACTGCAGCGATAGCTGATGACATTATGTCACGATACAACCCCGCTGTAGCTGGAGTAACCAAGCCGTCCGTCGCAACGGTGCCTGCCTTGCCCACATCTAACGAACTCGCGTCAGTTTTGTCTAGAATTGACGCGAGCCTGCAACGCCTAGCAGTTAGAAGTGGGTCACAGGAACGGCACCGCGCACGCTCACCCAGGCTCCATAGTCCGTCATTGCGACGCCGTTTTGTCGGTTCTTCAAAAGAAGGATATTGTAAATACCACAGTCGCTTCGGTGAGGGAGCCAAACGATGCGAACGAGGGTGTACGTTTCCCGGTGCTCATCAGGGAAACTAAACCCCCGGCCCGTGGTGGCGACCCACGAAGCCGGGTATCACACCAATAGTCGTCTTTTGAACGTAAGGGACATTATTTCAAATAACCTATTCCTTGTAGATACCGGTGCCGAAGTGAGCGTCCTCCCCCGAGCGAAAGACGACAATAGCACACCGCAGGCCCAAACACTACGCGCTGCCAATGGCACGGCCATCCCAACGTTTGGCCAGCGGTCGCTCACCTTAAACTTGGGTTTAAAGCGTAATTTTCGTTGGGTATTCATCATCGCCGACGTCCCGTACCCAATTCTAGGCATTGACTTCCTGCAGCACTTTGACTTGTTAGTTGATGCACGGCGCCGCAGAGTGGTGGATCGTCAGACCACTTTCGCTGTTGCGGGTCATAATTCGCGAGTGAATCACGTCACGCCCTTTTACGTTCAACCACCGGCACACCAACCTTATAGCGAACTCATCGCCGCCTACCCGGCCATGTTTCGGCAGGCCGGGCCTCTCCCAGCAGTGACGACCAGTGTCACTCACCATATCGACACTAAGGGACCCCCAGTGTTCAGTAGGCCGCGTCGGTTAGCACCAGACAAGCTTCGTGTTGCACAGGCCGAATTCGAACATATGCTAGAACTGGGTATAATACGCCCTTCTAGTAGCCCTTGGGCTTCCCCCCTTCATATGGTTCCTAAGGCTAGTGGCGACTGGCGACCTTGTGGTGATTACAGAGCACTTAACAAAGTCACCGTCCCGGACCGATACCCGATTCCCCATATACAGGATCTTACTTCGTCTTTATCAGGTTGCTCCAACTTCAGCCGTATCGATTTAGTTCGTGCGTACAACCAGCTCCCGGTAGCAGAGGCCGATATCCCTAAAACTGCCGTCACTACACCTTTCGGGCTGTTCGAGTTTCTGCGAATGCCGTTTGGACTCAGCAATGCAGCCTAGACCTTTCAACGGTTCATGCACGAGGCAACTCGTGGTTTGGAAAATGTCCACGTATACCTGGATGATATTTTGGTGGCGAGTTCTTCAGAGCAAGAGCACGCTACGCACCTACGAGCACTTTTCGAACGCCTTAGCCAGCACGGCGTTACGATCAATATCGCGAAATGCGAATTAGGCCGGTCTGATATCACGTTCATAGGACATTCTATTTCATCCTCGGGTATCCGCCCTCTGTCAGATAAAGTTTCCGCTATTCGCGACTACCCTGAACCCCAATCTTTTCGCCAGTTGCGTCAGTTTGCCGGCCTGGTGAATTTCTACCGCCGATTTATTCCTCACTGTGCGGAAATGATGCAACCCCTCACCGACCTGTTGCGCGGAGGTAAGCGGAAGTTCGTGTTTCCCGACACGGCACAGGCCGCATTCGCCTTGGTCAAAGATGCTGTCGCCAACACAGCACTCCTGACACACCCCGACCCTTTGGCTCCTATTTCGGTAGTGACGGATGCCTCGGACACAGCGGTTGGAGCAGTACTGCAACAGTTCGTAGATGACTCTTGGCAACCTTTAGCATTCTTCTCCAAGCGCCTACAACCCGCGGAATCAAGGTACAGCACGTTCGGTAGAGAGTTATTAGCCATCTACTTGGGAATCCGTCATTTTCGACATGCACTCGAAGGCCGTTCGTTCACGGTGTTTACAGACCACAAGCCTTTGGTTTACGCACTGAAGTCAGCTTCGGATCGATACTCACCACGCGAGATTCGCCACTTAGACTTTGTCTCACAGTTTACTGTGGACATACGACACGTCTCTGGGGTACTTAATCCCGTCGCAGACGCCTTATCGCGCGTATATCAACTAAGTCTGTCACAAACGCCTAACATCAATTTGGACGCAATGGCACAGGCTCAAACTATGGACCCTGACGTCGAACGACTTCGGCAAAACGGTTCTTTGAGTTTAACCACAGTGCCTATCCCAGCTTCCCAGAATACCATCGTGTGCGATGTATCGCAAGGTCGCCCTAGGCCAGTAGTTCCTGCTGCCCACCGTTATCCTACGTTCCTGACACTCCATAATCTGGCTCATCCGGGTGTGACTGCCTCGGTGAAACTGATAACTGAGCGTTTTGTTTGGCACAATGTCAAACGAGATGTCCGTCAATGGGCTCGTGCTTGTCTGCAGTGTCAACGTGTTAAGACCCATAGGCACACTAAGGCGGCATTAGCCAGGTTCCCAGAACCTGAAACACGTTTTCATCATGTGCACGTCGACCTCGTATGACCACTCCCACCTTCGCTTGGGTACGTTTACATACTCACATGCGTGGATCGTTTTACTCGCTGGCCGCAGGCCATCCCTATCCCTCGTCCCACCTCGGAAGAGGCCGCGAAAGCTTTTCTGACCGGTTGGGTTAGTCATTTCGGTTGCCCGGCAATAGTGACCACCGATCGCGGTCCACACTTTGACGGCGCTTTCGGCAGCCTACTCGCTACGCTCGGTTGCCAACACGTTAAGACGACAGCTTACCACCCTCAGGCCGATGGTATGGTTGAGCGTTTCCACCGGCAATTAAAAGCCGCCCTTCGAGCAAACGGTAACCCCCTTTGGAGTGAAACACTACCATTAGCACTCTTAAGCCTGCGTAGTACCGTTAAGGAGGAGTTACACACAACACCGGCCTTACTAGTATATGGCTGTACACTTCGTCTGCCTGGGGAGTTGGTAGCCCCCTCACCAACCGTGACTTTCGACTACGGTGACTATGCTCAGCGCCTTACGCAGCACATGCGAGTGCTCAAGGCCAGTCCGCCGCGCGAACAACAGTCTACAAGTTATGTCCCAACTGCGTTAGGAACCGCTACCCATGTATTCCTTCGCGTCGATGGCGTTCGATCACCACTACAAGCGCCATACACTGGCCCGTTTCGGGTGATAAAACGTAGGGCAAAAACATTTGTCATAGATATCAACGGACGACACGACACCGTATCTATCGATCGTCTCAAACCTGCCGTCATTGAGTGCAAGCCGCTCGGCCAATTTACGCCCACTCAAGTCGCTCAGTCACCTGCATCGAGCGAGTTACCACTCGAATCACCCCCAATTACGCCTAGTGAGGACTCGGCAGCTAGTCCATCAGATTCTCCAACCGTACCCGCAACGCGAAGTAGCCGTCGCGGTCGCCAACTACGAAATCCCGTCCGCTTCGCCGATTTCGTAACGATTTTTACAACCGACTGTTAGCAATAAGTTGGGAAGTTCGCCATGGATTTACCAAACAACAGACCCGTGAAATTACAATCGGTAGTTATGATTTCATTTTCTTCTGGTCTCCTAGCGACTACAACAACACCGAACATCGTTTGTGTGTTGTTATTACGGTCCAACATCCGCCGGCGCCCTCAGGCGCTATTTTGTTCCAGTTTACCTTGCCCTCTCTCAGACGGATCTAACAAGTCACATTGGCTTCATCCGTAGCCTGGCTGACTCCCGTGCACGTTCAAGGAGCCAACCGCTCACTGGACAACGGGACGATTGTTCAGCCTGGCACTGGAGACGGCAACTGGACGCCTTTTTGGATGGACCTGACGAGGCATTTTCCGGCTTGCATTCGTATGAGACCCGCGGGCGCCAAAACACAGTTGGACCCACGCACATCGGATCTCGAGAGTGCAGGCACCGGTAAACTCATCAGCAGTCGTTCGACGTCAACAACAATATAACGGAGAAGCTATGAGGAGTTCCTGGACAACCAATAATTCCGGCTTACCATCACGATCGAAGCCCAACTCCGTCGGACTTCTAGGAGGAGGCCCCTGTAGCGGTTGCCATCTTCGTTCATACTTTTACCACGTTTATTGTTTAACTGAACGCTGACTGCCAAGCGCGGTTGCCATTTGACCGTTGCTCTTGCGCACGCTCTCACGCACGCTCCCAAATACACGCTAACCACTATCTCTCCCAATCGCCTTCTCGTTCTCACGGGTCGTGGAGAATACTGTTCTGGTTAACATATTTGTGCAGTGCCGCACATTAGAGTAACGTGCAGGTGGTCCACGCAGTACAAAGGACCGAAGCACGCGTTTACTAAGGAAACCGCGAAGTAAGGTCTAATCAACCTTACATTCCCGTATAACGCCAATTTTGCCGTCATTAAGGTTGGACCACAAGACACTATCATCCGGCTGGAGGTAGGCGTAGTTATTCTGCCAAAATGTGGGGTGGATGGAGAATGGAACAAAATCACACAAATCCCACAGAAGAAAGACTGTCCTGTCGGAGAACTAAACTAGATTGACGGATACGCGGATATCGTGAAGAAGAAACATTCCTGAAGGAGACGTATTCAAGCAATGGAGCTTTACAATGTATGAGAGGAGTTGCGGTGAAAAATTAGACGTTAAAAACTTGTGGCATAATACATAAAGACCAAGAAAATCGGTCGAGGATAGCAATTTTGAGGTACAGTGACCGTATATCGGTTGAGCCAGTTGTAAAACGAAACGGACAACACACTGGGCTGTGGGTGTCAAATTGATGGTGAGAGAAGTGGCCGGATAGAGCATATAGACTTTGAGTGGATTGTTTTGCTTTCAGAAAAAAGGAATATAATGCTTCAGCAAAAAACTGGTAACTGACAAAAAAAATTCGACGTGTGGTGCGTAGCTACGACAGTGGCAGAAACGTGGCTTGCAAGAAGGATGACCGGTTGAATGACAGGTAAGTACTTACATACTGATAATTCTCAGCAAAGACTTCACGTGGTGAAAAAAATGTATCAAGTATCGGAAGTGTCTGAGACGATCTATCGGAATGGAGCATGAGAAAAGAAATACACAACAACCGATGAATAGGTTTGAAAAGTTCGGCAGCCGGATATGGGCGGAGTGTGTGTGATAAACCAAATGGACTACACATCTGGACCGTGGTTGCCAGAGTGGTGGTGAAGGAAGTGACCGGATAAAACATATGGACTTTGAGTGGATTATTTTGCTTTCAGAAAAAAAGAATGTAATGCATCAGCATGAACTAGGAATTATCGAGAAAATCGTTGCGTGGTGCTCAACTACAACAATAGGATGGACACAGCTGGAAAAAACGATGAAGCGATGGGCAGAAGACTATCAGTTTATGTTTGATACAAAAGGTGGACCACTTTGTGGTGACAGAACATAACTCTGCGGCACAAGAGCTTATCAGATGTGCAAAAGTGGGACACAATACCTTGCCAGATGAGGACATTGCAATGCAACAGCCTTAAGTGGGCAAACAGCGGAGCTGGCAGAGAAGGCAAGCAAACACAGAGTCGTCGATTATTGGGAATTTCAAGAGATAAATTTCGCAGTGTCATATACTGTCTGGAGATTGTGGTACGGAAGTTAGTGACAGCAATAAATGCGTTATTTCTGGAGTATATCGGTAAAAGTAGCAAAAAGGGGTGGGCTTTATCTTAGAGAGTGGTTAAGTTTGCAAATAAAACTGGTGAGTAGTTTGGCATGAAACCGCGGGAAGTGGACTGGGAATAATGAGCCAGAGTTGTTGATGGGTTTTTAAGTATACGATAATTGTGCACCAAAAAAAGCAACTTTTGCCGGACGAAAAAAGCGTTAGGTTATGAAGGCAAATTTGAAGCGAGCACGATGTAGAGTCAAAGTTGGCTGGAGGAGACAGCAACATTTTAATATATGAACGGTATTCCTTTTGTTCTATTTTCTTGTTTTTTTTTCAATCCGCAACCGGTGCTGGTGGGTGGGGCTGACCGTGCGCTGGACACCCAACCTGAAAACATCGTTGCAGACGTCCTGCACGCCCGATGTGCACCGGCCAAAGCGGGGGATCTGTCCGCGCCTCGCACCGGCGGGATTTGCACAGGTGATTTTGGCCGAGATCATACAGAAGTAGAGATGGCGTAGCCTAGGAGATTGTGGGGGATCCAGATTTGAAGCCTGACGTTTGGGCCAGATATTTCGCTGGTGTTATCTCCGGATCATTCCAAGACATCAGATGGGAGATGCGCGCCGGTTGGTGTCTGGAAGCATAAGAATAGAGAGACGCAGTCTGGGATGCTCCCAGCTGAGAATCAACGGTCAATGGTGAAAAGAGAAATCTAGTAATGTAGACACAGACTACTTTGGGAAGAATGAGGACTGTGAGCCATTGGGAGTGAATGAAAATACAGAAATAATGACCAAAACTAGGAATAAGAATGATGATTTAGAAGGTAAGTGGTGGTCACTGGAACTGGATTAAATGTTGGGGCGCTAAGGCAAAATAAAGGAGGGGAATGGGGTCAGTTCGGACCGAGTAAAGCGAATTAAATATGATAAAGATAATAGGTAGGAGACGTTGGAGCGCGTGAATTGGGGAGAATCTAACAAGAGCAGTGTCAGTGATGTAAGTCATTCTAAGGGGTACTAATGTGTTGGCGATGGAAAAGGCATGTGGGGTAGGTGATGTCGACGTTGCAAAGGATGTTAACCGGGTCGTGCTTTCTTTCTCTATTCAAAAATCTAGGTTACCCTCATAAGCTTGTTCCAACGTGGTGCACATATGGGTTAACTGTAGTACCTTGGCGACATCTAAGTATTTTGTAAGGACAATTTTGAAACGGTCTAGTGTCTGGCAGGCCCGAATGTCTTCGGGCAGTCTGTTCCAAATGCGGGAATAAACGGTGATGAAGAACCTTTCTCTTAGTTTTGTCCTGGTGTATGGGACTTTTGTAGTATGATTTCGGTTACGAAGAGCGTTTTGAGCGAAACATAGATCAGTGATGGACGTATGCGCTCTAGAATGTAGGAGGTTGAATAGAAGATAAAGATTGAGTTTCATACGTCGTAGCCATAGGGGTTCAAGCCTTAGTAGCTCACATCTCTCTTTATAATTCAAGGGAGATGATGAGCCGAGTAAGTGCTTGGTGAAGGATCGCTGAACTCTTTCGATGGCAAGTCTGTCAGATTTGCGCATGTGAGTGTATACCAGAGGGCAGTACTCAAGCTGTGGTCTGGCGTGGGATTTAAAGATCAGAAGCTGGCTGTCGCGCATTCTAAAGGTTCTGCAGATGAGAGCTATCGTTCTCTTAGTCTTAGCCACCTGGTAGGTGGCTTGTTCTTGAAAAGTGAACGTGCAAGAATATTGTAGACCGAGATCTCGTACTAGCGGAGAAGTAGGAATGAACGAGCCGTTTAAGGCGAGGGACTCAGGAGAAATTTGGCTTTTATATGTAAGAATGGCACTCTTAGCAGCGGAGAAACTCATTTTCCAAGTGTTGCACCATTTGTCAAGAGCGTTCAGGTCTTCAGCTATTTTGGTGAGGGTATAGGTCGAGGTATGAGGTTCAAATGAATATACAATCTTAATATCATCGGCGAATAGGAACGCGGTGCCATGGCGTATTACTTTGAATACGTCGTTTATGTAGAGAAGAAAAAAAAGTGGACCTAACACACTGCCCTGTATAACACCACTTGTGACTGGCCGGGGTGATGAGAGGTAACCCTCAATGCTTACTGCCTGCGATCTCATGCTAAGATAGGATGACAACCAAGAAAAGAGCGGGTCTATTATGCCGTAAGATTTAACCTTGGTTAGCAGCTGGGCGTGAGGCACGCGGTCAAATGCTTTCGTCATATCAAGGAAGATAACGATAAATGCCATTCCAGAGTCAACTGACGTTGTGATCAGATTAAGGAAATCGAGTTGGCAGGTCAGGCTCGACCTAGACTTTAAGAAGCCGTGTTGGTTTTTATTTATTAACCCACGGGTGAGGATAAAATTGGCAATCTCATCTTTAACTACTCGTTCCATTATCCTAGATATAATGGGAGTGTGGTTTATGGGGCGGTAATTAGCAGGGTCATGTAAAGCACCCTTCTTATGGAGGGGAATGATAACGGAAGTTTTCCACTGGGATGGGAAAACGCTTTGTGACATGGAGAGATTAAATAAATTCATCAAAAGCATCACAATGTCCGGGCCGCCAAGACGAAACAGAGCTGGTGGGATACCATCGGGACCAGGGCGAGCCAGAGGCCGGGTGGAATTTAACAGCTTTTTGACTTCGTTGGCTGAGAATACTACGGTTGACAAGGTGTCAGCAGTCAAGGGGGTGAGATCCTGGGTTGGACTATTGTGGTCTGTTATGAAGGTAGAAGCGAAGGAATTATTGAATGCCTCAGCGATTAACTGAGGCGAGCTAATATAAATGTTCTCTGATAGGAGCAAATACGGTATTTTGGTTGTACAGCGGGGGTTTCGAGTTTTGATAAGGCCAGAAAGGTGGGCTATTTTATTCGGCTGGTTGAGAGCGTACAGTTCTTGCTTCTCCAGCTTGTTCCCATTTTCGCTTAGTAGCTGGCGTGAGAGGTTGCTAAGGCAGAGGAAGATAGAAAGGTCGTTGGTCCTTTCGTAGGCAAGCTGCAACTTTTCGAACTTACGTTGCAACTTTTGTTGTCAATCGGTTTTTCTCCCACTGACTTCAGTTATCTCGGAAGATATGATGTTAAGAGAACAAAATAGGTTAGAGTACATCACATCCGATGCCAGTTGAGGATCAGTTGTTTGAAAAAATTTATCCCATGTCTGGTTACGCAGGATGGTGGGTAAAGTATCCCAATTTGCATTTCGAAAAATTTTTCGATTTTGAGGACTTTCCTGGTGATGCGGCTGAACGGAGAATTCACACGTTATGACCCTATGATCACAACCAGGAAGGTGGCTAAGGACATTTGTCTTTATATTTCGGAGGCCTAAAGTAAAGACAAGGTCAAGAATATTGTTCCCTCTGGTTGGTGATTTTACGTGTTATGTCCATCCGCCAGCACGGATACATGAGATAAAATTGCATAACTTCGGAGAGGAATTCAGGGTTGCCCAACAAATGCCAGGGAGGTTGAAGTCCCCCGCTATGATTTTAGAAGCATGTGGGATTTCAGCTACGTGACAGAAAGCATCAGTGATTGCATTTACGTTGCCCATGTTGTAGCCCGGCGGACAGTAGATACAACCAATGACGAGCTGCCCCTGAAGCAGGGGTATAGAGATCCAAACAGATTCTTGGACCTTATCAAGGGCAGGAAGTTGGAGTAAGTGTGTTCCAAGACTGCTCTTACCATAAGCAAGGCATCCGCCACCACGTCTCTCAGATCTGTTCGTAGCAATTATATTATAACCGAGTATGGAAATGTGTCGGAGGGGAGTTTTATCAGGAAGCCAGGTTTCAGTTACGAGGATTACATCCGGGTGAGATTGCAGTGCAAAGGAGCGGACGGATGAAAGTTTACTTACAAGGGAGCGAGCATTGAAAAGTGCAATTGTGAAACTATCATTGTCGTGGCCATGACATACATGGAACGTGACACCTTAAGGTGGCTGCCAGGTTTGGAGAAATTGTAGCCACTGGCGGACTGTGGGATGGTGTGGGGAGAGATATGGTATGGGAGGAGGCGGGACATTCAGGGGAAACGGAAAAACCGGCAAATTTAGATGGGGTGGCATTAAGTTCGAAAGCTCGCGACTATCTGGAATTGAAGAGCAGGATGCATGTGGTTGGGTAGCCCGTAAGTAGTCAACCGGAACCGCATTTGGATAAGGTACTGGCATAACGGTCTGAACAGTCCTGCCGAGACTTCCTTTTTCGTCGTTGGACGAAGTGTTTTTATGGTTCACTCTACCTGGAGGCAAAAGACTGATTGGGTTCGAAGAGCGAGGTCCAAGTCCGCGAGTTGAGATGGCTGATTTTGCCGATAAAGCTACTCTATTTATTTTCGAATTCGTTACGGGTGCCAGTGCAAATACATCTAGTCTTGCTCCTTTCTGTGGTATGCAAGGAATGGCTAGTTCTGACGTCAACAGCTGAGGGATTACTGATTTTACTCCAGGTATTGGACTGTTTTCCCGATCCGGTTTTGGATTTCGGACTCCGGCAAGGGTCGGCGTTCGTTTTTTCGAACTATATTCTGTGGGAGTAGTTTGTAGGTTCGACCAGACACTTCCTGAGCTAGTTGAGGGAATCATGTCAATCGGGGTTTTGTAAGGTATTTTGTTACTAGTCTTTGAGTCAGGGGGACTTTTATCAGTTTTGCGGACGTCAGGAGGCACATTAATTTGGACCGTTTCATTGAGACTGTTCTGCAAATTTTGACGTTTGCAACGCGGCTCCGATGGAGTGGAGACTGATGAACTATCTAGGTCGACAACGATTTTGCGACTAACCACAGAAGAGGTCTTCGCATGGTGGCCGACGCTTGGTAAATCGACCACCTGAGAGGGGCTACTGGCCAAATGTTTACCAGGGTTATGGTTCTTTGCATGGCTTTTGTGAACCTCTCTTTGTAGGGGGGTTTTATCGGGAAGTATTTTTGCCCGCTTGAAACCTGTATTTGCGACGACAAAAGACTGTCGGCTAATAAATTCCTTGGCAGCAACTTCAGTATTAAACTGAAACAGGAGTGGGCATGTATCTTGCGGTGAAGTTTTGCGGAGTCTGACACAGTAGCAAGGTTGCGAATCTAGGTTGCAAGCCTTTAAGATTAAGTTCTTGGCAGTTGAGAGAGGTAACTTATCCGGAATGTTGAATACTAGTATTCAACATGCAGTAGCTACTGCATTGTTGGCTTTCTTGATGCGTTTGTAGCGGTTGCCATCTTCGTTCATACTTTTACCACGTTTATTGTTTAACTGAACGCTGACTGCCAAGCGCGGTTGCCATTTGACCGTTGCTCTTGCGCACGCTCTCACGCACGCTCCCAAATACACGCTAACCACTATCTCTCCCAATCGCCTTCTCGTTCTCACGGGTCGTGGAGAATACTGTTCTGGTTAACATATTTGTGCAGTGCCGCACATTAGAGTAACGTGCAGGTGGTCCACGCAGTACAAAGGACCGAAGCACGCGTTTACTAAGGAAACCGCGAAGTAAGGTCTAATCAACCTTACAATTGGTGAGCCCGACGTGATCCTCAGGTCACGTGAGTTTCCTTGTTTTCTACCGTTCAAGGTCCCGTCTGCGTACGTTTTTGTGTGTTTATTGTTTCCCTATCTTGATTTTTTTTCGGTTGGTTTACCAAATAATTTTTTTTCTTTTTCGTCCAAACATTTTGTGTCTAAATCGTCGTGATTTTTTTTTTCGCGAAGACTTTAGTGCCCCATTGGTCGTTGATTTCTTTTCCCGTCTGTATTCCATAAAGTAATCGCTATGTCTGCCGAACGGAAATCCTGCTCAGACCCCACCGTTGGGGCGATCACGCTGCACATACCGGCATTCACACCTGCTGATCCAGAACTCTGGTTCACGCTGGTCGAGTTAGAATTCGAAAACTGCCGTATAACCAGCGACGCCAGCCGTTTCAGGTGGGTAGCAGGCCGCCTCCCGCCAGAAGTCACAATGCAAGTAAGGGACGTAATAATCTCCTCCCGAAGCTATGAGGCTTTAAAGGAGGCTGTCATTGCCCGCACGACCCCAACGCAAGACCAACGTATGCAACAACTTCAAAACGTTGAGCTTGGAAGTAGGAAGCCCTCCGAACTGCTGCGTGAGATGCAGCGCTTGAGAGGACCGACAATAGGCGAGGACCCGCTCTTGAGGGAACTTTGGCTGCAGCGTTTGCCGCATAACATTCCAGTTTTACTAAGTGCCACGCGCAAATGCTCGCTAGAGGAAACTGCAGCGATAGCTGATGACATTATGTCACGATACAACCCCGCTGTAGCTGGAGTAACCAAGCCGTCCGTCGCAACGGTGCCTGCCTTGCCAACATCTAACGAACTCGCGTCATTTTTGTCTAAAATTGACGCGAGCCTGCAACGCCTAGCAGTTAGAAGTGGGTCACAGGAGCGGCACCGCGCACGCTCACCTAGGCTCCATAGTCCGTCATTGCGACGCCGTTTCGTCGGTTCTTCAAAAGAAGGATATTGTAAATACCACAGTCGCTTCGGTGAGGGAGCCAAACGATGCGAACGAGGGTGTACGTTTCCCGGTGCTCATCAGGGAAACTAAACCCCCGGCCCGTGGTGGCGACCCACGAAGCCGGGTATCACACCAATAGTCGTCTTTTGAACGTAAGGGACATTATTTCAAATAACCTATTCCTTGTAGATACCGGTGCCGAAGTGAGCGTCCTCCCCCGAGCGAAAGACGACAATAGCACACCGCAGGCCCAAACACTACGCGCTGCCAATGGCACGGCCATCCCAACGTTTGGCCAGCGGTCGCTCACCTTAAACTTGGGTTTAAAGCGTAATTTTCGTTGGGTATTCATCATCGCCGACGTCCCGTACCCAATTCTAGGCATTGACTTCCTGCAGCACTTTGACTTGTTAGTTGATGCACGGCGCCGCAGAGTGGTGGATCGTCAGACCACTTTCGCTGTTGCGGGTCATAATTCGCGAGTGAATCACGTCACGCCCTTTTACGTTCAACCACCGGCACACCAACCTTATAGCGAACTCATCGCCGCCTACCCGGCCATGTTTCGGCAGGCCGGGCCTCTCCCAGCAGTGACGACCAGTGTCACTCACCATATCGACACTAAGGGACCCCCAGTGTTCAGTAGGCCGCGTCGGTTAGCACCAGACAAGCTTCGTGTTGCACAGGCCGAATTCGAACATATGCTAGAACTGGGTATAATACGCCCTTCTAGTAGCCCTTGGGCTTCCCCCCTTCATATGGTTCCTAAGGCTAGTGGCGACTGGCGACCCTGTGGTGATTACAGAGCGCTTAACAAAGTCACCGTCCCGGACCGATACCCGATTCCCCATATACAGGATCTTACTTCGTCTTTATCAGGTTGCTCCATCTTCAGCCGTATCGATTTAGTTCGTGCGTACAACCAGCTCCCGGTAGCAGAGGCCGATATCCCTAAAACTGCCGTCACTACACCTTTCGGGCTGTTCGAGTTTCTGCGAATGCCGTTTGGACTCAGCAATGCAGCCTAGACCTTTCAACGGTTCATGCACGAGGCAACTCGTGGTTTGGAAAATGTCCACGTATACCTGGATGATATTTTGGTGGCGAGTTCTTCAGAGCAAGAGCACGCTACGCACCTACGAGCACTTTTCGAACGCCTTAGCCAGCACGGCGTTACGATCAATATCGCGAAATGCGAATTAGGCCGGTCTGATATCACGTTCATAGGACATTCTATTTCATCCTCGGGTATCCGCCCTCTGTCAGATAAAGTTTCCGCTATTCGCGACTACCCTGAACCCCAATCTTTTCGCCAGTTGCGTCAGTTTGCCGGCCTGGTGAATTTCTACCGCCGATTTATTCCTCACTGTGCGGAAATGATGCAACCCCTCACCGACCTGTTGCGCGGAGGTAAGCGGAAGTTCGTGTTTCCCGACACGGCACAGGCCGCATTCACCTTGGTCAAAGATGCTGTCGCCAACACAGCACTCCTGACACACCCCGACCCTTTGGCTCCTATTTCGGTAGTGACGGATGCCTCGGACACAGCGGTTGGAGCAGTACTGCAACAGTTCGTAGATGACTCTTGGCAACCTTTAGCATTCTTCTCCAAGCGCCTACAACCCGCGGAATCAAGGTACAGCACGTTCGGTAGAGAGTTATTAGCCATCTACTTGGGAATCCGTCATTTTCGACATGCACTCGAAGGCCGTTCGTTCACGGTGTTTACAGACCACAAGCCTTTGGTTTACGCACTGAAGTCAGCTTCGGATCGATACTCACCACGCGAGATTCGCCACTTAGACTTTGTCTCACAGTTTACTGTGGACATACGACACGTCTCTGGGGTACTTAATCCCGTCGCAGACGCCTTATCGCGCGTATATCAACTAAGTCTGTCACAAACGCCTAACATCAATTTGGACGCAATGGCACAGGCTCAAACTATGGACCCTGACGTCGAACGACTTCGGCAAAACGGTTCTTTGAGTTTAACCACAGTGCCTATCCCAGCTTCCCAGAATACCATCGTGTGCGATGTATCGCAAGGTCGCCCTAGGCCAGTAGTTCCTGCTGCCCACCGTTATCCTACGTTCCTGACACTCCATAATCTGGCTCATCCGGGTGTGACTGCCTCGGTGAAACTGATAACTGAGCGTTTTGTTTGGCACAATGTCAAACGAGATGTCCGTCAATGGGCTCGTGCTTGTCTGCAGTGTCAACGTGTTAAGACCCATAGGCACACTAAGGCGGCATTAGCCAGGTTCCCAGAACCTGAAACACGTTTTCATCATGTGCACGTCGACCTCGTATGACCACTCCCACCTTCGCTTGGGTACGTTTACATACTCACATGCGTGGATCGTTTTACTCGCTGGCCGCAGGCCATCCCTATCCCTCGTCCCACCTCGGAAGAGGCCGCGAAAGCTTTTCTGACCGGTTGGGTTAGTCATTTCGGTTGCCCGGCAATAGTGACCACCGATCGCGGTCCACACTTTGACGGCGCTTTCGGCAGCCTACTCGCTACGCTCGGTTGCCAACACGTTAAGACGACAGCTTACCACCCTCAGGCCGATGGTATGGTTGAGCGTTTCCACCGGCAATTAAAAGCCGCCCTTCGAGCAAACGGTAACCCCCTTTGGAGTGAAACACTACCATTAGCACTCTTAAGCCTGCGTAGTACCGTTAAGGAGGAGTTACACACAACACCGGCCTTACTAGTATATGGCTGTACACTTCGTCTGCCTGGGGAGTTGGTAGCCCCCTCACCAACCGTGACTTTCGACTACGGTGACTATGCTCAGCGCCTTACGCAGCACATGCGAGTGCTCAAGGCCAGTCCGCCGCGCGAACAACAGTCTACAAGTTATGTCCCAACTGCGTTAGGAACCGCTACCCATGTATTCCTTCGCGTCGATGGCGTTCGATCACCACTACAAGCGCCATACACTGGCCCGTTTCGGGTGATAAAACGTAGGGCAAAAACATTTGTCATAGATATCAACGGACGACACGACACCGTATCTATCGATCGTCTCAAACCTGCCGTCATTGAGTGCAAGCCGCTCGGCCAATTTACGCCCACTCAAGTCGCTCAGTCACCCGCATCGAGCGAGTTATCACTCGAATCACCCCCAATTACGCCTAGTGAGGACTCGGCAGCTAGTCCATCAGATTCTCCAACCGTACCCGCAACGCGAAGTAGCCGTCGCGGTCGCCAACTACGAAATCCCGTCCGCTTCGCCGATTTCGTGACGATTTTTACAACCGACTGTTAGCAATAAGTTGGGAAGTTCGCCATGGATTTACCAAACAACAGACCCGTGAAATTACAATCGGTAGTTATGATTTCATTTTCTTCTGGTCTCCTAGCGACTACAACAACACCGAACATCGTTTGTGTGTTGTTATTACGGTCCAACATCCGCCGGCGCCCTCAGGCGCTATTTTGTTCCAGTTTACCTTGCCCTCTCTCAGACGGATCTAACAAGTCACATTGGCTTCATCCGTAGCCTGGCTGACTCCCGTGCACGTTCAAGGAGCCAACCGCTCACTGGACAACGGGACGATTGTTCAGCCTGGCACTGGAGACGGCAACTGGACGCCTTTTTGGATGGACCTGACGAGGCATTTTCCGGCTTGCATTCGTATGAGACCCGCGGGCGCCAAAACACAGTTGGACCCACGCACATCGGATCTCGAGAGTGCAGGCACCGGTAAACTCATCAGCAGTCGTTCGACGTCAACAACAATATAACGGAGAAGCTATGAGGAGTTCCTGGACAACCAATAATTCCGGCTTACCATCACGATCGAAGCCCAACTCCGTCGGACTTCTAGGAGGAGGCCCCTGTAGCGGTTGCCATCTTCGTTCATACTTTTACCACGTTTATTGTTTAACTGAACGCTGACTGCCAAGCGCGGTTGCCATTTGACCGTTGCTCTTGCGCACGCTCTCACGCACGCTCCCAAATACACGCTAACCACTATCTCTCCCAATCGCCTTCTCGTTCTCACGGGTCGTGGAGAATACTGTTCTGGTTAACATATTTGTGCAGTGCCGCACATTAGAGTAACGTGCAGGTGGTCCACGCAGTACAAAGGACCGAAGCACGCGTTTACTAAGGAAACCGCGAAGTAAGGTCTAATCAACCTTACACGTTTAAATATTTCAGAGGCAACGGTATCAATGAACTTCGCGGCTGAGATTAGGTTTGCCTGAGTGTGGTGTAGAGATGGGTCAAGCAGAAACGCTAATGGACCTAAATGACCGATGGTTTGATCATAAGCGTCAAGCCGAGAGGAAAAACTATTCATGGTTTTGCGTATTTCAGCAGTTGCTTTGGTAGCATCTCCAAGTATATCAACGAGGGATACTGAACAACTTTTGAGCGTGCTTTGGAGGTTAGGGGTCTTACAACGGCGAGTGCTAGCTGTGATTTTTGGCCGGTGGGCAGCAATGGAACGCATGGCTAAGCTGTTGGAGTGATTGGTAGTTAATTTGGCTCAATATCGCGGGGAGAAAAGTAGTGACAGCTAACACAATGGGCGAGTTGTCGGACTATGGTAAATTAATTTACCATACCCCGCAATTGCGGGGTATCAAAAGGGTGAGAGAAAAAAGTGGCTAATTATCTTTGAGAGGCCGGATAAGAAGAGAGAATACTTAGGGAGGGTTTTGAACAATTGATTAAATTACTTGGAAACCACGAATGTCTATAAAGTTCTATTGTACTGATTCGCGATAATAACTGACGCCAACAGGTTGGTGTGCCGCAGTTATTGCTACTATCGGATCAATAAATCAGTTTGAATAGCAATAAGTAATGGTAACAGCTAAATCATTGATATTAACGCTAAAAAGCAAAAAAAACCCTGAAACAACCTGATTTTGCGTCATGATGACCTTGAGAGCGATAAGGCGCCCCGCAAGGGCTCACAAGGGGTGATTTGATTCGGTTTCCTCGTCACAATGTTCATGTTCAAGGCAACCTGGGTAGCGATCTTCCGCATTTTTACAACGGATTTGGTTCGATTTTTCACAGTTCGCCAACTCATCGGTAATGGTTGAATTCTCGAGCGGTGATACTTCTGGTACAACTGTTTCGATGTTCTGCTGATATTCAGGATATTCGTCCAAAACAGGTTCCACATTTCCACAGCAGAAACACCCGGCTTCTTCCAACTGTCTGGTTTCCACTTTTCTGTCCTCCGTGTTCAAAATTTCTGGACCGTACGCCTTCTCCACACGATCCCTGTTCCTCCATGATTCCCCGACATGGGCCGTATTGACCACAGGCACGCCAACCATGGCCAGTTCCCGAGCCACATCCGCAAGCTGGACCAAATTCAATGAACGGCCGGCACAGGCGACGCGTACCATCCCACGCAGGGGCTCCGGCAGACTATCCACAAATCGGTCCGCCAACAGGTCTGCCCGTGACGCCTCATCCAGCGTCGGCAACGCACGTTCCAGGAGTGAGCGGAGCACGACGGCGTGCACCAGCGGGTCCGTACCAACCCCCAGCTGGGCAGCCTTGAACCGGCACATAGCGTCTTGACGGTCGGCCAGGTTGTCTAGTCCTGCAATCAGGGCGTCCTTTGCGGCGGCCCATTCAGCTCCTTCGGGCCCCTTCGCGCCGAATCCAGCACCGCCCGCGGCCTGCCCTTGAGAAGCGCTCGAAGGGCCGTCAACTTACCCCGGTCCGACTGGATCCCCGAGAGCTCCGCCAGATCCTCGAATTCCCTCAGGAAGTACCGTATGTCGCCATCCTCAAACGGCTCCGGCCATGGTAGATCCATCCTGATCACGGCAACAAATGTTATAATCCAGAAGGCGTGCCTTGGTCAATAGGTTGTTTATTGGCATCAACGTGTTTGGACATTGACAAAACAACACAAACGTTACAAACATCCTCATTTGCCAAGTGGCTGTCCTGTTCACTTGAAAACAGTCACCGTCCAACGGAGGAGCGGTCAGGTGGTTTGCAGATCGTCGCTTACCTTATTGCGCCTGGATTGCTGAGCTTAGCTGTGTTCGTTAATCCACAATTGTCCATAGTTCTGTCTTCAGCAATCAACTACTTAATGAGTAGTATATACACTCACAACAACGGGAATCCTCAGGTCTCTCAAGCCTTGCCCGTTCGACACAGACACTCATACACACACTGATGAACCGCTTACTTGATTTCACGTGATTTGGACAAGGCTGTTTGATTATGCTGTGATTTCCGATCGGCTTCACTCGGCAAACGTGTAGACACAGATACACACACGCACACGCATATACGCAAGTGACTCTGTGACTTTTCCGACTCAGAATCTTATCGTTTCCTTGCGTACCTCAGTGAATGCCTGGCCTACTCGATGGTTGATCGACCCATCGATCGTTGTCTGTATGTTCGCCTGCCTCTTCGTTTCGTCCCTCAACCATGTGTTCTTCCTTTCGCTGCCAATCATGTACTCGTTCGATAACCAGCTTGATGACTTGAGTTCTTCCACCCAATTGGCCCGAGTTTGTATCATATTTCCTGAACCATACGGAACTTAAGTGAAAAGTGATTCCCTTGAGAACGCCACGTTTTGAGGTTTGTGCATTTACCGTTTTGATTGATTATTGTTTATAGTACCGCTAATGAACCTCGGCTGATTGATATGGTTTCTTAGGAGTGCAAGTCACTTCAACTTGGCCTAGACACCGGACAATAGTTCAGAAATTGGACGTACGTATCTTACAACTTGTAGTATAAGATTCCTATAATTATATTATAATTATATATATATATATTATATATTATAATATATATAATATAATATATATATATATATAATATATATATATATATAATATAATATATATATATATATATATATTATATTTTAAACGGCTTCGTGAAAGAAGTGGTTTAAGAATGAGTGTCATATTACGACCAATAACTAGAGAGATGTTCTGTGAGTACATAGTAGCCAACAGAAATGCAGATATCAACAATTATTCCTCAAAAATTATGTTATCGTCACCGCATCTCCCAATCATGTTTGGCATGATTCCGAAATACTTTCAACATTCCCTTGTGTGGTTGCATATGAAAGGCATCCGGACGTACTAACGAAGTCCTGGTGGCTAATAAGGTAAAGCGTCGACTGCGTTAACACATTACTCATTTTACGCGTTTCGTCATGGATTTCAACGTCAATCCCATTGTACTGAGTGACTGATTTTGAATCCTAAATGTTCAATGAACAACGGAAAGGTCCTTCTTTCATAAGAAAATCTGTTGAACTCAACGGTTCACAAAAAGCCAGATATTGTACTCCTAGTATTTTGTTGATTCATTTGCTGACATTGGCGGAACACCGGACACAAGATGACAATAGATCAACTATTTATGCTCTTCAACTATCTTCGTTTCCTTACCGTCATAAGTTATTTGAAGGGAAACGGACGCAGAAGGTTAGCATTTGCTTATCGTTTACAAAATGAGCGTCCGAATAGGGTGTTCTGTAATAATACATAGAAACCACGAATCTTTTCCTGTTTCTCACTGTTATGAAAAACACCAATGCTAAATGTGTGTAGCTTCATGTCGAAATTGCACCGGATAAGCACGTAGATCAGTGTTGCTTAAGTTTAGTGGCATTCACAAGCCACTCACACAATATTCCGCGGAGCCTTATCTTGAAAAATTACCAATTACCATGTATCGTCTTTTAGTTGGGTCCGGCGACATATTTAGTAATAGTGGTGAAAAGTATCAGATTTTTCAAGGTATGTCTAGTTGAAGTGTACCACTGTAACTAAATGTAATTTGTCGATCCAGATCACCACCGCTGTTGTGTAAGATACATCAGTAATCTGTGGCAAACACTGTCAGAAGAAGGTCCTAATAAACCTGAGTTATCTGAGAATCTCACGGCTCATCATATATCAAGCACTGGTATGGAAAGGAAATAATCACCAATGTTCTAGGTAAACCTATCCCAATCCCATATTGGGATCAATGAGTACAGTGTTCAAACAGTCATCGTGATGTACTCAAGAACTCAAGATTTCTGAGCCACATTCGATCATTTTAATCGGTCGGTAGTTTGGAGTCGGCTGTGAATCCCTTCCTCAGCCATCGTATCACTGTTTTATTAAATAAACTAAATAAAAAACAGAAAAAATGCACGATTCATGTCTGCTGATCCCCACCGCATTTTAAATACCCGCTTACCCATATGCTTCACGGAGCTAGAAGGCCTAGGAATAATCTTAGTCTGGATTAATAGGTGGATCAAGGCACAATTTTTCGAGCGTATTGCGTATAAAATAGTCTACTTACATACACCAATGATCAAAGTTCTGTCAGTTATCGGAGGAGTAGTACTCTTATCTAGGTAGAAACAATGGACAAAATCCATCGCAGCATAATGCGAACCTGTGGGCTATAACAGAAAGATCATGATGTCCTAAGCAAGTTCTTTCACCTCGATGAAAACTGAGAATATATTTTTTTGGCAAGTTTATCTGTCATCAACGGGATGGAAATAATGAACTAAAGATCGTTATGAGATTCGCAGTTATTAAAGAGGTTTTTCGCAATTATCATATAAGCACTATTAAGAAGAAAGCAGTGACCGAAACATGATTTATACTGAACTATTTCAATAACAATCCTATCTAATCACAACCTGGGATGGTTATTGCGGTCGCTCCTTTTAGTGTAATTATTTCCGTATCTTGGTTATTATTAGCCTACCTTGATTCTGGTCCTTCACCCTGAATAGCGCGGCCACACACACAGGCACCTAGCCGTAGGACATCAAAGACTAAACAGAATAATGTAATACCTGAGGCTACCATATACCCTAATCAAGTCACGGAACTGGGACTAAGATTATTACGAAACGGTAGTATCTACCCAAGCAGGAAGGCCTACGAAAACATTTTCGATTGCTCTCATTGTTCCCTCTTCTCAACAAAAGTGAAAATCAAATCAATTATCTTTGGACTCATTAGGGCAGAAGAACAATGGTGAGTTTTCACGAAGTACTGAATAATTGTAAAAAAAATCGAAAATGGGGGAATCGTGGGTCTGATTCACCGGGGCCTACGCACACGATTATGTTGGCTAACGAAAAGCAAGGCATTCCAAATGACATTTCGCCAGCGGATCGAATCCATCGAAGCTCTATGAACTCGTTTTGATCATAAGGTTGAGCAAGCTGACTACGGTTGGTTGTTTCCTCGATGTGAACAAGTTAGGAGTCTTATTTGATGCAAGGTGGACGTTGTACTGGGTAATATGCAGTGTTCAACACGACCAAATGCACCGTGTAATCGTTTGCTAGGCTCATCTTGCAGTGCCCGAAATCTATGAATGGTTTCCGCTAAGCGATCATCAGGCCTGGTGACTTTGGTGAACAAAACGGTCCAACCAGTTCAGTCTAGCCCGATGGTGGTTGCTTTGATGATACAGTTGTGATTTGTGTACCGTTGTTTCACTACTGCGATCGTTATACGATGGAAACTATAACTTTTATCCGCATCGATGCGATTCTCACAAACAAGCAATACGTAACAATAAAAAAATTGATTCTTAATGCTATTGTCATAGATGCATATTAACTATTGGCAAAACTGCGTACTCTAAGAAGAAAGAGGAAGACTTTGCATAAACCCATTGGGTCGGCTTAGCGGGTTGCAGCATTATTGCTTTTGCTGAACCCGATTCTCGTTCAGTTTTTTGGTCGATCAATTTCCGGTAAATTGTCAGAATCTAATATTTTGCATCTCCTTTACAAGAAAGGATGGTGGATTCTTGCTAGCCGGTTTCGCGTACACCAAAGAATTTTTGGTGTGCTAATAAAAACCGATATTTGTTATCAAAAAAGCATAAATAATTTGCCGACCGTACCCCTGTTTGGTGTGCAGACAATGATATGGACTCAAGTAGTTTTTTATTTTCTATAAAGAATGTAAAGTATATGTTTAAAAGCATTGAACATATAATCAGAATCAATATCAGAAGTAAGGCTTTGACGCCGAATGAGGTAATTCCCTCAACAAGGATAACCACGTTATCGACAGACTTGTGGCATCATTGACCAAGAAACCTATCGTAAAAGACAGCTCAAGTATTTGATTTACTGTCACCGAAGCAGAACAATCTTGTCTCGTTTTGGACGAAGTAGATGAAAATAGATGCTGGGTGGTTACGGGTAATAAAAAGCAAAGGGCCGATCAAGACTCATACCAATTCTGCGCGAGCCGCAAGGGGACGAATAACCTGGTCCATTTTCTGAGCGCGTATCATTCAACCACTGAGTTCCAAGAAAATTCTCTGTTGTACCATCCGTGGAACCTTTGGAACAGTTTGTTTGGTTTACATAACAGGATGATCCATTCTAGGTCACAATCTAATACTCCGGTTCTTAGTGAGTGTAAATCGCGGTGAAACATTCTTGGACATTGGTGTTTACTACGTCATCAGATCTGCACGAATCTGAAGCCACTTATCTTAGATTTTCCATCCGTCAGTCAGATTTCAGTGAAATGAATCGTGTAGTAAACATTGATGACGTTTTCAACTACAGAAGCACCAAGGGATGAAACAATACTTCATTCGAACTTAAAATGACAGCATTCAACTCGCTTGCCAGATAGGAACTTTTAGGCTGCCGATGTGGCTATCTTCTTAAATTGCAAGCAGCATTTGTTAAATCAACAAGCGTCTGGCATGTCATTTTTCCAAGTCCCACCGAAACTCGGTCCGCGTTCGATTTGGTTTGGATTCTCGAAAGATATATCAATCGATTCATTGCTTATATTCTTGTTTAATTGTTTTGTATGGAAAAAACGCCTTTATACTCCGCATTGGGGTATCGGTGAATGAGAGAACTGAGTATTCCCTTCCTTACTTAATGTATATACTTTCGCCATTGATCACAGCTTACTACAGGTGAAACTGGAGTCCTATTTCACAAACAGCTCATGTTTTCTGAACAATTACTAACCAACCACAAGTTCGTCTTCCCAACTGGTCTCTCGGTGACACTTTCCGATTCCACGCAGCAACCAGCGCTACTTTTCCCTGACTTTCCTCCTGTCCCATCTCCCTCGATAAAGCCTACTCATGGTAGCCAAAAACTTGGCTTATAATTTTCCACCGACAACGCCGTATTAATGACGCTATATTTCGTTCAAAAATTACCTTCCTCCTATTTCGGTACATTAAAGCCGATGCGTCAAAATTAGGATAGTAAAGCAGTGGAATGGTGTACACCACTACTTATATACGTGGATGCTAATAGCAAAGTATATTTGCCGCCCTTAGCCGGTATATGTAATTCATCAATCTAGCGTAAGCCAAGGTCAAGTTAGGAAGTTTTCAACATGTTTCCACGTACTTTTGCGATAAACCAATATTAGTTATTATTTATGGCAACAAAATCAATGAACAGTATGAAAACTACCAATGAACTTGACACGATGAAGAACGAAAGGGTACTTGCATCCTTACCATAGTCACGAATAACATTTAATTTGGAATGTACACCGGTAAATTTGATCCGTTTAAACACGTTTGCGAAAAATATATTTTGCTCGGTTTACCATAATCATCCATGTATTAGATTTTAGCTAATTAATGTTTTCCCACAGGGTTCAGTTAGCTCCTCAGGGTGCGGGTGTTTATCAGCGATAACGCAATAGGTCTTAATATTCCAAGTACATGAAACTGATAGATGAGCAAGGAAGAGAATAACTAAAAAATCTTACCAACTTTAGACATCTTATGGGACACGATAACGTAAATAATTGCAAACACTGATTAATCACTCTATCGAGAGCAGAAGTGTTCACATTTGAAGTTTGTATTAAAGAACTACCCAGCATACGAAATTGCTGTAACTGTGTTTTCGGACAACCGTCCAGGCAAAAAGGAGTTCGTGATGGACAAACATGATTCTCGTGTCCGCCTTCAGTGCTTCTGTCCCAAACAAAAGAGGTGAGACCAAATCCAGTGAGCTCTGAAGGTTATGCGATTTGATTGATACATCCCCATTCAGGTCCTCCTAATGATGAGGATTTAAAATTATATGCTCACTAAATGCCGCTTCAGATTAAGAAAACGCGGTCAACAAAGATATCACACCAGCACTCGAGCTCATTCAGTGCGATCCATCCCACCGTGCCCAAAAGAGAAGAGCAATTTGAATTCACATACATTTATTCAAATGAAACGTTTGGTGTACAACAAATTTAAGAAGTAGAAAAAGATTAGATCCATTGTTGACATTTGCAGAGGTTTCAATTGACAGAAGAGGAGTAAAAGTGAAGCTCGAATGAAATTACAAAATAAGGTTTGCATGATAAGAACATAAAACTAGAAAACAGTGCATAAATTTGATTTCGTAACAGACGAAACCTGCTTCACACGGAAACCCTAATGGAACATTATTCACTCCTATTCTACTCATCTGAGCGCACTATTTTAGCTTGATTGTGGTCCAGTGATGAGTACTATACTTCCTGGAGACTGCAATACTTCAAAGCCGGAATTCGTCCTAGCATGAAATCCAATAAACCAAGAGACTACGCATTAGGTTAACGATTCACACAATCACAAACGGCGATAAGCTTGAGTAAAGGAAAATGAGTGCTTACCACAACACTGATGGTCTACCTGCTGGATGATATTGTCATGGTCTCTGTGGAACTGAGCCAGGCATATTCCTCCGTCGACCCTTGAAGAATAAGGTATGAAGTCAAATAAGTAGACAGCATCCAAAACTGCGTTATACCGCATAATGACACGCTAAGTAATATGAACATCCCGTCGATCCAGTTGGATATCTTGAGTGAAATATCAGTCACATACTGAAGGTAATGGAATTCCTTATACATCAAACTTCAGCAAATGTGTGCGATGGTCAGAGCAAATGATGTAGGACGTTGACACAATTGCATCAAATAACCGTTTAATCTTGAATTGCTCCAAACAATGTATTATAGTAGACCATCGTTTCCCGATGACATGAAATAATCTTCGTTGAAGAAACCCAATAACGTTTTTCGGTGGCAATACTCCAACTTAGGGCTAGGCATATACCGCTAAAACGCTAATACTTGGTGCGGCATTTCAAAACAGTTGAAAATAAGAAAAGAAATGATACAAAAAACAGAAAACAGACAAGGTAGTGATACATAAGTTATTTGAGACTTACTGTTTTGAGCTCTAAAATTCATTCTGTCTTCCTTTGACTTTTTGCTTCATAACGCAATGCCAGCTTCTCGAATTAATCCTGTTGATGGTTGCCCGATTCTCGGTCACTCGGCCAGCTTCACTAAGGCACAGGGCGGGGGCAAGTCTTAGTTATGAAAACTCTTGTGAGACATGGGTGTTGCTAGAAAATGCCAAAAAAACTACGACACAAGAACATAACAAAAATCAATAATTTCGGTAAAATTGTTGGGTTAAACTCAAAACGACCCGGAATTGATCAGGTTTCACTTATTACGTGTATACACTTTCCTGAATGAGCTTCACTCAAAGGGTCCAAGTACGATGGACTTATGTATCTTCCACATCAGGATGGTTGAGAAACAGCCAGTTTAGACGGGTCATAGCATAACAACCGATGCTCGAATCAGTGATGCTGCACACTCATGAGTTATCTATTTCATTGAATCGAGTAGTATTTTACAGATCTAATCGAACTCAAGGTTGCATGAGGATGATGATGTACACCTTTGGCCCAGAGATTTTCATAAATACAGTTTGCCAGTTTGCTGTGTGCATTGCGGAATATGTATATTGTATGATGTATCAGAATTGATACACGCGTATTCATTTCACTGCCATTAGGCATATAATTTGATATTATACCAGGAAGTGCAGTCTTCTTTTCTACTAGAAATTGCCATTGACTCAACAACAACAGCCTGCTTGATACAGCAGCACCCTAAACAGAGACATGTTAAAGGTTTAACTGATGTTAATGTTCGACTTCGTGTTTGGAGCCTATAGTAAACCGATTGCTTAAAAACCTGGGAATCGATTTTTCTGTTCTCGAGATAAATAGTGGAACAAAGAACCCCGGTCCTAGGTACTTGTTTGACACAATCATTCCAGTGATGTGGAATTGACTTGGGCTGTTGTCTACGAGGGATAAATAAAACTTCCCCTACTCGTAACAGCTTGCGCAATCGACCCTCAGGCATATGATTTTTGAGTTTAACATTTATCACTTAGTCACGGATTGCAAGTAGTGTGACTGGATGGAACGAGGTGCCACTCCTCTTGAGCGAAACAATAAAATTGTGATTACTGAAAGTTGGCATTCGGTGTCGTCAGCATATTAAAAGTCTGAGGGACTCTTCCAGAGAAAAAACTCCTTAACTTATACTGCCACTGACGATTCTGATCTCCCCTTTTCTGGCTAACACAACTCAGTGGCTCTTTTGATCATCTGCCGATTGAGATGTTCCAAATATATTGAGAAGTGAGTAGTTTCATGTAGAGACCTCGGAATCCTCTACTGACTTAGCCAAGGAAATTTGAGAGAGATTTCATAAAGCCCAGTTATGTTTCCAAAATCACTTTTTGGAAAAGCCAACTTTTTCTTTGAAAGTGAGCTATACGTACTATGCACCCGAAGGCAGCGAATGAAGGAAGAAAGTGACAAAATGCGTACTTGGTTCAGAGTAACATTCATGTCTATAATCACTGAGCTACTGTAATTTTGATGGAACACACAGTATTTCGGCCTTCTTTTCTTAGAAGTGGCTACCTGCGGACCACAACTTGCATTATTTCAGTGACTTCAATGAGAACATTATATATATATATATATATTATATAAATATATATATAAGCAAGTTACTAAACAACACAACTTGCTTGCAGATCACAAATGCAATGATTCCAGTGTTGAATCATATAGCATTTATTGAGTATTGCACTTTTACCACACTGGCCAAAAGATAATAACATTTGTCCACATTATGAACAAGGTGCCTTAGAGCGAATTCTTACTTTCATTGGATGTTTTACATGTTTTAACAATTTATATGAATAAGGTGTCACTGGAACCGTAGGCAAAAGTATTATTAGTCCAGGCTCTTCCTCTGCCGTGATCAAGACCGGTAGTGAAGGAAAGCTGACAGAACACTAAAAATCCACCCTTTGTTATCACTAGTGACGGTGGGATTTTAAATCTCAAAAGAACACTTTCACTAGAGACACATTCACTTCAGAAGCGCTCGTCCCCGGTCAACTCACTTTTGAACGATTCTAAAATGATCATTTCCCCGATCAGTGGCTAACATATTCCACGGTACTTTTGCAAATGTGAGAAGAATAAGCACATGCCACTTCAAATAAAGGCAATCGTTTATTCTGTAATGTCTTTTCTTAAAGTAACCCTGACCATGGAACTATTCTGTTCTGTTTATGAAAGGAAGAAACAGTTGCGTGCCAATTACGTGTATTGTAATAATATAATGACTCGTTCCTGCATTTGGTAAATCAAACATTGGCTTCGAAGCTATTCGGATAAAAATCACCTAATTCGTAATCTGTGCTTCGCCAAGGAAATACACGCATTGGAGCAAGCTGCTACTGTGAACGTGGCACTCATGTGGCAGTTCACTGTTTCATACACAACTCATACAGCTTTTTGTGTAACATTCTCCATCATTAAGTGTGAGCTTTACAAATATCACTGAAATCCATGGGAGCTGTGGACATTTATCTCCGTTTTTTTAGGGATCATCAACAGTACACATCCAATGCACTCCAACTTTAACTCAAACCCGGGTGAACAACCGTGAGTCGAATACCCTAACCACAAAGCTATCCGAACTGACTCTAAAAGGTTTTTGAAAGTATGCACTTCATATTATAGAGTCCTCCCAAAACTGGCTTCGGATGTTAGCAGAGCTTTCTACACAAAACAAATGTTATGGGAACATAACGTGAAGGAAAAATACTCTTCGAAATCTCATGAATAACTGCTAGTTGTTTTCTACATCACAGTAGATTAAGTAAACCGGTGAATAATTCGATTCCTATAATCAACAATAATCTCGGTTATATGAATAAAGACAAACAAGACCTAATCAGACAAAGACTGCATGCTAATATGAATCGGCTTGCTCAAAAGAAAAAGTACCTCATAAAAGTACCGCCTGATTGTTTTGATGGTATTGAAAAAAGTGTGGTAGACAACACGCACGTTTTCTGAATCTATGAACGAATGAATATCACAATGTTTGTGACTGTTAGTAAATACTCACAAATAAACATTATCATTATTTGATTATCAGCTGAAAGAATATTTGTGTGGTCTCTTATTTTTCTGATTTACAAGTAGGTCGATATATCTTTTTATTTATTTTTTTATTTTATCATAAAGAGAAAAGTCAGTGTATTATATCTTAGTATTTGTAACACACATATTTCGGTATGTTCTACAGTTACATTTTTTCTTGAGTTATTAGTGATCGCTTACTAACCACTTACCTCTCAAATATTTTCGAACAAGAAGCATTCTTGAAAAGCACCATGAGATAGTCGGTGTTTTGTTACCATGTGTGTGGTGATGTGAGACAAGGTTGCTCTACCGATACGCACAAACTAAAACCTAGCTAGTCTGTTTTTACTCTGATTTGCTCTATTAGATTTTCAATAGGATCAATTTAAAGACAGCAAACTATGTTTGAATGAAAGTTGAATAGTGCTGAAATAAGAAAGATTGTGGTGATGTATCAATTAAAGAAGAGCCAAACTGCATTTAAAAAAGGATGAAATAAAATGACAGTGAAGAGCAAAACACAACCAACTATGAGAAACAAAAGCTGACCGGTAGACCAAAAGCCACTGTATGAAACGTCTGCTGCTTTGGAATAATGTGTCGGATCTTGTCTTACTTGAAACAGTATATATCATGCTCGTTGGTCATCAAATTTTACAGTAGAAAAGATGCCGTAATTTTTCGTGACTGAATGTTTATCGTTTTCCTCTGACAGCCCAATGTAATGTAAGATAGGTTGATTGTTGTTTGAAGTGAATGAAGGTGTTATCACGTTTTACCGGATTAACACCGCATCCCTCCTGGTGACAAATGAGTTTAAGGGAGTAGATAAGTTATTAAAAAAACAGCATCTGGAGCATTTCGATATCACCTATGGAACTACTGAAATACCGTTAGAAATAAAGAATCACTTCCCGTTTCAGGAAATATACAATTCCTACTGATCGGTAGCATAACAACTTCATGAAGTGAATTGTCACTCAAACGATGACAAGGATAGGAAGATGCTCGAAAGCACTAGGAAACTCATCTCAGAATTACTCATCAAAGGATTACAATCCCCTCATCCTTGGTGGCAGAATATGTACCTCTGTACGAAAGTTCTAATTTGACCCACAATTTTAAGAGTATTGTTCAATGTATCCTTGTGGTCTTACTATATTTTTCAACCGCAATTGCTCCCGGCCTTTTGTATCAAGACTTTGAAACTTTTCACTGCGAATTGGTAACTACTAGTCGCGTTTCATCCCCTACCATGACATTTTGACGGAAGTATACCAACCACATCGAGTCTTACTTACCTCTAGAACATAGGATATTTTGAGATCCAACGCATCCATCACACTCTGATTAATCCCTTTCTCGTACCGTCTCGCCAACCACATCTCATTTTCGACACTTTTCTTTAAGATTTGATGTTTCTGGGTCGGGTAATGTGCAAAATGGAAAGGAGTAAAAAGGAATCGCCTTTTAACTCTAGCTGATGTGTTTTTCACTTTATAACTCTCATAAAACTTCAGCGTCTATGTTGTGCATTTAACCCTAGCTTTCTCGAAGCATTGAGATGGAAATTTAGGCATATCGCTTGTAAACGTCTGCCATACAAACACAAATACAAATTACGCTCTGAAGCTTGGTTCAATCAAAACGCGAGACCTTCTTAAAGATTGAAAAGATGAACTACTCTCGAAAAGGGTATTTGCTCAGAAATTGAAGTGTTTAATAATAGCACATGTAAATTATTACCGTCGTGCATTTCACGAAATTTCAAAAGACCTACAGGAAGTTCTTTGGAAAAACAGGCGGATACTTCTATTGCAAAACTCTACTTCGATAGGCAGATCTGACAATAGACACAAAGAGATGTGTGGCGAAAATTTATTTGAAAAGCTAACACCTATATGCAGTAAAATGTTGTCTGAAAGAGTTCAGTCAGTTTTTGAATTCGTGAGACATCATTTTCACAGATTGTATCGTTCACATGTGATAGAGTCGTATCGGTGGCGTGAATGAGACAGAGCAACTTGCATGATTTTCACACGGTGGCAATATAATTCATCATTGATGCAGGTTTTGATCGCCAGATTTTGCGTTCAGTGGACATCTTGATAAGAGACCTGATTCACCATATTCACTTCCTGCTGCCATTGACATGCATGAAACTAGGAAGCCCCAAGATACAACAGAAATTTAGGGTTTCGCAACGTGGCATAACGGGCCTCGATCCATGAAGTTAGCAGAATCCCAAACTTGGTTGACAAGCAACCAGTACCGATCATTGTTATCGGGTGAGGTCTCACTTTTGAGCTAATGTATTTTGGAAAAAGGATGGGCAAAATGGGTTGGAAAGCAAATCGCAGTCTAACCATCTTTGTACTCTAATCATTTGCACATCAAAACACTTCCTGCACGGAAGCCATTTTTGTTGAGATGAACAGGGGGTTATCGTGCATTTACCTGTTTTGGGAAAACCTTTACGGTAAGTTGAACGGGACTTAGTGAAATGGCCTTACTTAGTGTCGGGTAAAACTCACTGGTCACAGTGCAGTTCGAAGATCCGTGAAGCATTGGAGAAAATAAAGATAGCCAGACACGGAATTCCCTCACACCTAGCAGTACTACCACTGATCGGTAATGAGCGATTATTTGGCGATTCCTCCTTATTCACGGTTAACAATTGCAGTCATTGACCTATATGATACTTAGAGACGCGCTCGGTAACACGCATCTTGGCTGTCCTCAAACGATCACTCGAATATGAACAGACATGCCGTAATCGACATCTGCATAGATGTTGTGGTCAACATATAGCAGCATGTTTTCCCGTAAAATGTTACCCTCTGAAAACGGCCTCAGTTACAAACAAAATGTTCTCTCGGACAAAAAATGTATTCATGGATGTTAGCAGCATGCTAGTAAATAAATTGTGTTGTTATATGATACAAGTTTAATTTATTTCAGTATTCTTACCATCAACCTGATTGGAATGACGGAGTCCTTGTGTTGGTTACGACGATTCACCATTTCTACGGTTTCTGAGAGGAAACTTTCAAAGAGTAATTATTTATATATATGCAGCTGGTGAGTAGTACCTGTCTGAAGCCAATGAATAATGAGTGTTGTACCATGACAAGTTGATAGTTGGAAAGCACCCTCGATCAAATGGCAATGACTAATGTCAACGTGTGCGAATTGCAAATACACTGTAATACATGCTACTGATCCTAAATAGATGTAGGCAATCTCCTAAGCTGCTGAAAACGTAACAGAAATGTGTTGTGAAACCAATAAAAATGTGGCCGGAGAAAAATCTAAAAAAGGATCGAAACACCGAGGCAGACGACGAATAAATGGTGAAAAAGCACGGTTTTGAAAACCTCTGAATGACAGGATGCCCAATTTGACCTGAATGGAAAAACCGGTAAAAGTATGCCTCAACAGTCTGGCTATCTTCTCTGGGATATTTCATAGTCACGAACATCGAAAATTAAAATACGTGGTACATTGCATAGGCTGGCGAACAGAGGTTGACTGTAAATTTTCGGAAAAGGACACCTGCACGCTGATTCGATGTGGTGAATTTTTAACTAATGCAGAAGTAGTATATAGTATACCAAATGATTCACACAACTTCCGATTCAGCAGGCTGAAATCTGATTCACTGAATAGGTATGCAACGCTGTGATCGTCCGACAAGTTCCAATAATCCAGCATCAAAAGGAAATATGTGTGGGAAACATTTAGTCACTGATTCATTGAATTGATATGAGGAAGAAAACAGATTGATAGATGTGTAGGTGAAACCATATATTCCCTCTAATATTTTGTGAAATACAGCATTCCAAATTGGATAATCAGGCAGAAACAAGTACCATCTCGGTAGATTTGACATCTGAAAAATTTTAATCGGATGTATTGTTTCTCCGTTGCCCAAGAAAGAAAACACTTAACGACCACATTTTGGGAAACATTTTGGGCAATTTCCAAGAGTTGTTTGATTTACCTGCCGTGAAAAAACTTACCTGAGTTGTTGCTTTTAATAACGACAGAAAACCCGATCCGGGTGCGCTAGTGGCTACTCGTTAACTTACACTTATGGTATACTGACTTATCAACATCGAGAAAGACATGCTGGTGTAGCCACACGGCACAACCCAATCTTTGCTGCAAGCAAAAAACAAATTCATGATCAGATTGATTCTGTTCAACTGCTCAACAACAAATTTCAATTTGAGCTTCCGGTACTGCTGATAAAGTGACATTTGATTTCGGTAATTTGTTCATTGGCCATCGGTTTAACAATTTCATTGACACATAGAAACTCAGTTGATATAGTTGTTTGGATGGGAGAAGGTTGGACAATTATATCGTAAGACGAAAAATGAACCTTTTCTCTCTTGTTGAGTGAATTGATAAATTGCCTACCACATGTGTTCTGTGGTCCGTTTTATCACAGATGGAAAAGCAATTTTACTACTACGGATGCAGGTTGTGAAAAGTCAACCGTTAGGGTTGCACCACCAGTTGACGGTTTCCTGGGTGGTCGAAAAAATTTGTAGCAATTGATATTTAAAGAAGGAATTTAACTGATTGTATGGCTGAGCAACAGCTGCTGAAATATTACCTATTTGAAACATAACACTAATTTGGTGGTCGGGGGTTTACCGACCGTGATCGTGGAAGTTTTCAAGTTACATTACTGTGACTTATATCATAAGACTCTAGTGGTGAGGTAAATGTGCCAAACATAGTATTTCCTCCAGGAATTATTAGGAGTGCATGTGTGGGATGGGACCGGGGCAATCCAATGACATTTTCTGATGGTTATGTCCTCCTCAAGTTCAAAACTGAATTATAGTTTATAACCTTTTTAAAATTACTATGGTAATTGCTTTATAGCGGAAATCGGCTAAATCTCTGTTTACAAATTCTGGGTAGCTGTTGACGGAGACCAGAACTAAACTAATGTTTATATGTCAAGGATGCTAATCCCAACTCAAGATAGTCACTGAATACCAAAATTATTGCTACCAAAAGGATGAAACCAGTAATTCGTGAAATTTACTTACAGTATCCTAAACTACAAGTTTTTCTCCAAAAGTCTGACGGTAGTAACTGTTTCACAACCGTTGAGAACACAAGTGGCGAGACTGGAGCCTTTGGCAAATGGGTATGACACTTATTGATACCACATTTTGAAGTTGGATGGATCAAATTTGAGAAAGAATGGTCACGTTTGGCTTAATCACAGGGATGATTTCCATTGATCCCTGTTTCTGTCATACACATGAGTTGCCTTTTAAGAAAATTCGATGATGGAGCATAAACGATACTGTCAAGCTGTTGAAACTGTTGAAGTCCTTACCTTGCAGAAGGATAATAATCATGTATGTATTATCTGGCTTGCCTTCAGGCAGAGGACTACCAAATATCATGAACTCTGAACAAGACCAAAGAAAATTTGCTACATTGGGTTTGACGAAAGATAAAGGAAGTCAACTGGGACGTTTTTAAATGTTCTCCTATGTTACCTGTCAAAGGTAGACACAGATACGTCTCAGTATTGTTACTAGGTGTCCGATCTCTTTCCCACTATTCTTTGAGCACAAGCTGCTAATGCTAAATCAAGTTTCAAGAACAGCTGTTATATGTCAGAAAAAAAACTTAATTGCACAAATTTTCCTATTTGTGGATCGTGAACTGAATTCAGTCAATAAAGCGTTGCAATATGCCAAGGTTGTTAAAAAAACTAATTCGAGGTGGCTTCCGCTAACCTCTTCCATGATACTGTCAAAATATATTCATTTTCAGCAAAGAAATTGCAAATTGATATATAGGATCTACCGTGAACGACCAAGGCAACAGTTCTAAGCCAACAAGAAGGCTTTCTTCAATATATTTCATCTTGGTTAATATAGCAAACGATTTTTAAAGCCTTAACGAATTTCCATATGACAGTCGCGTCCAGTTAACGATTCAATTTTCAGTTATCAGTTGTCATTCACTTTTTTTAGAACAATAATAAAAATGCAATAATGAAAAGCGATATTAACAGAACCAACACGCTGAATCCATCGGTGAAGAAGAACACGAGAAATGGAAATCAAGATAATGGTATTTTCTAATTTATTGGTTTCGTACTTAGCTTCGTTGTTCGAACTGGAATAATCGGATTATATTAGGTTGTTTTGGGAAGGCATCAGTTCATACTTACTCGTGCATTGGAGAACGATACATTACTGTTTGCTCTAACGTTGGGTTGAGAATCCAGATCACATGGCGGATGAAGTTGTATATTTAATCCCGGTATATGCAATTGTTTTATCTCCTGTTGCGTTACAGAAAATCAACTCGTCACACATAAGTAACGATTCTCCTGAATTATTACCACATATCCCTAACTTAATATTAGGGATTTTACAGGACATGTCGGGTGGCTTGTGATCGTAATAGGATCATCACCGAATACTGAACCGCAATTGAAACTGCGCCATTACATAGGAAAGCAAAAAAAATGCACAATGCTTCCTTGAGAGTTCTGAAGTGCATGTCCTTGGAAATAGTTTCAAAAGTATTTCCCATCACACATTTTGCAGTCAATTTATGAATCTATTTCTCAATGATATCATACAGTGATGTTGAACAATTTTGCCTGATGCTGCTTTCTGAACCAAACGTCGTTTAAGTTTGTGAAAGCATGCCAGATCCGAGTAGGAATCTGTAGGTCGTGGTCTGAAATGAACAATCGCAAAATGTAAATGTAGCTAGCGTTGACATGTATCTAATTTGAGCTACCATTTGGCCTGGTGGGAAGTTCGCCATATAGGTGTGTAGAGCAACTGTGGTTATTTTGAAGTCTTGAGTTAGAATATGTAGTTAGGAAGATCGCGTTTTTTCTTCGCATAGAAACCTCCCATTAGACACAGTCAAGCTTCCATTTTTCTGCTACAGAAACCCTCAGGTGATCCTAAAATAATCTTTATAAACGTGTGTATTTACCGTATGAAATAACTGTCGGCCTGATAAATCGACTTCGAATAAATAAATTAGGAATTTCAAGAAGTGACGGATTCCAGTTCGTTTCTCATATCACACGAATGCAGACTCAAATATCATAAAGCTGCAGCACATGACATCAGCTGGTAAACAGATCAAAAGGGAGAAAGTGCACGTGTGGATTTACCTCGTACATTAACAATTGTCAGAGGACTAAAACAATCGAACTTCATGCTAGGAATATTCAATTCATATTGGGGTGCAATATATTGAGATTTTTCTTCCGATGCGATGAATCGCAAATTAATGGAGCAGTAGTATATGGTATACCAAGTGATTCACACAATTTCCGATTCAGCAGGCTGAAATCTGATTCACTGAATAGGTATGCAACGCTGTGATCGTCCGACAAGTTCCAATAATCCAGCATCAAAAGGAAATATGTGTGGGAAACATTTAGTCACTGATTCATTGAATTGATATGAGGAAGAAAACAGATTGATAGATGTGTAGGTGAAACCATATCGACTGAAAAGCAACAGATATCGTTTTGATATTTCTAAGTTTATAAAGAAAACAATATAAGAAATGAGAAAAGAAGAACTCAGCTGACCCCGAACCCGAAGTCGGTTTCTGTGCCACACGTTTTTCTTCACCATCAAAACAAGCGAGGAACGACCTATGATTGACGTGCTCATGGTTCCGAGATAATTCAATCGATCTATTTTCACTCAATTGTTTCCAACCGAATGCAGATAGAGGGCCAATAGTTCAGTGGTCCGGGTACACTTGAAGTTGCTTTCGTCTATCAGGTAAGTTTTGAAACCCCGTTTTGTTTTTTTCTCGATAGTGGTGTTTTTAAATCCACATGTACATCGTTACTTTAATTTATGAACAGTTTTTATCCCGATTCTTATTTGTGCATTAGGGCGCAGTCCTTTTTTGCATTTCTCACTTACTCAGCAAGTCTCCTAATGTTTTTTTTCTTTTTTCAGCGGAATGAATTCGTGTTTCGTTTTTATATCGGTCCTTTCCTAATTGCGAAGGGTTTTATTGTTTTATGCGTCACAACGAAGTTCTGAGTATGCTTCGGAGTAAAATGAATATATATATGTTTATATAAATTTATATACATTTGTATGTAAATAAATAAATGAATATGCATGTGTATATATTTATATTTCTGCGGAAGCCTTTTTGGTTCCCGATCGATGTGATGTTTGACGCCTTGTGATGCTCTTACGGGGTTTTCATTTTTGCTGTTTCAGATCTAACTCTAACAACCTACGTCGGAGAAACACCTACCTTGTGTTCCACGGGCCGAATTCACATTATTCTCCGTTTATCTGTGTAAGTTGCCAAACTGCAATATGCAAAACTCAGTGTTCCTTCAAGGGAACTTGCTAATTTTCGATCTGAAGCTGCCAAAGTAGAAAGTTCGATGAGCGCATTGCTCTACGTGTCCATCACAGGAAATCAACTCTTACATCGGACGAGTACATATATGGCTGGCGTTAGATTGTTTCATATATATATATATATATCTATATATATATATATATATATAAATATATATATATATATTCTGATTTATATGATGCTATAGAGTAGGAAGGGAAAACTAAAAGCATAACCTTATCATTGGGAATGGCAGCTAACACTGCCCCCAAATTCAAAAATAGATTTCCACATAACCCCTTTCTTCGCATCGTTTGGAGACCTAGAATACTCTCTACTGCGGTTCGTTTTTCAGGTTATGATGTACGCAAACTTCACAAGAGGATTTGCGCACCAGTTTAGGCGTGCTGGGATTTCGCACAACCATAAAACAAAAAAAATGTACGCAGCGCATAGAATGCAAACGGCAACACAACCAAAACATTGCTTGCTAGAAGGTATGCATCAAATTTCATTAGAAAATAAAGGATGCTAGTAAAAAAGTGTCTCAAATCTGAAAAATATGTCAATTGTTGTGATATATTTCAGGATTTTATGGCAGTCACACTCAAGTGTGTCATTTCTGCTTCTAAGCATCCAAGGAGAATCAGAGTTGTTTGCATCCATAATGGTAATAGTAACCTAAGAAACTCATTCCATTTGCCGTAGTTCATAAAGAGTTCAAACATAATCAACACAAACGTTATTCTATTTTGTTGTAGCAATAAAGTTTATTTCCAAAATACACCCACTCAGGCATTCGATTCAATTGTTGGGGGAAACTTTCAGTACTCTGTTGTCCAACAGAGGAATATGACGCAGAGCCAGGCACAGGATGTAAAGGGTATGGGTTAAAAATTTGGCGATTTCTAGATCTGTGGACTAAATATTATATGTTGAGGTTCTCCACGACTAAATGCAGACCAATCGCGGTGTACGTTCCCTTGCAATATGTTTTTTCTCTTGTTCATGCGATTGGATGTATTAGTGATGCAATGGATAGTTTTGTCAAGTGATATCAACCTGGTGAAAAACAACCTAGAGGGAACACCACCTCGTAATCATTCATGTTTATGAATTTCATCAGGCAAATGCCATTGTCAACAATCAGAGGAGTCTACCATTATCCTAAGCGTCCGCAGCAGTTAGTGTTTATATTTCTCAAAAATAATGAAATGACATTACTACAGAAAAAACGTTTACTCATGTGACTGGGAAAGTAACCGATCACTTGCATTGAAATGAATATTTTGGAAACAAAATTTGTTTTAAACTCAGCTCTCTATCAGTTAACCCTTTTTGGACCTCCTACTCGAGACATTTTATTGAATAGTATTGTCAAAATTTTAGCAGGCAGTCACCTGTAAAAATTCGAGAACAATCTTTTTTTTCTCTTCATCCTCTAACGCTCTCTGAAACAATATTTTTAGCTATCAGGCATTTTCATAAAATTAATTTTTACTAAAATTACATTTTTGTAAACCATATAAAATTCATGAAAATTTATATATCTGTCTGTACAGCAATAAGTCGGTGCAGACGGACACAAAAGTATTGGTAGCACCGGATTGATTGAAACATGGAGCACCAATAGAAACTAATGTCTAGACATTCATCATTCACCAACTAATGATCGAAATAAATAGCGATTAGCTGCGTAGTTGCTGTTCACCAAGCTAAACAAATTTGCCGTTCACTACAAACTTCGAAAATGGTTGCGATCGTTCATTTAGCATCCATGCTGATCTTTGGGCTTTCCGGCATTGGTGAGCTTCATTTTCTGGAACTTCAAAAGAATTCTCATTGTCCCGTTTTTCTGTATCTTCGGTGTTCTGAAGGTTACAGTTTGGTTGTTTTTTTGGTATCACCGTACATCATTTTCGGTACCACAGCGCTGTAGCGACAGAATACATTTTTCGGAACTTCCAGGATTGAAATTGATTGATCGGTGTGCATCATGTTTATTATTCAAACTTCAGCCAATAATCTTGATTTACAAAGATTACTTTTGATGGAACTTCGTTTGAAGAACATCTAAAAGTTGTTTTCCTTAATCTATCTAACCGAATAACTCGAGTTAAGCTTCATGCTGTTCTTTATTATCATAAAATTTGAGCCAATTGCGGTGAGGGTTAAGCTGTGAATAAGCATTATGAGACAGTCACGTTAACCGTGGTGAGAATGAATAGGTAGTTATCCCACAGAATGTTTGTCCGGGAAATACATCTACTCTCTTACAGGTCGAATATGCATGCTACTTTTTTGAGTTCGTTGGTGGTCACAGGCGTGCAATGGTATATTCGTTTGTTTTCAGTTGCGCTGCATGTCTGAGTGGTTGACTAATTCAGGTCCTGCTGACCTGCCTGCTAAAATGATCTCAGTCGTTTGATTTTGAACTGATTTTCAACCAATTGAAATAATTTTAGTTGAACCATTAGGAAGTTAAGCCGACTTCCTAGATGTTATTTACCATATAAAATTACCATATTTCTTAGCTCCTTCCAGTACTTCCCGCAGTCCTGTAAATCATATTTGTTCGGTAGCTGTTGAAATCGTTCCATATTCACTTCCCAGTAAAGTCTTGAGTGCTTGCGATTTACCCGAACAACGATAACACTAGTAGCGATAATAATGTAACTAATAATACGACAGTCTCCTCTGACAGTGGAAGAGAAATTTCCCTCCTAACAAATGGCTTTTATTGGTATGTCCTTCGAAACGACACAAATGTAGTAGCATAAAATATCTGTTTAGTCTTGTAAGGTAAACTGCAGCTGTCAGGACTGAATACATTGAATACTAATTCATCAATATTCTATGGCAATACAAAGAGATTGATGACCGTTGTGAATCAGAAGGATCCCGTGTCGCAGATCCTCCATAAAACTATTTCATTATGAAGCATACTTTGAATGTGTCTATTTGACAGCCTTAACAAAAACATAGAACAATCATGTATCCACTCTCATCACACTACCGGATCCGTGAAAAGTAACCACGTCAACTGTTACACGACCGTAACATTGTGCCATATTTGAGAACCAGGGCGGTTATTCGAAACGATATTCTTCCCGTTTTACAATGATCCCAGGTTGATTTAATATTTCGACACGATCGACGACCTTGGTAGATTTTAAAATATTTCTATCTGTGTTCCACACCTCTTTTGAATAAATAGATTCCACACCTACGTCAACTTGGTTCAATAGAACAATCCGTATGTTTTGCTCGGACACTTGCACAGCACGTATTCCTGAAAATATGAAATTTGTATAATATTTTGTGCCGGAAGAATGAAAAACACTTACGTAATCTCGGTCTACTATCACTTTCATTATCATTATTCAACAAGAATTCTCGGACTAGACTATTAGCATCTTGCCTCATAAATACATTGAACTGATGAGCCCACCAAAATGTTTGTCTAATTAGACAATTTGTGTTTCAAATTATCCGATAAAGCACCCCTACCTCGAGCATTTCCCACTGTGAAGCTTCTGAGTAAGTACGCGTGCAGGTGAAAAAAATTGTTATATAAATAACCATGAATGATTGTTCCGTAAACAAAACTGTAGAAAACTGCAATAGATGAGGAAAATTTTGATTTAATGCGTCTCATTACATGTTCACCGCTCTTATCGTTATGGATGGAGTTCAAAATATCAGTAAACGTGTGATATATCTGCAAACATCCAAAAGCTGCCGACTTGGCCTCCCATTGCATTGATCCATTGCAAAAGAATGAACATCATACATGCAGTTCAAACAATGTCACAGACGATTGGGGTAGTGTGAACTTAAACCATAACAAAATACGTTCACCAAGGTTCATCAATTTTCCTCTTCAAGACTGCTCAAGTGTAAGACGATATTCAAGCAATCCTGTGCATATCTTATTTCAGAATCATGTAACGAACAACAGACCGGAAGATGGACTTTAACTGGGCGAGCACGTTTGTAGTTGGACCTGATTTAGCCTTCGGATGTAAATTTAATGCAAACTCATTTCCTTCATTTGTTTGTGTTTAGATTTTTCACTAGCTTTGTCCCACAATGGGCATCCTATCAAAAAAGCTACGAAATATGTTAAGTATGAGTTCTGCCGTAGAAACACTGCTTTTAAGTAGATTGATTAAGTTCTAACTGGTGTAAACTTCAACATATTTTATCTAATAAAAAATGGCCTGTTTAACCTTATCACCGTTCAGTTTATAACCGAAAGACAGTAAGAGAGGCTTCATAATGTTCATTCATTATGTTGTAAATATATTGTGGAGAGAATAGCATAATATTTAACAGAAAGCGGCAAAGTAATCGACTGAGTAAATAAGGTCAGGTGCTTCCTGTGATGCCTAGATTTGAAACACCACTGTCGGGACTTTAAATGCGAAAACCTGTAGGATATAGTCCCCTCGATAAACAATTATCCCTCGCTAGCACACTTCCATCAGATGCGCTACGATCAAACTTGCTTAACAGCAGTCGGTATTTAAGGACGTTTGGAAGGTAACCAATTTTGAGGAATTTTTCAGCACTTCAGTAGTTAGTCAAAAACGTATCGTGAACAACTCAAGAACGTAGACCATGCTAAATTGATGTTGAGCGTAAAAGAATTATAAATATACAGATGCTTATATGGTATACAGATGTATACCTGCTCGTCGCCCGCGAGTGAAAAACCCAAATATCATTCAGTTGAATATATACTTGCCAATATTTATCTGGTCGCAGTGAATAAATTGAAAACCTTGGATATTGATCCGAGTAAGTTGCCAAATTTCATTCAGAGAAAAACGGAAATATGCTATAAGATAGCTACAAGAATCTAATTTTCTTATTTCAAATTCTTTTGTCTCCGCAAATCACTCGAGTTAGTAAAAACATTTTCTAGCTTTTCCGTCTTTCTTGGATGATATTCAGCGTACGGAGAACATGCGCAAAATTACTGCTCAATGAGTCGGGTTGAAACTGGCAAAAATGTTTGACAATTGTTAAAATATTTAAGCACATTTGGATTCCCTCTGTTGTGTAAGCTTTGATTCAAGGTGAGTACAAGTAGTATGACTACAGTATTAGACGCTTCAGAATATGGTGACGACATCCAAGTAGAACTCAGTTTCAACATTTTCTGCATTGCTGATATCTTGCATTCAGCATGTTGCTATCTGGTATAGTTCACAACAGTTTCTTTCCCTGGTACAAAGAATGTATTTAGACAACTAAATAACATCTTGATTGATTACAAGTAGGATATTGCCAGGCATACACATATACCTGATCTGTGCAAATATTACAAGATCATTTGAAACTGTTTCAATGAGATTATGTCCAATCTCCGCACCTTCCCTGGGCACTCCCCAATTGATAGCCACAAATAGGCCTCGACCTGACTCCTGAACTATAGTAACGTTATCGAATAAGAAAAAAGAAGGACGAAACAAAAAGATCAAAACAAGAAAAAAAATCTCGCCTTTATTTAGAATGTGAAGCAAAATCTTTCGAAATATGTGGGTAAAAGTTCATCTTAGTTTTGCAAACTGTACTCATTGAATTATTTACGGAAAGCACACGTGTACTGATGATGTATCAAGTTTCTTCTTTCCAATGAACAAACCTAGGGTTTGTAGGTGAAAGCAACCAATGGGTTTCTTTGTGTTGCTTCAGTACCGTCATTTATTATGATGAGCACTGCACTGTCTTCCTACAAACTGCTATTGCCCGTGAGTGTACCGGTCAAATACTCAATACATTTTCAAATGGGGCTTTTGAAAACGGAGACTGGAACAACTTCAGAAGAATAAAGGATAAGGCAGATGCAAGTGACAAAACCAGGGTATTTTATTATTCTGGTGTGAAAGAGGTTTTTCAATCAGTGTAGTAATCCACTGGAACTGTGAAGCCATTTCCGAAGCAGTAAATCAATATCTTGAAGAAATTTCAGTATGCTGCCAATTCTCTCCGTTAAATATAAGAAAAAAAGGTTCCTCTTCTATTCTCTTAGTGTCGGATTAGTCATTTGGCGTCGATGAGATTTTGTGACCTTTGTGATGTTCATGCATCAGTGATGCTCGTGTTGTTCATATGCTTGAAATCTCTGCCCATTGTTTTGGTAAAGACATTTAGGGTGGACGGGTACTGCCAAAGCCTCGGCATATGAGCTCTCCCTATGTGTACGGAAACTCTGTTGGAGGATGCTAGTGTTATCGTAGTCGATAGTGTGTTTCTCGGCTTTGGCGTGCAGCGCAATACCAAATTCGGGCTACAATTTCTCTAGAGACATTCTGTCAGTCGGCCTGGATTCCTCTTTTCTCTCATGTTTCGAAAGCCTCACTCTCAGCTGTTTACTTGTTGGTCAGTGTTTGTGGCAGGAAATCCCTGGCGGTAATCTTATAAATGCAATCATTTTGGTTTTCAAATCATAGAATACGCCCAACGCTTCATGAAAAAAACGTGTAACACGAAGAAATTTCTTTTCGATATATCACTTCAGGCATTGACATCTATAGTACTGGGTAAAATAGGATATATGTGCAGCTAAAGATAGCAGAGAGTGAGTAAATGTGCAACAAGTCCGGTAACTCGAAAACATGCTTCAACTTGATGAATCTTGTTCGTTGTGTGAACGACAATAAGTGTGAAATGTGTAACCAAATGGCGTGAAAAGACAGGTGTGAAAAACAAAGGTGTGAAAAAAGGGGTGTGGGGCTGGGAAGAATTGGTACAATGGAACGATAAGAGAATCACTTGTTACGGCCACGGCAACAACAACTGTTGCACGAGGTTACGTTGCTTACACAAATCCGGCTTCAAAAGCCGAATTGCTATGGCTTCTGACGTCATCAGCAACCGCCTGCGTAATCCTTTCGCGTGAATTCTGGGAGTTGTCAGGACTGGTCTAAAAGCTGTCACCGTGTCGATTTGATGTCCGCTATCCACCAGATGTTGTAGGAATGCGCTATTGATAGTCCGGACTGTACCTTTGCGTAAAGAAGCCGGGACGTGTTCTGATATCCTCTTCGACAGGCGTCTCGTCGTATGTCCAATATACTGTGCACTACAAGAACACGTAAACTGATATAGAACAAAAGATTGAGACTGATGAGGCAACCTGTCCTTGGATTGTTGAACAATGAAAGGCTTCGTATTTGTTAGGATTCGGACATGTGCAGCGGGAAAAGACTTCCCAAGGGTCTTGGATATGCGCAGCTCTAGTATTTCTAAAGTTTTGTCACCTTTGAACGGGACAGATAGAAAAATATCCTCTTCCTTGGCCATTTGAACTTTCATTTTGTGTCTCCTCTCTCCCGCAATCCTACAACATCTGGTGGATAGCGGACATCAAATCGACACGGTGACAGCTTTTAGACCAGTCCTGACAACTCCCAGAATTCACGCGAAAGGATTACGCAGGCGGTTGCTGATGACGTCAGAAGCCATAGCAATTCGGCTTTTGAAGCCGGATTTGTGTAAGCAACGTAACCTCGTGCAACAGTTGTTGTTGCCGTGGCCGTAACAAGTGATTCTCTTATCGTTCCATTGTACCAATTCTTCCCAGCCCCACACCCCTTTTTTCACACCTTTGTTTTTCACACCTGTCTTTTCACGCCATTTGGTTACACATTTCACACTTATTGTCGTTCACACAACGAACAAGATTCATCAAGTTGAAGCATGTTTTCGAGTTACCGGACTTGTTGCACATTTACTCACTCTCTGCTATCTTTAGCTGCACATATATCCTATTTTACCCAGTACTATAGATGTCAATGCCTGAAGTGATATATCGAAAAGAAATTTCTCCGTGTTACACGTACTTTGGTTCTGTTTATGTAGAGAGCCCTTGGTCTTTGCGAACTGACTTTGAAAAGGCTGTGGATACCCAGTACCTGTCTAATTTCCTCCTATTTACTCGGCTTGTATGGGATACCAACGAAAGTCAGCCAGTCTGTTGTGTTATTGCTTGTTAGCATTGGTGAATAGTTGTTGTCCTGTATGACTGTCTGCAGTCGTATTATTTTCTGTGTGCGCGAGGTGTTTTTGCTGCAGATTTTGTCGACTTGGTTGGCTATCGATGAAATGAACGCAAGTTTGACAGGTTGAGGATGAGCCAAATCAAGTTCAGGTATCTGTCTCATTGTATAGATTTTCTGTGAAAGCTCATGCGGAAGTCTGGAAGTCATGCACTTGTTAACGACAGTCTAGGACGCTGGTCACTCTTTCCGTACTCTCCGTTTCTATTAATAATTTGATGGAGCCACATTGCGTGGTAAGACACTAAAGGAGGCCTTCTTTGGTTTTTGATTTTGAAATTGGAAGTTTGTCACCCACGTATCTGACAAAAATATTTGAAGGATTTGAGAAGGCGTTGAACTACTTGGATTTGATTGAGTGTAGGAATAGGGTGGTAACAGTTGGTGATGCAGAAGAGCCCATGGTCACGCCAACAGTTTGCTCGCATACAGCGTAACTGAAAGTAAAGTGGGTGGACCTGAGACAGCCCTCAACACCAGAAATGATATCAGATGGACTTAAGAAACGTCTTCTATCGAGAGAAGAGTCGATAATCAATATGGATGCGAAACCTCTGAACTGTTTTTATGGCGACAAAAATGTAGAAGGCTATCACATCGAAACTCACTGCGGTTACATCGTTATCTAGCACTGCATGTTGTAGAATACGAGCAAAATCAAAGGCTTCGTTCATCTGACTGGCCATCAATTTTGGAAACATTGCGAACGGATTTGGGATCTGATTCAATAAAATTTGTTCTGATTGTTTGGAATTCCAACAAACAAACGCTTGCAGAATAATCCCACAATATTGTTGTTCATCATTGAATATCAACCCGTTCGCGCAAGCTGTCTCGATCTTATCTCATCTCGGTACTGTTAGCTACTCACTCACTGTACATCCTGAGACGTCCTCAACGCTCGGTTATTCACAAGATTATAATACGCTTAAAGCTTCGACATTAAAACAAGCTATTTGGGAGTGATCTTTACGTAGTACGGAGTTAACCAGGCTTGCCAGGTTTGTGTAATTAGAGTACACGCATTTTAATTACAAACAATTGACACTCATTTTGAATGTGATAAACTCTACTTGTTGATCAGATTTTCATTGAAATTGAGTAGATCGTTCGTTTTTCCTTTAAATGATGATTGGAGTAAATCGCATTTCATTAACTGTTACAGTGGTTTTACCTTATCATCATGTACCTCTTAAGATGAAGCATAAATATCTAAGAAATAACTTCTAGTTGGTGTTTCGCTTAAAAACCATATGACAATGATATTACCTAAACTGGTGTTATTATGTAGGCTTTTATGCTAGTGAACTAACCTGGAAAATATGCTATCCTGGATAACCCAACTTTTGGTGGTTTTGGCTGTTATAGGCATTTTTCCTTTGTACGAGGAAAAATTTAATGAATTCGGTAAGTCGCAGCCTCAATAACACGTAAAGCACTCCCATTCCATGCGTACAAAGGCATGTTTACTGAGGTACCCAAATCACCAGACAACCGAATGAACTTGCGGCTGGAAATCGGAAAAAAACATCCAGGTCCATCGGTTTTAGTGTCCTGATGATCCAAAAGAAGGTCGTCTGCTGTCAATAATTTTTTGTTGTCCGTCAGTTGTTTTTCTGAAAACCCGCATATCGCATGTAATACTTGGTTAGGTCTTATTTCCACAAATCCAGAGTCACCATTCAATGGCCTTATGCGAAATGCCGAAGGAATGGGGCTTCTCCTCTCGTCGCTTAGCTTATAAACTCCAGAATATGTTGCAATATACCAGTAGTTAAGGAATCTTCCGCCAGAGAAACCATGTGTAGATATGTTTTAGAACTGCAAACCGTGAAACAATCCAAATGAACTTTAGAATACAAGTTCTCTTGAAATGGAAAATAGCTGGGGTGACCGCAAGCAATATATGTGAACACAAGCCTGTGTTCGCCGCTGCTTTTAGCCTGACCAGATAAACGAGAGATCCAGTTTGAAAAATGGGGTGAAATTCCTAAATAATTCTGTCAATAATTGTTTTGTATCAATTACGTGCTTTGCAGTTGCGTCTGCGATTGTGTTTTTGACGCTATCTGCAGAAAGCCGAGTATCCTATCAGAGGTTTACAGTTTTCCACACCTGCATCATTTTTCAGCAAAAATTATTTGTCCTCGTTCAAAAAATTATCCCCTGTAGAGCTGCAATATGATACAATACGTAAGTTATTCTCTTGTGTTCTGGGAACGCATCAAGTGATCACGTGTTCAGTTCTACTTTTCGAAAATGCTTTCATTCTATATACAAATTTCCATCATAAATGTTCAACATAAGAATCGCTCACAGTGTTTACATACACAAAAACCAAAGTTTGTCATTACCCGTAGCAATAGGCGTGTCCTCACATTTATTATATGAACGAAGACATTTCTTGAATGTAATGCAAACAGACAGAATGGAAATGTTGTTTACAATCACGCATGGCCATTATCAGTACAGGTTTGTACTCGTTAGACTTGCATATCAAAGTATAAACCACTATGCGAAGGATTAAAATTGTATGCGTGCGTTACCGCGAATAAAAATGAAAACCAATTGCCAGCCATTTATTGGTTTTTCCTGTTTTGTGGGGCGTACTAAACAACCTAAGCAGTAAAAGGAATGTGCACCAATAAACAGAGTTCGTTTTGTTTCCTTGGTGATCTTGCTACAGTTCTGAATGTGATAGTTTCATTGCCTGAAAAACTTTTACGGAAACTCAAGTTTTTCAATTTCTTCAAATAATAAACAACACTTTCATGAAACTGTGAATTCCCGAAACACTGCTCATCTCACACCGTCAGAGGCAGTGTTTCGTGCTGAAATAAACAACCTGCATTCTACACGAAAACGAAACAGGAAATGGAAACAAATACAACTGGATAAGTCTGTACCACCTAGCAGCTGAACAGGGGTTGAAGGATTCTTGGCTAACTTATCGCAAAACAGCTTTCTTTGCACAAAGAACCCAACATTAGTTAGCTATCAATGCGGTCCTTTGAACATCCATTTAGTTACAGGTAAAACCGAGCATAGTAAAAAGGAATGCAAACGTTCACTTTTTCAATAAATATGTTTTATTTCGCGAAAGCATTTGTTATTGTCATATGTATATGCATATAAATATATAGCTATATTCAATTAAAATAGTTACTGAAACGCCAAACTGTTTTTCAAAATTCTGTTGCACAATGCAGTGTGGATGCATGTGTAGTTGTGATTTGATGACAAATACAACGAAATAACTACCTTCGTTTTGAGAGAATGTTATTTCGTCAATTCTCATTGAGAAGAAGGATGACTCGAAGAAAACAGTCTTGATTGCCTGGTGATCTGAAACCAGTAATAAGTGTACATCGAAAGTGGTTACAGAGAGATCACAAGCTGGTGTTGCATCGCGTATGTCATCGGCTACTGATTCACATGGTACTATTCACGATCGGCCATAACGAGCTCACAAGTATATCCCAAATTTCATAAACAATCACATCGTTAAGTTCTTTATGCTGGGTCTATCAAATCACGGTAGATCCTATCGAAGATGGTCTCATTAACGATAAACCATAAAAATATTCATATGTTTGTAAATAAAATTTAGTACACTAATGTACATTTTCCGTGGGTCAAATAATTTGTGCATAACTGTATCTGAGTGTAGAGAAAACAATCGATTTGAATGACTGGCTGAAGTCATTGATAGAACGGGGAAAAAAGATGATGCATGTGATTCAAAATCTACTGGACTCTGTCACATGAAAGGATACAGCGTGATCTAAAGTCAAAACCTCGACAGCTATGTTGCAGATGACGCTAGTAATTCGAGACTGAGCTATTGCCGGTGGTCAAGACCATGTCCACTTTGAGCCGTAAGTTAAAAGTTTCCCCCTCTAGCGGCCACTAACTATTCTGAATCTGAAAGTGTATATACGACGGATCACATGAAGGGATTACCGATTCACTTCGTGTTGAATTCGGTTCAGACACAAAGAATTATGAGACGCAGTAAAGGTTTTCTTTTTTTCGGAATCACATTGTAACAACCAAGATATGATGGCCATTGATCAGGTCCTAATCTTTTTGATGTATAAAGCAAAGCGTATTCGTCGTACGAGATCATCGGTCCCCAAGTTGGTGTCCTGATCCATACGCCTAAAAATCTAACTAATGTCACACATCGGCCAATAATACCAACCAGAAATCGATGATTACTCTTGGAGTTGCGGAAAACAGTGCATGCTACCTAAAACGTTATACCTGTTGTCTGTGTTCCATACCGGTGTCCTTTCCTACGGATGGTAGATAACACCGAGACGAACGGAATTAAAAACTCGTCCGTTTTTTTCGTCAAGAAGTGTCAGCTTCAAACTGGTAGCTGGACTACACGGAGAAAAATATAAGACACAAATATATTTGAATATGAGCAATACATATATTGTACCCCATTCCGTAAAGTGCCAATGATCAAAAAAGACCTTACGTATAATACAAATAATTTTGCATGAGGATTGCGCAGAGATCAGCGGCCCATTCGGTTATCACTAATGGGAAGCTGACGAGCTGGATAATAACGTTAGTTACTCGAGTGAATAAAATTTTTTTTTGTGTAGGTAGAATGACGTTTCACCTGCTTGTTCCAGAAAATGGACTATGAATGCATTTAAAATAATAAAGAGTTTTAAAACCTAAATTAGCGCAGAATAAATCAGCAGTTTAGGAGAGGACGCAGGCGGATGTTCATCTTTATATGATTTTCTACGTAGAGGTATTATTTTTCATTTAAAAGTTATCATAGACTGTATGCATCCATATATATATATATATATATATATATATATATATATATATATATATATATATATATATATATATATAACGAGACAGTCGAGTGTGATTCCGTCGAGTAGTCAATTCATTTGGATTTATTTTGGGAAGAAATATTTACTCTGACACTTCGGATCTGCTTGCAACCTTCAGGCAAGTACTTATCGTATTCCCAATGATTAATACTAAACTCAACCTATTCGTTGTTCCACTTGCTGTTTACCTACCAGAGAGACATTACTACAGTGAGTAACATCTGCTCACTGTTTCGACAAACACGTTCCACCTGAACGTATGTTTGTATGAAAGCGATGTTTTAGGAACACTGCAGTAAACATTGTTTTTTAATTAGACTGCTAGTCATATGGATTCAAACTCATCTAGTTAGTTGTTTCAAAAGAATGAGCATCAAAACAATTCACTTGGATGATAACTTTCCGCAGTGGTATAATCGTAATATAACAATTCGATTGTTTGTTTGGTAAGTTCTTATTGAAGACGCGTCTAAGTTCATGACATCAAAGAAAAAACTGCCTAAATCCAGGTAAAACTGTTGTTCAATAATGACACGGAACTAATAAGCTCTGAGAGTTCCTTGTCATATTTTAAACATTGTATGGCTCATAATTTAAATGAAGGTACTATTACTTTTATTTGAGAAACATCTTCGTATAATGCAAAGCAACCGCCGTGCTTTTTGGAAAATGCGAATCATTTTTTCACCTTCACCCGTTTCAATGGATTGAGACGAAATGTATGTTAATGTTCATTTCAGTCACAATTTTCTTGCTATGTCGTTTGGCTCCTAGGGCACATTATAAACTAACACATGGCAATCATCTTGTACAAATAGTCAATTAGCAGCCGAACAAATGGAGGCAAACGAAGTTTGAACCGAATGTGAATAATAATCCGGTATCTAAGTGGCGCCAGTTGGTTAGAGACGAGCAAACAACTTACCAATTCACGACTAAACATGTGCATAATTTATTTCGAATATAAGGAGCATGGAGGAGAAAAAAGCAAGATTTGTCCACACATCACAAACACGGCAACAACAGTTGCATAATTTGTTCTACTGAGCCCAAGTAACAAGCAAACTATTGAATCAGCATAACTAGCATGGTCTTTTTTCTGTGTATATATACTTGATATTACCATTTCTTAACGTATGCTAAACAGTTATTATCAGCTTAAACCAAGTCTTTGATTATTTATCTTGCAGTGTTTTTGAAATGTAAGCCGAGAAACGTGTTTCTTCACGTTATCTCATTGATAAAAAACTATATCAATATACACGTGTAGGAACACAGCACAATTGTTCCGGGAAAACAGACAGTTATCCTTTATGTTCATCAATCCACAGACTCATTTTGGAAAGGAAAACCAACTGATCAAACTGATTAAGCTCTTATGTGACCCGTTGGCCGTTCAGCTTATTTGAGTGAATGCAGTATCCAAGTTAATTGGTCATGGTGTATGCAATGAAGCTGCTCATTTCAACAAATAAATGAGGACAGTAATAAAGGAGCGGTATAATAGAGTTCAAACATAGTTTCGAGTTCAGGCACAATGCATTCTTGCACCTACACTAGGTAAACTTTATCATTATAGGTAATCAATTCGGTGGTCATACTGTGATAGAATTTCACGCAAATCATGTGACTGCAGGATTGATTGTATTCGTCTAGTTGTTACACGAAACGTTATAGCATACCAAGCCACCTGCAGCCTTCAGATGCATGTCCACGCAGTCCTTCTTTTGTTATGCTGGTCACGTTTGCCACACTGAAGAATGCAAAAGAAAGCAGAACAAATAAAAGCTGGTACTGTTTATTATTTTCAGTAGGTTTTCGGGGTTAAATTAACCAGAACGCCGTATAAAATGCTGCATTGTCTTTAGATTGGAAAATTCCAAAGATCTGAAACTTACGTACTCCAAACGAGAACTCCTAATGTATCAAACTTCTCCAAATATATTCTTCACTTTGAGAGACCCTGAAACAGTGCAGTTTATGAAATCGAGCTTTCACGATACTATTCGAGATAAGAAGTAAATTGCTCCTGGTAAACGGAATGGAAAACCATATAAAAATCTTCATACCCTTTGAAATACATTTTTTTAGTTTGGAAGTGATCGGAAAATATTTTTGGACGATCGTGGTTAAAAAAGGATGGTGTTCGACGTGAAGATGACAAGTGATCCTATGTTTTCAACCTAAGGAAAGCTGTGTTCAGTAGATAGTGTTGTAGCTGGAACATCAGACGCATGGCAGGGAGCCGCATGATAACGGCTAACAGTCTGCAACCGAAATGACTGGTGTGTTGGTGTTTAAACCTCTGAGTCAGTAGTAAAATTCCAAATACAACTGTTCATCATCGGTCTCCGTCGTCATTCTGTGGCATTACATATATACATATATATATATATATATGTAATTATAAATATATATATATATATATATATATATATATATATATGCGAAACAGTTATAATCATCTAAACTCCATTCTTTACCCATTACATCTAGCTCATGTCGGAATATTAGAGTGGTCATCGTAGACAGTTATCCTTATGGAAAGAAAGTCTCAAGAATAATCAAACTTTATCTCAAAGTTGTATATGATGAACGAATTTTCTTGTAGCCTAGACCCTATGTGCTGTTTACTTGTCATATTGCACTTTTCTGCTATGAAAACAATTTGAGTGAATCGGCCTAAGTAAAGTAGTATCTTATTTATATGTAAGTATTGGCAGCTTCTTGTTTTATCACTGTGTTCATCTTAAGTTTACTGAACACATTTTATTGGCGTATCCGCAAACCTTTCAAGATACTTTGGCGGGTGAGCACCTTTTATGAAAAATGCAACCGGTGTTTTGTAAAACAAGTTTTCCAATTCAACCAATGAAGAACGCTATTGCGTAATCTACCATTCCCATTCACCGAGGAATTATAGCTGTGAAAGAGAACATGAGAATATCTTATTGCACGATCTGTTTTTCTTATTACTTGATATCAAATAATGGCGCTCAAAACTGCCAGACACCTCAATGGAAAAGAAGATTCAAAACCTCAGTTTTACTTTGGAATAGGAAATGGGCAAAACACAACCTTATTACTGAAATATCATCCATCAGATAATGACTATCATCCACACAAATCGGTGCGGCTTTTGGAAACCCAAAATGTAACTGATAGATCACTTCCATTACCATAACTGATGATGACTTAGGTAGCTACTCGATCAAACGTTGCAGCCTGATATTTAGACTGACAACTTCACGTAACAGATATTTGGTTCAATTGATCACCTGTTATTCACCATAAGCAGAATATCAAGTAATACCTGCATCTGCGCTCTCAGTTCAGCGTCATTCGGCTACCCGTGAACTTCAATGTTGTTGGTACAAGCCATTAGAAGAGGCTGCTTCTCAAAAAGCACGCATATTTGCCGGCTGATCTTCGCCAGTATAGCAGCACAGCTAAACTGTACTTAGAATACAATTCCCCGGTGGACTCAAATCGAATGTAGTCGGCATACTCACTTGTATATTGATCATCGGTGTGATAAACCCATTGTTCAGGAGGGTTGAAGCCAACTTTGCATGGGGCATGGTGCACACCTTATAAATTAGGAAGCGTGAGATCTACGGTATGTAATGTCTAACCACTTTACTTGGTATATTGTGTAAAACTGAATTCTCTGTGTTGAAGGTTCACCAAATCGATAATTGATCATTTTACAGCAATCACTAAAGCCTTCAGGGGTGAGCATATTATGACGGTCGGTTTATATCAAACAGGCTTTATCCAATATGTTTACAATTAGCATCGACTTACATAATCCGTAAGCACAATAATCTCACATTTTGAAGTCAGAATAAAATTCTAGAAGTTGTCACACGGTACTTATATCAGAGTAATACTGGATCAACTAACATTGTGAAATTATTATGACAAACAGGGAGTCATCGTCTTCAGTGTGATTCGTGTCATGCCAAAAGTCCATCCAACGTGGAACAGGATGACGGGACATAATACCTCCACTCGAGTAGCAAACGTAGTGCTTCACCCCTTGATGTTTTCATGATGAATCTTGAGGGACGGGTGGATAAACGTGAGGGATTTACCCTGCAACACCAACATTGGGGTCTTCAGTTCAAGGCACTCCGCGCCGCAAAGGTTTGATTGATTTGCCTGAAAGTTTCTTTTTGACAAATTGGTTGTACGGGTGGGCAGGCATAACTGCTCCCGACTAAATAGGGCTACCACGAGCAAATAAGCTACTTTAATATAAGGTAGGTAAAAGAAATCAATGACATCATGAAAGGATTACTCAGTATCAAGCACCGCTTGCATTTGATCTTCATGTAGCAACCTCTTTTGAATACAATTTTCTTTTTGTCCCTTTTCCATGTCTCGGGTGGAGTGGAATATGACATCAAAGTATTCGGTCAAGTGGTGGAACCAACACATATTACAATCGCAGGTGAACAGTGAGGTTAAGTGAAAAATTCCTTAATCACTGTGCAGCATGGGAAACGGGGAATCGGAAACAGAAGCGTAACCAATGTTTATGATCAGTAGTTGCGACGGGATGTATTCATATGATCCCGACGTCACCCTACTTTGTGGAGAACCTGAGTAGGTAGTACATCTGCCAGCGGCTTCGCTTGATTTCCCACGGTAACATCTGGAATTCAAGAAAGACACATGAAGATACTTTTGAGAAGACATCCATCAAACTACCGTTCTCCCTAAATGCAACATACCTCGTCGAGAAGTTGATGCAGCAGTTTCGAAAAGCTCTTTCTTATGAGTAGAATAGTACTTTGTTATATATTTGTAATTTGTTTAAGTTGATAAAAACAGATTCAGAACTTCAGGTTTTATTGTGAACCTTGATATGCAGTTTCTATATACACCATGAATAGGACTCATGAATAGTTATGCGATAGCATTGATTCTGACCAATGAAAGCTTCATTTAATTAAACTAGAGATGCGTTCATCCCAAGTCCCGTTGTCCATGAATCATTCGAAAGCCTCGGAACTGCACATTTTTTATTCAGAACCAGATCGTAAGTGCAACTAAAGCATGTTTTGTTTTTGAAAAAGCCCTTTCTCGAATCTTGAACGATGGTACCCCATTCTCTGTACGGTATTTTTTAAGCATAGCTTCTCCCTAATTCGGTTTCTTCATTGCTAGTTCGAATAATATATTATTACTTACTTCCTGTTTAAGTTCCGGATTTTAGGGTCAAAGAAATGCGGAATTATGGTTGCAATATCTCGTGCTAAATAAACCCTTGAATGGTTTACAACGCAAATGCACTACTCACGTTTTGCGTTGATGTGGAATGCAGAAAACCCCTTTGTTAGGGATGTTTCAAAACCAGACAACTCGAGAACAATGTTACTTTGTAAGAATAAAGATAATAACGCGAAGTGTTTTGTCTGTATCATTCAAACATGTTCCTATCATATTTACAGTGGTATCTCCAAGACATCGCTCCATATTTTCACCAATTGGGAGACAGTACAGAAGCAAGTTGTGATATGTCGGTATGCTTGTTTCAAATGTCATCAAATAGCCGGGATTGTTTCTGTGGATCTTGTGCTCCAGTGTCATGAAGCCCAAATGGCTGCATCACGAATATCAGGGTGCAAGTAGCACTTAGGCAGATAACGGAACTGTAATTCATTGGAATGTTATGAACTGTTGTCACAATCATTTGTTATTGTCACTTGTTCTTTCAAAAAAGATGCTCCTAAGCATATCACCATTATCAAGAGTATAACTTTCTGTCGAACCGTCTTTCAGCAGATGTTGTTTGGAGAGCGAAAGTACTCAGGCAGAAATACCCATCAATTCGATTAGATTATTTTCTTCCCCAACTAGGTATCACGTATGTTTTGCGACTAGGCATGGGTTTTTCTAAACAAATATGCTCAGTTAATTTGGTTAGGGCCGGTAAACACTGTTTTCACACAGCACGAGCATGAACGTGGAGAATATTCAAGCCGAAATGAAATTGCCATCATCCGCAATAATCTATCTAAACAGAGAACATTATTTGAAAATACTCATACATCTTGTTGAAGCAGACTTTTCAAAACGCTAGCAATGCAGTGCTTATATTTGTAATCTTATTGTTTCCGTTTGCATAAAAGAAAAACAACGTTTGAATGAAAGTGAGATTCCCTTTTAGAATCTATTTATGTTCATTTACAATCGCGTTACAGATAATAAATACATGTTTTTATTCAGATGAGAATGAAACAATGCACTACACTTTTACGGTCCACTTAGTACTGAGCTTGCATTGCAGTAAAGATTATAGTGTAAGAGGCAGATTTAAAATAATAAATTATCATCACAGATATTGGTTACTCGTGAACAATGTACTCGCAACACTATAATCCATGAATTATGCAAAAATGCAACCACAAAACTTAGTAAACGGATTTGAATCAAAATATTGCTAAACATTCTCTGGAACATTTCTTTACCTGTTGTTATTTACATTAGACATGGTAAGGCGTCCCGACTAAACTGAAAGCCAATGCACGCTCTCAGTGTTTGGGTTGACGTGGTGTGTGTTCCTTAGAATGTTTTTGATAACCGCGTTGTCCTTTCACTTACGCACATGAGCAATTGTACATGAGAACAATAAGGACAGCTTCTTTTTTACAGACATCGGATTGAGTGTGACTCGTGAACCATTTGTAACACAAATGTTGAAGGAGGATTTTTTTATGCTCAAAAATGTAGTTTTAGTCCAGCTATTTTACCTTGATACCAAGGAAAATTTCCGGAATGCTTTTGTTCATGATAAATGTTCGTATAGCGCTGGAAACTCACGAACTGCAGTTGGAACTTTCAATTTAGCTGCTGAGGAAAACGTTCCACTTATACGAGCTGATAATATTATTTTTTATTTTTTCAATAAACCCCTTCCTCTGCTTAGTGATTATACTGCGGAGTGCAATATTTATGATGGGTTTGGGCGGTGAATATGAGTTATCAGAACTGTCAAGAGATTTGCGAGCACTCAAACTCGAGACGTGAAGAATGAAAACTCACCGTTTTTTTCATTATCGAGCTAACTGTCTTGTATTTCCCACTAGTGTCATTGCGTACAAATAATGCAAATTATCCACCAAATACGTTTGTGTTAAATGTATTCTTAGAGAACAAGAGTAACCAAACAAGACATAAAGGGGCATTACCTGATTGTTTTACTAGCCACTGTTTCCTGCTCTTTTGAAACAACAGTTAATAAGGACATGAGAATTTGGCGTAAGTTGAAGTTTTACTCCATGTTATAATATTGCATTATCAATTTTATTGTTCACCAATGTTTATCAGTAACTGTTTAGGAATAGGGATACAGATAATTATCGTTCTACCCACCGGAAGTGGTGGTGTTGGAGCAGGCTCTCAGGTCAAGAAACCAGTGATTCCGTCAAGATACCCAGTTATCCAAAGATGTTCACCTGTACGACCTATTTATATACGAAGTTTGAAATGCTGTGCTTTCTCTGTATTATTCTATCAAAAACGTCAATGCAAGTCCGTATTTGTCTTAACCATTCCAAGATTTTGAATATCATGGAGTTGTCAGTAGACAAAATGATATTGAGTGGAGAAAAATGGAACATTATTCCCTGGATAAAGATAAACCTGGAAGACAATGAAACAGTGGGAAAATTGCATAAGTTTCACGTGCTTTCAAATGATTCGAGAGGTATAACGATTTGTTATGCATCAGGAAAGAAAAAATTCTGACTTCTCTCATAAATTTCAATTTTAATTTATTGAAACCAAATACATTTTCATGAAAGAAGAGAATATGGAATACATATTCATCTGATTTCAACTTTGTTTTACCCTCAGTCAGAAAAATAACAGCTCGAATATTTGATGACTTCGCCATAGTTTTTCTCTTTCACCCTACCGCAAAGGAAAGCAGACAAAATTCTATCCCTTATCCCAGTGATGCGTCTGTCAAGCGTAATGTGCCGGTTCCTGTGAGAGATAAGTGAGAGTTACGTCTTTGGTCTACCCGAAAAGCGCGATTCGATTCCAGTTTTTGCACCGATAAAAAGACTGTCAATCTGCGCTTTATGAAGCATAAACACACATTTACCTCGAATCTTCTTCGTCTTATATTTTGTTAGGAGGTTCGATGGTAAACTCAGTTTGTGTGGATTTGAGCAAAATAATATACGCAACAATATGAATCATGTTTTCACTCTCGATGTCAAGAAGATGCAATAAATCATGCGTATCGAGGGAACGTATAACTTCAATGCAAATGCATTCGAATCGCCCAGCGATGGGTCAATACGTTCATCCTCGTTTTGTTAAGTGATGAAGTAATGTACACTGGAAATGCTCTGCAGTACTGGATATATTATGCCAATTTAATTCACGGCTCCGTTCAATGAAACAAATATCTATGTTGCCCTGGGAATACTAAAAGGGGAACGATTATGAAAATGTGCCCAATACGGAAGATTGTAGATCGTCTTAAGCAAGACAGTTTACCACATATTACATTGAACCTACAGACCAGTTTGCAGAGATATGCTCAGTGAAACTTTGCAACTTCTGCCTATATGGTGAGGGATGTATAGTGCGGATATCACTCGAAGCGTGAGGAGTGTGCTTATTTAAACGGTTTACCTTTGAAATCACTAACTGATCTTTCAAAGCCATCTTGTCAGGTAAAAACGATATTTTACGCTGACAATTAGGAAAAACGTTTCTATTCATATAAATATGTCCTCCAGATGAAGGAAACCCGATACGCCATCAAAAGTAACAGAACACTTTTCCCTTTCCATTGACTCTCAGAAGCGGATATCCATATAAACGGTAAAGATATTTCACACATTAAAAAACCATCAATTCCCCGTATTCATGTTGCTCACATGTATTCAAGTTACGCTTTAACGGGAACTCTTCAAGGTTTAATCAAATACCGTTTTTCAAATCACGCAAAATTTCAAGCCCAATGAATACTAACAATTGCATGCAACTCGAAATGTTCATTATTGAGATTTGTTTTGAACAAACTTAATTTAAGTCCATGATACCACAAATTATGCCTCTTACTATAGTCATCAGTGTTATGTTCACAAGTCCTGATGTATGTGTTTTAAACATCACACGTGCATCTTTTACCTTGTGTCCCTTCACCTGACTTACCGTTCCCTCGTGCATTGTACTGGTGTTTCATTGATTGGGCAGATGAAAACAGCTAGTCAAATTATGTTCCTCCTTTTTCAACGGCTAACACGGTTTCTCAATTATTAGCGGAAATTCAAATATAATAATATACGATGAGATGTCTGTGATAATTATTGGATCTCCGGTGAGTTAAACAAACCCATATGCAAACTGAGTGCACAGCGAGTTGTTAGTTAAAATACCAATTCAGTATGCACCAACTACGGATTAGATTCAGAATTTCGTGCTACTGGGGAGGGAAATTTGGATACATCTTAACATAACCTAGTTAACCGACAATTCCCAAGGAATTTTGCTTTGAACGGGGACATCCTCTGAGTTACAGATTTAGGAGATAGGGTAAAAACCATTTCCTACGGCAGCACTAGCAGCCGCCGGATGAGGAATACTTCTCTTTGTGATTTCATATTTCACCATGTTGTTTTCAAGCGGAAATTGGTAAGTAATTCCATGCTGCACCTATTTTGATATATTGAAGAAGTTAACAACAGTGGATTACCCATGAGTACGGTAGGGAACGTTTTGAGACGAATTATTTTCCATTGGTCAATAAATCTGTGTTATTACCGAAAACATCAGTTATCAGTAAAACTGGAGAACTCAGATTTATGTAGAGAGATTTTCCGTATGCTATGCTGAATGCTATCATCCCGCTGGCGATCGAATGGTCAAAAGAATCCACTATTTATCACCCGTGAATCAATGGGACTTTACTGATGTGATGAAGAATACTATCACAGTATGTCTCTAAAAGTAGTCACTGTTCTTCATATCGTTCAGTTCCAGGTACAAACTTTGTCCTCATTCTATAATGTGCCTTATTAGTGGCTTTCCGAATAACGTAGTCAAGTCAAGTAAATGATTTATACACCCGAACGAAGATGTTCAGAAGCAAAAAATAACTTCCAATTAAAAAATGATGCAATGTGTAAAGTATATCTTCAACTGAGCATTAAGACAACATCGGGTTTAACAAGGAAACTGGTGGATTCCTGTTCTGTTGAGGAATTGGACGTACAGGGGTGTGATTTGTCAGCAAACACCCTACGGGAGACGGTTGTACACAAACTAATGTGTTGGCACATAATGAAATGGGCTAACTGATTTCGAGGTTTGCCACTTCATCCAACTAAATGCTTAGGGGAACTGACAATTGGTATGAATTCTTTAGAAAACATTCGACTAAATGTAACAGGAGAAGCATAGAACCAGTGGGGTAGAATGCAAGATTGAACAGTTTTCAGAAAGGATGAAGAAGAGAGCCGAAGAATTAAACTCCCTAAATGAAACAACTGCGGGTTTATCTTCAGAAAGACAGTGGAGACCTGTTCAGACCAAGAAGGTTATCGTTGACGATACCATCGAGATAGTTCAGCGAAGAACTGCTACTGATGCATTCATGGCTAATGAACAAGGAGGGAAGGGGTTCTGAGAGATTAAACCACCTGATCCATTATTGATGAAAGGACAAATAGCGAACGATTTCGCTTTACTCACCAGCACATTGTGTATGGAGGGCCAAACCACGAGCTCATTTATGCTGTCAGCATCAGTCATCCTGGATGGGCATAGAGAAGATATACGTAGAAAAAAGAACGGAGATGGGACTGCACCTTGTGACGAATCTTTCATGGATGGAAGCATGTGGGAAATTTTATCACTAACTGGTAAAACTGCGGTGTACGGAAAATGAAAAAGAACAGTATTTAAACACCTTCTGGCTTCACCCCACTGTCCATGATATCTGTATTAGTGTGGATGTGTCCACATAGTTGAGTGCACCACTGTAATCGAAGAAGAAGACCCTGGTGACAACAAGACAGAGTATGAGGGAAGAGAGGTCGTCGAATGTTGAACTTGAGCGATAGTAGGCTAACGGGTTAGGGTTAGACATATTGTGCTGAAGATATATTCGCTGTATCATTTGCCGTTTAAATACTTTAGGGGTAAGGAAAGTGCTCGATAGAGGGCGAAACGTGTGACTTCCTTCCTTGAGTATGGTTTTTGTGGAAGCCACTTATTGTAGCCATAGTGATTTTTTATGGGTTGAGCAGCAAATATAGAGGTCGAATATGACTAGGAATATTACGGTCTAACATTACTGTAGACATTCAGAGCCGCGTGGTTTACCAGGTTGAAGTTGAGACGATCCTTGGTATGCGTCGTTGGATCAAACAAACTACTGATGGATACCAAAATGCTGTTGGTGCCGAACCTCGATGCCGATACTGAGTTTCATCCACCAATGAGGTTCGAATGAGTCCTCCAATATTTACAGCTGAGAGAAGTTTCTGTGGGTTTCTTCACGTCCAACTGTGTGACAGTTTTTAGTATCGCGAACAATTTTATTATCTATCGAAGTCCGAATATGAAACATCCAGTTTTCGGAGATCGACTTTGGTCTACCACGACAGAATTTTGCCCAAGATGTGGTTTTTACACTGTATGCATATTCTCTTTTCCCCTTCATTTTCTAAAAAAGGGAAATGAACTTTTATCTGCAGCAGTGTATCTATTTTTATTCGGGTAACATATGTCGAAAGAGCAATTTTGGTAGTTCGTCGGGTGATGGCAGCACAAAGAGAAACCGGGGTATGAGGATATATGAAGTTCGTTTCTTACAATCAAGTTTAAAAGTCTAGCAAGATTCTCCGGGGTGCACTGGGTTACGACTCCGCCGTTCCTCACATGGTAAAAAGCGCCAATGGCTATTACCTCCGTAAATATTCGGAAAAAATTCAATGAATATGGGATCCGAAAATCTCATCGATCAAGGATAGTCGGTGGTCAAAAGCTCAGCTTGGTGGGCCTTGAACCCTTAAAGCTCGGGTTCGATTCTCCGTGCCATCGCACGTCACTTACCAAACGACAGCCGTAAATTTAACTTGAACCGCTTCATGAAATATTGCGCGTCGTGTTTTTTGGCAACGGGAGCTTCAAATTTATAATTTTTCTATTGATAACTATAGCACTATTATTATTTTTTTCAAATTCTCACGTGAAAAATCACGCGGCATTGTGCGCATGAGGAGACAGTGAACGAAACCAGAACTTTCAGACTAATAGCCCAAACGTGCTATTTATGAACAGAAAATGAAAGGACATACCTGCCTGCGCGGACTGAATGGACGGTTCAGTGTATATGAACCAACGTGAACTCGTATTTAGGGAATAAATGGGTCATCTTGGTCGACTTAGAATGGCTTTGCATAGAAAACCCTAGTGGAATTGAAGCTTATGTAGTATCTGATCAGTGGTTTGTCATCCATTGGGACAGTGTCCCTCGCCTACCCGCTTGTGGTTTTATCTCGTATGTTCACTTCGGCCTTCTGAATGTGAAAGATTTTAATGAATCTAGTTCGATTCCGGCTCGCGTCGTCCAACTTTTCGATGTGAAGAATGCAAGTGGGTTTTCCAAAAAACATACGATTAAGGCTCCTCGTGCCAACAATATATTGTCTGAATCTAGGTAAGTTGGAATAACCATTATCGGTTATTTGATTGTGGCTATTCTGGTTTGCTACTTGTAAGCAGCTGTCGAACTAAGAAATAAACTTTCCTAATAGTATGGCAAAGTAGGAGGTGAAGTAAAAATAACGGAAGCAAGGAGATAAATAACTTGTGTGCATACAGGTTCACGTAGCATCTGATAACCGTAACCGGTGATGAAGCCAATATTTGCGTTTCATGATTAACTGCAAACCTTTTGGTACAAGTTAAAATGAAGCCGATAAATAGTTGAGATAACCACTTTGGACTGTTCCGAAAGAATGCACTGTACCTGCGATTCTCGTAATCACAGTCACTTGTGCTTATTTCAAACTTGAAAACATGCCTTATTGTCCGGTAATTGATGAGTTCTCTGTGACTGGCGGTTAGGTATTAGTTCAAGTAACCTGCAAAAATGATGGATTTGTTGGGAAGTTCTACTTCAATTCACTCTGATTCCGAAAACTGAGTTGAGCTGCAATGAAACTATAATAAAACCATTCACTTCTATTGGACAGTGTAGTCTCCTGGATTTCTGATTGAAAACAGTAATCCGTATTCCTTTATTTTCGATCACAATGGTAAAATAGATTTGCCAAATAGTCTGTTGCTTACACTTATTCGTCTAAGTAAGAACATGACAGTGATTAGCATCCGAACCTAAACACCTCGTATCGTAGGTCTTTTTACTCGTGAGAATTCACAAAGAGTCAAAATCTCATTACTGCTAAAGTTATCAACTGTGATATCAGAAATTAGAAGCTCCAAGGGTGTACCCGTTCACGAGGAACACACTGTAGTGTTATCATATAAGAAAATGCTTGTAAATAAATTGAATAATAAATAAGTATGGAACACGTTTGGAATATTAGGGAAATAATTTAGAATAAGCTTCAAGTGTGGTTTGCAAGTTGACTGAGCTTTTCCTCTGGTGCTGTTTTAAAGCCAACACATGACCGGTTGAAGTCTCTACAGATAATACGAATGTACTAATCCATGTGATTACGGTGGACCATGGAGAAATTATCGGCCAACTAAACAAGTTCGTTGGCAGAATACGTGGGAAATATATATAAATTAGCCACAACATGGGGCCTGTAAAGACTCAAATCTCCTTGTGTATCTTATACTAGGGATCGTTGATATATGTGATAAATTCCTATTCTCGGGTCAAAAGAACACCCAGGTGTTTCTATTTCCGGCTTCTAACAGTGTAGGACAAACCATTAAAATATTTTACATCGAGAGCATGCTAGAACTCGGAAAAATAGTTCTACTTCTGTCAGTGACGTTCTGTTTTTGTATTGAGACTCTGCATCCATCACAATGCTCCTTCAAGTGACTCTTAGATATCCCAAAGATCTTTTTTACCCGGTTCCATACAGATCCGCCGAGTGGAATTTTCGCCGCAATGCTAGTGAATTTGCGAAGCTCCATAAATTTCATCGTACATGGGACACAATGGGGCATAATCGGAACAGCATAACATTCGGTTTTGTTTTAGTCACATACCAATCACTGTAACAACGAGGAAAAACTGAAGCTAATAATGGAAACCGTGTGCAAGCGATTGGGAGGCACGAAGGTCCGTATATTGAACGGACAACATGGCTGACTTTAAAGGCCATACAAAATGGGACGATAATAATAATTTTTTGCTAGAATGACTCAACAATTGTTCACGAATGCAAGTATTGGCAATAATTTACATTGAACAACTTGACGTTTTTTCCATTTATACGGGCCTGTCATACTGAAACCCATGTTCGAAAATAAACAAGACTGCCTTTTCTGAATTTTAATTCAGCCAAATGTTTCGCATAATAATTCACCACTGGTTGTATGATGCTGTTTAGTAGTAAACCCAATGAAAACATAGATATATACACTACTGTCAGTAGAATACTGGATAAAGCCATGATCGATGAAATGTTTAGTTAAAAGTATCCGTGGCGTATTACTGGTAAACACTGATCTATTGTCACTTTTGAGGGATGATAATAGGCACCCACGATTTTGGAAAAAAGCGGTCATACACTGTTCCGGTACCTACTGATGATGTTTCACGAAAACAATAGTAAACCGTTTATAGGACTGATAGAAAAGCAACCAACGATTGTTTCAACACTGCATAAGGAGTGAGAAACGTTAAACATGGCATCTGTTTTTACTGGTGACAATTGCAACCGAAACAATAGAGTCCTGACGAAGTATGATGAATGAACTTTCTTGCAATTTGTAAAGTAACAAATGTCCCCTTTATTTTAGTGTTTTTCTGAGCAATTTAGCTGAGATTTTTCCCCATTCGTGGCAAAACCTTGACATATTATTGAATGGAATATTTTGCCGTTGTACACTCGCGGATAAAAAAATGAGAGTTATCTGGTATTGATTTTCATGGCGAATAATGAAATCAAAAAGATCCACTTACAATTTCACTGATTTGAGACGAAAAACTATGCAGAATGATTAAAGCTGTGGAAACGTTAACATAAAAGAGAATGATCACGGTGTTGGGTCTCAGTAGGCGTAATATGGATGCTACCGAGATAAATCTATTTCCTTCTGAATAGAGTGGTACGGTCCATAAAACTGAATACACTATTTGAATACCGTAAGTCAATTTATGCAAATGGAAAATATCTCGAAAGCTTTCCTGACGCTTTTAGCCAGTAACCTTTTGACTGAAAGTGAGTTATTTTTGACATTATAAATGCTGATAACACCGGTAACAAGATGTCTTGTTTATGACAGCAATTGGGGTCTAGACTGCATACGTCCATGTTCTGAGACTGCCAAAAAACTACGACAATAAAAGCACATCTCCTTCAAATCTGTTTAGCATAAGAAAATATATTCGTTAAGTCCCATTTGTTTGACTGGATACTTACCTGGTAGATTTAATATGTTTATAAAGCGTACAACTACGTGTTACTTTAAACTAGGAAGTACTTCTGCACTGCATGAATCATGGGAATACATGCTTCATGTAATATTGTCATCATTTATTTGTTCAAAATGATCACAGAATGTCAGATGATATTCATATTCCTAAGCAACTAAAAACCATTTTTCACTGCCTTATGGACGCCCTCAGTGAATGGTATGTTGCGATTTGGTGAGTTTTATAAACTGGTCATCATATTGGCTATCCACATATGGTCAGACCAGTAATTTTGTTAGAATATATGCCTGCAAAAATTTAAAATAAAGCTAACGTTTGGGTCACACTTCACAATATATGTACCTCCTAACTCGAAACGGCGCGTTTGATTGAACCAATTACAAACAATGTTTTCGACTAATGTGACCACAAACTTGCACACTCATAGCGTTCCGTCTAGAAAACAACAGAATTTGTGAAAAGCACTTAATGGCAACAAAAAGAGTTACTCCACGATTTTGCAAAATTAAATTTTCTGTCTCACCATTTACTTCATTTACATTTTCGGCCAAATTCTCATCATTTTCTTGAAGTTGTACAACGTATCCTGCATGATATATGTTGAGCTAAATTGATAATTGATTAGTGAAGCTATGGTGTATTGCATTCTGTGAATCATTTTGTGCTGCAAAAACGAGAAAATTACGACTTTATATGAGTCTTTCCTGCATGCATCAGCTAGACAGAAAGTACAATGACAACGTCACGAATCCAAATACATTTGACATTACAATAACTGAGTTGAAATGCTGACATGTCACATAGGTCCTAAAAATTTGACTAGTTCTTACGCTCAGCTCCGCTGAAATATTCACGCCAACCTGCGCTCAATGTGAGCTACGACCCACATTGTTAACAGCGGGAGATAACTGTTGTTTGTCATGTAAAATATTTAATCCGTTAGGCAAATAAGGAGTACGTTTTTGACAGCCATTAAATTCGAAGATAGAGCAACGAGAGAATATGCTCAAAATACAAACAGCAGACAGGACGAGCATTTGTACAAAGAATTCCAAGCGACTGCGTGTTTTGCAGGGCAGGCACCTCAGTTAAAGGTTTACGACCCAAGGTCATCGCTAAGTTATCACCCTCTTACTCATCCGTTTCTTCCCCAGCGAACGGAGGTTCACCTACTTATCATCGATTACATTATGAACAAGCATCACTTTCTCATTTGGGCACATTTTGGGACGGAACATCTACAGAACAATATCCCATGGTATATGGGGCTTTGTCACATAACTTCAATAGAACCTTCAAAATCGAAGCTCATTTGCGATTTCGCTTGGAATACTTTCCCTAACGGGAAAAATCCCATGTTTAGAGTATATATATTTCATATGCACCCGAACTCTGGTTTTACGGTTAGTTAATACAGATTTTACTTCCAGAACCAGTTTCAGACAATCCGCAAATTTATTTCCCCCAGTTTCCATGTTTTCCGGCTTCATCCTAATTGTATTATCGCGCATTTTATCCATTATTTTCATAGCTAGGCGAAAGCTAACGGGCAAACAAGGCACTCAAACGCAGACGCGCGTTCAAAGTGAGCCGCATACTACACAATAACATGGAAAGCGTGATTGCATACCCCTAAAATGAATTTTTGCAGTAAAACGGTACATCATGAAACGATTCAATGTTGCGTCCATTAGGACTAGGCCGTTTTATATTTGCATAGAAGGAGGTTTCTTACTTCTCACGGTTATCTTTATTGGGCGATTTGAATTTCGTTTTATTCTTGTGAACCCAAAATTTGATTGACCAAACAAGATCGATAAAATATGCTTCTGGATCTGGTTGCTTTGCGATGAATGAGTTGTCCATTCTTAGTTGAAATTGAACAACCGGTCGTTCCACAAATCTCCCCCTTAAACTATTTTGCCACGGATGCATTTTTGGAACGTGGATGTCATATAATGTTTTCTCCGCTGTATGTTTGGTGTTTCTCGTTTCGTGTTGGGTTGACATGAGATTTCGACAAGAAGACCGCAATAGATTCGCGACTTCTGCCCCAACCAGGAAGGGAGGAAGCATCAAACGAAATATGTGTTGATGTGAGCTTCTTCATACCTATCAGCCAAGTCATAGCTTGACATCAGCGGGTTGTGCAAATACAGCACGGACAGGTAGGTGGTGGGCAGACATTCGTCAAACATGACCGTCACTTCATTATAAGTGAGCCTATCCGGCGCATTTCGTCAATACTCACCCGATGTTCTCACCAAAACCAATAATATTTTTGAAAAAGTGGCTCTGAACACAAAGTGGCCTCAAAAGGATCAGGAACACTCAGAATCTCAAACGTTTGAGAACATGAAATGTCTTCAAGAGCTGTACACTGCCATCTTAAAACAAGGGTGAGGCAAAACCAGTGGAGTTAAAGCTTTGGAAGATTCTTATTAGGTGAAGATGTCGAACGTGGCCACGGATTGCTTGTCAAAAAAAAATATGGAAGCTAACGAAGAAGGACAGCCTGACAGCTTCTGAATGTGCTCCTCTCGGCTTCTGAGACTCTTCTGTTGATTGTCGGTTGGTGAACTGTCCGCTTCGTAGACCATTTTGCTCACACTTAATGGCTTCCTATCTGTGACTCAACTAAGATAGAATAATGTGGAGAAGTGTTCCGCGGTGTATTTTGTGATCACTGGATTTAGCGGTCTCCAGGAAGACTAGAGTTAGATGCACGTCTCCTGACGACCCAGGATTTAATATATTTGCTTCCATTCAAAATCCTCTGGTTTGCATCAAGAAGGCGCAGAGATTCAACTATAATCCGGCGCCTTACGGCACTTTGAGAGAGACTGAAATTGACGAATTAGAAAAGTCCGTAAAATTCTTGATAACCAAACTCTGTGTTATGTTAGCAGGTGGAGCTCCATCTACCATTTTTAGCGCGTTTCGAAAGCCGGGTACTCGAGATGGAACGGAAGGTTTATCATATTCCGGCTGTTTATTGAAGCATGCTTTGAGAGCCGTTACCGAAACACATTGACAAATAGGTACAAACTCGTTCGTGATTAGTGTCAAAATCAGATTTCAGGTAGGATCGACAGCCATGTTTGCAAACCTGCCATTTGCTGCTTCATCTATATGGTCGATCTGGCTCTAATACTGACTGAAAAAGGGCGGATGCATCATGGGGTACCAAAAATCGAAGCATCCAAATGTTTTTCTGGAGAGTAACGGATGACGATCACAAAATAAAGCCACTCAGCTTTTGCCCAAGTACGGGAATCTCGCCCCTGATCTCTCCATGTTGCCTCTCGTTAGACGACAGTCAAATAGACCTATCGCCGGAATATTCTCTAGCGTTATATTTTTTTATGAAAAATTGTTGATAAGGATCTTCTCAATCGGACAAGATATTTCTTGTTTGAACAGTCCTAATTTTGACTCATCTGCACTGACCTTCCCATTTATATACTTCATCCAGATAAACTGATTGGACAAAGCAAGTCCATTCATTACTACAGCTTCCCCAGCATGTTTCAACCGCCAAGTTTTATTTCTATTGTTCGTTAAATACAGGTTGTTGGCATCTGCATTGGAGCTAATCATGCAATGGCGTTAGCAGAACAAGGAATTTCCATGATTGCGCTGACTCCCTATTCGTTACATCCGGCATAATACTTCCGTCCATTTGATTGTACAGTTCACATAAACTCACCTGACATTGAATGCGTTCTAGTTTCCAGAGTTTCCATGAGAAGACCTCCCTAGGTTTGCCATCTTTAGATCACATTTGTGTTTTACTAATGGACTAAGCCTGCGGACGTGTCTCCTAATCGTGCGGTGACATTATTCATATTCTTCAAATGAGCAGTCGTAAATATGAATTGCTGCTATCTAATCTGGGCTTAATCATTGATGGGACCAAATCTGAAAAACGTCCTTCATCAGATAGTTGAGTTCAGCCACGAAAATCATTATTTTATGACTAAATCAATTCGCGGCAAACGTCGAGTGAACCAAAAACTAGATTCGGTGATATTACTTTATCCGTTCATAATATATGGACAGATGACAGTGACAATCGGATTGGAAGTGATTTCAATTTTTTCTCAATATTGCAGTTGAAACACATAGCTGTATTGATTTTTTTTTCCATAACTGGTTACGCATTTTGAAGCATTGTAAAATTGCCCAAACTAACTCCAGTATCTCATGATCAGCTTCTGTACCACGTTTGGTTTCATTTTTGGATAAGACGGTTTGGTCTTTAGAGGATCAACCTTCCGAAATGCAGGCTTCAAAATATGCCATCCCCTTTTTGTGTTTCGTGATCGGAATTCGTGTTGAGAAGGAATATCAAAAGATGCGCAAATATAACACGGTCACTTTGGTTGTGAATCTCTCCCACAGATGTCAATCTTTTCGTCCACTGTGAGTTTACAGTCATTTATGCCCGTAGGGTCTGTGTCGAAATTTCGTATGGGAATAAATTACGGCAAACTGAACGCGGAAGCTGGCCTAAAAGTAGAGCTGAACTACATTTGTCACACTTGCATATGCAAGATTTGCATTCAAACACGACCGTATATAGTACCATGCAATAATGTGGGAACAATGTTGTTTTTATTCAAATCTGTACCAAAAGTGCAGTGCTTTACATTCTTAGGAATAGTGATAAAGTTTGGTGCTCCAAAATGCTACTGACATGATTTATATACGTTTTTCTGACACTGCTCTGTGATTGTTCCATTTCAAAAACCCTTTTCTAAAAGTGACCAACATGATTAGTCGTACGTTTATTACATCGCGTTGACTGTAACATTATATCCGCTGACTCATTGCAGTTTATAAAAAGTATGTTTCCAGTGACCAAGCATTCGGTCTACTCATCTTGGCGCGTTATGCAGTGTTACAAAGCAACACTAGTGGTTGTTGGAAATGTATTGCAATGAAGACTGTGGCTATATAATGATGTCCCTGTCCTCCTTCTAGGAACAACCGTAAGGTCGCGTAGATTTCAGCAACCAGACTCATCCTATCGACCAGGTTGCCACATTATATGATAAAACGAAGCAACTCTCGTGGTTGCATCAAATGTGATCGCCCCGGCGTCGTTTGCTCTGATCAGGTGATTGTGTACTTGAAACTTGAAAATTGGTCGAGTGTTACCGGTTGACAAGCACCGACGGTTTGGTTCAGGAAGTCGCTAGCTTACACATCGAACGTTAGAGCACTTTTCTGGTACAAAAAATGTTATTGTTGCTGCGAAATTAACGAATTACTTGACTTCCTAACTGCAACAGCACGATTTATTTAATAAACGTTTTCTGGTGGAAACCAAGTAAAAACCGTCACTTTTTACAGTAAAACTTGTTGAACCATCACTAAGGAATTACAACAAATAGTTCACAATATTTCGCAATACCTATTCATCCAAAAACTGGTGTTAATAATCTAAATGAGAAATTTAGTCAAATATTCCCATTTTTCGACAAATTTCAGTTAAACTAATTAAACTGCAATTGTTCTGATACAGGGTTGTTTTAAGAAGTTGAAATTCCATAATTTTTCATGCTTCACCACTTTCTAAGTAACAATTGACAAGTGCTAGTGAACAAAGTTACTTTAAACGAAACAACGGTACAAATGAACAGATGAAAATTAAGAACCTGAACAGGGTAGGATTTTAAAAAAATGTACGCATGATTTACAGGCAGCAGTGCGAAAATAGAAAGGCTTGAACGGATTCATATCTCAGCATGTTCACCACACACGGCTCACTATTGTATGTAGTGATCCACCAATCCAACTGCAACAATATATGAATGTTTCAGAAATCTTACGAATCGATCGTGTAGCTTCGATTATATTCTATTGAACAACAAGTGCCTGTAAAAAGTCAGCTTATCTTTTGGATTTCAACAAAAATACTGTCGTCATCAGGGCAAATTTTTATCCCAGCACCTAATAAGAATGAACCCTCTCCACATTTGAGCGTATGACTCCTTCCTAAACTATTCCTCCGAAGTGAATATGATCTCCAATTTTGATGAAAACAATATTCATTATATTAGCGTCAGTTAATTTTGCATGGAGAAATGCTTGTTAACGTGTACTTTTGCACAATATTCACTGCCTGACTCAAAATATTACCGTCATGGAATCCAGATACTTCAAAAGTTCTCAACGGTAAGTTATCCACGAACGAGTGTGCCGTTTTTTTACCATTTATTGAAACAGTGCGCTTCTAATTCATCTTCCAGGAAAACCTGGCTGCAGACTGGATCACACTTTCATGTGGAATCGAAAAAACAGCATTATCTTTCTTGTCTCGAAAGACTCGGATGAGTCCACAAGAAGGAGCATTTCACAAATTGAATTCCGAAAGGGAGGGCAAACTATACTGTTTGGTAATTACAATAAAGTGATCAGAAGTCCATCCTGAACACAATCAAATGAAATTGTGTTCCCAATCCCAAACGAATTTCTTATATCGGTCATCTGGGTTGATCATTGAAACTCAAAATGCATCCGTCCAACGCACATCCCTGAGAGTTATCCGAATATTCAAAGTGTATCCGTGCACATTTAGTCAATGTTTTACCAGTGAAAAACGCTGAAAATGCCTCATTTTAACCCAACCTACCCAAAAATATCACTGTACGATCCATTGTACTATAACAAAGATTTTTTCTATACTTCCCTATAGCAAACTATCTTTCAACGTCCAAAGTAATCTTACAACTGGTATTTTTGAGTACCAGATGGTAACCTACCTTGGGGATAAAGGAAGCAGAGTGCATACACTGCTCCTCAAACCGTAGTCCCGTTCATAAAACCAACTAACGTTTATCTTTTCGGGAGAAACACGCTGGAGCCTCAAATACCACTTTGTATGGAGAATAATAAAAATACTCAGGGCATTCTACTCCAAGGATCATAGATGCACAAGTTAAGGGATGAAGATTTATTCGAAAGTGCTAGGAATGACATTTTCAAGAGCGATCGGCCTGCAAAACCAAACAGCCATAAATGTGACAAAGAGACTTGTAACTGATTTCCATAACTTTCTTTTCTTCGTTGTTCTTTCTGTTAAGCGATTTACCTTAACTATCTTGACACATTGCCCTCACTAATACAAATTTTACACCTGATGATGAGTAACTGTTTGTCAGCAGCCTTTCCAGACAAAGTATTGCAAAACTAAGCTAGTTTTTCATTTACGTGCAACCGATTTCAATGTAAATAAAGTATCGGTTTCAACCATCGTGAGTTTTCTGAATAGTGTGTGATTCCCGACTAGTAACGATGCTTTCTTTGTGCTCAGAAGTAGTTTCATGTTCTATAATGTCAGGTGTTGATACACATACCCCCATTACCAGTTCTGATTATTTTAACGAAATTAGTTTCAGTGAAGTTGTGTTTTAAAGCGGCCCCTGTTAATCCTTACATACTGTCTCAAAACGTGTTTGAATCCGTGGCAAAGTGGACAATTTGACAGCAGTGGTAGCTGAATCGCGAGGTCAATATCAGGTAGAAGCATCCACGATTAATCCTGCATAAATAGACTAAGGTAAACCTCAGACCGCCTACGCAGCTCTGGCAGATTTTTACGGGTGGTCGAAGGGTGTCTCCAGAGTTGATGAAAGTCTGCTCCTAGGAATTCGTATCCATTCGAATGTTGAATTTACTCTGTTTATTCTGTTAAAGGGAATTCACTGTTTCTAAAGGTCTATTCACAAAGCACCAACCTGCATAAAATACACGACACAAATTTCTTCCGATAATCTGCAGATTTCGTCTGTCAAATTCCCCCAGAATGTACTCGCTCGCAGAAATAATTCATAAAGTTCATCCTCTCTATCCGAAGCAGTGTACCTGAAGATCCTCCTTATGAAGTCTTGGAACCGTTGGCAGCCTTGTTATCCCAAAGCTGCCTGCTGTTCACATTGACTGCCCTAATTTTAGACCAATCCTCAATAGTAACAATGTTCGCGTATTGCAAATGCTAATGAATTTGAAGGCTGAACTACAACAACACTTGATGGTTATTTCCAGACTTAGCCATTCACATACTTTGATAACAGGCACGCTTGTTCTCTCAGAGTCAACTCTGGTGTTCTTAGTAATGATGTTCTATCCAAGTTTGTTTTCTTCCTTTCATGAGGTAGATTCTGAGTTAGTTGACTATCATTGACTTGAATTATGGCTAAAACAGTTGTACTTGGATTTCCGTATCACGGAAGCAAAAGTTTAGACTTGTTTCAAAACAGTGAGAATGTACGCTTTTACTGGTCCACTTTCTATCATCTTCCCACTTACGTAATGAAACCCGTCCATGTGGACCGCGCTGTATATGACCATAGTGCATCTATACCAAGATAACCAACATCTCCCTGGGAGTTCTTCTGTCAGTCAGCCAACAGCAACTTCACCTTACAACATCTGTTGGGCTAGCCATTTATAATGAGAAATATACAAAGTCAGAATACTTTCTTTTCATCGCACAGATTAGGGAAACATCCAGTGACGCATATCAATTTATTTCAATTCGTAAACCGTTTCATTGTCCCTTACTGGCCCTAATTTTTCAATGGTTTTTATCGTGGCTTGAAAACCAACTTTGTTGATGTTTTCGTGAGTCACTCAAATGAATTTATGGTTGTTGAAACAGTAGATAATTCTTCTCAGTAGCTGAAAATCTGTAACGCAATCTTAGGTAAACCGGTTGATTTCGTGGTCTCTGAGGGTACATTCAAAACAGTACCATTTATTTTGAAACAGAACAAGATTACTCGACGTCATATCAATACTTTAGTCAAACTAACCTTGTTTTTTCAGAAGTGATAATTTACTTCTTTTCGCGGTTGTCACTCAATAACGGGTTATTTATTGTTCTTCCAAATTTGTGATCGACAACAGTGCTCGGATCTTTAAACAGAGGTATGTTTGAAACGATCAGACAATGAACATAAATATTGGCTTTTTCTGCTATGATATACATTGTTGGAGTTTCTATAGCGTACGCAATTGTGAAAATGCAGAGCGATCCGTATCAGTCTGAGTTACGTCATTAAAAACGTCCAATGAATCTCATGAACCATCATTTTTACTCGTTTCATGATTCAGTGTGCATTGCGCTACCAAGTCCTTACACATAACATCAATATTTGTGTGAAAATGTGCTGCAACAATGTGTTTCAATAACTAAATGAGTCCCACTGAATCAGTATCTGAAAGTTGATTGGGGGTTTGTGCCATTTTGTGGGCTGTGTGATGTTTGTTTATTACGTTGCCTTATAGTTCCTCGAGTATTTTTTTGTCACTTTGTTGTATTAATTTGTATAAATTCGTTGCTGGAACTTCAGAACCCGTTTCTCTTATCACAATTGTGTGCTTCATCCCACATACAAATGTTGATAACCTGTACCACAATCCATGTTGTATTTTTTTAAAATGGTTCCTTGTAATGAAGTGCGTTAGAAGACGTTACCATATCTACGCTTGTAAAGACTGGATAATTTAAAAGTGTGCAGCATATATGTGAATTAGTGCGGTAACATCAATAGTAGGATGTGCTATTGTAACAAGGACAACAATGCACGGCAGGATACTTGTGTTCCCACGATCAAACAAGTCAAGTCATGGCACGCATACAGTCGCTTATATAGGCTTTTTTCCAGACTGCGCGGCACCAAGATTGCTATTGCCGCTGCTTGAGCGCTTCGGCTGCATTCTGTCTATTTGCCTTTGGCCGGTGGCTTGCTTTTCTTGCCCGTCATTTCCCTTCGGTTGGCCCGACTGTCTCAGTTGACGGCTCGATCGGCAGCCCTTCACCTGAGCTATCTTGCTCGTTGCCGAAGATCCCGCTGTTTCCTCTCTGTTCGTCTGTGTGCTTCTTTTTTTTGGCCTGCTTCAGGACGCCTCCGACATATTCGCCACCTGTTCTTTTGTCTGTGGCCCTCGTTTGGTTCGTTCGTTCGCCTTGATGTTCACGCCGTTTCCTCGCCCCAGCATTTCCTGTTACACTATGTTCCAGATATTTTCTTTCGGTGAAGTGGTTTACGGGATAGAAACATATAACAATAACATTCATCACTAGCAATCATTTTTCCAGTGAGAGTTATGATCTCTACAACTGACAAGTGTAATGGGTATTCATATCTGACCTGAGTCTGACCAATACACTCCTCGATGCAACGTTGAATTTTAAATCTGTGGAATGAATCTAGCAGTTCAGTAGAATTTTATGCATATGCACGAGCATATAAAACTCGGAGTTTACTGTAAAAGTGAATGATAACAACCAAGTATAAATTTAGTAAAACCATCGAAATAAAACCTTATTGGACCACTGCAGTCAGATGATCAGTGCACTATCATCCGATAAGTTTATGTACAAACATCGACCGTACTGAGAAAATATTGCTATACCTCTCTTTTGCAGAAATAACGGGAGCCTGGATGCGTAAGAACACTGATTGCGCGACCACCGAATAACGAGAACTTGCAAAACGTCCTATTGGTTTTTACTTTTTTAACAAAATACTTCATACGAGTAGAAAAATACTTACAAATATAAACGTGTATTTATAATTGTATGTATAGAACAGTAAAAGTAACATCGCACACAAATACATAACAAATCGATGGAAGAGAGTATTCCGTGTGCAAATGATCAGTGCAACATACGGAAAGTATATCTGTTCACCTCAATGTTGCAGTGATTGTTGGATTAACAAGCCTGGAAAATTTACCACTGGTTGTCTAGAGACGGCACTTGCAGCCCTTATTTTGATTTTTTGAGACACCCATGATATGTTACACAGTGTAGAACAGATAAAATTCCGAGGTGTAAGCTGGCACGTACACTCAAAGCAATGTGATACTTATCATGATAACTGCAGACAATTGGTCAGCCAAGAGGATGAGTGACTTGTTTGCAAGAAATGTAACGGGGTTTTCTGGAATATATCGTAAATTGTTTTTCACTGTCTGTAAATTTGCCCTTATAATCTCTATACCCGACTTCAGCTACAACCTCAGGCAAAGGTAATAAGCTTCATCATACTGGTACCGAGGTTTTATCGATAGTTATCTTGCGCTGTGATCTTGAGGACCTCGGTATTACATGACCAACCTCCGTCTCGTTAAGAGAAATATTCAACAAGATTTCATCAAATTCAATTGCTATTCATGAGCAACCTTTGTGTTAAAATAAGAGGTATGGGTGTGAAACTGTACAAAGTCAATCGTACCCTTGGTTTTTGAAATTTGTGTCATTTGGTCCTCAATTTGGGAAGTGTTTTTGCTCATCTCCGTTCATGAGTGAAGTGAAACCTTTGGTGATTTTCCGTGAGACATTCGAGATTGCAATGCGAATGGAACTCTCTACATCTATTCCGTTTGAAGTAGGCTGATGAGTGAAAAGTACTACGGTTGGTTCTGTTTTCGTGATAAAGAGGAATTTACAGTATACATAAAAAACAGCAACTTTCGTCGGATCACGGCTATGGTACAGGCATTTAGAACAAGTTTAGAATACCTAATATCCTGCTGAATTTGAACGAAAGGATCCGTTTTCGAACGGTTACAACAGTGCAAACATACACTCGAAAAACCAAACTGATTGACGGTATCAAAACATCCGTTTCTCGTAGTAAGAGACCTCGTCAAACAACGTAAGTTATTGATTATTGGTTATTATTATTCATAAAATTGAAGATTCCGAGACTTTTTAAAATGGACCGGGTCCTTTCTTGCATTGGTTTTGCGGGAATATCAAGTGGGCATTCCGTAATCCGCAAACGTCTTGATAAATTACACAGTCAGTTGTTCGTTCCAGTTGTCCACTGATTATTCGAGGTACTGTTCCGTAATATGATGTTTCATTTTCACATTTTTTATGATTCACCTGAATTTGCTCCCTTACGAATGACGTTCGAATGTGCTTATTTCGTTTTGTTTACTCCAACTGTAGGGATTATATGTGTCTAATTAAAATATGAAATTCGTAGCACAAACAAATACCTCCGAAAATATTAGATACACGAGCGCAAAGGAGAGGAGCTATGAAATATGCCATCACAATTGAGGAAACATATAGGGGATAACCAGTAGGTTGAACTTAAATCTTGGAATGGATATCCACATGAGATTCCAATGGTTCGGTTGTGGTGAATATCCGGTAATAGCGAACCACTCTGCAGTAAGAAAAGGATCTACTGTAGCAGCATTCAAACATGACTTTCAAAAAGATAGGGAGGTGTTATCAACCACTTGATCTTCACTAGCGCTTGGATAACCAGACAAGAAACAACAACGATAATTTGGATTCTAACCAATCACGGCCAAACTGCTTTGCTTCCAGATACCCTATCTATTCTTTCGAGGATGGAGATCGTTATATGCAGAAGGCGGCATTTCGCAAGAGTATTTCCGAGTTATTTAGTGGGACTAATAGCTATTTCTGGATCTAAGCACGTGTAATTACCTGCAAACCGTCTTCGATGATGGCTTTTCTCATTAATACTAAATCATTCCAGTTTTTTCCCGCCAAACTGAATGTATCCGCAAAACCAAGTTCCATTTCTATCCTCTTTTTGTTTACTTGATACATGTTAGTGATTGTTCAGATAAACCCAGGTGGGTCCACTGCATTATTATATAACAATGCATCGACCGACAATGAAATCTCTTATTCCCTGAGGAAGACCCAGTAGGCTAGCAACCGACTGAAATACGAAATAAGTTTGTGTTCATGGATCTAAACAACAAAACAAAGAAAATAATACTAGCAGCTGCCAGGTAGTTAGTATATGTCGTCTCAAATAAACTATGTGATCAATACGCAAGAATTATATTTTTGCATGAAAAGAACGAGTTTTGAGTAAAACTTTTCGAATGTGCCGTTATTGAGTCCAGAAGGATACACCTACATATATAAACATATATATATATATAATATATTATATAAATATATATCAGCTGAATCCTGTGTGAGGTGTGATCAACAACTTTTGGGTCGGAAAGGAATTAGATTTTTTCTTCGGGTGTCACTTTCCTCTAGGATCACTATAAACACCTGCATTTCGCAGGCTGTCGCATTATCGTCGAGCGTATTAGAAGCTACCCAAAATAGTTAAAATGTTTTTTGTTGGAAAGACGCATATATTCATTCTCGACTTCGTTGCAAAATGCAACTGTTTGTCCTTCAGAACAGGTAATGTATGGATAGGCGTGACCCTTAGACAGCCCAATTGTTACCTGCAATTTGCACCTTCGGCAAAGTTTACACATGAGTGGACAATTTAACGCTAATTTCATTTATTCATCTTTTTTGACAACAAATGTGATCTTGAGCATGCACTGAACACTAAGTAAGGCGAGACCTGAACTACATTTCGGCCTTATCATCTGACGCTGTGTATGGATGTATTTATCAAAACATCATTATTGAAAAAAGATCGATAACACTCGGAACCATAAATTAAATTTATACTTTCTGGTGGCTTATTCCAAACGATTTAACTCAACCGCGCTTGACAACAGTGAAAGTATGTTCAGCTAGTTGGCAGAAGATTTTGAAAATGTATTGATCATTCCTTGGTAACACCCTGAGTTAAAGTTTCTTTTTTTGATCTTACACGTTGCTCTGAATTTTCTTGATATCAATAAATTACGAACTCTGCATCCGAAGTATTACCAAAAAATTCTATCAATCGAGCTACATTTGAATATGACAAAAAAGGGAATTGCTGAATGATGAAAACATTTGCAATCCGATCAATATACTGAAGCTTGGATGCCATCAAAGTGTGGGTCAAAATGTGTATGACTAATCATAATTAGTTGCATGAAACCTTTCCTGCAAAAAATGGGTATCCGTCATCAGCCTAAAACTGTTTTCCGTTCGCACTGACTATTTGCTCCAATTCAGTGGCAACACATCTTCCTCCCCGTAAGTGAACATATAGGTTACCCAATTACTGTTCTTAGCTAAACTTCAAATTTCAAAAGACAGACAAAACAATGGGCGCATCTGATAGTGTAAGGCCTACAAATGTTCAACCAGGCCGAGTGATGATCCTTTATTATCTGAAAAACGCTTTTCGGTAAGCGAGACCATTTATTGACTCCTTAAGCTGACGTTAAACGAACATACGTGTTAAGAGTGATACCCCCAAAACACCAGGTTACAACTCAAGTCGTATTGACAGGACTTATCAGTTAATTTTTGTGTTATGAAAATGAGTTTGGGAAGCTCTTAACTTACATTATCTCATTTCTCAATCAGTCACAAAAGGCAGTATTGCGAGGTGAGTGAACGGATGTAAATACGGCTACACTGCTCACAAACGAACGTGCTGATTCTCAGAACATGGCATTATTAAACAATATTTAGAAATTTCATGTTTTTTTCCAAAAAGATTGGTTCATTTGATCCTCTCTGTGCACAATAATAAACATCATATTTAATCAAGTGTACATACAAGATAAAGAAGCACGTAGGAGGACAGTTGTGTTCTTTATATCGGGTAGGGAAGAATCCCTACTCGACATGAGAAAGCAAGGATTAGTTTGGTGCAGAGCATGGGTCTGTCATTTGAGAAGTCGAAATATCCAATAATTTGAGTAAAACTCAGTGATGAAAAGTTCGTATTCAGTGAAATCTTCCTCAAATATTGATGGCGTATTCAGTACGCAGTGGTAAGGGTACTCCGTGGTCACAGGACCCCTTCATCTGTTTTGAAATGTCGACGAAGTTTGTGATGAAATCTTGAGTGGAGAAGGATATGATATATGAATAGAGAGAGCGTTTCTTCTCCGTTGACAAACCACTAACCCGGGAAAGTAATTAGATGTTTTTAAGGACATCATTTACTGCACAGAACATTTTTCGTCCAGGTCACCTTGTTCATAATACACAAAGTGTGAGTTTGAATGATAGTTTTTCCAATGTGATCTGAAAGTCACAATATTATGGAATGAAAGTGGACGGTAAGCAGATTTATATCAAAGATACTCTCTTTTTCCAATATCAAATTACTTGATAATATCATGTGATGTATGAGCGGATTAATAGTTTTCACTGATCAGTATTACCTACCGTTTTTTTTCAGTGGCGCAGCAACGGTGAACTCTTGATCCGCTCATCGAGACAAAATGGTCCGTTCGTACCCTCGAAAAAAACGTTAACAAATTATTGCTCCCAAGACGACGCTTTGTTCAATCACTAACAGATAATAAACAATGCGGATGTTTTATTCTCTTCTGCTAACAAAGAGAGTGGCAATCCAAATTTGGTGGGGCTAAGAAAGCTTCCTAACACGAAGCCATGAATCACATTGGAAGGAGGAATGTACCTTTCTTGAAATAGTATTCATTCGATGTAGAAGCATGTCTCTTGGCATCGCACCTGTGATCATTTATTACCAGCACTCATCTTCATGCAAATCGTTGTAGTTTACACTAAGATAGTTGCAGTTTTCTTTGGATGTTAGCAGTTCCTCATGTAATATTGGTGTACTTTGCCGTTTTGAAACAAAGAAAACCAACCCAATTATCCATGAGCACAAGAAAGAATCAATAAATATCAGTCAGTTTTACTTCACCAAACATAATTCAAAAGCCCCACTGTGTTCAATTTTGGTGGCTTGATGCAAGTTGGTAGCGTAGTGAGTTCACACGGCACAAACAGTCCACAGACTGTAAGTTTGTCTTAAACGAATGGAATAGTCCTTCGCTGGGAGCTTTTTCACACTTGACGTGGAATAAGGAGTGCGGCGCACTGACCGTATGCAACTTGGGTGTCAATGTCTCCAAGTGAATTGCCAACTGTTGTGTTATTTTGTAGTCATTTATTGGTATTCTACTAAGGTAAAACAAAACAGTTCAAACCCTGGGATCAAATCTAGTCATGACCGGTCATCCTCCACTGTATGCCGATTGTAAATAGCCGCTCTACTTTCATTGCCAAGTTATCTTCCAGTCGATCTGAACAGCAATTCAAGAAAAACCCCAGGTGGCTTCTATGCAGTTCCCGCCGATCCGTTTTTGTTGTTAACCAAGGATGGGCCTTAAAACCGTCATGGTTAAATACTAAATCATGTACAATTGTCCTTATAGTCCTTTTGCATAAGACACTGCAACAACATTGATCTGCAGGCTTCCTGAAAACTTTGGTTTTATCCTGGCCATCTGCCTGTGGCTGTTAGGTTGATTATCTTGTGTACTACCTTTGTTCGTCTTATCCGATTGTCCCAGTTGACGACATGTTCGGTAGCCCTTCTGGCTGGTTGCCTGAGATCCCGCTGAGTCTCGCCTGTTACCGTATGCCTCTTATTGACTGCTGTGGATTGCCTTCGACATATTCACCGTTTGTTTATTGATCTGTGGCTCCAGATTGGTTGGCCCGGTCTCATCCTGTGGCTTGAGGATTCCTAAACGCCATGTCACTAGACCATCTTCAACAACTGATCATTCAACTAATCACGATCCTGAGTCAGAAGATTATTGTGTGTGAACTCAGAACAGCTTAGTTTCATTTTCTAGTTGAACCTCCTAATTCATATACTGGAGTGCAAAAACTGCTCACAAGGAAGTCGAACTTCACTCGAACTAGCCAAGGAACATAATGTTACGCAACCTTAAATTTTCACAGAAGTTACGTAGGTTAATGCGGACCCACCAAGTTTGCGACATATTATCTCTAGAAGGGGAAATGCTACCACATGACCCAGATGTGAATTATGGGACGTGAATCACGATACAGCCTAATTATCCGGAGTTCCAGATTGTAAATTCATTTGAGGTTACCAGTGAAAATAGTCACGCATGCACGATGTCACTGGTTGTGTGTGTAAAAATATAAGTCCTGATAGGATATGCCAAGCAGTGAAATGGCTATGAAATTCCTCATGTTATATATTCGACATCCAGTCACCTTTGACCGTGGATCCGAAATCCTCGTGTTCCAACCATTTCGTGTCTTCTTCACTGATGCATCTGATAGGGGACTAACGTATTGCTTAACTAATGGAAACTGTCAAAAACCTTGGTCATTGGGGATACTGACTAGAATTGATTTACACATTCCGGTGAGTGCGGTTTACCATCGGCTTTGTGAACACTAATCGATATTTCTCGATGAAACCTTCTAATAAGCCTTACAAGTTTCATATATTCTACACAATAACACAATACATACTTAGGCCAATTTATAGCCCAATAAGGACAATTTTCATAATTTTTCGTTAAGCAGTCTTTTATAGCGATGTAACACATGTGATTTTCAGAGACCATACTTCACCGCTTTCAATTATGAATTGATATACCTAGAGAGAATAAGATGACAGGGAGTTGGTGCACGTAATATCCGTAGTTGTAAAACAATGAAGGGTGAATAGACAAGGAAAATAATCTCGTTCTATTGACGGAACACAGTTGGGTAGACCAATGTTTATAAGTTATATGGTTGCACCCTGTTAGCAAGGGAATACCGGATAATCCGTGATTGTATTTCTTCTGTGCCAACGAGGAGAAAATAAAGATCTTAGGCGGGAAAAAATCGGCCTTCGTTAGGAGTTAGTACCTTTTTGACGTACAAGTTTGGGGACGACCATCCTGGTCCCACACTAACACGTTTTGGTGGACCATCAGACTATTTTTGATATGCGGTAGAACCCAGCAATTTTATTTCGTCATATGGACAGTGACTTTGCCCTTAGTTGTATTAGCATTTCAGTGTGCAAAATAAAAACACACAAACCATCTCTACGCTTTTGTTTCATCCAATTATCGGCGCAAAACAACAGTATAAACCGGTGATACGGCAACACGAACGCGCATTTTGATCGACTCATATGAAAATCCAAGGCGCTGAATTGTGAGATTGTTCACTTATCTTCGGCATGCTATTTTATCATCATAAATGACTACCACCGTATTTCACAGAGAAATCTACTTACTTTAAAGATGTTGTACTACATTCGTGACCCACTAATCTTTGACGTTCTTGATAGCAATGTATTATTTTGTTTTATTTCTTTTGTGCGTCCATGTAATTCTGTACTCAGTAGTATTTTTAGCTTTTGTCTGAGAAGAATATGCCTTTTTATGATCACTAAGACGTTTCTATCCAAGGAACAGCCAATAACTATGTCAGTTTCACGTACGCCGAAAGTTTTAATCACTTTTTATTACCAACGATTACAGTTTATTGACTTTTACCACTCACTTCGGATAACTATGATTCATTGGTTTTCCCTAAATTATTGGCTGGAAGCAAGATGAAGTCCATTATTTTACCTGGGGACACATCAGTGATCACTGCTCGTCTGCGATCTCGAACGGATTATTGGTGAATGACCAGCCACGTTCTGATTGTTAGTTAACAAACTATTGTTGAAGAAAAATAATCATATGAGCGAATACACGCCCTGATCTACTTCCGAACGCCTCAATGTGGACCATGCTGTATTTTGGTCACTAGAGTGATGGGTTTTCAATTGGCATAAAATAACGTCCGGAAACATCTTCTGTTCTTCTAAATGACGTAACAGGTCGATTCCGGGTGCTGTTTCCAAGCAACACCGTAACTCCGGAACGTGGATTTTTGACTCACCATGTATGTGACTTTCTTTTTCGACTTCATGTTGTACGAGTCACTCAATCACTGGAAAGCGGTTCAGTTACATGGGCTAAACCGACGCTTGACGAGAGAGTCAACACGTTATATAATCGACAATAACTGCATGTTTTCGTCATGCTCATTCATATCACGCGGTGTCTTTCACCAAGACACTACACCTTGTGAAAATGATGAGTAACCATCCATTTTACTGCTTGTTTGGATAGTGCCATTTGTAACCAAGATATCTTATCTTGTACGCAGCAACCAGAAACTAACGTTTAGTTATATATTCCGGTGATGAATCTAAATAAGGGATTCTTCTCTTGCAGACCATTGGCCTTACCCAAGTATACAAACTTTTCTTCGTCAGTGTCCATCTGGAGGAGTTAAATTCTTCTCACGTAGACTAATTCTAGTTCAGGAATTTTTTTAAACAACTTAGCTGCATACGCGTGTTATGATTTCCTCAAACAATAAGACTCGGTACTTCCTAAATCGCGATCGTAAAGCAAAAGCCCTCCGGTGAGCGTTCCAACTGCAATAGCGGCGTAACAACAACTGCCCTAGATAGTCAGATTAAAGCACATACACAGTAAATGATCGTTTGTACTCACAGCCTTCGGGTTCTGTTTTGTCGTTTTCCAAATCAAATCGACGAGCTTCTCCAAGACTTCACCTCCTGGCGCAATTTACAAACGTTCTTTGCTTTTGAGATCCTAGTAGAACTACGTCATCATATACACGAACACTATGGTCTTTTTCTTTCAAAATTATATTTAATTCCTTGTACTATATATTATTGACACACGGCTTCAGGGAAAAAAATCGCGGTCACTTTGAGGTTGCTATTCGGGGAATGTGACCGGCGGCGAAAGCAGCATTCGACCTCAGATTAGAGAGGCTGAAAGCTCATTATGATGAATATTTGACCACCTCCGGGCAATATATCATAGAATAATCTTCTCATTGATAGACATGAGTTGATCTTTTTATGCGGAACCTAGCTTAGAGAGATAAATACTATACAGTTATTTTACCAAGGTAAACTCCAAGGGTTTTTGATGCCTCTAGCCCCTACCTTTAGCACTCCGTCTTCAACATTCGATGAACAGGCAACAACAAAAAAATGGGCGTTTACGTTGGATAACTCAACTCTGTTGTCAGATCTACTGGTAATTGCAGTTAGTTGGATACTCGTTGTGATCTCTTGGCATTATTTCAAACGTCAAATCCACGAAGGTTACCTGCTGTTTGGAACATTTCTCTCCGTTTTTTCCTTTCATTTCGATTTTAAAGTGTTTAGTTTTGATAAGTAGCCCAAAGGATATCGAAAACGTTTTTGCCCAGTATCTTTACGGCAAATAAGAGAAAACTGTACCTGTTAAAACGTGTGAACGGTAGATATTTATAGGAATAATGAAATTACTCTTGATTGGTCTTGGAAACAGATACCGTTCTTCATCGTGTAGGGCTTAAAGCACCATTGAGAAAATCTTTCATACTATCCACCAAATATCAGTTGACAATATCAGTATCCAGAAATCTAATGAATGTTCTCCGTTGTTCTACATGTTCAATGAAAATGTTTTCTGCATTCTTGCTTGTTTTTTTCAGTTAGATGGAATGATGTTCTGAACTGCAACCCAAATTGACCGGAGTAGGCATCGTTGTTGTTCATGCGCTGGCCATTGCGGGTTTTTCGCAGTCAAATGTGTTCCAGTAATTTCATTACCAAATCACTTCGAATATAACAACTGTTCTGGAAACAAAATCAACGTGCTGATCGTCCCGATTACACGAGACCCATTCATCAGCCATCCATACATTTCAAGTGCATTGCACTTTCAGCAACGGGAATTTGAAATGGGTAAACGTTACTCTCAATAACCCAAATGTACCCAGATATATGCAGTTCCATCAATTTGATCCAACCCATATTCGGATTCATGCAATACTTTACTCACATGAATCTGCCATGTTTTCACATGTTTTTCAATGCGAAGCCATGCATTTATTCGCTGACGGAACTTGCATATTCACGGTTTGCCCCTAATATCTCATCACTTGAACCACATAAAAGTTCAGCACTAATTTTCCCGGTGAACATGTATGTTCTTCAAATTACCTAAGTTTCTTGCTGAACAACTGAATATGACTCTCTTCTCAATCTGATTATTTGATGCTCCAAGGAGGCTTATTTGATAGTGCAAATAAAAAACGGAGTGTGATACGTGATGGGTCAAAGTAAAATAAATTGTTTCACTAAAAATCGGCTCATTGTTTGATCACCTTTTCTCATTCAGAACAACCTGCTCACGGTGTGTGCTTCAGAGTATGTTTTTTATAAAACAGCGGAACGATTGCCGTCAGGGTATATGCATTCTTTAAAAATCAAAAAAAAAAATTACGAATCACACGGAAAAAATTCAAAAATATCGGCGAAGTAAACAAAATATGTTGAATTATTTAATATTTTACCATGCTCAGTGGCAAAGAGAAGGAAAATATTTGTTATGTATATTCAGTTTATGACGCACAGCAAAAGCCCACCTTTAGAAATGTTGTATTATAGGAATTAAAAGCAAAACGTCTGATGTTTCTCATTCGGGCAACTGGTTAGAAAACCGGACATGGAAAAACGAGTTATTGGTTGAAGCAGCATTGGAACAACTGAAACAAACATTGGGAAGTGAAGATGGACATGCAAACCCTTTTGATCAAATTTTACAAATATAAATATGTTTCTTCTCTTTAAGCTTTTGCGACTGAATAGATCGAAGGTGCTTTGTTTATTACAAGGTCTATCCAAAGTGAGAAATATACCTATATGTCTGATAAATTGGAAAATACCCAATCATTACCATGATACCTATTTCCCCAATACTGGTGTGCTATTTTGAGTTGGAGCGGAGCGACGCTTATTCACGTACAAATCCACTGGACGTAAAAGTTTCTCAAGTACAGTTTATATTGAAACATGAAGGAGTCAATCCACGTTCATGCCCAGATAGGGGCGCAAGCACTATCCATAAACATTATTCATTAGGTACAAATAATCCACCGTTAATTTTTGAATTGCAAATTGGAAAAAATGAGTGTTCAAAATAACGATCGCAGTATTGGCATTAATAATTTTTTGAAATTACGTGATACAAGTTACGGGGAAAATGGACCTTATCTAATCAAGTGAAGACAAACTAACCGCAGAAGAACACTGTCGTCACCGGTCAAATTTTGTCATTTAATATCCGGGCGCAGTTCGACGAAATATTCCTGCACCTTTTCTAACGGAAGCAATAATGAAACGTTGAAACTTTGGCGGACGAGCAGAAGTGTAACAGAGGTTATCAAAGTTAGGACCGTACGTCCAGTTTGAAAATGCCCAGTGAGCCACTGGACGAAACTGGATTTGGCAATGAGTCTCTTCGGTATGCACCCGAAATGGCTGTTATCCATAACAAACACTTTTCCGCTGAAAATGCTTTCACTTTGGGAAGAAGTCAGAGTATAAATATGACAATTCAGTAGTGTCCAAACCTGCTGCTAGCATCGCCTAACATGTAGCCAACAACGAGCAAGTAGTTTCAGTCAAGTCCAAGTTGCCGTAGAGTAGTATGTGACCGTGTTTTCTGCATTCTGGTTGAGACTCTGATAAAGTCAAGATTTCATTTTGATATGCCTTCGTGTTTGATGGAAATATGCACAGTAGCCCAATTGAGCAAATTTTTCCCTAGAACATGAGTAGGATGGCTACACTGTTGCCGTTTCATGGTGACATTAGTTTCTGATGATTTCTAGCAAAATGAATTTACTCCGGATAGCTGGAGCGGGTATAAGGAACAAAATACCCTCACATTCCACAGCGCAAGAATGGAGTGTTTCACGGCACAGTTGGAGAAGGCAGACAATAATGTGAGCTCAGTTTGCCTAAACCACCAGCTTTTAAAAAAAATAGAGTTTCAGTTTAAACAGCGTGAATACGAATTTAAAATAACCAGAGTGATATATTTTGCAACTGTTATCACACCTTGCAATAAAAAGCTATCTTCAAAGCCGAATAAATATAACTAATGACTCACACTTTCGTCGAGGAATATGATATCTGGCCCTGGTCCACATTTGATTTCACAATTTCTCGATGTTGGCTGGTGGTGAGGGTGGCTTGTATTGTTGGGTACGTTACTCCTTCTGCATACACCGTATTCATCCAGTGCATGGGTCGGTTCACCGCAGCGTGTAATGATCATCATTTCAAAAGTGGTAACGATCTGAGTTTGGGGCTCAGTTATTGCATACTGGTAAATCTAGTCTGTCATTACTAACTAGAAATTGTTTTTGTTTCATGACAAAGTGGATATTTACTTGTTTCTGAACGTGCCTGCACGTTGTGTGATCGGTCAACACGGCTCCATGGCAGAATACATTGAAATGGGAAGGTTGTGGTTCAGGGTGATCGTATCTGGTCAACCGCATTCAAAAGAGTTCACAGATGATTTTCTTCTGACGGAATTTCACTGCTTCTAATAACAATCACGGCGTTTCTTGTTGTTTTTCATTCTGAAACTACTGGGCATTTTATTCCATATCCCTTTTGGTAACTGGAATTCGACAGATTTCCTTAGACAACTAACTGATGAGTTTGCTATTTTCTAATGACATTGGTCAAACGGGATTTTGTGAACGTGATGTGTCACGTTCGGTATTGCATTCGGGTAAGATAACCTTCATACACCCTCCGCATAGGTGATTTAGGAATTACATTGACAAAATAACGGCCATGTTGTTTCCCGTTTACCCGGAACTTCGATCCTCTTATGGAATCCATCGCAGTGAAATTCTACCACAACCATTATTCGCAAATGAGTAGTAGGAGATTGGATTTTATATTATATGATTCATCATGCAGCTTGAACGCTCGGTTAAGGTGTTCGATTCACAATCGTTCACCCCAACCGTTGTTCGAGTCCCCGTGGGGGCTCGGTGGATGTGCACTGCTGATGATTCCCAACAAGGATGAAACAGCTGTACCATGCTTCCATGGTTTTCAATGGCGAGTTGAGCGTTCAAGCAGCATGATGAATCATATTATATACAACCATTATTATTTAAATGTCACAAATTTGTAACTTGAAGATTTCAGCTCCTAATACATTTGAACAAACAACATTGTATACAATGAACGGAGAACAAAACGTCCATAAATTATAAACCAAACATTCAGGGTTTATCGTCTTCGATAATTTATGGTTCACTAAGGTGATAATCATGCTCTCATCCTACTGAGGCATTGAACAGAAATACGTGGAAGTAATCATACAGAGAATAAAACACCTCCATGAGGCTTCTGTGATCATCCAGTGACGTGTAGGCTTTTATTTTTTAGAAGGAAATTGTTTTGAAATAAACTCAGCAGACTAAATATCCTTTGGTAGGGATGGTTCCGACAGGACATTATATACCATTGAGTCAATGGGTAAATTTGGTGTACTATTTTTTTGATAACATTGTTTCGGTAATTAGTAGTCCTCTACAATGATAAATAAAAACGTCGTCGTTCCAGTCTGTTTCTATTGTCATCTGCACTCATTAGGCTATCACGAGACAAAGTGAGGCGCTTATGCTCATGATATATTGTGACACTTTGTTGTACCGGCAGGATGTTTGTTGTTCACTCGAAGCAAACCGGGTGAAAATGACACACGAGCTGTATTTTGCAGCGATGTTTTCTAAATGGGAGCCCCTTTTATATTCGTTTGTCGAAGGGTTCTCCAAGGAATACTTGCTGCCTCTGGTACGGTGCCAGCAAACAATGAGTTTTAGATCATCTAACATGAAATCAGCCATCTTATTACAACCTGGATTGGTTCAATATTGATAGACCTAATAAACTCATAAGCAGTCAGCAAGTCAGTGCTTGTGAGGTCTCCAGGTCAGTGTTTGAGTTCACGCACTCACAAATGACAAAGCAGTGAAGCGACAATATTAAAATGGGTTACCGTCAACTGGTATTTCCCTGTGTCTCCATTCCACCAGTCACAGAAGACGTCGTTCAAAGCAAATTTCAGCAAATTATTTTGGTCTGTAACAACCAGTGTCAGTGACTGTTTCGTCTTACATAAGTATTGTCTTAGAAGGTGATAGCCTGAAATGGTTCGAAGAGGGAGAAGTCCTAAAACTAGGGCTGATGTTAATAATCCGAACACCAGTGAACTCGGAAGTCAACTTTTCAATCCAACCTCATTTACTTCTATCGAAGATATCAAGCGAAATCACTCTGTGCTATACTGCATATTTGTGTGTGTTAGTTCTGCGTCGACCCATACGTGAAACATCAGACACAGAACATCCTCAGATGCTATTCTACTTTCTATTTGTTATGAGCTTCACTAATTATAACTTCGGTCAGTTCACGTACATGGATGTTTGTTCTCGGTTACTTGCGATTCTTTGCATTGATGTGCTGCGACAAGTAAAGGAACAAGGATACTTTTGTGGTGACTGTATATGCTATTCGGTATGTGGTTGACTGCTGAAAAAGGAACTATGGACAGTTGTGGATCACCAACTCCCCTGTGCCCAAGCGACTAAAGAAAATAAGGTGAACGGCGACAGGCGAACAGCACGACTGCTCCTTCGTCGGACAGCGATTGTCTTCAATTGAACAGGCCAGCATTTTTGCAATAAAACACTTTGGTAAATTTGGTTTGTTTTGTCGATGTCCGAAAGAGCTGTTCCCTATAGACAGCTCCCTATCCAGGCAAATGCTGTGGGTTATGACGATTGGACTCTTTCATAATCTTACAGCCGATGAACTTTAGGTTCTTTGACGAGCACGCCTGTGGAAATTCGCACAAACTGTTCTGATATTTCAAATGTTTCAACGAATGTTAGTCTACTAGAAAACGGCATTTTTCACATATGACAGTATTAGAAACGATAATCAGCACACTTAATTTTTTTCGGCCTAATTTTGGAAAGATATCAACCAACCTACGCCGTCAAATTAAAAGGAGCTATGTACAAAGCTGTTTATTTAAGCGAGCATGGTATCTTCGTTAATTTCAATAGGTGATTATCCGTCTATCATTCATCGTGAAAACACTGAATAAGAAATACGGGTTATGAAGCTTCCTCTCACAAGCGACAAATCACATTTTAATTGTGAAATGAAACACATTTTGCGCCAAATTCGCTGAAATAATTTCACTATGCGTAAGGTCATGATGCACTTGAATAGGAAATAACCTCTACATATCAGAGTATATAGAACTGTAATGCAATTTATTATTCTCAGTTAGTTTCCACCGTAACAATCGAATAAACGACCGCGTTTCTAAAGCGATTTCTCTCGGTAGGATTGTTTTTCTGTTTTCGCAAAATACGCCGTAAAAATTTACAAGAAAGAGTCTTTGCACCATTTTTGCATTAATAATAACCCTAACAAAATTTTTATCAATCATTTTACGTAGTAAAAACGAAATGGAATATTTGAGGTCTTCAGAGATTTTAATAGACACTAACGGGTCAATTTTTCACGCTCAATGAACACTGATTCTAGATTTCAAAATCGAACTTGCATCACTCTAGAAAGGCTAATTGGTAAGGAGTTGTCAATAAAAGTAAATATCAGAAGGAGATCATCGTGAGAATCTTAAGTTGGTGGATTCTTTTTGTGTATCTGCCAATAAAAGTAATATAACAAATAATGAACATATTTCTGTCCACAGATTACCTAAAACTATTCAGATCTTGTAAAAAAGTGAGAAGAATACGATCAATTTCGTGAACTTTACATGTTTTCTCCGAGTTGGTGAGCAGAGAGTGAGCTGCATTGAAACATTGTACCTAATGAATTGGTCGTATCTGATATTTTTCTTCGAATAAGACTTGCTTCTACCTGTAAGTCTGAATGGACTCACATCATTCGGTGGACGGTAGGAGCGCAAACTAGCAATCCGTCAATCTGAAACGCTTTTAACGACTGCCCCAGTTTATTGAAAGATCTCTTTCCGAGCCAAATATGATCCGACTGTTGATAAAGCAACACTGTTTTTTCAATCCATAAACATAAAGTAACATTACCCATAAGTAACGTCAGAAATATCCGTAGACACAACTCTATGAAGTTTCGGAACAAAGACCGTCGTTGTCAGTTTCGGTGGGCACTTTGAAGAGTGAATCCAGAGGTTGTTGAGATCCAGCCACTCTTCTAACCTTAACATGATCAGCTTATGGGCAAACACACGCAGGAGGTAATGCTAAGACTCAAAAATTCAATTTTGCTTGCCACTATCTGGCAGTTTACCATTCTCAAACACAGGCCCAAATCATTCAAACGACTGATTGCTTGGAAATGTCAACCGTGTTCAACGCCACCTAACATACTCCTCAGGTACACACGCAAAGAAAATCTCCGGTAGACCACGCGTAACGATATCCATCAAGAACTGTTTATCCATTCCTAACTGACTGAAGTAATTTAAATAAAATACCGGTCAACAATTTGCCATGTGAAATATGCTTACGCTAGGAATTTCTTGTTTACAGACTGCAGTTTATATTATGAAACAAACTTGTAAATCTATAACAAAATGCACTCATGCGTCGAATAATTACTTCATGCTAATCACTAATACGCACCACTACTGTGACGTAAATTGGTGGGGTGAACGTTTTCCGTACATCAGTTTATCGCCAGCATAGTTTCATGATTAAATTACTGATCGACATGGATCACAAATAACATAGTGCATCTTCTGTGAATATAACCATGAAAGAAGATTTTATTTTATCTATCCGCATCGTACAAAATTAAACTGTGCCAGTCTTATCAAACTATCGAGTGCGACTCAAAAGTTCAAGGTCAATAATATCCCGGATTAATATCTGCTACTTGAATAAAAAAAAATGTTTATCGTAATGATTACGTGCGAGCTTTTGTTTGAATTTTTTAAAGATTATCCATAATATATGAGTTTTGCTCCCCAAAAGGTTGAGGGAACTTCTCCATCGTCTATGTCAGAATCTTGAAGTCTTTCTTGGGGAACTGGCAAAAAAGTCACTGAAGGAAGGTCCACTATCTTCGCAATAACTTTCAATGAATAATTATCACATGGAGCAATAAATTACGGCGTAACTATTTTATTCAGGATAGGACACTCATCAAACTCCCAGCCCTTAGCTCAGCTAACTTAACATGTTTTATCGTGCACAGGTTAGGGACGTTCCCATAGATGAACAATGTATTTGAGGATAACCCTGCGAATAAAAGTGGGAACCGTATGATTGATGCTAGCACCATTACAATGCCTATCTCTTAGTCTACTCCGATGTAAATGGATTTTATCTTGGTCTGCTGCTAGGAGCTGCAGGTTCGAATGATTTTGAAAATGAAATATCACTCACTTCGTTTTCTCCAACTGAGCGACTCCTTGGCTTAATTTGGTGCTGATGCCTAGGACGAATCGTTTCATGCCATTGATTGTGTTGTTTTTCAAGTGTGAATACAAGTTACTTCCCAAACCATGGTTTATGTTGCCCTTTGGGTATACTATATCCCTTCAAGTTCACTCGTACATTTCCTTTGGCAAGTGAAATTATTTGCCAGTCAATCAACGTACATTGCCTGAAATTCTTGTTAAAATATTCAGTTCATAAGGTAAATTTAATTTTCATTTGCATCTGTTTTATTATTTATGAAAATGTTTGCTTATCGCATTAGGTATATGGTAATACGCAGATGGAATATGGAACTGTGGGGAATAATTTAAAGTCCATTGTTCTCAGAGAGAAGAGCAACTCATCACGGGAATCCCCTGTGGGAAGTCATAGTGTTTTAGTGAAAAAAATCTGCGAACCTCATGATTCGCCCATACACAATCAACAGTTGTGTACTGGATGCTCGGCGGAGTACATACCGTTGTGCTTCGATGTCATCCTCTCCAACAACTTTTGGCTCACTTCCAGTGGTCATTCTCCGCAGATCCACCAACGGAGGCAACGTTAGCAGGAAAATCAAGATCCAGACATCTCAGAGCACGAGGATCCAATAACGTTCCTAAGGCCCTTTTTAAAGATGGTGAACAGCAGCTCGTTTAAGAAATTGTGTATTATTCCTAGGGTTTTGAATTCGGAGAAGATCTCGTCTTCGGAGTGAAATTCAGACGTTGTTCTCATATTTTGGAAGAACTTGGACAGAGACCGCGCTAACCATAGGGATATGAGCCTTATTTCAATAGCGTTGAATCTGCATGCACCTGCCATAATTCGCAGGTTGCATGCAGTTTCTCAAATGTGGGTCCGGGGTAAGCAGGCTAGGTTTTGTGTAGGTCATGAATACTTCGATCGGATTTTCATCACACAACACCTGCAAGAGCACCTTATCACACTCCAAAGACAACGATCACCGTGTTCTTATACATTCACGTCGCATTCAAACCCATTGGGAAGACTGGACTATGAACTATGGATGGCAGGCCTAAATTTCTCTGGAGTTGCAACAACTGATTTCTCGGGTATTGCCATTCTTCATGTATGCGATTGCGGTACATTCCTGGCCAGTCGTTCCCATACTTAGTCATTCCACAGTATATCCATCACCCTGAACTCATTCGAATCGTGAAAAGCCTGTTTGAGCAAAGAGTCAATTTTCTGCTGCCATATGCACCGGACAATCTACTAGATATACCAAAATCTAAACTTGGGACCATATGTCCTCTCTGTGAAGGTTCGCTTTGCCTAACGGAATGAATACATTTTGTTGGGCCACCTGGCGATTCTAAATATTGAATCTTCTTCAACACACGCTCTCTAGAGGACTTTGTGATTGAGATACTCAAAAATGTGGAGACTCAACGCGTTTTCTAAATGCAAAGTATTGTAACAATTTTTGCATCAGTCGTTTTCCATATTCATCCTTTGTCGTGATCAGCCAGATGTAATTGAGGACTTTTAGTCCCTCAGGAGCTTGATGATAGCTTGATATCAGGAACCGCCACTCAGAATTCGTGGTTTAACAATTCGATGTTCCATCGAGTGTATTTTTGCAAACACTAGTATGTGTATTGACTGTGGTATACTAGCTTACAAATGCATGACATTTGGGTCGTGAGATGTAGTTGATTTTTACTTTAATTTAACCGGTGATCAGAAGTTGAGTGGCAATTTTCTTACCAATTCCTCCGGTTCTCAATATTGTTTTTTGTTTTCGGTGAACATTCTTCAGTTTATTGAATACAAGTGAAGCCGTTGTGTCAGTTCATTATCTGATGGCATGGTATTGTCCCTCGATGGATAATTCCATAATATTCCCAAATTAGATGCGTTATCAGTTTGTATGCTCACATTTCAATCAAAAGCAATCGAATGAGCAAACACGTGTGCTAATCCAGGCAACTCGTTTAAGTTCGTACACAATGCAAACGCGAGATTATTTAGATACGCTGAAACCCTAGTCTTCTTGAGTATAAGCTCAGCTGTGTATACAGTGTGAATGGTTCATTATTTCTTCTCTATCCAGGTGATCTAGTGGTTAGTCTCCCTCTCATTGTTGTGCGCTTCCATGAATATTCTGTTAATTCTTGTTTCAAGTTTATTGATTATTTTTTGACCATAGACAAACAAATTGATTGCAGTATACACATGCAGAGATGAGGTGAAATGGTCCAGAATGTTGCGACTATCCCGATGTCTAGGGCTGTGAATCTAGCAGTAACTTAGTTTCACTAGCTACACGCACGCAATGGGCAGAACACCATTAAGGGCAGCAGAACAATTTCCAATCGAATAACCGTGTTTATCGATGATTCGTGGTTCTAAATGATACAATAAACATAAATATACGGCAAATAAAGGACTTACAGCCAGGTGAGAAACCAAGAACAATGGTCAGTAAGCTTCCGAAAATCGGGACAGCGCAGAAAATAAAAACGGTCCACTTAGCAGGCAGCTGAACGAAACTGTAGCGCAGTTCGGTTGCTGTACAGTCAATAAATTAAGAGCGTTTCTCATCAAAGATCAATAAATCGATTACAAACGCGTGAATTGGACTGTGGTTGCAATGGTAAAAAGTGTCATTAACAAATAAGTACAAATGAGCTAAGTCTGTGGAGTAAACAAAGGCATGTGTCAACATGAATAGGCGAATCCGGCACTAGATCTGTTAATGCCGTTGACGTATGACGGCCAATAGTGGAGTGCACTGACGGAAACGATACGACTGGGAGTTCGAGCCGCCGCTCGGCAGTACAAATGAAACACTCAGAAAGATTATATAACAGTAAAAAAGTAGACCTTCGGGAAAACAAGGTTGTGAACAAATACGTGAAATGTTCGTGTAATAAGTACCATGAAACTCAAGTATAAACTGATGTGATACCTTAGAAACAGGGAAAATACAATACGAATGTCCGGGGTTCACGATGCATGTACTCACTACTAATAAGTTACTAAACAGAAGACAAAAGGACAAACTCTAATTGCGATTCGTAATTAACACAGAATATGTAGCACAGGCACTTTATTTCTGACTTCTTCTTTCAAATTTGTGACGAAAAATAAGCTTTTCCAAACCAGTTGGTCCAAAAAAATTGGGCTCAATGGAAAGAACCAGAGAAACGGGATATGCACATTTCACCAGTTAGTAACCCACTGTGAAGCACGCTGAAGTAAGTGAACAGTTCTTGTGTGGTCATCTGCGACCTAACTACTTAAATGGGATAGCATGTGTCTAAAGATGGAGTGATTTTTAGGTGAAAGCATAAAAAACAATTAGCAGTAGATGTTTACTGTACAAATTATTTGTGTGCATAACTTCATCGTGATTTACTGCCTACTCCAAGATGTTGCAAGACGACATCTGTTAGGAAAATAACACAAGGAAGCTATGAAGTCTTGATGCAGAAGGTCAGTAGGTAACACGCGACAGCTGTGATGTCAGGCCTGAAGTATACATAGGTGGACAAACTCAAACATCTTCTGTCAAAGGATCACATATTGGTTAAATACCTAGAAACAGAGCAGAAATAATTACAGCATGCCATTATTATATATATGTATATATAAATATATATATATATATTTATATATATATATATATATATATACAATAGAAGTAAGTTTTTCAGCAAGAAGCAGGGCGAAAAATAAGTGAAATGGTTACATGGGTTTCAATGATTTGAGTGTTCAAACTGCACGATGAATCCTAATATGTGAAATATAGTCTCGAATTACTCACATATGTGGAGTACAGGAGAGTGCACCTGGATGAAAGCTACGAAAAGAGATTACTTATAGCACCTTATAATAAAAAAAAATATTTTGTGACAAAAACTCGGAGGGGGGCATCTTACTCTACTCGTTTAAGTGAACTAGTAAGGAGTATTCCTCGGTGTCAGTATGTACTTTCTACGGAAGGCACAGTTTTCTAGTACTTTACCCAACATAATTTTTGCTCAAGCCAGACAGTTACTTATATTTGCTAGCCCGGCGGAAAGCGGGGAAGCAGTGTGTGTTGGCGTGTGATATCTGTGTGTCGATATTCTGGACAGTGTATTTCTCCTTCCATCAGCGTTTAACACATCCCAGTAATTGCTTACAGTAGGACGAAGTCAGGGATATTATGCACCATTTTGTTGGAAAAAGTTAACTAATAAGAACAATGCCGTGTTCTCTCATAACCAGTCGTACTGATGCTGCTGAAGCTGTTTTTCTTCTAACTGGATGGCACTCATTGTTATATGCTGTCAGTAGATATCATTTGCACGTACCTTTTGGCCCTCCTTTTGGATAAACCACAGGCACACCGTGGAATGTAGAATGATATAAAATTCGATGTGTATATTGAATCAAACATCGATCAAACATATGCCTAGAAATTGATTGATTTTCGCATCAGTTAAACTCGTGACTGCAAAAACTAGCTTGTTATTCCTGAGGTGAATCGGTCAAATGGTGGTTCAGATAAACCAGCAATTAATTGAGAAAAATAAATTACTTTATGTTTCACGGTATGACTCCTGTTCTGTGAAATTGTACGAGAAATGGTTGTATCAACAAATCCAATCAGTTGAGAAAGAAGGTTGATTTTTGGAGTAAAATTCATCCAGTGTGATTGTTTCGCCTCTGACAAGGTTCCAGTTTTGCTGAATGCACGCACCCGGTTCGCTTTCGTTTCGCCGTTGAGTTTGGTTGTTTTCCGTGCATCGTATCGGTACCAACTTAGAGCCCGGATATACACAGAATACACTCTCGCATTTTATCACCTAATCCAGCTGTCTCTATTTGTGCGATCGAGGGGGCTTCGTTGTTAATTTATTTCGAGGTCCGATAGAAAGCACTTTGCTAATTCGCTAGTCGAATGTTTTCTGTAGGTTCATGATAATGGAGGCAGATCTATTCTAAGCCATATGTTTACACCTGTCCATGGAATATGAGTAATATGAAATTTCGAGTTACTGCGTAGGATGTCTTATAATCTCGTCATAATAAAATGCTTCTTTCACCACGATATTCAAGAACAGCACCGAGTCAAAACAGTCCGAGTTGGAACAAGTGCAAGCATGTTTGAGCTTGATGAACGGTCATCACCATTAGGGTAAAACCTCCGAATAACCACACCTGCACGGACGAGAAATTACTAAAAGAGCAGCAAAACTGTGCCAATAATATTACTTCATTGCGTTATCCTCGTTTTAATTCTCTCTGCAGGGTACACGGTAGTCAGCGGATCAGCAAAAATTACTGCCTTCCAAGAAATCTGCAAAGGTTTTCATAATCATATGAGAATCGGTGTCTATTTTAAACGGTTGCATCCAAATCAACTATTTAGGTCAACCCGGAAGCGACACCAGCCTGCAATTCTCATCAACATCTGCTCAGATTACTCTAATGTCGTCATTAGAAACTGTGCCTGTGTTAGAACTTGGTCATAAATAAATTTAATCAGATAAACTAGTGAGTAGTCCACTATTTCAGAAATAACCGGCTATATATATACATACATATAGTTTGCTGACTGTATTTTGGACCCAAACTTTCACGCAGAAAACCCTAGTAATCCAACCAAACAGGAGCTGCAGGCTCGACCTCCTTCTCCTCAGAGCTCATCAGTGGTCCATATGCTCTGCCGCACCCAGAATTTAAACTCTGGTCCTTTCACCTCGAATGCGTTAGGTACCACTGCTCCACTTCGCTCTTGTCCCATCTTATAGAGAAGACCTGATTTATTGGGGGGCATTCGTCTGGGTTGACGGGACGGATATCGTGTATCTGTTAGAAGCTCTCTGACTTTTCCGGCTGTCATGGAGAACGACTTCTGAAAAAAATCAACTTGGTGATTCTGATCAGAACGATGGGAGCAGGATGGCTCAGTGGTAACACACATACCTTCCAAGTGAAAAACGACCGGGTTGAAACCCTGGCTGTGGCCGTGGATATGCACCATCGATGAGCTCTAACAAGAGCAAAGTTGGAATCTGGTTATTCTGAATGCATGGTTGAGAGGATGATCTGATATTTGTCTGAAAGGTGAGATCCAAAGAATGAATCACGAGCAGCCATCGGGTTCATTATTTTGGAATCAACATAATAAAGTATCAAATAAGTTGTGATAAAAGGACTTGAAATAAGGATGATGCTAAAAGAAGGACTAGATTTGGAGGGCATTATTTGAGCAACTAGAAGGTGCCTACGTATTTGGTCAATACTACACAAGCGAGGAACTTTCGGTCATTATCAAGTTTGATATTCTTATTTGGTTGAGACTGCGCTGGAATGATATTTCGATGACACAGCATTGCCAGAAAAGCTGGTGGTTATTCATCGGATATATATATATATATATATATATATATATATATATATATATATATATATATATATATATATATATATATATATATACGTTTTCCATTGGATCTGTAAAGTGAAACTGCCCTGCATTGTTGAATTTTCTTCACTGGAATCTTCTGGGGAAGATCTGCTCTGCCACTAGTCAGTAACTAAGCACGTCTGCTCTTCACATACAAACCGTATCTAACTCTACATCTTTTGTCTTTCGTTCTTGTTCGTAATCGTGAAACTATCTGCCATATTATGTAAAGTACACGAAAACACATGTGAAATGTTTGAACTCGTAATTCCCCCCAAACTCGATCTCTCTCTCCAACATCAGCAAGTTCCACTTTTTGATTCATGTGTTCCCACTGAAGGCTTCTATCAAAAACCAGATAACCTATTCGTTATATGGCCCTGATCATCACAATACGGGTGGGGGAGTCAACTGAATTTCCATTCACTTTATAAAGTGGTAGCTTCCTATTCATTTTCACAAATCGATGAGATATACTTTATTTCCGAGTGAAATACGTAAAAATATTTGGTGAAGTACAAGAAAATCCACTGGTTTCAAGAGTTCAACTTGTCAGCCTTAGATGAACGGAAGAAATTCCTCCGAGGAAGTACGGTCCATGTTGAGGTATCTTACAGATATTTGTTATCCAAGACGGGATTTATCAATACTAAAATCGATTCACCAGCTCTGTCGGAAGCACCGCTCAGAGTATAGTCCATTGGTTCGGTAAACCAGTAAAATGCACAAGCGTCAACACAATATATTTGGATACAGACAAAAATGTTAACTGAGAATATCAGCTAGTAGAAGGAAATCGAGAGGTGTTCCATGTTCCTCTCTGGCATAACGTGAATCGTTCCTACCCCAATACCGTTGAAATATTCAAGCGTTTTAACACCGAAAGATACAGCAATTTACTTGAGTGAAATCGATTATTTTCTCCTTCAAAGATCTATAACGGGCATAGCAAAATTCATAAGGTAAACCAACAGTGACTTATTTTAGTGGATTTCGTGTTACTGAATAGGTTTATGAACGGCAAAACAGCAGCAAATATAGATTACAGCAGATTGGGGCAGAGGCTTTCAATAAACAGTGATAACTTTTGCAAGTGGTGCTGAATTTATATATTATTATAATTTAAAGTAGAAGATAAGATCAACTGTGATAGAGCGATATTATTGGTCAGAAACAGACCGGAGAGGCAGTTATGTGATTGATAAATACAAGAAATACGTGCAAATGGGAGAACGGACAAAGCTCTCGAAGGGTAGCTGACAGCGTACTGTTCTGTGGCGTTCGAAAGTTGAACTACGCGCTTGCGCTAAATGGAGATTGGAAAGGGAGACGGATGAAGACTGTTGGGGTGCGTGCGTGCGTGCATGTGACAGTACGCGATAAGCCAAATATCCGTGGTGGCCGGATTGGCAAAAAGAAAAATGTTAGGCTGGAGCCAAAAAGTGCTGCTATTCGAACCCTAGATGGGGAGCACACTTCGTTTCATGTAAATAAACACGGGATATTTAAGCAATGGTTGGAAAGGAATGCACTGCGCAAACAGCGGCGGAAAATGGACAGATATAAGGTCAATACTATACGGCAAGCGGAAACTAAATGTCAGTAAGAAAACATGGTTTGAGCTTAGAACAAAGGTTAATTCATGACCAGAAGGATTCAATAATTACTTCAAATGAAAGGCTGTAAAGGAGGGAGGGTTGAACGAAAAGGAAAACTTTACAGAATTACGTTGTTTGCGTATACAATTGCCAAAAATTTCAAGCCTATTAGAAAATTGTTTATTGACTAAGTAATGTTGTCGTAGGACTTGGAACCTCGTGAGTGGACTCATGGTTCATTTTTACTGGGCATGAAGTTGATTGTTGAGAGTGACGACCTTTGAATATGAGCTTGACTATACATCCTGCGAATGAGTGAGAGCGCAGAAATGTTTACGGATAAATTTTCTGTAGATTAGGTATAAACGTTATTGTATTGACATCTGTATGTCCAGCTTTTGTGTATGGGATAAATGTATTGTTGGATTACCATCCATTTGTCGAAAGACTCACAAAAGACAAACCGGGATGCCTTAGGCTCAGTGAAAGATATCTTCATGTTTGTCAATATATGTTCTCCAAAAGCCTATGGAAAAGACGGCGCGACGAGATAAGAATGTTGAATAGGACCGCGGTACCATTACAAACGTAGTCAACGCGGAAGCCAGTAGATCGGTGAACGGAGAGGCATGACGAGAAACCCGGAGATTATTTGTGAGTGACACGAAAATCTAAGACCAAAAACGGTATAAGAACAATTACATGGTTCACAAATTTCGTTAGGATGACGGTTTGTAGAATGCGGCATTGTGATGCGAGAGAAGCACACTGGACCGTGAACATCGGAAAAGAAATAGTATGAATACGGATCCTCTCCACAAATTGCGATAACCCGGACCCATGGAAAAGATTAGATCGGTGGTGATAACAGATTGCAAGTCGTCACCCGATGTTCCCTCAAATGTACATATTTGGAGCATTGGCAGGAAAAAAAGTATTGTGTTCTGTTTAGAAATTTCAAGAACTATATTGTGAGGAAACATATATTTTTCTATTTATTCATGGGCCACCCAGTTGAAAGTCGACCATTGCCGATCTCCTTCTTGCTACGGAAACATTCCTGATACTAGTTGATACCCAGTCCCGCATAAATGTTCGTGTCTTTTTTTGACAGGGTATATGTTGCACAAATGCTTCCAACAAAAAAGATAGTGGTCTGGACAGGGCCATTTTTCAAATAACTTGGAAATCACTTATTTTCAGGTACTGACTGGATAAAATCACATGAAAAACTGAGGGCGAATGATGTGCTTGTATGCACTGTTAGAATATACAAAGGTTTTTTTCGCAGTATACATCTGACTTCCTAGAACAACTTTATCGAGTGGTGTAAATTTTGTTTCTCTCTTTCTTGCCGTTTGTTGATAGAACCGAAAAGCAATGCCGCCGTAGATTTGCTTCTTGGTTTACCTATTCCTGTTTTGCATCCAATGACTTTCAGAACCGAGAAACCGAATGGGAGCAGCTGAATCCAGTTCTAATGCAACTGGACATGCAACTCCAAGCGAAGTTATATTTTAACTAATTCTTTTTTTATTTTTGGTAAGTACACTGTGAATTATGAGTTACATTCAACTGAGAAATACCGACCCTATTGATATCTTACCAGTTATTTCTAACATGCATGTGAATAACTTGGAAAAGTCCCCTCAAAGTGATATGAGTAGGTCCCAAGGGGGGATATATTGTACACCATGATATCGCCCTCATTTTGTATGATTTTCTAACTGAGAAAGACAACTTTCCAGTAACAACCTAATTTGGAAGATATATTTGGTTGAACTACAGCCTTTTTGGTTTTGGAGTAATGAGGTGGACATTGACCATTCTCTTTGGAATACTTCACGTACGTTTATGGTATGCAAACTGGTGGTCAATGATGAATGTGCATGTACTGTATCTGAGGTTCCTTAAAGTGCACGTGGTTCTGCTCTTCTCTGTCATGATCTTATAAGATGTTGACGTCCGTTTCCTACTTCTGCACGTTATCGTTTCTCTATACTAAACCATTATGTTGGCTCGTAATTTCATCTGATTTGAAAAAAGAAATGCAAAATAGAATGAACTGATACTCAGTTGTTTAGTTTTTCAAGTACATTTGCGTGAGTTCCACCTTTCTGAGGAATCAGCAGCAGAACGCATGATAGAAACGCTCAACCCACCAATAATTAGTTGTTACTTTTTCTCACGCTGTGGATGCTGAGCTACTTTCGCCGGAAGTTACTCAAAAGAGATTTCATTTGAATTATAGCTTTTAATAGGACCGATGTGATATTGTGTGCCGAAATCATCTGAATGACTATCAATTGCAAACTAGGTAACTTTAGACAGCGGAGGGAAGGAAACACTTGGAATCCACTCGAAAAGAGAACGATGGGACGGCCTAAAGCATACAAACATTTTTCCCATCACCGGATTGGCACTGAAATGCAACTGCAGTACTTCTGTTAGTTGTGGTTAAAGTAACGACAAAAGCAGCAACGGTCTTAGTAATGTTTCCATAAGTAGTGGGTTCAGATTTATTGTTTTACCACATCATTGCACATGAAGAAACTGGGAGAAATGTGCTTTACACGAGCAAATGGAGACACCATAATACCAAGAGCATGGCATCGGGTAATATACATGAGGTACCCTTTTGATGTTTCCAAAATAGAGAAGAAATTGTATTTCTTCCTTCACTAAAAACATATGCTCACCTGGCCTAGATTTTCTCGCTCACGATGATGTACGGGCTGATATGACTCCGAGACACCATACGAGTGGGATACTTCTACATATGACATATTGTTTCTAAAATCCGTTCCGCGTACATCGTGTTATTCGCCACAAGTCGATCTGCTCAGATATCACTGTATTTAAATGCAGAAAATTGAGACTGGAATAAGTCTGAGCCTATTCAAATCAGTATTATCTAAGCCGAAATCAGGTTAGCCAGTCCACAATTTCACTTTAGATTTATCCTGATAAAATTCGAATACATATTCAAAGCGATTCGTTTGTGAGGCTGTAATTCACTGTTTTCGTGACCTCTCAAGGCATTCGCAAGCTATCGGAAATGCATAGAAGTTGGTAAAAAAGGGTAAACCGAAAAATCAGAACCCCTACTTACTTTTTACTTACTATTTGAATTATATAATAGAGGTGCAATATTCCGGGAAAGTGATCACGGCCAAATGAATTTGTTTATCCGTCCAAGATTGTTATCTTTGGTATTTCTGCATTGATTTGCGTCGGATCGTTTGGTTATACACAATGAGTATTCGCAAAGTTGTTGTATACGTGACCATCAGTGATTATGAAGAAAGTCGGCCAAGGAAAATGGCGAACCGATTGCGTTAAGTTTGACTTTTGTACCACTACCAAAAAAACGAACGGTTAAAAACTTTATTTATTGGTTGAAAATTTACAGTCAGTACAAGATAACCCTTTTTTTCTGTCTATATTCTGCAATTTTCCAAGTTGTAAAGTTGAAAGAAAAGAAACAATTCTACGGTGAGATGACATTATCGATTCAGTTTCTGAGATATACTAGCTGAATGATGTATTCAGAAAGTCATTTTATGATAATTTGTTATGACAAAAAACTTCATCTTCTTCGTCACCACTTAAAAAGATTACACTCTGTAATGTTGAAAACAAAATTGTATTATCACCCATATTGTGTGTTTGAAATCACGATCAGTAGTCTCCACCACAATCCGTACTGTTTGTCCTTGAGCTTGTTGAATCACGGGAGTGTTTTATTCTACATGCTTATCACATCCTATGACAGAGTTTTATATCAAAGGGTGCATTGGGAGAGTGCGCATTAATAATTTTCTCTAGATGAATTTGTAAAGTTTAGTTTGACAGTAATTACTTGGTTTCCGCATCAGTAGCCACGTGATATTGACTTCCACAACTAATTTCTGTTAAATGAGTTCTCGTTTCCTATGAAAATTGTGTTGTTCGGACCGATTCAGAAGCACACCTCGGATGTGCCTGTTCTGTACTAACCCTCGTGCTTTAGAGCAACGCAATAATAACAACTATGCTAGTTCTGCACCAGTTCAATAGTTCACTGAGGAAAACTTCTCCGCTTCTAAACACTCAAAGTTTTATCATGCATAACAGTTTACAGTGTAAAATATCAGGTGAATGTTACCAACTGTTGCATAAACAATTTGTTTTATCATCTTCTGAGTACCATTTTTCCTATAAGCCGGTAAAACGGCAAATCACCGCTCAGGTTTTTCTCGTTTCTTGATCCACGCAAGCTTTTTGCTTAGAGTGTCGCTTTCTTTGACCCAGATCACAATTTCTACTGTGGACAGCTTTTGTTTGTTACGCTGGGGTAAAAAACCAGCAAGAAACTCGTCGTCTTACACTGGGAAACTGAAATCCCTCCCTCTTCAAGCCATCCTAAATCTACAACTTGATAACCCATATTGTGCTTCCATGGGATGAGCATTTTTAAAACAACTTGATGGAAAATACGTTAGACTGTCTGTTGAGCATCCTACCTCGATACTATGCAACCTTTGATATTCATATATCATCCGGTCTTGGTAACCAAATCAAATATTTCTTAACCTAACCATATGTCCATCTTCTTTATGGCATTGAGTTTTGAAATTATCTACTATTTTCGAATATTAATTCCTTTTTGCAACCTCTTGTAAACTGAGTGGAAGTCAATTGATCGTACGTGTATCATGAAGGTAGATTATTTTGTTGAGTTCTTTTAAAGCGCCATGTGTTTCAGCTACATGATTAATACACAAATGAAACGAGATTAGTGAACCGTGAAGAACTGAGTATAATTTCACCTGACCTAATAATAGTTTGAATTGAACCTATGGAATAAACGCTTTTGCAACTGAGCTTCTTGGTAGTAAGGAAATTCGCTGGTTCGATATCATCATTTTTCCGTGTTTATCACAGTCTGCCTCACAAGTGGACAACATAAATATTCGTACATTTTATTCAAAAGAGACTGCTAATAGACCTGAACTTTTTGTCAAACCGGTCAACTTGTGATAGTGCCCTGAATGTCTCCCAGTGTGAAGATAATCTGTTCAAAGTATATAGTTTTCGCGTCTAATTGAATTTTGTAAGCCCTATGGATCCTAAAACGCATAACCCATCACAAAAGGTTTGCAAGTGCTCACGAATAGCGAGAACTTCGATTATGCACCAGCCCGAAGAGAGAGAAGTTTGCCTCGGCAACGGAAATGTGTTCTGGTAAAAACCAATGCTGAGAAAGCCATGAAATCCCTAACACCTAGCGATTTTTAGTAGGAACGTCTGTTACTGTCCTTTGTGCACTTGGGAGATCATAACACAAATGGTTTGCAAACAGTATCCGCACGATCTGCTGAACAATTTCAGCTAGCAAAAAACATCCCTGTTATGAGAGAATCATCAAAAAAGGATTACTTATGGGCGAAAACCGGAAGTTTCGTGTAGCGGGTGTTTTCAATCAAGGGGTGCAAAATATTTCTGCAGGTTAAGTTTGGTGTAGTGACCTCGATCGTTTTAAGAAAATGACTGTTTTCTGGACACCATTTTAAATCTATTTTCTCTACGATCTTTTTCGACTTTTGACATCGACTTCATAGTTTTGTCCGGTTGCGTACATTCCACTGGACTGACTTTTCCGAGGCTTCCGTCGACCTCGTTTTTAATCACTTTCAAATTTGCTTTCGATCGTTCGCCAACTGTACGCGCTCGCGGTTCGCTTTATGCACAGCCGTTGCGTTTCGTTTTCCGTTCGGTGTATTTCTCGTATCGGTACTATTTCCGTGCCACGATAAATATAATACACCTTGCATCTATAAACCGACCTGCTTCTTCTTTATTCGTCCGACAGAGGGGATAACGTTGGTATTCTGCTGCTAGACTCAACAGAAGACAAGTTCACCAGCCGCTCTCTAACGTCTACTATATTGGTGAGCCGGAAACCTCTGGAACCTTCCTGGATTCTTCGCAACCCCCAGTGAGTCTATAGTTTCCCGCTGTTTCACGTCCTATTTTCGTTGCACGATATATTATTTTTTACGATATATTATCGCAACGTAACCATGTCAAATGATAAGATGCAGCTCGACAAAGATCTCACTTTGTCTACGGTTGTTTTTAATCCTGTGGCGTTCATCCCACATGATCCTGAGTTTTGGTTTGCCGCCTTAGATCTGCAATGTGAGGCCAACGTCAACGATTTTCCTATGCCTTAGAGGCAATCCCGGGCGATGTTATCGCCTCAGTGAGGGATTCAGTAATAAATCCTCCTCAAGGGCAGTCTTACGATCGGCTTACGGAAGCCATACTGGAACATTTCCTTCCTTCTAGAGAGAAACGGTTACGTCAGCTACTTTCCCTGCACCCCATAGTGGATAAAAACCTAGCTCACCTCCGGTCCCTGGCAAGGCCCACCGATAAGGATTCAGAGATAGTTAAGGAAATGTGGTTGGACTCCTAACCCTTCCCTGTTCAGACCGCCGTAACTGCTCTCCTCAGGGACTCGTCCTCAGAACGAGCAGCGTCAGTGCTGACAAGATTGTCGCACGTGTCGGTAGTGAGGCTAATCCCCTCATCGCCACGACATCGCGCAACCCTCGGTGTATTGACATGGATGAAAAGTCGGAGAGGCCTTTGCATTCTCGATCCATCCAGCGCCGACTGTCTTTCAAGGACAGAGTTAAAATACCGACTCCTCGCAGTAGCCCACGTAAGCAACGACACGGACGGGCACCCTCCACTGGCCACGTCCGCCGTGAATCCGCCTAAGCTGCTTCGTCCCAACCAGATCATCCTACCAGCGGTTTTTGTTGGTTCCACCGCGTTTTCGGACCAGCCGCCTGTAGGTGCAGACAGCCGTGTTCATACGCGGCGGGAAACGCCACTGCCGGCGAGTAGAGGAGGCCGTACTCGCTGGCAATCAGTCTCAGGCTGGCCGTTTATCTTACGTGCATGATTTGTGCACTAGGCTAGGTTCCTAGTCCATACTGCGGCTCTAGTGTCTGTCTTGCTGGTTGGTAAAGACAAGCCACGAGCTTCTTCGCTTCGGCTGTCAGCGGCCAGTGGTTCTTCCATTTCTTCAAAATGCACGAGACATCTGTCGGTCAACCTGGGACCATGATGACGTTATCTGTCAACGTTCATTCTTGCGGATGTTCCCACAAGCATACTGGGAATCCATTTTCTGCAGCACTATGAGATACTTGTTGATTCACGTAGGCTGCAGCTTATCGATCCTTCGTCGGACACTAAACTCACTGGTCTCGCAGCTCGACTAGATGCACACCTAATCACAGGTTTGTTTTCTAAAATTCCTCACAATTTTCAGTCTATATTTTCTAAAGTCCTCATACTGATTAAACCATTTGAAGAGATAGAAACAGTGACCGATCGTGTGGCACACCACATTGTCACTAACGGACCACCAGCCACGGCACGACCTCGCCTGCTGGCACCGGACAAATTGGCTTTCGCCAAACGTGAGTTTGGCACTTTATTTTCTAAGGACGTAGTTCTCTCAGTCCATGGGCCTCACCTTTGCACATGGTCCTAAGAATAATGGCATTAGCTGGCGACCATGTGGCGACTATCGTGCACTAAATTTGGATTCATGGATGCCAGCAAACTATAATAAAACAAGAAAATATCAGGAATGTGAGCCTATCCAAAAATGTTTTTTTGTGAAAAAAGGTTGCAAAATAATACAGCTTTTCAGATTTAGCACACCACATTTTGATTACACAGGTGAAAATCGAATCACAACGTGTTAATTGTCTCCACGTTCTCCCCATGCAACCACATGAGTATTTTGTGCATGTGTATGATTTTTTCACTCAGAATTTCTCAACACATTTCTCGCTAATCTACGAGAGAACTGATATTTATGGCCATAGGTAAGATTTCATCATGCAAACACAAGAAAACGTCAATAAGTAGATGCAATTCTTACATTTGTATTCACAAGCTTTTCGTTTGCTGACGAGGATGCAGATGTGTACAGTTTCGTGTCCAGTGACAAGTCTAACTGCAGCACTACTATCTTAAATGGGAAAAATGGTTGACCTCTAGTTATATGGACATAACTGGGCAGTCGCTGACCCGTGTCCATGGTTTATTTTTTTTGAAGCAAGGGGAGAATTAAATGTTAGAATTCGTATTGCGAAAAGTTCGTTTATATGGTGGCATACTCAGTTCAGATTGTACAATCTTGGATAAGAATCATGTAATATCCGTTTCACTTATGTGTTCAACACTGTGGTGCGTCGCAATAAAATTGTGAATGAGAAACTTGTATTGTGACAAAATGATTTTTTTTCAAACTACAAACGGGATCTATAATTAATTTACCGGGACTGTAACCATCACTGCAGTGCACTGTTTTCAATTGAGAGATAGAGGTATTCAGAATCAAGGCCTGCTAGCCGTATAATATTACATTATTTGACGTGATTTCCGAGCATCAATAGGATTGGCAAGCCTTGGTGGGTAATATTTAACATACTAACATCGTGAGATCTTTGTATTTCATCAAACTTATCTCCAGCGGTAACAGTCTATAGAATGTTTCGTCCGAACGACGAGATATGACCAACTCTCAATTGCGTCCGCATTGTAAAACAAATTGAGAAAACGAACTTTCTGAATTTAAACTGTTTACCACGGTCAGGGAAATAATTACCTCATATATCGTTCAGCAATTCAATGATAATTAATTTGCCATTAAAAATTTCAGGTTATCACTGCTAATAGTTCAAAAAGGTTGCTTCATTCGTTTTCGAGAAATCAATAGGATGTGGCACCGTATGTTACATAGTTTGTTGTTGTTGTTGGCTATTGATTTATGGTATCGTTCTTAAGTAACGCTAAAATAACCAAAGCATTTTCATCTTGCTCTTCAAACGCTTGAGAAACAATAGTATACATTACCTTTTTTCTGAGGTCGATAAATTCAATTGAAATAAAGAATGAATGCATCGTCTTTGTTTTTACAATCACGAATGACGAATATTGATTGCTTTCGGTTCCACCACAAATCATATGACGTTGCCGATGAGATCGAAACTGTGTGGACGACAGTGAATGCACTTCTGATGTCAGCCGAATGCTCCGCAATATGGGACATGCTGGTCTCCCCCGTAAGTGTTCCTTACTGAAGGAAGATTTTACACGACAGCCGTCTTCGCAGGAACGGGTAAGCGACGGGCGCACATTGACCTGATGCATATTAGTGGTCAGTTTTCGAATCTGTGAGCAGTGGCTGGATTCACTAAGCAGAGTGTCTTTTCAGCTGTTGCAATGATCGTTTTATCCATAACCTTTGAAGTGCGTTGAAAGCTTTTTTCATGACGTCGTTTGGGACGGAAAGTGTTGCAAGTAAACACCACATTATTCACACTATCTTGATATTGCTTGTGAGTTCCAGTTTCAGGACATCATATGGCATGAGTCTGAAACAACGGAGTGACAACTGGTTGATTAAGCGGCGGTAAAAGAAAAGCACTTCTGTGGCAAATGAAACGCAACATCTCATTTGAGTGCTCTCGGTCGGAATATGAATACTTATCGGTAGTAGGCTCGACAGTGATCACGTGATCGTTAGAAAAAGGTGAAACAGTACAACTGATGTGTGAAACTCTGGAAGAAAGTCGAATGTGCACTTCGCTGTACGCGATTCACTCGGGCTGATCATCAATTAGTTTGCCCTGCAGGCTTCAGCCTTGTCTGTGAGTTAGAGAAAATCGGGTACTCTGTTCTCAGACTCGATAGACACCGGGTCAAGCATGAACACGGGGATTGTACCACAGCAGTAAGGAGTGATGACGGTTTGTTGAATAACCAGTCTCATTTTATTCGTATTTATCGAAGAATTTCAGTTTTGACTTATTTTCAGAGTGGCTTTCAACTAGATAGGTTGATAACCAGTCCACTGAGCTCGCACTCTTGTCTTCTCAGGTGGTCCAATATGAGTCAGTTATTTGTTTGTGGGAAATAATTTAATCAGTTGAAACAAAGAATGAAAAGTACTAGCTCGAGTAAATAAATTGCCCAAGTGGCGGTAATGAAACTCGTCTTCAAGTAGTTTTTCACCATTTATAATATTTTGATATAATTATTGTACAGGCAAGTCCAGGCTACATTTATTTCTCAAATCAGAACTATGCGGCAGAAGAAATTTCACAACAAAAACCTCCTAAAGTTTATCTAGATTCTTGACACAATTCCATCAAAATCTTGGTTTCTCACAGAGATTTATTCAACGTGTTAGTAATCTAATTTTATGAAAGGTAAAATTTGCGATTATTCAAACCTGGGAATAAAGAAAATTGGCAGATTCTGCGAATATTTATGTTCTAACCCTGTGTCGTGTGCACGCCTCAAGTCAGCTGAAAAATCAGAAACAGGTAAATTAGGCTGTTAGACACACTGCTTTAATCGGTTGTTTCTGTTAATAAACATTTCGCTTTTTGATAGATACTGCTGTGTCTATTCAGTCATAATACTTTCAGTGGAGATAGTCTCACAAATTACCTGAAAAGAGGTGGTTACGTTAACTGACTGTGCAAACGAGGAAGATCTCAGAGAAACCAATGTCGTTCTCAAATATCACACACATCTTGTAAAAAATCAACGAATTATTTAGCCCTCTCACATCACGGATTAGAAAGTAATTGTAAAACAATCTTTCATTTAAAGAGCATCATCAAATGTCTACCCATACACTCGCCGCAGGGATAAAAATTTCAAAGTTTATTGGCACAACAGATAAATAATTCGTTCCTCTTCTACGTGATGGGCTTTAAAACCATTAGAATGAAGAATAAGAGCAAACTAAACGTTCAGTACAGTGTATCAACATTCTATTCTGAATAATGTTTTCGGTAATCTATTGTAAAACAACGTTGTCCCATTTTTCCCAGGGGGTTCATAGCTCGTCATTATTGTCGTCCACTGGTATTAGCAGGAATATGGTTTCGTCTGATTTTTCCAGCATGGCTATTCACTGCATAGTAGCAGACAATAGGGGTAGCTGTTTAATGCATTATCATTATTTAGAACAAATGAGTTTACATGATTCGTGTATTGCTGTCCTGCACGAGCTCATCGGACATCCGTTTGTGTCTCTATCCTAATATATACATAAAGGATGATGAGCAGTGTGCAACGTAAAGTGATGAACCGATAAATGCGGTCTATAAGCGAGTTTTTTCTAAGAATCCGTTCCGAGAGTTACATTTTAGTTGTTGTTTTGTAATTGTCATTATTTCGATTTGGTTTTTTACTGCCTCGGCATTTATGATTTTAGGTAGCAGAGTTTAAGTGCATTTCGTCATGTTTATTACCAAGTTCTCAAGGCCCAGGTTTACCATTTTCCAATCATGCGTTCATCTGAGAAATGAAAGTAGTTCTTCTGACATAACGTCCTTTCACCTGAAAAGACAATGCTCACAAATGAACCATGAATAAGAGATTGCCTGGTTTGTAGAACTGAAATATCAACGGTCCTCTTTTACCAAAACTGTATTGTGATCATGCAATTATTTTACCCAACACACTTAACCTTCAAAAACGTATTCACAGTGTTGATTGGTTAAAATGCAAACATTCACCGGCTATGTAACCAGTTTCCGTTTTAAACGCTGATTTGTCCAGTTACAAGTGGTTTCATTGAGCACTATCTTACAGTCGCAGTCGGCCACTTGGTATCAGATAATTACTAAACAAGGAGAGGTACACTCCCCGGTAAATCGGGATAAGCTGGGGCTGTGAAAACAACGGGTGATAACTGTCAGCACTCGCAGCGTGTCTGATGTGCTTCCGTAGGAACGTCAACGTTATCGCGATATGTAAGCACCATGTGATTTGTGAGCACCAGGGTGAGGCGAAATAGCGAGACTGCATGTACATGTGAGTGTCCGTGCCTGAACAAATTTTCTCTCGCCAAACAATATAAATAAATACTTCTTTGTTCACTGTAATTTTTGGCATCATGGACCCATAAATACTTTCTTTTGCACGCTACTATTATTCTACCATCCACTCCGGACGTGACATACAAATATACACCGCCACTTATTTGAAATCAACTTAATAATGCTTTGGTGATACCAGAAGACAACTGTAGAGTGAAAACGAAACAGGTGTGAAGTGGATTGTTTAAGGCATCATTTAGCTTGAAAGATGCGTAAACAACTATGGAATGACTATTTCGCAATTGCTACAAATGAAAAAAACTGAGGAAATGACGGAACAGTCACTGACCGGAATTCACCTGCAAATTATTTTCGAGAACGGAGGTGGAATCTGCACTGGAATGGAAACAGATTCACAATTTAATTCAAACATGATCACTGGAGATCATTATTATTTTCTTAATCGATGAATGGGCATTAAAAAACGTGGTACCATAAACGTTGTTCCAAATAAAGTCATTCCCCTTATGATACAGCCTGTTTATCTCAGATGTGTGAAAAAAATTGTTTTCTGGGCAAATGGCTAATGTTTCACGAACCAACTGGATGAACAGCTGATGCAAAAAGTCAGATAGTAATAACAGTGTGGAATATATTCGTAACAAAAACCATACATATTGCAGAAAGAATCCTAAATAAAATTCCGAATAAAGCTACATAAGGTAGATGAATTTAAAATAATCCTGGAACACAGAGTCCGTTCACATGATAAATTTCTTTTCTCCAATTTCAACAGTGCAGAAAATGATCAATGGCTGTATGTTTCAGTTTACACAATTTTGCCAATTTGTAGACCTTTCTATTTTCACTCGAAGCCCCGGTAATGGGATGAATCCTTTTCATGTTATTGCACAAGTCTGAAGCTTGTCATGTCTGTGTTTTTGTACCCATTTCCAGCATAATATGTGTCATCTTTGTAGATCTTTGTCCAAAACCCAGACGATTATCAGGTCAATCGATCTTTTTACATTGAAATGTCCTCTCCAGATTGTTGGTTTCACGACGTTGCCTATTTTGTCACTGCAAATAACGTGCCGTTGTAAAGCTTTGGCTGGTTGATGTTCTGTAACATGGTAATAACACACCGATTTCCAACTGCAGTACGTGCGGTGACATCTTTGGCAGATTAGTTGAACTCAAACAGTCTATTGGATGATCATTCGTTTCATCTGCTTCCGAAACGTTGCCAAAGCGCTCATATATGTCTGCTCCTGTGAATGACAGACCGAATATTTTCTTTCCATATGAGTAGTATGGGACCTCTGAATAAGTTCATTCAAAATAATTCCCTAAGTTTCATGGAAAATGAGACTCTTTCGAAATCAACTTAAGGACGGCTAACATCCGTAACCCAGTGGATTCAAATGATGTTTCCGAACAGTATAAGCCACCCCAGTTGGTCTGTCTGGATTTCCCCGCATGTCAGTTGGTCTGAGAAGCGCGGAATACAAAGGTTCCAGCGGAAGGTCAACCGAGTACTTTAAAGTCATCAGTTTGTTTGTTTGCATTGGCAATATCTCGATCGCCAACAACGACGAAACGGACAAATTTTCCCAAATAAAAACAGCATTCTGGGAATATTTGGATTTCGCCAGTTTAACCAACTCGGTCCAGTGTACTTCGTGCTTGGATTTTCTTGGACAAAAGAAATATATTACCTAGATGATATACCGAGAAAATGAATCACCATCTCTTCGTCCCAATAAATTCTATTGGGATTAGTTCAGTACCTCATGATTGTAAAATATTACCCCGTTTCATTCTCAACTGCACCGTTCCAAATAACCTTCTCAATAATGTGATTTATGACAGTCAAAAAGGATTTCTTTTACGGAACCATTTGAAACTACGACATATGATCTATTACACGTCTCATCTAAGCATTTCAGATCTAATAGTGATTCTACCCAATTGTTTAAAACCGATGCCTCACGGCTTTCATTGATAAATCGGCATAAACAACCAAGAGCTTCAGCTTTTCTGCTCCAGAAAATCGGTACCCAAAACGGGTTATGTAGCACACGTATGGTCGGAGGGACCATCACTCGCCAAATGTTTTACCCTTAATCAGTTTCAAAACCCACACAGGGCGGTGCTTTTTTCATTCCCTTACACACAAATCCTCGGTGCATAAATTCCAAGATACAACGAATCGCAACTTCCAGGAAAAATCAGGTGTTTGCAATTCGTTTTCCGAATTTCTTGTGACATTCGACGCTCTACAAGGTCCAGTACTGTTATTACTGACCGTTTGTCTTGAACCCAAGTGCATCAGCCTATCACACACTGAACGATCAAGACAGCGAAACGATTTAAAAATGAAAATATCCGACAATTCAGTTTCCATCCACATTTACGACTAGTGGAAACCCCTTTGTTCCACACTCTTACATTGATTGTTCATGATATTTACCCGCAAAAAAGGAATGTGCGTAGATGTGGGGGTTGAATTCATCCAAATGCTGGCTAGCTACCTGAAAATTCATCCCAATGAATTTTTTATGACATCAACGGATTTGGAAATTCCATCTATGGGCTCCAACTACTAATATGGACTGGTGTGCACTTTAAGCTGAATAAGAGACACGGGGTTTTGGAAGTAATCACCTTCGAATGGTCTATCAGTGTCTAGAAATGCTGAAAGTATTGCCATCTGAGCACCCAGTATAAATCAAATGTATCTAGTAATTGACTCAAACTGGGTCGGAAGTCAATCTCTGAGTTGGAATTCTCGAGTATTTTTAGAGTCATGTAGATGTAGCTTTTTTATTACACACAGTACCAACATTAAACAATATCTTTTACCAAATATAAGATAAACTAATTCCCTTGGTTACCTATGGTAAATCCGTAGGCTTTGTGCAGTCCTATTCATTTTTCACCGCTATCTCATTCTTAGCTGACTAATCCTTCTTTCAGGTGGTCTAGCGGTATTCAGAAATGAATGCCTGTGATAACATTGACAAATGGTCTCAGACTTAGCATTTTTATACTGTAAATTATTGTGATTATCTAACAACTGAAAAATATGTTCCATGTGCTTCAAACGAATGCACATCAAATCGTGTGACTCACTCATTATTAATATTATTGTTTGATTACCGTTTACTGCATTTTGGATGGTTTGATACCAAATTATTGGAATATTCACGTGGAGATTTGAGTTTCACAAAAGCATATATTCCCTAAAACTTTGCTGCTTCCTATATATGTTGGCAGGTGACAGATGAAAAGAATAACAATCCATTGAATTCTTTCACCTTTTCTCTAAATACAATCACGTTTTTCGTTCAAAATATGTGTACAAGTGCCAGAAAAAATATCAGTTAGTTGCCGAAAGAATCGGTTTGTGCTGGTGCAGTCCTGGATATGATTGAGTTCATTGTATACGATATTCTCAACTGGAATAAGTCACATCTTGTCACAGATTTACCAAATCGACTTTCAAACCATCATTTCAATTCAAAAAACCACGAAGCTCAAACGGCTCCCGTGAGTGATTACCAGCCCAACCGGTGCTGAATTGTATTGACAAATCGGTTTTTTGACCAGTGGTTTTGTTTCAGTGCAATTATCTTGTTACACGTTCGAACACAGTTTGGAATTTTTATAAAAAAAAGTCAAATGGAAAAAGATTGCAAATTTGTTCGTGTACATTTCAGAAATGCTGAAATGTAATGAATAACGTTCCGTTTCTCAGCGTTCAGTTAGTCTTCATTTCATATACTGAATACAGGCTTACCATGAGAGAAAACCGCTGCAATTTTTGGGTAACTTTCAAAGTAGTATTTGAGAAATGGTTTAGCCAGTATGAAACGGAATGCTAATAAAATTCAGGCTGTAGAAAGATCCATCTTCTTCTTGTTACTGGGGAAAGGTATTTTGTGCAGCCACATGTTTTATTCTGTTTTATGTTATGCATAGTTCTCAGTCCTGTTCTGACAGAATAAACAGAGACCCTGGAATGCAATTTCACTGTTAGTGCTGGACCATTGCGAATGGATAGTATTGCATCATGATTGTGTTCACATGCTCAGTCGTCATTACAAGAAATAAAATACTAGTATGACAGAAATATCATTTTTGATTAGAACAGTTGAAAAATGTCCCCAGCTAGACTGTTGGTTTGGTTTGAGATTTTCAGTAAGATACATTTTTCGTCAAACTGAGGATAAATTTGAAAAGCCTTAGCCAATAATTTCTTGTGATACTTTCGCAACACTGTATGACAGCGAAAAGCCTTAATGCATCGTTGATGTTTAATTTGGTTTGTTGGATCATTGTTATTGAATTAATCCGCCAGAAAAACATCACAATTTTCATCTTACGTGCAAAAGCCTACGCTTATTATTACTGTCGTTCCAACACGATCGGTCGCAACCGCTTTGTGGGGCTTTCAGCTGGGACTGAGAAATTTGCTTGGAATTCACGTACATTTGTCATGACAACCAGCGAGGAAGTATTGCCGCTAGTCCAGGGTTCATCCAATGACAGCTTTCCGATGTATTTTATTAGGAAACAATTAGGTAGTGTGGAAAACGTTTCGAGTTTTTTAAGTAATTTGCTCAAAATAAAAAACGAACTGCTTATTGTGGTATTGCTTCTCTTGTTTTGAAGTTCAGAAGTGGAAACATAGTTAACTGAGTTGGAAATTACTCCACGGGACCACAAATGGACATACCAAAAAATTGTATCAGAGAATAAAGCTTACAATAAATAGATCACACAGTAGGATCACGTTAAATAGATACTCTTTACAGGATCAAGTAATTCTGAGTTGATTTGGTTAAAGAAAACAAAACAGCACTCCTGAAACGAGGCTGAGACTTTATCAAACGCTGCGAAATCGGATAGTGATTGGCAGTGCCAATTTCGAGCCAGGGAAGCTGAGGGTCACGTTGCACGCGGCTGATAATACAGTACATCCACATTTTCTCCCCACTTCGGCTCATTCGGCTTATACCGTCTGCTTCTTGCGGTGGAACAGGACTTTTCAATTTTCCCATCATAAGGTCTATCATTTGTGACTCCTTTAGAGTAATAAAGATTTTACTGACTTGGGTAAAGACTAAGCGACCAGATGAACTGTGACAAAATCAGGACCGGACTGATACGCATTTTCATACATCGAGTTGTAGTGCACTGTGCCGAGTTGGTTGGCATTGAGTGGAACCACAATGATTTCAACCCGCATTTAGTAAATGCGGCAAAACTACTGTATGAAATCGTCAGGTGACAATGTTGTTTTCCCCAACTGACTCACCAATTGCAGAATATCTGCACAAGTAATAAACTACTTCCGAATTCGAATTACGTGGTTGTGAAACCATATGTGGTATTCCCAGACTATCTGAAATCTAATCCATCAGTGTGGTTCACGCCAGAAACAACAACAGAAATGACGTCGAAGAGGTAACCACTTTGAAGTTAATTGGCTAGTTTATAATCAAAGGTTTTCAGGATAAACATGGTTTCCGTCTTGTGTTGTAAATTAACTAAGTCAGTATGATGGTCTCTTACTGAAACTTTCCTATAAATTACTAGAATTGACTGAACAAACCGTAGCATGTCGGTGTGAACTATTTTTGCTTGTTTGAGCAATAACAGGACATGATACTTTTGGGCCCAACATCTCAATTCACAACTCATTTCCTAATGCAGACATTAATAATAACTGAGAGATGATTTTACCATATATGCAGAAGCTAGTCTAACTCCCTTATTTTGAAGTTGCATTTAGATGCGTTGCATGTATCACACAATAAGACCAACTTTCAAACGAGATGAACTTACGTAACTCGTCATATTATCTCACTGTATGGTCAAACGTGTAACGAGGGAATGCATCTTCGATAACATTTTGGTAACAACCAAGATGCACTGTACGTGGTTTTTTCAATGAGCAACGCAGTGGTTTCCCGAAATTCTGCCGAATATTTTTTCTTGATGTGCTTGCGCATGAGTGCAGTCATAGGGGTATAAGCATAGCTTTTGAAGCCCACTAAACCTTTCGGTATAGTCAGCAACCACACTCCAAACCTTGAAGTACGGATTCGTACAATCTCCCGATGGGTCAAATGTGATGAAGAATCGGACGACAGTGGGCTATTCTCTATCAAGATAGCCGAATTCGAACCTTTGTTATTCGAGGTAGAGGGACATTGCTCTAAACCACTTGAAAACTGTTGTGTCCACAATCGGTAGCAGAACAAGTAATGGTGGCTTTGCATTTATTTATGCCATTGTGAAAACAAAACCCGGTCGTAGCCGGCGAGTAGGCGGCATACAAGCAAGTGAGTTGGCATAAAGAATTAAACTACTTGTGCCATCATGCGCAGCAGAGGAAGACCAATCAGTACACAGCAAAATCGATAGGTCAACACTGCTGGCGCTAAAGCATGGTTAGCGATCAAGGCAAATTGAGAGTATTTCCATTCGTGAGAGGAATATTGATCGGTTGTCCGCGTAGTGTGCGAGACCCTAACCAGACACAACAAGTACTACTGATTGTATCATATTTCTAATGGTGGATTTTATGATTTTTAGTTTAGAAAATACTGCTTCTACTCAAAAGGTAAGCCAGATTAGTAGTTCACGAAGTTTCCAGCTACCAACTGTTTGCAAAACTGAAATGACTTGGGAATTGCAAGGAGATACAAATATAGTGGGTCTACCAGGAGCAAACTATTTGTGAACGTTCCCGAATTATCACTTAGTAGGAAACCTTTCTTCGACTGAACTCAAAATGTGAGCCATCAGGAAACTTTGAATAGATGAGGCTGGGACGAATGATCTTTTATTCTGCATTGCAAACCCAATATTGCCAAAGATAAATAACCTCATTAGCTCCATCAATGTTTCTGATTTTATGTGACATCGGTTCAGCGACAGCTGTAGTGCATACAATGTTGTTCAGTGCGTTTCAGAGTAATGAGATTCTCTTTTCTTCCCTATGATATCTGCTTGACACTACGTGGTGATCTAAAATAAATCATTATTTTTGGACGCACATAAGCCCACATGAATGTGGTGTGCGCACTTGATTGCATCTTGCCATGTCTTTTTTGGTTGAAAGTACTCATAAACTAAACAAGCTGTTTCAAGGCTAATTTTCGAGCATTTTGAATCCACCGTATTCGAAATGAAATTTACTAGTTACTGCCTAGCGTATCCAAATTATTCTCACTAATCACTTTTAGAATACTCGATTGAAATTAAATTCCACACAGAAGCAGTGCACATTGGTATTACGTGGGTCCTTGGTCGAAGAGATTTATGGAACATGGAGTGACCACAAAGGTGATTAGGTCTTGCAGATTGAGAGCAGTGAGATGTACTATTGCACAAAGTCATCTAATCACATCCCCTAACTAAATGCGAACGAGCTGAAATAGGACAGGATATTATAGATGCAGAGAATCAGTTTTGTCATGGCTCCAATATTTCGCCATTCGTCTGAACGCAAGGTTTCTAACAAGTACCTAGATTATCTGGTGCTCCCAGTGCACTATCAAAACCGTATATTATTGTGTTTTTAGTCAGCACTTTAGTCAAGCTAAGTTCTTCATCTGTCCTGAGAAAACAGCATGCTATAAAAAGGCTTCATCATTGGTAGTAACTGGCGCTGAATTATGCAACCTAGGTTTACTTACCGATATTGTCATATTTTTCTTTGCACATTTGAAACATATCTAGAATGTTCAGAAGCAATGAGAAATCCCAGGCCTGTCTAGAGTCAATATGTGCAATAATTTAATCGAGGCCAAAAGCCAAAACACTGTTGCAATTCGAAATACATAAGTATCATAATCCGCTTTAAACATGATATCCATTGAGGAAAGAACACTCTGACGTGAGTTGAAACATCCGCACACACTTTAGGCAGATAATCGAAGGGAGACGACTTTTAATCATCTTTTTCATCATGTTAGTAGGTGAGCAATACTGATGTCCATTGTTACCAGTAAGCCTCCAATTGCCTAGCCTAGTCCCGGTCATGGGGTGTTGATATGCTGCTTTCAAATGACTACATCTCTGATCGTCTAAAGACAATCCTTGTGGAGTTTTCTTATAAATAGCTCATACCGAAAAATCTTTCTGAAGTGGTACAGTCTTCGTGAAGAACATTAAAGAAGCAATTATTTGAGTACCGGTTTTTTGTCATTTCTCTGTGCAAGAGAACTATACTTGAAACAATAAATCCCTGAAACACTATTGAAGTTTTGGCACAATGCTATTCAATGTTTCGCATGATCCGAAGGTGCTGGTCATTCTTATCACATCCTATGGAAAAAATGAAAACCACTGAAGAGGGGACCAAGCCTCTACACAAAAAGGTATCTAACCGGGATGGTTTCTGGTTATTGGAACCCTCAAACATTTTGATCTGGCTGTAGGAAGAAATCGGCTTTTTAAGCAAATATCAGGCTGACGTTTTCAGAACGTGACCTTACTATTACTGTGAGGTTTTAACTCACCATGTTGAGACTGACTGATGGCAATTGATGGTTGCTTTATGAAGTTTGAAAACAGAAGTTTTATCAGGAGCGGGATTTTATACTTCAACCGTGGGAGGGTGTTTCTCAATATCACAATGCTGACAAAATTCCGTTTCACTAACGGCGAATCTTGTACCGTGATTCCTAATTTTACAACACAAACCAAACAGCTCTTACCTTCATTCATATTGAAAAGTAACTTCTTTATTTATAAAATTATCCTACATTTTGAACACCTTGTGAGCTTACTGCACGCAATCTCGATGTTCTCCAGTTTATGGACTGTAATTTGAGAGAAATTAAACAAAAGTGATTATTCAGTATCATTTCTTTACTGATGATGTCTGCTAAGATAATGCTATTGTTCCGAATATTGTTGAAAATGGTGTTTCCCCCTACAAACGATTAACAGGGAAATCCGCTGTGAAAAGTTCACACCTCGTGAATATGGAATAAACCTGCTTACGCTGATTAAACATTCGTAGGCAACAAAAGTATTCATCAGGTGGTAGCTTGAATATCAAACACAACTTGCGACTTCCAAATATTGGAAAATCAATCATGTATCAGCTTTAGCGAAATAACCCTTGGTTTAGCGATATTATCAAGATGGTTTACACGAACGATTCATTTAACAGGTCAATCATTGGCATATATAGTACTGGGTAAAGAAAAGCATATGTGCTGTTATGGATAGCAGAGAGTGAGCTAATGTGCAATGCTCAAGCATGTGTGTACGTCGGTCGAAATCACATGCAAGCGGACACACAAGTCTGTGGTACAACTGAATCAAGCCACGCGAGACCTTTCAACATGTGATAAGATTTGATCAGTCAAAGCAGTCCGAAATGAAGCGTGACTGTCAGCAACACGGCATGTGGGGATCAAATTGAAAACGCGTGTTTGAGGGATATTCACAAACTGTCAACAGAGTTTCCGTAGGCCTGCAAGACAGAGTCTGTCCGCCCAGGTGATTGTCTACACTGAACGGTGGTGACTCCTTACAATGATGCAACAGCTGGACAGTCCTTCCATGGTTTTCGAAAGTTTTACCGTTCACATCGCGCGATATATCACATCTAAGACTTCAACCCACCACTTTTATTTATAAGGCAGCCAAGCTCTGTAATTCGTTTCACGGAATGCTTTGCTGAACTTGGGCCCCCTCCAGAGACGTCGTCAATCATCCGTCCATTAGGTGATCTATTTGGTAAATTCACTTATCATCCTTTGAGATGACTTAGTTATACCTCACTTGTCAAAATAATTTGAATAAAACAATGGGTGAGAAGCTGTAGTTTAGAATTTGTCGTAAATCTTTGTTCCGTTGTCCAATAACCAGCCACTATGGTATATCATCCTGGTCACATTGGATACTATTGATGTTATGGGCTTATAAGAAATGCCTCCTGGACGTGCACTGTTTTACGCACAAACAAAACCAACCAAAAACAGCCAGAACTGTTTATTTGCGTCTTTGGTATCTAATCTATGAGTAGGCGGTAGTGATCCAGTCGGGGATGTCATCAAATGATTTCCTTGCATCTATATTTTGTTACATCTAGTCCGTGTGACGAAGTCAAGTCCATAATCTCTCCATGACTGTCTGCAAATAAATTTTAATTGAACGGATACACACTACTAAGTGAGAAGAATGCGTACTCCACCCAATGAGAATAGTCGTGTTTGCACTTGTTTCACTAAATCGGCCTAGCAATGTAGCTGATCCATCAAATTTCCGTATGTAAGCTTCGGGAGTGAAAGTCATGGTTTTACAGGTCTTTCTGTCGTTAAACAGCCTTTGCAGATCACTGAAGTGCCTCTGTCAATGTATAAAATACCACGGCTAATCTCCTAAACCGTCACATTTCCTTGCATATTGGACATATTCCTGTTCTTCATCACTGACTGTTATACGCCTGGGATGAGAAACTGTGAACTGCTATTCTTTTATCTCGATTCTTTCAGGAATCTTCATAGGGAATTCCACGGATATTGAAGCATTCATTCAGTTTGTGACTTAAAAAACGATGGAGATCAAATTTGTACGGTACACACTCAAGCTCTCAAAAACCATAAATGGGACTGGAAACTCACATTTTGTGTGGCTTTGTGCGATATAGATGTGTCGAAAAAGTTTGGCTATAGTAAGTTGTGATACTAAATTACCGAGTGGCTCAACTGAAAGCGTCATAATCGCAACACGAATACTGTGACAAAGTCTTTTGACTGAGTAACAAAGCGCGTTAGCTGCCCAACTGAATGCATTTTTGTATTGTTCATTCCTAAAGAAGTGTGGCCGACTCACGACGAAATGAGTTACTGATGAAAATGTGGCGGGAGCAGTGCAGATAACAGGCCTCAAAGAAGCCCATATAAGCTCAGGACCATCGGTGACCACGACATGAGACAAATAGTGCAATGTTCAAGGCCCGGGTATAGTTCGTATTTCCTAGCGAATCACCTAGAGTTCAACATCACGGTCTGTCGAAGCGGTGGCACAAGATAAAGTGATCTCAGTTCTAAAATTATCAAACAATTATATTGCACAAATGTATTCTATCGTAGAGGAATGTCCTAAAATAAACGTTTTTGTCATCAAAAGGGAGAAAGCAGATATAAATCATGACAATATGACCAGTATATTATCAGTTGATGATTTGCATGATGGTCACGGATAATGAGTGAAAATGGTCTCTGCTCAGCCGATCAAATGGAATAAGCCCGTTGCCAAACAAAAATACTTTGAATGCGCAACCTGGTTAAAAAAAGACTGAAATACTGTGTTGCCCCTATATGTATTGAGTATGGTGTTCTCGAGCAGCGGAGGCTTCCTCTAAGAAACAAGCTTTGCAGTAGAACCTTGACCATGAACAGTGACTCTAGTCTGAACCCTATCGCGTGCTTCTCTCCCCATTTGGAATCGCGTACTACGAATCCCATCAAGAACGAATGATTAGATATTCAATTAATTCTTTGAAAAAAGCTCAGCAGAGGTCGTCACCGAACAGCCGGGTAAATCAGCTGTACTTTCATTTCACAATACTCCTACTCATAGGTGGATGGAAACCGATATTTCAGCACCGGAACATACGATTCGCCTAATCCTACCTTCCAGTCGATTTTTCAATCCCACTGAAGACATGTTTATAAGCTTCTAGATTTTAGTAAAGCCGCTCGTAATTTCACACAGTTTTGCAGTCACTCGGCAGAAAAGCACAGGAGATCACAGATATAACCTGTTAGAGCGCGTTGCTTCTCGGGCTACGCATAGAATCACTCCAAAAGCTTTTGCTTCTTACGACAGACAAGCTCACTTTCAATCTTCCAACCAGAAGTTTTGACCACATGCAGGCGTAAGCAAAAAACGTGAAATAGATTTACGTACATAAAGCAATTATCCAAAGCTCATCGTTGGCTTTTTTCCTCTTGTGCCACGAATGAATCCAGAGGATTAAAATTCACTAAGTTCGCTGAGTAACTTTCTCAGTGCTATCCTCTCGATCCAGCTCTGTGAGTTAAATCTACCCGTTCAACAACTGACCGATTTGGAAAACGGTGTTCAAATAAGTGTTCTCCGAATAACCTTTATTTCGTTAGAATGTTACATTAGCCTGAGGGCTGGACTTTTTCTTCCGCATAATACTGCGAGTATTTCACAGGCATGCCAATATGTAATTGTTCACCTTCCATAAAATATGCGTACCAGTTAGTGTTGTCACCTACTGACCACAGTGGGCGAACGGACAATGCACTACAATGTAAGCCATGGCATTCAAAAGCCGTCAGAGACCAGAGGGAGATCTGCATACGCTCCTAAGCGATCACCCATCGCCCTAAAATCGCCACTGGATCTTAGAGGAGGGCCGTAGCCTCTTAAACGACAGGAAAACCTGTAGATGTCAACTATACTGGTTGTGGGATAAACGAGATAGACTAAAGTTTTTACTGTTTATCCTAATGGCTCGTGGAATAGTTGATCATGGTAACCCCAGATGAAGGTTGGCAGCGGAATTGTTGCCAGCATGCAACGCTATTGACTCGACCAATGAACATGTCACTTGTTGTGCTCGAGCTACTCCAGCAAAACGATTTTACCTACTGTGATACTTATGAGTAGCAACCCACACGGTGGCAACTTTCTGCATTGTTATGAAAATCTCCTACTTGGAACAGCATTACTCAAAGCGTTACGCAGTAGTTGATTATAGTCTCTCATTTCATCCTTTATAATAATCCATGCGTTTCGAATTACCGTGAACATATAATCATTCGGTTTCAGGTTGTTCCGAAACATTTAGCACTGTGAATACGGAAGTTAAAATGGTTAGCACCATAATGCAATGAAATATTCGGACATGAACCGCTACCATGGAGCCCGCGTCAATATATAATTTCTAGGTAGGTAAGTGACAACTACATGGTGAAGTACTCAAAAGTTCATGAACACAAAGTTCAAAATGTTTACCAATTCCATAGGTTTTTATGATTCTCCGGAGAAATCTACTAACAACGGTGTGTATTCGAAATTCGCTGTTACGCATATTGCAGTAGTGTGAATATTCAAGAGATATCCACTTTTTCACGGTTAGTGAAACTCGGCTTCAGAGAAATTTCTTTTGTAAACCCGACTCTGAGGGAATGAACGGTTCCACTCTTTATTATGTTTGCCGGGGAAATCGTCTCCTTCACACGATTTGAGAAAAATACAGAAATCAAATTCAGTCATAAAAATGACTCCTGGACAATCACAAGAACACATGATTTATTCGGGTAACCGAATCTATTTTTAAGCGCGAATTTCGTGCACTAAGTCCTGAAGGCAACGTGATGGTTCATCTACTATGCAAGGTAATAAATATGGTACCGAGACTTCTGCTTGAAATTTCATATTAGATAGAAGAACCGAATTTGTAACATCCCTGTATAAATGCATACTGGGAATCCCACGTCCAGCTTTCTAGATGTGTTCATGAATATTGGTTGTTGTACACTTCTCAGGTTATGGGAGTTTTATTCCTATACACAGGTTTCATCCATGAGATGAATGCAATTATTCGATAGATTCTTCATTGAATTTTGATTTAATATTTGCAACTTCCGATCTGCCAGCAACAAAACTTTCCTTGAGGAACGATTGTGCGAAAAATGTATTATTCAGATAAGACTACAGTACATCCTTATAGCATCCATCCATAAATGTGCACCAGATTCAATTATGCATTGAAACGCTATGCATACATATGTATACGTTTATATATATATATATATATATATATATATATATATTGAATGCAATCTGAAGCCGTCTTCCTTCTGACAAAAGTTTTTTACAGTAAGAAGAAAATCGCTGTTTCGTTTTCCAAATACAATCAAAGGAGCAATCGGGGATTACTCAGCGATGAAGAAGCCCTTCATTCTAAACTTCATCCATTACAAGTCTGAAAGATCTCAGAATATTGGTCAATACAGTTTCAAGAAAACTGTCACAGGCTAGCATCTTCCCAAGCTAGAAAACACTAGTGAGGCATTTTGATCAACGGATGACACGAACTAATGATAGAGAATATACTTTTCTAGTAGCTATTCAAAGATTAGTGCAGCACTACTTGGAAAAGTAAATATACAGCAGTGCCGCCAAGCGTGTGCCAAATCACAAGGAATCTTAAAAATTACCAGTTCCACGGCTAAGAGTATTCCAACTACATGCTGTTGACCATAACCCACAACATGGTGGGCGAAGACATTTAAGGCCAATAATGGTTCGTGAGAGTCGGTACCCGAAAGACTTCTAGGTGAAAACTTTAGTTAAAAATGGAGAAGAAAATAGATGCGCACAACAAAGTAAAAAGGAATAACTTGTCCATGCATTACGACAAATTTTATAGTCCAAAGCCACAGAAGGTAACTTCAGATGAGAAATAGAAGACGGGTCGAACTGTGTCGGTGTCAAAAAGGCGGACAGGAACTGGTGAAAACTATGAACTGAAGCAGAAATGCCTTCTGGAATTGAATATCATATAACTTCATCCTGGAAGGTTACTTAAGTCTCACCTCTGTGATTGATGGGAACTTTCATTGTATCCGCGTTTTTCACGCAGACATTCGCTCGAATATAGGCTTTCCTAAACCTATCAACATAGAATTTATAAAACGACCTCCAAAACAGCCTACCCTGTTTAATCTTAGCTCCAGGCAACTGTTATTTGTTGGAATGTATACAGTAATTTGTCAAATATTCCAGAATATGATTCGAGAGAAAAGAGCCTGATGTAGATGTGTGCATATCATTTTATCCAATGGTTTGTAGCTTCACCTGACAATCACATTGTCCTCTATGCAAAGGATATGCTTCGGTAGACTGAAAGTTATCGCTGCATAGCATTTTGCGAAATAAAATAAAATGTGGTGAGATCTATATAAATATGAAGGAATATCTCTGGATACCATACTTGATTCTTCCCATAAGACTTGCAAAAGGTTGTCTTAGACCTATCACTTGAGGATTAAAATCTCTGAGGTTGTCGTCATAATGGTTTGGAAGTTTGAGGGCTGTTTATTTATCTGCGAACGAATACAGTCCGTCTACAACTAAATAATTCTATATTAAACGGAAGCTGAGATGGTAAACACCAAAAACGTCAGCCTGGGCACGTGTCTCAGAGGTTGATTATGTGGAACACATTGCTATACCTCCGGTACATTTCTGTAATATATAAACTAACTAAACGAAGTTGCTTCTATTGGATTCTGAACTGGAGCTCGCTAAGTTTTGTTCCAAACAATACGAAGTATGGGTTGATTATTAACCCTCCTTTTTCGTTTGTGCGTGTTGGCTTTCTGGGTAGGCCATTATTCGTACGAGCGATGTTTTAATTGTTCACAAATAAATACATATGACCACGGTTGATGAGCGGCTTACTCACCTCCAAATGGCTTTCATCTTCGATGCGTTTAGAAAGTCCCGTTTATTATTTATATGACCGCCAATGAAAGATGAATTCTGAGAGGGTTTTACTGCAAACGTAACATCAACGAATTTTTATTTCATCAACAGTGGGTTCCCCTCAGAGATTTTCATCAACTAGAAAACCGTAGTTCTGCGTGATATAAGGAATGACTTCTAGCCTCACAAACCAGGCTGATCAAGATCTCCGACCACCAAAGCACAGTACAAAAACAAAGTAAATGAAATTTAATCGCCTGAACTAACGAGCAGACTGACCTAATATGAACTCTGATGAGAGGAGCGGGAAAATGTTAGCAATCAAAATCTAAACGTCGTACGGAAACCCACTGACTTTCTTCTACGCGAAACTCTGCAATTCCAAATAAGGATTAAAAATAGTCCACGTTTTGTTTTCATATTATGTTATTTCTCCGTGAAAGCGGAAGGACTAGGATATATACCTTAAGACAGAATATCTGTCGTTCACAATATGATACGAATCAGGTTTCCGAAATGGCTGTTTTCTGTATTTATTAGTTTAATGACAGGAACATTTTCAGTGTAGGAATCCAAAGGGTAAACAACCACTTTAGAAAAAGGGGCACTATTTATGTACCGGAAGCTCATGTGGCATTTGACGGAGATTATGATATGTGCTCCAGTCCATGCCTTTGACTGGTCTATATAAGAGTGATGAGCCAGTCAAAATAAATCAGTTTTTGAGAGATTGCATTTGCGCTTCACAAGCTATTCAGTATTCACGATTTTTTGTTTCGGCCGGCAAATGAATACATCAAACAAGCCTTTTACAATCTGAATTCTTGCTGTACTTCGCTATGTGATGTGAGGCTGTAGAAAAGCAGGAAACTAACCTTTCGCTTACAGTGACATGACGCATGAGTTGATCCTAATTGTCCTTCAACCGGTTTTCGTTTTCCTATTGTCAGTTTTTTCGAGGCAAGTTTCCAATAGATCAAGTATACCAAAAACATCTCGGTGAGACGAAAAAACCTCTTGGAGCAGATTCTTTGTTAGTTTTTCCTTCTTTTATTTGCATATCAAAGTCCAAGTGAAGTATTCAAGGTTAATTAGAGAAGGACAGTCAGTCTTGACAATTATAAAGCAATACAATTCAATGTGAAATATAGCACAATAGAAAAGTATGACGTTATCTTTATGAACATATTATAATGATGACTAAAACTCCTTGGTTGAGCACTTACGTTGTTTTCTCTCGTGATGCAGCATTATCTTCTAGATTTTAATTAGACAAGAAAGGTCTGTAGGATCGCGTGAGCTCACTCAACAATTACTTGTTTTAACCTCGGCGACTAAGCCAACGATAATATTTATCCATCTTTTCTACTACGATCAACCTGTAGGTTTTGTATATGTGTATGTCAGTCATGAATCCTGAATACTCATAGTTCTTTGAGAGCATAGTTCGTATACTGTACTCATGAGCTAACATGACTTAGAAAATAACTAGTGAAACTGGCATTGGGCGATAATTTATTCCCAAATTTCGTTCTATAACATCCTTCGAACGATATCGACTTTTACTCATGAGGGTTAATCTTTCAACCTACTGGGGAAAATATAATAATTTAACGACGGAAACGATCAAGTCCCGGTCCGGGTCAAGCCTGATCAACGATTCAATGTTTGATTCATAGAATACTATGCATCACGTGTTATGGATAGCACCTTGGAGGCTCAACCCAACTCTCCACACGAATCGAGGCAGAACCCAAAACTAGAACACGAATGCTCTGCAAATTCTGCAGTACTATTACCGAGTAACAATATAAATGAATGGGGGAAAAACCTTTGACAGTAAGTCCCAGTCACTCTCCGGTGGACAAAATGCTGTAGGAAAAGAACAGCTGATAAAAAGTGTAAATAAAAAGTATATGACTAGCAGTCCGAACAAATGGAATCAGTTCTGCACGCCTAATCAGGCCCAAAGAACAATTTAGTGAGCTTGCCAGTGAAAAATCAACGCAAACGAGCTTCACCTTTAATGATCAGTCCACGTGATTCAGAAAGTAACACGAAACAGTAATATAATAAAACTTTTGAGTCAGTGCGACTCACTGCCACACCAACTGTCCGCAAAGTTATCTCAATAGGAGAACAAGACCGTGAGAGTAAAGTGAAAGTATACTAAGCTTGGCTGATTTGTCCACAACAAAACAGTGTCAGCGTGAATAAATTTGGAGAAAGTAGTCCAACACTGATCAGGAAGTAACATCCAGTAACTTTATTCCGTGATAACGTAGAATGGTTTTTATGCGGACAAAATAATGTTACCCTATGGAAAAACCCAGCACTCCCGTGTTAACTATTCATTTTTCATTTGATAAACTAGCTTCTGTATCGATCCTTCTGCCATAGTTTTATGTAGTATGTATTGCTTTAAGTGGAGATCTACCAGGGGGAATTACGCTTAAGCTATCGATTATTGGTTTATAAAACGTCTGTTTGTCTGAAAAGCCACTGTTACTCATGAACCAATGAAATCTAAGTGGTTCATGTTGATATTTTCATGCACTTGTTGGGAGAAGTAGACTGTTTTATGGGATTTAAAAATGTCCGAATAAGTAGGCCTCCATTATTTATCCCTTATTGTCAGTCCACAAACGTGAAAGTAGCAAAATGGGAACAAAAGAAACCCCAAACTGTAGGTAATCACAAATTATGCACAATCGGTACTAGAACTTTCAGATTCTCGTTGTTGCTACTGTTCATTCTTGTATATTTATTCAGAAATCTGAGCGACTGGCTGAATGTTCACTTGTCACGATAGTTCATACATTTGCGAACAAGGTGTAAAATGAAATGGTAAACATGATATTTTCCACTATAATGCAATCGTATCCGTAAAATGTTCTGATTCATTTGTTCCGAGTGTCTTCGTTTTTTTAAGTTGAATTTACATTTGGATTTCAGGTTTCCTGTAAAGAATTTTCACAGAAATAATTTATTTGCACAATCTGTATCCCTAGTCAGGTAGTGACTATCAGCTTTGGTTGAGGAAATTTGGCATCTATCTCATTGACTAAGTTACTCAAGTCTGATCCGTCAGCGATTCACTGGACAGGTTTTGCTGACCAGTCCTATCTGTACCACTGTAACACAAAACAAGATCATGGAATAAACCTTCTAACGTAGGATACTCAAAGATTTGATAGCCCAACCAATGAAACGGTATTTATGACCGTACTTCCATCATCACAAATGACCACGGTGGCTTTGGGTTGCTGAGACTTACCACATCAGAACTGCTGGAGTTCACGCGTGACTCAATAAACTTTAGTGCGATAAACTAGTACTCTCATCTTCTTAGTGGTCGAGTTGAACTAATATTTCCTAATACTCACAACTGCGTTTCTGACAAGCTAGCGTGCTTTTGTGTTCTAACCAAGGCTATTTAGACTCTGCGTGATTTTTGATTTTCTCTTCTCAGAACCGTGCTTCATAAGCTTTGTGAACTCCGTGGAACAAAACAAGCTCAAACCGTTTATAATTATTACTATTTTGTTAGGACTACCGATAAGTGACATTCTAAAAATCTTAGTGTTCTTTCGTCGTTCATTCATTTCGATGCTGTGTGTGGTGCCACCGTTCGGCACATATACCTTAACACTTGACACCCACTGGAGATTGTTCCAAATCAACAAGGGCTAGTGTCGGATGAAGCTGTCTGGATAATCCTAATTCAATTACCGAACTATCCAAGAAACAATGATTATCACGATCAAGAAAGGATTACAAACGAGTGTTGGTGATTGTCACCCACAGCTCTTTCAATACACAGACGCGAATAATATTTTGATTCACTAAAAAAAACGACCGTTTTTCCACATTTGCCCCCTCTTCACATTCTTTTCTTTTCATGACCGTTGTGCTCCTGCATTTCATATATTTCAGTGAGAAACGATGTAACACCACGGGTCTGAGACTACTTGCCATTTATGAAAATCAAATCATTCGTCCTTGGAAATGTGCTTACCATAGCACCGTCGAAGCAACTCGGTCTTTTTGAGGTCGCACAAGTACTCACTAATTTCTTTAGATGAACTCACCTAACCAGTGACCTTACCGCCTAGAGTCACTCCAAGGCTGATACTACGCAATGAAAACTCAGCTTAATACACACTCACTTTCTGACCTGTCGAGATCCGTACCCCTGTTTGGGAGTTCATAACAACACTTTGTCAACAAGACTCAGTTAAACCCTCGATTTTTACGATAAAATATTCCAGTCAGTTCTGAAGATACTTCCTAGTAATACAGTTTATCTTACGTGATTTTTTTCTTCGCGCAACCTACATTTTCTCATTCTAGTCGAATACCTTGAAGACCTTTTTTGTTGACAGTAAACAATCATTTCAATTTGGAAGGGCAAGCATACAAACTACTTGATGATGTGGCCATGGAAAGCCCTCCAGGCCCAACTTTGGCAGACGTTTTTTCGGCGTTGATCGAAAAACAACTGTGGGATAGTATTTCTCAATTTCTATTTACCAGACAAAACGTGGATGACATTTTATTTTTATAAATAAGAAAAGTCACTTCTCTTGCGCACGCCAATAATGTTTATCCAAGCTCTCTTTTTCTGAGAAAGAAGAAAGAGGTACCATTTTCTATTCTTAGATAATTTATTGCCCAGGCTCCGAGATAACACTTCATATCGCAGAATTAACCGAAAAGTAGCATGAGGCGGACGTTGATGATAATTTCCCTAGCTATGCCCCAGTGGTTTACAAAATTGTATTGGTCAGAACTGTCTCAGTACAGACCAGATGATCTTTGTAAAAGATCAGCCCCAAAATAAAGGCTGATTTGTCAAAGAAACGCTGTTGATCAGTTGTTGTCTGAACAACAACAGAGGTCCAGTTAGGTATTCGAGTAGACGAACTTGAAAAACAAATAAGTTGTCGTCATTTTGCCTTTTAAACGGAGCCATTCATCTACATACATGAATCGAGTTCGTTAATCAGCTCTAAAGCACGCATACACGGCGATACAGTAGCGTTTGTTGCAAACGACCAACAGGTTATGTGTCCCTAATCACTGGGAAAGTCTTACCGAACTCAGTGTCCCACAGATTGTTAAGTATTTCTTTAGAAGGTGCAGTGATGTATAAATTGGCAGAACGGATAGCTGCTTAACTCAGCAATTGTCAGATAACATCAAAATGGCTGATGACGCAGCCGGCTTGAAAGACAAGCAAGGAAGTGAAACCACCGTCTTCTTCCAGTAAAAGACACCTAATTGCATGAAGTCTCAAAGTTAACCTAATCCAAAATTTCGCAGCTTTTTGAGAAATCTAACTCCGACACTATTAGGGTCAAGTACAGCGATTTAAACATGATGCATCACCCAGCAGTCTGTGCATAAAAAGACTGGTCGAGAATATTCGCTCAACTTTGCAATACTAAAACGTACTTTATTGTCCACGAAATACGCCTCGTAAAGACATCCGATCATGCCTAATTTACTATTAGATTAACCCCCCACATAATGAACTACATTTATACTGACCTTTTAGGTTCGTGGCTTATTATTATAAAAGAAGTGCTTACTTCTCGCGATGTCTTTTTTCCTTGCTCATCGAATCCTTCTTCATTCTTCATAATCGAGACAGCGGAAATCACCCGTAGAAGCTTCGTCACATTCCACCCGTTGGCATAAAATCAATGCTCAATAGAACGCCATAACCCCAACAAAGACAGGTCAAGTTTCCTTTAGAACGCTTTGTCGTTGACCCCTTCCACCACAGCAAATAAACAATTCCAAAGGTTTCTGGCCCTCCAAGACAAGCGATAGACCAACGGTAGACCAGTAAAATGCATCTCCACCAATGTCACTGAGTGTTGCATGCTTGGTATACTCGGGCTCAGGAGTCCCCATTTTTGTTCATAATAACTAATTATTGATACTAAACGAAGACCAAACCCTAGTCAGACGTGGTTTAGAGTAAGGTGGTGTATTGTACAGATTCTATTAGGATTAAGCTTCCCATACTATGAATCTAGCAAGTATTCTATTTAAATTTCGGTTTATAAGCATTGACATCAAACAGTAAAAATGCTCAGCTCACCACTGCTTGCAGTGAACTCATGTAAATAGTTTTGTTCGAGACCTTTAGTGGCGCAAATGAAATAAAAATACACTCAGGAATCAAACCTGAAAAGCAGATCTGTGAGCTACACCTATTATCATCGGATTGAATGTGTATTGCTGGAGAAAAGTTTATTTTACGGCGATGCTTTTGTTAGCGAGAATTCAGTTTCTTGAATACTGTACGGAGCGAGATTCAAGCTCTAACCAGATTTATATATAATTGAAATAAATCCTAGAACTCAGTAGAGCAGGAAATAGACTTGATGAGTCAAACCGGTCCTAAATGATCCCTGGATTAGCCGTTGTTATAGATAAAATTCACTAAAAACTCAGTACTCTAATTGATCATGGTATGGCCGATAGTAGTATGTCTGGGTTTGGCGGAAATTAAAAGTAGTACTGATATCCTCAAGTGAACTGGCAACGAAGATTAGGAATCCCCATAAATGTTTCGATTTACTTTGTTAGATTTGATAATCCAGGAAGTCCTTCCGGTCCTTCAGCATCTTTTTGCGGAATCACAAAAAAGCTCATTTTGAGCACCTTTCACTTCATCAAAAGTGCCCAAAGAATGGGTAAAACTGTACTTCTAGTTCAGATTTATTTCAGCTCCGTTGCACCTACAGAAAAATTTAATATCAATGACTGACCATAGTGCTCAAAATACAAAACTGAATAATCAATAAAGTAATGGGTAAAGGTGAAACGTCTTCATAATACAAGTACCGTCTTTACTGTATTCCCCTCGTGAAATTGCTAAGATCATCATCAACAGCCAAAAATTTGAAAGTACAGTTAGGACAAGATAAGGAAACGTTCATAGTATTTGAATTCTCTTGAGAAGAATGTATGAAATCAATATCCGCAGTTTCCAAATTCTGTACAAATTGGTTTATTTTCTCTCACATTTCACTATGTTGCGATAAAATGCAGACATTTATATCGAAGCTCACAGCCTGACCTCGTTCCATCAAAAGAAAAGCAGTCATATTCAGTGTGAATTATGTGCTGGATAAGTTCTTCACATGAGAATCAAACACGTCTACAGTTCAATTTTGACTTTGAGACAGCTGCTGCCTGTGAATTTACGGTTAAAGATTATTTAGTTCTGCCGATGAACGAAGTCTGTGGAATTGATTATAAACCAATTTTTCTGAGAATCAACTATATTGATTACGGATTTTTAAACGTTGATTCTTCAATACTACCCGTTCAGCGCTAAAACCGGCAATATGAAAGATGACCATCGGTGGCTTGTCTCGAAAAATGCCTCATATTCGATTTTATTCGAACTTTACTATGTTCGGGTGATTACTCCTAAGAGAACGAACGAAAGAATAAAAGAATACAACGTTTTACGTACCTTTCGTATTCAAGAAGTGAACTCTCTGCTATAATCGGCCCACGTTGATTACGAAAATAATACGAACATTTTTATTGTGAATGAATTTCATGGGTAGTTTCCAGTCTTTAGGCATCATGAATGTGGTCGAAAGATATTCCACATCTGATGGAATGACCAATGGATTTGTTGTAAATTCTTTTCAAATCATCACAATTTCCCCACTCAAACTGGTCGATTAGATTTAAACAACAACATTTCACCTAATTCGAAGTCACATTGACGAGCCAATTAGAGATGGGATTTTGATTGATAGTATTTTAAAAGGCTAAGCGTTCCATTTAAGAAGCGAATAAATTAGCAGATATGAAATCTGTAATTGGGAGACATTCTCATCTTTCGATACTTTCCAATATGCCTTATATCAGATAAAATACTTTGCAATCAACAGGGCGTAGACACACTCTGATTACCATTTTGCTCCAGAATACAAAATAATAAGTTGCAGCACACCTAAATATTGTAACTAGTCCAACTTTTGGTCTGCCTTAGGGAATTTCGAGAAGCGAATCGATATTGCATGGTCACTGTCCCCCGGTAATAAATAGCGAAATGAGCCACAGACGATCCAGCTGACGATGATTTATGGGAATCAGACATCCTATATACTTTTTCGTTGTTCGTACTACTGAAGTTGTGGCTACTACGCCACCAGATCTTGGTTAAAAATCAACCCAGAGAGGTACTTAGTTTAGAACTACGTTTGAGCATTGCGCTGCTTTACAATAATGGTTCTTCAAAATCCAGCAGCCTTCTGTAAAATCAATTTATTGTGAAGCCTCATGAACCGCAGTGCTCGTTTCATCGTTCTTAATTACTAAATGTTGGAAATATGAACACTATAATGGACATCGTTCTCATTGCTGCATGAAAATGATTGGACGATGAATGCTGACTAAATTCTCATTAGTCCTAATCTCCCTCTGTTGACCTTGAATCACACCCTGGCAGTCAGATTATGGCGTTTAACGGTCACGAGTATTGTTGAAATTCGAAGGAAGTCATTGCCCTCGACATGGTTTGTTCATCGCCCACCCAAAAAGCCACCATTGGATACGAACTTTTCACGTCAGTTGCGACAACCGAGTCTGCACCAGTACTATGAACAGCGTTTTGGATATCTTTCCCATCACGAAATAGACGAAAGTAATACGTTATAAAGATATGCATTTTAGTATACTATACTGATCCACAAAAAAGCTGGGGTGTAGATCGAGAATATAAAACATCAGCTTTGGTATCTTCAGTTATGTTTACGGATTATATTGGTGAATATGTATAAATACGTCGCATTTGCTGAACGATGCGTTACTTATTTGCACTTATCAGCCATAGACCGGATCTAACACAGTGAGACATGTTTACTTGTATGGTTTCCATTGCAACCAGTGGTTTCGCCCCTCACGTGCAATGTGAGGACAGTGTTCTGATATATTTTATCAGGACTGACAATAAATCTTTCATGAAAATCAAATCTGCTCTGGGGAACCCTTACCTGCGAGCTGTTTGAAGAATAGGTAGACGAGCTCGCGTTGATTGGCTCAACAACTTGGGTTGCGACACAATGGGACGTTATATCTAGAAGTAAAATAAATGTCCAAGACAAACGTCCCTTAATAAAAGACAAGGTTTTTTTATCTTCAAGTTCCCAAAGACTCCCGAGTTTTGGGAACTGTCGACAATACCATTCCCTGTATCCAACACTGTATCGTTTTCCGGCATTCTAGGAATCAGAATGTAGAATATCATTGGAAATTATAGACCATCACCTAAGATTTTGTGGGACATCTCTCACCTTAGTTTCTGGGAAATTATTCAACTGCGCAAAATGTAAGCAAATAAATAGCAATTTCTTTATTATTTGCAAACCGGATCACCTTAATTGCTCTAATCTCATATGACATGTGATGAGTGTGCATGGCTGAGAATTTCTTTTTTCAAGTCAAAGGATTATTTCTCTAAATCTGTATTGTCAGTTAACACGAGTGACCTTTAGAACGAGGACAAACGGTCCTGAGCACGGGACTTTACAAGAGGGTTTATTACATTTTTGTCTGAGTTCGAACCAAGCGTCTTCCATTTTAAAGTTAGCCTTTTTAACCGAAGAAATATCCCTGCAAGTTTGCCGTATAATGATATGCACTGACTTTACCTTCACTAACGCTCCCGGCAATTCAAATGAGATTACAGGTGTAAACTCAACTTGGGGTGTTCAATTATAGTATTGAGCAGGTAAAGGAGTACCGGTTAGGCATATGAGAATGACAGTAACAACCCCAAAAATGGTCGTGTGCTTCCGAGGAAACTTTGTTCTGTTTTCCAGATACTCCAGCTTTACGGTGGCCTGCTCTTTGGAAGATAAGAGCCAACTTCATAAATTCTGGTCACGGCTGCCCCTGCTAGGCGATAGCAAAAGGGACCTTGAAAGAGAAAGTGCGGATGAGCGGATTATGAAGTTCCATATATCGCACTCACTCGCGTTCTAAGAAACCACATGTCTAGTCATTAAACAAACAGTGGCAGTCTGCAAGCATATTGAGGCGTGAGGCTCGCTCGCCATTCCATTGAAATGAATCCAAACTAATATCCAAGCAACCCCATTAGTTTCACTTGTTTCATTTTCGACCATTAGTTTATACAGTGAATCTCTTTCCCCTTTTCTTTATAACTGTCATCCAGATATAATATTATGCTGCGGTGAAAAGGATATTTTTGAGAAGTAGCACCTGTGTGTTAGTAAACTGTCGTGCCCCCTGGAGTATCTTGCCTCTGTTTAGTCTCCATCGTCTGCTAAACAGACACCCATTGCTGCACATAGGTGAGCCATGTTTCAGAGACCGCATCCCGCCAAATCGCTTGACAGGCAGGCCAAATCAGACTGAGGGTAAACGAGGCCTAAAACTCTCGATAAGACGGCGCCTAGCATGTGACGATAGACGCTTCTGCATAGGCGGATAGAATCTATAGGATCAAACGGTCACCAAGGTTATCCGTCCAATCATCATGGTTGCAAGGATCCCTGGGTCCAGGTGACCGCTAACGAATGGCGAACGAGCTCCTGGAGAGCCACCGTCAACCATGCACCAAGATCACTAGGACGCGTTTGGCTCCCCGGATTATTGGAACACCATTAAATAAGCGCAGGAACTACTCGTAGGTCATCGGCTCCAAACACAAAACTTCTTGTTATTCAGCAGATAGCACTTGGTTGTGCACGGAATAGAGTTCCTACCTCAAACAAAAAGCGGAGTGACGCTGGAGATGCCACTTCATACCAAATTTCCATGACCCTTCATGAAAAATTCCCTCACACACATCCTTCATGTTACGATGCCCCGTTAGGAGACGCGCCTCGTATTCTCCCCGCGGCCGAGTTGAAAATTGAGCCAGGCGGAACCACACCCAAATGATCTGCTGGAATGTGAGCACACTTTTGACCATCGGAAGCCAAGCCATCACTGCACAATTACTACATGACTACCTAATGGAAATCGCATGTCTCACTGAAGTCCGGCTGCCGAATTCTGGCACCTGATGTATAAGGATTCCTGGAGTAAACGACAATTACCACCTATATCATAGTGGACCCACGGACAGCTCTGGTTTTTATAGAGTCGTGGTGGCTGTCAAAAACGGCTGAACAAAATGTGTCCCTGGAGAGTGAAGCAAATGCACTGCCATGAAAGTCTCGGTCTCTGTCCGTCTCTCCCTCTCTCTTGTGCTGGCTTTGTTTCATCTTTCGCCAAAATAACGAAAAGATTAGAATGGGAAAAAGAACGATTTTTAAGTGGTTTATTAAGCTGGCTATGCATTCTAAATAAGCAGGTGGTTCTTCTTTGTTGGCCTCATACCGTTCTCGGAGTGGTCACCGAGCGGTAAGGTAATGCAATATTTGCCAAATAATTCCGAAGGTGTGTTCTTTTTTCTGTTTGGAACAAAGATATAGCAAAGATTCGAGCAAAAAATAACTATTTCTTGTGTTATCGCTTCCTAGTGACTCTTCTGAGAAGACTCTTCTGGCTTTGAAAAATTTCCGTGCATTGATACCGAAAAGAAAGTTCATTTATAATGCACTGCGACTGTAGCCAAATTCTAATCTCGTACATTTTCTGGCCCACCTGTTAATCATGACCAGCTCTTTCGAACTGTTGTTCTGTTCACAAACTTTGTTGGTTGATTCGGTTTGGACGACAGTTTTGCAATTTGGGTTAGGTTAATTGAAACTCATTGTGATTGGCAAATTTCAATCAACTGGGGATGGAGCAATCTCTGAGCGGGAAAAAAGTTTAGCTGAGAAGTATACTTGAAGCTGCACAACTAATGAGAGAATTTGTACCAGAAACGTGTGTGGGCTTCTTGCCCGAATTGAAAAAGAGTAGAAAAGCTAACTGCGTACCACAGACAATAGATCAATAAACAATACCGAAACTTTCGTCTTGGATGAGATAAATCATTATTAAAAATGCGCTTCGCTTGTGACTTCAAACGCAACGGGAACCAGTGATCTAACTCAAAACTTATTCACGTTTGCTGGGTGCGGACAACTTTTCTTCATGTTCTAACCATGATTTTTGCTATTCAAATGAACTGTTCTTCGAAGAGCTAACACGTCCGAGGAACGCATAAATCTGGCTGGTCCCAAAGATATTCGCTATAAGGGGGAGGCCATACATTAGGAATAACTATCTATCTAAACATCTTAACTTAGATAGACATATTACTTCAAGCAAGTACGTGTTGCATCTATATATATATATATATATATATATATATATATATATATATATATATATATATATATATATATATATATATATATACATGTATATATGTACATACATGATAGATTACCCTTTTTCATGGATGGGGAATTAGGTTTATATTAGACAAAAAACATATACATGGACCGAATTCAAGATAGATCCTTCTCAGCTCATCAATTCAAAGATAGTTGTTGAATGCTCTGTATGCTGTTTATGATTCTAGCTCACTGACCTCGAGATTTCGCGGTGGTGCATAAGCAGTGAACACTCCTAACACACGCCCAAAAAGCACTCATCTCACTACCATAACACAACCATACAAACTCATGAATAAACATAGCAAGCACCGAAAGTGAAAACGTCCGCGTATGTGAACTCACGCAATTAGGTTTCTTGGTTTAAAATGATAGTGCTTATGTCAAACACATTCCCTCGAAATGAACAAAAGGACGCGAATATATCAATGCGGTTTTCTTCTAACGAAATCAGATTTACACTTCAGTTACAAATTGGATAGGTGTTAATAGTATTGCTGGTATCTTGGCCTCAAGAAGACGGAAAATATTCAACTGATATTGATTCATTATGTTTTTGACTGCCAGTGCTGAGCACTCCAATCTGTTATGACTTGAAATAGAAAGATCTATGTTGCGAGCCGTCTTGGTAATATTGTATCACGACGATTATCATTCTTTATTTTGACAAGCTTGTAGCATTGCACTCCCAGTGGATACAAAATAAACGAAGGTTCTGTATTGCAAAGAAGTTCTAAACTCATTGCGAACTTGAACGAGTTGTTTATGAAATCGTTCAGCTAGAAAGTTATTTCATGGAATACTGAAATCTGGAAACATTTCAAAGGTCTATGAAAACTGTCACTCACTAGTTGCAGGTGTGTTCTTCGGTGCGCACTGTTATCACATTGAGAATATAAAAAATCAGTCCGCCAATGAAAATTCTCACCCGATGTTGTTGGGTTTGTAGACCAATACAAGACACGATTAATAAAACTGATTCTTTTTACAGAATCAGGCATATTCACACTCCTATACGAACCTCTCATATGATGCCGTTCATCCAAATTTTGCCAATACTGACACTCACGATAGTGGAAGCCAGTAAGTCATGACGATTAAACAACAACCACTTATAAGTGATTACTAATTATAGAACATTAATTATGAGGTTGGAATTCCTTCCATTTAGTTCAATTATTTCACCGAAACGGTTTTTTGTTCAGTATTTGTAACCGAGTGGTATACTGTAAAGAGGAACAGTTTGGTAAGAGAAAAGCACTGAAACCAAACTGATCGAAATAATCAGTCGACCATCGCTGACCACATCGGGAACTTCCCACAACAGACGAGTGGAAGCAAACGGTGTCATCGGTGAAACCCAGTACACTGTGAAGCAGTTGGAAAAATAGCTCAGGCAACTGGCTACCGAATTAGTTATCTATCGAACCAACCAGACGAGGGTGATGATCAAAAGGATCAGCCCGATAATGGCGTCCACCTCACAAAAACGGAACAGGAAAGCACAGGCTGCCCGTATATAGACCTATACTGCCGTCAGGAAAAAGGGACTACATAAACGGCGGCACACTTTTTACCAAAAAAACCTTCCTGGTTGCTCAAACGGAGGTATTCCGGCTCCTTTTTGGTTGAGTGTCCGCCAGTGAGACTGATTATTTTGATCGTCACTCTCGTTTGGTTGGTCCGATAGATCTGGTTGATATCGAATTAGGTATCTACTCACCTGGGCTGTCTTTCCAACTGTTTACCATCGTACTGAGTTTCACTGATGACACCGTAAGCTTTTTTCTGTTGTGGGACATTCTCGATACGTTTACCAACCCTTCGCTTGTCTGCCATTGTCAACTGATTATTCGGATCACTTTGGTTTCAGTGCTGTTTAGTTGCCGCAGCGTTCCCCGCAACAGTATGATTGCCAGCAAATTTCCAAACACAGGATGCTGAACAGTGTTTTCGACAGTCAAATTATATCGCTTCTCCTTTGTTCAGAAAGTCATCTTCTAACATAGAATTCAGTCCAACTTGTGAATGGTGAAGCAACATGTCTCCCATTTTGTTTCCAATGAGCTCATTTAGGTAAGGGTTTCATTACTTACCGGCGATCATACTAAGTTTGAGTGGATATGTGCAACCTGTTTAAGTAGTATTGAAATGCAATAAAACCAGGTTTACTTCGATGGCATTGAAATGAAAGGGTCTGTCATCCGGAAGATTAACCATAGATTATATTCATACACGGAATATCCTCAAATATGTAAATTCTGCACATAAAACTTGTAAATTCTGGAAGCCTTTATTTCACACATTTTCAACGCCATAATATTTGTATTGAACAGTGGCCCAGCTTATTTCGGGAAAATAATTCACTAACTTATCAGAATTTAAGGTACCGCTTTTCAGGTTCATCTGATGTTACCCTTTGACTGAACGATTCTTCGAGGATTTATTCTTTTAAATCTAATTAAAATTTCCATAAACATCAGTTTAAAACAACAAGCACTTATTTTGATAGAGAACAATGCTCCATTAGGTTTGGACATTTTTTTCATTGGCAATTCACCCTCATGCTGCTTTTGTTCAGAGGAAAAGTCAATACTGTTGTGCTTGTTATTATTGCTCTAGCTGATACGCGCAGTCACTGACGTATGACCATCAATGGTCTGGGGCCGTATTTTGGGGATCCTGCAGCTTGGTGAACTATTAGTCTCACGGAGAACCTGAGGTTTCACCGTAATATAATGAATTAATTCATTAGCCTATTTTCTACGCAATATGGCAGCGGTCATTAAAATCCCAGTAGCTCAGCGCAACCTCATCTGGTTTGAAACCATCAGCAATTAGCATCCACCAAAGCACCACACCGAGTCATGGCCAAGCAAAATTATGCCGATACAACATTTATTCACCCGATTATCCGGGTTGGTTGTCAGAAGCTCCGTGAACACCAATGCTTCATTTATCGGTCTTTGATGACTGGCGTATTTGTTAGGTTTTCATCTCGCAGCTGTTCATCCAGGGCTTTAGTCAAATATCGGGCTCCGTTGAAGTGCTCTGCAAATTCTTAGGATTATTACAGGCGAAGCTGCTTTGTGGTCTGACATTGATATTCCCTGACTATTAGAGTGCCATTATTTTTCTACCCTTGTTTGTTCGTCATGCCTCATAACTTGCGCGACTAATGAAGTAAAGGCTGATTGGATGATTATTCATCAATGCATTTGTTAATATAACATAACAACTTGAAAAATATTTTCCAGTATTTGTTCGTCGTGAAATGGTTTGTATTATATTAAACGTGATTTGTTGATCGCATGGTAATTACGTTTCGTATTTAAAACTCCCCAAAAATAAGGCTCAGCACCTACATTAGCCTGGATAGGCGGAACAGAAGGTGAGCTCTTCTCCTAAAGGGTGGGTTTTGCAATAATAGTCAAATTTGAAGATACTCATCCCCATCCATATCATTTGCATACTAGTAGTGTGAAAACAATATTACAACATCAAAAACTTGTGTTTAATCACGCCCAATAAAACTTACACTTGTAGTGAATGAAAGAATGATTGGTTTAACATGGCTTATATGTACCTACACTATTGATTTCAATTTCTGCGATTCAGTGCTCTTACCGCGAACACTCGCAGATATTCAAGAGCTCAGTGAGTGCATAACATTTTGTGGTAGTACTCGTTCTTTGTTTCTTCATGAGTGCGGTGCTTTTTTCTGGTTGGAAATTTTCTATAGATCCTTAAATCCTGATGGGAAGAGGCAAAGCCCGAGTTCACTTTGTTTGAAACCGGAGTAATGGCACTGATGGGGATTAATTACATAACCCGGTCGCCGGACATTTGAGTGATAGAATAACGTTTTATTCACTTATATCTCTAAAGTCATACCTAGTAATCCAAAATTATCAAAGTATACTTTGATCACGAATCGGTAATCGAAATGGTTTGCGCTATGCTGTTAGGCAGGTGCATCACAGTCAAATTATGTTGACCGTTGTAATTTCACAACAGCTTCACACCGGAATTTCAAAAGCCAAAGGCTTGAACCTTAGGTCAGCCAAAATGGCAGTATGATCTACTATCTCCGGGATGTCTCACCTTACCGATTACATGCGATAGGCATATTTCAGTTAGTATCTGTGTCAGGGAAGAACACTAGCTGCATGAAATGAGATAATTTTAACTCATAAAAGGTCGTTCCCGAGCCGATTAGTCGAATAGATCATTTGTTTTGACCAGTCACATATGAGAACAGACTTTGCCAATCGGGTGCTACTTTTAAAAGGCTGAGAGTGGTTTGGGCGACAATGTGTACATTACACGGACTGTGACATCTTATAAGTGGTATATTTCGAAGTTGAAAACCAATGAAAAAAGGTTTGGAACTGGGTTTCTGCTACTTTCCTTTGGTGTGACATTTGACAGACTTAAGTGAATGCAGGGTGACTCAATCATCCAAATGTTCACTCGACCAAATTTCCTTTCGATCAAACGTCCAGCAACCAAATGTCGGTTCGACCAAGTGACCCTTGATGATATGTTCGGCGACAAAAGTCCGGGAGCCAATGTTTATCGAAATAAATGAATATAATAATACCATTGAAGTGTAAGGAAAGGATCTGAAATTGATTTAGTGTGGGGATAGCCTTTACTTGTGAGGTCATAATTCCCCGAAATTCGAAAGTGAAAATATTCCATCAGTGTTATATACCCAGATAATTATCAAGTTAATTTTCTTAGTAGCCTTGTAAATATCGTGCAGTACTTCTATTTCCGTTATATAAATGATGTTGTCAGCTTTACGTAATGGTTCGTTGAGTGATATTGACCCTTCAATCAGTACATGAAGCTGTATAGAACATGCGGGGCTGACATCTCGGTTCAACATATACTGTTAATCATTACCGTAAACGGAGACTGGTGAGACAAGTGCCAAAACCGATAGGCTTGTCGATCACATTTTTCACAACTTATTTCACGACTGTATTCTATGGAGCGTTGTTTGTAACTTAGGCTTTTGTACACACGAATGAATGACTCAGTTGTTAGCTTTGACTGTGAAACGTAGACCACAGCTTCACCGCATCGTCTCAATATGTTTCAGACAGAAAATTGTCAGCAGCTCGAACACAGTACACTAGATCCAGATTTATGTGATACATGGTGATGGAAACAGACAGGGACGATATCCAGATACAACACTATCCTACTACGTTTGAGATTCCACAGTTCAGACCATGTGTCCTCGTTTCGAAGGTTGGCCGCGTTAATCAACGAACAAAATTTGAAAGGAGCATCTCATGATTCTAAAAATGGGCTGTTTGTCCATGTACGCTCCACAAAATTCAGATGAGATTACAGCTGTAAAGAATGATATGAGTTTAACCGCAACTCGGTTGCAATTGCCGAAGTAAAATGGGGGGTGACAGCAGGATATTGGATAACTTGTTCATCCAGCCGGCTGTGTCTGACGCCCGTGAGAACGCTGGATCGGCCATCATTGGCTGTGTACTTCTAGAATTCAAGAAGAATTATGGTATTATGGCCATTTTTGCAATTGGGTTTCTATCAAAGCAGTTCGTTTTGCAGTCCGGGTTTGCTTTGAGGGCAATTCGTGTAACACGATCGTACTTTTTAACAACGAAGTTGTAAAATACACGATTATGACAATCCCCAGCCAACAGTGCTGCTGTAAACAACTCTCACAGGGGAGCTCTGCTCATTGCGTAGGAATTATAATTGAGGACCCTCACACTTCCACAGGGAATGCTGGCTCAAAGTCAAACGGTTATAATCACTTCGTGTTGATGGATAACATGAATACGGTATACGCATTCTAATAATGTTAGTTTTAGCAGACTGGTAGATATTACTGTTACTGACATGATTATTTATATTATATAATTTATTGTACATCGTGTTCTCATGGTTATTGCAATTAGCTAGTGAACCGTTCAATAGTTGCATATGGACAGCATCAAAGAAACTGTTCAATTGTAGTGGATGGGCGACTTGACATTCTGTCTAAAACGAACTATAGCTGGACTAGACGTTGAAAAATTGATACACAAATACTGGGACGAAAACCGTAAGCTCAGCTCGGCATTAAACCGAATGATGACGAAGGTTGCTGATAAAACAAAACTCGAAAAAGAGAGTTCTGCAGTTGTTTAACTTTGAAACAGACAGGTTGGGGAATGAGAGGGTGTATTCAAAATCTTTTCTGCGTTAGAGCTAGGTCAGACTGAAGCATTTGATCGCACTTTGGCTTTACCTTCAACATATTATTAGGAGTTATCACACCAATACACAGAGAGGACAGAAAACAGTCTTTTCAAGTTGGTTGAGGCGCAATAACTCCCATTACTGTAAAAGTTTGCTTGTCATAATGTTGAACTGTCACCCACCAAAACAATGCGGATAAATAGCTGATCCAAGTTGTGATCAATATCACACACTACAATGAGAATTTGAATGGTCTTTGTGTCTTCAAATGTTGCCAGTACCAATGGATGATTCGGTTTCCAACCGCTCCTCCCTCGTTTTGCGTGCACATAGATGACCGAAACAAATCGATACTTTCTCAGTGTGCATAACTAGCTCATGTCATTTATTTATTTCTCGAAATTAGGCAGAAAGACATCTGTAATTATATATTGAAACGACTTCAGTGAATTCGTGCAGATTGTCATATACACACAAATGACGCATTACTGCCCTTCTTCCTTTTGAATTGCAGTCGGAAAACTGAAGAAATTCGGTATTTCTCACAGTAAGCAAAACCTTATTGACGTAAGACAAATAATTGGGAAATGAACATTATCAGCGCAAATTATTGGTGTTAATGACTGTCAAATCGTACAAAACAATGTTTTAATGGCTTGTAGCCCTCGGTGGAGATGGAAAGTGATAGTTGGACAAGTTTATCTCGCATCCGAGCATGCTCGTGTCGATAAACCTCAGTCAGCAATCAGATTGCAAACGTAAATAAAAATGCACTCACAACGTGTAGCGTAACAAATTCGTTGTAAATTTCATGGAAGTTACTGGTGTCTTAAATATTTATAATTCACAATGCACAGTGGGTAACTCACTCCCAAAAAAAGGATTTGTTTATATCAGAGGTGCATCTCAAACAAATCACATTATAACGTCAAAGAATCCAAAAGATGCTAAGTTGAAAATGTAGATTACTCGTATTTCTAAAGAGCTTTTTTTGATACAACGTAAGTCAGTAACCCGAACAAAATTTACCCAGTAGGGGGTTTTATTGTCCTGCTTTCCGTGTTCACGTTATTCAAGTACTTCTTGTGGCAAGATAGATGCCACTGTCAGAATTACCCATTCCCATTCGGTTCACAATATGGTAACTGCGAACGAAATTGAATTCAGTAACACGTGGTTTGTTGGTAGATATCACAAACAAACTGCGCATGAAGATAGCCTGTTAACTACGCATTAAGTTCGTGAGTTGGAGGCGAGCATTCGTTAATAGCAAACATATGCTAGTTGTGTATTCATCTACAAATGGGAGAGCTTTTCTCTGTTTTTCTACCAAGGATATTGTACTTGAACCACTTCCTCAAGTGGGAGTCAGTAAATTTGTTAGGTTCTCTTCTGTTTACGTATCTACTATTTCAAATAATACATTTTTGAACCGTAGGTAGTGAATTGTAAAGTAGCCAAGGTACCACACTTGAACTTATTTTTTTTAGCATAATCACTAGCTCCTTTTGTTCCACCGTAACGGGCGATTTTCATTTCGGGAGAATGCTGTTGGCTAAGTGGAATCGCATGTGATTTAAAAACTGCTACCACGGATTATTCTCCGGTATTTATCAAGCGCTTGGGGTTCATTGAAATTTTCGCATGTTTTTGGACTGCTTATATGATTTAATTTATTAACGAATGATTGCGAGACAGAAACCCCTTTGATTTGCCTAATAAATCATCAGGCAGGGTCAACACTCAGCTGACAACGGGGAAATATTGTGCCACTGTACCCCGACAAAATTCTGGTTTGTACTCAAAAGCACAGACCTTTCACAAAGCCCCACATCGTAACTTGGACCCGAGGTAGAAGATAGTTTGTCAAGCACTCAGTCACCCTGATTACCGACCTGTCATTTGACTGAACATGCACACCGCACGATATGACATTTTCATCACAGCTTATGAGTGGTGAAATCTGGTCGCTAGCATAGTGAATGACCCCTGTGCTTAACGAATTCTTTGTACGGGAGTTGGTAAGACATTGTATATATATATATATATATATATATATATATATATATATATATATATATATATATATATATATATATATATATATATATATATATATATATATATATATATATATAGTGACAATGTGTTTTCACGCAAGCAAATTTATTTATGTCATCAGCATAACCAGGGAAACAATATAAGTAGTGAAGTTGACTAACCTGGAATTACCAATCCACGCTAATTGATGTGGTACCTTAGGAGGATATTATATGTACCGCATCGGAATGGACATGAAAGTTCGGCATCAATATTTTCCCTCAAGTAAAATTTCCACTCATAACATGGATGGAAACAGCGAGCAGATTTGCCTCCACGGGGTAGAAAAGGAAAGCTTGGATGTTTACGGCCAACAGCTGTTTTTTCCCTACTGAATTGATCGTTTATAAAACGTAGATGGGGATGATGACATCATTCTTGATGGGAAGCCTAGAGATTCAATTTTTATTCATGATTAACTTTTCGTAAATGGTCGTCTGATTGCAATTCTATTCGTCAGATATGTCTAGGTCGGCTCAGAGAGATGATGATAAACTGAGTGCTCCATTGATCAACTTGGCTGGCCACACTCCTGTATTCAGTTATCGACAACCGACGACCAGTTTTCTGTGCTTCTGACCCCTAACTCGCTTCTTATACGGGACTGGCGGTAACGATATATCTGCCCATCGAACCAAATTATCTGAAGACGACTTTTCCAAATAGTCTCGCACGGAGTACAACCGACTCCATTTTTTCATATATGCATGTATAGGGACTATTCACTGTAAAACTATACCAATGATTTATATTAAGAAGGAAGATTTGCGATCAGAAAGGAGTGTTCATTACCAACTAGATTGCACTCCAGAAGTTCTATGTTACTCTCGAGCTTCTGTGTTATTTAAAAGTGCACATTATAGCAATTCAGATAAAACAATACTTTCCCCACACAGCATGCATTCTCTACCCACAGCATTCCAGTGGCAGTCAGATAGGCGAAACTTTACATTTTTCCAATACTCCACAGTTAACATTTTACTAAGTGTTCATGACTCGTCTCAAATTTTCCTTTGATTCTGTACATGGCAGATCTATTTCCTGCACTCGATGAAAAGTATGAGGAAGTTGGTGAGTTGTCGCGGCCAGTTAATTGCAACTGCAATGACCACCAATACTTTATGGCCTTTCATCTTTACACGTACTTGCGCGGTCTTACCTGAAAAAGCTAATTTCTCATACTATAATGATCCAGCACTAACAAATTTTTTTTATGATCGAGGTAATACACCTGACCGCGGTGGACCACGTGTGTCAGTTACATTCGGGACGATGTACTGTTATCGGTGCACAAGTTTGCTTGCGATGAGACCGGAACATCAACCCCAGCACATGATGGTTACATCAACTTTTAACTTTAAAACAAATCTGGACAATATCGGAAACCAATATACAAAATATGACTGCAAGAGATATGCCATAAGTGTGCTAGTCGGTTCAATTCAGTGGAGCATGGTACGCTTTATCTGTACGATACTATCGTCTATAGACCAAGCCAAGCATTGAAGCGCCGAAAACGCATGATTTAAATGGAGTACACTTCATACTAAGACCAGTAATTCACTCACGTACGATGTTCATATAAAGTTCAGTGGTGGCAAATCAGCAGTTTGAGAGGAATTTCGGTTGACTTGGCGGGAGATCCATGAATATATGCCTCGGATGGAAAAATCGATTCCGACTGAGTTGTTGCATAATGAAAGCCAAGATGGAGTGAAATGACAAATCCACTCTAGTCTCCAATACACGAGCGATGAGCTCTTGTGCTGTACAATAGAATGTTCGATATGCTGAGCCGCAAATATCTTGAGGTTATGTTCGAACCAAAGGCCACTCGCTTCAGGCCCCAGATTACTCATGTAGATGTTCAAAAACGAGCTTTGTTTTATTTGGTCAGCTTTAAAGAAGAACCTGCAGGTCATTAGATCTCATGATTGGCAAAGAAAACGACGAGTGCGATTTTCTCGGGGTTTCGGATTCATCAAGGAAACCTTTAACTTATGTTATCATACATACAGTCAACTGATCGATATGACATGTTCTGGGTACATCACAAATGGGTGTTTTTCGGTCAAAAGGAATGACACGAATTTCTTTGATACGCAAAAATACGATAGTTTCACTAACAAACGTTCTTAGAGAATCATTATTCTTCGCCGGCTATCAATTTTATTGTGGAGTTGGTGGTTAAAGGAATGCATTCGACGAACTAAGCTCGTTTATTGCTACAATATGCAGTTCGGCTTTATGTGGATGCACGTAAGTTGATACTCTGAGGTTATGTAAATTTCCTCGCATTTGATGAAATTCCGCCTGTAAACATTTATGTGTTCACCCTCTGCATAGAATAAATATATGGATGTTGAGTGATCACCGAACTCACTTTGTTTTGCGCTCCCGGTATAATTAGAATATCTGCACACGCCATTCTTTTGAGAATTCGGATAGATTTAACGTTGTGTACGAATATTGTATACAATAGCAACGCCTTACCGGAATTCAGATACCCGAAGAAATAATTCACCGCTTGCTGATCAATCTTAATAAGAATCCACATATCCAACATTAGCACGAATAGTAAATTGGTTACACTTTGAAACAACTACCTGAAATCCATGCATTTTGAAAATCGACGACTTAGAATGAGTCAAATAAGTAACCTTTTCGATGATGAAAGTACCGGTACCATATAACTTAGTCGTGATATGGGTTAAAAATAAAAGATCCTCCATGAGTAATTTGTTGGGACAGTACTCGGTTTGTGGTTCTCCAAGAGAATGTCCAGTGTGAGTTGTGCTGAATCAGACATTTACTGCTTGTGGTGATTTCATCTGAGTAGGAGGACTTGGTTACCTAACAGTTTATTAGATTTTCAATTTTCATTTTTGGGTTGATACATATTGCCGACTTCAATTATCCTAGCTCAACCTGACATTGCGCCTTCGTCAGGAATACTCAACACATTGTGATTGAGTCTTCAAAGAATAATCCTCCGCCCAGGGTACTTCTATCGAGATTTATGTTGATAAAGCATATACACTCACTGATAAGTTATGTCATTTGAAATTCTTGACTTTGTGGGAGCATATCAGGACATCGGTTACTGGCTTCAATTTACTGAAAATTTTCTAATAATTAGGCTAATTCTTTGTCGCGCTATGGGCAATTGAGTATGACCTTGTTTACAAAGATAAAAAAAGTTCTGAGTGAAGTAAGCTTTATATTCCCAGGGTATTGATAGATAATAAAATAGCTCAGTGGATCCATAATAATTCAACTAGGCTATATGATGATAGGTTTTTTATCCAACTATTTTGGTAAAAGCATTTATTTGGTCAATAAACTTTCTTAAATATTTTGTCTATAAGAGGAGGTAGAAAGGAAAGCTTCCGGTATTGAGATTTCACTTAAGATAATTTTGAACTTGTTTCATAGCAGTGAAGTTAAACTAATATAAATAGGTAATTCCAGTTCGGTTTTATATGAGCCTTAGCTTCCAGGTCATTTGTGCGCATTTTGATTATCGTTGGTGTTGACACTGCGGTAGTGATGAGCGGATCTACTGTGGTTGTATGTTCTCAGCAACTTCGTAAATAGAACCCAAATGGAATTGCATCAACAGTTTGAATACTGTCACAGATCTTTTCCCGTAGTTCGACGTGAACAGGAATGCAACTTATCAGATTATTCACTGAAAATTATCACAAATACGTATTTTAGAGGTGGAAGATCCAGCACCTCGGAAATCCTTGTCCTGAATCCGACACGAGAATATTCCCAGGCACTCTCATCTCTTAATTGACATATATGAACGGTACATTTCCACGCGCAACACGTGAGGGTATGCACTGTGTTCTTCAGGGAATTCCAGTCAGGAGACTGTCATTGTGGCAGAGCGTTTATTTCTCATGTCACTTTCCGGTGTTTGATGAGTCTTAGTCATCTGGAGAATTAATCTAATTATGAACTTCGTAGAAATATATATATATATATATATATATATGTATATCCAAACACTGGTTGCATCAAAACAATTGTCCCAGTAGCCATCACATGTGAGAAATTTACCAGCCTTTCATGTCAGCTTTTAAAGTCACGAGATGAGATGGAAACTTATTAGGTATCCGTAGATTCAGCTCAGTATTATGGGCGCCTATACATTCAGTAATGTTCCACAACGCCTACATACTTTTCATCATGATATGAGCCGATCAGCAAATTCATATCATGCCAAATGGTTGAGTATTTTATATGATAAAACAAACTGCTGTGTTTGCTGCAGCCGTAGGATGAAAAAAACACATGAATAATTCTTTAAATTCCGGAATATGCACATTGTGGCATTAGAACATGTTTTCAGAGACAATCCATTTGGTAATTGGGAATTTTTCAACATTTTCAATTATTCATTCAACTCAGCTCGTGTTTCTTGTGTATCCGAAATTCTAATGGGGATGTGTTGCCAATGCAGGCCACCTCAATGTTAATCTATTTGTTCAGGCGCATACGTAATAAAGCGTATATTGACCGAACGGCAATGTAACTAACCCAAAGAATAAGGGACATTGCCCACGGTGACTACAACATGAAGGGACAGGAACCATAGAGAATGCCATTCTCCGGCATCTGGTAGACTCAGGTCATCAAATAAGCTCAGATTCGGCATTCAACGTCGTCCATTGTGTGCCCCACAATCCTCACAAACGCATCTGCTGACCATTGCAAAGGCGATTAGCAGCCGTTTATTAGCACCTGCTCTATGTATACTGAAGAAATTCGTCCGAGCCCTCCAATTACCCTGGCCGCAAGTGGAACACCCTCATACCAGTGACTGAGCTCCGAAGCATTTGACCGTCATAGCCGAGTCGTGCGGATCGACACGTCGATCTCAGCCCACCCCCCCCCCACAGACTATGCCAGTCCGAATGACCCTTGATCATTTCAGCACAACTATCTCCTATATGATTTGTCATGACGAGAGAATAAATCGTTGATAACAATTGTTTGTCTCTGAAAGGGTGTTGCGAGTAATTCTTTGCCGAATGCTCTGTTGTGTGTATTCAGAATGTTGTTTTAAGGTGGTAGAAGGAAAAAGAGTGACCCGCACCTAAAGAAGTAATTTGTTTCAATGTGCACATCTATCTATTCCAAATGGTGATTTCTGTTGTGGTACTGATTTATTCAAACTGTTTACGTTTTCATCATCACTTTCCTCATGCAGAGAAAAGATACAACCGTAAGTTTAGGTTTGTATACGCCTTGTTTTGTTGGGTTCCAATTTTTCCTTGTTGACAACACGGATAACATATGTATTGTTGAGCATACAAAAACTGCAATCGAGTTCCGGTTTCTTCAGTTACATGGATTTCGAGTTTTGCCATAGTCTTGGAGACCAAGTAACTTACGATCTCACAATGATGATTATCAATCAAACTATAACGTGGTGTCATTTGTGTGAATAACTGATCAGGATGGTGAAATCCGTGAATCACAGAAAGCAGGTACATTTAGTGATTGGAAACCCTTTCACAATAACGATAATGCCTGAATTCATTGGACAATTAACCGGAAACCTCTCCCGGGACATTCAATGAATATGATGATAAGCTCTAATCACCACTTGAGAAAATGTGTTTGGCACTGAACAAGTATGAGAAAATCAGGGTTTCCCTAGCCACAGTTGACGTGAAGATGTACAAAGGAGCAAGAAAAAGGGTAATTCTTTTTTCCAGTTTGAAGTTTATTGCGGTCAATGGCGATTATTTATGTTCGTATAAGATGTGATTTGGAGCAATGGCAGATTCTTCCCATAAAAAGTGATATTCTGTTGAATTCAGCAATCAAAATGGCCTCAGTAATTGTTGAACTTATTATCATTGAGGTATCGTGGTAAACTTGTCTCGACTGTTTCCCTTACTTTTTGGATCGAAGATCGTGTATCCAATACGGAAATACAACGGTGTTGTGTGGCAGCACACTCCTCGACCTCCAACCTCCAGTGAAATATTCAGTTAGTGGTTTTTGCGGCCTTTTGGAAAACAGGCTTTTCATAAAATCCTTCTTGAGGCCGTGAGTTTGAGAATGTGAGGGTATTCACGCGGATCGTTTCCCATAAATAATTTTTTTTTCGAATATCCGCAGATTCATTGGATGAATTCTGCAGGCTTTTTTTGCTCAACTTCAGTCGACCACTGTTTGACTTTCAGTATTTTTGTCATGTAAGTAAATATCTGTACAGTGTTTTACCAGCATTTCGTGCGTTGATAAATACAAACTTGAACGGGAATTTTGAAAGACATTTAAAAGTAATACCTACAAGATTTAAGAACCCGAGAATATCAGTGATCCATTGGTATTCAAGTGAAACTCTGATCCACTCGTTGAGACTTTGAAGCAGACACATTTGCCGTTAGACAATCTCCCATTGGTTACCTGAGGTTACCCCTTTGGAGGATATACAGGTGACATTTCACAAGTTCGATCTCAGTTTATGCTAGAGTAACTTTGTACCGAAGTAGCTCACATTGAACCTCACCACAACCTCGAAGAGCCTGTTTGACCGGTAGTAGTTTACAACAATACTGTTAGATTTCTTTATATTTGTTTTTGTGTATTCATAGGTGTGGATTAATAAATAATTCAGTGATTTCGCTGAGGATTACTCGCCCATTGAGCAGCGTTTACCCATTATTTGACACAAAATGAAATATCAATGCATGCAAATACATTTTGGGATTACTTTGTTCTTACTCAGCTCATCTAGGGATAAAACATGTTTAACTTCACGACAAACTGTTCACAGATGCCGTAAACGGTAGGCATATTTGATATTAATACCATAAATACGTGCCAAGCGATACTCTTTTATGTTGTACCCAAACCCAATGGGGTATGTTCACTTGTCCGTCAGTGTGAAGAAGATTTTAGAAGTAAAGCCCAAAATCCCCACTTAAGGCTCGAATGAAAATTCGGCCTGGGAAATGACATGTACTCTAACTAGAAATGTTAATTGTTTCCCAGATGGCACTCATTTTTATTTATTCTGAACAATTTACGTTTCAGGTGAAACATCTGTCTACCGAATTCACTTCATGAGATTTTACGAATCTCTGAGGTGTTTACCATCTGACACATATTTTACCACTCATCTTGAATAGGGAATTCGATTGTTAGATACACGGCGGAATGATCGTGCATACACGTCGCTTTCACTTCTAAGATAAAGGCATACTGAACTCAAAAATACGAGGTCATCAAATGGGTGAAGGTTTGTTGAAACTAAACACTGCGTGATACGTATTCATGGAAGCTCTGAAAAGACTTTCATTCGTGTAGTACACATGTCAAGGTTGCTGAAACTTGCCAAAATATCGGACACCAGTCTTTTTCACAAAAAGCTGTGTCAGTGTTGAATATGGTTATTGTACTAAGCTTGTCACTATGGTGACAGGTTACCTGAATAACCGAATGCCCAGGGCTCATTCTTTCGGTTCACATGGGTGTGTGTATGTTTGTCACTAAAGATATTTTTATGGCAATAGGTTCATCTTGACTTCCGAAGGATAGGTGTGTTCTTAGCAAGCAACAGTATTCTCCAATACACATCGTCTTCGATATATTCTATTTGTTGCGAAAATCGTCAATTTAGAATTAGACAAAACGCAAGCAAAATCATCGATCAGCTAAATTCAAAGTGGAATCCCTAACTCAGACGTTATCACCCGTGATTTGCTCCTTCCCTGGAACTAGTTTCATCAAGTGAATAACTGAATCGTCTCCTGAATGATTTCAGAGATCCTAGCATCACTCACAGGTGAGCCTTCATGCAAGCTATCCACTGTTAGGCTCAAGGGTCATATGGCGTTTCAGAGTCCATATGGCATAATTCTCTTATCCAGTGAATTCGAAGTGAATGCGGCATGGGTGGCTGAAGATAATGGTTCGATCACACAAACATGTATGCGTCATTCGCTGACTAATTTAGTGAAACGGAAAGACTAACAGATACATTGATAGACAACGATCATCCACTGGCTTTCATTGGAAAATATGGTTTCTCTTCAAAGCATAAACTAAGGTATCCGTTAGCGAAGAAGAAAGGAGTGTTTATCCACCAAATTTATAAAAATGGCAGTGTACCGACTCGCTGCTGCAGTGGAGAGCAATTTCTTATCAATGGGTTTGAAGATCCTACATGAAACTCGTCGTTGTCTCACCCTCACTAACTTGGATAGGCAGGATTTGTATGCCACCTTCAATTGCATTTACCAATTTCATTGTTCCTATGGTATAAGGTGCGTCAAACGGACACAATGCCTTCCTAAAACCAGAATGTGTGAGCATATCCCCAACAATTTGAGTCTTTGGGGCTAAAAATTACCATCTAGTGGATTGACACGCCACTTTTTGGATTCACATTTTACCCTGCAAATTATTTCCGGATCATTAGGAGATCAAGAAATAAAAATCTGCTAAAGTTCAAGGAGGCAGTAATCCTTCATTGGACAAAGTGTGAACCCTGTATCCAGAATAAATTTGTTTAGAAATTTGTGTTGCCATGGTTGTCTTTTGCGACCCCATCTAGCTTTATCTTCCACTCTCCTCTGTTTGACCTTAGTCATATCGCATATTTAGGCGCGAATATCTGTTTCCCATTTTTGTGTATGTGAAATTGCCTGTTGGTGAAACTTTATGTAATCATATATAAAATGTATTACTGGCTAACTCAGACCATGCAAAATAATGGCTAGAATCAATTATGACCACATTGTATTTTGCTTGACGGTATTAATCATCTGTTTGAAATGAGTTAAATCATCTGCCGTATGCACCTGAGTGTGAGCCGTTAGCTATCACGTAACCACTGCACTGCAAAAGTCGTCAACAGAAAAACAACAATGGGAACGACGTAGATTTACCGGTCTCGTTTGTGAAAAACCATAGTGATAGAATATGGGTCGATGAGGAACCTGGAAGAGTTAAGCACTACAGAGGACTGGTTAGCTGCCGTGCTATCAGACAGATGTTTTTACTGAGATTGCAAAACGGGTGTTGATATGAAATTGCTAAGGTGCAGGATGAAGGATGTTTATGTGCGCTGTCCTTCAATATCCCTTAAAAGGCAGACATGTCTTGAGCTGTTGTGTTGTCATAAAGTGGAATGGCCACTATTTAGAGACAAATATGTAAAGGACCTGGGGACAATTTAAAAATCTGTACACAGTAGTCCGGGAGATCTAAATGAGGATCACAGATCCAGTTTGGAAGGACGCATTAAAAAAACATGTTAGGTCAAACGGGAGAAAATGACGTTAGTCTTGTGAAGTGAAATGTGAGTCGTCGCACTTTCAAGACTTCGGCGTCTTTCCTGGTGGATACCTGGTGGGTGCTGATAGGTACTTCAGATACTTCAATGACGAAGCTCTTAGTATTGGCTCTCTAATGATGACCAAGTCTGGATTGAGTACCTGTGTTGGGGAAGAAATTTGGTTAATGGAGACAAAACTGTGCATCGGATCACGGTGAGAGATCTACCATTAGACTTCGATCTGAACACCAGCTAACAAACGTAAGAAATCAGATCATCGGCGTTTTTACTAAAAAATGGTCATCATACACAAGCGTGAACGATATACAAGCAGAAGACAAAAAAAGGCGATAGAATGACACCCCGGAGTACGCCGTGAGTAGAGGGAAGCAGGAAAGAGTTCCAGCTATATTATGATGTTATTTGTTCTCGATTAGAAAGGTAATTGGACAGAAGGTTAGTATCGGAGGTACTGACATTAGTCATTGATTACAGAGAGTTATTTTGCGGTGATAATTCGTTACCAGTACAATCACTTGATACTCTGCTATGGCGAATTATATCCACTTGGTTCTCATTGTAAATTTCACTTGTCAAAATGACGGAAACCCTCTTTCCGAAATGCGCTCACTGGGAATAGGAATATTACTCTCAACATTTCAGGCCATCATAAGAATAAGATTCACAATTAGAGAAAGGAAAATGTGGCGTGTGTATGTTATAAGAGGGAATGTTCTTTGTCGAATTACTGAGTTTTGTCGTTCTGCTCTGCGCACAACGATTAGTGTTTTGTTGGAATTGGCTAACCACTCTGTCTTCCTCCGGGATAAACCGACAGAATCTCGAATTATCCCGCAGTAAATTGATCTGGATGACTTTTGCACGACGGCGGCTTACTACCAGTCATCAAGCTGTTTCTTTGCCCCCTATCTGTCTGTTTTAACTGTTGATTTATGCATCCTATTATTGAGGCAAACAAACATCACTAATCCGATCGTAATGTTTTCTAACAGCCTCGCAAATAATGGGGACGAAGTCCTCTGATCTCATCTAAAGCATTTGAGGGTGTTTGTGAGTACCTTCTCTGAGTGGGACTCCAAGGAACTGAAACAAAACGTTGCCCATTACGATGCACTCAAAATCAGAATTCAGTGGTTCTACTGGATCGTCGAACACTTTTAACATCGCACTTAGTCTGGGCTCATGTATTCTGAGTTTACTCTCTTGTCGACACGGGGAACAGCCAGTTGCAATGGTTATTTTAACTCACTTTTATTTCGATGAACATTCTTCAAAAAACAATTTATCAGTGTCCAGGCTGCAGTGAAAAACGGAATAATCTTAACCTTATCAATACGGACGTAATAAACAGATACCAATTGCGTACACCGACTGCTTACTAATTAATCTGTTCTGACTGTTATCATACTTTTAATTCAGAATTTTTATTTGTGCATTTTTGGCTCGCTAATCTTTGGTTCAATTAGAGTACGTTTGCAAAAGTGCACATCACTTGGAAAGTGTGAAATGTACATGGTATACAAACCACGTTTCTTGTTTTTCTATGAACGGACTGACAAAATTTGATTGACGATTCGTACAGAAAACGTTCTCATCACCTGAACTCAGCTGATTTTATTCCGTCGTTCAGGTAACAGCTAACAGATTGATTCATGCGTCATAAGTAAACCTATAGAGGTATTTCACTATGTTGGAAGATGTGTTTTGCTGATATATAATATTTATTATTACCAAAATTATATAGTATTGGGTGATATTCGATCTAGTATGTGCTACGAAATAGTTCTCAAACCGCTAATTACATCCAGAAAATGACAGTGAGTAAATTACATATACTTCTTCGTTTCATACAAAAAATAGTGCGCAAAGTAACAACCATTCGCGGTCAAGATGTGCACATAGATTTTTCACTGGATACCAATGTTCGCTGGTAAACTGTTTTGGCATTCTCATAACTCCTAAATTCAACGAAAACACAATAAAAATTGGTCTACAAATCCGCAGTCACCGAGTCTAACCTCAACGGCGGAAATCGGAACTAATTTGCCCAATGGCCCGTGTGAATAAAATTCACAGAGGCACATCAACAATGTTGTGCAATAGGTTGAATTCAGTTACACGGTGGCATCTCGTCTCTTACTGAGGTGGGTAATAATGTTACTTTGATAATGATTCTGCAACTAATTCCACCAAAAGCGTTGTGTTATTCCCAACATAACTTTCACAGTAAGGAAGATACATGGGGCAAGGCATTCTTCAGTACACGCTTCGAGTCGTTTGGTCCTGATATTCACATTCTACAGTATGTTTAGAACAATACGGATCCGGATTAAGGAAAAAGGGGGTATACATTGGCTTACGTAACTAGCTTTGTTCCCTCAACAAATAGCCGACCATGAAATAAAATGAGACAGTAAAAATGTTACATAATGGAAAATCTACTTGCATTTTCCACGTCGAAAAGTCAAAGGTTGTGAACAGAAATCGACCCGGTGACAATCCGGTCACCGAGTTGGTATTCTGCCAATTGATATTACGCGATCTCGACAGTCGGATAAGAATAACGCAGAGGAATCAAAACCGACGCAAATTTGATTCGGGCCTGCGGCATTCGATTTTTAGAGGTGTAAATGCCAGTGGATTTTCCATTGCAGAAGATTCAAACTCTCGATACCAATAATGCTTTCTACGATGAGAATTATTTTATCATTCAATAAAGCTTGTTTGATATCGATCTGCCCACAGTTCTTGCTGGCCGATGAACATTGAGCTTATATCTATACACATGGACTTTAGAACATTTTATGACAAAAGCCTGCGACTGAGAATTTACCGCAGATTAAATAAACTAATACAGACAATATCTCATTCGAAAGCAAACGGTAAATTATTTCCGAAAAAGGGATTTATATATCTTTGCGTTTGGATGATATCATTTCATGATAAATCAATCACTTTGATCGGAAAATTACATTCAACTTTCCTGGCTTTGTTATTTTTCTCAACACCATGCAGTGCAGCACCTGGATAGGAGTAAGAATGGTTACTGCGAAAAAGTTACTGTTCCATTTGATATTTAGCGCCTACACGACTTGTCGCTTTTAGCCTGGGATATGGTTTTTCAACAGTATGAAGTAACTTGTCAGTGGTGATATTTCTCTGTAGCTATGAAACCTCGGATGTTTTCTTTCAAGAGCAAATGAATGGAAGTTGAATCACCAACTGGTTTCCGTTGACTCTTTCGCGTAATGTTCTTAGGGTGTTCATTTTGGCTACTGAGAACGGTATCGGTAGTTAGTTTCGAATTCGACTGATTTAGGACAGAAAAAACACCGGATTGCCCACTTGAAATTTGAATTACAGTTCCTAGGAATTTCCAAGTAAAGCTCCAAGTTACTTTGTTTAACAAAAGTGTGATCGAACAAAGCAACCAAAGGAATGTGGCAGGGCCCTCAGTCGAATGTCATTCCACTAATTTTGAATACACTGTTCGTGATCGACATTTTTTGCATTGCCTATTGTACAATGATTTTGCTCAGTTTTATATCACCCATTAGTTCATGATTTGTAAGTAATATGACCACTACCTAATATCGCATACTCAAAATGGCTTTTTGAATAAGCGATGAATTTGATTTAGTGGGGGCAACCAACTACGTTTCACTGAATTTAACTTCGCCTCAGTAGCAATGTTATTCGGAATGCCAGGCGGTCGCAATATGTACTGTGTACACAGAGCTATGAATAGTGTTGTCAAGTCTATAGGCAGGGTGTGGAACCACAATTTGTCATTATCACTAGCAAACGACCATACTTCCTTGTGGAATTAGATAGATCTCAATAATATCAAAGTCGAAATCCAAATCATCCTGAATGGCCAAGTGCACGCATCCTCCACTCCATCGACCCACCATTAGATAGCGCTGACGCTTCGAGATTGATATATTACTTGAAAGGGGTATCGATATTTTGGGCAACCACACAGCATGTTTTTGTAACTCATGCTGCAGATCGCGAATGGAATAAGTTATCAACCAACCTACTGTTCATTTCTGTACATCCGAAAATAAATATAGTTGCGTGCAAGCTCCAATAACTACTCAGCTGATCTTTTTTTTTATAACTAGTCTCTCTATGTTTTCGCAGGATTGGGTGGTATACGAATATGGGTACCAGAAAAGACCTTCGCAATTGAAATGAGTGTACCGACTTTTGCAGTTCTGAAAAAAGGAAATTAGCATTGGTATGCTGCGCAAAAGTTTTTCATCAGGTAAGAAACTGTAAACCAAACGCAGAGGATTTCTAAAAACGCTAATGGTCCACTTAGCAAGCAGTGGGGCAAAATTATGACACATATCGGCTGCAGAACAAACAGTTAGTCAAGAAACCTTTACCAACATAAATCAGTAAATCGGTCACAAAGAGATGAATCAAACAATATTGCAAGAGAAAAGGGATTCATCAATAAATACGAAAATTTAGGTCGAATGTGTGGGGCAAACGAAAGCACGTACTGAGAGGAATGGACAAATCAGGCACTGGATTTGTTAATGAGGGTAGTGGCTGCTGGTGAGCGTTGGAGTACAATTAGAGGAAGGTTAAGGTGGGAGGTTTGAGTCTTTATATGACAGCTCAGAATGGGTACCTCACAGTAAAAATACAAACCTTTGAAGTAAAAATAATAAAAATAAACACGTAAACATTTCATGTAATATGTAACATAAAATGCGAATTAGAACAGATTTTATTCCATCGAAAAATTCCGCTGCGGCTGTCCGAGGTTCACGATGGAAGTGCACACAACGTGAAAAATGAGGAAAACAATTTTTTGCGATCATAAATAATACTGTCATCGGGGTCAGGAAATGTCAAAAACCATAATCCTAAGCGTATATCTGATTCATGAAAACGCAATTCCCATATACCTCTTGGATGAACACCATTGACTGTACGTTATGAAAATCATCCAGACCGCCAATCGTTTCTTGGATAAGTTTTCTCAACTATCCTCGAGGGGCCTGATCCTTCTTCGTCCCTGTCTACAACTCACGAGTAATAGTTCACCTTCCGTTAGGTTCTGGTCATAATTAGTCCATTACGAACCCCACATAGGTGTTGACAATTCTTCTTTCAGCCAGGGAAACAACAGAGAATCCACCGGCGTGTAAGCATTTTAAAACCCCAACTGGTAAATGATAGGTTAGTGGGAAATTGGAGACAGAATAGGATAGAAAACTCAGATCATACATTTCTATATACTACCATGTGACCTGTCTTCGGTTTTCCTTTTAAGGTACATTTGGGATCGTATCACAGTTTGGAGCTCCACACATATGAATTCTGCGCCGTTGCTTCGGGACTTCTGTTCATTATCACTTCAGGCGACACTGGGGGGGGACCTCTTCTTGCTACGAGGCTGAGAAAATGAACAGAGAGAGGAGACCGTGTCTGGGGTTTAAGTGGCCCCCAGATGTAGTCTTTTCTGGGGACTGATACAGCCCACATGTTCGAATTTCCAATATTACTACTGGGATTAGTGGCAGTAGTTAGATATTCACTGTTTCCGAATTCTCGCGAGAAAAATTGCACTGCACTGTCCGCTTAGGAAATAGGTGAACGGTACCGGAATTTGCTAATTATACATTCGAAGGTGCTTTTCTAACCACCGAATGATTGGATATATCAGCCTAGCAAATCGAGTGAACCGGTAGTAGTAACTGAACGTAAATGAAATCGTTCATTATGAATAAACGGGGCCATGTTGGTCAATTAAGTATGGCATTGAATAGAAAATCGATTTGAATAGCAACATATGTAGTATTAAACCAGCGGTATATCATCCATTGGTATATTGTTTATCGCCCACTGGTTTGTGGTTAAACCTGCTTTATTCATTTTGGTCTGTTTAATTTGATAGACTTCAATGAATCTAGTGTAATTAGAATAACCTATATTGGTTTTCGGATTGTGACAGTTCTTGTTGGTTTTTCTCAGCAGCAGCCTAACTAAAAAAGGAAAGCTGCCAACAGCATTGCAAATTTTGAGGAGAACTAAATAATGGCCGCTATATGCTGGTTGGGTTGTGTGGATATAATCAGCCCACTTTGCATGATAAGTAGTCGCATCTTTATGCCTGCCTATGATCACTGATCACTGTCGTGGAAGTCCCACATAAGAAAAATAGACACGTACAGTGGTCTGTCTCAGTGTTTTACATGCGTCTTATAGACTGTTCACTAAACAGAGCTTGTTCTAACAAGTTTCTTGTAGCTTTTGCTATTGGTGGAATGTGATGTAATTTTTATTTACATCTTATCGACAATTGTTAGCTTTCTGGTATCAATTTCGGTGAAGGCGTTGGGAAGGTATGGTAACCAAGCAGGGTATTGCTGCAAGAATTCACTGAAACTATTTTTGTCGTTGCAAAGTCATCTATGCTTATTTAAAATATGAGAATGTTCCTTGTTATGCGGTATTTGATGGAGCCTTCGTCAGCTATTAGTTCAAGAAACTTGAGGGTATTTGGGTATGCTAGCGAATCCTACTTCACCTAACTTCAGTTTTAAAAACTGGAATGAGTTGTATTGAAACTATGGTAAAACACATAATTCTGTTGGACCGTGTAGTCCCTCAGTTTTTGGTTTACAACAACAGTCTCTTTTTTTTCTGATTTCCACCGTATTGGTAAACACTGGCTAGGCAAACTATCCGCTGCTCACACGTTTCGTCCTTCAATCATAACCACCCTAAACTTTCAAGGGTGCTAGATACGAAGTGAATGTACGAGTTTAAACCATAAACGGGCTACCAATAAGCAATTTACCAATGGATGATATACCGCTGGTTTATTACTACATATGTTGTTTTTCAAATCGATTTTCTATTCAATGCCATACTTAATTGACCAACATGGCCCCGTTTATTCATAATGAACGATTTCATTTACGTTCAATTACTACTACCGGTTCACTCGATTTGCTAGGCTGATATATCCAATCATTCGGTGGTTAGAAAAGCACCTTCGAATGTATAATTAGCAACTACTAACTGCTACTTATCTCAGTAGTTAAACAGAAAATTCGAAGCTCCCGATCCGAAACAACGCACTTAGCAGCTTCCATGACAGATAGATGAATATATAAGTGTGCCGTTTCTCAGTGGCTCTGCGGTTCATCGACAGCATTTGATATTTACATTTCCACCTCAGACGTTGGCTTGCTGAATCGAAACCGATGTTAGCTGTTTCAACAGCGGAATGTTCGGGAAATTCTACCAATAAATACAGATTGAGGCAATGGGTTTGTATTATTATCCTTTCTGGTAAAACATAGATTACTAGGTACCTCAACAACTCAACTTGCTGGTACCTTTGAACATGTTCAAAGACAAATTAACGGCCAGAAGTAAAGCTCAGCGAAGTACTTTTCATAAGCCTCTACACAGCGGTTCTAGAACATCTTGAGGGCTGGCATCAATGAAATACTTAGTGGTAGCCATGACAAATACTCATGTATTTTCCACCAGTAAAGATCGCGTTAGGTGCTCACATGGGATATTCGAAAACACCTCCATCTGCATTCAGGGACGGAGAAAAGCGAACCATGTTGTCAATTCTCGATAACAATCGTTCATCCGAAAAATTGCTATAGCATTTGCGTTTCTCAAAATTCCGTTATTGGGTTCATCAAATATTACCCGTAACAAACGATGGTTGCACCCTGGCCGTGGGTACAACATAAATCTCAGAAACTACATTTCACTTCAACCTATTTCTAGTGTGATGAAAAAACAAGGATAACTCTGTTGGTATTTCTTTTACTGCAGCTAATTTAATAGCTGTTATCACTGTAGGTCCAACGTCTTTTGTTCAGAGTCGCTTGCTTAAGTCACCACTTACCAGTGCATGCCAATTTGACGCACCAGATATTCAGGAGTATTGACACAAATACGCCACTGGCAGCTGAGTATTTATTAGTATCACGTTTTGCAAGTGCTTGTATACTTCCTCGGAATGGAGCGAAATGAATTTCTCTAGATATGTTGACTAGTCTAATATATTCGTATTTCAAGGAATACCAGGAATTGCATTGTTCAAGGGGCACGAATATAGATCAATGGTTCTATTGAGTGGCATTAGAACATTTCATTCAAGCAAGCATAAATATATATATATATATATATATATATATATATATATGAATACAACATTCTCAGGAAAAACAATGAAACCCTTCTGATTACATTTTATGCACTTGAGCAGAGAATTATTACCTTAGAATGACAGTGAGGTATGAGTACAGTACACAGTGTTGAACGGAACTCGGTGATATCTCATAATGAAAAAAAGTTCATTAGTTCATTTACTAAACAACACATGCATGTAGAGACACAACCTAATCAACTCTGTGAACGATGAAGATTCTTGGGGTCTAACAAAAGTGCGAGCATTGTGTTGGCAGTCTCATACGTGAAAACAGAGTGCACTGTTTTAATTTATTTGAAAACTACGGATGCGTTATCGAGAAATGCTGAAAAAAAGGCTGATCCGCGCAAGGTTTGTGAGGTTTCAGGTCAACTAAAAAAAGGTATTATTTTAAATGGTGAGGTGAATGACCCTGGATTGAAAAGCACGAAGTGTGGAGGCGATAGAATTGAACTTGAATAAGATGGCCGTATAGGACTTGATTCGAATCAGGAAAGATTTTGCTAGCCAATTGTTACCGTGCGGCCAGGTTCAGTGCATCAACAACAACTGACCTTACTCAGTCAAACACCATACATCTGGCAAAACTGGGATCTTCATAATTTGAAACAAAGTAATCTGCTAACAACTGGATAACCAGCCAGTAAACGAATTACAACGATATTTCGGAATTGTTTTGAGTTAACTCTTATGTCATTATTTACTATCAGCTTTTGAGAGACTGGAAGAAATGCGTGAGTTTGAAAATTGTGTCCATTATCTGCCTCAAAGCGTACTTGAAGAAACGGTAAATGTTTAAACGTGCTGATATCCGAATGAGCACTGGCTACCTTCAAACGACGTTGAATATGTGACTGACTTGTAGTTCAATACCAATCCAGAAGGATATCCATTGGAATAAAATATAGTGGTAATAACCCAATAACCGAAGTTATTTAGGTTAGTAGAGAGCTTACACTGCCATTCGAATCTATTGGTTCCAGTTTGAAAATCATAATATATGGTCTTCGAGAGAATGTTAATCTTGAAGCCTTCTCAGTCCATTAGAATGAAGGTAAATAAGATCACATATTTTAGTTATACCACTCCTCAGTGGAAAATCATATTACACTGACATTTTAACTGAAGTGTTCTGAAACCCTCAAATTTTGTCCAAATAAGGTGCTATCTGCTGCTTCCGATTATAAGCAAAGGGAACATCTAAACCAAGCAACCCGCAAATAGCAAAAAGATATGAGTGGTTTCCATTGGTCCCTCGTATAGACCAGAAAATTACAAGACTATGCAGAAGGATTTTATTTATTTAAATATCCGTACATTCTTTTGGACTGATAACAATTTGAAACATTATCTGACAGATGCGAAAGATCCACTCAACTTATTCGTCCTAAGCAATTTCATTCCTAACATTGATTGTAAGCTATTCGCAACTGTATATTTATTGGATAAAATCGTAGGTGGTTTAATCTTAGCGAAATGCGCCCGTGGGAAACGTTGTTCTCATTACATACGACGAAGTTTGGAGTAGCGGGACGGACACAATAGCTAAAAGATCCCGTGTAAGAGGCAGGCTGGTAAACAGTCGTTTCAAAATCAGCTTGCTGATATTTTTTTGAATAAAGCTAGGATGCAGTTAGCCGGTGGAAGTGTCATGATTGACTGATTACCAAGACAACAACCTGTCCTTCCTAGCAGACTAACAACACCACAGTGAGTCATGGGTAGCGTAAACAGAGCGTGTCCAACATCGAGGTTGAGGTTTGACACAATGAAATCTCGAGTGATAGGTCAGTAGCTTGATGACGTGGATTGATAGAATGTCAGGTGGATCCTATCAAATGGTGCTTAGCTTCTACACCATTTATTTAAATGAACTGGTCATCAGCACCACTTGGACCAATGTGTTTACAGCAACGAATGGGTTTAAAAATCAACATTGTTTATTCGTTATACTTACGATGATAAAAGGTGATTATTGACGATCAAAGAAGGGTCCTTTTTAACCGTAGTAGGATAATACAAAACAGAGGAAAGACAGAAAAACCTACAAGTTATCACATTTTGGCAATGAAAATTGGTTGATAAAGATACGACGCCTGGGGTCAGAGACCTGGTGTTGTTGACTAGCTGTATGTGTAAGGGGGTGGTGTAACAAGATTAGAGGAAAGGGATTAGCCAAGGCAAGTTCAAGAAGACAGAATCCAAAATAGCGGATAACAACAAGTAACCTAGTGACGGAGGGTCAGTGTTTGCCGACTGGTGGTGAGGGAATACGCGTTAACCGTTCGGATGGTTTTACGCTGAACTCAGTCAAAAGCAGAAAGGGCAGGAGGTGAAGCTCGACTCTGCCTATGACTGCAATATGCAAATGTAGGCAGGTTTGACCTTTGTACAATTGGGGGAGGTAATGTGGAGAAAAGAAATGTCCGATGCAGTATGGTGTGCATTACGAGAACTTACCTGATATGTGAAAGGAGACCCAATTCGTGGAGCAGTTATGGACAAATGAAGAAGAGATTTGGAATGCATAAGCTCTACCCCATTTATCTGCTTTGTTCTCTATAAATAGCCGGAAACAATTCCACATTTTTGCGGACCAGTTAGCTAAGACGATGATCGGGAAAATGCGCACTGATGACAATGGGGACGGATTTGGATCAAATATGTTTACAAATACATTTGATAGAAATGCCAAGACCTCCACATTTATGGATCACGGTATCAAGCAATGAAAAGGTTCAGTCATCTAGCGACCATCTAAATTACACTGCAGTAAGAAATGAGGGCACGTTGAGAAATATATGGTTTCACTGATTGATGAAAATGTAGTGTTGTAACTGTCCGTCAGCGGATGGTATTGGAACATGATGAGTTGTTTGACGAAAACAGTGATAGAACAGAAACAGATTTCCACACACAGGCATCCAATGGACACTATGAGTTCCGCCAAATCCCCTCAAAAACTCGCTAGCCAAATGCATTGCACAATACTTGGTAGTGCTCAAGGTGCACCTAGTTAGCAACTTAGCAAAATGACAGAAGTAAAATGTAAAATAATATGCCAAAGTATCCCTCACTGATTGGGCATGCAGAACTTACAACAGAAGACCTGTACACTCTCAGTTTCGTTGTCTACCCAGTCAAGGCAAAAATATTCTCTACATTGTACTGCAGCACTTCGTTTGCTGTTCTCATCGATATCAGGCTTATGTAAATATCTGGGTATCATTTTCAATCCGCTATGTGCCATAAGTAACATTTATTCATCGTAACAGCTGAGTAACCGGTATTGACCAAATTGCCCGAAATGGAATGAGAAGACACATCAACTGGCAGTGAAATGTATTGGCTATTTGGCATTCGAATAGGCATGAAATACGACAACGAAAGCCTCTGGTTACAGGTATTGATCCATGTGCATTATGATTATTGGGCACAAACTTGCCAAAGTTAGTCACCTGATATGGAAACAGCTAATGTGCGCGAGACATGCGTACTGCAATTATTAATATCCATTGTTGGACCAAGACGAGTCATACGCGCGTAGGGCATTTGTTTGTGCGTGAACATACACGGAAGCTGATTGGAGTGTACAATGAACAAAAGAACACTGATTGGTTCAAATGGATTTTCTTGAACTGCATGTAAATAGGACAGAGTCACCACATGAGCACAGCTTACTGCCCAAATTGAATGAATCATGTGTTATTATTGATTCACCGGGAGTATCAAAAGTGAATACACTTTTCATTTCATATACGGAGTTTCATTCATAGACAATTTTCCATTAGTTTGTTTCATGAAAAAAACTCTTGAATCTTGGCCGGAGTTTAAATTCATTTTGTGACAATTTGCCACGGATTGGGCTAGAATACTCGGAATCTCTAGAACGAGAGCTACACAGTTCGCGGCGGCTCTCATTTGCGCCCAAAAATATATTGCTCATGCGCTGTTTACACTGCTAATGGAGAACTTTCACGTAAAGAATAAAATAATGAAGCCGTTTACTCAGTGGCGCTGAATTTCCTATGGAAAATGAAATTTCGATGTGGTAGCTTCTTGACCATAATTTTCAGATATGTCATTATCTCAACAGTTAATAACAGCCACTTCTAGCATCTACGCATGCATCCCCATATAAATTCACACTGATTACTCGGGGTTCAAGTTATTATGCAATGGTCACTGTGTTACAACGATTACGAGCCCATAGAAAACTGTTGGTTTTCATGCTCACTCTCGTATTCAACTCGATTTATTGCCGGGTTCAATAATTTAAGTGTGTGATCTTCCGTAGACTATAGAAAATAAAGTGTTTTACTTATATGTTTTGAGATAACTAGAGGCCTGACAATTGCACCAAGACCTCGTATCAGTATGTCAGAAGCGGATTGTAGCTGTTCACGGTTCATTGAAGCGCAGAGTGGTGTATTTTATCTTAAGCAGTTTTGTGTAACAGCCCCCAAATTCGATAGGAAATGCGTTTGCCTACAACAAATCAGGTTATAGCTTACACAACCTGAACAGTTTGCAGAAGCAGGCATTGCCGGAATCGGTAAGAAATACTACACTCTAATTTATGTCATACCTTTCGGTTTTATGTGAATCTTCTCATATTCAAAGCAGTAAAACTATGTTGCGATGGATATTGATTACAGTACCGAAGAATATATGAATAAACTCCACGTAGTAATTTTCGGCAGAGTGACCTCTTAAAAATTGGATAGCATTCCGGCCATCAAAATTCTATTTCGAACCACTGTTAGCCGTTGACTTCTATTATATAAGAAAACTCACCACATATCATTCATAGAAATAAATGATGCGTATTTTTGGTGAGTCGGAAAAGAAGGGCATGCGGAGTACATCCACTGAAAAATCTCTCCATTGCTGTTGTGTGAGAAATAATACGGTTTAAAGTAGGAAACAACTTATGAGGAGTGTCACCAAGGCACTAAGGTAAGTTTTTATTTCTGAAAAATATATGCGTACAATAAACAGCTTATCAACTGGTAAACAAATTTCGCTTCAGCTTGGTTGAAATCGAGAAAATTATTTCGAATTACGCAACAAAATAAATGAAGCTATCCTCCCGGATGCTCACTGCTGAAGTACTTACTGTGCCAAAATTAGAAATACGTTAAAATAACATGCAATACAGAAAGAAAATGAGTGGATAAACAAAACCCGTGTTTCAATAATTTCTTGATTAGAATCTGTCGGCGAATCAAAACTTTTCATCTATCCATTAATTTGCAAGCGGAAAAAAGTGAGCGACTTCCCCCACTGCTGAGTCTTGCATTAAGTTGTTCAACCTCAGCTTTGCATTTGTTTGCTTTCAAAACGGACCAGGAAGTGTTTTCCCAATTGTTTTATACACATGAAGCCTATTTGTAAGAGAGGTTGTGGAAAATGGTGTATGACGTCAAGGATGTCATTGCAGTTGCATACCTTCATTGAGTGAGCACATTACGGAATACCTCAAAACAAATCACAACCTCATTGAGAACGAATACAGCCATTTGTTACAAACGAAAATCGAAAATCCGAAGATTCAAGTTGAAAAACAGCTGGTGTATGAAGTCGAGCACAGGTCGTACAACTGCGCTAAACGATGAACACTGACAACGCTGTCCGTGGAAAATGTTCTTTTTTAGGGGAAAATACACACTGAACTCGTTGACTTCGTTCAAACCATTCGACCGCAATGTCAGCAGCGGCTGAAGTCCAATGGTTATCAACAGTCAGTTGTTTCTGGTGAAACAGTTTACTTTTCTCATACTAATTATTGTCCTTGATCGATTTCGACGTCAATAAAAAGCCTATTAAATTAAGTTCCCCCTAACCCTTTGGTGATGAGAAAAGTCGAACTGCCAGTATAGGACAGTGTGCTACTATGGAGTCAAAGGTCATTCTAAATGGCATGTGTGTGTTAGCACGGTAAGGTATCGTAAAGTTGAATAAATGACAAGAAACAATTATCAACGAACAGGAAGAAGTTTATTACTTTCAGAGAAAAATGTCCAGTGGTTGAAAAGTGGTTTCAAAAAGCACTGAAACTGATTGACAAATGAAGAAGAGCGGTGTTCAATAATTAGAAAAAAAACAATCATCGATTTCTCACAAACAAAGCTCATAAAACAAATGTACTTCGTTTCAGTTTTCACACATTTAAAGGCATGTGAGTCAAATTTTGTACGTAGAGAGGTATCACCTTGAGGAAATGGGTAGTGGCCTGCAATAGTTTGTGTGTATATGCTCGTATACATAAAATGCATATGTATGTATGCATTAAGAGATGTATGTATGTACGTGTTTGTGTGTGCGTGTGAATTTAGCACTACAGTTCCATTCTCTACACCACGGTAAATAATGCTTCTCATTCGAATTACGTGCTAGACATTGGCATTTTAAAGTGAATTTGATTTACGCACCTGATACATCATTTGCTTGTACGGCACCTTGTGCAAAGACTTGATTAGCACAACATCTTATGGATCACCTGCTTACGCGAATCAGTCCAGATTGCTGCATTCATATTTCGAATATGACGAAACGTGCAGTCATAATCTTAAAATATTTCACGGCAATGTGGTTTTTCAGTGAAATCAGCACTCATTTCAGGTAAATCGTACAAAAACAGATCACACACGATAAAGTGACATTAGCATTGTTGTGTTCGATATATATATATATATATATATATATATAAGTTTATAAATACATGTATATGAGACCAAACGCAAATGAAACTATTCACGATAACAGCTATTCCATTTACCCGGCTTATCAAGTCCATTTCTACAATTGGTATGTCTGTCGAAAACTGAAATTATCGGCCAGCACTTGGGTGAGCAGTAGACTGATCGGTGAAAAATAATTTATCCATTGTGTTCTTTCGAGTGATTCAAAATATTCCAAAATACCCGGCATGTCCTAGCAGTGGTGCTACAGTTTGGTAGTGTGAACTGCAGAGCTTTTCTTATAAAAGCTGATTGAAGTGATGAAGCCCTAGATATATGCTTGCAGTTTCACTGCCTTTAAGAACAAAATAAATGAGTAGCCCAAGTATCAGCCAGTGAACTAAGTAAATCATCGAGAACCACACACACTTAATAAATGCAATCGCAGGCTTACCAAGTTACCCATTTCTGTTGTACCATTATCAAAAATGCAACTGCCGTATCTGTCCTCGCAGTATTCGTATAACTTGCTTTCAATTTCAGTAGCATCCTGTATGTTCTGTTATAAACGATCGTTTTCGTGTATTGGCTCGAATGTACCTCACACGAGATGAGACACGCTCAATAGAACGTAATTGGTGCACACAAATGCGGAAACTCCTATCGAGCCAAGGGAGGTTCTCGATCAGTGGGAAGATATCTGCAACCATCGTGCTATGCAGTCGCTTGAATTACCTGCTCTAGTGTGGTCTGGTAAATAGTTTTAGCCAATACAAGTAGGCATCATTTTGGTACTTCACTTATGATTAGAAAAATACAAATAGTAAAATCACGTAAACCGTGAAGCTGTATGACAGTTTAGACCAATATTGTTCATTACAGACAAACTGTGCGATGATCGATCAACTTCATATGCTATTCATATGAACGGTCTATGGATTTGCTAACCGGTATCATGAAACCACACAATATTATTTCCTCAGGGAAATCGATTTAATTATTGTTCCAGAAGACATCACAATTGGATGAAAACCTATGTTCACCACATTGCAATGGTTTGAATTTAGATGTCTCACAAATCTCGTAGCGATTTTTGCCACTTTGTCTAATTTTTCATCCTTCGTTTTGCATCACATACGGTAGACCGAGAACAGCTAAGTGACAAACGAGGCACACGATTGCTGTGGATTTGGCCACGTGAGTAGTTCATAGTAGCCCGCTTTGGAAGGTTCTAACGAAATCTATCCCAATAATTTGATCTTCGTGCGTTCTGAAAATTTGATTCTGTGATTTGCGTCATTTGATGGGTTACTTTTCTACATTCAGAGGAGAGGTTCAACGGAGTTTCCAACGCGGATCTAACTAGGTAGAACCTAATGGTTGGCCCGTTCCTCAAGTTGTACGTTTATTCTGTACATTCAATACTGAAAAAAGAACACATGAACAAATATTTCTCCAGTAGCGTCCATTGAATTTTGCGGTGCTACTTGAAAACTTTTGGTATTTCAATGGATCAATTTTACTTTTACTGTTACACACGGTCAACCAGATGCCTCTATCCATATCACGCAAGATGATCGGGCAGACTGTGCTCATTTAATTCGATGACGTGGATAATACAAATAACAAGCTATGTTTAACGAGTACCTGATATAACAAGTGATGGAATTCGCTGTCAAAGAATCGCTAGATCTCTAGATTTACAGTACCACAATCGTTATTTAGCTTGATACTTCAAAGTCGAATACTTATCATTCATTAAGGTTGGGTTTACTGCGTCCCGATACTCTTCCGACTGCGCTGTGCCACCGCATTTTATCGGGCATGCGTTATCGAAGCATATAATACAACAGAACACAACTGATGTACTGTACTGGTCTGTCAGTCTCCCTAGATTCAGTGGTTGACGAATTACCGCATTGTCCAATTAGTTTGTTCAAGTAATCAGTTATAATGTTCATTCAAAACTCTCCTCACCAGTGAAAACAATGGAATTGCCACATGACTAATTAATCATTTTGTTAGCGAATCCTCAATATTGAGTGATCATCGATCACGCGTCAGAGTCCTGACACTGCCAGCCACTGGCAAACTCAATAGGATTTGATTGACAGATGTCTCGTTCCAGAAGTATCGTGGGGAATGATTCAAAGAGATAATGACTTTTTGGCTGTTCATAACATCGGCATAAGTGCTTCAGTATATATTCCAGAAATATATTTTCCTTTCTCCTGAAAAGCATTCAGGAGTGTGCCGTTTGTTCCAGTGAACTTGATTGACGCGCTTAGTTCAGTGACTAAATGGAGAACATTTTCCCTCCATTACTGGAATGAGGGATTTGCATCATTGAAAATTTGTTTGCAATTTTGGCGCCCAATTGACCGTACCAAGAGAGCTCCGCTGAAAAATCAACTACCCGAAAATCGGATGGTGGTCAGTTTGGTTTCAACCCACGGGAGAAAATTTTGGATGTAGATGCGCGTGTAATTGAATTTCTGTATAACATGCATATGGGTTTTCCAAAGAGTTTAAATGATTTATCGATTCGCCGCTTGCCTTTGGAATATTCAAAGAAAACAGATAAATTTTGTCCATTTTCCGTCTTTACCAACTCCAAAGTTTAGTTCAGATGGGGAATAATTTGCAATTCTATTCACACATCGTTTTGCAGCTATTTTTGTGACCAGTCGTATTGTTCTCCGTAATTGGGAATGTAATTACGAACTGATTTGAGTATACTGCATACATGCATTAGTATGTCTCAAACATTATCAAGGGCACCTAAACTGAAGTCATTGGAGAATGATCATTGTTAAAAGAAACACAATTTCGTGCCTTGCTGTGGGAGAAGCAGACAACTCGATAGAGGATATAAACCACGGGGTGATTGTCATCTTGCTAACGTGACAAATACTTGAAAACCAGGATTTATCTGAGTTAATCACCTTATTTCTCTTGTATTCAAACATTTTCAATTATTTCTCACACAATGTTCAACACCCTAGGCTACAGTCCCTATGGAACTCGCACGAATTTCGGTTCCTCCAGTAAAAACAGCGATAGTACGTCAAACCATCTGTCGTCTAGTTCGAATTTTGCATCAACTTTGCCATTTTTCTAATCTGGTCCCTACGTTCTGACAATTGTACGCTGTTGTCCAGTATGTCAGAATTTCACATTAAGGAACCACTTATTTCTATGAATGCTATCAAGATGTACAACATCGCATAATTTTATCCGCAGGATTGCCTGTCGAGAGTGTAAGAGGATAGGGGTGTCGTTTTGAACTGCGCACATGAGATGGTGCAGTAATTATGTTTCCAAGTTCGTTGGGAAGAGGACTCTCAAGGTTCCTGTGAATAATTAAACTTTGATTAACTTATTGAACATTTGTTATTAAAAATATGCATCGAATTACATACAAATTATTAGTACTATCATCGATTTTTTCATGGTCACCTATGTAGATACCGATATTTCCCAAAACCTCCCTAATGTGAATAGCCAACAAGTAGACAGATATCTACGATGATTTGTATGAAGCTTGCTCCAGGTTCTTGTTCATACAGAACATTTTATGATTAGTTGAGACAGCAAATTTTTCCATTGGTTTCACATTTTCTTCGCAATTCTCACACTTTCCGTATGTTCTTTATTCATTTTCTTCCAAGGCAATTCTCAGAGTTAACTGACACATCTTGAAAGAAATAAGTAGAATTGTGACTGTGGACAGGATATTCCAATGGCGAGAAATTCAGAAGTTTTGCTCAAAAAATAAATCTGTTTTAGTCTTGAAAAGGTTTTCACATAAGTTTCCACTTTTTCGACAAAGAATTGTCAAATTCTGTAGTAGATTATCATTGCGAAGTAATAATTTTTACACAGTTTTCAGATTTATAACCACGTTTGTTGAATTTCTTACATACAGCTCTCTAGCCCGTAGCCAGCGTATAGGCTGTGGATGGTGGATCTTTGTAGTATCGTCCGATGGTAGCTGACAGAAAAGAGGCTACTAGGATGGGTAACAAATCAAGTGGTCGTGGATGAACAGCGACAATGCTTGAGGATGTGGTGTGGTTTTTGCTTGACCAGCTTTTAGCACGCCGGTACAAAGTGGAAATCCGCTGACAAGACCGTGGCATTATAGTGTGGTCCACCAGAGGTCGATATTGTACTTACCTCCCTTCAGAAAAATTTTCAGCAGAAATGCCCATGCTGCTGTTTTCCAGGATACGCGAGAATTCATACGGGCTACAGAAATATCTTCGAAAAGAAAACTTATTTTGAACCGAGCATCCGAGTGGAACAGCGACCAACGAGGCCAACAACCGAGGAAGATTTTACAAACACAGTGACTTTTACTCGAAAGCTTGAATTCACTATCACACCAAAAACAGGAACTTATATTCCCATTTCCACCCCCTTGCTTTAGTATTTTGCTTAACAAGACCAAACGGGAACTCCGGTCAACCGTATCAGCTCTAGTTCCACTGGTGTAAATCAATGCCATGTTTTCTCTCTCATAAATGGCAGCATACGGGTTTGACTCACAAGCTAGAGCCACCAGCAATCGGTGTGTCGCATCCAAGAGGTTCGCATTAATAAATCCACTGCCATCATGTGGCGTACGCCCCTTTCCAGTAATTCTGTGGAAATTCACTCACGTCAGAGGCTGTGGCATCTGGTCTTGTTGGCGTTGGCATTTCTCACAATCAAAAGGCTCGAGCAGCTCTTGTAGACTGGATTTCAAGTTGAAAGTCAGTTAGACTTATAGGCTGGTGCGAAGTGATCAGCCAGCATCCCAACAGATGCAACCTGTTTGTCCTCGCGGCGTGAGAACTAAATAAGTGCAGCCTAGAGGCAAAATTTACTTCGCAAAAAGCTCCACGACCTCGTATGTACTTGAAATGGCGCTGGTAGTATCGACTATACGGGAGACAAGAGTGCTAGATCAAGTTGGCTGCCCTCAAAAGAGGCTCATTCAGAAGGCACTCTCGAGCTACATTCCTTTCGTTAAAAAAAAGAGAACGGTTCTTTTATCTGTGCTCTGACTACAAACTGTTTTTCGTCAGTGTCAACTTCAGACACTCCCTCCACGTCTACATCCCGTAGTGCCCATCCAATTCAAGTCCTCAATGGGTCAATATCCACCACGCTTTATTGAGTTGCATATGATGAGGCTTCATTCAAAATTGTCGTTTGTACTGGAATACTCTCTGACTCTGATCATTCTCTAATTTCCATTTAGCTGTCCATGTATTCGGTGGGTGTTTCCATCGCACATTGCAACATCGGCTAGATGGCAATACATTTTTCAGTAGACTTTGCATATCTGCCTTCCAAAAGGCGCCAAATGAGGAGACAGAATTTGCCGCACACATAAAAACGTCAACCAACACCGGTGTCTAATCATGAATGCTGTGCATTCCATTGGTTTATTCCATTGTGGCCTATCTCGTCGTGCCAAAACTTCTTGAGTTTCCGCTGACTCTCTGTACTTTCTCGAGGTACGCCGGTCGATACCGGATGGAATGGAATACAGTAAAACAAGGCTCTTACCGAGGGGGGCAGTGAACGCAAGTACTCGTAGGGATTGCAAAATTTGTTTATCGTAACGTGCGTAAGAGATGGTGAACACTGATGTCTGTTACAGGCTGGATCATGAAGAAAAAGCATGAAGAGCCGACTCATAATGGTGAAGCTGGGTTTCTAGGCAGTCGTGGCTGTAATGACCAAAAAATCACCCCCCCCCCCGGAAAGCGCTATAACACTGTCATAACTACCGAAGATCATCGGTCAATGCGTTCTGAGATATTTTAAAAAAATTCTAATGTGCCAAATGAACTGTTCTGTGGAACGGTTTGTAGAAGAACAGAGTGCCTGCGAAGTGTGTCCATCTTCAAAGAATTGCACCAGTTCGTCTCAGACTTGGTCAGGGCATATAGTCACCGTTTGCCCAATGGATTACAGGAATTATTTTCAACTTCCTCATACTGGATGTTCTACGGAATAGCTTGTCTGGTCTTCCAAATGGTCGAGTTGAACTACTTCAACGGAACAACGTTTCTAACTTGAAAAATACCGATGGCGTCGGTGTGCTGGGTGACAATGCACAGATAATACAAAAATTTGTGAAACGCTTGGTTATTGTGGCCTCCAGGTATGTCATGCACTTTCCTCCATCCAAAAGTAAATCACTTAGCAAGATTGGCAGCAATCGTTGCTTGCAGTCACCATTTGTGGCGGTCAACTAGAGTCCGTCTATAACTTTATTGCATTGAAATCTTGATCCCATGTTGGAAAGTGTTAAGTAAGAGATCTCATCACGACATACAAGATTCAGAGCAGACTTTGCGAGTCTGCCACAACTATGAAGTCAGCCGTGAAACTCAGCCCCATCTTAAGCGATGGGTGTAAGTCTCCGTGGTTTGTGGTGCTTACTCCGCAGTTGTGAGACGTAGTCACTGCATTTATAGGATGCTCGGTGTGTTTCTATATTAAACAACCAAAACCTTGCTCGCGTCTGGTTGAACGATGCAGAAGGGATTACGAAGTGCACCGTCGTGCGGCCGTGCCTTGACGCAGATGTATGTAGAAGCTGAAAATAGGAAATCTCATAATTATTTTTGAGTTGTTTGTGATATTGACGACGTTTTTTTCGGCTGCATATCCATCGGATTCCCTATTTCACACACAAATATCAAGTCGTACTATTTACCTTCAATTCAGAAGTATTTGACTCGAATTTCGCCCCTAATAGAGCTCATTATTGCTGGGTATCCTCCGGTGCACTTAGAATTTGAACCAGGGCTTTTTAAGGTCAAATGCATGTGTAACCGATGTGCTACTTCGGAACCGTTTGAGCTGAACCGAACTACCGTGCCAAGTTTGTTCACATCTCATCAGTAAACCAAAGCATCATCAGTCCAGCACACTTCTCTCAAATAATTATGAGATATACACGGATTGCTTTTAGAAAACGTTATGTGCTGAGAAAAATTCTGACTTTTCGTAAAAGGTTTTTTTAAATCAGTTAAGTTTTTAAGTAGTCCATTTTGTTCACAGTGTCAACTTTCAGGCTGACAATAAGGCATTGGAGCGGAAAATCTCGCTTTTGGTTTCAAGAGTGTGATTGTCTGTCTGACTATCTTGCTGACCTTTGGTCAGAGAAGAAGCGGTGCATTGACCAACTGTTTTTGCAAGCACAAGATTGATCGATATAATCGGATTGCCATCACCCAGACCGTGGATGATATTTGTTGTTCCACCCCCTTTGGAGAACATTTGTGACCTTGATTGCTCCGGAACTTGTTAGCGAGTCTCTCGTATTGATCCTATGGACTTCGTACTAATTTCGTTTCTAATGTGCGGGTGAGAAACATTTAAAGCGAGTATACTGCCTCTGACTTGTTGGTTTGTGGCAAATTTTCCACTCGATCGATCCATCCGAGCATATTGCCGGAAAGACATTTGAGAAACGTAGCATCTTACTTTTTTGATTTTCTACTATTTGAATACCTGTATTAATTTGAATACTGCATTTGCATTTGCGAGAGGAGCATATTTGTGAATAATGACGGAATAATTATGGAGACATTTTTTGTGAACTCATATTGAATTTCGTCAACGAATTGAAAAACTCTCCTTTTGAATATGAGTTGATAGTTTTGCTCTATTGATCCGAGTATCTGAGTTTATTGTACTGCCCTGATATGAAGTATTGAAAAGACAGATCCGTGTTTGCCATTGACCTTTTTCAAAGAATCGACAAAAGGAATATTTCACGGCATGAACAAATATCAGGAACCTGAACTAGGCTATATGAATACCATAGAAGATTCCTGCAGAGAAAACTTGACATGGGGATAGGCATTCGCTTGAAGTTGTTGGTGCGAGACCCTGGCTAGTTGAATATTCACACAAACACACACACACACACACACACACATATATATATATATATATTCATAATTATACACGAACTGTCTCGTCACGGGCATCCGCTTTTTCTACTTTCAACGAATACGATCCTAGAGCAGATATGACACCTATTCACTCATCTACCTTACTTGACCAGGAAACAGTCCCCCTGTATTTCACAGGAAAATCAGATCTTCTCGTAGGAAAACAGACACCGATGGTACGTGAATTCACCTCTCGTCCAGTTGCAATACACTGTACAGACCATGATATTTGCTGAATGTTTATTTATTGTGTTCTTGTTTACTCAATGCGTACTAACAAATTTACCCTGGGTACAACGCATGGTATTTTCCCATGTGGTCTATACTAGCGTCTCGGATTTTCATTCAGATCTGTGACAAAAGCTGATTTCAAGTGGTTTTATAATATACACTTTCGATCGTGCACATTCTCTCGCAAGTTGTAGGCGTATATGTAACTAATGTCTAGAAAGAAATGTTTAGTTTCAAAAATGTTTGGGTAGGTAAATATTATGGTATTTCATTCACAACGTTAGCTTTAAAATATTCATAATCACATGAGTGTCTTTGAGCACCAAGACATGGCATTTACCAGCAAAAAAGATCTCTTCGTGCATCAATTCACGAAATGTGCCATTATCGGTGAGTCATTTAGCTTGTATTGAAATCAAGTGACCAGGCGAATAATCGCAACGCCAGAAATTAGTTCAAATATAATCGAGGAAACAAAGGAAACCATGAAATAAACTACAAAATATTCAGTTGATTCGTTAGACTACAGAAGTAAACATTTAATATGTTTGGTTCGTAGTGATGTGATAATCAGTTTGTACAAAAACCTTCATGAAATACTGTTTTTGTATCGGAACATGTAACATGACTGATGATTGTTTTCACGTACATCTTATTGTGAGTTCAAAGTTAGGAAGCATTTATTTCCATCTTTGTATGTTTGCACGTGTGCATGGGGTGGCATTTGGTGAATTCTTTCGTAACGCAATTTTAATTCCGCCCCAAGTACATCTTATGAACGTCCTATAAGCAAGGTGATGCTTATGGAATCATATGATATCACGGTTGACCTCGTCTTGGTAGAGTTACCTTTTGACGGGACGGAGACAGACAACAGTACTGGCCAAACGAGACAGGTTTTCATTAGGTACATGTGTGCGTAGCAGTACATTCCATTTACATTCATAGAATCATACTTGTCCTTTGTTCGATGGCACACTGTGTGGTCACTGCGGTTTTGGTGTTACTTCCATACTTCTCCATATAATTTATTAAATATATTGTATAAGTAGTCAGATCATGGTCTATTTGCCTTCAAGTTCTCCATTCAAATCTAGTTGGAACTGCAACAACTAAGAGCGGTCTCAACAGAAAGGTTTACAAATTATCTGTACAAAAGGTCAAATAATTTTCTGTTGGTGTGCAGCTAGGTAAAGGAAGCCTTTGTCCAGTTTGCGGAGAAGGAGCGGTACCTTTTGAGGGATTTCAGTTGCAAAATCCGTTGGGACCAGAACGATGGGTTTGCATGGAGGTAGTGATCGCTCCATGAGTGTAGGTCCTGGAGTAGATTACTGCTAAAGCTGAGACTGAGCATATGATGATGGAACTTGTGGAAGCGAAGTGGTAAGAAAACGGGAATTCAGCAATTTGTCAAATAAAAAATTGCTTATTTTAGATGCAAACAAAGTTCTACGTGAGTTTTGGGCTTTCGAATGTCATTATATATCGTTCTAACAGCAAAAGTATTGTTATTCAAATTTCGGTTTAATTTAAGATATCACAAAAGTTACTCACACATTTCAGTGGCAGACGTATTAAAATAATTTAGTCTGAATCGAAAAGAAGAACACGACATCGTAATTGAACGCTAGTGTGGCTACATGAATACTCTATACAACGTAACTGAATGGAAATGCTAATGGTTCTAAAATGTGGTGTGCATGGAAAAACGACCTGACCAGAACGCATGTGGTAGCCACAAGGATAAAATACACCTTTTCGCATCGAGATGCACTCTCGTATGGTGCATGGCGAATAAGTCCTGGTAGAAAGGGCAACTACTTGGAAGAGTCTCACCTGCTCCCAAAACGGCATCATCATCGTTTTGTTAGAGCACGTCATGTCATTTTCAGAATCGTTTGTAAAGCTTGAACAAACGACTTTCTTGCTTACTTTGGATATTTCACTACTGAGTAGTTACAGAATTGAGGCGAACTACATCGCATAGCTGGGGCTTATAATCTGGTTTCAACCTCTCAGAGATGAAATCTTGTTGTACATGTACGCTGTGTCCGGTTTGAGTGATATTTATGTCTCAGTGTTCAACTAATTGTTTTACACAGGTTATTATTTTCTGAATCCTATAAAAATCAAGGGGTTCGTAAAACCATTTGTAAGGTGTTCACTTTGCCGGAAGCCTGACACATGGAAACTCGATAATTTCATGGTGGGCAAACGAGGGAGCAGTGGATATTTATATTTTCCACCATTTTATATTGTAAGCGGCATTATATACAGAATTTTTGGTTGGTAAAAAGTAGTTTTGATTCGTTCGCTTTATCTAGGTAATATAATTTTGAACAGTAAGTTGAATCACCATCACCTCGTTTTTTTGACACCTGTGAAACAAGTGATCGTCAGAAGAAGAACATTCCAAAACAAGACATCTGATTTTGAAGATCTATCTGGCCTGCTCGTATTATGTCATGGTGATAACCAGGAGCCGACCTTAGAGAAAAACAATCAGCTATTGAATACTGGCACCTTGCATCCGGAAAGTAACATTTTGCTTACGTAGTTCAATAATTTCAAAAGTTCAACTATTTTGGAGGATTTCGATAAAAGGAAAACAGCATCATAGCCTCAGTCTCATTTGAATTGCATAACGAATGCTTGAATGAAGAGATTATTTCAGAATCGCAGTATCATTTCAAAGTCAGCACGTCAGTTACCAAGACTAAGTTTCGGGTGGAATACATAATTTCCCCTATTTGTATTTTCAATATATCTAGGACAACAATGTATGTGGATAACAGAACGAAAGATCCGTGAAAGCACGTTATCAATTTTGCGGTTGTTGCTACTCAATGGGGATGCGTACCGGACAGTTGTGAAGTGTTCATTTATGGTGATGATTGTTTAGAGGAGTACAGAGTACGCGCACCAGTCGTCGAACAACGATACCACACCACGTATTTTGAAAGAAGAATGTACTTAGAGGTTTGTTTTATCGTATTATTTTGGTAGCTAATATATGGGTGCCTCTGAACATTTTGCTAAATTCAGTCTAGTAGACTCATACGCAGAGTGATGAATACGTCTTACCCTAAAAATCAAAATACAAAAAGATTCGTGCACTTCAATGAATAACATGTAACTACAACCCAATGTTGGATAAATGTGTCATAAACAGAATGTATCAACATGGAAACGTTTGTTGTAATGATAATAACAAATATGAAACGGCGCTTTCATTCGAATTGCCATAGTGATTTCGCAAGCGAAGCATGACCATCTGTGCCACTGATATGTGAAATTATGGCCTGGGTTTATGAAAGCATTCAATATCAACAGAATAAATAGTTACTATACATGAATTTAAAAGGTTTCATCTGTACGAGTTTTGTTTGCGCATCTGACGGGAACACATTTGTACAATGAAAGAAAAAACTTGCTTGCAAGTGGGCGCGACTGTCGCTTTGCTTTCTATTCTAAATCAACCTAAGGAACTAAACGCATTTGCATCTGTCTTCTAATCGTTATAATCCTGTTTACTCTCGACACCATTTCAAAACCATCTCAGGGCCATGCAGAACTTCGCTATTACCAAACCGAATCGTGAAAATTCTGCTTTTATGAGATGTGCTTCCAAGGAAATAAACATAGCTATTATTAGCATATCGCCTTATTTCAATAGTTTGGGTACTCCGTACCCATTCGTCAGCGTCTCCGAGTGTGTACATGACGACCAAATGTAAATAACATCCACAAGCACATGAAACCGAGCTCTCTTCGAAACTACACATTCCAGCTATTTCCATCTCCTCAAACTTATAAAACCCCATAAATGGGCGTACATTTTACTCAAAATGATGTTTGTTCGCATGCAGTTGTTATCCTCAATTACAACCGTGAGTTACCAAATGAGTTCTATTTTTTAAAAAGGGTTGCCCCTGGAAATTTATGCCATTGCTCTGAACCTCAATAATCATTCCTTTAGCTTATATATTTATGCATTCTAATAGATTGAACTACTTTCCTTTGATTTCCACTGACTGTACTTACATGTAGTATTACAAATGTCAAACGAGTGTGACTGATCTTAGACAAATCAGTCACTTCGTTTTGGTTACGTTGATAGCGTATACTGCTCCATTGTGTGATCCCCGTAGAACGAAGCGAACTACTCGTTTGTGTTACCAAATACTATAATAAATATCATTTCTCCTCTTTCATTTATTAAACAGTAATCAACAACAGATTAGGAAGATGGCTTTTGGTCTCTAAAAAAAGCAGCCAATTGGTAGGGTGACTGGCGGCGGTGAGAATCGAACCTTGGTCGTTATTGTCCTAAGTTCATAAAACTAGTCGTTTGACAACCGCAAGTGCTCTTTTGTTGGAACTGTTTCATATGCATGTCAATATTCTCCTAATTTCCATATCATAGTGAACGACATGAAAATACGTAAGTTACATTGCAAAGGGTTTACAGTCACCCAGGATTCTGGTGGCATGTTGGTTCGTTTACTAGGTAACGCTTCACGGTACAGGTAGATGAATTTACATAGAGAACGCCATCCGGAGTCACACTAAAATTGACAAAAGATTCAGGCATTGAAATACGCAATATTTGGTAAATGCAAGGTTGCTTGAAAAAAAAAATAACTGATCAGCAATATTACCGGATTATAAAATTGTGATAGGGCATGCAGCTTATTCCATCGTCAATCTATGGGCGTATCTTATTGTTGATTTTGTTGTACTTCCCACCAAAAAATTACTTAAGTGGCAATTCGTTGTCCGTTGAAATGCCCTTAGAATCTCGCTTTCGGCAAATACATTTGCGTTTTGACTGGAAAATGTATTCATTAGAGAACCGACTATTTTCAAATCCGGTTTAGAAAATTGCTGCATTATTTTGAATTCAACAAAAGCTCTTACGAAAGAAACCGACGTGAATGAATGTTATCGTGAGTGAAATGTTCATAAACCAGATTAATTCCGAATTTGCTTCCGAGTAATATGGTACGGAAGAGACAATTTACCAAAATTAAGTTTTCCTACTCATTTGAATGAAATCTAGTTCCATTATGCTTATTCTCGTATTGGTTGGCCAGAAATATTAAGTCCGTGGTAAATTAAACATTTTTTCAAAATAATTCCCTGGAAGAATCATTTTGTTGAGCATACTTTTCGAAATTGCTCTAATACAGGATGACCACATTATTGATTGCATCATCATTACTGAGGTGGTCGGATGAGTTGGCCAAAGAATATAGTCCGTTGTTGGGTATTTCCTCATAATTTCATAAACACCATTAGCCGAGCATATCCGATTCGACCGCGTGTTCGAGCATTTGAAAGCTTTCGCTCCATCTCGTTTTCATTTGAAAACGACACAACACGTTGATTAACATTAGAATATCTTCTCAGTTTAATTAGAGCCTCAGAATGGGGCATGACTGCTACGGGGAGAGCAAAGTAGACCATAAAAAGCATTCAGTCTAATATCTGCCAAAATATATTATCTAAAAAAGTGAAAAACCGTCATCAAATGTGTTTTCTTAGTGAAAATTAGTATGATGGAAAGACGCTTACACATCGGTATTGTGACGTTTGATAATATGTCACCTGAGAAAAGGGACCAAATCAACAAGTTCGGATATTTTACATACAAATCATACATATTGTGAATGTCAAAATTTGTCAACAATCAACGGATTTGAAGGCTTACTATGTACATTTGTCTTCACAATTGTTTTGGTAATTATTTTTCAACCGAATGGGTTCCAGTACTTCAAGCCAGATCATTATGTACTTTCGACAATCCAGTTATTGACATTAAACTTGAAGCGGGTGACATTTCCACACTGTCACAATGAACTTTATACTTTTTAACTAGGTACTTCGAAGATCATCGACAGTAAGTGTAAAGGAAAAATTGCGCCAAGTCCTTGGGGAACATTTGGAGAACAATGCCTTTGTTCATAACAATCTCGTCCTAAAATCCAGCCAAAATCTGAACACGGGAGACAATATTCAGGTATTGCAGTAATTCCTCAGACATCAGAGTTTCCAGGAATAATACGTTTTAGAGGTAGAGGGGTGCACCCTCACGAAATGGGGAGACACAGCGGTATCTCTGAACTTGAATACAAGGGCCTTGTTCTAAATCTCATTCATATTGGTACTTTTAGCAAGAATAACCAATCACTGGATATTCCAGTGGCTCTGCTACTGTAAATCTGTAGGCCAAAAAGGTACATGTACTCATTTTTATGATATGCATAGCCTTCTATGAGACATGATCTGATGCGTCGTTCTGCGCAAGGATATTTATCGCGGAAGAAATTCTGATATGATGGAACGTGAACTCTAATTTTTCGAAGCCTGTGAATTCCGCGATGTTCAAAGTTTATTTGACATTGAGCCACTGAAATAAAAATACTTGTCATGGGTGGCAGAATAAATTAAATGACTTGATTTATTTAGCACTGTCACCATCATTGATACGTGTTTCTCCAGGAATTATCTTTTTACAAATCGCGGTTTTGTGAGCTCCAACACCTTCCAGAGTTCAAACAAATACCATCCTAGTTTAGAAAACCAAGATTTATTCTACGGAAACTGCTCTAATTCAGAATGGTGTTCAGGATCACGTTAGGTACGAGGGTTCGCGTATTGATGACGTGAATACATCTATCAATTTATTATAAATGTTCCTGCTGGAACTGTTACAAGATTATTCGGTGATTTATCGTTCCCAAATTATTTCAAGTAGTCAGAACCAGAGTCATGGTACCAAAGGTTTCTTTGACAAGTCTCCAAATTCACTTTGAAAGGTTTTGCGAGGATAAAACTTGAGATACTGAAGACCAATTATTTCGGAAATCATTATTCTCCAGGGGACTTTGGCAACACATGCACTGTAGGGAATGCATTCCAAGTACCCCAAATTATTTGATTCACAACTCACGATGATGTGCCAACCTCTCACCTGTTATTTCTACATATGGCAAAATAAAGTTGTTCCAAGGGTTTTCAAGACAGCGATGGGCGAGCTTTCGTATTCAAATCATAGTTTGAAACATAGACACTGAGAAAAGAAAGAGCACGTGATTGGTAAGCATAATGTTCTGAAACCGTTTTTTATTGTCTATACCATGTTAGGGTATAATATTGTATTGTGTGTGGTTTGTGAGCGTCACTGGAATCATAGGCAATATTTAAAAATGCTTTAGGAACAAAATACTGAAAGTTTTACCCAAAAAGGGGAACAATCGTGAGATACAGAACGCAAAAATTAAAAGTCGTAAACAGGGGTAGGTTTTTGAAACCGGAGATAATTTTTCGACAGTGAAACCATTGACAAGCAATCCAAACATTCTCCGGCACTACAACCGGATTTAACGTAAACCTCATTGTTTTGCAGAAATGAACGGACTTTTCGCGAGTAAGGATTTTTTGTTGCCAATCAGTTGAGAGAGGCTTACTTTTCAGGTAGTTAACCGTGGTTTCATTTCTCCATGCGAGTAATTGCTTTGTGAACGCCTCTGTACATCTTCACTTACAGCTGTGATTCTCAGTAGTAGTAGAATGTGATTCAATAGCATCTACGTATCAAGCTTGAAAAATACCGAATTAACCGATAAAGAATATGGGGACGTTCTTTGGCTGTCCTTCTCTTGTAAAGAATCTCCTGCGAAGCATATCCATCGCGCATACCCTGGAAACCGATAACTAGGAGACCAAGCCGGAGTCAAACGCCTATCTCGAGGCCATTCAAGCTGCATCTAAAATCATTGTTGGCATCTCGAGCGCATGATTTAGTGCTTTATTTCATTGAATCTTCAGTGCCAGCAGCCTATTATCCGCAATTTGGTCATTTTATTATGAACGACGTCCGCGAAGGAAACTTAGTATCTGCTTGTAATTCAAATCAGCATTTTCGAAACCTGTGTACCCTACTTCCATGGTATTAGTTACTTATCTGGGAGTTGTTGCTGAACGATGAGTTACTCAGTATTCAACACAAGCTTCCACTACTTAAACTGTTCAAAAAGCAGAGTTTTGAGTAATTTCTAAAAAAAGCTTTTCATTCGGGCTTAGCTATAAGTATTCCATGTGGAAACAAGCATTGTTTAGGTAAATGTATACCATGCAGAGAAAAAGAGACAAAAAATCAAAGTGAACATATCACGGAAATGTTTTTCTTTGATGACCCGATTTAGTCAGTGAGATGAAAGGTGTTCATGTGGACGAGTTTTGATGTTTCATGTGATCGACAACTAATCCAACTTGGTATATGAGCCATGCAGTTGTGCGTCATTCGGTTCATTCTTCCCTCTGCAAGCCCATGACGATCACCATATGCGTGCTGAAAACTGTTTTCAAACAGAATCACGGATAACTTCAAGCTAGCCCAGTACATGGCATCATGGAAGAGGATACCATGCACGTCTTCTCCATCAATTCAAGTGCATTTTTTGGGATCGACGAATTGAAATAAAAAAATTTTGGTGATAAACGTGTGAAACCGTGCCAGGAACAAAAAGTCTCAACTGAATGATCCAGGTTATTTCCTTTTTTTGTGAATAAATGTTGACAACCTATTAGCTATTCTGTTGTTTTGTGGTGCGATAAATATGTTAATTAGGCTCAACATTGAAAAAAAACAAATTTTTTTTGAACATATCGCAAATTGATTGTATTCCTCCTAACTATTCTATCAAACCGTGTAATTTGCATCATCAGCCTCAGCTTTACAACCGGAAACAGGTTAGTGGCTGCAACAGACAAATACAGCTCTACATTGTTCTTGAAATAATTCATTGTTTTATGACAGTAACAGCTTTGCACACATGGCTTTTGATTAGTTCAAAAAAGGAATTGCAGATAAACTATACTCTTTTATTACCTGGAAGTCCTAGATAGCTTAGTGATGTTTTGACACATACCTTGTCAAAAATAGGCTCGAACTCAAAGATTACGCAATCAGTTGAGAGGTGATTATCGGCAAACGTCTTTCTAAGCACAGCGGTCGGTCCAGCACAGTGTTACGAAAAATTTCAATCAAGATAATCCAATATTTTATTTAAATACCATTTTTCGAAAAAACACAGCAGTAGTGAAATGGACGTTTTATCTGGTTCACACTCTTATTCTTCTTTCTTGGTATCCATGCTTCTGGTCAACATATTAAAGCGAATCGGGTAATATCAGAAACCAACTCATTCATATATCATTGACATGAAGATACAATTCCAAATTTACAACGAGGGTTTCATAGATATGAAGGTCTTTCAGAAACATCACAACGTAGCTAAGACATACAGGAAGATTCGCAAAAATTGCGTCAGATGCATGGAAAGTCATCAATCGACTTGTGACAGTGATTGGTTTTAAAAATATTGGACGATTTCTTAGAAAACGAGGGTAAATGCAGTTTAGGTTGAACCAGAAGCTCGATTCAATCACTCGGTGTTAATCGTTTACTGATCGAATTAGGGGTTTTTAAGACCACCTTGGGGTTTTCCAACTATTTTCAGTCAGTCTTTCGACAAAAGAATCTTATCTATGGCAGACATAATGTGAGCGAAGGATCCTAAAACGTTTGCAATGATATTGGGGCAGAAAAAGCTTCTGATGAGGAAGATTTCATCATCTCAGCTATTGTAAATGCTGTACAGAAAACACGATGAGGTTGACAAGCATGCATGAGCTATTTGATTGCATATTCAGATGACGTCTGATGAGAATGATAATTTCAGCCACAAAATGAGGATCTGTACTTTGTACACACAAGTAATTCACTTTGTAAAAGGGAACTCAACATGCTGACTGTGAATCAAGGTTTGCAATGGAAAAACACGATAACCGTTGCATACGGGGGACAATAAAATATTCTTCATCACATGTGTAGATCATTTGTGTTATTCACCATTTTACAAAATACGTGAATATTCACTGATTACCCTTTTTAACAATTCAAGCAAAGGTAGTGGATCGTAAGTCATTCATTTATTTCAAATCCACAGTGTTATTCCGCATATGGCTGTTGCCCTAATGGTTACGAATAACTGCGTGAACTGGCTCATTTCTATAAACAAAAAGTCGATGAAAGAAGGTGAAACCTTATGAGATTTTTTCGAAATTTGCCCGGGTTGACGTGGTAAATAGCATATATATATATATATATATATATATATATATATATATATATATATATATATACATAAATTCCGGTGAGTCCAAAAGTGTGTCCAAAAAGTGATAGACCAATCAAACGATCGTTGTATTCAGATAAAACAAAAATATGTAGTGAGCTCACTAATTTCAAAAAACTAAATCCGTTAAAATCCCTTGTGGTTCTTAGTTGTGCTAGAAGCGGGAGGGTAAAGAAGCGTTCAAAATGAATGTGAAAGAACGAGATGGCAATTTTTTTTACCGTGCATGGTTGGGGATGGAACGACAAAATGGCAATGCAGAGAGTATTTCTAAATGTTATGTTTGTGGTCTATACAATGAAACGTGGAACCACAGTTGCAAGAATGGACCGAGTAGTTATTGCAATTATATGAAACAACTGAGGTAACATCAACAAGTCGCGCAAAAAAGGAGGTTCCTTTTCTAAGTGATTATTGATGATGGACAAAGATGGGCCGCAAGAAAACAAACTGCCCTTAGAAATAGGAAAACCTCGCGATGGCTGGTTCCCACGAACCTTTTTTGTACCGGACTCACTTGGTGGAAGATAACTGGTTTCTTTCAACTGATATTCCTTTTTCAATGCATTCCCCTGTCGTTGAATTAAGTAAACAGGGAAGGCGAGAAAGGCTTCCAGTGTGTGAACCAAGTGTGTTTCAAGAGCAAATAATTTGGTAAACAATATTTTGGCAGGTCACTTCTTATTTACGAATGTCTTTGGAAACAATTTTCTTCATGAGATAAAATATTGGAGCCGGATAAACACTCACACACAGAAAGTCTGAGTTTTTATTGGTTTGCCATGATAACCAATTTACTGGAGTGAGCTGATCAATTTGAACATTATTCACCTGGTATGAATAATGTGCCATTTCTTTCGCTTCACGATTTCTTATATTTGTTGGATACATTTCAGTGGTCGAGTTTATAAACCAATGTGAGTGGAGAAATTAACTGTTGACTATTATATGATCCGAAAAAGATCATAGTACATCCTACAAAATAAAACTAAAATTGAACTGATGCTTTTCGGATAATCCTGAAGGGGCGAATCAACTGATGGCCTTCAGTTGGCATATTTTTGTAACTGCTGGTCACTGATCAAAATTACATTGGTTCAGTGATATTTTGTTCTAAATACAAATGGTTGTCTGTACCCAACAACCGGTGCAGCTTTCCCACTTACTTATTATTGGAGCATACTGACAGCTTTTTTGAGGCTTTATTTGAACGTTTAAAATGTTGTCAATCACAATTTATCTGAGCAATAAAACGTCATCGTAGTTTATTGAAATATAACATCCTCGAGGTAATCGTGATCAGACGGGTTTGCCTTAGAAGGTGGGGAGAAAGCAGAGGCAACTCTATATCATATTCGTCTAAATGTTTCATTTTGGCACCACGTAAATATGTAAATTGAGGTCATCAATGAAGGACAAGAATTCCCGCACAAAAATTATGCATTATGTTTGAAGAACTTTATATACTCCAGTGGGTTTTAGAATAGTAGTCGATGAATCAATTGTTTTATAAGACAAAGAAATTAAACAAAATCATCCTTCGTGTCTTGTCACTTAGTAATATATACCTTTCCAATGAAGAATCGTAGATGACATTCATGAGTGTATTTAGAGCCCGAGAAAGCCGTTTCAAAAGCTGCTGCAGACATGCGACAATAATGTCCAAGACAATATTCCAAAAGCAAGTTCCACTGTTCCTTCCTTGACGAGGTATTTGTGATCAAAATCTCCGATCGGGATGTGGGAAAACCGTTCACTATATTCGATATCATTCACCATAATATGGTTTTTAAATGGCATGCATAAAATAACAACAAAATGTGTCTGCATTTAAATCACTCATCGAATACATAGACTAACTGCATGGTCGGTACCTTGGGAATAAAATAGTGTGGTATTCACAACGTTCGATGGTAAGAAAAGCCATTCTGATGAGGTGTTATATTCAACTTTCCCGGATACTTTTCCATAAAAATGTTGAACTCCTACGAACGATACACTAGGCGATAACAAAGCAAGCAAAACGACACGGTAACCGAAAGTCTGCTTAGGTTCATCGTTATGCAAAAAAACCTATACCACTAACTGATGAACAACGGGTGTTTTTGCGTGGCTACTCACGAGTAGCTGTGACTGATATTTATGCTAAAAGTGTCAAAATTCCGCCTTTGGCCAGACCTGACCTACAAGGGAAGCAAGCATAATGGCCCAATTTGCCAGAACTTGACCTCTTCCATCAAGTGCACCTGTTGTACCTTTGGACGTGCAATTGTCTCCACAACCACCGAGAAATGCCATCGTCGGAAGAGCTCCCTGTGATCAATGAAATCCTGGTTATGGGTTCAACAGCGGATGCCCAAATGCAAGCAAAGACAGATGACACGTGATTGTTTCGGCGAGTGGAAGATTATATCACGGTTTGGTTGCAGAAAACCATGGACGGAAACTTCATATCAATTACGTTGCCAAAGAAAACAAGATGTCTTTCGTCTTCTGTCTCGTAACGGATTTAGGTGGAAAGATACTATGCGTCATTGTTTAGAACGCCGTCGGTGTCATCTGCCCGGGAGAGAAGGAAGATCATTCAATTACTGATAGGTAATAGCTAATACTAGGCATAACCACGATCTGCCTAAACAACACAAGTGGTTTACCTTGGCAACAAAAATGTCCATCAAAAACCTCCTATGTTCGCAACTGTTATGTTTTGGCAGTTGTTAAAAGGTGTTCACTTGATTTCCATTTTTATTGACTTACCTACCGGTACTGGAGATAATACATGTTAGGCATGGTGGTAGCCCATGCATCTGTCTGCTGCTTCCATATATTTAGGGTAAAAACACCTCTTTTTATAAAAATTAAATGCTGCGCAACCACTGTGCCTCTTTTATCTAAACACATTGTCAGGCGAACCATTCCTAATTGTCGGTATACCCCTAATCCTCGTTTTTTGATAATAGCAGTGAAGGATTTGCCACGTCGTGAGTAAATTCAATTGTTATTTATCTGTTTTTGATGAGAGGCTTGAAAGAATGGTAGAGATGCACACTTCATACTACAACACCAATTTGTAATAAAAGTCCATAACTTCACCCCATCTAATAGATGAAGATATACGGAATGAACCTTTTTAACATCTTCGACATTAGTCAATGTTGAAATTCCTTGAGATAAAAAACGAGAAGATACTTAAAAATAAGGTGTCTTTAATCTACGCGAGAGAATAGATTGGTATTAGAAGGTAAACCAACGACACAAGCTGCGGGAGAGAAAATGTATTCGGCTCCCATCTCCATTCATGTAGATTAGGCATTTCTGAAGCAACCAAAATGTTTCCGGCAATTATAATATCTGCAAAATGTTACGGACTAACAGCCCTCTGACTCATCACCAAAGTGAGCTTTAAATTTTCCATTAGCTTGCCAGATCAAAACAACTGCATCAGCGAAATGAGTTGTTAGGAATCTCCAGGTGAACATATTGGACAAACTTGCAGACACGGTGAGATCAGAAACACGGATTTCAAAAGAAAAATGCAACCCTTCAGGTCTGATAGCCTTAGCGGAACAAGAGCAGGATTCAGCGATCGCTGTTCACACCATAGCTGAGGGATATATTAGACTACGAAAACGTGAAAATCCTCCACCGCGCACTGAAGACATGTACTGAGAGCCTGCATCCCGACGCCCTGGTAAATAGTAACCATCGTGCATGTGCCAACATACATGACAAGACAGAGTTTTCCGGGGTTTGAAATGCACTGATATCACCAACAAATAAACAACCCCTGGGTCACATCGATGGTTGACCTCGTCACCACTGACCTGCTAATAAGATCAAATTTAATCAATCTAGTCGGCGAACGAATAAACACGTACACGCACACCTTTGTTGAACGGTAACTGATTCTTAAATCAGTTTATTGTGAAGATCCCACGAGAAAAGTCATAAAGAAAAATTGGAAAGGCGGTTCCTGATTTTACCGCGGAAAATGCAATAAATCTTCCTGTTCAACAGACCACATGGTGCACCGTGAAAACTCGTTCGGTGTTGACACACAAACGTATGCCAACCATGTTACACGATCTCAACGGAGAAGCGTGAATAACATCCATGCTTTAAGTGACATATCCTAAGGCTCATCGTTCGGCTATATAAAAGCTAGTACCAATAAAACAGATCACAATATTCTAGTTTTATGGTAATAAATGTTGTCCAACTGCCCTATTTCTCGTTACCGTACGTCTAGCTGTTAACAGGCTGGAGCGTCGCAAATGTAAGCATATTTATTCAACTGACTGTATAAGATTCACTTTTCCAAAACTGAGATAACGTGGCATTACACCCACCGTACATAACCAAAAGCGACTTTATGTGGACTATCCACCGAGCTTGTATTATCGTCAATTCAATTGTTCATACTAAGGTATAAATACATAACAGAATCATTTCGTTGTTGGTAACTTGACCACGAGGTAACGCGATTCGCTGGGGAGATTGGTGATTCCGGGTCTCAAATTTCAAATCACACAGAGGTGACTTGACCCCATTTGATGGGAAGTCCGTGGAAAACCGAACACCTTTTTCGATGGGCAACTTTTCAAAATGGAAAATCACTCACAATGGGGTAGGTATGGTGATTTCCATGAACTGAAGATATAACGTCAGTACCACAGCGTGGTCCGTGGAAAATTATAAGCCGACATTTAGGTTACCCTTAGCATCCTTTCCCAGGGGTGTAATACAGTTGAATGTAAAATTTACCTGGAGAACGATTGTCCACAGCAACCGAAATGTCGGCTTAAGATTTTCCACCGAAAACGCTGGATTACGTACAATATATCTTTCCACTCAATGCACCAAAGGACTCATCGTCTTTCCGATACACTCAGAACCTTTGACTGAATCAACAAGGATTACTTTTTATGAGAACGTAAATATGATTTGCGGCGTGCAAGGAATACAACTGGTCGTCGCATACCATCCAAAATTCTTCAATGGTTTATTTCAGAAATAGGTGAAGATCACCTCAAGAGTATTTTTAAAAATCCCAATTTGGTTCCACTTGCCTCGTTGCTCTACCTGAGTAACATATTGGAGATGCATGAACAATTTCCAGACAACAAGGTTCAGCCAGTACATTATTTGTCAGGCTGTCATGTCATCCCGCAGTTGAAAGTTTAAGTATACAGTGCATACATCCCATCAGCTTCATTCACGTAGCGTGAATGGTCACTTTTTACTTTGTTCTCTGTATGTGATGGGCAATGTCGGGAACAGTTGTGTTAATAAAATGTTCATGAAAACGTGGTAAGTGAAGAGACTGAAAAATGGAAAAAAATATAGATTTAAAACAATGGTTTGTTAATAAACGCGTATGAAAACATGGAACAAGCTCACTTCAAACGGAACTAGAATATTTACGAACTATACAGTGGTCCACTTCCTAAAAGCATTGTCCCACCCAAACTCGTCCCTTTCCCTGGTGATCTTGCATTGCTTTTTCTTTGTGTTTCAGAAACTCATTGGGTCAGGATCCTTCTCGTTATGGATTCTGCCACATGCAGAAAACGTTTTGGTGATACAGTTGATTGTTGGAAAACTTTATATGTTCTGCCCCGATCTACATGAATAACACTGTTGCATGGATTTGAATACGGATGTCAAGAGCATAAGGTTGTGCGACTTATTCCTGAATAATTCACTGCAACATTTCATTGCCTGCTTGTGACGATATGAAAGTCGTATTACACCTTACGTGATTCCTTTACAAAGAAATAATAAGACGAGAAGGCAGTTGACAGCCAGGAACAGTTACGAAGGGAACAATAACGGTATTAACAATTGTAAGCTGGAAAATGGGAATGAGTATTGACTGCATGCCCGTGCGTATCTCAGCGGTATGTGGCTGTTTATGATGCAGCCGACGGTGCTGCTACAAACTTAAGCATACCTGCATAATCGTGTGAATAGTCGTTTAACGTGTATGGGTGTGTGTGCGTCCTTTGTTGGTAGGACGCATAATATTTCTGGCTGACAACTGGAATCTCTACAGACTGCCGATTTCCAAAGTAGATTTGGAGGAAATACGTGAGGCCAATAGAAATGGAGTACATTATATTGCAAATGGTCAATTGGGTCAGTGTCCCAACTCCATCGTCTTATGGTGGCCTTTGTATTCACATATCTGACAAGCGGAAATAACAGCTGTCGTCGAAAACCACAACAACAAAAAATTCGTGGCTATACTAGCAACGTGACTACGCATGCTCTGGAGACAATAATGTATGCTTGGTGAATGAGTGAACGGCTTTGATCAGCCGCGAGGATCAATCAAGTTTGCCATAGGCTGCTATCCCGATGCTGATACGAACCATCACTGATTGCGTCTCGCATGCGATGAGGTTCATACTTGATCTGATTTGTTGTGGACTTGTGGAAGGAACATTCAGGATGCTCTTTGTTTGAATGTCCTCATTGTTTGTGCTTTTGTATTTCACCTAACATACGGACTTTGCTGGTTATTTGTATCTCTAAAGCTTGGAATAATCATCTGATCCAGATTATTGAGTTCGTAAATACCAGTTGCGGGATTGACGAAGTGCATCACAGTTATCAATCCATCGAATAGGTGTTATCAGATCAAAGGAGTTGCATTTTTACTTGAATGTAGACAATTTCTTGGAATCCTGTTGACACTTGCGGAAAGAGCTTTCTCCAAAATTAATATAAAAATCAAGGAGTTTCGTCGCATTCCGAAATGTCAGGGGGACAGCTCATCTATATGAGGTTGGTTTCAACGGAAGCAAATTATGAAATCTCAGCCAAACGACCGCTCTGAAGCCCATAACTGCCGAAGTGTGATTGGATAAATAACACCCTGAAAAGCCGAAGCATTTTCACATCGTCAAACTCCCAGTCTAAGGTCCCACAACCTGTGTGGATGAATGGTAAAACCAGAAAGTTCGACATTCGACATGAGCCAGTTAGATAGCATTCGGTTCATAGCCAGATGGATGAAACAAGAGATGAGTACGGAGTACGAACTGCAGTGTTCTACCTCAACTACTCGAAAAAAAACCAACACTTCCTATCTAATGCGAAATTGTTTACATAAAAATGACTTACTCAGCCAAGTGGATGTTAGGTGAGTTTTCTCTGGCGTAACCATGCATGATGTGTGTCACATGAATTCCCAATCTCACAGTGGATTGCGATATTCTTAACCGGGCATTTGTAAATAACAGCGCATTTGTAGTCGTTCTATTCTACACGCTCCCATTCGCTGTCGACTATCATAATGTGCGCATTTATGGCTCCTGCTTTACATGTGTCTCCAGTCGTTGATCTTACTCTCACGCACACCACCTTTCCTGCGATGTACCGGTTTTCGGATTGCAAATGTGATACTGAGCCTCGCATTTTCTTCGAATTCAGCAGCAGCACAATCGTCAGTCTTCAAAGCATGTGTTTTGTTCCTAAGATTCTTAAGCTTGATCGAGCACCAACTGCTACTCCCAGACAACCTCCTATTTTTATTCTGTCCTGCCCTTCTTACAAGTCACCCCGACATTATATCGCTGGTGTCTGGTGAATAGGTAATATTTTTTCTCTCAACCTTTCGCGCTATCATTTTACTCATGGCTGATTGATTAAAGTGTCTTTGCTTTATTTAGAAAATTAATTGAATATACAACGAGTTTATCAGTCGGATAATTTACTTATGAGCACTACCGAAGATATATCTCTTGGGATGAATGAAGCTACTTACCAAACTAACCTTTCTAAACAAGGCACAGAAGTGAGGTAAATGAACATTTTATCAAAAAGTTAAAAAAGACTTCAGTTACACTGTTGAAAACAGTTTGGGGCTAGAAATAAGCGCGTGTCCTGCGAAACTCTTCACTTTTGTGTAGTGCCATCTACTGCGTCTTTTTTCTGCTTATCATTCAGGATCGACATGGAAACAGACATTTTTTGTCTTGCGGCAAACGATCGCACATTATTTCATTGCACCTTTGATTACTCTGGAAGGGTCAATTCAGTGGCCCTCAAAAATGATGACTTACGGGTGTTCAGCTACCGGTTTATGGTACGTGCATTCCTGTTTCCATCTGAAGAGGAATTACCAACCCAACTTACCGGTTTTCGGGTATTTCCCACTTCAAACTTGCGGAAGGCTGATGGAGCGAATTTTTGAAATAAAATAAATTGTCCAATATACTCCAGTTTCTCTTTTTCAGCCATCTCAGTCATATTTTTCAACAACAAAATGCATTTTCTGACGATAAGGAATTCAGCTGATTGGGATGCGAAATTCGATATTTTTTGAAGAAAAATGCTTCAGCCAGTGGTAATGCGGTTCTGTAGCTCCCGCGCCTTCGCGTTACGGGTTCTTCATCTCGTAAACACATGACGAGAGTTTGTTTCAGTCTCAAGGGACTTTGCCAAACCTGAACCGTTTGAGTCATTCGAAGTTCCTCAAATAGTTGCAATTGTTCTATGTGGTCACCAGTTACCACAAGTGCACTAGACTTATCTCTATGTACAAAATGAGTGAAACCATCGGATCGACACGAATTCAATCGGCTGTACTCCGTGTTGAATCAGTTCATTATAAATTAGAGACTCTGGGATCACGTCTACCGTTGCATAGGCATTTTATCAGTAAAAGTTGAGTAATGTATCCAATGATCTCTCCTTTAATAATGGTGCTCAGCTCAAAGTTGTAAATCCGTGACGTTTCACGCAGTGAAGAATATTTAACCTGGCTTGGATAGCATTATGCTCATTGCACATACTGTGTCTGAGCTGGAGATTCAGCTGGCATTTTAAATATGGGCATTAGAACAGTTACCTGCAAAGACAGTCCGGCTGGTCCTTTACGATTTACTTCAAAATAACACAAGGCTGAACGGCCCTAAAAGGCCATTGAATTAGGATGGTAATAGCTCACCCAATACATACCAAGTAATCAGCATAGTGCAATTAATATTCCGGAAGTATTGTGATTCGTGGCAAATGAATATGGGTCAAAAATCCAGAAAATCGTCTTGATATCCCCCCCTGATTCTAATGCTGGAGCATTTTATTTCGTTACCCGACCGGCAGCTATATCATGCAGGTTTAGCCTGAACCAAATGTCAATCTTCAATTCTCAATGTCTGAAGAACTTAGGAGTGAATACGGTGGTGTTGGACTGGATCAAATCCTGGATGCGGTGAAGTATGTACACAGCTGATGAACTCTTTTACGAGTGAAACTCGAATACGGTGCTTCTTAGTACAGGGGTGACCGGATGATCCCATATATGTGCGTGAAAGACGGAATTTGAAGTGTAATTAGTCCCACACGCTACTCGCAATTTACTGAGTGGTATATGGAAGTGTTTATGTAATCTCGGGGGCAACGGCAGGCATGTATTTGGAGAAAATTAGTCAGACATCACGTTGTCGGATGTCCAAAAAGGCAGACAAGAATGGTTTTAGTTAAGCTCGTCGATCGACTAGTCAGTGACGAAGACCTATCTGATTCGAACAGAACCGTATCAATGAGTACGGGTGCAACCAGGCAAACAGCTTGATGAGCCCATTTAAGATCATGATTTGACCAACATTGTTCATGCAAAGTGTTTGATTATCATCTGCACGTTTTTTGTAAAAAGTATACTTTAGGCGATTAGCCCCAGATGGTTTCGAAACTAAAATGTCCTCAAGGTAAATATCGGATTTTCATAGAACCATTATCGTTGGTGCACAACGAAGCAACATGAATAATTTACATGCGATTTGATTTTCTTGACCCGTAGACAGGAACATCGAAATCAATGTCACTCGTTGTGTATGTTACACCTTATCCGTCTGTAAAATATAGGTGACAAGGAAAATTTATTTACTTGAAGAAGCAAATATTTATTGTCAGAAGGAGTTTTCTCTCATTGACAGATTGCTTAAGTAATCAGACAATTTATATGAATCCAACTCCTTTTTCCGTAACTAGTCACGAACTTGTTTTTCAAAATGCAATGCTGTTATCTATGGTTGTCAAGATAATCCGCTGTGGGTGGAGGTAAAATATAAGACGTTTGGAAAAAAATTGTTCTTCCTTTAGACGGTTGAATACTATTCCGTCAGTTTGCTTAGAAAATGGTTCATAATAAGGCAGTGGTTGGTCGAATGCTGTTTAACGTCTTATATTGGCCTTTAAGACCGATTTTTTCCTACATTTTTTTCGTGAAGTCAGATTGGTCTATTGTAGCTGACACAGCTCCGTTGAGCTGAACAACTCGATTGAATATTGTATGTAAATTATTTTCACGGGATAGTGTTTTGCTTTCGGAATTATTAAATGCAATGAGTCTGAAAAATCATATTTTTCATCTGCTGCTACTGTGACTTGCTTCTGCCGTTTTGCATTGTTATTATGTTCCGTGCACTTTATTTTGTAATTGATTTCCGTTTCGAAATGATTGCATAACATTTCAGATCATCTTCGCTGTGCTCACCACATGTCCGATGAAATTATGTGGCAACAGTTTCATGATAAATATCTGCAATCGTATCTTTTGTTGTTATTGTTTCAAGTGTTGCTTAAGCGGTTTTAATAAACCACATAAAATAATAGAGTTTTAGCCAATAATCACATTGGAGTTCAAAGCTATTCAACTGATCATCTTGAAGAATACTTCATGCATCCCATACATTGCTCGGTTAGAGGGAACAACAGATCAAACGTGGCATCGTGGCACATGCAGAAAGAGCATTGTAACCGAAAGTGTGCAACGTTCTGCGGAAAGTTATGTTGTCCAGCACTGCTTGTTTCCCTAACTGACGTCAAACCGATTCCCGGTTAACAATTTATAGTGCATGCTGACGATAAACAAATGTCATGGTTATCTGAGTTCTAACCGAGATTTACCCAAAAAATTACTGTGAAGTGTTTAGACAACATGTACTCCTTTCCTCTTAGACAGAAGCTTGGTACACGCTTTTCGAATAGAAGAGCCCAGTAGATTTGAAGGTCGGTCAATAAAATTTCATGAAACGAGCAATACTAGCGTTCCGTTGGCTTGCCTTCGCACCCTAATTCAGGGACTTTCGAGTGAGTGAACTCCAGTATAACCACGAATGAACCAACATTTTGATGATATCATTACTAACAATAATATCACTAGGTATATTTAGAAAGTGGAATGACGGTCGAAGTGATGTGTGTGCTATGTTTGGAGCACGGATCCTCCATGAACTCACACACGCTTCTTTAGAAAATAGCACTGATAAACTTCGATCTTATTCTTCCAAAAAGTTCATAAGAATTGGCTAAACTCTATTCCTGGTTCGAAAAAATGTAATGTACGTTTAGTCTTACATTTATTTTGCGATATGGTGGGTGTTCCGATTTTGCCTTATAGCTCTATTATTAGGACCACCACCACCAGCCACCATCCAACCCACTTCCTTCCATTAGCTTAAAACACAATGTTGTACTATGAAGAAACAGGCACTGAAGCCAATGATTGCAGCACGAAAAAAATCGTCAACACTCGCATTGGACAAAATCTCTTCTTACTGGTTGATTTAATGGCACATGCATATGCCAGTTTGCGGGAATCCACTTTTGTTCTTTCGGTCGGTTGATTTGTATTTCGCGAATATGTTGATTCAATCATGGACCTGGATTCTAAAAGACTGTGACTGCTAATAATTTTTGGCACTCCATCGACAATGCTACAGCCTCAACCCTTTACCTGTGACAGTTAATTTTGTGGTAGATTTTTTTCTCATTCGGTATTTGTTCGTAATGTGCTAACATGTTTGTCTATAACAAATCGCCTCTAGAGGCGCAATAATAACCTGCTCCAGTTTTGTGCAGACAATCAATTGTTCTTGTCTAGCACCAGTTTCCGACAAAGCTTGCGTCTCACGACGTCATGGCTCCCTAACTCTACAGGTACTTTGAGTCAAAATTATCATATCGCTGTCAGCTACCGGTGGCGCCGTTCTGTTCAGAACTGCAGATCCTACTGGTCCACGTATATAGAATCGGACCATGCTTTATTCCAGTGCGATTATCTCTCCAGCTCCATAGTCATAGTCGCAAACCTCGAACCCGGTTAGCTTTGCGAAAGTATGTGTGATCCGGAAGTACGCACCCGTTATGAGCAGAAGTTACCACATGAGCTAGGATCTACGACGAATAGTAATGCACATGAGCATTGGCTCATATCAAACAGGACATGCACGTGGCAGCAGATTTTGCCCGTGGTCCTAGATCCGTTGTCCATTAAAGACACTGGGTCTTGCAACAGTCGCTGAGCATTATAGAGCAAAAGCGTCAGCTCTCGAACTGTAAGGAGATGATTAAGATTCGAAGACATCTACAAAAGCAACTTGCGAAAAGTCTTTAGAATGATCGCGAAAGTTGGTAGGTCAAGGTAACCGGAGAAATGGAATTAGTAGCTGCTTCAGGTAACAGTCAAAAACTGTTAACACTTATTCGTGACACCGGCGGACGGCTCACCCAGGTCAGTAAAACGATATTTGATAGATATGGAGAACCCAGCCATAATAAACAGCAAAGGCTTGACTGGTGAGCCAAATATTTCACGGAACATTTTAGCTGGCCCCACGCTAGGGTAGGTACTCCTTGGTCAACAACTGCGACTCGTTGAGTGGTATCACTTGAGCCCCATCGGAAGTAGAAGTAGAGTCATACATTCGATGACTGAAGCGAGGGGAAGCGGCAGGTCCTGATGAACTTCCCCCAGTTCTTTTTGAGCTGGGTGGGAATGCCTTGGTGAAATCATTTACCACCTTGCTCTGTGACATAGTGGGACTAGCTTATTTCCGATAGTTGTCAAAGTATTAGCCTCGATTCTGCTGCACCATCTTACACCCACTAGCGAGAGGAACACCGGCGAACAGCACGCTGGATTCTGCCAAGGTCGAGGATGAATAGGCCAGAATATTACTCATCGCCGACCACTTAAAACGCGTCACAAGCACTGCCGACCAACAATAATTGTTTTCTTAGACCTGAAAGGAGCCTTTGATTCGTCTGATCGAACAGTGCTTTTCAGTTCTCATCATTGAAGCGGTATGCCCCAGAATAATGTGAGCCTACTGAGATGATTGTATTCTCAAAATTCTGGCCACGTTCGATTTTACGGAGAACTATCTGGTTGGTTCGAAATGACGAGCGGTGATCGACGGGGATGTCTCATGTTCCATTCTTATTCAACTTCTTCATGGACGAAATAATGGACATTCGCTGCAAAATCTTCAGGATAAAGGCGTTGAACTAGGAAATATTGGAAAGCTTTGAGGCATCGATTACGCAGAAGAAGTTGCTGCTTGTTCGAATCCACGGAGATAGCTTAACTTGCACTAGATAGATTCACAAGAGCTGCAGCTCCATTCGGAATGTGCTCTGCACCTTCAAAATGTAAGGTGATGTTACAAGACTGGACGTCAACATTTCCGAGATTGATGCTCGATGGGGCGGTGCTGCCATTTGTTGACCATTTAACTTACCTCGGTAGCAGTGTGACGACGGATGGGAGCATAGTATTGGAAGTGAGCACGCGGATATCGAAGGCTTAAGCAGCGTACGCAGGAGTGAAGCATTTGTGGCGGTGACCTGATACTTCGTTGAAGTGAAAAGATTGTGCACACTGTGCGGCAGTGCGTTCAGTTTTGTTGCGTGATTGCGAGAGTTGGAGACTGTGTGCTGAAGATGTATGTCATTGTGCGGTTTTCGATCACGGATGTTTACCCATTATCGCTAGGATTGGGCAAAATAGCCGAGTGAGCAATGCTGAGGTGAGAAAGCGAGTACTGGGTATTAATTCGGAGAACCTTCTGTAAAACACGTGTAAACACATGTTACCTATGGCAAACACACGTCTACTGTACCGTGTCCTATTCTTCGTTCATCCTAAGAAGTGGAAAAACCTACGTGGAGGTCAACAGCTGATGTGGCAGTGAGGAATGAGAAAATGTACAGCAGACTTAGAAAAAATAATTGCGTCACGTCTGTGTGGTTGGGTTCCAAATGATCCCTATACCGCTTGGCTAGAGACACTGAAGGATACGGCAGCAAACAGCGAAGAGTGACAATCGTGTAGTCACTTTCTATCGAATCAAGATGACTGACTGATGTGTGTGTGTGTGTGTGTGTGTACAGTTAGACTGTGTATTCCGTGTGCTGGCTACTAGGGCATCCTTCCCTTTTCCACCCCTGTCGGTCCACTCCCTGTCCATTTTGTGCATTCATACTTTCTGATTCCACGTGCAACATGGTGAGAAAGGCAGTGGTCAGTGATGCTTGTCCTGACGTTTATTGCTGTAAGATGTTGACGATGACGATGAACATTTCGACTGATGTGGCGATTCAGAAAGTGTCTCCAAATCCAACTGATTCCATGAAATAGAGTTTGTGGGCCAGTTGCACCAGGTTTGTTTTAGTAGACAAGGAAACATACTCTGGAAAATAAATGCCATAATGCAATGAAAGTATCTGCTTCACAGCAGGCCTGTAGTAATCGAATGGCTACAGTTTATAGTAGAAACGGAAAACCGTAGACAGGAACATCGTTGCTCTTGTTTCGCTTCTCCACAGATCTACAGGTCAACAGACAAGCAATTTCATAATAAAATCTCAGTAGTATACTTTCATTCATCTGATCATATAGTTTTACATAGAAAAAATGATAAAATTCTATGGTAGGACAGGGTGTGCAATTCTACTGCGTTCGTTTCAAAACATAATTCGTTTCTGAGAGTCAACATTCATGTATAACGATAAAATCAGAAGGGCTTCAGGGACATAATTTATTTTCTTTGGGCATCACTGCAGAACTTGTGTTCAATGTGCTAGTTGAACGAGAGCATGAGCCTTATTCACCGATTCAAGAACTATTTTAGTGCACATAATTCTCAAAGCCTGGGTCTTTAGTTCACGCCATTTATGAGCTCTGGTTATTGTTCTATTCATGAGGTGTAATACGAGGACGGATTGGTCTCAATATAATGTAAAATGCAACTTATATATCATCGTTTTTTTGACACTTCATTACCTATGGGAATAGAGACTTTTCTTTGCGACTTATTTTATTATAGGAATGAAGTTTCCAAAAATGCAAGCCCATATGAGTAAGATATTTTTAAATGTATTCTCAAAGTCTTAGGGGCAGTGAAAATGTGCCTATTATCTAATCCTAAACGACTTTCCAACGTGACAAAGCGCGTTTAATATGTCCTTCTTTTTGAATTTGCTGTTTTACTCATGTCATGCACGAATCATATGATTTCAGCAGTTAGTTCTCTCTGTGACATTCAACACTTTTCGAGAACTCAACGGAATGCTGAATAAATTACTCAGTTTGTTTAGAATGAGAAAAAGATCACTAGGAAATGTGAATATTGGTAAAATCATTTACCTTTAGTTGGACAAAGATCATTGCGGCAGCTTAGAATGTCACTCGTCAATTACGCAAACCCTGAACCACAAGGAGTTTCCCTCAGTGTGGCTTTCCACGGAAGCACGATAACCAATCAGACAACGTACGCCTAAAGTCCAACACAATAAACAACCACCAGATCATGAGATGTAGCCAACCTCTTGTTAGTAGAGATATACTAGAACCATTACTCAACCGTTATTACAATCTTCACAACTCAAACACCACCTTTCGCAATTATTCCGACAGTAAAGCAGATTTACACAATATCTTGAAAGATGAGAACTACCACTTGTGTAATACCGGCGGATAAAGTGACTGAATATGATGAATGCAGAAAAACCAAAGCCGACATCGATCCGGAGTACCTTTACTTCCAGCGGATATTGAGACGTTGCCAAGCGAAATGCGCACAAGACGCATCTCGTGTGCCTTAGAAAAATTGTGAGTTCCTCCTTAAATCTAGATTTCCACTAAAAAGCATGACAATCATTACATTGCGCTGTCTAACCCCATTTCGTTCCATACAGAGAACATGAAAAGCAAACTACCTCATTTTCGGTAACATCTTCGTTCCTCACAGCATGATTTAATGTGCTTGTTTTTAGAATACTGATGATTTAGACGGACTGTGATGACATATTTTATTGCTTGATGCATATATGACGAATCTACTATCAGCTAAACCGCAAACAGACAAACTCATCACAGAGGCTAATTTCATCCAGCATCATACTGGGCGTTTTCACATTCAATGTACAATCTTACCGTTGATAAATACTTCCAGAATTTTTCTGTCTGTCCTCCAATATCTCAACATTTCATTTTCGCTTTTAGAACAAGCGATACGGGAAGACCGTGTCTGATTGAACCCCGTTACTCAGTCGGCGGGTGGCCACCAGTGACGGGGATGTCTTATCGCGGTCTGTGTGCACTTAATTGACGCGTTCGGACCGTATTTTGCTATTTGATTTGTGGCATTATTTTAAATGAATAACGTAGTTAATATTAGTACGACTGGATATTTAAATCATCACTTTTGACCACCTTGTTGGCTGTAAATCAAGGGGAAATCATTCGCACCAACTGACAGACGTTTATGGGTGGGATAGTGGGCTTCTAGTTGGACTTATTCGTAGATGAGCTTTTCTCATGTTTCAATAAAATCAGTTATCCAGTTGATTCAAGGTGAGTGAAGACATATTATTTTGCAACGATATAGTACTTCACCAGGCATCAAATTGACATGCACATCCATCTTCACGTCCCAGTTTGCTTTATTCATTTTAAAGGTGCTCTTACCAGTATCTTGTTCGTCCACACATTGCAATCAAACCTGTTTTCTGGAAACCAGACAAGGAACGATTTTTTCTTATATTTTTAAACTTTAATGAGTGATAGTTGGCCTTACCTCATGAACGGAATATACACGACAATTCAAGTATTTCTTTTTCACAGCTATGCATGGTAAAAAATATATTCCATATAGCAAATACGGTTCACTTCTTCCATTGTTGATTACAATCGCGTAGCTCTTTATCCTCGAGGTTTCATTTTGATGTAATGAATACATGTGTATTGTGCCATCTATTGTTGCGTTCTTTCTGATAAGAATATTCCAAAGCATGTTTTCTGTGAACACCTTATATTGCTTGTAAATAGGTGACCACTTTGTCAGCTGATTATTTGTGATACATTTTAGTTTCTCTTAACCCATGACTAGGACACCCTATAATTATTTTGCACCATGAAACAAGCATTCGCGAGCGACCAGCTTAGGGTTTTTCGTGGTTGACTTTCACGGAATATCGTGTAGTAGATTTGAGGAAAGGATAAATCCCCAATGGTTCACGGTATTCATGAAGGGTATAAATATTCACAGAAACATATTCGCGTTGAACGCCTGTATGAAGTAAACGAGGAGACCCGAAAGGGCAAAAAATAAATCTGACATTTCTGTAGAGACAGAATTGATCTATCAACGTTGTAAAACACGTGGCGTCATGACAATTGTATATGGGTGGAAAAATGAAGCAAATTGATTACTGATTCACCCATAGGGTTAGGATGGCATGAAGCTGGTTCTATTTGTGTTTATTGGCAGTAACTTATATACATTCTGAATTTCTGTTGCAGAAATTCCAAAGAACTTGAAATTTATGAAAGAATAACCAAAGCCTTGTATGAATGGGACGACCACCAGGTTGATCTTGATTTTGTTTTTCGTCGGTTTCCGGAGGCGTTTTGTATTCCTTTATTGATTTAAGTCAAGTTACTGTTCAATGTTAAACAGCCAAAAAATGCAACAGCAATAACAAAAACAAAAAGGCTATCGACTCCGCTCAATGTGGGTTGCTGTTCAGAATATCACTCCATCTGATGGAATTAATCAAGCAAAACTATAAAACAATTTCTTCTATTATGCAGAGCAATAATGATTATTCACCAGATTGTCAAATATCGATACTGTCAGTTCACCTTTGGAAGAATACACGAAACATTTTTTCAAGCCTCGCACAATGAAGGACATAATACATTCTCATAGACCAATCATGACTGATTTCTACATCATATATATAGATATATATCGTCATCGTCAACATCTTACAGCAATAAACGTCAGGACAAGCCTCAGTGACCACTGCCTTTCTCACCATGTTGCACGTGGAATCAGAAAGTATGAATGCACAAAATGGACAGGGAGTGGACCGACAGGGGTGGAAAAGGGAAGGATGCCCTAGTAGCCAGCACACGGAATACACAGTCTAACTGTACACACACACACACACACACACATCAGTCAGTCATCTTGATTCGATAGAAAGTGACTACACGATTGTCACTCTTCGCTGTTTGCTGCCGTATCCTTCAGTGTCTCTAGCCAAGCGGTATAGGGATCATTTGGAACCCAACCACACAGACGTGACGCAATTATTTTTTCTAAGTCTGCTGTACATTTTCTCATTCCTCACTGCCACATCAGCTGTTGACCTCCACGTAGGTTTTTCCACTTCTTAGGATGAACGAAGAATAGGACACGGTACAGTAGACGTGTGTTTGCCATAGGTAACATGTGTTTACACGTGTTTTACAGAAGGTTCTCCGAATTAATACCCAGTACTCGCTTTCTCACCTCAGCATTGCTCACTCGGCTATTTTGCCCAATCCTAGCGATAATGGGTAAACATCCGTGATCGAAAACCGCACAATGACATACATCTTCAGCACACAGTCTCCAACTCTCGCAATCACGCAACAAAACTGAACGCACTGCCGCACAGTGTGCACAATCTTTTCACTTCAACGAAGTATCAGGTCACCGCCACAAATGCTTCACTCCTGCGTACGCTGCTTAAGCCTTCGATATCCGCGTGCTCACTTCCAATACTATGCTCCCATCCGTCGTCACACTGCTACCGAGGTAAGTTAAATGGTCAACAAATGGCAGCACCGCCCCATCGAGCATCAATCTCGGAAATGTTGACGTCCAGTCTTGTAACATCACCTTACATTTTGAAGGTGCAGAGCACATTCCGAATGGAGCTGCAGCTCTTGTGAATCTATCTAGTGCAAGTTAAGCTATCTCCGTGGATTCGAACAAGCAGCAACTTCTTCTGCGTAATCGATGCCTCAAAGCTTTCCAATATTTCCTAGTTCAACGCCTTTATCCTGAAGATTTTGCAGCGAATGTCCATTATTTCGTCCATGAAGAAGTTGAATAAGAATGGAACATGAGACATCCCCGTCGATCACCGCTCGTCATTTCGAACCAACCAGATAGTTCTCCGTAAAATCGAACGTGGCCAGAATTTTGAGAATACAATCATCTCAGTAGGCTCACATTATTCTGGGGCATACCGCTTCAATGATGAGAACTGAAAAGCACTGTTCGATCAGACGAATCAAAGGCTCCTTTCAGGTCTAAGAAAACAATTATTGTTGGTCGGCAGTGCTTGTGACGCGTTTTAAGTGGTCGGCGATGAGTAATATTCTGGCCTATTCATCCTCGACCTTGGCAGAATCCAGCGTGCTGTTCGCCGGTGTTCCTCTCGCTAGTGGGTGTAAGATGGTGCAGCAGAATCGAGGCTAATACTTTGACAACTATCGGAAATAAGCTAGTCCCACTATGTCACAGAGCAAGGTGGTAAATGATTTCACCAAGGCATTCCCACCCAGCTCAAAAAGAACTGGGGGAAGTTCATCGGGACCTGCCGCTTCCCCTCGCTTCAGTCATCGAATGTATGACTCTACTTCTACTTCCGATGGGGCTCAAGTGATACCACTCAACGAGTCGCAGTTGTTGACCAAGGAGTACCTACCCTAGCGTGGGGCCAGCTAAAATGTTCCGTGAAATATTTGGCTCACCAGTCAAGCCTTTGCTGTTTATTATGGCTGGGTTTTCCATATCTATCAAATATCGTTTTACTGACCTGGGTGAGCCGTCCGCCGGTGTCACGAATAAGTGTTAACAGTTTTTGACTGTTACCTGAAGCAGCTACTAATTCCATTTCTCCGGTTACCTTGACCTACCAACTTTCGCGATCATTCTAAAGACTTTTCGCAAGTTGCTTTTGTAGATGTCTTCGAATCTTAATCATCTCCTTACAGTTCGAGAGCTGACGCTTTTGCTCTATAATGCTCAGCGACTGTTGCAAGACCCAGTGTCTTTAATGGACAACGGATCTAGGACCACGGGCAAAATCTGCTGCCACGTGCATGTCCTGTTTGATATGAGCCAATGCTCATGTGCATTACTATTCGTCGTAGATCCTAGCTCATGTGGTAACTTCTGCTCATAACGGGTGCGTACTTCCGGATCACACATACTTTCGCAAAGCTAACCGGGTTCGAGGTTTGCGACTATGACTATGGAGCTGGAGAGATAATGGCACTGGAATAAAGCATGGTCCGATTCTATATAAGTGGACCAGTAGGATCTGCAGTTCTGAACAGAACGGCGCCACCGGTAGCTGACAGCGATATGATAATTTTGACTCAAAGTACCTGTAGAGTTAGGGAGCCATGACGTCGTGAGACGCAAGCTTTGTCGGAAACTGGTGCTAGACAAGAACAATTGATTGTCTGCACAAAACTGGAGCAGGTTATTATTGCGCCTCTAGAGGCGATTTGTTATAGACAAACATGTTAGCACATTACGAACAAATACCGAATGAGAAAAAAATCTACCACAAAATTAACTGTCACAGGTAAAGGGTTGAGGCTGTAGCATTGTCGATGGAGTGCCAAAAATTATTAGCAGTCACAGTCTTTTAGAATCCAGGTCCATGATTGAATCAACATATTCGCGAAATACAAATCAACCGACCGAAAGAACAAAAGTGGATTCCCGCAAACTGGCATATGCATGTGCCATTAAATCAACCAGTAAGAAGAGATTTTGTCCAATGCGAGTGTTGACGATTTTTTTCGTGCTGCAATCATTGGCTTCAGTGCCTGTTTCTTCATAGTACAACATTGTGTTTTAAGCTAATGGAAGGAAGTGGGTTGGATGGTGGCTGGTGGTGGTGGTCCTAATAATAGAGCTATAAGGCAAAATCGGAACACCCACCATATCGCAAAATAAATGTAAGACTAAACGTACATTACATTTTTTCGAACCAGGAATAGAGTTTAGCCAATTCTTATGAACTTTTTGGAAGAATAAGATCAACGTTTATCAGTGCTATTTTCTAAAGAAGCGTGTGTGAGTTCATGGAGGATCCGTGCTCCAAACATAGCACACACATCACTTCGACCGTCATTCAACTTTCTAAATATACCTAGTGATATTATTGTTAGTAATGATATCATCAAAATGTTGGTTCATTCGTGGTTATACTGGAGTTCACTCACTCGAAAGTCCCTGAATTAGGGTGCGAAGGCAAGTCAACGGAACGCTAGTATTGCTCGTTTCATGAAATTTTATTGACCGACCTTCAAATCTACTGGGCTCTTCTATTCGAAAAGCGTGTACAAAGCTTCTGTCTAAGAGGAAAGGAGTATATGTTGTCTAGACACTTCACAGTAATTTTTTGGGTAAATCTCGGTTAGAACTCAGATAACCATGACATTTGTTCATCGTCAGCATGCACTATAAATTGTTAACCGGGAATCGGTTTGACGTCAGTTAGGGAAACAAGCAGTGCTGGACAACATAACTTTCCGCAGAACGTTGCACACTTTCGGTTACAATGCTCTTTCTGCATGTGCCACGATGCCACGTTTGATCTGTTGTTCCCTCTAACCGAGCAATGTATGGGATGCATGAAGTATTCTTCAAGATGATCAGTTGAATAGCTTTGAACTCCAATGTGATTATTGGCTAAAACTCTATTATTTTATGTGGTTTATTAAAACCGCTTAAGCAACACTTGAAACAATAACAACAAAAGATACGATTGCAGATATTTATCATGAAACTGTTGCCACATAATTTCATCGGACATGTGGTGAGCACAGCGAAGATGATCTGAAATGTTATGCAATCATTTCGAAACGGAAATCAATTACAAAATAAAGTGCACGGAACATAATAACAATGCAAAACGGCAGAAGCAAGTCACAGTAGCAGCAGATGAAAAATATGATTTTTCAGACTCATTGCATTTAATAATTCCGAAAGCAAAACACTATCCCGTGAAAATAATTTACATACAATATTCAATCGAGTTGTTCAGCTCAACGGAGCTGTGTCAGCTACAATAGACCAATCTGACTTCACGAGAAAAATGTAGGGAAAAATCGGTCTTAAAGGCCAATATAAGACGTTAAACAGCATTCGACCAACCACTGCCTTATTATGAACCATTTTCTAAGCAAACTGACGGAATAGTATTCAACCGTCTAAAGGAAGAACAATTTTTTTCCAAACGTCTTATATTTTACCTCCACCCACAGCGGATTATCTTGACAACCATAGATAACAGCATTGCATTTTGAAAAACAAGTTCGTGACTAGTTACGGAATAAGGAGTTAGATTCATATAAATTGTCTGATTACTTACACGCGCTTATTTCTAGCCCCAAACTGTTTTCAACAGTGTAACTAAAGTCTTTTTTAACTTTTTGATAACATGTTCATTTACCTCACTTCTGTGCCTTGTTTAGACAGGTTAGTTTGGTAAGTAGCTTCATTCATCCCAAGAGATATATCTTCGGTAGTGCTCATAAGCAAATTATCCGACTGATAAACTCGTTGTATATTCAATTAATTTTCTGAATAAAGTAAAGACACTTTAATCAATCAGCCATGAGTAAAATGATAGCGCAAAAGGTTGAGAGAAAAAATATTACCTATTCACCAGACACGAGCGATATGTTGTCGGGGTGACTTGTAAGAAGGGCAGGACAGAATAAAAATAGGAGGTTGTCTGGGAGTAGCAGTTGGTGCTCGATCAAGCTTAAGAATCCTAGGAACAAAACACATGCTTTGAAGACTGACGATTGTGCTGCTGCTGAATTTGAAGAAAATGCGAGGCTCAGTATCACATTTGCAATCCGAAAACCGGTACATCGCAGGAAAGGTGGTGTGCGTGAGAGTAAGATCAACGACTGGAGACACATGTAAAGCAGGAGCCATAAATGCGCACATTATGATAGTCGACAGCGAATGGGAGCGTGTAGAATAGAACGACTACAAATGCGCTGTTATTTACAAATGCCCGGTTAAGAATATCGCAATCGCAGTCGCAGTGATACCCCATAAAACTCCTGGCATCAACACTGCAAACCGGCGATACGTTTGAAAAAAGCTGACTGTTATACCGTACAGAAATGGGATGTGTTTGTTTCGTAAGGGATGATACTACCAAAAAGGCATTTGAGCAGGTACGAAAAGCAATGTATTACTTTTCTTAAACTTATATGCATTGCCGTTAACTCGAAAACCGAAACGTTCTCAAAGTCGAGACGAATACCGAACGGAAAATAATGATGACAATTATCATCACACTTGGAACGAGCGTTTTCCATACTCGTTCTTCCACTTCACTAACCCCATGTATTGCCTGGTTTGGTTTGCTATATCTTTTTGTGTTTCTTTAATTTATCTTCCGTGAAATTCCCTGAAATATAATGAGCATATTTTTGACATTTGAAATTACGCGTACAACTATTTTGTTCGTGCTGTTTTTGGTGATCATCTCTGGGTAGAGGCGATGAGTCGGGTACCGGGATAAACCGAAATGAAGCTTACAACTCAGAATGCGAAAGATTTCCCTATAAAAAAGTATGCAATACTTGCGGTAAATGATCTACACTGGCTATGAATAGTAGATCATTCGTAATTCCTCGAGCGAGATGTCATGGAGAATGGCTCAATATATTTGTGGACAGAGTAAAAGTATACGGGGCGCTGGGAATGAATCTAGAGAAATCCCCATTTTTCATTGACTCAGCATGCAACTCAGCGGTTATAGTGATTCCACGGGATGGGTTGATTACTACAAAACTTGCTAGGCGAATGCATTTTGAAAACTATGAATTTTCTATTTCGGAAAGCATGTGGGCTTGAAACTCGTTTGTTTCCTTTTAGCATAAATTTCAATCCAACAATTATTTATTTTCATTCTTTGCCGAATAACTTCACAAAAACACATAATTACAAGTTTCCTTACCGCAAGACCGATTGTTCACCAAATTATCTCCCCGTGGGGTACTTCGTACAACACAGAATTGCATATTTGCTTTTTAGTTTGACAAAGTGGAGGAGCACAGTGATCGCATCCAATTAATGTACTAGTCATGTAGGACGCCCAGGGCGACATAAAGCTTCAGGTTAGAAACAATGCACCTTAGAGCAGTTACTATTATTGGTCTCCGTCCATTTCTGAACTTGCTTATGGTCACTCACTACATTTTATCCAAATAAAAGTTTAGCCTAAGTGGTCCGTACACTGATATAGCTAGTCTTTGTTCAACCCGAAAATCTTAAATGCATGAAGATGTTTCACATGAAACTTCGAATTTCACACGGAATTTTTTCCAAGCTCCAGTGGAAAGTCCAATTATACTTCATATCAGGTATTTGTCCTTGGAACAATATGAACGACCAGTTGCATAACACAGCTTCTAGTTGACCCGAGAGATATTTGATTTTCTTTTCCGGCTGGGGAATGGAATCGATTCCGAGACCGTGAAATTATTCAAATGGAATCGTGGGCACTTTATGCTGTCATCTTAGTTTGGTTTGGATGTCTGAGTTCCGAAGTCAGTATATTATGCTTCAGCTGAATGCGGAGGCGGGAATCGGAATGATCATCTTCGATAACTTTACCCGGACAACATTCGCAGAATATGTAAACTTTCAGATACTAGAATGAACTGGTTTCAGTTCGCTATACTTTGTACTAATCTGCAAAGAAGAAGTGATTTACGACTGATCGATTTACCCTACACCACTATAATACAATATTCTCAACAAACACTGAATTCGTTGCAAACCAATCATGTGACTGAGCTCTTCTACTATCCATATTAGCAATGTATCAAGGGGTTCTGTAAAGTCACATACAGTTGAATCGGCAGAAGTCATTAGAAGACAACATATTGACAGGGGATTGGAGGAGATGGTCGGAAAATCAAAGAGTGTACAGTTTCGACACAAACAACGTCAAAACTGGCATAGTGGAAATCAGAAAACGAGAGCAAAAAATAGGGACAAGAGGCTTGTGATTGTGGAATATTTGAGCAATTACCGAGCAAATAATAATTGCACATTATGGACCTTTTACTTTTATCCTAACAATGGATGTGAAAGTCGTTTGTTCATTCATTGCCTGAATGTATTCGCATATACCATTATGCAGTAAGCCATTGACTTATTCATGCTTTTTCAAGTAGCTTTAAAAGAAATTTCAAAAACAACGGTATTTGCTAGAACATGGACGATTTATGAAATCGGCTTTGCCGTTTAAATCTCCATAGAACATAGAATGGCATTTTTGATGTTCAGTCTGATAAAGTGGAAACGAAGACCAGTCAACGACTGCTGATTCCGGCAATGGAGGAAATGTGTTTCATCTCCAGTAGTGATACTCCACGTTGACTAATCTAAGATTGTCGCAGTCATATTATTTTGGCCGATAATTGGATGGGCACTCAAATACGCCTTTCAACGAATTACTTCTACTTTCGTTCGACTCCTGTTTGTGTTCATTACCCAATGTGATGTGTTGTTGACGAAGACAGGGATCGGAAATGATAATATTTCTAACCAATGATTGTTCCAAAACGAACTCCTAGTCGACGTCTTTCTTTAAGTGGAGGTTCCAAACTGGAAAACTCTCACAGTTTATCGTGATTGCCTGATTATTGTTCATGGGAAATTCCTCAATCATTTTTTTCCAACTTTGAGTCTGGATCCCGGTCTCATGTTCTGAAGAAGCTTGAAGCCTTCCATCGTCCGGTAAGATTTCATTGCTGGCACTCGAACCGACTCCATAAAATGGTTTCGCATACTAAGCCGGACCGAGCATCTTGAAGCCATTTGTTTACAATCAGAGTACTCCAGGGCGTAGCTGTGCCCTTTTTATTTTTAATGCGCATAAACACCCTTCCAGCTTCTTCATCATCCAACATGTTTACATATGCTGAAAACAATGTCCCTTGTCAAGCTATTGCTAATCATCCGGATTACTTGAAATACGAAAGAAAACCATTCTCCAACAAATTGCCAACTGAATCAGATGATGATCGTATTAAGTCGTTCATTTGGATCAACAAACTTTCGAAATGAGTTTCAATTTCCACCTGATGATAACGGGGCCAAAGTACTTCCCTCGTTTATTTTCCCCTTTTTTCGATGAACTGAGTTCACAAAATCCAAAAACGCTCTCTCAGACAACCAGGCCGTTTTCCTTGGTATTCATTGGCTCCATTTCTTCTGAACTAGATTTGACCGCATCAAGTTGATTAAGCTCATTTAGTCTGAACTATCAGACTTTGTGTATCACGCAGCACATTTGCAATGATTTCAAAAAAGTTGCGAAAATGCTACTCAAGAAACTCGTTTTCTTCATCCGTCTCAGCGAACCTGGCGGTAACCTTGAATACTTAGTGACATTTCTCGTAGCCACGGATTATTTACATTGTTTCAAATCATAGAGTATGTCCACCAATTTATTGGAAGGCTTGTAAAACGGAAAAATTTCCTTTCAAAATAAAACTTCATACATTTTTGTATATATATATATATACATATATATATATATATATATATATATATATATATATATATATATATAAAATACTGCATAAAATGATTAGAAACTTGACAGCATGCATCAACTTGATGGACCTTGTCCTTTGTATGAACGACAGCAAGTGTAAAATATGTAACCATATGGCGTGAAACTAGAGATGTGATAATCGAAGTTGTGAACAAAAGTAGGTGCGAGGCTTGGGCGAATTTGTACATGGGAACCATAAGATAATCAAAAGTTACGGCCATGGCATCATGAAGTATTGCAAGAGGTTACGTTGCTTGCACTATTCCGGCTTTAAAAGGCCAATTGATGTAGCTTCTGATATCGCGAAGAACCGTTTGCATAATCCTTTCGCGTGAAATTTATGGAATGGCCAGGACTGTTTTGAAGCGTGTAATATGTCCATCTGATATACAATATCCACCAGATGTTGTACGATTGCACTATTGTTAGTCCGAACTGTTCCTTTGCGTGAGGAACCCCGTAAATGTTCTTATATCCTCTTAGACAGGCTTCTAATAGAATATCGGATTTACTGTGCTCTACAAGAGTATGTGAACTGATAAAGGATAAAAAAGTGCGGACTGGTTGAGGCAAACTCTCCTTCAATTTTTGAACAACGAAAACTTTAGTTAGTATTCGGGCATGTACAGCGGTAAGAGATTTCCCGAAGGGGCTCAGATAAAAGTAGCTCCAGCATTTCAAACGAGTTGTCACTCTTGAATGGGACAGATAGTAAGACACCAATTTTCTTGGCCATTTGCTCTCGTAAGTTGTTTCCCCCCCCCTCCAACATGTTGACGAATGAAATGTTCTGGAGAGCCATGTTTTGTCGGTGTGACACCTGTATGCTCAATTCCTGGTGAAATCTTATCAGAGCGACGGATTTTTCTTGTTCTGTAAAAAACACAGCTCACTATGGTTCGTTTGTGTCGTAGAAAGGCAAAACTTAGGAAAAGTGTGCATTGTCCCAAGGATGTCTTTTTTCGACACAACCTTTTTTTTATTTGTCCGTCCTTCATTCTCCGTAATCCAACATCAATAGAAGCGAGAAAATTGTCTTCCTTTATTTCCACTGTCAATATGGTCATTGAATGAGCGTTGTTGAATGTCAGCAGAAGTTCGGTCGGTAGTATCATTTGCTGAGCTGCAGATTACAAAAGCTTCTCCCATTTAACCGATACAGATTAATAGGCTGTCGATGGTGCTGCGTATTGGTCCACTTTCGCGTTTGGCCGGGATTATATCCACCATAAAGATGTACAAACTGTGATCCCATTGCTATCCCGTCCTCCAGCATGTGGTATTTTCCAATGTACTAAAATTTACCATTTCATGTTCATCTAAAGTCACGTTATGTTAGCTTCGCCATGGGAATGTCAACTTCGATACTATTATCGGTCACGTAATAACAGATGAAATCTTCCCCCTCGAACAACGGAACGCTCGTGAACAAGAATTCAACATCCAGGAAAAGCATGGTCCCTTCAGACAGATCTTGATGTTTTAAAATCTCTACAAAATGGACAAAACCTTCATAATATACGTTGCTATTGACTTGCACAATGTTTTAGGAATTTCTGCGATCCACTGAAATGTGACGTGATAAGCTGAGGTGCACGTGTCAATCACCGGTCTTAGGGTATGTTTGATTTGTACACATTTTGATAATCCGTAGAGTCTAGGACGTTGCGAGCTCTAGGATAAAAGCTTGTCATAGAGCATTTTGAAAAAGATATCCTGCTTGAGCTCTTTCAGGGTCTTTGCCAACTCATTCTGGTCCCATTTGATAACATGGTCATTTTTGTAAGTCAACCTCGAATCAGCCTAGTACAACTCATTCTGAAACATCGATAACCGTGATTATTCAACAGTTCTTGGACCGCTCCTGGATATTGCTTAGTGAATAGTCCGTTCATCGAGAACAAAATGTCCTAACACTTTTGTCAATCATAAGCCTGTGATTTTTTCAGACCGGTAACTGATTTATATAATGCTGGTATCACGTCATAGGGTCGGTTCGATAAACTTTCAAACTGAGTTTCAATTCCCACCTGATAATAACTTGGATCATTTACGCGAAACTCAAGTCCGATAGATAGAGCATCTCATTGTTCTTACTAAACGGGACAGTAGAATGAATTTGGTCATATCTTTCCGGATGATCCAGTACCATGGACGGTTTCACCCTTCTTTTCAGGCTGCTGAAGAACTTTCCTTGTTTCATTTTCTAAAGTGTTTGATAACTTGAATCCACGAAATACGAGAATTATTTTCGATGACCTGTAGGTAGATATTCAAAATACGTTCCGTTTTTTACTGAGACAGTAAAGAGTAATTCTCATACGGTTCCCATGTACAATAAAAAGTATTTATATGATAAGCTATTTTCTACTTTTCCGATTAGTCAACAAGGCTGATCAAACCAGTTTTGATTCGAGCGCCATGCTACCTTGAACTTATGTTACATAACCCTATCCAAAGTATATTACTTAATTATCTGGCTGCTGCACATTCATCTCTAGGGGTGCCTACAGAATATACATGAATTGATTTGACTTAGGAAAGTGTTATCTCTTATGTTTCACGACTTCCAACGGCAGCTGAATGCAGTTGTGGGCGGATTGAAATGCAAACCTTGGCTGTCGTTTTGCTGTCAAGAATTCAGGCAAAATATTCAAATAATATCAAACTGTCCCCACAAACCCTTAAACAATTATTACGATTTTTGGGACAAAAAAAGCAAACCAACTTCAGCTTCGAGCGACATTGTTTATTTGAAATCACGTACCAACCTCCACCAAAACTGGCCAAACAGTGGCATTTCCAAGCCTTGTCGTCTCCGAAACCAATGAAAAACAAGGTATTCTCATCATTTCTGTATATTATGAGTTCAGTAGCAATAATTTGGTCGTGCACACAGCTTGTACACTTCCAAGTACCTTTGGCGAAGCTCACTGAGTCGCCCAACGGGACCCACTGCTGCAACGGTTTAATTAGTGCCGTCGAATCCAGTGGCTGTGAACGTTTTGAGAGCTCCAACAACTCAGTCAGCACAAACGTTCCCTATCCACGATCAACGACTGAATCCTGTTTTCGGGAAAATTTGTTGTTCCAAACCTGACCGTCGCTGAAAGGCCTTTGGTCGAGAATGACTATCGATTATGCGGGGTCAGTCAACTGCCAAATATTTGTGATTGTGGTAAACGAATACAACTGGTGACCGTGGGTTGTCCTACGGAACGCAAGACAACAGGAGCTAAGATCAACCTACTGAGCCAACGATTCAGAGGTTTTGTTTTTTAGGCATGCTCTTGAGTAAAAAGCTTCTCTAAGCTGCATTTTCTCTGTCTTGTGTGGTCAGAAAAAAACATGTGCGGTCAATACTTCCTCACCCATTAGCAGACGAACAGGTCGAACGTCTCTATGTCACATTCAAATGAGCTCTGTAGAGGTCAGAAGTGAAAAGAAAACATAACAAGCTATTTTAATATGTTTCCTTATTCTTGATGGAATCCCGAACCCGCAATCTTCAAACGGTGTTTCTCCTGCTGAAGCATCCACACATAGAAAAATTCGTACACAGATCGACGAAAACTTCGGAAGACGCTGCCCACCCAAAGCTATGGGAACGGCAAAACAATGGATCTCATATGACTTGTCATGGATCATTATTTCCGGATCAAACAGTGTAAGGGAGTAATTCTAGCAAAACGGCAGCGAAAAAGGGACAGTTGGCCACACACCCCAAAATCATGCGAAAAATGTAATGGGATCATCGAAGGAGGACCTGCTGGTGCGAGACTCGAATCAGCTGAGGCATACAGAATGTGCCGAGGCACCGCATTGGGATAGACCAATTACTCTTGAATTCAAGTCTGCAACTTTTGAATAACTAAACCCGCATGATAAACCGCCGAAAACAACGTGAACGTGGTGGAAACCACAAACCTACCCACTGTGTAGACGAAGAGTCAGCAAACGGAAACAGAAGTTATCGATCCAAGTCCATCCAAATCGAAGACTAAACGAAACGTTTTATCAAAAACGAAGGTATCACGGTGTGACGGATACCTCCCTTGAGGAAAGGTAATGATCGCGTTGATTGTATCGAGCTGGGTTGGGAATTCAACTTTCTGTAAGCCAGCACATCACATGAGGCTCTACGTTTCAATTGACCGAACATTTGTGAGCAGTTCAACAGAAGCGGACTCAAGGTAAACCTATCACACGTGGAGGCAACGTAAAAAAACTAATCGACTAGCCGAGGCGAACTGATCAGTTGCGGATACCCATTTGTGGTTCTTTATATGAGTTAGTTCATTCAAGTAAATATTACTGTCACGTCAGGTCCTGTGCTTTTGTCTTCTCATTAAAGGATCAGGTTGGTTCGAACGAAGTTGGAAACGTAGAAATATCGCAGAGTAGAATAGCAAGACAACACGAGATACACAAACGAATGTGTTGGACAATAGTCGGCAGCAAATATGTCTGACCCTGCACTGGTACTTCAAGACTCTTTCAGCAATGCGGACGATTTCATCCTCGAGGCCCACATATTTGATTAAGGTACTGAGACCATTCCATTGCAGCGCAATTGATAAGGAAAGAAACATGTAAACTCGATTGGTGGAAGCAGGCTAGGCAAACAAGAGCAGAAATACAATGGTAATGAGATGAATACTTGCCTCGGAATATCTCGTCAAATGTTATCGTGATTGCGTACTTGGCGTAACTTTTGTGTCCAAACTAGTCACAGAATTTTGCTGTGGTTAGGAAATACCAAGAAATGTGCATAGCATGTGTTCAGTTGGCGGGAAAAACTAATTGATTTATCTTTCACATGACACGGCTATTCAGAAGCCCTGTGGAGACCAAAGATAAATCATGAAGGTTTCTCGTCATGCAGCTCCAATTGCGTGTCACTGGTAAACCTAGAAACATAAAACAAAATAGGCAGTGACCTAGTTCGAGGATCCGGAGTTGACATTGTTATTTTGATGTTCACCGAGCGGCAGATCTCAACCAACATGTGAAGAAATGGCGGGGCGCAAATAAGAAACGCGTTGTCTTCGGGCGCTGCGGGATAACTTTAGGAAGCACGATGGATACATTCATTTAGAAGCCGACATGAAGTGATGAACAGTGATGAAGATCACATGGTTGATAGAGTAGTGATGCATCGATGTAGCTTCCCAAAGGACAAATAACTGAACAGAAGGGGATGCTAGAGTGTACAGATTAGAACTGGAAGAAACGATCGACTTGAAAAGGAAAAATTAACTAGGGAAGGATGATATCATCAACTGTGTTGATGATGGAAATAGAGGTCTACAAGCAATCAGTCCTACGTATGTTAGCAGGTATACGGTCTTTTGACGCGTTGAAAAGGTGCCATGAGGATAATACAGACGGACCTATCGAGTCGTAGGAGACCCGTTGGTGCTCGTGGACGAGATTGAACATGAAACGCATACCTAAAGTAGGAACGTCCATTTGACGGCACTGCGACCCTCGAGGTGCTGCCCAATACCACTCAGAACCAGAGTATGAGTCTATCAAAATGGTGGAACCCATCGCAGTCATCATCAATAGTTTTCATGCATTCTATAGAGCCGAAAATGTGGTGTTCATGTGTTTTGCAGAAAGGGTAAAAAGCAGCAATTCAAGCAAGCAGAGGATTTTATTGTTCGGTCATTGCAATTCATACGGCGATTCCCTTAACGTCCATCATGTAGCTTTTGTCAAGTCGAATGCCAGACATGTGGGGAAGACGGCGACACACAGTGGATCTGTCGAAGATCCAAGTGCAGTATGTTGTTGGTAACTCGAAGAATGAAACCGACGGTACCAAACCTATATACTCCTTGAAGATCACTGGTCAACAAAACCAATTTCCGAACTATCATTACTTCGAAGTTGATTCCACTAAAAGTTCGTTGTGGACATCGGAAGCCGTTAATACATTATCCCGGAATGTGTTGGCCACCATTTGTCCCAAGTAACCGAAAAACCCATAGACCTTCACATATTTTGATAACCGGTCAACATCTTTGCTTGTTGAAAGAAACAAAGTTTATGGACAGTCCAAACAGAAAACAGACGTCCAAGCCGGTTCTTCCCGGGGTTGAATGCAAAACGAATGTGGAATCGCTCGCTTCCGTTTCACACAGCATCGTTCAAACCACTGGCGCAGTGATTCTTCAACAGTTGTTTATATGACGCTCCAGCAACCGTGGTGGAACGACGATGGAATCGCTGAAGTTGACTACCAAGAAGGATTCCTTGATAAACTGTGTGATTACTCAGGTCAGTTTATCTTACTGGCCGTTTCAGACTGTAAACAGAGTATTAAGGATAGGAAAATGCCACTTGTTCATGGGGAATTCAAACTCACCTAAATTCACGATTTTTGCAGTGTGCAGTAACTGCTATGGGACCAAATAGTTTCATGATATCAAAGCTAGGCCGATTACTTTGTTCCAAAACTGATCTAGATTACGCGTAACTATCAACTGTGCTGCTCCTAGAATTAAGGACATTCGCCATCCTCAATCTGAGTTCGGGCGTTCTTCAGTAGAATTTTCAACTTAGGGTATGTGAGAATCATCCAACATTTTTTAAGACACTACTTAGGTAAGTAATGATTTGGCGTAGGAAATAGGAGGTCAGGATTATGTGATCTTCGTCCGTGTATCATGAGATAAACATGGTCATCGGTTTGAGCAGACTCTGAATAAATTTGTAACCAAGCGTTTCCTGGTCAAGCATTCAAAATGCGTGAACTGAGTCAGAAAATTGGAATTTGCTTAGTTTCACGATTACCACCTGAAGATACACAAACATAGCCGGGTAATCAAACCGTCTTGAGAGGGACCCACTGTCGTTTAAAATGATATTTCAATGTCAACCAACTTTCACGAAGGGAGACGTATAATTTGTTTTCCGCTCAGTCAACCAGGTTGTTGCATTTCACCGAATAATACGAGAGTTCAATTCAGGGTCTCATCAAAAACGTAGTGGAAAATTCAACGTTAGCTACTTCTATACTACAGAAATAAGGAATGCCAATAACGGGTGCATCTGGGGTAGTTATTCGTTCATTGCTTGGGAAAGATAAATAATCAAATGTCTGAATTTAATAACATTTCAATTCCCTTGAAACAGGATACCGATGACCACAGGCCACCTAGCACTACAACTTACCTTCGGCACGAAACCTGTTGCCGAATACACAGCCTCCATGAAGTACCGTTGGGATTTTGACTTTGCTGCACATAATTATGAAATCGTTCTGGTAATTCCTTCCTAGAAGTTGACTGCATAACAATGTTTTCGTGGTAAGCAGTGGTTTAAAAACTGCAACATGATCCCAAAGACTGCTAATCTGTTGTAGACTCAGTTTACTCAGACCTAATCCCTAACCCAAAACGTCTCTGAAAGATTTAAATAAATACCTCTAAGCGAGAATTAGATAGCGTTTTTGGCTCTAACTGTGTCGCTGTCTTGAAGTATTTGCGGACACAACCAAAAACTGCCATGCTCGATTACAATAAACAAAATGCAGTAGGCAAACACGAGGAAGGTACGATGGCTCATGGATCGAGGCGATAAAAAAACATTTTGTTCGCATGCCTGACAAATACTGTTTTACATCAATGTGTTGACAATAAAATCACCGCAATTTAAATTCTACGAACAGCTATGAAATAATGGTTGTTGTATCGTCAAATGGTACACGGCCACAACATTTTTTGCATCCGCCCTAAGCGTGCTAAAATGACTTTTGGGCAGCATTGGACTCCGGTGACTCTGAAGCGTAATGCCAATAGATAGGATGGTCGGAAAGAATATCAGGTGTCCTCGTCTAGAGCGTTGTGTCACCAGCAATCCCCCCCTCTGACTCCGGCGTCCGTCATGGGTGCGTTCTATCATTAGTCTCCACCATAGACTGGGCATTGCGTTGTACAACTTAATCTTTCAACGAATAAAACTTGGAGACGATTCTGGGTTACAGACCTCCAAATGACCACCTCATTGGGATTCTAAGAGAGGGTCCTGAAGATATGCAGCCGGTTCTCTACCGTGTGGGAAGCCTGGATATTTGGTCTACAAAACAACACTGCCAAAGGCCGCCTCAACTCAAGTGTGCCGGTGACGAACTGTGAAGCAAATGTACCGCTTCGATTACCAGATTTCCACTATCCAGTCCAATAATCAAGTCATAGACGAAGTCATTGTTGACTGGCCTGACCCGCCATGGTTTTTCAGTCCATTCTTGGCTTCACCAGAACAGATCTTGGCTTGCTCGTTTGAGCATTCCGAACTCTGCTTATTTCTTACCAGATGGCTTGTTTGGTGACTGGGTACTTCCGTGTTTCTTATGTACGTGGTTATGCATATACGCACTGGAAAATGTATTTTTTATTATTATATCAGAGAACGTAAGGTCAGTGCAAGCCAATCGAAGGTCGTTCTAAAGAGATGCGAAATTGGCTTTCTCAAAATTCAAATTCAACGAATACATGAAATCTGCACAACTAGCGAACTGGAAAATGAAAAGCCAACTATAAAAGTTGCATTGCTAACAAAATGCCAACCGATTTCATTTATCCGGAAATTTTTCAGAAGGAATGTGGAAGAAAGATTGTGATCGATGCATAAAAAACTTGCATTTGTCCAGACACCTTGATGGACCTTGATGACGTCGGTCGGGTAGTATTTGATAGGGATCGAACTCCGCTGCCAGTGGTCGCTAATACAAAGCCACACCTATGGTTGCTTTCGCTGCAACTCGGAAATCTATTACACCGAATGAAGATCTGCTGTCTCTTGCGTCAATTTATATTCTCTGTTTCGTTTTACTCAAATCAAATGTACTGCTTTCGAATCGTGAAATACGTTGCACTCGTAGAATATTCCGTCGACGTTGCTGTCTTCATCCATTCGCAGCGTCAGCGGGACAGCCGTTTTTGGTAATTGTGTTTTTTTGTACTTTGCAAAATGCTTGGGTCTGATTAGTTACTCGCTTGTCTTCGAAGGTGCACTAGGACTGCCATTCAGATATCTAGATACGAATGCTTTGAAAGAAAAATACAACAGTAATATTTTTCTTGAAATTGGTATATCGTTTGGATCAGCTTTGGTAATTTGAAAGCACCAATAACGCGGTGGTCAACTGAGTGTGCTGAACAGTGCTGATTGAGTCATGGAAGGGCTAGATTCAGAAAAACGTGGTGCTGCGTGGTTGTGCTCATGTACCTCAGGGAAGAACGTCGCTCGTTGCTGAGCAATATAGCGATTTTGATGCTGAATAAAATCTTGCCTATAATTCTGATTTTGAGACGTGTGGTAAAAAATGGTGTACCATTCGTTCAAATGCCATCATACCTGGACGATTCGAACTCCTCTGTTAATTGGAAGCTGGACTTATTTGCCAGACTTTTTTTCAAAATGAGTTAGTGGGTGGCTTGCTTTTAACAGCACAGACAATCCTCATGATAAACGTTCCCCTAATCTTAGTGCACTTACATCTGCTACGCTGCATTCCTTAGTAAAGGCCCATGTGGAATAAGACCAACACACAACGTATATGCAAATACACACATGTCGGAGATGCGCGGATGTATTCAGAATGTTGCTACACTTTCTTGGTACCAAAAAAACCAATTGATTTTTATCTGAACGGTAAGCAAAATGGAAGAAATAATCATCTGTTTGATAAGCTGTAAAGTAAACGATTCTGGAATATCTGTATGTTTATCTGAGATAGGTGAATGACCTGGTTTCGTAACATATGGATACAAAACTGGAAGACTTTTCAGTTAGGTTTCTAGGTTATCCAGAAGTACGGTTAGCCAGGGAGCTTATCCATGCATCTTCATGTCACGAGGACACGAGCTAAGTTGATGGAATTCAGTTTGTTTCGTTTAGAGTTCACTTTAGTAACACTATTATGTTCAGCGTTAAATTTATGCTAACAGAGTGTTTATTTGCGGTTGTCATCCGTAAGTTTTATCATATCCCCTGTGTCCCAGTATGGAACAAATCGATAGTTATTAATTTTTTTCTTCGTTCGCTATCCCACTCCACGCACAACTCGTTCAACAAGTTTTTCACTGGCCTAAAATATGTCACGAATATACCGAGTAAAATTTTTATATCACGAATACCAAAGGTGAAGTGAGTTGGCATAGACGAAGCTATTCAACCCGGTTCGGACGTACGATTTACCACACTATTTAAAAAAATAAAACTCTTTAATAAACTCTCCAAACAGATACAGTATGTTTTTTTATCCCAGCGTTTTATTCTTGCGATATGGAGTGAACGATAAAGACGTATTTTTTGTCTCCGAATTGCTATCATGCGAAATTTACTGTCACGAGAAACATAAAACAAATGATGCACTGGTACCATAAAATGGTTCTTTTGGGGTTTCCCAGTCAATCCGGTGTGAAATTCCGCATTAGTGAACAATCGGTTGCAACTGGTGAGTTCAATAAAGCATTTTTGCAACTCCCCGGATTTTCGGTCTCCGGGAATCAACTGAATTCTATGTTGTGCCTATATGATCAAAGGATTTTCGACGGTGATGGGAGTGGTGATCCTCCTATCAGTTCCGAAAAAAATGACATTGAATTGACAAAGTGAGCCACAAGTTCAACGCTGAACGTCACACTCGTTGCTTATGGTTGGGTGATCGACTTGGTGATGATCCACCAATTAGAAAACCAGAAGTCTTCGTTACCAAGATATTAGAAAACTAGTGGACTAAATCGATTCCGTCCAATACCATATGTTCTCTTTGAACAATAGTAGCACTAAGTAGCACAAACATGCAACACCATCTGAAGAACATAACTGTGTCACCGACGAATATATAGTGAAGTTTAATCAAACCAGGACATGTTAAAAGCCTGTGAACACTATCGGAGTTTCATTACAAAGGTCGTCTTCAAGACAAGCTTCAGTGATGCATTGCCAAGAACAGACCGCATGTAACTGGTGAGAACCATTTCAAACCAGGTTGCTTCAGGATTGATTACTCAGCTTCATTAAATACATTTTACTATCAACGGTATTGGTAAATTATTATAGAAAGCAATAAAATACCACGAGTGCAATGTTTCATAGTGTGCTAGCAACTTCAACTGAACTAACTTCTAATGACTAGGGTTATTCGTGGAAGCTTGAATCGTGTAGATCATACTGGATGTTATTGGTTATAAAGTGTAAAACAAAAACTGAACAGCTCTGAAATATGTGGCACCATTTCAGTTCGAAGGTTTCCAGTGGTCTCGTTTCATCCACGGGTTTCTAGCTTGAATGCCTTCATGGCATGATAACCGTCCAAAAAAGCCCCGCAGCCAGTAAATGCGCAATAGAGTCCACTTAGTTGTGTGCTCCTGTGACCCCAAATCTGAACGTCAATGGCTCGCACTATCATGCTTGGACGAGACAGGCCAATGAAAACCGCATGAAATGTGGTTGAATTTGGCACAAAATGGTGAATATCCTTCTCCGGCTTATGTTCACTTTTATTACTCTTTTGATTTGTCCGGTCCAGCAGATTCCACAGTATGGCACTTACACTCTGAACCACCTTGAATTTTTATGAGTTCAAAATATAAATGTTTGTCCTCCAAAGGAATTTATTTTGTCTGTATCCGGGTAGACTCAATATAGTCCATTTTACTTCGCCGCTCTTTGTTTGTACGGCTTGATATGTTTCATACAGTATCACTCCCAAAATCATCTGAACTCATGACAGGTTTTCAATGATAAATATCTCACGACCGTGCAAGCACAAATTTAACCTACTAAATTGTCTGGGCATAAATGTAAAAACTGTATTGTACTGAAGCATTTTTAGGGGGAGAATGATTTTGAATTTGTTATGAGTCGATCGTTTGACCACAGCCCACCTGGTGGCTCAAGATCGAACTGGTAATCACACTGATCTTCCCATCGCTCATTCATCATAAGCGGTTCGTTAAACTGCTTTCACCCGATTGTCTAACTATTCCATCTGTGAAGAAAGTACCACTTTTGAACTCGAACTAGTCAATTTTCAAAGACTAGGACATTTCAGTGTGTTACTGTTTGCTCGGATATGGGTTCTGGGATAGGAGGAAAAAGAACATTTTAAACTCACGGCCATAGATATTTGGTTCACGGAAAACGGAAGTGTTTTTGTCAGTCGTTGTGCTTGAGTGACAACCTTGAAGGCTATGGGACCAAGGATTTCTTCTCTGATACACAAGGAGCCCGCACCATAACCATGATCGGTTCTATTCCCTTTGGACAACATTATTCGAGTAGACATTCTCTCGTTAAACTTGTTGAACGTAACGAATTTCATCCTGGAATGTCTTAGCTGAGCAAACATGTCAGACGCAAAAAGAGATTTTCTTAAATACATGTATCTCAAGAAACAATAGCACCAAGATACCGAGATTCGTCTTTTTTGCCGTTAGATGTCTTTTTCTTTCTGAGCCGGGTTGGGATTGATCCATCTTTTCATCTGATTATCAATAAATCGAGGGGAACCAACTTCTTCTTGGGTTCGAAATTCATGCTTCAAGCTATCGAGTCAGGATGTTGTTGAATTTCGTCTGCTACGTCAGATATGTCACAGTCATTGTCCAGTGCATGTATGTACAGACAGTAACCTGCAAACTTTCTAAAATTCACTTTACTTCTCCTTTTTCCCTTTGGGCCATGATAATATCCATTACCAATGGACCTAGTGTGGGACCAAAGAGAGTATGATCTCGTTGCCTTCAGAAGCTCTCGTTGGGTGATGCGTACGCATTACTGCATGCTACTGGTGAACGACCTCACCGTGTTTCATATGTCCATTTTGTGTTAGTGCATGTGCTGTGATATAGGCGTCGAGACACAACTACTGTGTAGAGACCCACTAAGCTCTTGCGGTACACAAAATATTACGTTCGAACAGGGTGAACAAAGTCGTCCCCTTATTTCGGTTACAATATTGGTAAAGTGTTGACAGTTCTTTACTCTATATTTGCTCTGATGAGGTTCCAAACCAGAATATGCACTGCATGCAAAAAGCTTCGGGATCGTCGAGAAAAATATTGAAAAGCAACTCGTGGTTGATTCCTGTTATGTCTTCCCATTAGTCCACACCATCGTTTTCAAAATAAAGGAATGTGTCAAACTTCCCATAATTTGGACAGCTGATTGGAATAATGTGGAATTTGGCGGTGAGAAATATGACGTAGACGAGTCTTATAATAGTATGTACAGAGGGGCTTTCGCCAGGAAAGGCAAGCTTAACCTGAGTCACTGAGCCTTTGGCTATATCTTACTGAGGAGCTATGATGCCAGCTCAGCTGGCCGTCCTGCAAGAGGAAGCCCATGGATGAATTACGCATGGAAACAATTATTTCAACTGATAATATCTCTGGTTTTCTTACGAGACGAGTCAATGTGGATGGGAGAGTATTCACCACTCAGAGCGAGTTTAAGCCAGCCATCCTCGATGAATGGGACATCACGGAAATTGAGACCTTTGGGTAAATAATCAAACGCATGCCCCGAAATATTACGTTATTCATTACCAATACAAGTCACATCCTTAAGTAACGGGCCGGTTACCCTTGCCATCTTTCAGAGGTGAGTTTATTAGAAGTTCAAAACCTTATTTTCAGGAATAATCGAATTAATCAGGTTTGTGTAAAAAGCAGCGTAAATATGAGGTATGTGGCACATTGTTCAAAGAAAATGGATCCCTTTAAATGGTTTGGTTCAAAGTTGATCGCAGACAAACGGGGAAATACGATCGGATTACAAGACAAGGTTTTATTTTCCGGTAACATAGAAATAACATTAGTCAGTTGATGTTTCGGTCACCTGGGGTCATCTATCTCAATACTAGTTTATAAGCGAATGATCTTGGTATAATAAGAAATCCTGTCTGATATCATTACTGGCGGTAAAACCCAAATCACGTCCAAATACTTTACTCTGCATCTTAATAAACAACACATAAATAACCTGGCCATGGGCCGACTGGCAAAATTATTTTGACGATATCGAAGTATGACTTTGCAATCGCACTTCACGCTATGGCAACTGCGATAACACTAGAATCTTCCAAAGGGGGTATCGGTGCTTACAGTGAGAGCCTAAATGCCGAAGCTTTGGCGGCTACCATCCACAACATAAGTCGCAACAAGAATGATGGCTAGATTTTACGACAAATCTAAGTTGTTCTTTCAGCCCAAACATAAGAAAACATCATCTTGGGTAAGAAAGCAACCAAAAACATTCAACTACTGGCTTTTTTCCGTGAGATACTCTCACACTAATAGTTCAGTTATATGCGCAAATTAACCAAAGTATTCATCATAACATCCATCTTCATGAGTACTGGGGAACAACGGCAATATTTTCGAACGAATCTACATCGTAAGTTCTTGTACAGAGCACAACGACCAAAGCTTGTCAAGCGACGCGTTCGAGCAAAATGTTCCGGTATGGGCTAAATATTACTGCGAATGCAACAGTGTTGAACAATAGGAATGACCCGCATGGGCATTCTACATTGAAGTATGCAACGGTAATATTGTTCTTTTGCAAATGGAAACTAGTTACTAGCGGTGAATCCACTGCTTCTGGTTTGCACTATTTTCTCCTGAGAATTGAATGCATCGTTCCGGGATTTATGTTCATTTTATGTACACGTCGTTTTGAACGAGAACTGAGTTCTCGTAGATTATTCTCCAAACTTTGTCCCTGAACAATGTATTTCTCTTCCCGATGTTCAGAACCAAAATGATATTTTGTTGACGAAACTCGATGGTTTAAAACCTAGTATTGTTAATTTGACAGGTGAGAAAATATCAACATCAAAATTCAGTATTACGCCTAGAATCACACCGCAAGGACGACTTCCCTAGATATTCTTCAAGAAGGACCCAGTCAAATTTTGAAGAACATAACTTATACAATATTTCGCATTCGGTCTAGATCCAGTCCCATCAGAAGTGTTTTATTCAGCGGGAAATACAAAATAAACAAAATCCAAAAATGTCGACAGGAGAATCCATAATGCGAAAGTGATAATGCGCCCGTTTTTTGTCTTTTGGTTGCAGTATTCTACTTTTTTCTCCCAAAAAGATTTTAAACATATACGCACTGATGGCTGTCAACACCGGTATACCATACCGGAAAAAAATATCCTGAATATTTGGAACGCCATTCTAGCAGGAAAATTAATCTCATTAGCTCTATGCATGATATGAGCTGTACACGGCTACGGGGAGCAGAACAAATCTCAATCGGTTACCCGCCTTCAACATAAGTTTGTGGTTCTTAATATTGCATTATATATCAATACTCGAATGCAAATGACTCACAACCAGATGAGCAAAGAAGAACATCAGTACAGATAGTGATTCCGCAAATCAGAACAGTGCGGTCATAGACGGCCCATTTAGCAAGGAGTAAAATTATACTTTACCGCAGCACGGTTAGGGTACATATGTTTATTGAAGAAGCTTCCCAGCTAACACGAAATGATATCATCAGTCACAAGAAAAGAGAATAACCTACAGTTACGATATACAGATTTGTATATGCTAAGTAGTTGCCAATAAAGGAAGTCCCAATAGTAGAAGTTGAGAAAGATAGACGTGATTTGTGAACAGATGAACATGACAAAAGACTTGTTTGTCCTCTGTTTTCCAACGGCAAAGTACTATGACAGTGCCGCTGCAATCCAGAGAATGAGTAACTTGTTGGCGGCTTCCAAACATCGAGGAAACGTTCAGCAAGTTTTTCCTACAACCGGAATGTGCAGTCATAAAACAACGCAGTCAGGAATATAAAATTAGGATGTTGATGCCCTATTCAACCTTAATATATAGATCTGAACTCTGTCAGTCCATTAGAAACAGAGAGTGAGACCATCAGTGATCCGGGTCCATGATATATGTGGACGGTACTTACCAGTCGGGCGAGTAGGTATCTCATCATTATATATATTAAGAAAATAGTTCACAGTTTGTTCATGCACAATTAAAACTAAGGTTTTTGGGTTTATCTTCCGACTTACGAGATCATTGTTCAATTTATTATATGCAGTCAGTTTTTTGGGAAAAAACTCTGGGCCTTCACGTTTCTAAGTTGTGAAAATATCATAGGCTTTATGTGTTTCCTCAGTGTGTTCAGTATGTAATCCATTCATATACATTATAAAAAAACAGCAATAGAAAGCCTTTTATTGGTCAGTATGCTTCCAATTTTAATCACAATTGTTTCGTGTCATCACTAAGCGTGGTTTCCCTTGGTGCGAATGATAGAGCAACAGTCACCTGCTCACTCAAAGAGATTTTACATCTCAGTTGTAAAATTCACGCACAAATGGACCCTCAAAATCTATGAGATTCATCACCAAGAATTGGCCTAGTTTATGGGACGATACTTCTCTATTGTTCAGCTCTAAAGCATCACACTCTAACCGACATGTAAAATTGCTCGATCTCAATGTGTTCTTCGGAGCAGCTTTCCAAGAATGTATTTCTTTGACATGCCCATTAAATTGGCGTGGCAACAGAGATTTACTCACCCAGGATAATCAAAGATTCATCTTGATATGGGAAAAAAATATTCCAGTGGGCACAAGGCTGATGATAAAGCATTCTTACCCAGATGATAAATCAAGACATAAAAGAACCAGGAAAACTTTATTCCCAAAGGTGAAATCTGTTTAAGCATCTTGGCGTGAGAACAAACTCGAAAATTATTCATGTGATCGTCCCTGTGTTGTCACATTGATGATGACCAATTGTCGAAAAATAATGATTTAAAGATTGTGAAATAAAGTGGAAACAGAATGCCCCTGAAAACGTCCATCGCATTCCCATTCAACAATAGAAAGAAACGAAAAAATAATCACTCCAAATAACGAACATTTGATTGTTCCAACCAGTCTCCATTGTACGCGAATTCAACGCCTAATCATCAAAGCTGCCAAAGGACAATGAACACTGGAGCATGATCAGATGACGAGAAAGAAAAAGTGTGCACAACTCAAAATTCGCGGTACAAATTTTATTGAGAATGTACACAGTTCTCTCTGTAGAAACTCAATTGCCAATACACCAGCATTTAACAAGGTTCATTTCGGCGCAACTTTCACGAATTGAGGGCACTTCATCGAACTTTTGGTCTGAGTAAAATTACCGGTTGAACAAATTACCAGAAACAATAAATCCGAGGGTGAATTTAGGCCAGCGTTATTGATACATTGATCAGTTATTTTCTTATTACGCTGTGTGATTTCTAGAATAGATATTATTATTTGTTCTCACTTAAATGTCCATACAAAATCGGGGGAATATTCCTAGGCGTCCTCACTACCCGTTGGACACAGGGTAGGGGCAGTTCCCAGTGTTATTATTGTCACGTGATACGATGACTGTAAACTCAACAAATAGCGGCACATCTGGACTTCATCAGGGAATTTCATTCAAAACACTTGCCATTTTGGCATTGGGTCCATTTCTCGTACCAATGTTCAGCATATGATGAGCTATAGAATGCTCCGAAAAATGCCATTTATAGGAACAAATAGCACTTGGAAGAAAGTTCGACCGAATCTCACCGTAGCATACCAAACAGCATTATTGAGAAGGAGCACATCAAAAAAATTAGCTTTGTTAGTGGACGCTTTGTGGACGCTTTGTTAGAGACGCCCAAAATTTTCATTTTTCTTTGCTAAAGAAGTCCGGGAGTGAATGGAATCAAGTTTATTGTGTGAACAATAGTTTACCAGGATAGTGCCTCATGCTCTGCTTCAAGAAGGGTTTGTAAATAAAAGTCTAGAGAGCGATTTGGCTGTTCATCATTCAATTTGAGGCCCGTGATAATGAGCAACCTAAGGATCCAGTTCAAACATTTTTCATTTGAAGTGCGCAAACATGAGATCAACCCTTTTAGAAAATATCCAAATATGAGCCTACACATTGGTCATTGCATTTCCAAATGCCGCATATTAAGGCGTATAAAATAACAATCACTTCATCAACCACATACTGGACTCCACGCAGACGCGAATGTGAAATTCCTCAAAAGATAGGCAGTCCAAAGTGATTTTGTACATTCATTGTGCTTTCGTAGTAAAATTTGGGTTTAATTCATGTTAGATTGTGTCTCACACGTAACTGTTCTCACGGAATTCCTGGCAACGGAAACCATCTGCGAAGGAAATCGGGTCACGATAATAAATGGTGAGTAGGGCTGAAAAAACGTGATCATCATACACGGGATGAAAAATCATAGGTAGGACAAGCACACTTGAATAAATAATACGGTGAATAATTTTCCGTTACTGGATCACTTTCCTGAAGTATTATCATCAAGTCCGTCTAGTGGTCCACCTAGATGCTTGATTTGGTTGGAGTTGAAATACGAACAACCAAAACGAGGTTTATTCACATCGAAAGTTGACTTTAACGTAATGAAAATTTAGGTGTATTCAGAAAAGCAAATGAACTGTTCGATTCAGGAATATTTGTATTGTTAAGGTAGATGATTTTTCCTAAACTCCAAACGATTCATCGGAGCAATGGGGCTCCTTGAAATTTAACAGCACCCGGTGAGTTCCACAACCATATATGAACAAAACTGTTGAAGAAAATGGAATGCGTACGAGAAGAAAATACAAAAATTATCATGATTGTATAGCCTGGTCTCACAGAGCTCCCGATTTAGTATTACCGCGATCAATCTCTGATCATTCTAGCATGCAGTTTCTGAAAGCTGTGAGAAAAACTTATTTTTTCACACGGCGGTTTTCTTCTCAGATGTTCAGCTCACGTCAAATTTACCTGCATGGTAAAATCTAAATATCATCTTATGTTCTCGACAAACTACATTTCAAAGAAGCACCTGGAATATCAGAATACTCCTGCATGTTACACATATGGAATTACGACAAACAATATACGGTTAATATGCAAAAAAAAATGTATAAAAGCGTTCTCAAATGTAACGGTCCTAAGACAGGTATATGGATCAGAATCACCCACTGGGATTTCGTATACAAACTAAAATAACATTAAAAGCTCCGAAGAGACAATACCAAACACATTCTCAGCACATACAGTTCAAACGATGCGGTGCAAATACATGTTCGCGTTATATTTTCACTGCGGGGACTAGGTGTTTGCAGCTATTTGTGAGCAGTTCATCAGTTTGCGTTCAAGATGCATTTGTCAACCGTGAATTTATTCCTTTGAATACACTGAAATAGTGAGGACGAGTTCTGAACTCGTATTCAAAGTCAAATGGATAGTTCGTCGCTTATGATGGCAAGACAACTACCTGGAAAAACGTTGAACCACGGTGACTTCCAGCATTTCGATAACACGTTTTTGACGAACATCAAACGCTGACCTAAATCATATGACAGAGGCACCGGTACGTTTCACGAAGCGAAACTGATTTTGGCTGCCATGGAGCTTCCAATCCTATAATAACAAGGATTTGTTCGAAGCTATCTGTCCTTTATTTATGTGTGGTGAACGGCGGAAGAATAATCATTTTCGACCTTTTCCTAATAGGAACTGGTTCATGCAAACCCGCATCGAATACAACGCAGTAGTGACCAGTAACTAACCAATGAGTACTGCTTTAATTCACATCAAATACCATTATTTTGATGTTACTAATAACCTTTATTTGCATGTCATAATGCTTTTGAATGCCAAGTATCTCACAACCTTTAAAGTCTATGAAAATTGTTTAATTCTCAATGTAGTACGTTTGTTATCATTTTCCTTTAGAAAATGTCACAATGTTTCAAGCAAATGGGATGTCTCGCTGATTGGAAGATACAAGCAAACTATAGTTTTTTTAAAGTTGAATAGTAGGAGATTATGAATTAACTCAATGTGATTCATCATTTTGCAGTTTGTGAACTGCAAAGTCACCATCGAAAAAACTAGAAAAAATGTATAGCTCTTTCATCCTATGATTAAAGGCCTGCCGTTAGGGACTTGAACATAACGGAGACATGCGATAGAATAAAGTACCGTTTGCAAATTTATGAACATCCACCATATATTATGATTCATATCCTAATAAAATGGACGCCATCCTGCACTACCACTCACTCAGCAGACAAGATATGTTGGTTGTCCAGTGGATTGTCTTTACTGTAGCGATGGCAGTAGACATAAGATACCCCCACACGAGTCGCTCCTTTGAGGGAAAACGCTCCACGAACATCCAAATCCAATGGTTGGAAGGGTTAAGAGCATGTAATGTTTAAGTGTACTAAACAGCTGGGAGCCGGTCAAGATAGCCTTGATGGTAAAACTTCTGATTCTCGAAGATGCATACATGTATCGAGTTCTCTGTCGGCAAATAAACGTGAGGTCCGTTGATAATGAGCGCCCAATCACTCGTTGAATGGGAAGCCTTCTTTTGTAAGGAAATGTTTTCGTGGAAATTTGTAGGAATTCTGTCCAAAACAGCTTCCTCCGAGTTTGGATAATACAGAGGTCACATAAATCAGAAGCCGGTAAGGGACTCATTTTTGGACTTATTTCTTGTTCAAAAAGGTGGCTATTTTGAAGGATCACTATCTCGGCCCAACGAATTCCTTCAAGAAGGTGACCTTTGAGGCCCTTACATTATCCCATGAGTGTACACGTTTGCCATTTCAGTTCCAAGTTCAGCTCGCTACGCCGCATAAGATAAAAATAACTTTATCATCAACATAGTGATTTCTGTGTTAGAATGTACTGCGAAATTCCTGAATAGTATAGACAGATCAAAATGTTTTATTTTGTGTACACAATATTTTTTCAGTATTGTTTGGGTTATTTCCATGTTAGATTGCGTCTTTCTCATGACGATATTAACCAATTATTTGCAACACAAACCGCCGTCAACGGACATCTGAACGCTTTCCCAAATGGCCTGAAAAGCTCAATAGTGCGATCGTCGTACTTTGGGCCGTAGGTTACATTAAGAAGAATCTCAGGATGACGAAATAAGATGAACAGATCTTCGTTGCTCAACAGCAATCCCGAAGTATGACCTTTGAGTCCAGTTAGTAGTTTGCCAACAAGCACTATCTGGCTTCAGGTGAAAATGCGAATGACTAATAAAACTTTTTTCATCCTGAGAGGTGAAAAACCCTGATTACGGTACTGGTTATCAATTTGTAAGGGGGCCTTCTAGGCTTGACTCTGTAGAACAGAGAATCACCCGTCAGACTGAACCGTCAACTAATGTTCGGTATTCGCTTGCAGCAAAATAAATAGCATTGAAAAAGGCGAATAAGAATTCTCACTAAACAAGATATAACAGAAAAGGTTGGAGTGGTTATAAGTCGGAAAAACCTGAAAAATGAAATCTTCACCAACTACAACTCTTTAATTGTTTTTTACTTAGATAACCAAGCACTCTCAAGCTCCGAATCCGTAGGCTCGTATTCAGTATTATGCCTGGCGTTTACATCCACAGATTCTGGACAAGATGAATTGTCTCCACGGTATTTCATCCCAAATCATAAATTTCGTTTCCGATTAACACTGAGAGATGAACATTTACGGAAATCTCTCGCATACAATCGTAGTTCCGGATTTGCATTCCGTAAGCATGGGAAATAACTAATTCAGCAAATAACGCAGCTTGCCTATTATTTCTAGTGAGTTTATGATGGTTCCTCTAAGTGACGGGAAACATACTTCGCATATGTCCACAGTAGAACAGAATCTTTATGAAGTTGCAATTTGCCTTCAGGACCGTGAACATTCGTAACTGAGTGCAATGTCTTGTCTTTCGTTGATGTCATCGACTTCCCCTTAGTCCATTGCTCATCAAAGTACATTTGTAACTTGACTGCTTATAAATGCATAACTCAATGAAGTCGTAGCTATAAACAGATAGTTTGATGATGGTTTATGGGTGCAATTTAAAAATCGAAATTATTTTTTGACTCAATCACTCATCAAAAGACAGGATTGCTTTTGGAATTGTTGACCTTTTTGTTTGACGCCAATATGATCGCAATTAACTGAGAAAACAAAGTTTTATGCAACAGCGAAACGTGTGTGAGACACGGTTGGCTGAGTAAGCTGCCAAATGTTGTAAACCCGGCGAAAAATGTTATTCAGGTCTAGATCAGCAAGCTTCACACTAAAAGGGATGGATTTACATCTTTAGGAACGGCTCGGGCTTGGCATGTGAGTTTCATCATTTTAAAGAGAGAACAAAGTACAGGCTGTCCTATTCTACCGGTAGGCGCAAGATCATTGATTCATTTACCCGCTATTACGCGTTTGCCTTGAATCGGCAGTCATTTATTCCAACATGTGGTGGTAATTCAAAAACAGCACAAAGCACAATGTTCTATACAAAGTCTAACCATCTCTCTGTAGCTGAAACCGTGAAGATTATGAGATAGAATTCAGTGGAAACACCACTGCGTTTCACGAATACACCAAACGTTCGATAATAACAAACATCCATTGACGGCAGGGCACGTGAAAATTTTACTGCTTTGTTCCCACAATCAGTTTTTCTGAGTAGTGTTGGTTATGCTGAGGACAATCCAGCAACCCCTCATGAATCCATTGCGACCCAGACGATAGATTGAACTGGAGAATCACCAGGGGCTCAAGAACGGTAACAGCTCATCTCCTTTTCAAACACGGAAAGAGAAAATTACCTTTCACATGTTCTGTGACGAACGCAAAACCAGAATGCTGGACCAATCAAACAAATGCTGACACATTATAATCAAATCATATGTTTCTGTTTTTTACCGGTGAAGGTATATCCCAAAATTATATTATCTAAAAAGAGGGTTTGCTTGGTATACACAATTTCCGTCAAAGAAACGTCTGTAGATAATGTGGTTTGAAGGTTAAAAGATAAAGTCATTGCACACTGTATTGAGGTATCGTGTGAAGATGATATCATGTGCCGTGCACAGCGAAAGCAAAGGAGCAGCAAAATGTTAGTGGAAAACAAGTATAGGGTTCGAGAAAGCGGATGTTGAAACAGATGTCAAAATCGAACAAAGCAAATATCACTCAAGACACTGTGAGTTTTACTGCAGCTGCAAATGCTTATTCAGGCATTTTGAAGTGTGATTGAATTAAAAACAAATAGTAGGACGTTCCAGCGGAAATTCACTCGAAAGCAATATTGGGATCTACTTACGATTTTGTTAGTCATTTTGTGAAGAAACATTTCGATGAGTCACCCACTGATAAGACTGTTTTTCGGAACAATTTCAAATCTGACCTAATGTGATTAACCCTTTCAACACCACGCTTTCCTGTATTTGTTTACTATTGATCAATGCAGTTTTACGAATCTGATACTTTTAAGTGTTGTATATTTTTTGTTTCATCTTTATTTCCGCATTCTAAAGAACCATACTGAAATCCCAACTACAAAATTTGACGATTCTATATTGTGCCCTGAATATTTCGAAGACTTCAAGTCCACAGCTATCCATACTCCGCACGACACGATCCTTATGCATAATATACTCAGTTATTTTATTGCGTAAATAGGATTGGCCATGTACAACTTGAATCAGACATCCAAGAACTTGTCTTCTCATTCAATCCCTTTTGACTTCTCTGGCCACATTATTGAATCACATATTATTCTGGAAATATATAGAACAGGTTTTTAATATAATTTGAACCTGAAATGTATTTTTTTGTGCTAATAACCGCAAATATAAATGTCTGGTCTGTACAGTATGGCGCCAATAACTGAATGATACATTATCACTCTTGCCATGCTGAGACTGTTCACATCCAACATCCATCTGCGAACATCGCTTTCTTGCTCAAAATACAAAATCCAATATTGTAGCAGCAAGTATTCTTATGCAAGTTGATCACTTCATGTAGATCGATGGCAGCCTTCTGTAACGTGTGCCCACACAGAATGTGGACGTATAAATGTTCCTGGATTAACCAAAGGTGATAGTTCAGCACGTTCCTTTGAAAACAAGAAACATTTGTGCAATGCATTCTAATTTTATGTATGAACGTATTTGGACCCTTGTTTTTCACGTATATTCCAATGACATTCCGTAACGACAAGAAACTCAGGAATAACGATCCTTATCTGTTCGGATAGTATCCATTGAATTGTCAGTGTTACGTCGATAAGTGTAGCAAACCAAAAGCTTGTGGTTGTCACTACCTGTAGAATTCTCTCATTCACTTTATTAAATCAGCTCACCACTCAATAAAAGGAAAACGAGGCTACCTACCCGTGGAAAATCAAAAGCGATAAAACCTTAGAACTGTTTTTCAGTGTAAAAGTATTGAAAGTGATATAAGGTTTCATGAGTAAAATATACTTCCATAGAACGTACTTCCCATGGACCATCGATAAAAGATACCTTAAGTTAGCGTTCCGAAAAATAGACTTCATCAATTGACCTAAACATTTTGACTAGTCTGATGACCAGATCTTACTAGTGGCCCACCGATCAGTTGATCCAACGAAAAACTTGAAAGGAACACCTAACAGGACATTTACGTGGATATTTCATATTATTGGTCACAAATCGCATGATTGCAATGCCACTTTATTTGCCGCATTTGAGTTATAATGATTTACGGCATGGTGTTCTTTATTATTATTCCTCGAAATTATAATTCAAATGGTTAAATTCACGATTGTAGGATGGAAAGTATATTCGTCATCTTATTTCAATTTTACTCTTCGTGTGTGAGATTCGACTCATTGATGATGATGAAATCTGTGTCACTTCTTCACCACTTTTTACTTATTCACCTAAATATGGACTTATATATGAGTACCTGGAATAGGAGACGTTTTTCATCCATTTCCGCAAAAATTCATTGAATCGAAGTAAATTTTGTATATTGCATGAAGAAAAAATAATCACACTAGTGCGTTGTTAAATTCTGTTCTGCTGCCCCAGTTATGTAAGGCACTGGGAAATTTTTTACTTGATAAATCTTCGACGATCACACCACCTCTTCATCCAAATCAGGGATTTATGACAAAAATGTCATATGCATTGAACAATAAGTATAAATTACATCATAACTAAATGCAGCTCATCACTATCATAAACCACAGTCGAAAGGACCAAACATCAGCTTAGGCCTCTCATAAATAGCATGATGAAAAATCTGGAACCCTTGTGAAGTCATCAAACCTATTTGGAAATTAGAATTCACAAATTGGGGGTCGTAATCAATATAAACGATATAATTCTTTGGACCCAAGAAAGGCGAATAGTCGACGTAACGTGTCACAGCTTACGTTGGAAAGTATTACGAAGCTTTCAAATATATTTTATTCTCTTTACGCAGAATGTTGGCACACGTTTTTCCATGTTGGCCTATTCCAGTGCTTTGTTTGTTGAAGATTGAAGATCTCTTGCCTCAGATTAGCTTGGAGTAGTGGAATATTGGGGTATTCATCGAACTGGAATACGAACTATTTATTACACCGAAAAATGGCATTTATTGAAGTCACGTTGAAAAAACTAATGTCGAAGTTTCCTTAGATACACCACTGTGGAAGTGTGCATTAAGTTGTAAATCATGCCAAAGTAGCAAATTTTTAGGATACTCCAAAACGATCATGATCACGTTTATACAAAACACGTTCTAGCATACCTGAGCCAATCACAATTGGGAAAGCCAATATCGGAGTATGTCTCAATACGTGTGATGGTTGGTGAATCACCGTACGTGTGCGCATATGCACATGGCACGGAAATTCTTGTCAGATCTGTCTAACATCAGTAAGGAGCAAAAAAACGTCATTAAAACCATTGAATATCGAGCTTCCCACGTCAATGTATTGTGCACAATGGGCTAAGAGGTCATACTTTCCAAATGAAAAGCTTTCATATCCCTTTTCTTTTTGAAAACAGACAGGTTTGCGCTTGCAGTACACTGTAGCCGATTCATAACAACTCTGAACAGCAAAAATCCTGCTTTTGATAGGGCAAGAAAATCATCGCAAGTGTCAAAAATGCCCGAAACTGCTTTATATATATATATATTTTTGATTCGGTAGCCCCCAGTAAGTGATTTTTTTCCACGTGGTGATTATCAAACTGCTTCACCTGCACACTATTTTTCCAAGCTTTGAACAACAGTTTGCACTTTAAAAGAATATCCACACTGATGCTCATCGGCAACGGAACATACATGATAGACGTCCACTCGCCAACTGATTTGCGTGAAATTTCAGATGGTCTGATCTGACATCCATTATCAAACAGATCGTTTGCTTGGTAAATCCAGTATATTTTTTTTGGAATTGAAAGCTTCCGAAAATAACAGGTAAGAACCAGTTGCGATTGTGACGATTGCCTCCAATAATATCCAACCACTTGAGGGAAAACAAAATTGAAATCTGAAAGAGCTTATTAGAGTAAACAACTCAGAGTTCTGCCCTTATGGATTCAAAGTGCGTGTTTTTCAGGTCGCATTATGGCAATGGGAACAATCGATTGAATAGATCTGGAAAATACCACTGCTGCATTTTCCGTCAAAGTCGTTGTACACAAATGTGTGGTTGCCTGACTTGGATGAATGGTCCGAACATTGTATTTGTGCAAACATAACTACGTCTGGCTGCATAAAGATCACTGATGATCCTGATTCTCTCAGGAATTCCAACAAACATTACAGAAGAAAAGCCAAGAGCTTTTCTGAATGCATCGAGGTCACCAGGTGGTCATTGTAGTTGTTGTCGTAATGTGAACGTTCTAGTTTACCACATGTTTTATGTCACTGTATTTGGAAACAAAACTGGTTATGCGAATATTTACTTACTTCATGGTAAACGTGTATTGTCTTATCCAAATGTAATTATGAGGAATGGGACGGGGAAATATGAATCTCCTAAATTCACTGTAGTCAAAGAGACGGTGCTTGAGTTTAGTTAAATGGAAATCGTCTGCGTTTCAGTCGCGTTCAATTTTGTTTTCAGGATTTGAAAGTACTCTTGTGATTTCTGATTTCCATGTTTTGTTTATGTGCAAAATGTTCAAAGTATTTGGGGAAAAATATGAACACAATGTGAAGACTCGATTTACCTGCGGTCAGCGAAAATGAATATGATATGCAAATGCCGCTTTGAAAGAATGGTGAAAGAACAATATTTAATAATAGGTAAAGCTGTTATGAGTGTCCAGGAGGTAAGGATTTGAGCAGCTTATAATGACCGAAATCATTACTTCACATTTGGCAAGTGTGTAATATAAGTCCTCCGGACCAGCGGAAAAAAACACTTTTGTGTTTTTAAACAACCGGAAGTCCTGTGAGAAATCCGGGTCATATCCTGAGTATGCAAGTTATTTATTGGATAAAAATAAATCCGAAGACGGATGAATATTTGAGAGGTTTCCGATGTGAGCATCTACTATGTAGGTTTCATATCCTACTAATTTCCTTCATAGAAGAGGGGGACTGCTCAAGCAAGCTTGTTTGCTTTTGTAACAGAAGAACTGGAAGGGAAATACTTATTAGATACTTGTGGCTCTTTGCTGGTCAAGAATGAGTGACTTTTCGCAGAAGTCTGATCGTGAGAGTTTATGGTATGTTCATTTTGCCTTTCTTAGGACTTTCGCAGTGAAGAAGGAATCTGACCGTTGTCTGCAAAACAACTCATACAGAGCATCCCACTCAGTGTCTTCGTATTTAGGTCTCGAAGAAAACGTAACCATTTGCCAAACCATTCGGAAATATTCGAAAAGGGGCAATGTTAATGAGCGACAAGTTGGTTTAGGTGACCGGACTAGTAAACAACGTGCCGAACAGGATTCTGTATTGAGTCTGACGGCAATGAGGAGATAATCACTAGTTGAAACATAAAATTTTCTATTTCAAAGGGAAAGACTAGGACGGATTGTGATGATTCTGTCCAAGTTAGTATTTCTGCATTTGAAACGGGGCAGATATCACTAAAATCAATGCACGTGATGAGCACGTAGGCGCACTTTTGCAGTCTATGACAAACATAAGTACGCAGGTAAACATGAACGTAATAATTACGAATATTCATTTGATGTAATGCGCTTATACCCCTCTAGTGGAGCTGTGCACCGGGTACTTATAGCAATGCTTCGATAACGAGAGAAGTTATGATGGCAAAAACAACCCCACAAAATATTTTGAGGAAAAATTAGGAATGGTTAGTTCACTAGGAAATGTCTAATGTTGCCACAACACCACCTACTTGTTCTTGCTTTTTTTATTTACTGGTGTGTTACATTTATCTGCTTTCATTCTACCCGGTTGAACCGGAACTTGAAAGACGAAAAACTGTCCGATGTATGACACGTCTTACACTTTAGTCAAAACTCAATGCGTGTTCATGTTAGTTTCGTTGTCTACTGGCATTCGCGGAATCACTGGTGAGGCAAATTTTCAAAAGTATGTTCTTTGAATGACGTATTTGTTCGGCTTAACTGGTTGACTGGTTATGCTATTTGAGTACAACCCCAGCTGTGATTATGATTCAGTTAAACTTCGAGTGCTGAACAATCACAAGGAAGACCAACATATTCATGAGTGCGGGGTGTCCCGTGTATAGGGGATTAGCAAACCTTGGAGCAATAGATAAAATTTTTGTTTACAGTTTGTCCCTCATTCAGGTGTGCTTTGTTGAGAAACTCTGCTGGTGATGTGACTGAAAATGAGTTCGGTTTAATTTTATCGGAGCAAGGATCGCAGAGATCAACGTAGAACCGCTCGTAGTTCTGGTTAACCAGAAGTATCTGTGTAACCATCTGACTGGGTAAAAATACTTCTGTGCCAAAGAGTAATCTTCAGTAAGGTGAAGTGCTTACCGTAGCACAGTATCCAGAACTGATTCCGGTAAAATGACGTTCATTTCCGAATTGGATTACTACATTTGACGGCGAATCGGTCAATTGTCCAATATGTACTGGAAAACCATGGTAGACTTGTGAAATGCTCCTGGTGGAACACGTCAAATGGCATTATTGAGGCTTGTGTTGCGTCTTCACAAAACATGATATCATCAAAGTGATGACGGAAATTGAAACCTTTGACAAACGTCAAGGCATGGGCAACAAAGCCAGGCTGGTGATAACAGTGTGCAACTAAATTGGGCAGAATGCGCACAGGTAAATTGCACGACTGAAGGCTTGTCTACGTAATGAATAATTGTGTTCGACATTTAGTTTATATGAATTTTCCATGTCTCGCAATTTCGAGTTTCGTCAAGTGAGTCCCAGTGAATGCCCAATACAACAGGTGTCACACAAACACGTACGATGTTGCATGTGAGAAATAAAAGGACAAATTCAGGGAACCATGGCCTTTACCTCAGAAATTATTCGATCAAGCTTATCATGAAATATTGCAAGATGACAGTGACAGAACAATTGTTGACTCTTGGACAGGCGAATATAAGGTAAAGACTGGCCCAAATGTAGTGGTTTGAAACGCATTTGGTAAATCTTCTGTCACTGGTAGTGTCAATGGATATTCAGGCGATCGTAGTATATCATCTGACCCGAGGATGAGAATATACCCGAATCAAACTCTGCAGCCATCTCTCATGTTGCGCGAGAGAATCTTCATCATAATTTTGTCTCCTGCGTTCACCATAAAGGTTTTGTGAAAATAATTTGTGGTAGGCTTTGTTTTAGTTCGTGAGAGTAATTTCATCAGTTGCTCTATCAGAAGTCCAGACAGGTGAGGGAGGCCTTCGAAAAATACATTTTATTTTCAATAAATATATCCTGTTCTGCATCCAGTCCAGTAAGAGATTGCACAATGCGTAATGAATTTATCAGGCAGCTCTATAAATCGTTATTTTTCTTCAGAGTTTCAGCTAACATGTCAAAGAAGTGCTCCAACTCAGTGAGAGGGACATGGAGGAGAGATATAGATCCTGACGAGTATGATAGACATGTAGGTACTTGAACATGTAGGTTTTGCCCTGGTGCAAAGATGCATTTATATTGCAGATAAAATATACCAGCCGGTGTGAGGATTTCGATAGTGTATCTGACAAATTAGTAAATGGTGTCATCTTTCCACCAAAGATTTCTATGACAGCGGGGCGAGATTAAATTCGAGGTATGTAGTAAATCATAATAATCAGTGAAAAGTGTCTTATGTGACGGAATTCTCGTAAAAGACATGAAAAAGCACGGATGATTTTCCCCGGAATTCTCGACAGGCCACAATATGTCTGGCTTCGTGAACAGCACCTAATGGAGAGTGAAGGTAACACATCGGTGTATACGTTTTCACAGACACTACCTAGCTTCCTTAGTAACAGTTCAGTAAAACTTTATTTCATTCTAAAAAATGACAGTTATTGGGAAAGCTACACATTTGAAAAAGGTATTGAGAGTTATTAGATTGAAAACGAGTATTAAGTAGTATTCTGTAATTCGTTATGTACTTCCGAAAGATATCGAATATGATTATTGACTGGCACTGAGATGCCATGAATGGAACACATTTCCCCGTTTCCTCACTGCACACTCAGCCTGCTATGAACCGAATATACGACTAGCCATTTATGAAGCAGTTTGTAGAATTTGTTTCCGTTCTTCACTAGTTCCTGAGATAGCCAGCTGATTGGGCTAATACAATTTGTTTGAGCATTCACACGGTTGTTGCACCAGTCAGAAAGCTGAAGAGATTCCGCAGCTATATCAGGCCTTCATATAATAATCAATCAAACACTCTGTGACATGTATATGATTATGAAATATCCCCACTAACACGAGTATCCTTACTCACGGCAGATTTTGAAATGATAATACGGATGAATTGATGAATGACCATAGCTTATCCGGATATTCGGGCACAGAAGCACGTTTGCAGACTGTGCCCAGGGGCTGCGGAAAGTTTTAGAGAGCTTCTTTCACAAGAAATTGTGGTAAACAATCATGTCGCTACCATCGATATTCCGAATACTAAGCCCAAAAGAGCACACAAATTCATCAAGACCTACTGATGTATTTGGTGAAGGTATTCAATGAACTTCGGAACTGTCATCAGTGCAATGACTATTATGTATTAGAGAGAAATTTTGTCAAACATTCTAAAGAAATGTTATTGATAACAAACCATTATGGTAGAAAATGCAGAATCTGCCGGGACTAAATCTAAGATTATTTACTTCACACATCTGACAGTGAGAAAGGCATTTAGAACCTTCACTTTTATTTGTATTCATAAGAGACAAGCAAAAATTAACTTGTTGAATATGTTTTAAATCAGGCTGTTTCAAATACTGCGAAAGGAGCGAGTTTACAATCGTATTATGTCAATCCAACCCACTCATAGTATGGCACAACATATACATGGCCTAAAACTAATAGTGTCATTGAGTCAGTATGTTCGAGTGGTCATAACAGGACTTTCACTTGCACTTTTAAAGCAATGGTTCGTTGATAACAATTTCAGCACTTGGTGCCAAAGATCTTGCGGCTATTTGCCGCCATGTAATAACGATCTTTCAGAATAGCTATGAGTAGCGATAGTAGAGAACACAAAATTCTACCGCAATGCTCGCTAACCGTGAGCATACATAACACAAGTTAATTATCCACTCAGTTCAGTGGAGAACATCTTCATTTCTTCATGGTTGTGCATACCTGTTAGCGCAAATGAGAGTTTCCCAATATTGGGAAATGAAGGGCGTATTCACCGACTAATACAGTTACTCCAACGTAATTGAATCGTGATTCATTCCCCGAAAAGGCTCATTTTCCGTTTTAGTATTGACTGACTAGTATGTGCAAAGTAGGGTCTTGTCTGAATCTGGAACACATTTGTTCTTTGCCCGGAATCAAACTACAAGCGTTACTGTCTAAGAAATTCCTTACTTTTTGCAAGTTAGAATGTTTTCAGTTGTGCATCTTTTTACTCATGTACGTGAATGAATATTTTTCATCAGATATCAGTACGGTTACGTTTGGACGATATTTGTGTTACTTGGAAGTGGTTATTGGGATCTAATTTGTCCGCATCTATATTGGCTGCATCTTCTATTCTAGTCTTGGAGTCTTGCTTTAGGTTGGGATTCTGAATGATAGCTTTATTCGGAATTCGAAACATCAGATGAGCTGTATTAGTCCCCAATTTGCGTAGACGTAGCGCTCGCAGTTTTATGACTGGATAGAACTTCTGATTTATCCCCAACTGGCACACGGGACACATCTACCGCAACAAACAGTTGGTACTGCGCAACAATAAACGTTTCGTAGCAGGAATGGTACTGGTAATAAAATGTTTATAATGGGAACCAACATGATGAGCTGACCTCATCACCCTAATACTTGGTGAAATTATTGGTTACAGGTAAGTCACTCTCACGGTGAAGCCGAGATGCATTCGGTGGCTGAGCTGAATAACTCAAGTAGCAGTTATCTGTGAGAATATAAATACATGTGCGGCAATGCGAGCAAGATATATATATATATATATATATATATATATATATATATATATATATATATATATATATATATATATATATATATATATATATATATATAGTGTAAACATTAGAAATCATCTTGTTAGACTAGTTTATTCAACTGCTGAAGGAACGAGTAAAGTATAGCAGTAAATTTGGTCCGAGATATGAGTTGGTGCGCTAACTATATAGACCTGGAATATAAAATAAATATCAATTGTTCAGGTTTTGTGGCTTTGCGGATCTTTTGATGTCAAACTAGGATCTATCTCCTAGTTCAAAGCGAAGCCTCTTGTGATCAACTTAGAACTCAACTGTCGCAGAATCCGGCTGGTTTCGTCTCAGAATCATTCATGAAATCTACTTTATATGGGATTCATTGCTGTTTGCGCCTACTGTGCAGTTCAGGTTAAGACGGAGGTGGATAAGAAACCAAAACCGGTTAACCAACACGGGAGGCTCTGAAAATGACTTTCTCATGAATCATATTTTAGTCTGGGAATACAGGAATTGTGCAAATTCCTATATATTTGCCTGAGGAGTGCGAGTCCTTCCTGATCGTGCTTAGGGTATTTCACGATTTCTCTGTACAAAGCATGTGTATTATTCAAATGCGATAAAACTGAGAATCCTCCGTGCTCAGAGAATGGTCAGTGAGTCCGTTAATACCAAATGATAGCCCTAGAACGGAAGGCCCGCTGAGCAAACATTGTGACAAGCCAGATAAAAATGTTTAGACATATATTTTCAACTTACTGGATTATTGAAAGTAGTCAAATTGCGTAATCATAACCTACGAGCAATGTAAACAGAGGGGGAAGTGGTACTTCGCTGAACCTACAGTAGCTCCTATTTGGTTTTGTCATGACTATTTCAATAAAGTTCTTCCAGTGTTTCCCGTGAGTGGACAGAGTAGGGCACCGTTTCCAAATGTCAAAAGTTTGATCAAAACAGAGTTGATTATTATAATGGGGAAAATCGAAAGGCCCTTATGGTCATGTCTGAGGCGCCCCGCCACGATTGATTATCGATCGGTAAAAAAGTATAAGGAGCGGCACCCCATTAACAACTGTTTATCCTTTTGAGCAAAGTAAATGCTCGTTGAATAACAAAATGAGAAAACTTCACAGTGATCGCCAGAGATTACCACGAATAAATGATATTCCCTCCATCATCCATCCTATTGGTTTTTGCCTACCTGAGTAAACCCTTCTTGTCAAATTTCTTTAATAGCCTCTTTGCGGGATCTCAAACTAACCTTAAAAAAACCGTCATGTTTATCACTTCTGGCATACTGGCAGTCAAGGAAATGGCCTTGGTTTGCGAAAATTGCCAGCAATTTTTTAAGTTCCTCAGTCTCGAAAACCCTTCGGTTTTTCATCTGCCAGCTTTATCTCTCGACACTCCCGCATGAGGTTTATCAAGTACTAGAGGGGTTCCGAACTACAATGAGGGCTCCATCCTTTGCTGATACGGACGGATCCGATATCGAACTGGTAAATATGCCCTACCAATGACTTAATTCTATTTCGAACTGGGTGAAAGTTCTACTGTCTTATTCTTGAATTCAATTGCTCATTTTATTGAGCATTCTCTGATTCATGACTTTTTAACTATGGATTACGTGGATGGGTCAGGTAACATATCGAGGGTTTTGATTGAAGAATAATGTGAAGTATATTACGCTTTCTATTTGAACAACAAGGCGAACCAAAGAGTCGAGATAAGACACACATGAATATTCTATGAAATAAATTGTATTCCCCATTATCTCTTCGATCTAGCTGGGCTTGTTAGTTGTCCATCCGAAATTGACTAACCAGAATGTATATCAGATGACTTTCATCTGACTGCGGACTTGCCACCAGCAAGTAGTTTATGAAAGATGAGTTTACTTAGTAAAATTGTTGTTCGATGTTTAATTCTAGGATAATCTAGGGGCCTCGTTGTATATGCACTTGTGTACCTTTGGTTTCGCTGGTCATATTACTTTAATTCATTTGGAAGAGCAGCTACTCGATAAACCTGAGGTTATGGGTCCCAATCAGGCTTGCTCGGTTAAGAGTTAGACGTAAACATTAGGATGGATTTTTGGATTCTCCAAAACCAAACAAATGGCAATTGATCTTACAAATGGATACGTTATATTTGCAGTGACTGCTGCATCGGTGATGAATAGGTAATCACTAAATTAGTTCGCTAACGAAGTGACCATTATTTCAAAGTGATGAATAATTTCCTGGAGGAATTAACTGAAGTTCATGATAATTCACTCTGCAGTACAAAAAGGCATGTATATGTTCGTGTGAAATGATGATACAAGGAAGTTACTAGAAAAGAAACGAGGGTTAGTAATATCAATACAGTAAGGGCAAATTAGCAAACAGTTCATTCTGCTGAAACAACGAAGCTTTCCGTCGATATATCTTAATGGTTTAACCAAACCACAGTAATCCGGCATCATTCGTTTAGCAAATGACCGGACACACAGTTACTCCGTCCACTAAATGTTTTCATCGTCAGACGATGACGGGCAGCGGCGGACGAGTGGTTCTTCCGGTATATAAATTGTTTTTCATGTATTTGAACTGACTCCGATTGTGTCTCCGAACACATGACTTATTTTGGAAAGCAGTCATTTGATCGATTAAGCAACAGTCTGTTTGTTGCTCCCAATTAGATTGCTTTGGATTCACAGTGAAATCGTTAAATAATTATAGATTCGGTGCACAACCGAATCATGGTCAACTTTGGGGCCACTAGGATCTTTCATCACGAATTCCTTGCAATTGTTGGATGTAAGCATCCGATTTTCTATACCTTGCATGTATAAGTACCCATATATATTAAGAGAGAGTAAAAAAGGGCTGAAACGATCCTATTTGGTATCCGAGGGACTGTTTTATGATATCACGATATCGTACTTCCCTGAGTGAGTTATATTTGAAATAATGATTTAATTTATACCGTTATCTCAGACTTTTTTAGGCACGCCAGAATGGTAAAGTTCCATGTGGAATTCAGTTGCCAACACTTGTTTCTTCTCCATATATTTTGTGTCATAATCCGCAGCAAATGTCTGTTCACGCATCATCCTGCCCAAACAATAACAGATATGTCACCCATGTGCCGATTCCTATAAAAGCCGAGCTTACAAAATTTCATGGGAGGGCAAAAGGGGAACTAAGGTTCTTTCATTTCTGAATACATCCCCACAAACCTCCGTATTCTGATATTTTTAGGTATAGGTAAGTTACTCGCACAATATTGAACTGAATCGAACATCCTTCATTTGACTCTTTCGAACTTACTGAATGAGGCTATTGTTTTCTTTGAGAGCTGAGCAAATTTTACTCGGGACTCGATGAACCTAAGTGAAGGCTGGAGTACTGTATGAGTTGGTAACTTGGAATGTGAATAACATGCACACCCTAAGTATAACCCAGGAAAAATGGGTTCAAATTTCATGGCTGACAGAAAAATAAAACAACTTGTGTCATAAGGAACGACTTGGTTTCGTGCATCCGCAGATTCCGCATACGGTGATTACACATTTTATGTTACTCGCATGTCTGCGGGATAAGCTGGTGGAAATTAGTATGCAAAATATGTGTGAATTCATGCTTGAATAATATCTGTTACAATCATTCCCATTAAAGACTTTGTGCTACCCCATAACTGCAATTAGCTCTAGTGTAAATAAACCGACAAATGTGGATAAAAAGTCGTTTTACCGTTGTCGCGATATCTTTGCCAGTGTTAAACTAAAGCATTTCAATTTCTATCGCTTGTATTTATGAGTACTCATGCATATTGGAAGTGAGCAAAGTTTTGTTTGGATTGAAATCATCTTCTATAGTAGCCAAATGACTGTTGAGTGGTATCTTCAGACCATATTGATTTACTGGTGCAAAGCTATACCACACTTCATTAGGTACACCAGAATTGTTATAATGTTTCATTTGGGAAAGTTTCATGTGGAATTCATTTACAAACACATGCCTCTTCCAAATATATTTCCTTTCTCAATCTCCTGCATACAGTCGTTCACGCTGCATTCTGCCCACATAATATTAGTAATACTACCCACGTAACCATTCTTTACCAAATATGATGTGAATGCAAAACGTGAACCAATGTTCCTCTTTTTTGTTTACCACACTAGAAAGCTCAAGTATCGGGAAAATTTGTATACTCATGAACGGGTTTGCTATGTCCAGTTCCCAAAGAGAACACATCGATCCAATCATACATTCTCTATGCAATAAGGTGAAACATTTATGCATAGGTCACCCGCACATTATTGAACTCAGTCGGACGTCTTTCAATCAAATTTGTTTCAGAGTCTGAATTAAGCTATGTTTTCTAGGACAGCTGAGCAAATTTAACTCCAGACTCAATGAACGCGAGAGAAAGTTCAAGAATCGCATCAGTTTGTTACGTTGAATTAGAATAAGATGCACCAAGTATGAATAAACTATGAAAAAGTGAGTCAGACTACCCGATCGATAGTAAAGTGTAACACATCTTGTCAAAAAGAACGACTCGGTTGTGTACAACTGTGGACTCCCTCCTAAGGTGATTACATAATTGATGATTTGAGAATATCTGCTGAATGCAAGTTACATACTGCTGGAAATCAGTGTGAATATGAACGAATTCATATTTAAATTCCTTGTGTATCAGCCAATTCCTTCACAGAATTTATGCTACTCCATAACTGGTCTTTGCTCCAATATAAATAAACTGATGAATATGGAGGAAATGTCATTAAGTAAATCGTTCGCTCTGATGATATACACGGGCAGTTTCATCACAAAATCACATACGTGAGAAGAACTCGAGTTTCTCTCCTTCTGGTTATCTCTGTGTTCCATTCACGTACCTCAGGTTCAGAAGCTTCCAATAATCGAATGTGGGCCAAGCGCGCCAAGTTTCCAAACCATATTCTAAAACATGCAGACCGGCTGTGGTTCTCCTAGTCATCCGTCTTTTTTGGACAGTCTGTCGAGGTTCGACCATTGCTTGGCACAGCTTTGTATGCTCGTCGTTGGTTTTGGTATCTGCATCTTTTGTGTATGTACCTCCGGGCTATAGTGAACCAATTGATATATCAGCAGATTCATTTTGCGGAATGGAAAGTTTATAATATTACCAAAGGGAGACAAAGCTACACTTCTCACGGAAGTGGTTTTGAACCTATTCAGAGGTACCATATATTTTTCTTAGAAAACTTTCTGCTGTTGTGACCATGACGTTGAACAGCGGTAACATTGATCCGACTAGACGTTCTTCACCGCTTACTAGCATTTTCAAATAAGGTAGGGGAAACCTCAAAACAAAATAGCACGCACTTGCTTTGATGGATCGCATCACGGACTTAGATATCCATTTTAAAAAGCACGTTATTGCTCGCTATTAGATAGCTCTTGTATTGTTCCCATTTTCTTCACTTTTTTGTGACCCATCTCGAATCAAGTATACCGTATTATTCTCAGAAACATTCATGTGTTCTCGTCACACGAGTGGACAAACACAACCATTCCCACTATTTTTAAAACTTCACACAAGGGCATTCCGATTGGTGTGTGGAACACGAACAACTGCTTCTTTAGCGATCTGGAGCAATGAGCGGCCCTAACAGTTACTGTCAAACCGCCACAAAGCTGCAACCGTAGAACGATTGTGCTTTATTCGAGGTGCGTACCAGGTGATCAAAAAGGTTTGAACCAAATAGTGCGGTGGTTATATAACGATTGGGAAATGAGTGTTGGTATTTTCTTGATTGCACTACATGACAAATAGTCTCCCGTAGTTTCGCACATAAATATGCCACTGTTATCAGGCCCTAGTCGGCTTTTTTTCTTGGCGACAGAGTGGACAACTGCTAGGAAATGCCCTGAAACGCAATAAATACATACTGTTGTGGAATGTAACAACGTCACTGACTATGGGAAACTGGAATCCGTAGGTAACCATTAATCTCCTCAATTTATTGTTGTATTGAGTAGACCTTGTGACTGAATAACGTACAACAACGTACACCAATATCTTCAAACCGCAGGACACAGGATTGTGGTTGCCAAGAAACAAAATACAACTGGAACAACCGATTCCATGTCACTAAGCTTTGGTCTTGTGACTTGTATCAATGAGGCCATCGGTGACTGCAGGTCGAGTTTTACGCGTTACTCGCATCGGATACCCGAAAAGTGACACCGTATGAAAAAAACCTTGAATAACTCGTGATAGATAAATGATGAAGGCAACCATAGCCCATAAAATTAGTGAATCAAAATTTATGAATCAATCTGTTTTTTGCCAAGCTTACGCGACCCTCCTGTGTTTTAAATTAGGCTTCACCGAGAATCCAAGTGATAACATTGCCACACCAACTTGGCATTCAAGCAGATTCATGATTCTCCATGGATTTTACTCCTCGTCATTGAACCGATTAAGGCATTATCGAGAAAAAGATCGACTATTCCTTACCGTCGCTGAATACACTACTACCCAACAAGAACTCCGCGGTTGGCTTCGGATCGCCCACAAGCCATAGCAATTCAGCAATTCTAAATATATAATGTGAAGGCCTACGGTCTCAGAAACAAAAACACCACACCCTCGTCGATTTTAGTTCTTGTTTTATATTTTCAATCGCATAATTTCTGATTGCCTTGTTCATTATATATGATATACCGAAGGAGAACCACTGATTAAGGGAAATGTCCGCGAATGACGCGGTAGATATACAGTATAAAGCAATTTTCAATCGAAATTGATGATGAACTGCTTTGTTGCCTGAGTTTGAAAGCTCCAGAGTAAATAATTATGCCAGATATGTACCAATTAGGGACGGTGTGATTGTGCGCTCAGTCAGCAAATGTAGGTACCTAGACGAATCTCTGAGACATACACCCAGTTATCGGTCGAACAATCTGCAATCATTTTGTACTCATTGACTTGGCATACTGTGTTTCACTGAGTGAAGTGATACATTTTGCAAGAATCACAAGGGAAATCTCGCTGCAATAAACGCGTAAGAAAATGCATTTTCATAATTATTGAAGATGATTGGTGCCAGTTCCCAGTTAGTATAGAAAGGAAGGTAAATGTGTCAATCTTTATCTCTCGTCAGTATGCTTATCAAGACTTATCAATGACAGCAATCCACCTACTGCGATTGGCAGCGAGAGTGATTTGTGTCCCCGCGTAATTCTACTGCCTTAGTAGCTTTATACCAACCGATACAGATTCGGTGATTTTCAATAACCTTGCCCTAATTATTATATCACGGACACCACACGAATCCGCAGGGGCTCCGGTCCGGATTTCAACATTACGCTCCAATGTTTCGGACTGACAGTGTCACAGAACTAATCCCATAATCCGAGATATAGGGTTAAGTACCGAATTTAGCATCCCTAACCCGACCACGAACAAATTGCATTTTACCCGATAACCATCAGATGAAATTCAAACTAATAACAAAACAATAAATTAATGTGTTCCATGGGAATCCGAGAGATGAATGACTCACTGAGGTAAAGAGAAGACTGTGCTGACACTAGATTATTACCGCGCATGGAATGAAATTAGAACCATCATGTATGCAAGCTATTCCCTACATAAAACTACACGGTCGGTTGATGTGATTACTGGCTTCACAGACAAACGTATCATATAACATGCAGTCTCATGTACGACTTCGATAAAGAACGTCTCCCCTAGAGACTACTTATAACAGCGTGGTTGTTTATGGTACTGAAATTCAATCTGCCTACACAACTAAAAGTGATGATGTGAAGTGATGAACCTTTTCCCACGAATTTGAGCAGTTTTGTTGAGTAGTTGACTTATTGTATTTAATCGCTATCCTTGATTTGCTATAACTTGCAGGATAAATCTTTCGAGCACGCAGGTTTGTCTCATGAAGAATACCCCTTACCATACGAATCGTCATGTTTTACCAGGTCTCAGATTTTTTCAAGTAATAATGGTTGAAAATAATAATGCATATATCGGTTGCTCTCACACTAGATTATTACCGCGCATGGAATGAAATTAGAACCATCATGTATGCAAGCTATTCCCTACATAAAACTACACGGTCGGTTGATGTGATGACTGGCTTCACAGACGAACGTATCAAATGAAATATTTTTATAACATGCAGTCTCATGTACGACTTCCACAAGAATCGGGTGTTTTCGATAAAAAACGTCTCCCCTAGAGACTACTTCTCTCAGCCTAAATGTTTATGGTACTGAAATTCAATCTGCCTACACAACTTTAATTGATGATGTGAATATTAGATGAACCTTTTCCCACGAATTTGAGCAGTTTTGTTGAGTAGTTGACTTATTGTATTGAATCGCTATCCTTAAATTGCTATAACTTGCAGGATAAATCTTTCAAGCACGCACTTTTGTCTCATGATAAATACCCTTCACCATACGAGTCGTCATGTTTTAATAGGTCTCAGATTTTTTCAAGTAATATTGGATGAAAATAATAATGCATATATCGGTTGCTCTGTACACGTTTTCATGGATGGAATCGAAAATAAAACAAGGGAGATCACTTTTTTTTAGCTTCTTTATGTAGTGTTATTAATTTCAGCAATAAATGGCAATTCCGATTAGTACTGTTTTTCAACTGATGTCCAAGAGATCTTTCCAGACCTAATAATATTTACCATAGTTTTCCTCAATCTGCGTTGGTTCCTTGGTGTTTTATGAGTAATTGCATGTGTATACACTGGATGGCCAGAATGAACCTCTCCGAATAAAAAACATATGACTAGAGAGATACGAAAAAAGAACCAGTAGGACCAGCAGACCCATACAAAAGAACGCAGTTTATATTTATTTTGGTTTATTAGCCCGGATATTTTGGTGGACGCCATTTTTTTGTCGTATGTTTTTTTTAATTTGTTCGTCCTAATCAAGAAGTTGGGAGATGTGATTTCATGATTGGAATTTTTTCGAAATATGTTATTTAAATATGCGTTTTACCGACTACTGGATAGCCTACTGGATAGAGGAAAGTCCAGTTCACATTACTGTGGACACTGAATTTTTTCGCCATACGTGAGCGTGAAGGTAAAATTTTGAAATCTTCGTTGACGTACCTTACTCACCGTTTCGAAGCTTGCAGGAGCACGCGTTATTGGACACATTACAGAAAAACTACTAAAAGTGCACATTTACAAACGGGAAGTTCTGGTAAATTGAATGAATGGGACGGTTTTGTGTACATTATGCTCGAAAACCAGTGCTGGAAATCAACGACCTAAATCCAGCGAGATAATGTTCCAGGGCTCTCTCACACCCTACTAAACACGAAGCCGTAAAACGTAACATTTCGGTGAGGAATACATTCTCCCGAGTGTCAATATATCCTTCACCTGAAAAAAGTTGATTTGAAGAGGAAAAAACACAGTTAGCTTTGTTGGCGGACTTCACTTAGGAAAACCTTGAACGTTGGGAAGTAATATTTGAGGGACCTTGAATTTAACTAAACAAAATCATCTTGGTATTTAATAGTTCATCGGGACAAAAGCCCATGCTTTGTTTCGCAAGAGGTCTGTAAAAAATATCATGGTGTATGATATGTCTGTTATTTACCCACTTTAGAGCTTATCAAGTTATACGCAAAGTCAAGATCCAGTACCTACAATTGTCTCATTATATCGCAGTGTTGAACTAAATTGTGAAAATATTTCTGCTTTTGGAGGAATTAGCCAAAATGCATACTTTGCACTTGTCACTTGATTAACCATACAGCACATGATGCTGCATGTTATAATGAATAATTTCATTAGCACCATGGTGGTTATGCCCATGATTCAGTCGCATACAAGTAAGACGTGTTTTCGAACACCCGTTTGCATCAGATTTTGCAGTAGGTAAAAAATGTATTCATGTTTTCTCACATTGAAGGATATTTTTTTACCGGAAGTTCAACCACGAAAATTATTGCAGCGAAGATTATGTCGTTGTTCATATGCTTTGTTGGATTTACTTGACAGAATGGAATTTTCAGTAGCGTAGTATGAAAAACGTGAATGACTCATCAGTGGTTACAGCTGTCAGTCAGATTCACGTTTTCGGCGGTTTCCAACAATAGAGGAATCTAGTTTCATCAAAGAGCAGTGGTAAGTGACCTTTAGAGGAAAGCCGCCTGAAGCGAGAAAATTTTATCCTGTGAATGTTTCGTTACCTGCGTCAGTCGTTTTGAGCGTTTGACCACCTCAAATGTGCCTGCGGATTAGGTGAAATACAAGAGATGTAGTGTTGCTGTGCAACCCAATTCCGGACAGCGGGCACTTTTGTTTATAAAACCTTCAGGTTTTCCTTCATTTGCACGTCTTTATGAAAGCTTAACTGCACTTTCGAATGATGTTCTTTCCATGTTCAAGAACCACGTTTATTCAGAATCCACGTAAACTTGGTGGGTTATTGGCATTGACCATCGATATATTTGTGATCCTCTCCTCTTCACTCTCATCCGTTAAACGTGCTTACCATAGATTACATAGCACCCTTCGGTACCCACATCTCTATGTCAAGTAAACATTATGCCTAGATACGTTTCTGGTAATGTCCTGGCTGCATGTTCTTCATCGCTGGTTCAATTATGCAAATTCAGCTGATAATTTATTAAAATAGCTTCCTCCGAGTAACTCTTCTTCTTCCTGCCAGCAGTGTCTATTGACTGTGTTGGTTGATGACCTAATCTTTGCTGCTCAACCTTCAGCATATATTTTGTCAACTAATAAACACTATTCATGAATGTGCTTTCTGAAGACATTCCTTCTTTAACACGACTTTATTGAGTTACTTGACAAATCAATTTTTTGTAGCCCCAACGAACGAGAAAGAAGTGAGCAATTTTGAAAAGTGACAAGGAAATCAAGCGACCTACAAGAGATATATTACCAATAATACCCTGATAATTCGCCTGAAACCCAATCAGTGGCAGCCAACAGTTCAGAGCTTGCAAATTATCGATTATAATACACGAAGGATTTGGTTTTCGTTGTTCAAAATTTTATCACGTTAGGCATAGTTAGCAGCTAATTAAAGAATTTACATTTAGTAGGTTATTTCTATGATAACACTTCCATCAGATTTAGAAAATCCATTTTCATGTGCTCGCTTTACATCCGTCGGCAGTGTGGTTGGCAAAGGGCAAACGACGAGGAACGCATGAATAGAACCTGCCCCCGACTAAGATGGTTCAACGGAATGTTGACTGAAGTGAACTTTAAATTTACTAGACTCCGCGTGTTCTGCCATTTCACTTGTTTACCTCACTATAACCCTGTTTTGGGCATCAAGAGTGAACAGGGTCCGCCAATCATCGTGGTAATGCTGGTTCCAATAACAATGTGGTTTCGCTTCAGAAAGTCGAAGACCGTTTCATTCTGGCATAGGCTAATATAGATTTACAGAGTTTATTAGAACGCTACATTATCACCGCTTATCTTTTCTGTGCAAACTCTACCCAGCCGCTGATAATGTCCCGTAAGAAAAGGAAATCTATTTTGTTTTCGTTTGTGTTGTTATTTTCCCACTATTGACACGGAAAACTTCGGTGAAGTTACCGCCTAATTACTTGCATTCAATTCCAGCTGTTTCTATCTTGTTCCTGCTCTCATCAAAGATCCCTTAAATGTTGACAGAGAACAGCTTCTCAGTCAGCGCAAGATAAAGCATGTACAAGAACAACTTCAGTGAATTCAAAGATCCGATTAGACTAATTTGCTGAGAGGACTTGGATTGGTTGGTTTCGGGACCATTAGTTGGACTTCCCAAACATCGATGAAACGAAAAAAGTAGGGGATAAAACAGCTTCGTCCCATTTCGATGACGGTATGCAGTGTGAATAGATGCACCCAAGTTATGGTTGTTTTGAACTCCATTCACTCTTCCTAATTGCATAATTAAACAGTCCACTAACTAAATACTGTTGTGGTTCATAGTACCAGAAATAGAAATCCGAACCTCCATGTACATATGAAAGCAGTTCCCCTCGATGTACTACTGGATCGATGACAATACGTCACGAAAAGCTATATCTACCAGAACACTAATACTATTGCGAAAATGTGGAACGGAAGGGTGAGCCGAACTGGCAGAACTCCACAAGTGTTTCCTCTGTCATTGAGCAATTGAGAAGGTATTCCTTGGTGGATAATTTATCAGTATCAAGTCTCTCTTCCGGCAATAGCGTTCAATTGTTTCCTACAATTTTAATTGGTATAATACGTCCACATTCACCTGAAAAAGACTTGCGAGTGGTGTGTGGGAGTGATGATACGTTCCTTATCTGGCTATCCCTCTAACTCTGTCTCTTTTAAAACGCAGCGTTTAAACACTGGTCCTTCCACCTCAAAGGCTTGCTTATTACCACTGCGTGACCTGGCTGCCGTCCCAGCTCACCCGAATCTATAAATCAAGATTGTTCAGAAATTAAGCCCTTTGAGAAATAGTGATACTTGATAGCATCGAATGGTTAATCGGATGACCAGGGATTTGTGCATGAAAGATTAAAACTAAAAGACATTCTGCCGAGCAAAACGCCCGTTCACTTATTCGTCAATCCCAACAACGGACGCCGTTTGTTTCAATGAGAGAAAAAATTAAATTTATTTCACAACTAAAAATGTTCTGTGAAAACGGCTATTCTGTAAAGGCTACTGTGCATTCAGTGAAAAATTCAGTAGCCGTCGATCAAAAATCGAGCATTAAACTAAGACATTTTTCCTTGTTTGATGCAAATTATCAGAGTTCCTACTCCGACGTTGAGTCACTCAGTCAACCAATTTCAGGGGATATTCCATCTCTCAGGGCTCAGTAAAGTGAAATAAACCAATAAAATAACAATTTCGTCTTTCAGGGAATTTGATTGCTTTCTATCGTTCAACGAGCAAAGAGCTTCGTCAGCCCACTTGATTGGTTTGAGGTCTACGTTATGAGCATTAGGCAACAGAAAATTTCAGGGTGGGAAATGTAGAATATCAAGCATGTGACACACGGAATATGATATCATTCACGTATTTGACGATGAGAATTTTCACATTCATAGGATTCGTATCAATGTACAGAGAGTATACCAATGGGGAGAGAAGGGATCCCGCAGAATGCCTCTCAACGCCTCTATATGGTCGGGGGTGGGTGTCTCAGGATTCAAATTGGCCAGTCGTCATGAACCTATCGCGAAATGCTCCCAGATGACAGTGCGTCTGTCACGGTTTCTGCTGAGGAGGTTTCGGTAACTGACATCCCGTGGTTGAGGCGCTCTTACTAAAGTGAGAGGGCGAAAGGGAATGCCAAAATATCCACGACCTCGCACACAAAGCAGGCGGGGCTGATATCGTGATCTTGACAGGAGATCCGGAAGCTAGACTGAGTCAGCTGTCTTCGGATGAGGCGCATCCAGTTGGCCTTCATGGGCTGGAATACCGTCACTCGGGAAACTTGGAACCGTTGCTGATCCTGTACTCAGAACACTGCCTGTTCCTCGCCAATACGAATTTCAAACATTCCTATCGTCTGTAGTCCAAGTGGCTTCCATCATCTTCGAGTTACCAGTGGAACTAGATCGACAACATCGCTATCAGCCACAAACAGCGGAGTTGCACACGAGATTGTCGTTTGTACCGAAAAATCTCTGATTCCGACCAATCAGTACCTTCCACACTGCCATATTTGTACTCCAGCGGGCTCTTTAAATCAAGCTTTAATGAGAGTTCGATCGCGTTGAGGTCTCCGATCTATCCCGCTAGTTCGTTTTCCGAAACGATCTAGCTCAAACTCTAGAGGATGACCCACTTGATGACAAAATTCATCACTAGCCACCTATTAAGAGTGATTAGCATTCTGCTAGTCTAAGTAGTCGTGGTCTGTCTGGTCGTGCCCCGTAACCCTGGATTCCAGCTAACCTCTGCGCCTTCTCGACGCTCGCCAGTGGATTCCCACTGGGATCGAGTATAACGCAGCACAACTCGTAATGAGACCTGCGCATTATCCGAGGCTTCCCAGGGCCCGCGAAATCTGATGGCGGCAAAGAGCATCAGGAGTGGAAAGTGCCGCAGCCACGACAAATTCCTGTGTGAGCGGAGATTCGGATTGAAATTCGGGCCTCATGATGCTACTAACTGCCTGGCTCCGATGGGATTCACCCAAACCAATTAAGAGAAAGTAGTGTGCGAGTCGTCTGAAAACTTCATGTTAAGTTTTCAAACGTTTGAAATACTGAGCTGGTTCCATTTTGTGGTGGGAATCGATCGTTGTTCCTGTGGTTAGGAATAGTTCGCACACTGGCTGTGCTTACCACAGGGATGAAGCTTTATCCCAATAGCGTCAGTGCTGCTTGCGTTCGTCAAACTAGACTCCTCAGTAGCAGAATCGAGATGAGCAGGCCGGGTCCACGCAGGTGGTGAATGAATTCATCAGATCTTGATCCACTGAAAAATTCTAGTCCACTGTCACACTTTCCAAAGACCAAGAGTTACTTTCCTGAAGATTCGCATGGCCCTTGACTCCACCGACCGGAAAGTACCAAGGACTTCCTTGTTGAGAAACGGAGTACTTGAGAGGTATACCTCAGTTCCCAAAGAGTTGTGTCTTCACACTCTAGGCAGAACAAGGGCCTACGGCCAACCATCATTCCCTTTTGTAGTCTGCAAAAGAATCCGACTAGGTTGCTTTATATCCGGGTTTCTCTTCATCTTTGCCATAGACGTTCTGGCAATTCAAACGTTGGAGTTGAACTCCTCGCAGAGAATAGAGTTGTAGACTTTGAATAAGCCGATTACGTTACCTTGCTGAGTGATAATGCGCGGGTCGTGCAATATGCTTCGAACCTCCTGGCGATTGAGGTGTTCCGATATGGAATGCAATTTTTGCCTTCCAAGTGCAAGTGCTTTTGTGATAGGGGCAGGAGTCTGTGTTCGCACTCACTAATTGTCGTGACTAGCTGGGACTAGTCGGCAAATGTAAGTACCTTGGGAGCTAGATACCGGCCACAAGGTATGGTGAAGAGGATTTTAGTTACCGAATAGTGAAAGCAAGAGCAGTTTTTGCAAACCTGTGACACGTCAGGCATCGCCGTGAATGCAGACTGTCTTTTGAGGGACAGGTTAACTTCACCACAGTTCATAGTGTTCTACTCTACGGTTGCGAGACCTGATCACTTCGCTTTGAGGATGATTGGAGTGTTTCCGTATGTCTCACATTTATTTCCCGTGTTTGGTTGTAAATTTGAGGGAGTAGTGACGAGGTGCGACGTCGTGTGAAGAACATGGATAGCGGCCATCTCAACGAAGTTGGCGTTCTACTGTGCCTTCTTTGGCTCGATCAAGTTTTACAAATGCCTGCCTGTCGTGTACCTCTCCCCACTCGATATTAACATGCTGAGGAAGGTTGGAAGAAACGACGCGGTGGTCAATCCATGCCTTGCTCTATAGGTACGAAAGAACTGAGATCAATTTCGGTTCCTGAGGGAGCTTCCCTCCGCAGGGATAGGTAAGATAAAATTCTCAGAAGCATTTCGTTTTCAATACTTTTCATGATAAAATCTAATTTCCTCTACCTGTGTGATCAAAATTGAATAAATCAATTTCCAGAGGTCACAAGTTGTACAAAATACGATAATTCATTTATAGTTAGTTACTTCCCAGTTATCATTTGTATACCACAAGATTCACAACACTGGTAGATCTTTTAAAATGTGATACCTTCTTTAAAAAATTGTCTTTTTCTGAAATTCCTCTATTGGAACTGCTGATCTCCAGGCAATCCAATCATCACGCACGTATTTCTGAAATACTAAGTGGATGGTGTCCCAGTGTCATGTATCAGTACAAATTACTTGCGTCAATGATATTCACTTCGATCCTACGAAGCTATCCGATTGATGATGTTTTACACTCAATCAATTATTGATCCAAAACATTCAGTGATCCGTGATTCCGCCGTGGCATGGGACCAATATATTGTGGGGTGAGCTGAGATACTTGCCCGACAACTCCATCTTGTAAATTGTTTTTCTCATATCCTAATTCATATCACTTAACAGCTTCAAAAAACATTAGTTATGGATGATGTAAAGGTAATTCATGCACCATACTAGTTTATTAGGTCGCATTGAAGCAAAGTTCAGTGAGAAACTTGCTGTATTTTGCCGTTGGAACCACCGTGCCACGTCCTTAGTAACCCGACGCCTCATTTAGAGCTGAATAACATGAAAACCTATGTTAAGCTATACTAACCTACTGAAGATCTTTTCTGCGGATGACCAACAACTGAAAGTGTGTCAATCAATTTGTGGATTTTAAGTCATAATTCGGATGAATGAAATGACGTGTGAAGTGAAGAAACCTAACAATGAGGAAAATTTCGCATGATTTACACAATTTGTTTTTGTAGAACGGAGCTCTGGCTAGCTTCGGATAGTGCCTAAATTGCGTGAAAGCAACCTTATTATATCGGTGTTCGTCAAAAACCGAACGTGATGATCCTGTTTCATATGGGCAGTACGGAATTATGAACTGGTACTGATCATGCCACTCCTTTTTGGAAAGTTGTTTTAAGGGGTGGTAAACACAACTTTAATCGTGTATTCTTTTCCAAGCAGAGAGTTTCTCAATATGGTTGTTTACTTCCAGGAAAAAATGCGGTAGAAAATTTTGTAAATGATAGACTAACCATTGTAAAATACCTGTCAGCGAATCATCGATAGAATTATCTGTAACCCTACTAATTCATCCACACTGAAGTTTCCCTCATCTTATGAACTAAACGTTCGACCGATTGGTCAGCCGACGGATAATCGAGACTTTCAGTGAAAAAAATGATTCAAACTGGAGTGGTATTGCTGTTTGAAACGGCTTTTCGATTCTAACACTTTCGACTGATTGATGAACGGAAAAAAATTAAATTTAACATAAACGTGATGGCCTCAGAGCACCATATGGAAAACTTACTCCATAAAGTATCTAACTGGAGAAAGTATACAAACGTCGTTATTGTACCGCAGACATACTTGGTTCAATGCAACACAGATTCCGGCCTGAGCACGTACAATTGTCTGACCGCGCTCATCCTGTGTCGAGGAATTCATTGTCGGCAAAACAAATGCAGGGAATTCGGACGATTTTAGCACTATTTTATCTGTCCGGGCTTTGATCGGGACGGACATATTCACATGTGATGAATTTCATGTGGGTGATGATAGTTATCCTCGTATGCATAACAAGAATGAATAATTTTTGATGTCACCATTCGAAAATCAGCCCACGTTAGTGGGCGTAGGACGCAATAATCTGTTTCGTGAATAATCGGTCATTCTTCGGTAAACCTTTGTGTTTCAAGTGATTGCGATGAACATGTGGTCTGAGACAATCATCAAACGGTCGTTAGCACTGCTGATGGATGCAGTTTCTGATCATGCCGTATTTCACGAGAGTGAAAAAGTCAACACATTGTGGCCAAGGCGAATAAATGAAACCTTCAGAAGCAGTTATGATAATCACCGGAGCGTAAGTTTAGAAGGGGGCCTGAAAAGAAAAATCACTTCTCAGGAAAATAAACTGCATAGCACGAAGTTGACAAAAAAAGAGCATTAGCTTAACTAGACAATGAATTCGAGTTCACCTATGACATGTGATGCGGGGTTGAACTCATCAGCCAGGACATTTTCCCACATTCAACCCAGCATATTTTAGATCCACCACGGTCTAATAGTACACGTGTAATTCGCTGATGAGTTACACTATGGAGGATAAATCTTAGATTAAAAAAAACGTTTAGAACCCTATGGGGAAAACAGTAAAACAAGAGCTGCCGCTTACTGCTGGAATTGATAATACTTCATTCGGAATCCCAACAAAAGCGATCTGCATTCTAAACCTAATTATTTTATGGAAATCGCATTTGCGGCCACCAAAATAAGGGGTATGGAATTCCATCATTTCAACGTGAAGAAACCACATACCCAAAACAGTCTGACACTTAAGCCTAAAAGTACTCACTTTAAAAAACAGTACGGTGAGCTACGTAGCGTTCATCTCGTAATGCATCGGAAGTCAATTGCAGTGGTCAAAATAGTCCGCAAATAACTCATCATACTGTCCAAAATTGAGAAAAGCATTTTAATTTGTCTTCCTCATCAACTGGAAGAGACTTATTTTTCATATGGTTGTGTGAACAATAGTTACATTCGTTTTTGTTTGTCATTCAGCTGATAGAAAGTATCATCTAATCTCACCTATGATATAAAGGATAAAGTATCATTTACACACCTAATTTGGGTCCAAGTGGTCCAGTATTGTGCGTGTTATAAAGCGAATGCGCATGGAACATATGAATGTGAACCCACTCATCGGGATGACTGATGTCATCGTCTTGTCTTATTTGGCAGTTGCACTCATTCCACTCACTCCAAGTGCTGCGAAAATCCAGAGCTAGTTATATTTTTTTCTACTTCAGTGAGTCATTCACCTTTTTGGTTCCCATTGTAAATAATTAATCTTATCATTATCCTAGTTGTAATCTGATATCTGTCTGGTAGTTTACAGGAGAAACGCAGTCAATCCAAGGTCAGATTGGTGATGGTGACGCAAACAGTGACCATTTATGACGCATGGTGGGATTAGTTACGCGAAATTTTCAGTCCATAGCAGAAGTATATTATTTTAAGCCTAACCAGCTCACCTGGTGGAGTGTTGTTGATTTGATGAACATGAAACTTTATTGAAAATAATCAAATCTATATTGGTTGATACACCACAAGCAAGGTGATTAAATAACATCGATAATTTTTGATCGCACATTGTTGAACCGTAGTATTCTCGAGGGTATAATTTGTGAGTCCCGTGTTTTGTTCATCGTATTATCCAGCGGAAAATATGACGTATTTTGTGTGGGTTGGCACTTGAAGCTTCAAGAAGGTTATTACTGCTGCAGCTCGCAGCTGCAAAACAGCCCATTTTGCATTTTTTTCCAATTTCAAAGAAGTCAGACTGAAAAAAATCAAGCTCAGCTCATATATCAAAGTAACTGACATCGAATGTTTCTAATCGTTTCGAAATTGTATTTTTCGATATGCTATTTGCAGCGAGATTTGTTATTTGATTATTGCGAAAAACAATTTTACTCAGCTATGTACACGCCACGTCAGTAAGTACAAGAAACTCACGGACTGCTGGGCCGATAACTTAATGCGTTACTCGAGGATACCTCCGGAATTTACTTTTAGTACCGAAGCAAACAGGTATACAATCCCTCAAACTGGACGTATTAGGAATAAAAATATAGTTTATGAGAATTCCCCGTATAACACAAGACAGCATTTTACTGAAAACTCATACATTTCGCACGGTGCACAACAAAGAATAATTCATACTGTATGTCAACCGAGTCTTGGCGCAATTTTCACTCATGAAAATCACTGAGAAGGATTTGGCTATTGGTATATTATTATTCGTTAATTCCTTTTCCATATCGTTTTTCTCCGCTTTCGTGTCTCTCAGAAATTCCTCTGAATAAGCAATAACTGGGGCAACAAAACAGTTAGAAAAAGATAAACACACTGATTGGATAGGATGGGATTGTGGTGCTTTGCATCAGTTTGTGAGACCATGAGCTTTTAGTTTTTTACAATTAAGGAGAATGCCTCAGATTCTAGCCGCATTTTGGCTAACTTGTTTTGATGTAATCAGCAGGAGCACACAGAGTTTTGAAGATGATAGCATAAACACATCTCCAAATTGACGGCGTGAACATAAATACACCGAATGGCTAAAATGCATTAGCTCACGAGCAAACTGAAACTTACCCGAAAGTTTTGCCTGAGTTTAAGCACGTTCATCAACTATAAGGACTATCCGGAGTTTCATTGCTCACGCCAAAATTGGGTCAATAACAGAGAACACAATTCACGGGCAAACATGAGTCCCTCCGACTATCAAGACGGAGTAACCATGATAATACTAAGATTCATCGTGAAGCACGATTCGAAACAACAAATGGTTGACGAAGTGTGATTTGACGGAGAGTGAAACGGGGTTGATGTAAAACATCAATGTGATTGGCTGCTGTATATTTCAACTCTCTATTTTATTATTTTGCATTTTTTTTACCTATCTATCATGAAAGATAAAACCTCTTTTCCTATGGTTTCATTTACCACTTTCGGACATGTCAGACAATTATTGATCTGTTTTGAATCTTGCACCTCACGCACAACACCAAGTCACAGTTGTCGTCGAGTGAGAAATACCAGTAAAACGTAGCTGATCAAATACTGGGGGTGGGTGAGTTACCTTTCCTCAATGTAGGAAATCACACACGTGTGGCAAAACCCAAGGATCTGAATAAACGTAAATTGATTTGTTGTCCCGAGATCAATTAGATGGTTGATAGTCTCAAAGCAGATCTGTTTAATTTAACTAGAAACTCCAGTAAGCCAAACCAAATACCAAATGACAGAGTAAGTAGTCCTAGGATTCACACCAAAACTGAATGGCATAGAAACATTTGCTCCCACTGTATCGTTGCCCTTGGTAACTACAATCCACTTTCCTGAGCTTTGCCAATTGCGATCAACGAGACATGATAGAACAAAACCTGTTTCTGCTTTCCATCTGGACGCAAGATTTTTACTGTAAAAGATAACAGTGAGTTGAATGATAGAAAGTTCCTCTCCTACGTTCATAGAATCATTACAATTGGTTGACCCCACATTAAAATACAGGTTAAAAAGTTTATAACTTTCCCTAGTCGTTCTTCATTTTGTCGCCACGGAGAAAAATACAACATGAACCTCATAAAAAATGGAGTTGTTTTGCAAAATATAAAACGGCTACTGATTTCTTCTGTGGCGCAATCCACAAAGTACCAATATTTGTTTCTGAACCGCATTATTACCATATCAATATTCCTCCTGAACCTATTTGGACCACTTGGTATGTTGCCGGAATAAAATAAATTTTCCACTAGTATTTCCTGTGTAGCTGCTGTAGCAATTATTAGAGTTACTCATCCATTTAGATCACTTGTGATGAAATCTGGTTTTCACTAGAGTTGATAATGTTGCGCACTCTGTTTCAAAATACACTCATGTGAGATTTTGCGGAGGATGGGAATGGTGAGGTTTGTTGCTCAACTGTGAGGCTAGAAATCAGGTGTTCGAAGGAATAATTCCATATACGTCTTTTTATGGGTTGAATCAATAGCTTTACTGCGGGGAACTTAGTCATTTTGTGGTGGGATGAATACCCAGCGACGCATTATTGCATTCATTCAAATGGCTCTCCTGCCTTATCATATTCTTCCATTTACCAACGGGATATACGCAGATATGACGCAGACACCAGAAGCAACGAAACTAAAAAAGACATTGCCTGACAGCTATGGTTTCACTCTTCCCGGAGTGGGTAAACTTGATCGGACAATCCACGAAATTTCGATGACTGGCCGAACCACGACTAGCTTCCTCGTTCAAGAATGCGACTCATCCACTTGCCGAGACGAAAAAGAAACGGATGAGTTTGACCTAAATTTATTCCAAAAAAAAAACAAGAGAAACATACTGAAGTAATACTCTTGTTCACTCGATCACCTGGGAAACACGCGACGTTCGTGTGTCAAGATTCCGTCTGATTTTTCGACGATGAGACATCGGGGCAACGAAATCTAATTTTCAGGTTCCGAATGGCATTTAGATTGCTTCTTAAATGGCCGGATCCATATCCGAAGGACGGTATCAGATAAGGGATGAGTGACCGAAGATCACATTATGCCCGTAGATACCTCGTGTTTACTTGACAGGACCTGTTGTCCACATAGATAGTGGGTTCTGTGACGCAAAAGTGTGCTGTGGGTGGTCCAAAAACTGGTGGGCAAATGCCCTATTCAGACTTCTGATAACTTGATTGACCAGGATGGATAGTCGTTTCACAGAAGTCCAGTTGTTTATTTTATGGACATGTTGTTTTTGCTTCCTCAGACTTTTCAGCAATGAAGAAATTACTTTGACGTTGGTAAATATGCAGACTTCCTGGGACAACACAAAACATATACCACACCAGGTGTCTATGGAAATAGATAAAGTTACTGAGGGTAGTCGTCGAAGGAGATCCGCGAACAAACAACGAAAATGATTGCTTGAACAAGAGGAATTCTTTCGGGCAACAGGTTTCTAGAGGGTACTCATATTCGTTCAGTCTTGACGAGTGAACACGAATACATTTTGGTTATGATAGTTCTGAGGATATGATCACTCTCCAGAACAGGAGCTTTCATTTGTAATTAAATAATTTTCGGCACGATTGAGGATAATTCCGTCTGATTCAGCTTTCTTCCTATTAGGGAATCAACACAACAACAAGAAACTTAAGAGAAACTTAGACACATTATTGAAATCACCAATGAGTTATGTACAGATAAGGAGACACTGGGTTTCAAAAAAGCTACACTTCGGAATGGTATCAAAGAACTACGCAATTAACACTGTCACTTAAGAAAGTGGAACCAACTTCACTCTTGTCAGACCATTCCCAATTGACTTCAGTAAGCACACCATTAGCCGTCTTCTTACGGCATTGCTTTCTGTTTTGACCAGAGCGTTGGAGGTACTGCAATAGGACGAATTCCTCGTCAATACTTTATCCCAAACATGGGTATTGCAAACGGGTCACACAGACGTTCGTGTTCAGTAGAGAAAACATCAGTTATAGGAGGCAATTTCCCAGAAACAGGCCAAAAGTATATACTGACGAATAAGGGAATTCTCTGCTAAATATGGGTTTACCAACCACGGGCAGTCTGACACCAGGCTCGCTTGTTTTAGTTTGTAAAGCGGAACATGCTGTGTCTTTGGTTCAAGCAAACGGTTCTTTCGAGTAGCCGATTCTGGGTGACGTTAGTTAATGCTGATAATGATTTCAAGGTGACGTTTATCAGGTTCACGGCATAACGCAGCGCAGCCAGTTGAGGGACTGCGGTAAACGTACTAACCTTCATCGATCGTGGCAGAATATTTTCCAGTTTGTCACTCAACGCATTTCATATCTTGCAAAATTTAAACAATAATGTGCAGCATACAAAATCAATTCAACATGGATGGAGATTAACGCAATATCATTTTACTTCTGATGATTGGCGATCAGTGCTGTAGCATTCAGTGAATGACTGATGACTGATCAAACAAAATCAGTTTCATTGTGGTCTCTGACATTCAGCAAGCTAAAGCAACAATACAAAACGATAATCAGTATCATACCAACGGGAAAATAATTCAAAAATAGCTGTTTGAACCGGTTGTTCTATTGAAAGTGCGGCAACGTTCATCAACCCCATCCATTTATCCACAACAAACGATTTCACATCGCTTGATTTGCTACCAGTTTACACGCCGAGTATCCTCCAGACTATTGTGTGACTACTTCTCATGTGAGTGGAATTTTTCGAAGCCGAAGCTGGAAAATTTCTGTGCGGGAGGTACATATTTGGTGTGAACACTACAACCTATTCTTTTCGATCGGTAGACCCAAAGCAAGCAATGGATACCTGTATTTACACAGAACGATTGCAATAAGACGAATTCAGCTTTCATAATTACAAGACACACAATGTTTGGAAAGGATACTAAATCTCCAACACAAAAGATAAATCCAACTTCACAGTCGACGTTTTCAAGGTTACGCGAAGAGCGTAAGCCACTGATACATCAACCGACTGGGAGGCTGAGTGATGTAAGTGGACTACGAAATGTGGGCTAATGGAGAGAGCTGCGTTCATTGGCAATGTTCGCAACCTTCACCGTTTTGTTAGGGATGTTGGATCACGAGTATTTGATGTAAGTGAGTTGTTCACGGAATCCACTGACTCATTGTTTCACTCTGGGATACGTCATCTGAACTGTTGGATGAACCATTTTGTGCAACAATTCTGTTTGCTTAGTTCAGCAGTAGATCTTTTGAATATACTTGCTGGGGAAACGATATATATATATATATATATATATATATATATATATATATATATATATATATATATATACCTCCTCTCGAAGCAAGAGGGGTGGAAGAATATTTGAAAGCTGCAAGGTCAGTGAATAAGATTGGTTTTCCCTTTTTTATCGACGCCGTAGGGATAATTTTAGTGTCAAAGATAACGAAACTCCTCGGGGTTGTCTGTGATAGTGATCAGATGCCCCTGAAATGGTGTGATTGATTGACTGCGTCGATTTACAATAAAACTGAGACATCTTCGTAAAACCAAAGAAAGTTTAGCTTTACCTAACGTTTTCAATTTGCTCACCCCGCTTTTTCCTCACTGAATATTCAGCTTCCGTGCAATGTGTAAGCTTGTGAATCATGCCGATTTCAGACCCAGTAGAGACTGTCCCCACTACATCTTTACTTTTCACAAATCTGAGAGCACAGAAACACCTTACGTAGGCCAATAATCTTTTTCTTCGTTGATCCGACGGTGGCAATTGATTCAGTCGGCTGTACAGTACTTTGAGGCGGCCTGTCTTCGAAAGGTTTGCCAAAGAACTATATTTCTCGTTTCCCATGCCTCTGACGGATTCGTGCCAACGGCGATTTTTCATCCGAACAACCCTGGAAAGCGGTGTTTGTCAAGCTTGCCCCACTTTGCTTTTTTCTTCATCTTTGCAATTTTGCTCATTCTTGAGAAATTCTTATCCTCGTGTGGGAATAGCTCCGTTGATTTGTGCTCAGGCAGTGAATTATCTGACTTGGAATACCCGGACAATATTGTTTATGTGAATGAAGATCCATCTGAGTTGTAAGCCTCCTCAGATATGCCAGACAATATTTTAGCTAAATTTGGAATATTTTTTGCACTTTCAAAGTATAAAATGCCGCTTCGGGACTGGGTTGGCCCTTCACCGAAACTTTTGTTGCCAGGGGAAGCTCTAGCTGAAATAGATGAGTTTTGTTTCTTTGGCAGTTACACCTCACAGCGTGGTAAGATATCGGATAAAGTGTCTTCGCTTATAAATAAGACGCGTTTGCTTCCTCTGAGGGAATGGGCGAGATATCCAACTATCTGCACACTGAGGCAGTGACGTCCCTTTCTCCATGCAGCTCACCAACTGGGCCGTTGGGAGTAGAAGGTGGGCGAAGGCTACGCTTGAGCGCTGACATCTCCGTAGTTTTGCAAGACTACAGGGTCAACACCATATTAACAATACTAAAGTTAGATGCAATGTGTTTGGAAACAAAGGTCAATCTTTGGATCGGTTACTGAAGCTGAACAGGTAAAGGTGACGGGTACATGTTTGACACGCGCGCACCGATAGACTTCCTCAGTGTAGACTGTTCTCCGAGGCAGGTAGTGAATGAAAGTTAGGTCCAGGTGGTTAGTCTATGATATGGCAAAAATTAGATCAAGGGACCCGGTCAAGTAGGGCATGCTAGACTTCCAGGTCGGGGTCCATATCAACCAACAACCATAGTTGGCGACGTTGGGTGTTATGGACAGAGGTCATGGCCAGAGGCCTAATGACATTCAAACTATTTTCGTCTTCGTGTTTACCGCGTATTACTTTGAATGGTTTTGCCCTTTTTCCCCGTATGCTTATATTCTTTTTGCCTATTACTAGACGATGCGGGAACTAACAGCAAAGCACACAAATACGGAGGTAACGGCTGACTAAACTGAACTGAAACCGAAACATAGCGACTCAAGCAAGACAGCTTGCAAGCAAGCAGATACATGACTATCGGAAAAATGCACATACATTAACACCGTTTGCTACCAAATAAATGTTAAAATGATCGCGCGTTTTCGTTTGGATAGCACAGAGTGCTGTGTTAGTGGACATGTTCTTCATATACAATGCGAGTTTAAAATGTTTAGTGGAGTAGATAGATTCGAGTGTTTGATTTGTAATGTCGCAATACTAGGTTTCATAAATGTAGTGAGTAACTTGGGACTGAATTAACTCTTACTCGTGAAATGGTGCAAATCTGGGACTGGGCAAACGTTTAAATTGTAAACACCAGTTCCATAAGATGCTAATGAGTGTGGCATCTTTTGTTGACTGATAGCTGCAAATACATTTTCCAGAGCCACTGCAAAATTTAATATATAACGAAATACTTTCAAGATATTTTTAAATGTATAGTTTAATTGAACAATGTGATTCTAGTTCGATTCCTTGTTCCCACTTGTCACATGAAGAATATTTCTTCATCGAACACCTTTCCCTGATCCCCTTCTGGAAAAAAGGAGGAGTGTGATCATAAGCTGGTTCTATCGAGTTATGGTATGCAACGAAAAAGTCAGGATGTCAAAGTTCACCAATTTTGTGGTGAGTTGCCGTTCATAGACAATTCTAGTTTTGAGCCATTTGTGTCACCGATACATTATAGATTGTTATTTCTGTATAGAACCCTAACTATAGTAACTACAAATTCTATCCTCCTTTATTCTGTTCTATTTTGCATAGGAACGATGCTTCTTATTTGTCGTGGGTAATTAAACCTTCAGAATTTTGGTCCAGCACAAAGTGACCTTGAAAACCGGATGGCTTGCAGAACACCCGTTGACACACACACACACACATACACACACGCAGCTCTAGCATCAAGTACCGTGGACGGTCTGATCTCTACCCTGGGTTCATTTTTGTGTGCTCGATTAAACAAAAGTTATTGGTGCCCATTTTGCTCAATGTCACTGTCAATTTTACCCTCTTTACTTCCATCTTGTATCCAACCTGAAAATACACTTTTTTATAATGCGTGTTACCAGATTCACAGGTATTTTGGACACTACCGATCACTATAGTTCACATAACTTGACACAGCAGTCGGTAATTACCAAAATGGCCGGAGTCTTGTTTCATCATCGACAAACAGTTTGGACCGTCGTGGGCTGCATAAATCCTTCCAAAGTAGGCTGTATAAGGCCACTTATTATTCTTGCTTCTAAGAACAGATTCACTTTCAAAACGTCTGCAACGATCACTGCAACAGAAATAACATTTGATTCAAGGTTTGTATCATTTATCGCGTTTATTGTTCATCAATGCTTATGGGAAGGTTAATCCAAAAGTTTCGATAGTTACTGCCTCTCAACCGGGATTTCGGAAATAACTCGATGGTTTGAAAACAGGGGAACGGAAATCACTTATATTCTACAGTCGTAGCCAATATGGTATAGCTGTGTTCCTGCAGCTGGGTCCCATTTGTTCGACCAAAATACGCCCTAATAAAATACAGATGATGGATACAATATGTTCACCATGTATGTTCATGCTACTCGTGAGTAACCCAACACAAAATCGTTCGGAACAACCCGTTTACATATAATGTAAAATGTGCCGTTCACTTCGTCTACCTGCTCGAGTCTTCTCTTCCCATTCAAGCGAAGGGTTTTTCTTGTGAGCAGATGAAAAGCCCATTTCTAAGGCAACAGTCAAGAGTCTTCTATGATGTATGGAGCCCTAAATTTATACGTGTGTATCACCATCTCTGCAGTATATATATATATATATATATATATATATATATATATATATATATATATATATATATATATATATATATATATATATATATATATATATATATCTGAATAACAATATCTTAGGACGCACTGTTCCAACCTGTAAACGAGATTACTGATTTATTTTGTATGAAGAAATGATGGTTTATGTTTGAAAGAATGAAAATATTGCGGAAAACATCATTTTCCTCCCGAATTTTCAAATCTTTAGTTTGAGCTCGAAAACCCAGTTATTGTCGAACCAAACCGGAATAATCATCGTTTTTTCAAGGGTTCTCCCCCCTTGTTTAATGGCATTTGCAAGCTACTCAATGAGTAGTATTTGGCTGGTTGTCCTAAGGTCTATTGTGGTCAACCGTTTAACAATATTGAACTCGATGAGGTTGGTCAAACCGAACTCAATGAGATCTACGACAGTATGTTGACTCAAACGTTATACATTCCTTTTAGAAAAAAGTGTCTGAATTGAAATGAACAGCTTCTTTTCGAAAAGATTATTGTAACATTTGCGTAATTTGTTAATAATGGGACGAACTATTTCCCTCTAGCAACTCTATTACCGAGTGCGCCTTCTAGATTACGACGCTAGGAGCGACCACACATCTAAGTTACTGCAGGCAAGTTGTTATGCTGTCATATAACGCGCGATCTGATTTTCACAAGCATTATTTCTAGCCACTGCAATAAAAGCACAGACAATGTGAGCTGCCTTGGCAATAAGGACGTTTATCTTCCTGAAGAAATCAGATTACATCTGAGATATGCGATTCAGTGTTTTGAGATCAGTTATGTCAAGTATTGTAATATCCTATTCCGAGCTGATTTATTTTAGCTATCTTTCGATCAGTCCTCACATGCGAAATAAGAATCTCTTTCCGTCGGGAGCAACAAAAATCCACGGCCAATCCTCAGTTACGGGGAGTTTTCGCGAAGAACAACTGAAATTGAATCTGAAGTAATAACAAGTGTACAAAATATTATCACTTCGAAGACCTTATATGATTCGATCAGACTCAAATCCATGCAGTATATATATATTTGCATATAATCATATATATATATATGTATATGTATATAATGCCGCTTAAATGGCATCCCTTTTAGGATATTACATATTCGTTCTCCGAAGTCCACAATGGTCGACGGAATGACAAGAAATCTGTAAATCAAAAGGACCGATGACGATCAACGTGTGAAACCCATGCTGCTGCTTTTAGCTCCGACTACTGAGTATTATTTTCTACCCGGGCAAGTGAAAAACCGGAACAGTACTCTATCAAACTTGCAGGTGCTGGAAATCACAGAAGCCATTTCAATGTTCCATTCCTCGACAACGAAAAACCAATCAGTGAAGGATCAAATCTTTGCCTTAAGAGTAAACGGCAGCGATTAAAGGAGAAAAATTATTGTTTTGCAATAAAACATCCGTGGAGTGGCAACTACTTGGACACCACCGATTTTATACAGCTTAAGGAATACAAAAATAACGGTGGAATTCAACTCAACAATTGTTCAAAAGGGTTCATTTCTTTCATACACCTAAAGATCGATGAAATTTTTCATTTTTTCCGAGATACTGTTTTAACCTGTGTCTAGTATTTCCCGTTTATTCGTTATGATGCTCAGAACGCATGTCACGCTTTCCAAAATACCGACAGCGGTGAATGAAGTTCGCGATGTTTCCAAATAACTATGCAAAACCTTTAAATTGATGTTCCACCTGTTTGGCCACCTGTTTTGGCCTTACCAAGCCCATAGCAGTCGGGATCACCTATCTCATTAGAATTCCATAATTCTTCCGAGTGTGGTGCTTCCGACTATCGGTAATGGCTAGAACTGAATAAATTATTGAGGTTGATCGTAGGTGTGATCGAAGTTCACTAATCCATTTCTATGTCATGCTTGTTAACCAAGTGTAATCGATGATAGATGAGGGGAGAGAATCATGAATTTATTGTTAATCAACGCCAATCACCAGATAAATACATGCGAATTTCGACAAACTTCAATCCTGAGCATGGCAAGAAGGCCTAAGAAAGTACTGTTACGCATTTACATGGAAGCCTTTATCGAATAAACCCTTGAGACTTTATTTACGTCGGTTCCCGCCGTCTGGAACTTTATTTACCACCAAAACCACATTATTTGTGTTTCACCGATTCCGCATAAACATTTGAGATAGGCAAACTGACGCATGCCGCAAAGCAGTCACAGAATAGCATTCACTTCTTTCAGACCACATCCGTTTTGAGATGCGCCACTGCTGCGCCTTGATAGAAAAAGATTTCAATTTTGTTGAAAACAGTTGAAAAAATTGAATCCAACTCACTACGGTAATCACTGGTGATCCGATCACTTTTCTCACATCAGCTACTTAAAATTTCTTTTTGTGTGTGTTAGCCAAACAAACCACGGCAACCATCTTCTCTGCAATAATTTCCATGGTTGAGCTTCCGATACTTAGATATCAGTAGATGTAAGAAAGCACGAATACATTGTTTAGCTGCTGTAGAAACTGATGCATACAGTGTGTTCGAAAAACGTAATTATCGTACACGACAGTATTGGGACATAACCACCATGGTGATGGTAAGCATCATAAGTTGTATTTTCAATCCAGTGACCAGTGTAAAGCAAGGTTTTTCAATAGTTCCTCCAAAACAGATACATTTACAAAATTTGTTGAAATCTGCGCTATGAGAGGTTAGTTGTATGAACTGGATCTTGAAGTTGCGTATTCATTTACACATTTTACAGGGAAGAACTACTAAAATAATTATTCCTCACGCCGTTTCTAGAAGTATCTCGCGAAAAAAGCATGTACTTTTCTTTGAGAAGAACTGTTACCTCCTCAAGTGAATTCGTTTTGCTAAATGCAGGGTCTTTTGAATCATAGTGGCAAAAACTTTCCCAGCATTCAAGGCCTACCTAAATGAAGTGTATCAACAGTGCATCGACTATTTTATTCCGATCCAAATCCATAACATTGGTGGATAAGATATGTGTTGGCAATCGGCGGAATGACTTTCCGGGGGAAATAGCAAAACCAAAAGCTTTTTTCCTGATCCTTCTACAGCTTATCACATGCAAAACTAAAGCGGGAAACAAACCAAGTGTCAGCAGCGCAGGTTTTGTGACTTGAGTCCCCTGATGAAACCAGTACTTGGCGAAACCGTCTGACCCTGTAGGGGCAGCCTCATGTGAAGCCAGCCGAAAGGAAAATTGTAATCGCCTTATATTTGTTTTACTCTGGATATCACTTCAGATATGGGTACCTGGGGTTGGTTTTCTATAATGTATACCATAATTAGTGCTCCTGCTAAGGTTCAAACACTGAACAAAATAGGGCAAGGAAGATTTAAAGTTTCAGGCCTCTGCAATTCAACTAAGTTCCTCTTAAGCAGGTGCCGAAAAAACTCAGTTTTAATGGATCATTTCATAGTGATCGGCATGAAAATGCAATAACCTAACGAACTGCACCCAAAGGATCTTACATACAATGTTTGTATTAGTGCTAACTGGAATTATCTTATTCCAGTCATCGGATAAAACACATTGAAATAACATTTTATAAAATATGTCAATAGTGAAGTTATATCTCCTATCCTTATGATACTAACAAAAATATCAAAAACGTATTGGACAAACAAGTGGCCTCTACCACATTATTTGAGCTTTTAAACCAATCTAATTATGAATCAGGCTATTTATATGAGTCTGTCGACCAGATTGGTTTTTATTCTCATGCCCCTCCTGTCGTTATTCATTTCCGATAGTTCTACCCTGACCATCAATTTAAACACTCAACTAGCTATAAAACACCAAAGAAACAGTGCCCACTGGAGTAAGCTGATGAAGACAATATTACGTTTGGAATGTTATCCTAAATATTACCGGAAAAACCAGTGTCAACCGAAAGTGCAGCTTATTACATGAAGTAAAAGCACCACATCTGGGATACAAATAAATGCGCTCCCTTTTGTCTTTTCGATTTTTTCAATGGAAACATGCACGAAGCAGCCGGTAAAAGCGGTATTATATTCGTTCATGCCACTTGAAAAAAACCGGATGCCCAGTGAAACATGTAGAGCCGTATCATCAAGGGATTCACTTTATCAAACAAAACTGCGTGCAGCACATACTTATCCCACAAGTTATCGCAAGTCTAATGCATCGACCCGAAAATAATCGGTTTCCCACTCATCACGTATACAAATTTTGGGAAAGACGTTTGACTCAATGTCTACGTCATCAACTATGGTTGTGTGAGCCGACTGAAGTGTGTTTCCTTAAGCGTTTTAGCTGATGGAATTATTGCAACAGAAGACGTATCTCACCAAAAACACTCTAGTGGAGTGGAAGTGGTGCAAGCTAATGCGTGTTATAAAGAAATGCACAAGCAATTCAATATTGTGAAGCCAGTTATTGGATCGACTGATCGTGTCGTTTTGTGTAGATTAGATGGGAGTAGTTTGCTCACCTGATACTTCTAATTTTATTCCCAGGCGCGGTGATAAGCCAGTGTTAGAATTTTTTTCTTTCTGCTTCAGTGAGTCATTCATCTCTATGAATTTATTATTTTATTTCTACTAATACGATATAATTTTGATCTCTATCTGATGCCTACTTAAGGTAGATGGAATTTATCCGTGGTCGGAGTGAAGGTGTTGACAGTGGTATTCACTGGTATATCTTGCATTTCAAACTATTCGGTAGCACTCCGTCAATACGAAGGAAGCAGCCCCCCCCCCATATTTTAATAGGCCTGAGGGAATGTCATCGCAGCCCGGCAATTTGTGATGTCCTAAAACCTTGATCTCTCTTCGGATCTCTGCCGCGGTAGACGAATTTAGAGAACGCATTACTAGACATGTGTACGACGAGTTATAGGAATTGACGACACCAGGAACCAGCGCAATTGTGTCTTGGAATTCTTAGTCCAGCAACCGATACCCCGCTTTTGTTTGTGAGTTTGCGAACGTCGGCCTCAAAGGTTGTTTTGCTCACATCTAAAAGCCTGCTACCGTTGACCCGAATGAGATAGCACAGCTTAAGAGAATTTCCTATAGCTGCAGCACGCTCCATCTCTGATGCACTTTGTGACCACCAGGTTTTGCCGTCCCTACGAAAACTCGCCCTAACTTCAAGCCTCGTTTCGAGACGTGTTGCATTATACCCACTCCAAGCCGGAATTGACTAGAATGCGTCGAGTATGGCGAATATTCAGCAGAAAACCGAGTCTTGCAGGATGACGAGACGGACCACAACGTAATGGACCAGTCGAAGGCAATGATTTCTTGATAAGCAACCGGTGACGGTGTATGTTAACATGTGGGGCTACATTTAGCTTTTAACCTAACAAGTCTTGGAAAACGGAAAATTGAGATGGATTAGAGAGCTTATCGCATTCCAAATGTTATTGCAGCATGCGTTTCGGGCACCCACCGAAGCATACCGACAATGTGGTTACTTCAATTTCACGCCATTATTTAGAATTTAAAGGTTAATAATCGTCAGCTTTGCGAATACATGGGTGTTTTTTCACCAAAAGTCAGCCATCTTCGGATTGAATTACTTCTTTTCTCTGTATCTTAATTTTTTTATTTCCTGCCTTTTTATTTGCTTCCCAAAGATATGTACTATAGGTATTCAATGTCGGAAGCAGGGTCGCGGCCGAATGGAGCCTGCTAGAGTATCTCTTTATATCTGTTTACATCTGTTTATATTCTCTATATAATTTCGTACAAACAGATATAAAGAACTGAATTCCCGCTGGATTGAGACAATCCTTTTTGGTTTCACTAAAATATTCTTTGAAACTGAAATATATTTTCATATGTTGTTTTGCTGGTCTAAGATTATCTCACATTCGACGAGCAAGATCCAAAGAAATATACTTTTTGGTTCCATCTGGAATTCAGCTGAGAACACTGGTTTCCCCGTTCCGAGCTACTCATGCTGCATTCTAGCCACATGATATTAATTATACTTCCCACGTTTCGAATCAAGCAATCTGACTAGATGACAAAACAAAAAGGAGTTTTGCTTTGTTTTCAGTTCCAAGCCCGGGAAATTCAGAGATACCGAACTTGCAGAATGTCTTGAAATGAGTTCATTTATATTCTCAAAGTGTGCAAATGACAAATCTGTTTTCTGTTTGTTAGAGTGATGAGCTTACAATTAGGTTCACTACGTTTTGTTAAACTGATTCGGATGTTTTTCAACGTCAATTTGCCGCTTCAACAAATTAAGCTACAATTTCTGGAGGGGAGCCAATTGAAATCTCGACTGAATGAATGTGATAGAAAGCTTAAATATGGTTTCATTCAGTTAAGTGGATTCAAGAGAAAAAGCACACAATAAATCCGTTTTTTTGAAATGGAAGTCGAAATTCCTGGTTCATAGAAAAATTTAACACTTCTTGTACCAAGAAAATAGCTTGGTTGATCGAAGCTGTTGAGGCCCACATGAGATGATCATTTATCAGTGTATGGCACACGTGATGAAATTTAGCACATATATATATATATATTTGAAAATATAATTTTACGTTGAAATTCAGTGTATCACAATCATTTTCATCGGAATCATTCCTTTACCCCAAAATCCCACCTTGCTCTCGTATTCGGACACAGGCAAATGCATATGAATAGGCTCGAAATTGGACCATTCGCCTTAGTATTATACACAGTATTATACACAAGAAAATCAAACTCACTATGTCACTATGTTTCATTCACGTGTTCCCGGTTCAAAGTTTTTCGTTGATCTGATGTGGGAAAACCTTCGGTTTACCGTGGATTCGAAATTGATAGGATATAAGAAGTAAGACGAACACCGATCGTCCGATAAATGAGCCAAGAACTTGACACGTATACATCTGTATCACGCAGAAGATTTCAGTAATCAGCGGATAACCTCGATTTATTTTTCTGTTTTCTCTAATAAGATCTCGTTCCAGTTCCCCTAGCCTCTTCTGGTCTTGAAAGGTTGCAAACTCGCATCCTCGAACAGGAAGGCCAGTCGTGGTTTCACTATTCATTCATCGTTCGTGGACTCTCCAACTAAATACGATCAGGGTCTAGACAATATTCAGGTGTACTACGTTTTACAGTAAATTGTGCTGAGCTAGAGAAACATTTTCAACAAGAGAAAATTGACCATTCTCCAACCATGAGACCACATTTCAGTAAAAAAAATTTTTATTGTTGTCTCCAATCTCTTCAGAAAAAAAGTTTTCTCAGAAAACCTCCTTTTGGGTATAACCAAGAAATAAAACAAAAAGTATTATTGACCGGACTTGGGGCTTTCACTGCGTACTTAAAAGTTTAAATGAAGGTATTGAAATCCGTGAATTAAAATTGTCTTCACTTGCTCTGATGGGTCGTATCTCGATATTAGGCATTCGTTGTGGAAAAATATATACTTGCTCTTCACTGGATAACTCTTGAATTTGTCCTATTTTTCAGTTTTTCCTACACCAGTTAGATAGTGACTTGCAATTAGGCATCTTTGTCTTGCCACACACTCGAACACCAACCTCCACCTTTCCCATTCATTCCCACACTCAACACGAGAGTATTCTCAAACTAGATGGTAACAGAATCAAACAGAGTGTATTTCAGGTTATCCGAAGGAATGTGTGATCCTTATAGTTGCCACCACACCGCAACAGAGCGAACTTGTGTTTTACTCCAGGATGTACCATTTGGTCGAAACAGGTATAAGTCAAATGGTGCGGCGGCATTAAAGCGACTCACAAAAACACCCGGTACCTTATGCATTTTACTGCAGAGGCAAAACATTGCAGTACGAAGTTTCTGAATTACAAAAATCCGTGATGGGAGCTGATTGCAACGCTTACTGTTGCATATCGAAATGATGCTAGAAATGTGCACTGCACTGAATGCACTCAATCTGGTTCAATTGTGAACTAGAATACGATCGAGAAGAAGAACACTGAGTAACAGAGCAGAAGTCACAATGTACTCAACGGAAAGTGTGGAAGTTTGAAGGTTCTCAGATACGAATAAACAACCAGAATAACAGTCCATTTGCAATACCTCCACATGATTGGCCAAATAAAAGTTGCAAGTTCAATTATGACAAAGCTTGCGTAGGAATATTCACCCTGTATATAAGCAATGGAATCTCAGAATAATAAAGCAATAAGTTGGAATCTTCTCCAGTATTTCGTATCCTTATAATCATTATATGCGAGCGTGATTTCGTGCGTCGGACACATTTTTTATCATAATCTTACGAATTATTTATTATGATTTCATTGTTTTCCTCATTCAATGAAAGAACTATGACGTGATGTCTTGTCTGAGGTGTGCAACTCCAGATCGATTATTACGGGTCAGAAATATCTGGGAATTATTGTTCGAAAGCATAGGAAAGAAAATCAAATCACTCGAGATCGACAAGTGCAAACCAATGTGGAGGGAGACTTACGCACCCTAAAATCTTCCAGGACTCACCAAATTGGTTTTATAGAGCCATTTAGTTTCATTCAGCTATTTATCACCCTTTAACGACCTTTTATTATGAATCTTGCCTCACGGTGAATCTCAGTATTACCTGTACTACTCCATCCTGATAGTAGAGTGGTTTCATTTTTTCCCGGGGTTTTGCTTTCTGTCCTCAAATTTATTTTTTCGTGAACGGGAAAACGACCGAATAGTCCTCACAGTTCATGAGTACACTCGGACACAGCATGATCTTTCGAATCAGCTTTGAATTGCTCATAAGCCAGTGCATTTCAGCCATGCTGTATATCACCACTTGACACCTTCTAAATGAAGCTGCTTTCGTGCTAATATTGTCACTGCTTTGATGAAAACTCAAATCAGACGGATTGTATCTGCAGCTTTTCCTGCTATCCTGATTATTTCTGTTCACATTGTCTGCTTAGTACTGACCGAAGACTGAGGTGTTCCTCCTGGGCTCTTCACGTGAAGGTCTATAAAGTCACAATACCGATGCAAAACACCTGGATCCCCTTGTTCAATTTCATCGCAAATTTACCAGTGCCTTGTTTACATTTTACCTTTAGATATAGAGCTCTGTTTCACTGGCTGTCCTACATTTTTTCCACATGTCACCTTTCGGAAATTTATCGTAATCACCTTTGAAATATTATTGCTCTCTAGTCGTTCTTATTTCCTACTACAACGGTTACCTCTGAAATAATAGATTTGAATTTAACTTCCAACCATTGTCAGTCAACCTCGAAACCTAGAAGATCTGCTCCCAATGCAGTTGCTTCGTCATTCAACTTCACTGCTGAACCCCTTGTCGGATATGTCAGATCAGTTCATAGTTATTTTCTTGAATAACCCTAAACCTTTTGTTGAGAAATTAGCAGTCTTCTCACTCAGAAAAAAATCGAAGTCAAAAACTCCCCATGAAACATCTGGTCTGGCTTTTTACTGCTTCAAAAATGTAACGTGGAAAACCAAGACAGGTTACAAACGTTCCACACACCCGGTTAACAAATCTGCAGTAATCACAGGAGCTGTAATGTCATCTTTCTTATTCCTCGCCGGTATGGTCGACATACCAGTTGCTTCCCTGTATGAGCGCTCAAAAAATGTGTTCTGTGTTGAGTGACTTCCAACCACCGAGACTAAGGAATCCTCATGCCAATCTCCTTATTAGAGTGTTCGGAAATTGACCATTCCCTTTCCTCACATGTCCTGTTACCCTGAATTAAAACCTCCAACAAGAGTTTATTTCACCACGTATATGGATATCAACCTAGCTACCGAGCTGAGATGGGCATCTCATGTTTTGTTACGTATCGGCAAATTGCGAGGCCTAGCATTCCATTAAGAAAAATCAGTCCATCTCGAACTTCACCGAAAACTACTTCTCAACATATTCTTCAATGTGTTCTTCGGATCTGGTTGCATTATTTATTCGTAAATATCCCCCAGCCTCGTAAAATAAAACATCAAAGCTCTTCGTTGCAGACTAGCAATTATTAACCGCGTTCCATCCTTTCGCTTCCATTTTCTTTTGAATTAACTTCAGTAGTGCGCAGCCTTAGCCCACAGTTTATTAAAGTATCCAATGCATTCAATACACTCTCACTTATCTCGTTGTCGTTCTCGTATCTTCATTAGATCTGAATTTCAGAACCTTTCATTCACAATTAGCAAAGACATGAAAACTCTCCTGTGTATTATCTGATGCGGGAACTGACCAACAAGGACTACATTTAAATGGAATTATTTTCCAAACAATTTTGATGTTCACCGTTTATTTTTTACTCATATATGTTTCTACCCCCCCATTGTTATACGTTTTTTCGTTTGCATCTGGGCTTGTCAACGAGTCTTGACTGGAAAGTAGGCATGTTGTTTGCAGAAGTCTCCTTTACAATACAAATACGAACACTTGTACGATAATGTTTTATACAAATTATTTCAAATTTCCGAATTACTTCGATCCAGTCACGATGAATCAAACATATGCGCCAATGCTCGCTCGAAGTATCACGAAAAGGTAAAGTACATTCAAAGGGATGAATTGATGTATTTTTAATGTTCAATTCCTTTGTAAGCCCACTGCATATTTCTAGCGATTGTTCGAGAGAACCATAGTGGTCTGAATCTCAAGATGCATAGCTTTCGAATGCGAGGTTCCTGCAGTAAAATGAAGAACCGCCACTAAAACTCTTTTGGTTCACTTCGAAAATACGTTCATCCAAGAGTCAGTAGTTGAATGATGAAAAGCATAGAACTCATTGATCAAAACCGCAAAAACATATCACGTTTTTTGTTCTTACATGGTAATTTGCCACAAAATGCCAGTCAGACTATTGGTGTCACAAAATATTGTCACAACATTCTGAGGGACAAATAACAACCCGTTTCACACTTTTTCTGTAGAACTGTCTCTATTCTGCAAACAATCAGACCCAACTCCGTAATTCTCGGACAAGTTTTATATTCCGTATGGTAAGCTTCAGGAATCAGATTTAAGATGATTTTTAACCTTTATTTCAACTCCAACAGTGGTCAAAATGCCAAGGAAAAATAAAGTCAGTTTTTGGAAAATAATTTTTAACGCTTTTGGTCTGACCTCACTCCCGAACTATACTTTTTCTAGAAGCGGTTTATTTTCAGAAAATTCAGGTGAATTGCAACGAACGTAGAATTGCTGAGTTCAATCAAAAACAAAACTGACCTTTAGGAATCAGTTTTATTCGGTAAATCGTGAACTGTGAACTCTTTTCGGATGGTAAAGAATACTGAATTCCGCTTTACAGATTTTTCATTGGAAGGACACATCTAATTATGACTAACATGATATGCCGGTTAACTGATTACAAGCATACGGGTGTGATGTGGAAATAGTGTCCTTAGCAAAAGACATCCAAAGTGAAGCGCGTGAAGTTTACTGCAAGTTATATTTCATTAAAACATTTCATAAGTGCCTCGGGAACAAGCCTCAATACTCAACAGAAAGTGCACATGCCACTGAATGGAAAATCTTCAAAATTTATTCAGTCAGTGGCCTAGTACAACTACCAGTCATATATATCACGCACATAGATGAATTATCATACCGGCAGCCACTCAGATGAGAAAATATCTGCAGAGAAAATATAATCGTCCGACAACCTGCAAAATCTACTAGTAAAAAAGAGAATAGAGAGCATTTTTCAATGCTGAACTGAGTAAACGAATTCGGTGTAAAATCGATATTGTTTGGTGGTAGATTCGTCAGCTCTTTCATTGTGTATTATCGGTCAACTCCAATTCAGCTACAACACTCGCACTCAGCAATCCATTCAGTTTCTATGATTGGAGAATCCGAAAAATTCAAATGTGATACCGACTTTTGTAGGTATAACCGTGAGCTCATCTACGCAGTCAATTAATGATAATATTCATCCCGGAGATGACCTCGTTCCACAAATAGAAAATTAGACGCTTCCATGAGCTTAAAACACCTCCAGGTATTAGTCCTGATCAAGTATGGTCGATACACATTCAGCGTGCTGTTATCATGGGCGCTACTTCCCATTTGTTCTCTTTTTTTAGATCGGTCAGTGTTGCCCTAATTGGCAAGCGCGGTATAATTATTCTTTTTATTTAACACATTCATTCGACTGTCTTAGTCCTACTTGTTTTTAAACGGACCGAGCTCTTCATTAGTAAACACATGATCACCCCGGTGCCGATAACCAGATTCACTTGGCGTATTATTCAAAAAGGTCCACTATGAGTAATATCCCTTCGTTAGTCCTTCATGCAACCAAATCCTTAGACGAATCACCGAAGTCTGTAGGCAGTGTTCCTGGATATTTCGTAGGGAATGATGTTTTACCTGCGAATGTATGTGGCAAAGCAATTCACACAATCATTGTGAATCAAGCTAGCAGATCCAGTACGAGTACCTTGGATACCATTTTGTCATACGTGACTGCATTCGTGATACACGATCAGTTTTGTCACTGTTTCATAATTTTCATAAGCCGACTCGCTTTTCCTATGACCTTAATATTCCGTATATCTGTATGATCAGCTTGTTGCGAAAACTGCTAACTTTGATTGTGAAATCGGTAAGAATGCGTTGTACAGGTACCCAAGATCATTATTTCATTCACTCAGTAGATTCCATTGATCGTGAATAATTTCGTTTGAAATCACATCCGCATTTATTTGATCAGAATAAGTTGTCGTTCATGTTGACGTTTAATTCATTTGGGAGCAATTCAATGATTGAATTCTGACTTTCATCAGTCATCATTTCCCATGGGCTCAATTTTTTACTTTCCCCTCACAAAAGCTTCAGAGACCAAGCTCAACGGTATGCGATATTGTTTATTTCAGCGGGCACAATCATAACGATTTTCTGATGGTCAGATCATCAAAAAAATCTTCAACCAGAGATGTTGTGGTCTATCACCGTCATTGGGAACAGTGCCAAAGTGTTTTAAGCGATAACTTGATGTGATATCGGAGGGGATTTGAATGAATGAGTGTCGTAATTGCACTAATAAAATCAACGAATAGCAGATGAATGATGCAAGGAGTCTACTCAAATTTCGACACGCCATGTTTTTTCCATTGTGGAAGTTATAATAATAGCGTTGCTGGAAAATAATATCTTGGTTTCAAAAAGATTACCCGCGATAACCGAAACAATGACAAATTAAAACGTCTGCCAACAAAGCTATGTTATTACTATCATAACTTCCACACTGATGAGCTAGGGTAATAACACACAAGTGAGCATTCTCCAATCAACTGTTATTTGGTCAATAGTTTATCACAATTATTGTGGAAATTAGGTCTATCACTTAGCCTCTGATCCCATTTCGATTACGACGCTGTACAGTCTGATGATGATATCCAGCGGCACCCATCATGGCTAGCATCAACTTGTTAGGTTTTGCAAAATTCAGTGTATTGAAAGCGAGATAAGATGCCCATCCGAAAAAAAACTCGTCTCGGAAAGTCAGCGCGAAAGTAAATGCTGTAGAACCCAAAGAAAACAGGCCAGCCTGATGGTAGACCATTTTGCAGTTCTGGAAGAACTAATGTTTACTGCTGAAGGGCGTAGAAGACGTGTTACCCGAGTTTACAATACATAAGGAACGTATCTTTGGGCGAAGGTATCTTTTCAAACGTTTGTGTAAAATGATTCCAGTGAATCTCCTAGGCCATACCCATTCGAAATCTCGCTTTGATTATTGTCATATCCTTTACATTAGTACCACACGTTATTCACTGTATCTGCGAGAGAATAGGCTGACAAATTGTCAGCAAACAATTTAGTAGACAGCGTAGTGATTAGGTCGACGGCCAACACGTCTCCGCCTATCCTGCATCAAGGATAAGACTGGAGCAAACGAATCGAACCGAAGAACCACTGAGATGCCAACTGCCATCCGACTCGAATAGGATTCGTTGCCAGACCGACCAATCAAAAGAACTGCCTGGGAATAACAAGTGAAACCACTAAGTGTGCGGGCCAAGATTTGTTTGTGGCCACCATTCCTTGTGTAATAACTGTTCTTTTTAAACTAATAAATAAATTTTATTCGAAGGCAGAATAGTGTTATTTCTAGGGCTTGTGGGATGATTCGAAACATCATCATTCCATTTTAATCACCGGGTAAAATCTATTCTCTTTGGCGCTTAGAAATTGGATTGATTGCTTTTACAATAATGTTTTATTTGATTCAACCACACGTGCTCGTCAATTATCCGTAATTAAATGTGTGAGTCCTCAGAGAATGATACTAAAAAACAGATTCCATCGCTTCACCAGCTTCCTCCCTAAACTAGTAATTATTAATTATCGATGCTGATAATTTCGCAGATTACACGTAAGCAAGTACATGCTACCTTTGATTGATTCAGAAGAAAATAATTATTTTCTCCACTTACTTCCCCAGAATAGTATTCTTCGTCTTGTTGTGGACGGAGTCACTCTTGAGGATAATAATATGCTCTTCTTTGAAGACGCTTCTGGGTTTTTGAATTGCATTCTACGAGGAAATGCATTAGGCTAAAGGTTAATTGTCGTGTTTCACAAAGTTTCATTTGATTTGTATTGTGCGGGTAATAAAAATTCAACTAGTGCATTCGGTAAAACGGACAATGATGGGCTACAGTTTCGAACGAAATAGATATGACTTTTTGCTTTGATCAGTAAATTTGAACTACCCGTTGATTCATAAAACATGAGAAAAATGGAATAGTCTGTTTATAACGGATAGATACTACCCACCTTCATTATTATGTTAAATGAATCAATAAAATTGCGATCATTTTCACTTACATTTTCTCCCCGTTTGTAACCGACATTACTCTGTTTTGAGGTGCAACCCGAGCCTTCAGAAAATCACTTGCATTACTTTTTGTTGACATTTCTGTAGTCCGTATTACAGTTCAACCTGATAGTGAATGGCGGCTGAATAAGAGTGGCGATGTGAGTTATCTCGCTTTTCTAATTCACATAAGAGTGATGGAGACGTGTATAATTTTCGCTCCCTATTGCACGATTTGATACTGATTGGGATTGACTTTCAACGTACATGCTCTGTCTTATTGCACCATAAGTCATAGCTTTCTACGTACAAATATCATTTTTCATTTCTGACAAATTTGTGACCCTGCCTGTAGCCAACTGCTGTGCAGTGTATAAAATGGTTCTGGTCACTTGCCTATTTGTAGCTCTCCAGGATGTGTTAGATGACTGAATACTAATAGATGATGTATGAGTATATCATTTAACTATTTAAACAAAAAAATAACAAGCAAATATTAGTAATACTAAATAAAGTAAATACTTTGTTCAAGGAGCGATAACACATATAATAGCACGATATTTTAGGAAAAATCGTTCTTTATTTCATTGGACACCAGCGATGGGCTTTTGCGTTAGCTTGCAAGACAGGGCAGGATAGACGATAGATGAGCAGTTGTCCGCGAGTAGTTGTTGGCACTCAAACAGGTGCAAACCGTGAGAAGAAATCACATGATTTGATGGTTGATGGTTATGCTGATGCCCAAAGCGAAGAAATCCTAAAGTCATGGATCAAGATTTTAGTCAAAAAACCTAAACATATCAGAAAAGGTGGTGTGCTTGAGAATAAGATCAGTGACACGAGACACAGCTAAAAAGATCGCAGCCGGAAAATTGACAGGGAATGGATGCGTGAATACAGTTGAACTTTTCAAACTACCTGAAATGCGTTATTCTTTAGAACTGATCGGTTGAGACAATCGTATTCTGCTCTAAGAATGCAAATTCGTCTGATATATTTCAGGGATGGTTATACTACAGCAAATTCACCAAGCATTTGTTTGGCTGTTAAGTCATTTCTATACACACAACGTTTCACTACCTAGTGAATGTTGGCTAATTGCTCGAAAAACAAAGCCCCTAGTGGATAAAACCTTATAGTTTACACTCGGAACTCAGCACTTGTTTTGCTCGACTTACTATGAACCAAATTGTATATAACTCAAAAATACTGAATGCCATGCATTCTTGTTCTGTAATTCACTCATCCAGGTTGTGGGACCTCAACAGTGAATTCAACCATGTGACAATGCCTCGGATTCTCAGTGTCATTTATCCAATCATATTCTGCCTGTGTTAGGATTCAGTTCTACAAAGCCGCCGTCATGTCGAAACTTTACAATTGACTTCCGTCAAGATGTACTTCATATATAAGACATAGTCCCCTAACATTTTCAAATACGACAAAATCCACTGGATTTTCATCTCACATTTTAGGGATAGCTATTTAAGCAGGTGTCAGCAGTATTCCAATAAATTGTCTACATTCAGGTAAAAAATGCTATTCCGTCTGCCTGTTCACGCCTATTAGAAGGACAGATAAATGTCGCGCATTTCGTCGATCACACTGTGGGGATTTACCAATGCAATTAGCTGAATCCAACAGTTATTCCAGGCAAGTGAGATACAACGAAATTGCCGAGTCTGTTTGCTAGCCGAAATACAAAATAAAAAAAACCTCAAATAAATAAGGATTATGAATTTTACGGTCATGGGTCCACAAGAAAATCAGCGCCAGTGTGAACTACTTTGCACGCAGGACATTAGCAATGATGGTTCGTACAGTGTCGGCATGGCAGCCTATGGTACTCTTGCCTGATCCTCGCAGCTGATCCAGGCTGTTCACTCATTCACTCCACATAACATTATGTCTGCACTACGTGCGTAGATACGTGACTCAATTTTCTCGGAATGGCTATTACCGTTATAGTTCCCTTCGTAACTGTGCTTAATTGCCAACTGCCTCTCCTTTTGGTAAGTTTCGGTGAAGGAATCACGAAAGGTATACCAATAATTTCATATCATTGCATACAGGCGATGAAAAGGTGCTCAGGAATACGTCGTCCAACAAAATGCTCCTGACTTCCGTATCCAAATATATATTGCTAGGTTTTTCATGGTATAGGTTAGGGGTATTTTTCCAGTCAGAATGTATCAGAACACATAATTTTGTCCAAAAATCAGTTATATCAATAAAACCGATGAATTAGTTAGCAGCCAATGTATGTAAATGCTATCTGTTTGTTATGTGCTTTGGAATTATAAAATGAATAATTTTTGCAACCCGCCTCCGATATAAACAAACTGTATGCTTAGGCTTGAGTGAATGGTTTTTTTTACTATGAACCATATTTACGACAACATCAATACCCAGTTAATTCGCAATAAATTGGTTGCTTTACACAGCAGAACTGTTTTTTTCATTTATGTTCCCAATCACATTTCTGACTGAGGGCAATTCACAGAAGCACGCTCTGGGGCGAAAAATACTTGTGTATCTTTTAATTTTTCCATCTCCACTTAGGATGACACAAAATGAAAGATATGGCTCTATATTATTTAGCGTCATCAAAACGGATAATATACAGTGAATGTATTCATTTCCTTATGGTTTGTATTACAATGAAAAGATTTTTGCTTACTGAGGAAAATAATCGGAAGTCTTCAGTTGTCCTACTGTAGTTTTAAAGAAAGACGAGCAATAGTACAGCATCTGTGTGCTTGTGACAACCTTTGTGATTTCTCTGAGGTCATTTCAATAAACGTGAGTAAACGCGTTTTTGCCCAATTGCGAGAAACAAAGAAACGGCACATGCGAGCTATGCATACTGAGAACATATCGATTTATTTACAGGCGAATAAAAAAGCTGGCAGTCAGTAACAAAATTACCCATTTTAACTGGGAGATTAATAAAGAAACAAGGAACACACAAACACTCAGTCTAGTGTAAGCTACTGGACGCTGAATAGATGAGCTTTATATGCGCACCTTTTTGGTGGATGAAGGTTGATTATTATGGCAAGCAAACTTTACAAGTACCGAGATTAATTGTGCTCCGATGGCTTGTAAAATATCATGTTCTGGTCTATATATTCATCGCTGTGGTTTCGGTGTTTAAATTATTACAGGTGTAGCCATAGTGTGATCAAATTTTTCGAAACGAAGTATCTCTGACACAAAAAAGACTTTGAATATATCCGCTCTCTTCCCAAATTGTTGATGTTATAATTTACCGATTGCAAAACTCCCTCCTTCCAACTTTGCCTTGCCTGCAACCTTCGTCTTCTTTCGGTCAGATGCTGAGTCAGTTAGCTTATGGTTACAGTTTCAGTGTTTGTATATCAATTCCCAACGCCGAGTCAATCTTCAGTTTGTTTCAGACTACACATGACCCCACCTACGCACCACAATTAAACAATTCCCTTAATGGTGTCCTTATGAGCCTATTGAATGGCTCACTAGCTATTTGTGTTTACCACGAACGCACGATGCACATTTAATTACACTTTTTTCGCCCCATCCCTGGAGTGATTGTTATCAATCTACTGGTAAGGAATAAATATACCGTGACCATATTACCCTGCAACATGAGGTGATCATCATCGTGTGATGCTGAACCAACATTGGCGGCGGAAATGTGGAAGTTTCCATCTGAACCGCCAAAGAATAACCGGAGCTCTCGTGCAACAGTTTTCCAAAGAAACATTGTAAGAGTCGGAATTTAATTACCGTATCGTTTGCTATTCGGTTGGTACGATAAACGATGAGGATGTGCAGATTTGCCTCCATACAATCGCAGAGCTCAAAAGGAACTCATTTGGTAGCAGAGTAACGGCAAAACTTGTCCGTAACCACATTGTTATTCGTGAGTACTGGAAGTTCACAGCCGATGTTGGCCAATACAACTTTCTCACATTCGCAAGACAAAGCCGACTGGGTAAACAAACTATCCAGTATCCTGCTGTAATATCTTATATAACTTCGGAAAATACAAACGGGTTAATGTTGAAGTTATATTATTTCTTACAGTTGTATTCTCATTTGAATCGGATAAGGCGTGCATGGACGATGAGTCCGTTTTTAGACTAACACGGTAGTTCTTCCAAAATTATTTCGTCAGTTAACGTGACAAACCTTCAGAACGAGGACACAGGGTCCCACGTATAGATCTTTGAAACGGCAGTATCATGTTGTATCTTGATGTCATTCCCATCTGTGTTTCCATCATGCATCACATAAATCTGGATCGAGGGTATTATGTCTTAGCCGCTCACAAGGTGCTGTCTGAAACGTTATGAGACGGTACAGTGAAGCTGTGGCCTACGTTTCACAGTCAAAGCCAGCTGCTGTTTTCAACATCTGTAATTACTAAAACGTAAGTTAGAACAATTGCGTCAAACAATACAATCGTGAAACAGGTTGCAGAACATCGGACCGGTAAGCCTAACTGTTTTGGCACATGATTCACCACGCTCTTCCTTCAAGATAATAACTCACAGTGTACTTCTTCAACTGAAAGGTCAGCTGCACGTGTTCTACACACCTTCAAGTACTGAGTTGGGAGTAGATTTCAAACAGTGAGCCATTGCATGAACCTGATAATATCCTTTCTATAACGTAAGCAGAGGCACTGCAAGGCAATGAACAAACTTACCACGAACAGTTCTTATGTATATAATACTGAGTAATGTATTTCATTTTAGAAGTTCTGGTTGATATTGACTCTTGAAAGACTTGGACATCATACATAGGTAAAATAACTGTCGTACCTAAAATATTTTGGAAATTATAAAACAATTTGTAAAAAAACAACTCACCTATCTGTAGTCCAACTAACAGGGCAGTGAATAAATCGGCCTGACTTTGTTGTTTCCAGTGGAATTCCCAATGTGTTTAAAACTCGGTTCTCAGATGAGAAAATTATAAATGAAGTTGATTACAAAAAGCATTCGATGGAATACAACACCATGTGTGTCTATTCCAATCGGAGGTTTGAGGATTAGGAAATAACTGACCAACACGTGCATGAAGATAGTGAATGTACAAAACACGCAAACTTCAGCAGATTCGATATGGCAATTCTCATAAACCTAAAGTGATCACGGTCAGTTGTGACGATGAAAAACGGTCATAAGTACCCTATCATTTGTTGGGCCATCATATCGTTGAGTTTGCGATGTTGGAAGGTTTGTGCAAATATGGATGTTTATGGTTACATCGGTAGAGATAGGACTGCGCACCGAAAACTGTCAAGCGAATAGTGCGCGGAAGAGAATGACGGATAAAGAAAAACTCTACAGCCAACGCTGATAGTCATTTATTGACTAGGGGTACCGCTTGTGCAAATAAATTAGAGCAGCGGTAATTCGCTGCAGGATACTTGAACTGCGAGTGTAATGTGAAATCCAGAAATCACGGATCAGCTTACCGCGGGTGCGTTGTTCACTTTCACGAGAGACATACTATCATCAATGTGATTCTCGTGGTTTTACTAAATTGTATATGGTTCACTCTCAGCGTTAGATTTTACGGCTATTTCTTCTCAACTCTATTTTTTTTACCGTTTGCCATTCAGATGTGTCCAAGTACTTCATGAAGTAGATGGACATCGTAGTTCAGCCACGAAGCTTTATTACACGGCGGAGCAATCACATCTGATGCAGACCAACAAATTATCAGGCTTCAAGAACTACTCAAACATTCTCGCTGATCAAAATGCCTCACATATTGTCTACCATTTCACTTGCAGCTGCGGTCACGCATAAATTGGCGGAAAGGATCGCAGCTTGGCTAAACGAAAGTCTGACCACATGTCCAATTGGTTTGCAAAGTCAGTGACGCAACTTAATGCGGCCGCAGAGAACGACATCAAAACTCCGACTTCTCCAGGTGCAAAATACTCAATTGCATCAGTTCACAAGGGTGACCTGACCAAATCCGTCATTCTTCATGCTAGAGCTATCGATCCTGGCAGAATTTTGCTTCGAACGTTACCTCTCAAACAGGAATATAATCGCCATTAATTTCTTTAGCTAGCTACGTTGAACAAATATTTTTCGTTTTGCGTTTTTTCTATTGCTGACCTTTTGCAGTACAGAGGTTATGCAGCTGCTAAGTATTCAACCTCCAGTGCATGAAGCATATACTTGACCTAAACTGACTTAACTTGTAAATAAGACTGGTGAGCCTACTGAAAATAGGGAAACTTTCACATACAAAGCTATTATTAGGTGTACAGCGATAAAGCTTGTGTTTTTCTTCATAAATGTGAGTGCATTCGTTTAGTGCAAACATTCTGTGACTTGAGAAGCAGTTTGAACCAAGCGATCGCTTTACGGGCCTAATTTTACAGGTATTCCATTATCAAGAACCTCCTACAGCTCAAAATTCTGATCCCGTTTATCTACTGAAGCTCGTGGGAAAATTTCCCCAGAACTCCTCCCTGGATTACACAGGAAGGAATAGTTTACCGAAACTCCGTGTAATTGAACTACGTAATCGAACACTACACGGGACTTTTCTGGTCCCTTCTACTTTTTGAATGCATGCTGCGTTAAACACTAGGCACAATTTGTTTGACTCGATGAAATATGCGGTGACACCGGTTCACCAGAACAGGAGTGATGTCTTGCCATCACGGCTCTATGGTCTACAAAATGTTTCCATTCTTGACGTACCTACAGCATGAGTAAGTGATAAGTTGTATTTCATCTTTGTTATTGTTCGGTGCGATGTGGCTATCAGTGCGCCAAGTAACGTAAAGCCCATAGTGAACTGTACTGAGACGCTGGGGTTCTTGCATCTTCAAGTGATCTGCTATCATCTATGAACACATGATAGAATGGTCTTGACAGAAGGTGTTTTACGCATTCGAGCTGCTCTCGAAGCTGTTATCCCCTACTCAAAAGGATTGAAACAGTTCAGGGGTGGCCGTGACCAGGGAAATGCTGCCGAAAAAAAATAACCTGGTATTCTTGAGACAATAATTCGGGAAATAACCATTATTATAACGTTTTTATCCATGATTCGGAAAAAGTGAGTAAAATGATGGACCATTCTCAAGTACCAACCAAGATAAAGAGGGCCAAATTTTAAAACAATACATATTTATCTGGAAAAGAGCAACAATATTTATGTTTACGGTATTTCTTTTCCATCAGCTGACAAGAGTCATTTCGCATGCAGAATGTTTTATTCCCTCCCTTTGTAAAGGTGTTGTCCGAAATCTAAAAGAACATCCGAAATCGTGCGTGGAACTGGAGCATCTTGTGCGTCGGATTCAACGGGTGAAATACTCAGGTCAGGCAGTATCAATTAACATCCTGGTGAGGGGCTTATGCACATGGCACTGAGTCTACGAGAACCTGAGAACAAACGATGACAAAATATCCATTTTTGTGAACGAATCAGCCGTTTTAGCCGACTCACCGGAAGCATATATATATATATATATATATATATATATATATATATATATATATATATATATATATATATATGTATATATATATATATGTATGATGGAGAAATCGGTCATGATTGGTATTTGAGAATGTAATATGTCCTTCATTGTGTGAGGCTTGAACAAAATGTTTCGTGTATTCTTCCAAAGGTGAACTGACAGTATCGATATTTGACAATCTGGTGAATAATCATAATTGCTCAGCATATTAGAAGAAATAGTTTGATAGTCTGGTTGGATTATTCAATCAGATGGTGTGATATTGTGAACAGCAACCCGCATTGAGCGGAGTCGGTAGCCTTGCTGTTTTCGTTAATGCAGTCGTAGTGTTTCGGCTCCCTAAAATGGTACAGTACTTTTATTCAAATCAATATAGGAATACAAAACGCCATCAGAAACGGACGGAAAACAAAATCAAGACCAAATTTATGGTCATCCTAATCAAACAAGGCTTTGTTTAGTCCTTCATAAATTGCAACAACTTTTCCACCCATATAAACGTGTCATTACACCATGTGTTTTACAACGTTGACAGATCAATTCTGTCTCTACAGAAATATCAGATTTACTGTTTGCTCTTTAGGGTCTCTTCTTTGACCTGACATTGGTTCTCAGGGCTAATATTTTCTGTGAATATTTATCCCTTTCATGAATACTGTAAACCATTTAAGATGTGTCCTTTTCTCAAATCTACTACATGGTGTTCCGTGAAAGTCAACCATGAAATCTTCTAAACTGGTCACTAACGAATGCATGTTTCAGTGATATTTATTTGGTTGAAAGTGAATGGTGGTGGCACCGGTACACTAAAATTACGAGCACAGAATAAGTGTACACTGATGGTGATTGGCCATTGATAGCTTTTGTAATAGTCCTCGATACTGATGGAGAAATTGCATCAGCATTGGCTAACAAGAGAATGAGAATTTTGGAAAACAGGGGTCAATGGTTGAAACAATTAGTTAATTTGAAAAACAGAGCCGGGTCATTGTTCCCGCATACCCGTCGATGGAATTTGTTAGCTGACGATGATATGTACGCCTATAGATCTAATAATGGCTGGAATGTAGGTTGATAAGACCAATTAGTGAATTATATGATATGACTCATCATGCAACTTGAACCCTCAACTCACGTTTGAAAACCATGAAAGCATTGTACAACTGTGTCATCCTTGTAAGGAATCATCAGCATTCCACAACCACCGAGCCCCCACGGAAACTGGAAACCGGGGTGAACGATCGTGAATCGAATACTTTAAACGAAAGAACAGAACCTTCACAAACAGGTTTTCTCACTTATCTGCCATTATTTAATCGATAACAGTATCACGAAAGGTTTATTATCTTGGTGTTACACAATTTTTCTTGCTATATGTGTGTTCAACAGATATTTTTTAAATGCATAAATTTGTCATTTTCCTCGATTCATTTGTTTGAATTCGATGATGAAATTATTGGATTGACTTTTTCCCAGAAACACCTGGTATCCTATGATATCTGCTCGTCTTATGTTAGCGATAACTGAAGAATACTTATGACTTAACCTGATCTCATGTGTCAGATGTGTCACTGTTACACAGAAAACCGTTATCGACTTTTTGATGGGCCATCAATGCAGGTTCAATTGGGCTGGTTTTGCCCCACATATTCATAGGAAGTCGAAAGGAACAAAACCTGCGGTTCTGTGAAGAGAAAACATTTTTCTATGTTCGTTGCGGTGGTGATATTTTCATTCCCACCGAGTTTCAAATACAAGCGCTAATTCTGCTTATGAATTTAAATCGCCAAGAATCAGACATCCAATAAACCGCACACTACAAGTCAGAACCCCCTTCTCTTTGCCAGGTGGCAAAATCAAAAGAATACTTGATGGATTCCTCACCCAGGTATAACACACCAGCATGAACAGAGTAGTACCTGAAAATCAGAACATTTTTCCCGCTACAACTTGAGTGGGTTTTGGTAGAAAGCCTTGTTACTAAAGCAAACAATATTTGTTTAAACGTAACACTGGAAGACGATTTGAAACTCATTCTTCACTCTCGAAAACAGTGACCTCCATGGAAATGTTTGGAGAGCGAAGCCTAATGACTAGGTCAAAACTGGACTTTGACGCCTTGTTCAGACGCCAACAAGGACGTGCTCATCACTAGGCGATACATAGTTGGTTCATATTGAGAATCATCCTACATTAGAGGGTTGAAATACACGGTTTTCCTAGAAATGTCGTCAGAGCCAACTTTGTGCCACCTGGTGGTGTAGCATGTCCCTTTTGGTATTAGAACAAGGCGTCAGAGTCGAGTATTTTGGCTTGGTTATTAGGCTTCGTTCTTCAAATCATTTCGGTGGAGGTCATTGTTTTCGAGTGTGGAGAATGAGTTTTAAATCGTCTTCCAGTGTTACGTTGAAACAAATATTGATTGCCTCAGTAAATAGGCTTTCTACCAAAACCCATCCAAGTTGTAGCGGAAAGAGTTTTCTGAGATTCGGGAACTACTCTGTCAATGTTGATCAACACTTGCTGTCGGATCATGTTCTGAATAATCATACGTGATCGATTCCATTCAGCAAGTGTGATTTTGAGATAATCGTTGGTAGTCACTTTACCAGCGACTGAAACTCAATCAGACCTTAGAATAGTTCACTGGTAATTTATGCGCAATTCACCGGAAGCTTCCTACTTGTCCTGTGACATAACTCTGGATGCATCTGAGTTCAAAAAACATATCTCATTTGCTAGGTCCGCTTTTCTGATTTTGAACCAGCTGTAAATGTCGAGTGGTTTTGGGGTTAGGGGTAGAAGATTTTCAGTCAAATATACAAATTGAGTCTCGCTTTAGATCTGTTAACTCGAAGCTAGTACTTGAGGTTTTGTCACATTTCATTTATTCCGTTGGGTAACTGAAATTGTAATTCACAGCAGGGATTTCAAACTATGAAGATAATATTTGGATGTCGGCTGGGGCTGTCCATGAACATGAACATATGGTGCGAAGTATATTCATCACCATCATAAATTCACAACGCTGTTTCAAGGGCGCATGCTCTCCAGAGATAGAAGCAGTCTCAGAAGCGATTTTTCAAGTAAGGTAGAGTGGAGTCGAGTCAAGTCGAGTTAAGTGGAGTCAACCCAGCAGAAGCTTTACGTTTCCCATTGGATGGATTTTTAGCTTTTGCAACATATCTTTGTACATAAAAATAGAAAATTGGGTAATACGTACAATTTTTAGTAATATCCATCCTAATGAGCAGCTTTGTAGGTCTCTGGTCACTTTCGTTAGGTCAACAAGCAGCTGAGCATGACAGGGAATAACAGGATTTTAATCTACATAAGTGGGAGGAAATAAAATATGTACTTTGAGCGCGTAAGTTTTGTAGACATAACTTTTGTAAGTTCGTTCAGTAGCGAATAAAGCATGTCTGAATGCACTTTGAAGTAAACTGGTCACAAGCCTAGAAGTAATAATAAGTGACATTATCAAAAATTGTATCTCTGGATATGCCACTCTACTCAGAGGTGTGATTTATAATTCAGTTTGTCCAATTATAATTATCCTTCAAACGGCCGGGAGACCTGCGGTCACATTTAAAAATAACTGATTTGAAAACAAAGTTATTCAGGACGGAGAGAGGAAAATGACAAATTTCTGCATTTAAAAAATATCTGTTGAACACACATATAGCAAGAAAAACTGTGTAACACCAAGATAATAAACTTTTCGTGATACTGTTATCGATTTAATAATGGCAGATAAGTGAGAAAACCTGTTTGTGAAGGTTCTGTATGGCTCTTGAGAAATTGAGGAAAACAATGCATTCTGGCATTTAGATGACTTCAGTGGGAAAAATTTAACTTTGAAGACACCAGGGTCAACTGAAGCAGAATAGGGCTTTTGGGGGCTGAAACAAGTAACGTCTCTTCGGTCAGTAACTCAGTCTGAATTCAGCCAGCAGATATTTGGATCAACATCACTTGAAGAGGGCTTCCTGAGGAATACAAAACAATCGAGGCAGGCAAATGTGTTTTATAATCAAAATACACCATTCTTGCTTTATGCCGAAGCCGTTGTGTGGACTATGTGAGTCATGGTTCAAGTGTGGAACCCGACGACCGGGAGGCAAACTGGTGTTAATCTTCCCCAGGAGGCCTATAGTAATCCACGGTAATAAAAGACTCTCGAACAGTTTGAGCACCGCAGAAGTGCAGGTGACGGGGTTGTGTTTCCCGGGTTCGTTCTCGTGGACATGCGGTAAAATCGGCAGTCTTCAAATATCAGGGATTTTTCCGCCTGCCAAAGAGTTAATGAAGATATTGGCTGCTGGTGGGGAAATGGACCAAATTTATCAGGCTTACCATGAAAATAAAACAAATTCATGGTTGGTAAGGTCACTGACAGATTTATACAGGGATCCACTCAACTGTGTGATTATTGAGGGAGACATATCACAAAATATGCCTAACTCAGAAAATGATACACCAGGTGCCAAGTAAATGTTTCAGTGTGTATCGATCGGAACCCACTAATAAAATGTGGTTTCTATTCTATGACATGGCAGCTAATATTTTCGGTGGAGTACGTAAGAACCAGATTTGTTGAACTACTTCAGTTTTGATGACACCTGCTCCGCGATTGTGAGCACAAGTGAGACGATCGGCTCAGTGTGAGTTAAAAATATCCAGATGCATACCTTATCCGGGTTTATCCTTGTGCTAAAGGGCTTCTTGAGAAATAGAAACTTTTGCTTCTTTATACATCCTCTACTGTATGACTGCTGAGATCTTTTCACATTTTCCCAATAAAGAACGGGTATAACTCACAAAGATCACGAGAATCCGAGTTTCGCCAGTACTGCAAAATCTGAAACATAATTTTCAGCTCGTACAGTGTTTCTAGAGTTTTCTGTCTTTTTTCTTTGATAAACCGTTTGCCGCTGTACCTAGCGTTTTTTTGCCGTGATTCACAAACTATCCGGTACGCGTGCAAGCACGTAATAATTTCACAAACGTGCACTTGCAGGACAGCATATGTGACCTTCAAAATGTACAAATACCGAGTGCCAGTATAAAAATCCAAAAAAGTGTTATTTCACTCTACAACTTTAAAGCACGGCCAATTTTAAACGCCTCGTCATTGGTCGCTTTGATTTACTCTTTTGTTAGGTCATTTTTTTGGGGGGTCCTCGTCAATACAAATGTTGCTCGCGATATTTTCACAGATGACGTCGGACAGTTTGTTGATAGCTTCTTGAAGCTACCTTATTTCGTCCTAATCAGTTTCGCGCTCTTGTAAATTCGTTCATGTATAACTAAGTACTTCCGTGTACATAACATGGCCCAAATTAGCAATTATGATCATGGAACTGCAGTTCCTTAACCGTTTGCGCATTGTATGCAAACTTGCTTACAGTTCCAAGAATCAAAAACAAGCTAAGACCACTGATTCGTTCATGTTTAGCAATATAAACTCGCGATGGTGTTCATATCCGGTACATACCAGAGTAATGTTTTAGTGGTCACCTCCCACTCCCAAAAATTCTTACTAATACGGACAGGAAGACCGAAAACAGTGAATCAGGTCGTCTTGACCTTGAAAAAGGCCCGTTATTCCTCATCTGATTTTCACCGTTGCAACCAGCTACAAGAGGAGATTATCTTTTTTCCAAGAAAGATAGACCTGCACTCTGTGGAGCAAGTTTTGTTGAATATCCTCTGGGATCATAGCCCGGATTACCCATCAAGACTAAACGATCTTTGTCTTTAGGTCCTCTGTGTTCATAGGTTTCTCTTACTTCACCTAGCTCTTCAAATAACTCCACAGGAAAACAGAAAATCCGCAGAACATGTCAGACATACAAATGACACTCCCCGGCGAATACATCGTAGCGGGAGATTATCATTCAGCAACTTTGTGACGAGTAATTTACTGTGAGATTTTTGTCCAGCTCGCTGGACTAGGTCCAGTGACATGATAGATAGAAACAAACTTCTGAGATTAGTTATCAAGTATCTTCATCAATGGGTTTAGGTAGTGAGTGGATTTTATCTTATTGGAGACTTACCAATAAACATATTCCGAGGACACCGACCAGCGAACAAGTTTGTTTCCAGGGGTTCATACTCATACCAATAAATCCAAATATATAAAGACAAGTAAAGAGTTTGAACTGATCATACAAATGGGAAGTGATAGAAAAAAAATGTTGATAAAAAAGAAGGACAACAGCTGCAATCGAGGCTTAAATCGAACGCAAATGTTGTTTGATTCCCACGTGTTATATCAGTTTTTTACATCTGACCTGTGACCTGTTGTAAGATGGAGGGTGGGTCAGGGTAACTGGAGAGCAAACATCGTTTACAAGCACACAGAGAGGGGTTGAGTAAGCGGATGCCGCAGCCTCATATCTGACTAGTATGTGGCATTTTACCGGTCTTGATTGTCAAACCCTAACCATACACCGGGCACGGGAAGAGTCAGTCACGTTTACTGTGTGATAAGTCTGAACAAGGTGTAAAACAATTGCAAAATTGAGTGACTTCACAGCTGCAGTGTTCATTCATCCAGTATGGTGTTCGCGAAAGCTTTTGGAAGAAACCCTGGACATTCCGCCTGTGTACATTTTCCCACAGGAATACTGGGCCGATCAATTGGGAATCATAATTGTTGCCTCGAACGTCAGACTTCATTTCATCTCTTCGATTGCTTTCGCAGTACATTATGTGGTTCTTTTGTGCCCACTTCTCCCGTATTGATTGATTTTCATTTTTGTACAAAGAGGGGAGAGGTGGTCTTTAGCTAGAGAAGATAACATCCTGGCATATTGTGGTTTGATCAGATGCCGATATTTCACCCAGTCGCAAAACTTCATCCCCAGATGATAGTCACCTGGGAAGAGCATATGAATCGGGAGGCGGAAATAGTTCCTGTAACCGTTTGCGACAAAACAGAAATCTTGAGCTTGCCCGATGCCTATCTCCCTGAATTTGCTGGCTTATCTACCATCTAATTCTCCAGTTGCATATTTTTGTCCACCACAGTTGCTGACCAAAGTCTCTATGGACTGTTGTGTTCCAAGCGTTCGGATCACATTTGGCATTTTCTGGCATTGTGGCACAAATGGGAGGACAGTTTGAATTGATCCGGGTGGCGCGAATGGTAATGATCAAATGCTTTTCTCTGAACACAGACCATCAACTGGTAATACAGCCAGCTGGTTGATCATACATCTCCAACAGCCAACCGCTCTGAAAACGGCTTTCCAGCAAAAACTGGCCAACCATATTGTAATGAGCTGGATCGATTTTAATATTTTGAGGACATCAATCCAGGTTTATTTTCTTTATGAGCTTCTTTGGTGATTGGTTTGGCTACACTGTTTGTTTTGGTTGCTTGCGTTTACCCGTACTGACCTCTGCGACATTTCCGTCGATCACACCTTTGACAAACCTTCGGTTTTCGCCAACTCTGTGTATTCAGTTTGCCTTTCCTGTCACAGTTCCTATCGTTTGCTTTCGTGTATTTTTCGTATCGATACTATTTTGTGCTACGATACATTCAATACACTTTCACATCGGTCCATCTACTGGAGTCTTCATTATTCATTCGATTTCGGAGATTAATCGATAGTTTACTGTCAGAGGTGATAGAAGACGCATTTCTTCGGCGCCAGTTTAACGTCCAGTATGATGTGATCATACTAGTGTCATGACTACAGAAATGTATGCAACACTGTCATGTAGTCGTAGCAACCCAGTGTGCTAAACGTGGATCGGACTTGTCTGACTGTAGCCCCACCAATCGGCGCATATGCTTTCTGTAACTGCATGCATAATTCAAATTGCTTATCGTGTTGGTGCTTTCAAAATACCATTGTTGTTCTTCAGTATGAGAGTTGGTCGCGTACAAATGACGGGACTGCTTTCTGGGGATAACACTCCAATCGGGCGAACAGGTTTGTGTGACAAGGCTTACATGTGCAGGTGCGAGGCATGTCAGTTACGCTGAGCGAGGATATTAACACCTCTGCGAACGATGCAGTTTAATAACCTTGCTCCGTAGTGGAGGATAACATCGCCGTAGTTTACGAGCTTTGTATACACTTTAGGAGTACTGCGTAATATATTTTAGCAGCCATCCATCACAGATGAAAGAATTCTAAGTAAACATTCAAATTGTGTCCTTGTATCACCAGATATAATCATGAATCTAAAAGGTTTTTGCTGGTTGTGTGAATGTGAATATGCGCTTACCATGTGAAGCAAATGCAGTGGTCTTGAGATCGTTGATAGAACTCCAGCCAATGTCATGTAATAAAAGAAACTTATTTATTCTGGGAGACTTTTCCGTGGGTAATTTCATAAGTTCCTCCGACAAAACTCTTGCCAAACTTTTAAAGCAGCTATACGCCAGGTAGAGACGGGGAAGAGGAAAAAATCTAATGAGATACCTGTCAGTGGATTGGAAAATTGTCAGAAACAAACAGTGTATCTGTATTGGGCTGTCCGGTGTTTCGTTTGAAAGAGCATGTTTCAAAGTATCTATTGAATGTATGATGGTTTATTCTTGCTTTACAATAATAACGTGGCATGCCAATGGTCAAAATATATGAAGTGATATACCTGTTCGTACGATTATTTGATGACCTCGCTTTTATACATGACTTTTTCTTGGCGGATAGTCCGATCGATCGAGAGTAGGAACCATTCGAATTGGTTCAATCAACATAAAACCGTGGGAATAACTTCCCTGCGCTTGCAACTACTCCGAGTGTCGGACACGTTTGGACTTGACACCGATCCTGTTGAGCCAAATGGGTTGGATTTTGGGTTTCCTCTTCTGTAGAAATTGTCACAAGGGGACCGACTAATAGAGGTCTTGCTAATGGTCAACCCGAAAGTTCCGGACTCCAATACCGTTTTATTCTGAGTGATAGTTAATGAAGGATTGTTTTCTACAGTGCTGTACAGGTAAACACGAATATAATTCGAAAATGCTGTCGTCGTGAGGCCTCGCTTTTTCTCAGTTTCCTAGCTCCATGTTTATTCTGAGATGTTGAGTTATTAACTTCAAATCCCCACCGTTTCTAGCACCTCAAACAGTGCATCAACAATCTTCATTGTTGACAGATTTTCTCTGTGTATATGTGTGAGGGTACTAGCCGACACGAACAAAGAAGTCTTGGTTCGGTAGTCAAACAGCAGAACTTCACCTGCCTACAATCACGGACAAGTTTAGGCTCGTCAATGACAATGGTGCCAAAAGTTTCCCAGGTGAGGATTCGGTTATAGTCACCGCATATCTTATTTAAATGATGTATTTTGTGTCCATAAATATAAAACATCCAAAGGTAAAACAGTTTATTTGAATCATCTTCTTTTTCGCTTACACGAAGAATATCTTTGTTCTGACTTCTCCGTTTTATGTATGATACAGTTATCGATTCTCACACGCTTATAATAGATTGAAACCTACCGGGCCACTAGTAGCCGCCTCAAGCGAAATCAAGAGATTCTAGTGAATGGTTCCTAGGTTATGACGCGAGGCTCTTAAACTGCGGCGTTTCGCCCTTGAACTACGGAACATACTGTGGCCAAATCCATATAGATTCCGGGTGAGTACTCTGACGTCAGCATAATGGCATTGATAACTGAGAAACCGTTTGCTTTGTGGTTATCTCCTGGGCTGGCTTGTTGTGCCATTGAGTTGAACGGTTTTCTATATGGTGGGTACAAATGTCTCGCTAATGTATGGAGACAAAAAAACGACTAACTGGTTCACTCCAGGACCTGAACGACCTCACTTATTATCCTGGTGAGGAATTCTTACAGGTCACCTGGAATTGGGATTTAACGAGCAATTCAGCACTACGATTTTATCTTAAGCTTTTGCAATTATACTATTATCAGAAAATTCACAGAACTGTGGAGCAATGGTTGTTTAAGTTAGGATCTCAATACAACGAATGGTTTAGCGGATAACAAACAACATATTGATTGTTTTACAATCGGTAAAGAAGCAGATTTCTTCAGCCATACAACTGTTTAAGTAGCTAGTGCAAAACAAATTGATTTCAGTAAGTTGAAGATGTCTTACATGATTGATAAATGTTTTCACAGCCGTTCAAACAGAGGTTCCTAAACTAACGTGACACTTGTTGGTAAAATGGCATTCTGGTCCGTTTAAATTACTTTATTCATCGATTATCAGTAGTGGCTTTGTAGCACACAAATATAGTTGATTTTGCAGGTTATCGGAGTGATTTGAGGCCTGAGATGCTACGTATAATTCAAAAAGCTACTCGGAATACCTTCTTAGGAATACAAACAATAGTCTGACCAAATTACCGCAAGAGTGCTAACAACTTTGACTTCACAGCGGAGACCTTTGAGACCATTCCCGTTGAAATGTGTTCCACCGCTGTTATTTTCACATATTTCATTGTTTTGCATGGCTTTATGTATTTCCTTTTGCTTGTTTATGAAAATTGACTAGTTCACTCATCATTTTTATCAGCGCAAATACCTTCGGCAATTTCCATACACTTCTTCGGGGGTATCTCAATATATGTGGATTAGGCAAGAATATGAATAACAAAAATATATTCGTATGTTTTTCATATTTGTGTTGTTAAGGTCACGAATGTCGAGAGACTTTTTTGTCTGGCCACTTTTTTAACAAAAGAAAACAATGCGTAAACAGTATTTCCATGGAAATGGAATGTATGTCCTAATTTGCTCACAACAGCAAACATTCTAATTCATTTCAGCGTTTGGCCTTCCAGCTGCAAAACGAACAATAGTAGCAACATTACATTTATTTGTCGCATTCTTTGACGCAAACATAGTTTTCAAGAAGAACGTTGTACAAAAGAAGCACTCATATTTTTGTTTTGAAATAATCAAAAGAACCTCTTTGGAAAAATGAGGAGGTCAACTTCATTTTTGAGACCATGCCGAAATGCGTCTCAAGTTTGAACAAAAGAAAAATAAAGCCAGAGTTTGTGGAAGAAAATATGACCAACAAAAATGCATTTTTAAACTAGCAAGTGAATCGTTGTGCGGCAGATGTTTTAGAACCAAGAAAATATTATATTGATACATATTTTACCTCTGTATGCAAGCAATCGTTTGAACCACTCCTTCACATTTTATCGATAGCATTACCTCTAAACGTTCACCCCACTGGGTTGATGTTCACATTTGACTCAAACATCAGTAGAATTATTTGTTATCGTGCAGACTGATATTCAGAGTCTATTTTATTCTGTGCTGAACGTAGGCATTATTGGTCGTTCCGGACGATTTATTGACGACCAATCAGGTAAAGTCGTCACTTCTTCTGGAACGGCACACGAGCAAGGTGTTCTTTCGAAATAGTGCCATTATTTGAAACACCTTAGAGTTGTGCATCCACCCTTGTAACGCGGTATTTATTCCCTTTTTCTCGTCCTATCTGAAATGGTATGGCTTAGACCTAAATCACACGGGCTTTGTTCTCTGTGTAAATGTTTCCAACCCACAAGAATATTGCTCTGATGCAACACGGATACTAGGCAAGCGTTCCTCCTTAGAATAGCAGAACAAGTTCCATATCAGGGATCCTAATAAGAAGGCGTTTTTATCACCAAACTCACAATTGGTATGATCACTCTCCAGAAATATCCGGAGCGAATTTCAATACAAATAGCGTTGTATATAGGTGGCAGGAAGGCTTTTTCCGGAAGTACATGAATGATTCCGTGGTCAGCACCGTTTATCGCGAATGCGAACCCGATACACTTCTGCCCAGTCAGTCATTCACCTGTCCACTATATTGTTTTCTCTCAGGGCAATCTCATTTGAATCATTTGGGAAGGTGTACGGACGAAAATACCGTTTTCAGAAGACACAACTGATTCGTGAAAATGTCTTTTGTTCTTTAGTCACGTGTACCCTGCAGGACAGATAACCTGGACTTCAAAGTTTGGTTCTTGGTGTGGTTTGATTTATCTAGTAGGGAAACCGCAGTATTCGAGACTGGCAAAACATCAACATATGGAACAGCTAATGTACAGAATTATTCGAATACCATCAAAAATAGTTAGTACTCCTGTCATTTCCGACTGGGAGGAGCTTCAATTTGTGAAACCTGTGCAATGTTTTGGTGTCATTGTGATGTAAGTCTCGAAAGAGTTTTAACTAGCTCGGGTTAAAAGTCATTCAAATCTCAACGGATATGTTTGAATGCCAATGGTCAAGAGATATGTCCTTGTTAGACGAGTTATGACCACAATAAATGGCACCTATTAGATTTAAACCGGAGTCTTATCATGTTTAATCTCATCAGCACATCATCTAGTGAAATAATATCCACAATTTTTAAGCTACGTAAAGAATGTTGTTGTTCAAGCTAAAAAGACTTTTATGTGAGATGAGAGCCATCAAGGATAGTTGCATCAGACTTCGGACGGTCGCGAGAACACCCTTTAGACATAGTGCCACATTTAAAAGCCCTTTCAAGCCTAGTCTACGAAAAAACAATGTCTTACTAAATCTGTCGATAGTCCAACACAAAGTCAAAGCATTTCACCATTCCATGTTTAGAAGAATATTTATCGTTTTTGAAAGCGGAGATGTGTGCAATTCCTTTAACGGGATCAAGTCCGCACACAAGTGAATACCAACACATTTTGTTGCACATCGACGTTATGCGAGCAGACCTTAATCCTGGATGGTTGAATGAAATTATATTTATTTGTTAGCATGTAAGCTTCAGTGATTTTGGGAAACTAGAAGGACGGTAAACGTATCAATCTAATACTTGATGGTTGTGTATTTTCTTTTTCATTCGATCACCCGATGGGTTCGTATGCCGTGATTTTCGCGTTTTTACATCGTATTGTTATGCGGATGTGTTCAAAGACACGTAGGAAAAACCGCAGTGAAAGAAATGACACAAAGTCAATACTCTTGCTATGTCGGGTAAGCATCTGAATGCGATTGCATATTCGTCTTGATAACCAACAATAACTGGGAAATTAACTTACTATCATTCTTCTCGATAAGGCCGTCTCACGTTGAATGGTTGCAAATTAATTACTCTTTGTTGCACCATTTTTCGATACACCTGGAAATGTTTTCAGTTCTGAAACATAAGAATGTTCTTTTTTTACGCTTTGCGGCTTCCTTGCCTTGTCGGTTGTCTTTCCTGGTGCAATAAAATTACGATGATTTTTGGTGGTATCTAACTTTCCTGTTCACGATATTTTCCACCTAACATTATTTTATTTATTGAGATTCACCACTCAAGTCAATCAAAAAAATTCATCGAATCTGTTTTTAGTGGTCAAAGCTTGTTCAGAGTCACTTACTCCCACTGTCGATCACAGGAATTGAATCCAGTGCAAATAAATCATGAAGGAATTTGAAATTCTTCGTACTAAAATAAATGGCCACCTCCAACGGCACATAATGCTGGATTCTGATGGGACAGAATATTAGGCGTCTTGCTGTTGATTTCTACCCGCCTCACAATAACTTGAATAACGCGAAAAGTTGTTTACTCACGGGATGCTCTTGAACAAACTATTTCAGATAATTATCTCAAACTAGATTTGACGTAGTAAAATCACCTTCTCCATCCATGGTGTAATGTAAATTTGCTATCATTTTTGAGCATTCCTCTAGCATAACAGCGATAAACCGTGTGTTTTCAGTACCACTATCATATGACTTTGTTCTCAAGTTCATGAATCCCTAAATTTTCAACGTCATTCTTGTTCTCGCATATCACCAGCACCAACATTTGCCGAAAAAACCACCACATGACGTGCTTGTATTAATCCCCCTTATTCAGCCAAGCAGAACTTGAATCGATATTTGTAAAATTAGAGTAGGAACTACCTGTTTGAATGGACAATTTGTTCCTATTCGTCCGATTCTTGTATTTCTTCTATCAAGCATCAGAAAGTTAGCCATGCTAACCATAATGACGAAAGTTTGACATCCAAAATAATATTACAGAAGTGATTTAGGCAGTATTCAGTTATGGATCGTGCAATTTTTCTTCCATTTTTATAGTTATTAGAAGCAAAATCATGGTTGTTAAGCTCACACGGGTAAAAATAGGTTCTCAATTTAATTTCCGCAGTGTCTTTACATATATTTATGTATTCATATACATTATATATATATATATATATATATATATACTTGTTGTGCAAAATACAGTGTAATACGCAGGGATCCATTTTTCTCTGAATCGCACTTCTCCTGTTTCATCTGCAAAGTACAGGGAAGAAGAAATCCATCAGCACACAGGCTCAGTATGTGCATTGCCACGTTACTACATTCACGATAATCGAGCGCCAATATGGCTGCCTACAGCCTAATAAATACAATGGACAGAAAAAACAATGCAACCACTTTTGCAAGTACCATATTTCCATTTTTCGCTCAACCAATGCATAACGGTATTGTCGGCCGGTTGTTGTAGGTATCCGCCAAAAACAAACAACAAAAATCAACGTCTGAAACACTTCAACATGATTCACATGAATGGGGAATTGAGGTCATAAGGATATGTTTAGTTGTTTCTTACTTTGATGTTCTTCAGAAGGAAATATTTTGGTTGAAAATAAATACTCGTACAAACGACAGTCATCTGTGAAAACGGGATGTGGCGATATATTTTAACTGATTCTTACTAACAAATTTACTGGATCATGGTACACTTCGACCGAGTACCATTATGGAAAACCGATGTTTGTTATTGAAAATAAGGGGTATCTTATACATCCTGGTGCGAGATTTCCTGATAGCCAGACAGTATTTGGGATAGATAAATTGCCATGATTCGACAAACCGATTTCAATAATAGAAAGTAAAAAATCTGTGTAACTTGCTGGAAATCAAACAGTCCATTGAACAAGTTTGTGTTGATAAGTAAAAAGCATTATAAAGAGGGGAATATGTGTTGACAAAAAATACTTTGATCTTTCTGACTAAGGAAAACACAGGATAGTGAACTGACATTCCATTTTCAAGGCTTAACAATCACAGTTATTGTTAGTGAAAAACAGGAGGGTAAGAGGATAGTTAGTAAGTCTAGCATTCGGCTAGACATTCGAAAGATTTGTTGGTAAATGGGAGATGTGTGGATGCGGTAGGTGTTTCTGGGTGGACAAAAATGATTACCCGGATCGACAATGCGTTCATAGGTGACGACATCAGTGTCAGGCAAGCGAAACCGCAGGCTATGCACTAACTTCTTTTTCGAGCGTAGCATAAGATAAAGGACTCGCATATTGATGGATTCAGCAAGTCCTAATCTTTATCTGACTGATTAAAATTAATATGTAACACATTGCTCACAACCATTCTAATCAAACTACAAGCGTATTGGTAATGAGATAGTAACTGTTCCATTTGCACTGCAATAAATCCAGTTGGGCTGGTGTTATTTGATGCGTTTGGGCAAATGACCCCCCGTTAGGCCAGCAAAACTGGCTTTGGAGGTGCATTTCAACTGATTGATAATCGTTGATGAAATGAATAAGGCACTTTGTATTTGTCCTCTCAAATGATGAAGTGACTGGTCCAAAAATGGCACCCTAGCGTAACTGCGTTGAATGTGACTCTATGATGATTTCCGTACAGATCTCACTTTCTCTAATAACCTGTGCACTTTACTCGATTTTTCTCCACTTTGAGCTGAACAAAATTGTGCAAATGAGTGTTTTGACCTTTCCAAGTTTTTTCCCATGCACTGACAACTAAAAGGAATCATCACTTCGAATGCTCACACAAACAGCTCTGTACGTTAGTTTCTTTCCGTTTCTATATAAAGTGAGTTAAAAATCTGTATAGGCTGTGTCAAAACTAGTAAGCAAAAGGTTTTCACAACCTTTGACATCTACTAAACGAAGGATGTCGTCCACATACCGTTTGTACGAGCTGCAAAGTTCCATTGTTGGCTCCAGTTGGTTATTTTCAAGTTTTGGCGAGAAAATATCAGCAAATACTGGTATCAAAAGAGGCATCATTGCCACCCCGTTCTTATGATGATATTTCCCAATACTGGACAAGAATTGGATACCATAATTGCAGACAAATAGCAATTTTCGGTTCAACCAACTAGATACCCGGATCGATACTGTTCTCTTGCTTTTGTTCACATGGATATTTGATTGTTTTAGCTATCGATACATTAGTGAACTCTGAGGTCACGTCTAACAAAATTATTTTCTTGCCTTCCACATCGAGATTTTTCACATACTTTTCAAAATGAAATGCATCGTGAGTCTTCCTTGTTCTAACCAAGTACTCGACCACCTCACTACTGTGTGATGTGTCGGATTTCAAGTATTCAAAATCAGTCTGTCGTAGACACCTTCTTCGTGTATCTTCTGCAGGCAGTACAACCCAGCGATGGTCGTCCCATTTCGTTCGAAAATGATTCATCAGTAATAGACGGTGGTCCATAGGTCTGAACGCCACTAATTCCATAAAGACTTTGATAGCTGGAATTATAGTATTATCCTCGGACGTGTGCAAGTTGTGATAGATACAAAAACTGTCTACCAGGGGGTTCAATGTGAAGATGTCGTTTTGAACAAGGAATTTTACTTGCCTTGGTGCATTGAAATTTCTCGAAATCGCTGTTTAACAGTCTTTGTAGTGCGACCCGAGTCTCACAAAACGCAATAAATTGGAATGTAGTGGTTTTTGTTAGAAATATCTGACGCCGTTCATCAGCGTTTTCGCTGTATTTTCTGTAATATACCCAGACCTATGATTTCTTCGGTAGCAAACAGTCATTCTCGGATGTTTTTCATACAGCTCATGTTTACCTAATAAGGGTCACTCAGAACTCATCCGGTTAATTTTGTGCGGAAACAAATGAGGAACCAATGAAAATTGTTAAGCTCATTTCTCCAGCCAAAGCGTAACAAAATTAAAGGGGTGACTGCGACCGCAAGGACAGGAATTCGACCGCTGGTTACATGAATCGAGCTGGTGACCGCACGGTATGAATGTGAACCACAATGCATTTTGACAAAGATGGATATCACATTGTGCCCCGCTTAACATGCATACATTGGTTGGAACGGGACGACTTTTTTTGTGCAGTGTTATCAGAGAATTATAACAAAAAGCAAATGTGTCAAATCAATAAAACCCTTCTTCGAACGATCCCTTAATTTGATTGCGATATGTACAGAAGCACATTCCAGTGACTCAGTCTCTCACATTTAGGTGATTATTGGATTTACGCTCTTTCTTCCTGATCTGGACATTGAAGCCACGAAATAGCAGTACGCGGAGGATGCAAGCCCCTTGATACATTTGTGAAAGGACAATTTATAACCCGTAAATAGGGCTCTGGGATACAAACGTATTCGACTGCGGAGAACTGACAGTTTTTCCAGTGGCTGTGAAGACTCATCATCCGTTTCATCCATGGCGAGCCCACGTTGTAGAACATAAAGTAAAGTATTAAACAGACCGTTATTGGCACGAATCTGGGCAGATGCGATGAACACGATCCACTTTCAACTGACCTACTTACTCTCTAGTATTATTCTTCAATGTATTCATTTTTCAAACAACAAAATTGATGAATAATATATGCAGTTCATCCGTCGAACTTGATGCTTTACTAATGCAAGCAATTATTGGAGTAGCTTTGATCAGCGGATCGAATTCCCACGGGTTGTTTCTATTTATACGCTTCAGCCATCAAACATAATACACCACACCGGGTTTTGACGTGTAACTAGGAATCAGTGGTAATAACCTATACATAAATACCTCCCTCAAAAACATTGACGAATCTTCTTGGTAGCATTTCGAATGTCCCTGCAAAAGCTGATACTGTTTGTCCACAGTTTGCATTTCAGATACCGTTGACCTCGCTCTGTCTCTGGATTTATCCCAGGCACATGCTCCTCGGGTCAAAACCAAGCAGTACAATTACACGGCTTTCTCCTTGTTGCTTTAATATGAAAGAATGTTCTACCGGAAATAGTTTCAAGTTATGCTCTGAACTAGAAAGATAATGGCAGATTGCTGCGGGTGAAAAACAGCTCAAACCAATTCGATCAATAATGCAGTGACGTTTTGCACATTTTTTGAAACCATGAAGACTTCTTACTCTGATTATTGTTTGTTGATGTCCGCAATAAAAGTGCATCATTACCCAGTTATATAATTCATCTTTTTGGAAGTACTTTCCGATGAATCACAAAGGAGTCAGGTAATGCAATTACTAGTGTCTTCAAATACTTCAAATACGTTCTTTGAAATGTCACCCCATTGCCATGTTATTGGTAAATCACTGATTTTACTTTCTTTCATTGAGTATTTGCATTAATGAAGCAATTGTTATTACTTCGGGCGTGTGCATTTTTTCTTTTAAATCGTAGAGGAGTACATTACAGTTCACGGTTTACCTGGACTTCCCTTTGTTCCGTATGGTGTTGGTTAACGTTCCCCCAATTAGATAAGCCAATTCCCAGATCTTGTTGATTCCTTATTCCCGACGATTCGTCCTTTAATTAGAGACAATCATTTTCCATATCTACCTCCAGGGCGAGATCCACAAATAATCCAATAGATTAGTTTGAGAGGTGCCCAAGCTAAGAAACTCATTGGTTTGTTTAACCGTCAAAATATTTGGTGTGTACTAATAAATAAAACCTTTCAAACATCGCATTCAGATATGTGTGATTTGCTGAATTGGGATCAACATTGTTCATTAATCACTTGTTGGATACAGCATGTGACATTTTAGGTTCCGCTTTCAGTGGCTTAATTGTATTGTTGATATTTCAGCCCGTGCACGGTTTGTGGCTATTGCTATCTATTCTATTTACCTTGTTTCTCATAGAAATATTTATTTTGCTCTCCAAAAGACGACATTTTAATGAAGCAAGCTAAAACGAGACATAATAAAATAACTGTAACTGATGGGTTTGCAAAAGAATCATCCTCTGTTTACGATAATATCTGCCATCTAGTGCGTGTATTCAAAAGGCAAGATTTTTCCTAATAAGCATGTACGTATGAGCTCATCTCACTGACTTGAAATCTAATCTAAGAGCTGCAGACCTGAGTGAACAGTCTAGCTTGGTGACGAGAGGAAATACGGGTAATGTTTTGACTGTCAATCCAAACATAGATAGTAATTTATCATTCTATTACTATTAAATTAATGTGGGTTTTTTGCCAAAAAAATTACCATACTTTAGTGAAGAACAACTGCATACTGAAAATCCTATACCGCTATTTCATCCTCTTGGTTCAATGTTCATGTCACATTCGTCCCTCACTGTGTCCCGAATCGCTGTAGGGGTCCGATGAATGTGCGCTTTGGATGATTCTTGAAAAAAAACCAACTATACAGTGTCTTCATGGTTGAACGTGGTGATATAAGCTAATTTACTGCGTGGTAAATGATGTTGCGTTCAAATTAAATCTCAAACTTCAATGAAATTTCTAAACACTCATCGCGTGAAGTATTGAGAAATGTATTCAGTTTGGTGTTGCAATAGTTACTTTTACCATATTGTTGTGCTTTTAATTTATCACAACGGTTTGTGTGCTGCTTCAAACAGTTTTCCTCTCGTGGCTTCACTTTTCATTTAGTGTCACATGCACCATCAATGCTAAACTTGCTTGGCAAACAGATGTGCATTCAACTACAAAACATGTGTACCAAAACGTAAGCAAAATATTTTACCATCATAGAACTATCGCGTCTACCAATTGAATCATCGTCTGTCACAGACTGAATGGAAGCCTCGTGATTCAGCAGGAAGTTCATTGGTTACCTGTGAAAAAAAGAGGGCCCGCACGACGCCATTCCGTTTCCTCTCACTGATGGCCTTCAACCTTAGAGATGTAGGGTTTGTTGGACTAGGAGTAACACAGTTTTTTAGATTATATAGATGAGGCACTGAATTCAAAGCGTGTCACAGAAATGTGGATTATATGGAGTTTATCAGTATTCATTGTTCAGACGCTCTTGGTTACATGTGCTGGAACTCAGTCAACATCCTGCTCGGTTCTCTTATTACCACGGATTAGGAAAGTCTTTTGCTATGCTCAGAAGTATCTTCTCGAACAACACCGTAGATGCAGATCGAAAGTAATAACACACCAGAGTTTGCATCCTATGTATACATCGATTGCGGAAGATTGTTTGGAAAGCTGTCAGGCACACCCGGATCAATTGATGCTTCACTGGCCAGTAAGTCTTTCCTAATTGGTTGATATCAGCGAAAGCTTTAACATTTATTTTGAATACTCAAATTTTTTACGCGGTGCTCGCAATAAATTTTGGAGTGAACGATACATTCTAATTATGATTTTCTAAGACTTCAGTACGAAAGGCGCATCAAAGATTTAAACTTGAATTAAATTCATTACTGATTTCGTGTGCAATTTTGAGCCGGAGATTCGGTGGCCCCCGTGCCATCTTTATTTTCACATTTCATCTGACCCAGCAGTAGTTTCTTGACCTTTTCTAATTCAAACGTGAGAGTCCCATGGCTAAGCAACTAAAGTAATCACATTTTTTCATAATTCTTTTTCATGCGTATAGTTTCGTTATCTTCTATGCAAACTGTTGTACAACAGAACCAATAAAGGACTGCTTTCCGAATGGGAAGTTTCGTGTTGTGGTAAGTCAACCAAGAAATATATTTTTAGCGGAACACGAATGAGTAACTTATTGTTTGCTAAATTGTTTGACGTATTGTTCATTGGCTTACATGTGCATTCATTTGTTGAAAACATGTGCCTGTAAATTATCTGCAAAATACGCTTCACCAGTTTGCCTATTTGTCTGCAAAAACGTAATATATCATCAATGTGATAAATTTAAATAGACTAAAACACTGACAGACTTACCAACGAAGATTCTGTGAATCATAACGTTGTACACACTGCTGTGAGTGGTTTGTCACTTGGTTGATAGATTGCCCTGCAAGTGTTTGATTTCTGAACATTATGCACAACACTTTATCTTGGGAATTGAAAGTCTCGCATATGTTTACATGTTCTTTGACTCTTTTCTGACCCATGTGTTGCATCTTACCCCGGTGTGCATCCATTCGATTGCACAAGGGAACCTTTCGTAAAATGTAACTTATTTGATGTTCCCGCTGTCGATTTTGCTGTGAGCTACAAGAAAATAAAAAAATTAGTGATCTCTTAACATTTTCAATTCACATATATTTCACTTATATCTCCCCATTTCTTCATTTGCCATTGTATTCGCTTCACTGCTGTCTTATTTGTATTGATTCACATTCGAAATCGAGTGAACCTGTTTTGAAGAAAATTACAAATGCAATATGGCACAAGCTTTTCTGTCTACTTTTCGCTAACCTGATTTCGGAAGGTTGTGAAACACGTGATTATATCTCATTCATCTAATGACGGGTTACCACTTTGAGCATCTTTCCCACTAAGGAAAATTTGAATATTATTCCTCGGTGGTATCTATGCCAAATCTACTGAATAATACAGGGAAAAAACCAAAAATAAACAGTCATAATAACATGTGAACCAAGTGTATGGAATGAAATCACCCTTTGCAAAAAGACACTGCCAGACACAAAATGGTTTTACATTGAAAGTAAGTAGTTTTTTACATAGGTCCACAATATATCTCGAAAGCACTTGGCGGGTTTCAAAACAAGTCAATCATCAGTTGTAAAATGGTACAGATACGTGCGGAGCACCAACCGTTCGCCCTTTGTATCCATGATTTCATATTCATATCGTAAGCATAACAAAAATAATTCACAGCACAACGGTTTGGTTCTTGCTACAAGTTGATAAACAGTTCCGTTTCAAGAGGCAAGTAAAATATCTTGGCGTGCGGTACCGATTTGTAGATCTTGTTCTAATAGTTAAGCCAATATACACTTTGCTTCTGAATATCTGTGTGAACGGATGCATTAATAACAGATACCACGGATGAATATTGTTGCAATCTGTGTCCAGCCTATTGTAGTGGAACAAACGTCATCCTGTTGAAAGGGTGTGTGAAGGAAAAATTTGTGCAAACTCAACGTGCTGTCCGCTGAGTATTGGTAATCCAAAAGCAGGTTGCATACCAACAAGAACCCAGCACACTAAAAAATTGTCAATGCATGCCTGATTTCTGTCACAATGCGAACCACAACGGACGTAAGCGCTAATTCCCATATATAGGATTTTTATCCGTTTGTGTTCAGTCAAATTCGTTGCGCTCAGTTTTTGCCACAGTCCGTTATTGTATGGCAAGTTTGCTGTGCAATAAATGGCAATTGTGAGATTACCATTCATTCCCTAGAGCCCTATGCGATTATTGGTCGTTTATATAATGACGAGTGTCCAAATTCTTCAGTGGAACGACAACCACTGAGTCACGTAACGGGCAGGCGCTGTTAACCCAAATTTATCAAAAGACTGAGGTAGTCGCAACAGGAAACTTTGGGTGGATGACTTTGATTGGTAAGCTGAGGAAGTTTTCTCCTTTGGTAACATTCATATCCAACTCCAAATACGACCTTAAAACCAGTTGACCTAATTAGTTGTTATGCTATTAATAACTACATCTAGGTCATAGAAACGCTGTTAAATATTTGTCCCAGGTAATCGCCCCTGTATGGTCGAACATTAAAATGAGACTCACCAACTTATCTGGCCCTCACTGTTCTGATGAGCACCTAAAACTGACTAATTAGTTAAGTACATTTTTAATCAACGCGAATTTGAGAAACCTCTAGCCCTACGGGGTTTTGTTTCTGCAGTAAACGTAATTTCTAGAAAGCCGTGTACAATGAATTCTTTAAGCAATTTCGAACAAGAATTTTCCATTTGATGCTACGTTATCCCATTTTTTGAATAGTATCTTTCACGTGTGATTTTTATCGGATACCTAGTTTTTTTCATAATGTGCACTTTCGAAAATGGGGCACTAATCGGCTCCATAAACCATAGTATTATTATATTGTAAAATATTATTTTCAAGCAGTTGCACTATTAAACACAGTGCTATCCTCATCTGAATATGCATAAGTAGACCGCTGACTGTTTATCTGACGAAAACATCAGCCCGTGTATTTCTGGATGCAATGAAAACGTGAGTGCGGTTTTAGGCTTCTCTTATCGGTGTGGAAAAATTTCAGGGTCAACCAGTTGAATTTACCCAAGCAAAAGGTTGTTCAAAAGAATAAACTAACGGCAGATGGACCAAATTCGTAGCTATATAGTTCTGTCATCCGCTGCACGCTTAAAAAGACGTCTGAATGTTCCTAATACCAGTTCATGTTCGCATGGATTGAAGTGGAGAAGACGCCTACCCCTGAGCTCATGGTGACAAATGGGACTGATTGAAATCTAATGATCTTGTCCGCGAAGCAAATTATCACTTGTGGCCTCCGTTGTATAAAACACTAGGTTATCCATGGAAAATCAATGAAGTCTCTTATGTAAGCATACTAGGGTTAACTTTATCAAAATCACGTCTAATCAGTTTTGGAAGTTGGAGATTGCGGCTGGCCGTAAGTAACAACAGACAGTATTGGTCTGAATTCAAAAGGACTGAATCCACGGAACAAATCTTCAACAACGAAGTATTATCATTCCACCTCCTTCTTCCTGGCCATCACCTACCAGAAATGTAGGGAAGCGCAAAGGTAAATATGTGCCGATCTATTTTGCTAGAAACTCTGGTTGCCACTAATGTGAGGAGCATTCTTCTTATTATCGTTCTCCACAATTCATTTTAGAAATCCGAAAATAACAACAATCAATGGGTTTTCTGTTTTAATGGGAGTTGTCTAAACTGGGTTGAAAAATCTGGGAGAATACAATACGTGGTATTCGGACTGTTATGCAAAAACGGACAAAAATTACCATTCCATTTGATAATTTATGTCACACAACATAAAACTTAAAGTCTCGTGAACCAGCTGAAATCTGGAGACGGGACCAGTAATCCAACAAACGGGTATTTCGTCATGTAATAAAAAATGAAAAATGGTTCTCCAGTATGTCTCTTTGACAAAATACAGGACATTAAATAATTGCATCAGTTTTTTACAGAAATGTCTTCTTTATCAATTTAATTATTGAGTTCCAATCCGTTCGAATTGCTGACAGATAGAAAAAAGTCAAACAATACAACGTATAACGAAATCCTCCTGAAAGTCCGGGGATTTCTAAAACTTCACATTTGTGAATATGTCACTCCATCGGATGCGTGAAATTTAAGCCCTGCAACCCTAAGGGGACACCAGTTTGGAATAAGTGATTCACTCGTTGTTGGCTCTCATCCTCTTTGGACGTATGTGGTTCGCCATCAAGTATTTTTGTTCTCAGTGGAACTATCGATAGTGAGGATGTTCAACGGTAAAAGCCCTGAGAACCTCACACATTCATTCAACTGCACGTGTATTGCATAGTGACAAAATAACCATATTTCGGATTAGTTAGATTTTCAAAAAGAAACCTGGAGCTTTTTTGAATAATTCGGTGGCACCCTTCGAATTATCTTTCAAGTAACAGAAAGAAATTATCGTTCGCCACATGGTCACTCAGTCTCATTATATCATCCATATTAATTACAGATGATAATGTATTCACTCTCAGTCTTATATCTCCTGCACTACCCCGTAAGAAAACCCAGAAAACTTCAGAACACAAAGAAAACACCGTTTCAAGATGAAAAAGGAAAACACAGGTACCACACAAAGGTGCATTCAACAGTTTTGGCTCTTCTCTTAAACACCAACTCACACGATTAAATGGATAATAACACGAGTAGTTACGTGTTACTCATGACATATGCTGCTCCATAAAGTAATATACCCAGTGCACGTCAATGCTGAGTAATCGATCACTCATACTTCCCGCATTTAGTTAGATTTCGTACTTTATCATCTTGGTGGTAATCTACGAAAGTTGCGGAATTTCGTGTCATTTATTTATCTAGCCCGATAAATCATTGATATACAGTCTTTGGATAGCATTCTGAGTCAAGCGGTAATGAGACTCTCACCAATTTTAGAAGAGACAAGATTACGTGCTTTTCGATTGGTTCTGGAGACCTTTCTTGTCATCCCAAATAACCATGTAGGCAGTGGCACATGATGGTACTCAGCTATTAAGAAGTTGAATCCTGGTCTGTACAACAACAGAAAATCATGCCACAGTTATCAATGCCATAGTCGGCACCCGGAAAGACGGTCGGTGATTGGCTTATAGTGTACTTTTACCCGAATTCAAGTTATAACATAGCAAGTTCTCTGTCAACTTAGTAGCATTTGTTTTCTATTGGGTCTAACTAATACTAGATTTGATCTGAATTATCCTTCAACCCAAGAGATCTGAGTTTAGTTAAAAGCACTTTTTGATTGGGATGTTAACATAACCCATAAAATGCAATGATTTCTATAGTGGTTTCAAAAGTTTTGTTCATAGTAATTCATAAACATTACATTGACTGTAACTGCTCCTCCAAATGTAATTGAATTGATGCAAATGATTCCAGGATCACATGCGGTTCAAGTCGCCAGGTGAACGTTTGTAAGACAAAATCGATGCAATCACTGATCAGCGACGGCCTCAGATTACCATTCGATATGAGTGTAAACCAGTGAGCAGCAAGGATGTAAATGGTGATTGGAAAACACGAAACTGCGGCAAGGTTATGGAATCGGGTCACTCTTCAGCTACAGCTTCCATTTCAGTTGTAATGTCGAATAAGCTTAGCTAAAGAGAATTAACTTGGATTGAAGTAGGAACACAACGTCTTCAGGCATGAGAAATTTAAGGACACGCCTCTCTTCTCTTAGGTTCTTCTGTGACATCCGCACAGGATTCACTTCGTTGGAGAAGGAACATTGATTATTTTACATTTCATTACATCTTCCCGTTTTAACTCCATTGTCCAATGTGTAAATCGCATCTTAGATTCTCTATTCAGGAGACAGTAAAAAAATATGATTACATTCTAATTTATGTACACAATGGTAATTTTAGGAACTTGACCTTGTAGTCAAGCATGTTTTAAAACGTTTAAGGTAGGTCATAAACAAACAAATGGTTCTTGTGGATGAGTAAACCAGAATCACGTGAATCGCGGCATTGGGCGCTATCCTATAGAATAATCACGTACAAAGGTAACAGGAATTTGATGATTTGGGGTAATTTTCCAAGGGTGCCCTCAAATGGACCTCCTCAGTTAAAACTAACCAGCACTTTTCCATATCCCATTCAGAATATTTCAGAGCAAAATGTCTTGGTATTCGGTAGGATATACTTCTCGGGTATTTGTCACGCAAAAGACTCCTTCGAGCCTTTTAAAGGTCCTCATTTGCCAAATGTTCATGTTCATGTTCTTGACTTATGTGACGGTATTTTTGTTTTGGATTCCCGATATTATCAGTACTCGCGCTCCTTTGTTGGGCTTCTAAGGAGGCTACATGTGAGTTCCTATTTCAAATCTTGACAGTGGATTTTGGGTGTCGATTCATGCATACACAATATTCATGGTGGAAGCCTTATTCATCTTTCTCGGGCCTCTTCCCAGTGTACCTTGAAGCACTCAAATATCTGCCATCGAGAAACACTCCAGGAGCACTAAACCGACTTTCTTCCGGTTGGAACCTCAAGAGCTCTCTCTTGCCAATTACGTCTATTAGTGAACTCCGTTCTCCTTGATTTATAACGGGCCGCGAACTCACCTTATTCCTGCCGGCAAAAGATACGATTGCATTAGGGAGATTGTGGGTGAAATATTGCTTGTTCATAGTGAATCTCCAAAGCGAAACAAAAATGATTCAAAGGCAACTAAACCCTATTTAGACCGATGAAAAACAGTCGATGACAATGTAGTTCTCATTTAATCCGTAAGCAGAAGAACATGGCTTGAGCGTCTGACTACATGACACTGTCTACTCTCGATATGATACTGTCACATTCTTTGTGGCTTCGAAGCTCAACTTGCTTCAAACGAGACAACTGCGTTTCACGTAGTAAATGTATATCTCATCATATTCCTGCTCACTGACGAACAAGTGCTCCTTGGTTCATTTTCAGAGAAGCGATTTTAACAAACAATTTGTCCTAACTGGCAGTAGCCAAAAACTCTGAACGAATTTGATGCCTTCCTGATAACAAACATTTTTCTCATGTCATCTCCATCGATCCGATGTAGAATATCCTACATAAACTGATGTGTTTCACGTATGAGATTGAAAAAAGTGCACGAAATGCAAAAAAACTAAAAGTAAATGTTCACGGATGAACTCTCAACAGAGAAATTCAGAGAATTGCGGATAGAGCATGTAAAATTAAACCATTAGGAGCTGAATCAAAAGGGCCAGAGCAATTTACAAGCGGAAGCAAAAGAGCTCCCAATTAAGGCAACACCCTCAAAGGTTGGATGAGGTGATTTGCGAAAAAAGTCTTTCGCAATAAGGGAATGCACTGAGCGAATTATGCAGCTGAAGAGCTATAAGGATTGGAAGATAATCGGGCGATATTTTGTGGTCCGTTATTGGACAAAAGCGGTTCGTGTACAAATTTTTGACGAACATAAAAATGGCAGTAGTTGAAATGTGCATGACCTAATCGTCACCATTTTCCGTTCCGCTTTTGCACGAAACCGGACATTTTGCTTGACTGGCCGCAAGTTCTTGATTGGTCATTACACACAATCAGTTGTTTGTGTGCAGCTTCATCGTAAATCATCCTTCTTTTAACTCCAGTGCACACATCTATAGGGTTTTTGATAGTTTCCGCCACTTCGTTTTACTCTCTCTCTGCGGTTCTTTCAACGTCCAAATGAGTCTGTTCTGAATTCTAACAAACAACCCCACCATGGGTGGCCTCACTTGAGTTGGGAAATCGTGCAGCATGTTATTTTTTGTTGGTCAACTGTTGCTACAATACCTATTATGGAATATGTTTTTCAGAATACTGTGGTGATCATTATAAGTCTTTATAACTGTGTTCCAGTCGAGAAATGAGTCTGGCCGAGATTAAACAACCTGGGAAGATTTAAAGATCGCTCGGTAGTACGAGTTCAAGTGCATTCTAATGAAGATGGTTATAGAAGATTCTGGAAAAGATTCCACTCCAAAATAAGATTTTAAACCTGATTCAAAATGTACATCCATTTGAAATGATAGGCTACCAAAAGAGTGATGATGACCAATCGGGAATTGATGACTTTTGTTAGTTCACTCATTGCAGACGTATACGTAGAGTTGGACCTGGAGGGGATGAGCTCGTTGGAAACAGGTTGAGCTTCAAATTACACCGTATATTTCCACCTAGCAATTTGTCGATAAACAGTAAGGTCAGAGGTTTTACATTAGCTTCTACTGTTACATCTGAAATAATGTCAATCACATTTATACACTGTTCGATAAAGTCTACAGAGAATTCTCAAAAACGTTTGAAGAAATTCTATTGGATCGAACATGATAGAATTCAATCATGAACAGAAGAATTTGCAGAACCTTATGTTGTCCAATCAGTTTCCACAGTACTAAGAACATCGTGCGAAGGGAAAAATGCAAAAATCAGTAGAGAGAACGAAAGCTCGAAGATCATCAAGATTGCCAACTATGCAACCTGTTTCCTGGACCGAGATAGACTCCAGAACTGAATGTCTACTCCCTCGCCGGCAAGTGTAGGAAAGCATTCGGTTGTAAGCAACTTGTAGTGCTTCATTTCTTTGTACAGAAGAATATATATATATATAATATAGGTATACGTAGAGTTATAGTTAGTAGTAAGTGCATGTGTGGACCAATTTCCCCAATGCGTTTCCCATTCATATACTACTTACTATCAATATGACCGCTTGCACATTCGATCCCGTCGTTCATTGGGTTAGCAGTAACCCAAAAAAGAATAACTATCATAAATCACAGTGGTGATGCATTTTTCAACAATGAGTATCCATCCACACTCTAGACGATTCAAATTAGTGAAGATATGTATATATTTATAAATATATATATCTATATATATAATTAGAGATAATATTTGTACACTATGATTCATGGTCAGTTTCAATAATGAGTTCAGTTTTCACGCCGCATGATGTATCCAATCGCATTTAGTACAATCATCACAAGGTTCATATGTAGAATCAATCTGGATAATCACCCATACTTAGTCACACGGCGTATCGTAGCTTGGTAGATATCACACAATATTTTTGAAATCTAAATCAGGTCTGGTGGATATGTGGATTTCAGTGCACCATAACTGCTCAGACGTGGGATAAGTTAACTTCAACGGCTTTTATGGGAGTATCCTGTGCAATATATACCATGATGAGCATAGCTCTTCATGCCGAAACTACGCAAACAAGTGATTGCCCGAACTCAATGGTTTCCAGCGTTCCCCAAGTAGAGTAATTTCCTACAAGAAAACGACCGCATGAATGTGGCACAGGTAATATCAGCATTTTGTAAATGATGAGGCCTATTATGGAAGCACAGGCCTTTATTGAGTGTCGACTAATTTGTCAAAACAGGCGTTCATTGGAAGCGTAGGATACATTTGAAAATCCCCAAATGAGTCAAGATAGAACAAAATATGACATTGAAGATTTGTTCACAAATAAATCTCATCGGGTAATAAAATAGGATGGGAAAATGGGAATATTTGTCCCTGTGGTATTCTAAGGCAAAAACCGATGCAAAATCAGACTCCAGTTCACGTCGCAGGATTTTACAATCAACGTGCATAACCTTGTTTATAGACACAATTATTCAGGTTATTATGACGTCAATTTTGTCAGACATTCATTCATTCATCAGTGACTACAAAATTGAGTCAGATTGCTTCATGGTGCTACCTTCCCAAAAGATGCACTGTGATGCTAGTTTGTACCTAGTGGAGATTGCTCAGTTACGTAAGCTTGACTCATAAATCATAAGGGACTACTTCACTCCAAATTCCAAAAAAACAGATAGTGGTTTTCCATGGAAAAGATATTGTGCCCTTGGCTACTAGGTAATCAGATTGTTCAAGTGCATAACAACCGCACTTCTACATTCGGTTTCGTCTTCAGGAATAAAAGATGGAGACCATCAAATTCGTTTGTTCAATCTTTTTATTCTTATCTGAATCCTAAAGAAAGTCATTTTTGGATCTGATGTGGTGATTCTTGAGGAGTTCTTTCGTCGGTTAACGAAATCAGCATTCGGGACGAAGACATATGATCCTGAGATTGTGTCTCTACTAAGGGTTTTTATGGATTGGTTCATGAATGACAGGACAACACTGTCCTGGGAGATCACCACCGGTTTCAGGTTTTGTTGCTCTTCCTCAGAAATGCTCATCAGGGACTCTCCTACTCAGTTATTCCCGTACTTTGTTCATGCAAGCTCCATTCGATTCAAATGGAATAACAGCCATAAACCAATGTAGGAGTTCTGAAGTAGTGGGATGACTGGGCAGAAAGGTACGTGGGGCACATATATGATGAGCAGCGACAGCAGCGAAATCTTCAGTGAGATTCCGGGTAAACTTTGTCTTGTCATCCAGAATTTTTACCATAATAATCACGGTAAAATAAGACAGTATTCAAAGTTCGTTTGAAAACTAACCGGTGTTCTTTACAGTATGATTTTTTTCCAAATCATGAATGTAAAAATCCTTTTTTGCGAAGTAAAATATTTTTTGGCCGGATAGCTTTGTAATTCATCCCGATGCTAGATCAGGCATAGCTATGTTATTGCACCAAAACTTTTGTAAATTATGATAATTTCAATAAGTTTTCCGTGGATTCTGCCTTTCTCTGCTGCCCTCCATTGGTAAAATCTGCAAATACACCACGGGACGAAGATGACAAATAGAAAATCGTGTTTCACCTTCGGAGTCTGCACTATATGATGGGCTGTTAGAAGAGAAGCACCTCTGAAGATGATCACCACTCACCGTTTATCGATTTTAAACCCTGGCAGTTGGTACAAATGCGGATCTCTTCTTTCTTTATTGCGATTATCTTCCATGTTTCACCACCAGTCTATTGCTCATGCTTATTGCGAAAATGTTGGTGGACTGTAGGCTCATTGAACGGAAGAATTCAACATTTCAAAAATGAGTCCTAACCTATTTGTAATGGAGTCCGTTATTAGTTGCTGGATACAACAAGTGGTTATACAGTTGATGGCCAAAGGCGTACGAATTTTACTTTTAGACGTAAAATTTTTGAACTAGACACATTCATTTTGGTCGATCAGTTATGTTTTCTGCCAGTGCGCGTGTCCGATCATCCACTATGGGCTGGTATATGAAAATCAGCTTGGAATGAATAACCATCGCCTTCCAGGTAACGTCAACGTGACATTTCATAGTTTTATCCAATCCATCAGAGCCATTCGCGGCAAATTAGGCATTTTTTGTTTATCAGAGTTTCAGAACTCTGGGTAATTTCAAGTAGTTTCGAGTTTTTCATGTTTTAAAATACCGACGGCTCATCATTGAAACAGGAGCTGTTTTTATTCCGGGGATAACAAACGCGGCTTATCATTGAGTTTTTATTCGATTATATAATAATGATCCTGAATTCAGTGTTTTTTGATGGTATTTATACTGCAAATTCCTTAACCAACCAAGAATAACAAATCTCTTGCGCGTACAGCGATGGGGCAAAAACATAAGAAAGTGAAGCATCAAACAAACTTTCAATGTGTGTTGAATTAATCACTTCCTCTGTCAACTTCATTGTTGTAGATGGTTCACCGTTTAGTGGTGCCATTCTGGAGTATCACGCAAAATGTTACTTACTAATGACATGGATATATACTTAGTGTTTCATATTGTAAAGGCTCGTGTTGGTAATGAAAGGTTGTGGATTTCGTTAACTGTGTAGCTGATTCCTAGTTGGATTCGATCACAAGCATTGATACTACGGACGACGAATAACATGTCAATGCACTGGATACGTATGACCAAAAAGAGCCCGTTGATCAACTAGTGGAATGAAGCGGTAACCTAACACGTCACAGACCGGAGGTTCAATTCCTGCCACCGTCTGTCACTTTTCTGTTAGAAAGTTATAATTTCTCGGCCAGTTTGCTTTCACATCTGCTTTATTGGGGCCCTAAAGGCTACACGCTGAAAAACATAAGTGCCAGATTTCCCAAAACCACATAAAAATGTTGTGAACCGTAGAGAATCCATCAATGAGTAATCAATAAAATATATTAGTTCAGAAGGAGAAGCAGATGTTCGATTCATACATGATATGCCCAATCGAGCAGAGTGAATGTTCAGCACACTACAGGAACCATGGAAGCACTGTGAAGCTGTTTTTGATCCATTTACAGATTGCTGAGCCGTGCACATACACCGAACTCCCGCGAGACCCGAACCCTGAGGTGAATGATCGTGAGTCAAACCATCAGTCTACCCGACTATCTTCTTACGGTACATTGAACCTATACACTACATTGTGTACTGAGTATATATACATATACATATACCAGTTAAAGCTCTTTAGATACTGGTTTCAAATGTCATTTGAAATTGTCCCCCTCAGCTAGATACACATGTGCTGAGAGGATTTTACTGATGGGGTCAAAGTACAACGAAGGTATTTATTGTGACACAGAGCTTGGCTGGTACTAACTTGGGTAGTATGGGATGGATGTGCATGCCATGATGCATCCTGCATTTTTATAGTGAGTTGAATTCCAATGTGCTATGATGAATCACACTTTATGAGGCACAGTTATCTTAAATATTAATGGGGGCATTGCATATAAACGAAAACTATTTTGATAGTAAACCAGTACTTGTCTCACAAGGACATCGTATCTACTTGCAAACTGCACCAGATTCGCGAAATCCAAGACAGCAATAAATAATATGTATGAGGGAAAAGGAGATAGAGAAAAAATATAGTAAACACAGTCTCGATCAGGTCTTAACCCGGCCTAATTCTTGGGCCAGCGCTGTTCTCAAGTGTTTTGGTAAGCAGAGTAGAATGAACCATGCAAGCAGTTTAGATGCGACGCTAACGAACTTTTTCCTCAACGGTTTTCACAGAGGGACCTGTCTCTCCTCTTGTATATCGGTTAGAACACCGAATCAAACTCGTTTTCGGAATATGTTTCCTATGTCGTTTCTTCGCCTCTGACAGAGGAATCGTACCTATGGTGAGAGCGGCACTCACCATCTTGGTTGGCGAATGGGTCTCGGACGAAGAACAATTAAAAATGTTGATAAGTTCGTTTGAAAGAACTAGACAACGGCCTTAGATTGATTCAGTTTGCTAATAACCTCTTTTGAGTAGTTCGCTAATGCTTAAAATTTGTGGGTCGGTCTTTACAATTAGACGGGAAGGGTTGCGGCTGTTGCCATTCACGGACGCTATGGCCACCGTTTGACGTTTTGTGATCCATCCCAGGTAGAGGGTCACTTTTCGGGTTCTGAATCAGTTGGTGTTCAGGGTTTCTCCTTTTCTCGCCATATACGAACTAGTGAAGGATCGATGTTCAAGCATCTATCAATGCAGCTGAGGATGTAGATATTCATCATGTCTCTGCGTGTCTGGTTGCTGGATCTTGGGCAGCATCACCAGTTTCAGATTAAGCCAGCTTGCTGTCTGTTAAACGTTGTTCTGGATCTTGCCTGCAATACAGAGGATCAGGTTTGGTGAGAAGCGGAGTTTTCTCTGAGGAACGAAGTGGTTAGACTGAAACTAGATATTATATACGTATTTTTGTAGCATAAAATTCACCTGTTTTAAAGGTTTCCAAAGTCCTTGTTATGGCAACCTGTTATCCTGTTTAGCAAGGTGTGGGAACTTTGAAGGCAGCTGAGTTCAGAAAAAGCTTAAGTCCGAGAATGAATAATAAAATTCCCTCTCTCTCCAATCGAATAACTAGTCAAGACTCACCATGGCGACTCGTTTCATTTGGGACTTCTTGGCTGAACAGCGAACGGCAGGGAGAAAGGAAATCCTACTCCAAAAACAGTTGAGAATTACTGCGTAATTCATATTGCGCAGCTGCTTACAGTGGGTACTTTGGGGGAGTTCTGATCAGAGTCTCGACTCAAAATTCCGTGTTTCACTAAGGCAGCACGACGACATTCTCGTGCAGTTTACTATCACACGCGCTGCAATAGTGCCTTACGTGTTTCATACTGAATATCAAGGGGCAAGATTGTCATTTATTCCATGACCGAGCGGTGGATATTTGAGGCTCCAATCAATAGTACATACGAAGGTATAATGTTTGAGTGAGATTAGCTGCCAAGAGGACTTTTATATGACATAATGCATCACGCAGTGTGCACCTTCCACTCATGATTCAAATCCGTTGAGGTGCCATGCTTTATCTGCCGCAGCGTTTGATAATACGATACGGATCCTGATGAGGAGGTTGCATTCACCCACTAGCAAGATCAACGCAAGTGAAAACAAATGGACGTAACGGCAATTCATGGTCTATTTGTATTCGACAATGAGACTCTCTGCACACGTGATGTGTTGAGCTTGATGCATACGACGAAGTTCATAAGTCTGAAGTAACCGAGTCAGAAAACTAGTCTAAGGGAAGATGCAATGGAATGCGGTTTCGACGAACATCAAGTTCAATTCAGTTCAGCATGTTCACCCATCGAGCTTATACTTCTGTATTCTGGTTTTGCTTCCTCTTCTCAGCATTGTCTAGTAGACGACAACAAAAATCAATGCGTGAACTAAGAACGATCCAAAATAACCAAACTGGTAAGTGAAAGTCAAGATGACAAAGGGAGAGACCAAATGCAACTACGCCACTGAAAAATCCTCCTGTGAAATTTACAGATGAATTAGCTTGATGAGTATTGAATCCAAACTGCTCACCGGGCTCTTTAACCAACGATATTTCAATGCGTGCGAAATGTGTAAGCGTTAGAATCGAGCAGGTTTCAGACCCGGTCGGAGTTGCACCGAAAGTATTTTTACTCGTCGACAAAGCTTAGAGCACCGACACATTCTCCTTAGGCACACAATCTCTGTCATTCTTCACCTTAATGACGCTTTTGATTTAGCCGACTGGCAAGTTCTCTGGCGTTGCCTCCCTTTCAAGGGTATTTCAGAGAATTTTATCTTCTTCCAATGCTTGTATGTGAATAACCAAAGCCGAATTCCTTCTTACGGCAATCTTTCACCGGAAACAACGACGGACCACGGTGTTTGTCAGGTTGTAGTAGTGGAATACCTGGGATTTCTAACGACGGTGGGGGTATTCATCGCAAAAATGCAACAGTAATCACCCGCATTAGCTGAGCTTCCCCCGGCCCAAAAATGCCGTCCCGTCCACGTTTCGCGTGATTGATTTGGTGCATGAGGCTGAGAACTGGATCCGTAAAGCGGATCGATAACGAAGCGCCGGAAGAAGTTCCTTCACGGGTTCTCAGGCCACGTTCCGGTGCGGGGTAATGCCCAACTCCCTTCGGGTTCAGACATTTGAGTCGAAAGTTCCGGTTAGGGTTCCCAAAAAGAACCTCTTTTGTATAGTTGGCAACCTAGAAGTATGGTTTGGCCAAATCCATCAATATCTTCCTTATCAATGGCCTAACCATTTATTCCACCTCTAATTTGAGACCAATACAAAACTCCACGGGTTGCTGTGGCTCGTAAGAGATCAGTAGATAACCAGTCGAGTCTAAATCGACAGCGCTCGTGAGGCCGAAATTTTCACTTTTATGTATATACCGTCCGAACACAATGTCAGATAAAGCGACAGTCTGCTCTCGCCTAAGCTCTCGAGACCTCTGAAATGCATCTATGCTGTGTCTCTGAAACACGCACACAAGACTCCATTTCTGTGATCACTTTTCGCACCCCCGATACAACCTCTGTCTCTCGCTCTACTCCACCTGTGTCGGGTGATTCGGTGTCTAGAGCTCGTGGCCAGATTGGCTCTGGGATTGCTTTGAGCAAGAAAGCTGAGTGTACATTGCTAGACTGAGCATTATCCAGCAGTCTTCTGTGTGCAGTTTGGTAGGACGGTTTTGCTGGTGTCAACAACAAATGAAGCACTGATGCATGTTTGTCGTGTCTGTGTGTGAATAGAGTGACTGCAGTTCCTCTAAAAGCGAAGACGAATTCTATCAGGTTTTGTCACAGCTGCTTCGAAACATGTTTTCGGGAGACATGGAGGTCAGTGCCGGGGATTTCAATGCCCCAATGGTCTAACGGGAGGTTTTGAAGGGGACACCGGTGGTCAATCTGCTATCGAACCCAATCGCACTGACAAAGATGATCGCCTCATCTAGCTGAGCCACTACCACATATTTTTTTTGACGAAAACGAACTTCTGCCATAAGAAGCGGTACAAACTATCACGGCGTCCTTCTACGACTTCACAATGTTGAACTCATATCGGTCATATTGTAGTTCGCCACCACTGGCGTGGATAAAATGAAGATTGTCGTTCATTTCAGTCCACGAATATGGACTCAGAATACGCCTGGGTGTGTAGCCGCTTTTTTTACGTCTTGTCCGTGATCGAATCAGCGTATATGCTGTCCGTCCAGCGCTGTTGCTTCCGGATGATAACCAGCGACATGATTTTCCGACGGAGTTGTCTAAGCGAACAATATGCATCAATAGTTTAGTTTGTTTACTTATGTGTGAGCGGGAAGAATTGTTGATGGCCTGATATAAGTTGTTCGCAGTGGACTTCAAATACCTAATAGGGATCACGGGATTACCTGAAAACCTGCTTCTGCACTGAAAATACCATATGCAGATTTGAAAAATATTTTTCAGAAACTGTTACGTCAGCTCATTTTTATCGAATGATCAAACTTTCGAATACAGGTTTCAGTAAATCATTACTCTACGGTATTTTGCACTTATTTTCCGAACAAAAACGCAATAACAGTCTTTGAATCACTGACTGTATTCAGCACACTCATTCGATAATCTTTCATATCATATGTGCTTTCCAATATTTTTCGTATTATTCCAAGAGTGATACGTATAACAATCAGGTCTCAAGTGACAAATCATACAGTCTTCCTTTTTGGGTGGGTCTTCCGCATGCAGGACTGATGCCCCACTGCATTGTGGGTCAGTCTTCAGTCATAGGCTTTTTTAGGCCTCCTTAGGAAAAGTCCTTTCGGCGATGTGGGTGGCAGTGAAGTAGGATGTACTCAAAAGTCTTCAAAGTCCACCGGAAAAATCATATTGCAAAAACCCTTTTTGTGCTCTCAAACATAGTATGAAATTTGTCAAGCTGTCAGTCGGTCAACTTGAATAAGGTTTCCAATTTCTGTGTATAACTATAGTGCATCCTAAACAGGATATTACCACCTCCTCTCATTTTACCATTGTATGGGGAACATCTACTTTTTGATGTATGTTTCTTGCATTTTTTTCAAAAACACTCCTTGTGGTGCATTCATTATTACTCAATTTTCAGAGAGTACTTGAGTTTTCCTGTGGATGAATCACATCATTGCATCCGAAATCTTGCCGCTAACCATGAAATGGAATTTTTCAGACCACCAGGTGATCATCGGAGCAAACAAAAGCTGAAGTATAAATATTCAACTGGTAAGATTATTATGAACAATTTGAAGGAGTACAGGTGCCCCCGATCGTAAGTAACGCAGAAGCAGAGTGTCGTAGGAATTTTTAACACCTAATCATCAACATGTATATGGTTTTCCTGAAAATGGAAAAGAAATCTTGGATGTTTATAACCAAACGTTTTGATTTTAAATTGAAAAAAATGTGAGATAGTATTTCAGTTTCATGTTTTTCATTTATTCAACATAAATTCTCCAAAGTTTATGCGGATCAGTTGTTTACAACTAGCTAGTAAGCTGGGGAGGTGAAAATCTTCATCAGAAATTTCTTTAGTGATTTTTGCTAAACGATTCCTAATCCGTCCCTGACTCAGTGCACATATCTGTGTATTGATTCATATTTCATTTAGCCCTAGTAAGTATCAACAAATTGCGTTGCAGCATTTTATCGTTGATCCAAAGTGGGTCGATTCCATACAGCACAAATTCATACAGGTTGCTTGGGCCACGGTACATTGATGTTCCTAACTCACGCAATAAAATCCGGACTCTTCATTTGAGGGAAGTTACATCCGTCAAGTATTCTGATTTGTTCCCTTTCATGGTGATAAATTCAGATTGACTGGGTGTATGGCAGGTGCATTAATCAATTACTTCCATGTAGGTGATACTCTGCCTTACTTGGGCTCTGAATTGAAACCAAACGTGGAGCTAACGCGGACAGGTCGCAAGTGGAAACTATCAGAAGAGCTACACGAACAGTTGAGTGTGATTCTTTTTCCAATGCAAATGTTTTGATAAAATGACAGTCCACTTGATTGCTGGGAGAGCGCTCCATTTACTGAAGTGTTACCGAGAACATACAATGTTCTGTATTCAATTAGAGACAAATCATATCAAGACTTACTAGATATGCAGACGTATTTCTCAAGTTATCATTGAAAAGCATGAAAACAATGAGCTGCTGATACTTCTGTGGCTTGAGTCATCAACAGTGCATAGCCATCGTGCTCTAATCAGGGCTGAAATCAGTGGTGACAGATTGTGAGTCGAACTCCACCACAAGGCCATCCGGGTTGACTCTCAAAATTTCTACAAACTTATGCACAACATGATTTAGCACCCTGTTTCTCGCGTAGACTTCAGCTTCTGTAATGGTTAACTTTGTTATGGGGTCTCAGGTACCACAGGAGTATAGAGCCTGACTATTATATACTTGTGATTAGTGGGAGATAGAATTAGTAGAATGTCATTCATCGTGCCGTATGGATTATGAAATCATCACTAAAAGCCATTAAAAATCATCTGCAGCGCACACTTAATGAACAACCGCTGTGTATTGAATAATCCGATAGTTAAGTGTTTGACTCACGTCGCTGACCACGTTTTTGATTCCCAATGAAAGGAGATCATAGGATCGGTGCTGCCGATGATTCCTAATCAGGATGAAATAATTGTGCATTACGTCAACGGTTTTCAATGATGAGTTGAGCAGTTAAACTGCATGATGAATCATATTTCTCATATCTATTCTCCAACTAACGATTACCAACAAAGATAATCTTTCTTATTGCGTGCGAATTACTGGCTATTGCAGTGCCGTGAGCCTGCGCTAACCTCTCATTTTTGCCTTCAAATCTAAATCAAAATACTGTCTACAGTGGAACACTGTCCTCAGTGGCACTATTGCATGCCGTGGTCGTGATAACTTTGTCCATATGAGATTAATTCAGGCCGTTCGCATGAACATCAAATTGGAATCAGTAATGACGTCAGCGATGAGCGCTTTTATATAACAACTGTGGAGCAGCCATTCGAGCATAAAACAAAAGTCAAATGATTTGCTCGAAATTTCTTCTGGGTTTCTCTGTTCTTTGTATAAATGAATTAGGTAGTGCCCTAATTAATGGAGCTAACGTTGAATTCATTATTGTAACAGAAATTCCGGTTCGGATCTTCGTTCTTCCTGCTTTAAGAAAAGCTTCCTTATGTGCCACGAATGAAAAATATGCTAGATCCCACGTAGCTATGAAAGATGGGCTAGATCTCTTATATTTATGCTGGTGTCCAAATTTCATCGAATTCAAATTCTCGCTTTTCCATAAAGGCAATTCTGGAAAAAATCCAACAAACAGAATACTGCTATCATAATAGTGCTCCGGAAGGCTGTTGGACATAGGTTTTCCGAAAATGTATCTGTCGAAATTTTCATTATGCCTTCAGTACGGATTACCACATTATTGCCTTTGTCATACATGTAATTTATTTATATTTCATCAGACCTTCAATTATAAAAGCGTTTATATATCAGCCAAAGAGGTTTGTAATAATTTCCTCTACGGATTGAAAGAGTAAAAAATGAATTTTGGCAGTGTGGGTGAATGTGATCGTAAATGTTCCATGCGCCTACTAAAGCCAGGCTTGACTTTAGGTGGGGATAGTCTTACCTGACAGTATGTTTATGATAGCAGTAAATTGGTTTTCATTTAGGAGTTCTGTTTCACAGGAAACGTACCTTCTCAATAGATACTTTTTTCTCTGTGGTCCTTTGATATAAAAAAGGACATATAAGACTCGGTTATGCGGATGATTTTTGTCCCAAACAAACAAGTCTGACAATCGCAAGTGCTACCTGGTATGGTCTGCTTATTTCCATCATCATAGGCACTAAGCACTTAGTGCAAATCATCTTTTGAGCTGATTCAGATGCATGCAATAACTGATCTCTAGTTACTATTCAAACTCACATGGGCAGAGTTTGGCCAAGTTCATTCGCTGTTTGCTTTTTTGAACGATGCTTGGCTAAATGATTTACTGAACATATTCAAAATTGCTTTGCACTCAATGACTCAGTTGGACAGCCCAACACAAATCCCGCTAAGAAACCCAGCGTCGGCTATCACAAGGCATGTATTTTCCACAGGTCATGGAGTTGACTAGACCCGATCATCCAAATTAGAATTAATCAGCCGAAATACAAAACTGCTGGCTTTCGGCGAAGCTAGGTAATTCAAGACAGAAAACACTTTTCTCTGCGCACAGAAACATTCATTTAGAACACCTTGCCGTATTGTGAGGACCTAATAGCTTACAATCATGTTTTATCGTTGTCTAACCGAAGCCTTAAAGGCACGATACTTTTTCCTACGCCTTTGACAGTACTCAGAAGTGTACGGAGATAATTGTGCCAAGAATGTTCAAACTAAAAAAGACCATCAAAATATCGAAGGATCATTTTTCTTGTGTCTTTTTCTCCGTTCTCAAAGGATTGTGTTGTTGGCTGGACGAAATATAATCCAGCCTTACGTATTACCAACGAAAACGGCTGCTTACAACTGTGTATATGTTGGTCCTGTTACCAATGTGCTTCAGATATATCACAACTCAGCAGAAACCCTAACGGTTCACAACGGAAAGATATTTCAGTTGTCATGTTCTCTATTTATCAGTCAATCAGGCTACATTTGCAGATAGTTTGCATTGGTGAAGCCTCGTTTTAAACTGCATTGATGGGATCCTCCTAAGATTTCAATCCCGAAATGAGCCCTGATATGTTCTATTCCGCAGGAACTGCAAGTCTGAACATAGAGAGGGGAAGATTTCAATACCTTTGTAAATCCATTTATTCACCATCCATGTATTCACTGGTGCTTCTGACGAATAATGCAATAATTACAAGTGCTTCAACTGGCTCAATTACCTACAGTACGACAATACAGAAGTCAGTAGAGCCATAATACCACTCGATAGCTTGCAATTTTAAGAAGGTTGTCCACCATCGTCGATCAGTCTGTATCATCATCATCAGAACTGTGATGTTTTTCCGGAGATCCCTGAAAGCCATAAACTCTTTTTTATCACTAGCTGGTTGGCTGGTTCTGGATATCGCAAACTGAATTTCTCTTGCAATATGCGGCATATTTCGGACGCTATTTTTCTAGCTGAGCAGCACACATATTCCCCACTGGAGGTATTCGACGCAACAGATTACCGTACCAGTTTAAATCTACTCTCGCTTGATTAAAAATGCATTCAAGGGTTGTAAAAGGTTGTCCGCTGTAACTGAAAAGTCGGCTAAATCCAAAACCCACTGACAAAGCGATGTTATTGGCATTATGTATTCTCGCTGAATTCGTGAGTATTCCTGAGTTGGGATTATTTTCCGTTGTCATCAACCGTGACTGCAATCTGAAACAAACGCTGCTGTAACCTTGTTGGTAAAAGGCGCATAATTCGCTTACTCGTGATCGAAGCCCATAAGTCTTTGGTCTAGGCCACTTCGCACAACACAATCTTCCAATGGTACACTTCAACGACGACTTTCCACTCATTGACTGACATAGCCGACAGACTTTTCCAACAAATTAAGCGTTCAGTATAGCCTAAACACAGTATATAAATGGCCCGAAGGTTCAGGTACCATTTCCGGAAAACAAGTGTATTCAGTGTATTGTAAAATTACTGCACCTCTTACTTTTTCTCCTTGTTGTTTCTTTGCAACGACGTAACGGTGACACTGGTTCGATATTCAGCAATTTTAATTAATCGATCAGATCCACCGATATTTTCCATTCTCAGATTGATTTTGACTCACATCAAATCCAGAGCCCGTCGAAAACGTCGTTCTACTTGGATTAGGAAATCATCACCAATACTTGAGTCGGAAAAGACGAAGGACCTGGAGCCAAGTAAAGCATTGCCCTATGTTCGTACTAACAGTTTTCTATCATACATTTTATCGAAACTTCTCAAAAATATTTTTAATTCATCTCTGATTCTAGTGACTCCAATGCATTTAACACCATGAAGCTTATCAATGAATATGGCAGTCAACCATTCAAAATGATTGCTTTACATGAAAACTTTATCAGACAAAGAATACACCGATGATATTCCATCGGTGCTTATCAGTTCACTTCCTACGAAACGCCTTTTGTACCGATTGCCAATTTCGATTCAAAAACAAGGCATGTGCTCTGTCCAGCTTAAGTGCAACACTTCTTTCTGCGGTTTTGAATCTCGACCATTTTGCAATGAGGACGATCAGCAACTTCCTGTACCTGACAACCGATATTTTTAGAGCATGGCTCCCGTTTGGTTGGAACTGCAAATGAGCAACAAAAATTTTCACTACCGCATGTTGGATGCGGATAGCTACCGTTAACGGGATTAACAAATCTACGTGTTGGTCAGAATATGACTGGACGTGGGTGAATTTCAAGTTGACATCAGCGCTGGGCTAAGCGCTCTAGTTGGAGCCTAAATGGCGGGTAATATCCTCGTTAAGGGAAACTGAGAGACACTGCTCAATATCAAATTCAGTGGTGGCAAAGCTGTTAGGCATGTTTGAGAAAATGCCACTTCCCTCGTCAATGCTGAAAGAAACATCAGAATCAGAGAAATATTTACGAGTAAACTGAAAAAGGATCGTTTTCGTTAGCCTGGCTCACTTGAATTTCTTGTGTCTGTTTGTGGTATTGATCAAACTTCTGACCGCAGGCTTGATATGTGGCAATATAATTGACTATTATTACGTGAATATAACAATATTACTAATCATTTTCAACGAAAGAGTTTCTTGGAACACTTTAGGTGGTCCATTCAGTTTATGAATGGTCATTTCTACGAGTACGTACATCGACCTTCTCAGTTCGCGCATTTTCTGAGAATAACTTTTTAATAACCACGGTCATATCCTTTTACTTTTTAGTTACATGAAAGATTTTTATTTAACCATTTTATCCAGTATATAAATTTCAACTAATGATAACTATGCCGGTTCTCTTATCCATTCGGGATAATAAGGTTTGTGGACTTATTTCAAGCCTTTCAGTGCTTTCTTGTTTCTTCAATTTACAATCCTCTTCTTAGCATGTGTCCAAGTCAAATGATGGCAAGATGGTCGCAACAGTGCATTTGAAATCATCTATTCCTAATTAACAGCTGTTGTATCCAGTGTAAGAAACTGACTAGATGCTATGCAGTATGCCATGTCATGACACGTTAGGCTGAGGACAACATAACAAAGAGCCCCACGATAATGGTTCTGTTGTTGCTATCCTCCAATTCAGTGGCTTAAAATTTGCATCCCCAAATCTGGCTCGGTGAGAAGCTCCCTCTCGAACCGTTCACCTAAGGGTTGGTTGCGCAGTTTGTTCCGCACTCGTGGGGTAGTGTGATCTCATTTTCGTGCGCATATAACTTCAAGTGATCCATCCACCTGCTCATCATTGCTATCATGAAACGAATAACGCGAATAATGTAAGCAGATGCACATCCACACAATATTTCCCTCATGTCACCACATTGTCCCCTAAACTATTAAATATGATGTAAATGACTACTGAACATACCAGTGAAATGCTGTTTGTTACCCACATTATTTTTCCATATTTAGTTTTTCTTCTGCGCATAACTTGATTAGCACGACTGTACGGTCTGATGACTTGCTCTCTATTTTACATGCATTTGTTGTCGTACCGCTTTTCAGACCAACGGATGCTCGACTTCCACAGATCTGTCATCGTGACAGATCTGCTGACGATGGGCCACAATATTTTGTTGATTGAGTTGTGGTGAAAACTCGAAGATGATTAGGCAACTCAATATGGGAAATAACTCATTGATAATAATTAACTGTTTTAACTAGTATAAACATTTTGATCGGTCAAAGTGAAAGAACGTTTTACTACTAGAATAAGAATACAATTTGAGTAGATAAATTTTCCTCTTTTGTACCAGACAGCTATATGGTTCGTGTAAAATGTATCCTGGCACCTGTTTTTAGGATACCCTAGGCATATCTTACAGGCATAAATGTGCCTCTGTGATTAGAGTACTCAGCCATATGTTTATTACCTCACAGATTCGAATTCAAACGGAATTCTAATTGCAGCATCAGTGCATTTCACAGCGGACTCACGAAGACACTCATTTGAGTTGTCCTCGTTCCAAATCCACTTTCGGGATTCAGCATTTACTGGGCCAAAGTGAACGGAAGATTCGCCATTGGTTTTCTGTCCAAACATGCAACTCCGGAGAGACGGGCTACACTGAAGCAATCGGATGTTTTTCACTTTGAATTCTGAGTGGCACGAATAGTAATTATATTTCAAGACCACAAAGCAAATTTGTAACTTACAAAAGTGATGTGGTTTCCATGCCGTTTATTCTTGTTCATCGTTCCGCTTATCTTGGGTTCATTCACGGTCTACATTTTGCACTGTTATCATTTTCGCCGACAGTCAGCAATTACTTTGTGGTGCACAGGATTATGTCCTGCAGCGATATTATATAAGCTTGTCAAAAGTTGCAATGCCTAGCAGTTGCAACAGTTTATACCTAAGACTTGTACGCAGTTGTGAATATGATTGTCATCCTGAAGCATTGAAAAAGAATATGAGCCAGAGCCATCACAATGTCCCTCCAAAATCACGGGCACCTGAATCAGCTGCATTTCTTAGCTAGCTTTCATGTGTGAAGTGCCTTGTTTTGGCCACAGCTGAAGCGGTATGCAATCGTTTCTACAATCCCCCGCTGAGCGCCCAAAAACAGTTCGTGATAGCGCTAATGCTTCGTTGGCCCACCCCCTATCCACAAACTAACCACAGATCCGTTGGTCGGACTAATGACACTGCAGACACCTATTCACGTTCCAGAGACGGATCGAAGTCACATATGTGATAACTGATCCCCTCTCCCCCACTTAAGTTTTACTCACCGCCTTATTTGAAGCATTGGGTCCCCTTGATCCAGTTCATCAAAACATCATAACATCATAAATCGCGAGATGCAAGCATTTTATTTCATCCTCTTCCCGCTAACATCACGCAAGCCTTGGGTTTTCTGTTGACATTACTTTGCAAACTCACAGTGGAAAAGATATATGTTGACTTTTTGAACGAACGCCTATCTACTTGCCGGTTTCCAAACCAATTTTTGAAAATCCTGTCAAACGCAAAGCTACCGAGACACAATGCAAACCTAGTTAAAATCGCGAACTTCCACACTGAGGCGGCCCTGGAACAGATACCAAAATTCAAAGAAACTCAGCAACGTTTTTCTGTCATCTTATCAAGTCTATCACTTGTGTGTCGAATAAAGTTTGAAAATTTCTCAAATGAATTATTGCAAAAAACAAGAATCAAAACTATGGAAAAATTTTATGGAAGACTTTGCAATATCCAAAGAGGTACCAATGTTCCCGTCAGATACAACCAATTATGTGCACAATAATTCCGCGTTACAACTGATAAAAGCACGAAAAGAAGTCTTATCATTAGCTTTGAAGTTTAAGTTGCCTTCGAAAAACTTCAACCAGTTACAAAAGGAAGCTCATTTCGAAAACTTAAATGACCAAGTTAAAAATATGACCCCGGTTTCAGAGAACAAAGCAGGTTGGTTTAGGGCAAAATTGGTGGATCTTTCGGAAGTACTCAACTCAACTCCTGTGCGACAAAAAGGATGTCTATCACAAAATCACTAAACTTCAATTATACAATTGAAAGAGATGAAGGATGTGGTATTGCTTCAGCCAGACAAGGGATCAGGTGTCGTCATCATGAAGAGACAATACTACCTTAAAAAGATAAATAGCACTTTGGGGGACAAACGACGATTTTTTCCGGATTCGACCCCAGAGAACAACTTGCTCGTAGAGAAGCAGGTCACACGACACCTCCAGATATTACGCTTGCATGCATTTATCTCTGAGGATCTATACAGAAAACTGAAACCGATAGGCACCCAAATACCTGATGTTCCATTTAGACCTGTTTTATGTATGGAGAATTCCAGTTGCATACAAAAGGGGCTTGGTCAAAACCCTGCTCCACAGAGCACGCAAAATCTGCAGTGTAGACCAACTGGAAAAGGAAGAAGAGTTCTTATCTCAAATTCTTTGTGCCAATGGATACCCGGAAAAGTTCATTGAGATCCACAAAAGAGAAAGGCTTAAGACCGTACGAGTTACTCTATTGTTGCCATTTGAAGAGGATGCTCTGTTCAATCGAATTAGCCAAAATCTAAAGTGTGCGCTAAAGCTCACCTACTTGGCGGCTGAATTGCAGATTTCGCAAACCACCAAACGATTAAACCTCCAAGCACATTCAAACAGAGTCGCGATCCTGAATGCCTCTCACATCATTTATCAGTTCACCTGCAGCTGCGGTGACATCTACATAAGCAGAACGGATTGTTGCCTCAGTCAAATAATGGGTGAGCATGTACAAAAGTGGTTAGTGCAGCGGATGAGTCACCCTGCACTCAGACAACAGACGACGACTAGAAACCCGGCTTCATCGATCGCGAAACACCTTGTGACCTTTCGTCATCGGATTGATCCGGGTCAACTGTTCCGAGTGATTGCATGGAATTGAAACCCAAAGCTTCTAGCTTTTTATGAGGCTGTGTTGATAAGTAGACCAAGGCCCTCACTGTGTGCACAGAAACGTTTGACCCAAAATGTGTGCCTGCCGTGGCGGTAACCAATCAGTTTTACCGAATGGTTTCCTCATTTTGCTTGACACTATCTGTTCCATTGTTTTGCTCTGTGCTCCATTTGAACATATGTTGTACGCATGTTTTACGTCACCGCCTTACTTTGATTTCTGTTTTCTTACCTTACCAATGTTCATATAAAACGTGATGTAATGGCATGATTACGAATCACAGAAAACGAGCTTGTTCGTGACCTTGTGTTGTTCTCCATGTATTCTTTTATTTTCCTTATTTACATGGTGTGTCAAAAGCAGATCGTTTTGACTGGGATAACTACTGCTTAGGAGGGAAACGTCTGACAACAAAAGCATAAACATGAATCAAACACGATAAAATTCATTCTCGGTTATAATAATCATCGTAAACCCACATTCATCATTTGAATCCAAAGATCCACTTAAGAGAGCAACCAAGCTATGCGATGAATATCTATTTATATGAACCACGATAACTTTGTTCTAACTGATCAATCCAGCAGCAACATACAGCGATAACAACATTATTGGATCAAGTATCTGCCTGATGGAAAATCATCAGCATTGAATACCGAGAATGTCTCATTCCAGTTGTCTCATTTGCAAAGAATCCTGTCACTTCTTACTCTCTATTTATTTGTGATCGTTTACCATCTCGAAAATATCATTGCATATAATCGGTAAAATAAAATTCCCAATTTTGCCTATCGGAGACGCACAGCAAAACTAGCACATATTTTGACCATTGTGTTTACATGGGAAGAAATGCGAAATAACTGACTGAGATCCTGTAGAAAGCGGTTATGAGGGGAACCAGCAGATAGTGATGAGCAAATAACATGTATCCAACACTGAGACTACTGATATTTATGGTGGGATGGGAATACGTCTTGTCCATAGCACTAACCATTTTCCCTGATTTTTTCACAAGTACTCGAAATTTGAACATCGCGAAATATTGAAGTTACTGCACAACTTGCAAATTATTGTGAACAGGTTTAATTTTACGGACTTTCAACAAACATATTGTACCTTCTTCCAACTTTGCTACAATGCATTTACGAAAACACTCAAATCAAAATGTTTATAAATTCTTCTGAAATATTTGTACATTTACTACAAGCATATAGTGTAGTTTTTCCAATTTTGCCCATTTATTACTTTTTTCATAAGGTAATACACTTTTTTACTGTGTAATCTCGATGAAACGTTTCGTGGAAATTCTGAATTCATCGGTGCTCTTTTTCAGTCTAAAGACTGCTGACCACTTGATTTTGTTAACCCCTGCGATACTCAGCTGCTGACACCATCAGCCATATCGTGAACAAACCGGTCATTGTTAGCTATTTTCAGCCACATGAAGGCATTTGTATTCCGCTGGCAATTCATTTGAACAGTCCACATAAACCTGTGAATAGTGAGAAATAAGCCATCAAATGCTTCCCAAACATGCGTGAACCACATGAGTCGTAATTAATAATTATCTGCACATTGTTCTTTATGGGTCGGCAGTATAAGAAACGGTGATCAGATATATTTGGGAGTACACGATCAGCTCCGTGGGCGCCATCAATCATCATGCATGGTATGGTACTGATTATGCATACCGAATGAGCAAGGATAATCCCAAAAAATTCCTCTTTGCCCCATTTCGTCACTGCCACTTCACTTAGCATTTTCAGTATAAACATCATCATATGAATAATGTGTCAGCGCCACGATGAAAAAACTCGACTCATCCATTTGTTTCTTTTCTGCCTACCATTATATTTAATAAACGCTAAATCTAGGACGGAGTGAGGAGCGGATAACTCTGTGTTTGTTGTTGCTTCTTGTCAAATAATGCCAACTTTGCGGTTAGGTATCCGTGTACATCCCCCTTTACACTTAATAACTGTTGGCTGAAGTTGAATCCATCTGTCTTTTGAACGAAGCAGTGCCTTTCTAAACTTTGTCAAAGCAAACTGAAAGAGACTATTCAAGAGTCTTACGACCACGGTCTCCTATCCGAGGTTCGCTATCCAGACCTTTATACAACAAAGGCTTTCTCGCACTTTCTTGTCCGTAAGGCGAGAAGGGATCTATGTGAATTATCCATGTTTCTGGGGGATCCACAACCGGTGAGACCAAGTCGCGGGATAAGTGGAAATTCAGAAACAGAAATATTTTTTCATTTTGTTTATAGTCTTATGAATCAGGAAGCAGCAGGTGTGAACGTTTTTTCTTGCTGCTGCTCGATTTTCTCTCAACTGTGTCCATCTACATTTGTGTTCAACATTTACCAGTTCACTGTACACATCGTGTTGATGGAGCTGCGAAATGGTATAAATAGATCAGGGATGAGCGGGTGTGGGGCGAACGAAACAGGAATGAATCACGAATGGGGGGCCACGATAAAAGGAGGAGCCTTACAGCATCATGTGACTGATTCAATCACACTACAGCTACCACTTCAGTTGTTTCGCATACTGACGAATTTGTACACGCAAGTAGATGAGCTAGCTAATTTCTGTCAACTCGTTAAAACGGATGGGCAAGTAACATCATTTCGTGTATGTAAAAGCACCAGCCTCTGAGAATAGACTTATCATGCGGCGGGCAAAATCATTATCCAAGTTGGATCCACTTGTACTTTATCCTGTGGTGCACTGCCTCAGCGCCATAATTATGGCAAGATTTCAATATCATGACCCATGGAACTAATGCCAATTCTCTGTTATTCAAGAAGCTGCTTAGGACCTTCTCGTAGTAAGTGAACATTTCACCCAACTAGGGTAAGCTAACTGGATATTCAATAGAACTCATTCAGGCGGCATTCATGCCTATAACACACATTCAAACAAACCTAAACATTCTTTCGTTGGGGAAGGTAAATCGCAATTTTCCTTCTGAACCATGACAATACATATAGATTTTTATCCAAATGTATCTGGCTCGGTTCTTACCATGCGCACGACGCAACCGTATGATTCACAGTTTATTAAACAGAATGGTTCCTGACAAAATAAACAGCACATCATTACAAAGAACAGCCGTTTGTGGTGATCTTTACAATAACATTTTTTTAATTATTATGCGTCGATGAATGACATGTTGTTAAATATCACATAAGAGTACCTGAATTATTCAAAACAGGTAAATAATATAAAATAGAGCCTAGGTATCTTGGTTTAGATTCTCAATCATCTATCAGTTTACCAAGGTTAATCCATGCAGTTAGCTGCAGTGTTACCAACATTAACGTATTTGGCTCGTAACTTAACGTTATTAAATGACGACTCATTATGCGTGCTTTTTCGTGACCCTCATTTGTTATGGTTTGTGATGCAGGTATTGAGAGTTTTTTACTGAACAGAAACCGGTATGAATTTACGCACGTTGCTTTTGATTCATGTGATAATCAAGAGGAATCATCTCCTCAAAACAACATCAGAAATATCCTCAGCCGATCCGCGTATAGGTGGAATTTATTTCCTGAGGGCAGAAATTGCTGCTTGTGCGGGTCTAGCAAAAACTATACGGTAAACCATGGGGTAAGCATCCATCCAGTTGTTTTACCGAATTCTCACTCAAATAGTGCAAAATTCATATCGGCAGCTTCCTCTCATCATTCCAGGTTTACTTGTCATTCTATAGTGAATGAGGTTAGGGAGAAATTCAATTCTGAAATCATAAAGAACTCAAAAATCAGCTTTCAAAGAAGTTTGAAGTTACCCGTTTTGGATTCTTCGAACTCAAATATGTATCCGAGCCAAGCCAAAATGTACCGCAGTGATGATTTCATAGAAAATTGTCAATCAAAACAAACTAAAACTTACTTGTACTGCCACATGTTATGAATAATAAACAGGAGGCCTAATTTCAGCGCAATAACTTAAACCATCAACATCGAAAATAATAACTTGTATTTAGGTCACATGTTCACAGCATCGTGTAATGGATGGCAAAATTAGCAAACATTTTTTGGAAAGACCCAAAACCCAGTTGACAAGTCAAAATCACGAATAAGACGAAGGAAAATCAGAATACAAACAAGTTTCTTTGTTGGGATGCCCAATCACATCAGTAATTCAATAACGGTGTACTTTGCACTCCAAACAGAAAGACGTACACGTCCAAGTTGGCCAAACAAACCGAACACCAATCTCATAAATTTCAGCAATTACCGAAATGAATAGCAGGAGATAGGATTTGTAAATTATGATTCATCATGCAGCCTGAACCCTCAACTCACGATTATAAACCATTGAAGCACTGTACAGCTGTTTCATTCCTGTTGGGAATCATCAGCATTGCACATACACCGAGTCCCCACGGGAACTCGAAACCGGGGTGAACGATCGTGAATCGAATACAATAAGCGAAAGGCTATCTGGGCTGACTTTCAACGGTTGTTTGCACATGTAAACTACATGATAGTGCACCATTTTGTCACTGGCTTTGAAAGGTACCAACCCGCTTCCCTCACATACTGGTTATTTGCCTTGCTGATGATTCATAACAGGGACGAAAAACTGCTCAGTGCTTCCATGGCTTCAATAGTGAGTTGAGCTTCGAAGCTGCATGATGAATTGTGTTACACACATCTACTCCTCAACTACTCAATCAAACATAGTAAACAAGCTCTGTAGATGAATCATAGCGGAATATGTTCGTTGTACTCAGGTCCCTTACAGAGAAGTCATCTATCACAGAAATTCGATCGGTGTGCGGGAAGCGGGTTCGTACTTTTCAAAGCCAGTGACAAAATGGTGCACTATCATGTAGTTTAGATGGTAAAACAACGGTTGAAAGTCAGCCCAGATAGGCTTGTGTTCATTATATTCGATTCACAATCGTTCACCCCGGTTTCCAGTTCCCGTGGGGGCTCGTTGGATGCGCAATGCCGATGATTCCTAACAAGGATGACACAGCTGTACAACGCTTCCATGGTTTTCAATCGTGAAATGAGGGTTCAGGCTTTATGGTGAGTCATATTATATAATTCACGAATTGGTCATATCAACCTAAATTCCAGCCATTATTAGATCTATAGGCGTACATATCATCGTCCGCTGACAAATTCCATCGGCGGGTATGCGAGAACAATGACCCGGCTCTGTTTTTCAAATTAACTAATTTTTTCAACCATTGAACTCTGTTTTCCGGAAACCTCAGTCTCCTGTTAGCCATTGCTGATGCAATTTCTCCTTCAGTATCGAGGACTATTACAGAAGCTATCGATGGCCAATCACCAACAGTGTACACTTATCCTGTACTCGTAAAACTAGTGTACCTGTGTCACCGCCATTCACACTCACTCAAATAAATATCACTGTTTGATGCAAATCAGGAATGTACCAGTTCCTGTATAAGAACAAAACACACAGTGAGTTTTTGACACTTTCTAACCACCTGTTTGAATTTAAAACGAAAATATATAGCTCTAAGACGAAAGTATTGCAGGTGAAAGAGTAAATGACTATTCAATGACTCATCGCCCATGGGAAAAACGACATTTGCGTGCAACTTGATTTTCTAACTCCCAGGTGATTATTTTTTGACTTTCAGGAAAAAAATGAAGTCATATATAGTTTTGGATTTGAAAACGGCGTACCACAGCTCAGTTCATGTGAATAAGATTCCCTGTTATAATTCATGATCAAATGGTTCGTTTTTATCGAGGAAATGTCAGCACATTTCGAAGCTTTTTCAAGGGGTAGATATGTGTTTCCTACAAACCCGAGTAACATTCGGAACAAAACACATTTGGATTTTTCATTTTACATAACCGGAAAATAAAATTATCAAGGCCCGTCCTAGTTAATGCACTCGTAATGTTCTCAAACATTCAAAATATATACTGATCGAAGCAATTAATTCTCAGTATATTAATAGGGTTGATGGGGCATGCAAAAAAATCGGAATGCGCTTTCGTTTTGAGTAACACCGTGGTAATTCTGCGTTTTACGACTGTTTACTGTCGGACATTACCTGTTGGGAGTCTCCGAGCTCATTTCGTTCTCAAATAAAGATACTGGTCGTCGGGGCACGATGATAAAGTACTTTGCTGTCCTGCTTTCGAAGGCCACCTCTTATTGAAAGTTAATGGTCTAGCGAGACTGGGAAACCACCCTATAAACCACACGGTAAAGTGTTGATGTGTGTCAGAAACTCTGAAAATAAGAAGATATCCAGCACACTGAATCGAATTTTTGTGCAATCAACTTCTGAGGTTGCCCATAGTCTTGATTCTTAGTTATTCAGTTTTATTCTCTATTTTTATTTTTCCAATCCTTTCCAGGGTGCACCCATCATTGGTAGAAAAGGTTCAATGCTGACACTTAGCTTTTGTTAGTAGCTGAACGCATAAGATACACGTCCGAATCAGTTCATCAAGCTTCAGTTCAAGTTCCAATCTGAATCACTCACATGATCCCACTGCTACGAGGCCAGTGGTTAGGAATTTTGTGAACGTACACTATTGCTAAAAACAGGAAAATACGCTCATTAATCTTGCACCTGCGAGTGAATACACTTTGCGTTCAAAATTTTGCCTAGCCGCCACTCGAAGATCGACCCGAACTATAATCTATCATTCATATGCCGAAACCATTTTTTATGATCACCGACAGTGATGGAGACTCATTGAAATTCGGATATGTTTGCCTCATTGTGACCATATTGCAATCCTCGTTTTTGATTGTCACAAACGAAATCAATCTTTGACAGCAGTGTCATTTTACATGCATCAGACGGTTCGCCAACCTAGAACGCAAAGGATCGACTAATAGGCTTGTCGCCGTCCACTGGTCTCTTTATTGATCGCTTCTTGATCACCTGCTCCGGTCACACTAGAATTGGTATCTGGTCGCAAAAAGGTGATATTTACGTATGTAGTTCTGACCGCACATTGTGGTGCGATGTGCATTTGATGAGCACACGTTGTGTAAACGTCATAGACGCGCCAGTTTCCAGAGGGGTTGCACTTCCAAATAATCTAGGTGTAACTCTCAGGTCGTGTAGAAAATGGTTTACTGATCCAAGCCATGGACCGGCTATGCCGGTCATCTTGATTCTGTGTTAGCAAGATTTGGATTCGGAAGGACACCGGTGCTGTCTACAAACATGAGTTGGCAGTCAATTCACAGTGAGTCAACACATCTTCACAACAGGTAGACCGAACGGAGCGGAAAACTTGTTTCTTGCCTTTCTGCCTCAATATAACCGAATATTGCAATATAAGCCATTGCACTCGGCGCTCAAGTTACAGTTTTCTAAGTCCATGTGATAGGTCCGCGAAACTATATGACAGGTTGTGACGTCAGCCTTAAACTGATGTCGACGCGGTATCAACTGTCCAGACTGCGTGATTAAAGAGACCGGAACTGTAAGGTATGTGAAGCACGATAACGGTAGGGTCCAATCAAGAAAGGGGGTTTGATTCACTTCTGTCAAAGATATCCTAAGTGATCTGCTATTGTTCAAAGGAGTCTCAGTTTGACCACCATTTATTTTGACTGTAAGGGTAGAAGAAAGAAAACACATCATCATGCCAGGATAAATATCACCATATCCATTTGACTGAAGGTTTAGGCCCTGATGATTCAATTGAATCATTTATAACTTCCAGTGAATCCAGAATGATTTCCATGAAGAATAACTACCAAATGTAAAAAATTCTCGCTCAGCTTGAAATGCGGTTAGAGAGATATAAGATTGAATATATGAATGCCGTGAACTGAAACTACATTCTCGCTCTGATGATTTGGAAAATACTGAGTGAGAAACACAATAATTTGGCAAAACACATTGTGGAACAAACGAAGATACAAATGTAGACTTAACAGAACTATAAATGGCCCAACTTTTACGAAAAATAGGACAACCCGATTCATGCCCATAGTTGACGAAATAAGATCAGTGAGGTGCATCATTTAGGTTTCTTGGAAGGTCAAATTCCGTGCAGTTTATTGGTGGGTAGGGATGATGGTCATGATAGGGCAAAGTTACATTCGGAACATCTGTAAAGGCCGAAGGAAAGACGGCTCCGTTCAGAATAGCTAGCAATGTTTTGAGGGTTATAAGCTGTTATTTATTTCCTTTACATTCGATGCAATATGACAAATAGTAAAGACATCAGCAAACGTCATTACTTTTCCGGATCCAGACCGAATGATAATAACTTACATGAGGAAAAGAGCAAAAGCCAGCAAAAGGAGAGTCATCAATTAGGAGTTCGGACGACTTGTTGACCAAACCAGCATTTGTGATACCTCCCTCAAATAATAGGTACATTATTTCAGTAGAGTATCCCAGCGACCAATGACATGCTACCTCTTTAGCAACAACGGTCTTAAAGATAAGTAAAAAAGATGGACAATAGTCACTAAATGTGCACCGAACAGGTTTACGAGAACTTTTTCGAAATTGCTGCTTTCAGTGGTCCAGGTAGAATACGGAACATCATTCTACTTAGCTTAAATTTCAGTTTGGTGTGCGTCAGTTCTTTTTCAAATCAGAGACAAACAATAACGCACCGGCACTTACATGTTGGGATACCTCGGTCGGCTGTGGCAAAAGATGCCCTATAGGAACTGGATTACTGTCGAAATCTGCAGAAGTGATAAATAGGTTGGTTAGAAAAAAATGGAAAAGTAACATTTTAAGTCATATGCCTTAATCATGGCTTTCTTCCTCACGAGTGATGTGTTTTCTTACTGTCATTCCATATCTTCATTCCTCGCAATTATGTCTAATTGAATAAAATGCTCACATCTTGTAGAGTAGAATCATGGAACCCAGTAGGCAATACCTATTTGAATTAGAATTTGAAGGATGAGGACGATCATATCAGTGTCTGGTTCAGCAGCTAACGAGAGGCAAAGACAGGTAGTTGTGGATGAAGTACTATGTTCATATTTGACGCGTCAGCTGGTTCCTAGGTGTATTGTTTGAATCAAAGTAGCAAATAAGATCACAAGCCCAATAAGCCGCACGATGACATGTGAACCTCGGCACATTTGATCATCTGTTTGGAAGAAGCTTCTGGCTGAAAAACGTATTATACAATGGTCATACTGACCATCCAATCTCAAGCACACTCCATTCAATTTGTTCTATAATTCACGCCGATGAAATGATCCTTGAATACTGAACGTTTTTCGAGTTGTGAAAAGCGGAAATCACCTGATATTGACTGACTTTGGAATCACTTTGCAGAGCGTAAACATTGCCATGCAATCAAGCTGTCTAGCCACGTGTTCCATTAGTTTTTTTCCCGCCTGCTTGTGCTTAGACACACTTTTTGAACATATGTTAACATCTATATAAAGCCACCAACATGCTTGCCAAGACAAAGACTCCATTCTCCCGGTTTTCTTTGCACTCTTTCAGGCAAACCGGACAAATCAAAAGCAATCTCCAAAATGATTCTTGTGATAACATACATCTATAGAAATCTGTTTGCCATGCACCTCCATATTTTTCGGAATCGTCGCTCAATAATAATGAAATGTTTCCTGTAGGGAGGATAAATTTATTATTTCATGTGCTAGCTCTTAAAAACGGTCATTCTACGTTACGGTCGCGCTAATTCTTCTGTGCCAAAATCCGTTTGAAGATGAAAGAAAATTTACCAGAAGGACCGGGGTAATTATGGAGTAAGTTCATTTATCGTTGGTCGGGAAAGAAATTAATTGCACTGACTGGCTGTGTGCCAGTCAACTCGTACATAACCACAACAGTAAACAAGTATAGCAGGGCATAGGGCAACTGTGCGGAAAGAGAACTGAAAAAGTGAAATTTGCTGTGGATGGTTGCAGTAGCTAATGTGCAGTCATCCATCCACCGAAAGTTCCTTTCAGTTTCCATCATTACAGTGAACAGTATGCGCATAGCTCCCTTCTCCATAGAGGAATTGGTAAGCTTCTTCATATGTCAAAAGTAACCTCAGGCTTTGGTACCGATGTCTAAAAGCCACCAAATTTGAAACATGGTACCGTTTCTCTGACCGATATATTTACTCCTCAGCGGAACAGTCCTTTTGCTGGTTTTCTACTCCCGACTGCTGGAGAGCCGTCACCACCCAAACCTAGTTACTTCGGTAGCATCGAAATCCATTCAGTCCTCAACGTACAAATCCTGTCATTCTTAGATGTTTGAATTATTCTATAAACTCTCCTCAAGACCCTTTACCTCCTGCTCACGAAACAAAAAAATCAACTGAGAATGCTGTTACTTCGTTAGCCCACCATACATAACCAAATCCGTGAATGGATCAGCGAAGTTGCTGTGATGCGTACTTCTGGACCAATCAACTGCTTGTGTTTCTATTCCGTGGACTCTCCTCCTCCGTAAACTAGAAATGTTTGGATGGTATAAATTTTCATCAGCATGTTTGTCGGAAGAAGTTACCAACAAAACTCGGTGCACACGTGTAGGTTTGAAAACATTCAAACCCTAATGAACAAGAATTCTTCAAGGAGCTCTCAATTCACCCTATTTATTTTGGCGCGCACATTAGTGATCTTCCATCCCGTGCTTCTTCAATGGTGTTTAGATATGCCCATGATGTGTCTCTTAGCGAAGCTGTTTCTGTAACCAAGGATGTCAATCAATTTTGCGGTAATCTGTCTCGTATTCACGATATCGGGTTTTACTTTAAATTTTTCCAAATGTTTTGGATGCATATTCTCACTTTCTTGAGGGTTTTATCCTTGTGATCTAACTGTCACTCGTACAGAATTACAAGGTACAATGGTGTCGGTCAAATACTTATGAATCATCATCGACGCGAATTCGAAGTGATCATCTCATACTTCAAGCTGTGCTAAGATACTAAGCCGACCATCTTAAGTGATCCGAAAGCTTGGACAATTTATTGTTGAACAGATGGTTTTTCCCTTTTTCGTTAACCATTTTTTTTCATCTTCTTCTATGCACCTCCGTTATTTTGCGGTTCTCCGGAAGAACCATTCAAATTTTCTCTGTTTAGGTCTATCCATGATCAGTCGGATATCCTTCACAACTTTAAGTGAACTGTATGCTAAGAGAAGTGAACTACACCTGACTACAGGTTAAACCTTTGGTCGCAAATCTGTAGACAGCACTTACACAGTGCACGGGGACTTACACAGGCAATGCTCTTTTCCTTTCGATTCATACCTTCTTCATTACTGTCAATAGACTTTATGTCCTTTCCTATGTGGTCCGAGTCCTCAAGAACTGGGCGCGAGTTTCAACAAATATTTTTGCAATTTGGGTATTCGTTCGTTCTCTCTCATCCCCTCCGTTCTATTTGATGCCAAATAAATAATAATTTCGAAAAAAAATGCGGACTTCTTTCTACTCAAAAATTTGATCAATTGCAAATACACAGATGAATACAAATACGAATCGTCGCTACCCTTAAGTGACCTTCATGCGGATCTCCTTGAACGGTTTTGAGCAGCGGAGGATGAACGATCAATCGGTCGTCACGATGCTATACTCCGCCAGGTTGTTCGCATAACTCTCGAATCCCAAAAAAATGTGGGTGCTTTTGTTTCACTTCGGCTTGCATTTCTTGATGGCCGAAACCTCTGGCGAGTTGGATCATAAGACGTACTCTCTTTAATACTCCCCCCACACAGGAACGGCCGGTGACATGAAATTGCACTGTTCAGCTGCAGCCAAATGCCAGTATTTTGATAGAAACCGATATAAGGTGAAGCAATTAAAAAAACAAGGGAAATACTCCATTTTTGCATCATGGCAATCGAATTGGAAATTCTAGCACTTAGTGGTCAGTGCCGGTTATGGACTCCAACCCAAGCAGGTGCATATGATGACATCATACTGAACGCAATAACTACTGTGCTTTTTTCGGTGTCTGCAAGTATTTTCTCGCACCAACATTCGGAAGCAGACAAGTACAAATGGTCGGGCAAATATCTTTTCCAAGCACTGCATCGAGTCCAAACTCATATCATCCGTGATTGGCACTGCTGATCCCGATGGTGAGAATCGGATTGTCTCTTGGCTGCATTATGGCGGAAGATTTTTGGAGAGCGCGCCGGTGAGACTGGCAATGGTGCAATGTGAAACTGGCCATAATATAGTCTGGCTGCAGTAGTACGGCAGGGTATTGGCGGTGTCAGCGTAATTCGGAAGCAGCGTTTATCGTCGTCCACATATCTCTCCCAAGCGCTGCATCGATCACAACCTCATATCATCCGTGTCCAGCACGGTAAGTCCCGATGGTGAGAATTGGGTTACCGTTTGCTTGTATTACTGCGCAAGATTTTTGAAGACCACAACGGTAAGACTGGCAATGGGACACTGTGAAACTAACTGTAATACAGTCTATCTTCAGTAGTACCGTTGGGTATTGGTTGTGTCCATGATATTCGAAAGCAAAGTCTATGGTTGCTTTTCCTTAACTGCCTTTAAAGTCCGCACACTATGTCAGATAGGGCAACAATCTGCCCCCGCTAGAAGTCTTAACGCTTTCAAAAAAGATGTTTACTGTGTCTCCGAAATAAGCGTCAGAGACCACACTTCTGTGATCACTCTTCGCACCCCAGATACAACCTCAGTCTTTCAACCCTGACGTATGTGCTCATGAGCTAATCAATCCATCACACGTCACCGATCACATTGGCCACTGATAGACAACCTAATGCCTACCCTTCACCAAACAATGAGATTTCTGACGTGCTTCAGTGCGAGTTAGTCAATCACATCTGCGCACCACGCTGAGCAATAAATATCAGCGCTAGATTTATCCATGCATTTCTTGTATAATGCGTTATATAATGGTGGTTTTTGGTTATATTTGAATGCAGTTCACCCACCTTGTTCGTAATTACTTTTACATAGGAATTGGAAGATACAACAATCACTGACCGGGAGCAATTCAAAAGGTTAAGAACCGACACAACAGAAGCCAGCTTATTGGCCAAGAGAGACGCACTGCGTAAATGAGGCTCCCATAACTAATGACATGCCCCGGGCAACAGGGTTTGGTACTATGGTAGTGACAATGATAATTTTTACTATGCTTACATGTGCTATACTTTGAATGGATTTTGATGAGTAACACACCTTTCACCGTTGTTGTGTCTCTGGTGTATCGGCTAAAGCTCAGCACCTAGAAATGTTGCCATGTTTGCGGATAATCTTCAGTGGATGGCATACTTGATCTAAACAAGACGATAAGCCTATTATTCATCCCACCCGTATTCGTTTTCTTGTTTTCGAAGAGCTATGGATAGTTGAATGAAGTCGTTAGAGTGAATCCAGTATGAACTGAATGGTAGACGTGGCGTATTGTCTAAACTTAAGTACACGTGTGCAACCTCGACATATCTGGTCGGCAATGAAATCATCGTTCTCGAGTAATATTAATGAAAACATGTTCGACAAAACCTAATGTTGCAAAGAATTGCCGACGTTTCGACGAGTTTTATAGGTACTACCTTGGTTAAATCAATCACTGCTGAACCTGATGGATAAAAGTGAACTATGAGGAATGAATCTATTTATTCTAGCGTGAACATCAGTTTTGGAATCACTCACAGTAAAAATTGGGGAAAAAACTCATGGAGCCACTTCTTTGTTGCACTGTTTCACGATTTTCGATAGAGCTTTTCTTGTTTTCTGTAACCTCTACCTCAATAGGGCACGATTCATACCGTTCTATTAAAAGGGAATTACCGTTATTTTCACTATGACGGGTTGTGTTGTTTTCCGTTCTGTTAAACAAATTTTATTCATCAACAGCTTTATTTAAAACCTGCATGTCATCAGTTACGTTGCTACCCCACCTTCAAATAAAACTCGAAAGGAAAAATCGGAGATTGAGTGGTAAACGATTCAAGCTGGTTGGTGACACTCAGGCTTTTTGCCAACTTTTTGTGAAAAAGCTGTTATTCGGGCCACTTCTGCAGGACGGCTTTTCGACAATTTGAAAGCATCATCAGACCGATAATAATCTTGGGAAACCGCTTCATGCTTTATTTCACTTTCTTGCTCATCTGTCGTTTTTCATGAGTGGAAGGCGTGTGAGACGCACAGTTGCTCCAGATATCACTTACGTTAAATCTTGAACAGCGTGGTGGTCACAAACGGCATATGAATAATGAGACGCGCGAATCTCTAGTAAATCCTCACAAATAGGCGGCCAGTTGTTGTTGAATTCACTGTTTGTTATAAAGGCTAACGCTTCCTGAAGCTTCGAATTTTGTGCACTGCAGACCACTCATAATATTGTTATGCCAGTCATCTCCACAAATATGTAACTGATACTTGTATGAAAGTGGCTGTGTTATGTACCTAGTGAAAAACGTTAAGTACCCATATATATGAACCTTACCTGTGCTTTGGCAGCTAACCGGCACACTGGTTGCATATATCAGAAGCATACTGGCAAAAATTTGGATTTGTTTCGATGAACATTCCAGAATAGGATTGCGATTGAGACTGAACACAATGGTCACCTAAGCCCAAAGTTTTTTCAATGTGTTTACTGATATTTGGAGGTACGATTTTCAGTTGCAGTGATGTTTTCACGGTATTCGTTCCACATCGCTGGCATAGACCGTATGATTTGCGTACAACTTGGCGTAAGAAGGACACAAAATAACAAACTGGAAACCTCGATAGGGGTTTGGAAACACAAATACATCGTATCCAGAGCACACGTTATCTTAGAGTTACCTGATTTGCCAACGCAAACTCTTGGAAACCCTGTACTTGTATGCAGGCATAACTGCTTATTTTCGCCCAGAATGTATTGGACGTTGGAACTATAAATCTTTACCTACCGTTTTAGATATCACTCATTGTATTATTTCTTCCGGAAGATTTTACGAATGATCGCTTAGATAGAGATTACCAAGCAGTCACTTTTTATGTTTAATAACACACCGTTGTCAAAATCGTCAGTAGGTTGTCAACGTTTCGGCCACCAAAGTTCACTTTTTTTCAAGACTGCTTTCAGAGTCAATGAAACAGTTTCATTCGTTTGTGAAACCAGTTTTGAATAGAGGTTATCTGTAGTGACGGGAATGTCAACAACCTTCTTACGATTTCGACCAAGCTCTGTTAATATAAAACAAGGTTTTACCAAAACATCTCATTGGGCGCATCGATTTTTCAATACACTCGAAACCGATCTCGGTTCTGACACACTGGTATCATGAAGTCACATTTTGCTCCGATATCACCATATAGCTGAACTCATTCAACTAATTTATTACGAGCGGTCCCATAAAAAACTCTTGTTTAAAGCCATTTCCTCTAATTCTTCATTCTTCGACTTTTACTGGAGCATCACATTCATCCGACAAGGATAACCTGAATTAAATAGTTCTCAATTTGTGAATTTTATTAAAAATTATTACGTCGGTCCTAAGAGCAGAATCAATTACTATCGCGTTGTGGTTATGTGAGCATATTGTCACTTGCGCATTTCGAATGAATTCATCATTCTATTTCTCGGAGCTAACAGACTCAACTGAAACAGATAGGTTTTTACAACCACCAGAATCGTATGCCTTTCGTAGAAATTTCCGGGGCATTTTGGACGTCCAGTATATGCCTTCACCTCACGAGTGTGGATATTCAGAGGCTACACAGTCATTGCACCGCAAAAGGCGCCAAAAAAACTAGAAAGTGCTTGTTTTTAGAAAGGGGACTAAGAAAACTGTGCTTTTTTCAACAACGTCGCGAACACTGGTGTAGTTCAAGAATGTTTAAGGTGATCCTAGCCCAACGGTAGATAAGAACACTTTTATTTCATTTATGTGATTTTCCGTTCTGTACATAACAAAGAGTATTATGATATTATAGCTGATATTATGAATGATTTCCGTATCAAATATCATCATTCAGCAAGCTTTTCCGTACCAGCATTCACTTTACAATGCTCAGAATTACCGTGGGCAAAGAAAACAGTTATCTTAATATGATTATTTATATATTACTAACGCTCCCGACACCACCGAAAACCCATGCAAGCACCAAATAGCTGTGTCATCCTTAGTGGTTGTGTTTGATTAACAGTCGTTCACTCCTTCTTTGAGTCTCCTTGGAGGCTCGGAAGATGTGTACCGCTGATGATTCTGAGCAAGGTTGAAAAAGCTGTACTGTGTTACCATGGTTTCCAATGGTGCCTCATTCTTTGACACAGCACGAGGTATTCTACAGTGCTAATCTTCTACTACTCATGGTCGTAAAACATCAGTTCCACAAATACTTCGCGATAATGGTTATAACTTTGATTTCGCAATTACTGAGGTTCCCGTGGCTAGAAATTTATCAGATAAATACTACTCGAAATTTAGACCGTCACAACTGCTGGTCATATTCGAGGGACAATTCTTGCATATTTTTTTTCTGAATCAGGGTTAGATATGTGTTCATGTAGAACACATTTGTGCTCTACTACACCACAGACTACGGTAAAATTTCCTATGATTGTCTATTTTCTCTCTCCGCCTCTGGTTGGTTGACTATGATGCATAATGCAACGAATATCACCGCACATAAACATCGCAATCTTTGTTTTACTCACCTCAGTTTCCCCCACAATCTAACTGTGCTTGAGCAATTCCATCCCGAAATTCTCTCACGTTACTTTCTGTTGCATTGGCTTTGAAATAGTGCAACCTACCAACTATTCAATGAACATTGTTTTAGTCAAATAATAAAATCACTGCTTCCTTGTTTAGTATTAACGGTCGCAGCACACTATCACACAACACTCGTCCCCATTCGCATTTTGCTATGCATTTGTGGTAAAGCATAAATAATTTGAAACTAATATGATAATCATCGGACCAATGATCAGTCGCAACTAAGCAGAATGTAGATCGAACATATTCAATGGCTAACTCTCTGGGAATTGTCCCGTGAATCAGTGAATATTGATGTCATAGTAGTTCCATGAGTACTGCACGGCAGTTCTTTAATGGCTTGTTTAGCAGCGCGTATCACTTCAGCTAACTGATCTGGCTCACAGGAATGCGCCTGAATTGCAACTCTTAAGATTTTGTTGTTGCATCGCAAAACAACCGACTCACTTTTAAAAACCTGAATCAATTTTGGTGTTTGAATAATTCACCTAAGCTTGGATTTACAATCAACGTTTGTCAAATTGCACTATTGTTTTGAAATAATAAATACAATGCTCGCTGCACAGTAATGAAGTGGCCCAGGAAAATTGCCGAAATACTCAGCTAATGAAACGGGCCATGTACAGAAGAGTGCTCCGTTATGGAAATTCTTCAAATACTTTGATGAGTAGAATATTATCGTTCATCTCTGGTGACATTCATAGCTGTTTCGGGAGAAACACTGCCGATCTTTCAGGGCTGACCAGAATCATATCTACGTCTTTGTGATTCGCAAGCATCGCACATTTAATATCGAAATCAAGGCTTGTCACAGCCGGACCATAGGCTACAAAAAAAACGGATCGATTACAGGGATCAATAGAATCTGAGCTGGATCCAATCAGGTGAATGCCAGCCTTAACACCAAGGAAATACAAGATGTGGTTACCGATACTAGCCGGATCAATAACCTGTGCACGGTTAGAGGCAACGTCCTATATGAGCATTATATATTCCATTATAGAAAAGAGATCCTTGAGGATCAAGGGAGTTTTCATACAGGCTATATAAACATGGCGAAGCAAATGAAACTGGCTGAAGCCCACAGCTCTTTTTGGAGGTGGTTATATGAAGCACTTCGTGCCACCAATAACATCGTTGATTACTGTAATCGAGAGTCGTCTGACGGATGACTGGAGACTGTAGATAAAACGTACACGATTTATGGTCCTCGTGCCTTTATTCGGGTCAATTGGAAGCCAGGTGACCGCGCTGCTTCGCGGCCTAAGAGATGAGGTTTGCCGAGTTAAGTGTTTATGTTACTGTTCGATAACGGCTAACTGAGCGAATACTGCCTGTGCCATTCGATGGATACATTTCTCTCAAGGAACATTCTGAATTGATTAGTATGCAAGTCATGATCCCCATGATTGCTGCCGAAGAACAAAACATGTGACACGAGAGAATCAGATAATTATTTTTTAGGAAGACAAGATTAGAAAACATCCCTTCATCATGATGGAATTCGATTTTTAAAATCCGTATTGATATATGTAGGAGTAAGGTAACAGTATATAGTCAAATAGCTCATCACAGATCAAATTATCACAGATCTCACTACCTTATATAAATCAAATTCCGTGACGCAAAACGTTTGGTGATTCTGTAAATAATTCAGCAATTTAGTTTTAGTCTAAAACAAAGTTACTTCAGTCCGACGTGTGATCAACAACACAAAGCTAATTTGTAACACAACAAACAATATGTGAACACAGTTCATTCCATTCCAGACCGTGAGTACATACTATGCCCATCGATTGTAAATGTCCACACGTTCGATCGAACTCTGTCGCCGTACACCATTCGAACAATTTACGTTGATCAATCATGCGCTTGCGACCCGAATGCTGAAAACTTATGCGTTTCTCTGTATTTGTGTTGCCTATAAAAAAACTTTAAATGTGTGCTCATCTAAAGGTACATTTCAGTGTCAGTTGGTGTGGCTTCTAAGTTCATTTCGCTCGATTTGATCAGCACAGAAACAAGCGTTTTGCATGTGCTTTTTGTGGCTCTATGCATGAGAGGCTCCAGCTGCTCTACCCAGCATGAGGTAGGACGTGTTGCTTCAGCGGGAAACATAGGAGCAATGCGACTACTCAAGTGAAACTAATGATCACGGGCATGGACGTGTAACTTATATTGTTGCTGGAGACAATTTGAAGCCTAAGGTTCATCACGGGTTACCAGATAACCTCAGAGATTCAGACTCGTGAGTGGACAATGGTTCTGTTTTTAAGTGTAATAAGGGTGTTCGACTGGAATGGTGCACTTGTCTATCAATGATGAAGCCATGCTCCTCGTATTGCCTGAGATTAACCCATTGGCTTACCACACAATGTATTGCGAGGTGGATCGTTGGCTTCAGTTGGACGTGATTGCGGCAATCGGTGGGACTAAAGGTTGATTTAATGGGGTAATAGTCAATGAGAAGTATTCTGGGTACGCAAATAGCAAAACTTTTTAGTTGCGGCCCCCAGCTGAGACAAATTCTGGTTCCCGGTATTTGGCTACCTTATATTTGTATTTGTATTTGTGTTTCATCAGACTTTGCATAATTTGTGAAGTTTACCGATAATTAATCAGAGCCTTTCACTATGACGACCAGGGTCACACATATTTCAATACCCATACTGCTACGAAGATTCAACGCTAAAAAGGCGACTTTTTGAATCTATGCACCACAACTTACTATATATATATATATATATATATATATATATATATATATATATATATATATATATATATATATATATATATATATATATATATATATATATATATATATATATATATATATATATATATATATATATATATATATATATATATATATATATATATATATATATATATATATATATATATATATATATGCGTATGTTATTTAATTATAGTTTGTCAAGATAGAGAATTTTCATTCAACGTATAAATTAAACAGTTTTATTACAGACTCATATTGCAAAAGTTACGAATTCTCTTTTGTACTCCTCAGTGATACTTTGAAAGCTATTATATATATGTCGATACCTCCTTCTTTCACCGACATCGTCAAAATTAAAAAATTACAGATTAGTGTTGTTAGTCATAAATCTTGGCTACTACACCGTGCAATTTTCTCACCATTTTAATAAAATTCAATTCATCTCAGCCTTGTTCAGATGTACTTAGGCAGAATCGACCAACATATCCATCATTTTTCGAAGGTACTTGAATTAGTGCCTCATAGTTACAATCGAAAAATAAATATTTTTTTCAACCTGACGAACAAGCTCGCTTTTAGATAAGAGTAAATATGGCCCAAAAGAACAAACTGGAATGATGATTCAAATCTGTCTGTTCACGTGCATTATGTATATGAAATTGATCACAATGTGGAATTTTCCAGTGCTTCCACAGTTGTTAGGGAACAAGACGTGGGCAAAGAGAGCCTAATTGATTTCACAAATTGTTTCTGAGCGCTCAGGGGAGGATTTTATAGTCAAATACTCATGTTTTTGGCCCTGACTACGATGCGGTAGTTAACAAGTCTGAGTTGCTTTCCCCTGACTGGTTAGGCTCTGCAAAATATAAACACAGTATTCGTGAGCGTCTTAACTGCTCCCATGTTCAGACGGGCCAGATGGTGTTCACCGATGCACTGGATAAGCGCTGCGTAGAGCGACCGATATACCTAGCTCCAAGGGAACAGGTAAATAAATGCAAGCAAACTAAGTTGCGGAATTCGGCACAATATTCTTCAATCTAAAACACACTATCGGACTGGAAACGAACAGGATTTGCATTTTTACAGCGTAGAATATTCTGTTAATTATTCCTGATAATCTTCGGTGAATAATTTTGGCTTCCATGTCGCCTTTGAGTAGCAAACGCACATATGGAACCTTCCTAACTGCTCCTACCTCGTTTGATTTTTCTTCATTTCCTTGAATCGCGCTGTCAATGAATCGTTCGAGGTAGCCGTTATTCAGAAGGATATTCCACAAAAAAGGGTTCATTTCTTATTGTGTATTCTGGGCAAATTTTTCTTGCCTTATCAGCTAAGCAATCTATGAGATTCCTGTTCAATCCATTGACTACAAAACTGTTGAAATGGAGGTATTGTCCGTTCCATTTTGCCTTTGTATGCTCCGTTACCGCGGTCAGATAAATGATAACAATTAAATAAAGCAAGCGGATACCACTCATCAAGCTTGAAAGGTAAGCGCCGTTAGGTGAAGATTTTACAGGTTGGATGAAAGATATTCAGAATCAGAAGGCTGCTTTTGAATATTTTTGTGCGCTGAAATACCAAGAATTCCATGCAACCGGGGGTCACATACAAGAAGACAAAACTAGGTATCATTAAAAGCAAAGTCGTTGCATCATAACAACTTATTCGCCATATAGATATCAATATTTTACTTCTCTACTCAATTTATCATGGTAATGATTAGTCTGATTTATTATTTACGTTGCTTCTCAGAAGCATTATTCATGGGAACGCCAAAATCAACTAATCGGTGATGGTTGTTCCAATAAATTATGCATCGCTTGGTAGACAAAAATGAGTGTATTAGGATATTCCGCAAAATGATAAGCGATAAACCCTGTGATAGTGGGTGAAATGCCGAGAAGGGCATTCCATCCAGGGTGATGGTAAATCGATCTGCAAGATCCGCTTACCCACGAAGAACGAGTTCATATCGGTTCGTATACTACTTACAGTCTACTCGATTCACGTAAGTGGCTTTACACAATCAATTCGTGGTTCAAAATGTGAAGTCCAAAACTGTTTTGTGATATGAGTGATGAATGCTGATCGGTTATTTTTCTTCGTCGGATAACAATAAACGAAGGACTCGCTGGCGTACCGTTATTGTCTGCTGCCAGGATGCGGAATGGTCTATCTTTCGAAGTTGTTATTTGGTAACTGTGTACGTACACCATACTATACATTAAAACGTCACTGAGCTGTATTTACCAATACGACAGAAAGACAAGTGGTGTTTTAAAATGCATGGTATACTATCATGCTGATAAATCGTCAATAAATTGCGTATCTCTTTACATTTTGGAATCTTCCAATCACTGTCGGGAACGTATTCACGGAATATCTCCCCATGGACCCATTTTTATGGTTGGTTCTCATGTATTACTTTAACACACTTGACGTTATTATGCAAACCTGATGGATTTCTTCTAAACCACAACCTATACCGTTTATAATGAGTGAGGTTATGGTATCCAATAAGGTATTTTTGCCTTCATCGTTAGTTGGACTTTATTGTTAGATGGTTGTTTCAACTGGTTCAGAATAATAAAATTGTTTAGCTGCATTTTTCTTTGAATGATTTTTCTATAAAAGAACATAAACGTAAGACTTCCGGTTCGTCGATCTGAAATATATCCCATAAGAAATGAAAGGGGGACCATAAACAAGCAACACCGAATTCAGCATTTGTCTTTATCTCATTACGATTGCGAAAACGTATTGTAGGAACATGATGGACGGGAATATTTTTTTCAAATCAGTTACCGGGATGTACATGATAAACTCAGGTTGGGAGATCTCCTTTCAACACAGAAAGTTACATTCGATTTATCCATGGACTACCCTAGGACCTTCCGAAGTTGATTGAAACGAGTAAACTCATATTGGTGATCGGATACAAATCGTGTATCGCATGCAAACAACAAAATCAGAATGTTGGTATGAACAAGTGAAGTGCGTTCAGTGAGTATCAAAGAGTGGAGAAATAGTGGAGGTAATATAACTTCGTTGCCACTGCACACAGTTACTCGATACACTGAGGTGAATTTCGACAAAAAGCCTTTTTCTCATGCTAATTGTTTCATGCGCATTACGTAGCTGTCTTGAACAATCTACCTACAACTGTCATACATCAACTCAGGCCACTACCTGTGGCTATCAACCAAATTATATGAACTGTTTTTCACATTACGAAGATGAAGTATACCGTTGGGGATTTTCACCCGAGAGAAACAGTATTATTTCGTAGAGAGTAGACCGTAGGGGTGCATCGAGAAAACATTCAAAACAAAACGGTGAAATTTCAATAAAATTATGTTGTTCCGCTGTTCAACGTTAAACACCCAGTGAATGTGAGCTGGTGAAGGAACTTTGTGGTTTATTTAGTACACAGTTCTGACACATGAAGGTTAAATGAATGATGCTCGTCGAAGGCCCATTTGCATCTCATAAATTTGGAAAAGTGTTAGGTGAAGGCTTCAGGGAACCAACAAGGTGGCATTCTTTTGAAATCCTTGTGCACGCATTTTTTGAATGATGTATCTGGAATTATGACGTCTGCCATGTACATGTTCCATCAATTTCAAGTCACTAGTATCTTTTTTCCCGACAGGGTGGATGTTCCGCATATACACCATATCTTTGGGTATAAATATACGGAGTCAGGAGGTACTAACCAATCACGGCATTTTTCATCAAAGTAAACTGTTCCGTAGGTCTTTGGTAACTTTCACTGGATCAACAAAGAGGCAAGCATGATACGGCAAAACAGAATTGGTAAATGCAGAAGGGACAGCAAAAAAGAATCTGAAAATAAAGCGCGTACACTTTGTACACATAGCTTCTGAAAATTCACTGTCTATATTATGGTTTATTTCTGAAAGCACTTTGGAAAGAAAATGGGCCAAAAACATGGAAATGCTTACCAGTGATAATACAAACACGTGGATCTCCGGATACGCCAATGCACTTACAGATGAGTTTATTAGATCCTAATATAAAATATTATCTTTCTATACTAGACCGACGAAAATAGGTGGGGAGCAGTAAAACTCGTGTGAGAAAATATTGGCATTTACCAATTCGAAATTTAACTGATTCGAGACGCAAAGCAACCCTAGATAAAGAGAGAAAAAAGGCAAATTTCTAACCCTAAAACAGGTCTGTTGAACAGGCATTGACCACGAACGATTGTAGGACACCGGAGTGCCAAGATGTTTAAAGCTTGGCTAATCTTTTATAGGTTCTTTGTTCGCATACAAAACGCAAAATTTGTTAGTGAAGGCTCTGAGTGGTCCATCAAAAAACGGGAAAATAATACTCACTTGTATTTCGATGCATTCAGTACAAGGGGGTCGGTTGAGATCTAGTTACCAAATTCGTTAAGCTTGATCTCAATTTATGAAGTTCATCAGATGTCGGTGATTCATACCTCAAAAACTTCCTCATCAGCACATTTGCGGTCAACAAATTTCGACGGGATAGAGAGTTGTTTACCGCCCAAAGAAATGAGAAAAATGAAACGATGCACTTTGTAGGAGGCCAGATTCAACTGGAAGAGATCGGGACCTTCGCCGCTGAAGTAAATGAAATTTCTGCTATCAGTAAAGTTATCTGAGATCAGCCTGAGGACATTTGAGTCAACACTACTTGCTGAGAGCACATTGAGCAATACTGGTCAATCACGGCAACCAAATGCGTTTGGTTATATAATAACAGCTATGTAAGCTACTGCGTCAAATGTGGAGCGCGAAGACCGATATACAACTTGGTGTGTCTTTTCCAGTAGGCCATGAGCCAACCCATCCTAATACGTGCCTATTTGAGCACCACAGAAATGTAGACGATTGAGTGGTATTTTCCAGGTTATTCTTCGGGGGCAGTCGGTATCCTGGTCAGTCTCCAAATGTTAGGGATTTTTCCGCCTAATGGAAAATTACTCAATATTTTGGGTAATGAAATCTAAAGAGCTTCAGCGTACTCCTTCAGTACAATAGATGAGTTGACTAACAGCTTTGTCTGTCTTCACTTTGGCTCTCCACATGCCACGACAACTGACATTTCCTAGGAGGGTATATGAATGTATACAAGTTATTCAAGCGTTTACCTTCAGATTCGAACAAGTTGTTGACATATTTAAGTCTGTTCTTACTTCTTCCGCAGCATTTCTAGTACTGGTGAGGAATGTCGTCTGTTTGCATGCATACAGTTTACAAAGGATAGCGTTGAATAAAACAAAAGCCTTGATAATCGGTGATTTCTCCGCAGAAGATATATTGGTAAAAGTTTGGAAACAAGGAATAGTCAGTTGAGGTAACCAGGGCTCAGAAATTAACCAGGTTGTCCGGCGAACAATTCCTCTGCTTCATTTTTCTGCATGGTCTTTTTACCATATTGTACCGGTATATATATATATATATATATATATATATATATATATTCAAGATAAACTGATGAGAGATGCACTATTCGCGAGTAACTGCGTGATATATATATATATATAGCTAACGGCATGAAAATCATATTGGCCGGAAAAACGGTTTCAACTAAATTATCCAGGTAGTAAACTTATTCAAATATAACTTAGGATAATTTATGTTGTCCTTTTGATCAGTTCAATTATATTCCCATACCTTGTAAATTTAAACGATAATGAATCAGAGACTTTCACTATGACAACCAGGGTCACACACATTCCAATACTCATACTGCAGCGAAGATTCAACGCTAAAAAGGGGACTTTTTGAACTTTAAACAATTTTTGGCCGATTGTTCAATGTATCTAATTAGGTTACTGAGCACATTTTCTTATGCTCCACAATTTACTATATATATATATATACACATATATATATATATATATGTTAGTAGTTCATTGGCAATAACTCTGTTCTGTTATTCTGAACCGACTACGTGGTCGCTGGCTTGTTTGGAAGTAAGCAATATCCTAACTGTTGGCAGGACATGCCAGTAGCAAGTGAATATGAATGATGATAAGATACCATCTTGCAGTACTTCAGAGTATATAAGTCTGTAGGAATCTAGTATATTTAGGAAATCTGAATTATTCTTGTACTTTTAATTTTTACTTGATCACTTGAAAAGTATATTGGATATATCTTGCTGATATACTATGCAAACATCAGTAGTTCTTGGCAGGACATTGACGATGTGTGTTCTGCTATATATATAAAACGCGGTAAACCGAACTAGCAAAAAGACTCAGCTGGTCCATCAGCAGAATCCCAAACTTGTATAAATCGACTACCAATACGACTGTCTACAACCTACGCACATCAGTCATTCAGGATTGAAAACAAACTTTCGCTATTGAGCGAATTGATTGTATTTTTGTAGTTCATGAAATAACGGAAATGATTTCGCTTTCGGTATCAAACAGTGGTGCTACTGAATGGATAACATAGCTAAATGCATCCAGAGTGAGGCACCGTTTTCGGTTGACAAATTGATTTGATTTAAAGTAATAAAACAGCTCTTGTTTTCGTCGATTCTTATCCGCTGGAATGTCTTGAGTAGAACTGATGAGTCCGCAACGGGTGAAATCCTTTCTATCCGCTCTAGATACCAGAGTGGTTAGAATTTTTCACTCGAATTCAGTAAGTTTGTCATCTGACATGCTTCGGTTGAATATGGAGGGGAATACGGGATCCAAGTCAGCAATACTTGTTGCTGAAATGTCAGAACTGGTGAAATAGATCCAAACTTCTTTACAACACGTTTCGGATAAAAGAACTGCGCAATTTCCGGGTATTTTCTATAAAAACGTCGATCGTATTGTTTTCCGAGACGGAATATCTATTAGGTTCCTTCACGTCACGCGTTTTGTAGTTTACTGTAGGCGCTGGATCACACAAAGTACATAGAGCTCGAGAAAAGAGAGTTATTTGCGTATGGTATTCAATTATAATTTTTCAAGATAGACAACTTTCATTCAACGTATAAATTAAACAGTTTTGCTACAGACTCTTTTGTTCCCCTCAGTAATACTTAGACATTTATTATATATATTTCGATACCTCCTTCTTTCACCGACATCGTCAAAATAAAAAAAAATACAGATTAGTGTTGTCAGTAATAAATCTTGGCTACTACACCGTGCAAAGGTATAGTGCAATTTTACCACCATTTTAATAAAATTCAATTCATCTCAGCTTTGTTCAGATGTACTTAGGCAGAATCGACCAACATATCCATCATTTTTCGAAGGTACATGAAATAACACCTCATAGTAACAATCGAAAAATAAGTATTTTTCCAACCTGACGAACAAGCTCGCTTTTAGTTATTCGTACTTATAATAATACATAACAGTAAATATGACCCAAAAGAACAAACTGGATTGATGATCCAAATCTTTCTGTGCACATGTTTTATGCCAGTGAAATTGATCACAATGTGAAATGTCCCAGTGCTTGCACACGTGTTCGGGAACAATACATGGGTATATTATGCCTAAATGCCTTCACAAATTGTTTCTGAGCGCACAGGGGAGAATTTTAGAGTCAAATACTCATGGCTTTGGCCATGACTAAGATGCGGTAGTTAACAAGTCTGAGTTGCTTTTCCCTGACTGGTTAGGCTCTGCAAGGTATGAACACAGTAATCGTGAGAGTTTTATTTGCTCCCATGTTCCGCCGGGCCGGATGATGTTCACGGATGTATTGGATTAGAGCTGAGTAGAGCGACCAATGTACCTAGTTCCACAGGAACAGGTTAATGAATGCAAGCAAACTAAGTTGCAGAATTCGGCACAATATTCTTCAATCTAAAACACCCCAACGGACTGGGAACGAACAGGATTTGCATTTTTACAGCGTAGAATATTCTGTTGATCACTCCTGATAATCTTCGTTGAGTAATTTCGGCTTCTATGTCGCCTTTGAATGGCAAACGCACATATGGAACCTTCTTAACGGCTCCGATCTCGTTTTATTCGCCTTTATTTCCCTGAATCGTTCCGTCAATAAATCGTTCAGGATAGCCGTTATTCAGGAGGATATTCCACAGAAAAGAATTCATTCCTCATCGTGTTTTCTGGGCACATTTTTCTTGCCGTATCAGCTAAGCAAAGTATGAGATTCCTGTCCAATCCATTGAGTACAAAATTGTGGAAATGGTGGTATTGTCCGTTCCATTTTGCCTTTGTGTGCCCCGCAACCGCAGTCAGATAGGTGATAATAATTTAATTAGGCGAGCCGATACAATTCATCAAGCTTGAAAGGTAAGCGCCGTTAGGTGAAGATTTTACAGGTTGGATGAAAGATATTCAGAATCAGAAGGTTGCATTTGAATGTTTTTGTGCACTGAAACTGCAAGAGTTCCATGCAACCGGGGGTCACATACAAGAAAACAAAACTGGGCTTTAATAAATGCAAAGCCTTTGCATCATAACAACTTATTCGCCATAGTGAGATCATTATTTTACTTCTCCTCTCAATTTACCATGGTAATGAATAGTTTGATTTCTTTTTTACGTTGCTTCTCAGAAACATCAATCATGGGACCGCCGAAGTCAACTAATCGGTAATGGTTGGTCCAACTGAATAAGATTCAACAAACTATGCATCTTTTGGTAGGCAAGAATGAGTTGATTAGGATATTCCGCAAAAAGATAAGTGATAAACTCTGTGATATTGGTTGAAATACCGACATGAGCATTCCATCCAGGGTGCTGATAAATCGATCTGCGAGATCCGCTTATCCACAAAGAACGAATTCATATCGTTTCGTTTACTACTTCCAGTCTACTAGATTCACCCAAGTGGCTTTACACAATTAATTTGTGGTTCAAAATACCACCTTTGTGCCTGTCATTAACAAACTCCGGTATCATTCACCTTTTTCTGGAGCAGCGAAATTCCAAGGTTAGATGTTACCTACTGATCACATGTTCAGTAGATGTATTAGAAATTCGAAGCTTTCTGCTCGTATTCACTCTCGAAGTAGACGCTGTACGCTGCATTTTTGCCGATGACGAACTGATTAGCAAGTCCAGGCGAGTAAATGTAGACATAATTCTAGACACAGGAAGTTTAGCTTTGTGGGTATTTTTTCGTGTAAAATCGAGGTACGTATTAGCCAGACGTGAATATCTGTTGGGATTTGAAGTTTAAAACCACTTCTGTCATATGAGTGATGAATGCTGATGGGTTATTTATCTTAGTTGGATAGCAATAAACGGAAGACTCCTTAGCGTACTGTTATCCTCTGCTGCCAGGATGCAGAATGGTCTAACTTTCGAAGTTGGTTATCGGTCTCTGTGTACGTATACCATACTAAACAAGAAAATGTCATTGAGCTGTAATACCATTACGACGGAAATACAAGTGGTGTTTTAAAAAGCATGTTATACTGTCACACTGATGAATCGTCAATAAACTGTATATCCCTTTACCTTTTGGAATCTCTCAACCAGTGTCGGGAACGCTTTCGTGGGATATTTCCCCATGGACACATTTTTATGTTTGGTATTTATGTATTACTTCAACACACTTGATGTTAATATGCAAACCTGATGGGTTTCTCCTAAACCACAACATAAACCTTTTATAATGAGTGAGTTTATGGTATCCCATAAGGTATTATTGCCTTCATCGTTAGTTGGATTTTATTGTTAGCTGGTTGATTCAACTAGTTCAGAATATTAAAATTGTTTTACTGCATTTATCTTTGAATGCACTTTCTATAATAGAATGGAAACGTAAGACTTCAGGTTCGTCGATCTGAAATATATCCCATAAGAAATGAAAGGGGGACCATAAACAAGCGATACCGAATTCATCATTTGTCTTCGTGTCATTACGAGCGTGAAAACATATTGTGGGAACGTGATGGACGGGAATATCTTTTCAAAAACAGCTACCGGGAAATACATGATAAACTCAGGTTACGAGAAACTTCTTTCAACACAGAAAGTTACATTCGATTTATCCATGGACTACCCTAGGACCTTCCGAAGTTGATTGAAACGAGTAAACCCATATTGGTGATCGGATGCAAATCGTGTATCGCATGCAAACAACAAAATCAGAATGTTGGTATGAACAAGTGAAGTGCGTTCAGTGAGTATCAAAGAGTGGAGAAATAGTGGAGGTAACATAACTTCGTTGCCACTGCCCACAGTGACTTGATACACTGAGGTGAATTTCCAAAAAACAGCTTTTTGCTCATGTTATTTAATTCATCCGCTTTGAGTAGCTGACTTGAACAATCCACCTACAACTGTCATACATCAACTCAGGCCACTACCTGTGGCTATCAACCAAATTATGTGAACTGTTGTTCACACTACGAAGATGAAGTATACCGTTGGGGATTTTCACCCGAAAGAAACAGTATTATTTGGTAGAGAGTAGATGGTAGGAGTGCATCGAGAAAAAATTCAAAACAAAACGGTGAAATTTTAATAAAATTGTGTTATTCCGCTGTTCAACTTTAAACATCCAGTGAATATGAGCTTATGAAGGAATTTGTGGTTTTCTTAGTACACAGGTCTGACACATGAAGGTTAAATGAATGATGCTCGTCGAAGGCCCGTTTTCTTCTCACCAATTTGGAAAAGTGTTAGGTGAAGGCTTCAGGGAACGAAATAGGTGGCATTCCTTTAAAATCCTTGTGCACGCATTTTGTGAATAATTTGTTTGAAATTATAACGTTTACCATGTACATGTTCCATCTATTTCAAGTCAGTAGTTTCTTTTAGTACCTGACGGGTTAGATTTTCCGCATATACACCATATCTTTGGACATAAATATACGGAGTCAGGAAATATATACGGATCATGGTAATTTTCATCAGAGTAAGCTGTTCCGTAGGACTTTGGTTACTTTGACTGGAACACTAAACGGGCAAGCATTATACGGCGGAACAAAATTGGGAAATGCAGAAGAACCAAAAAAAGGAAATCTGAACTTTGAGCGCGTACATATTGTACACATAGATTCTGAAAATTCGTTGTTGATATTATGGTATATTTCTGAAAGCACTTTGGAAAGAAAATTTGCCACAAACTTGGATATGCTTACCATTGATAATTCAAACACGTGTATCTCCGGATACTCCACTGCACTTACAGATGTGTTTATTAGATAGTATTATCAAAATATTATCTTTCTTTACTAGGCCGATGAAAAAAGGTGGAGAGCAGTAAAATTCGTGTGGGAAAAGATAGGCATTTACAAATTTGAAAATTAACTGACTCGGGACATAAAGCAACCTTAGATGGAGAAAGAAAAAAGGCAATTTTCTAACCTTAAAAAAGGACTGTTGAACACGCATTGACCACGAACGTTTGTGGGACACCGTAGCGCCAAGATGTTTAAACCTTGGCTATGCTTTTATAGGTTCTTTGTTCGTACATAAAACGGGAAATGTGCTAGAGAAGGCTCTGTGTGGTTCATCAAAAAATGGGCAAAATAGCACACTCTTGTATTTAGATGCATTCAGTACAAATGGTCGGTTGATATCTAGTTACTAAATTCGTTAAGCTTGATCTCAATTTGCGAAGTTCCTCAGATGTCGGTGATTTATACCCCAAAAACGTTCTCGTCAGCACATGTGCGCTCAACAAATTTCGACGGGATAGAAAGTTGAAGAAATGATAAAAATGAAACGATGTACTTCGTAGGGGGCCAGCTGAAGTAAACGAAATTTCTTCGATCAGTGAAGTAATCTAAAATCAGCCTGAGGACATTTGATTCAACACTACTTGCTGAGAGCACATTGAGCAATACTGGTCAATCACGGCAACCAAATGCGTTTGGTGATATAGAAACAGCTATGTAAGCCACTGCGTCAAATGTGGAGCCCGAGGTCCGATGTACATACTGGTGTGTGTCTTTTCCAGCAAGCCACGAGCCAGCACACCCTAATACGTGCCTATTTCAGCATCACAGAAATGTAGACGATTGAGTGATTATTTTCGGGTTCTTTCTCCGGGACAGGCGGTATCTTGGCCAGTCTCCAAATGTTAGGGATCTTTCCGCCTGATAGACGGTTACTGAATATATTGGGTAATGAAACATAAAGAGCTTCAGCATACTCCTTCAGTACAATAGATGACTTGGCTAACAGCTTTGTTTATCTTCACTTTGGCTCACCACATGCCACAACAGCTGACAATTCCTAGGAAGGTATATAAATGTATACAAGTTATTTAAGCGTTTACCTTCAGATTCGAACAAGTTGTTGACGTATTTAAGTCTTTTATTTCTTCTTCCGCAGCTTTCCAAATACTGGTGAGGAATGTCGGTCAGTTTGCAAGTATACGGTTTACAACGGATAGCAGTGATTAAAACAAAAGCCTTGGTAATCGGGGATATCTTCACAGAAGATAGAATGGTCAAAGTTTTGAAAACAAGGAATAGTCGGTTGAAGTAACCAGGGCTCATGAATTGACCAGGTTGTCGGGTGAACAATTCCTCTGCTTCATTTTTCTGCATGGTTTTTTTACCATACTGTACCGGTTGGCCTTACTATACACCCTCAGACATATTTTCAAGATAAACTGACGAGGGATGCACAGGGGTGAACGTTTCTGGTCATTAAACAATTGCCGTGTGTTTGTTAACTCCTTGTCTATTTGTGTGTCAACTGTGGTGGCAAAACTGACAAACGTTTTCAAGCTGAGGTTGTTGAGAAACGTGACGTCAAGCCTGGTAAAGTTACCGACAAATCGGTTGACACGCTTGAAAAACCAGTAATAGAAGGACGCTATATAATATAAGCAGGATGTCAAACAAACAAATGAGAAACAGTCCGGATGACCTAGGGGTTGAGACGTTTGATTCAGTGGTTCGCCCCTGCTTCGGGTCCCAGGAAGGCCCGTCGAATGTCCACGGAGGACGGTACCCACTGATCTTGCCAAAAATCTGGACTTTGGAGGTCATTTTCACTCGCTCAGTGGGGAGCAGAATTAAAGTTGCAAACCGGGTAATCTCGTAGCTCATTGAATGAACTTCAAATGCGGTGGAGCCATAACCAGTCCCACGAAAGTAACCTGATATTGCACAGAAACGTATTGGTTACACTGAGTTGGCGATCAGTATTTTCAGTTAGCTGGTACTGCTATCAAACACTGCTTGGCAGATATGTTTCTGGACTTTATGATCAATTCCATACATCAAGGTCTTCCGTTTCACTGATTTCAGGGTTAACGTCGATTGTGGAGAAGGAATGTTACTTTTTCACACAAATAATTAGATGCGCCTACTCAATAGAAAAGTCATTGTGTTTTGACTGTGAATCAGCCGACAATCCCACAATAAATTTGGACATGAACTGAAATATTTTGTCCAAAATATTGCCTTGTTCAATCTAATGCAACGCACAAAAATGAACACAATTTGACAAAACACGCTTAGGTGTGAACGGATGTTTCGGTCATAATTTCACAGATTCGCTTGACTACCGAGCACGGACTGACGCTTTCTAACTGCGTTACTTTCCACTACGTCTATGGCCTGCTTTCCTGAATCTGTCGGTCCGTGAGGCACAGGAAATACTTACATAGATCCTTTCACACGACAAACACCATCCGCTGAGTGGAAGATGTCATGTAACATAAGACTAGAAAGTTAACTTCGCATATTTTACCAGGGTCTTACGGTTTTGATCACGTTGACTTTGTGCTTTGTATTAACAGGTTTTGATGACACTTCATTGTTCAAATTATTAGTTGCATCAAAATTGTTGAGTGCCTTTGAGTAAATACCATATTGAGCAGTTTGCATGTAAAAACATACATTATCTACTACAGTGGCGACTGAAAATCTCAAAACGAATCCGAGGGAAGTGGAACAGCTTAGGTTCGAACCGGGAAAGGAAAATCAGTTGTTTGAGATTTCTGGACTCATTTTCACTTGTGATAAGATAAAACCAATCAGTTTCTCACGGTTTCACTCATTTCACTTGATAGTGTTTTCTCGCGTTAGAACATGTGCCTGTTGCTTCCCAGGTAGCAACAAACGAGGATAAAATGAGACAGGAAAAAACAATGTTAAGACTCAGATGTACGTTCCTAAACCTGGTAAAGTAAAAATAATATGAGACATCTCTGAATGTAATGTCTTTATCAGTCCATCGTAGTGTACTTAAACTATCAAGTAAAAAGAAATTCAGTTGTATTTTCCGCATCTCAATGTCCTGCTCTACGAGCCAAAATCGAACCGGTGAAATTCCGTTTACCGAGCAGATAGTCTACCAACTGATCTGTCACCGGACCGTTGGGTGTGAATAACGCGAGTGAATATTCATTGATACGCGAGCCACTATTTCAGTGGTACACAACAACTGACCTGGTTTAACGAAGTGTATTTGTTTATCATACAAGATTCCGGAAGCTCGTGCCAATAAAACGTTCTGTAAATATGTAAATACACAAAAAAGGATCCTACCAAAGAGTGTGAAATCAGCATTTCATGCCGAATATTTTGGGTGTAAAACATCAGTGTTTACTTGGAAAATGGGATTAGTTCCATTTCTGGGTACTTTTGAAAAGCAAGTTTCACCAAGTAGAGGATACAGAGCATACCGGACCAAGTACTTCAGTAAAGGTTCGGCAAAGCTTGCTGCTCGGATTGCGAAAATAGATTAGTTGTACACTTCGAATCCTCGTATTCTGGTACCAGCGCCGACTTTCAATTTCGTAGACTCATAAACCGTTGAATTCATTGTATGATGTTAAACTGGTTGAAAATTGGTGACTTGATCAAAAACGTTCATCAGTGATCATATGTTCACTGTTCCAGAAAGCAACGTATCACTGCACGGCTATCCCTCATATCCGATTTTATCTATTTCATTCTAGCTGTCATTTCATTTTGTGGCCCTATGAATCAGACATGGTGTGCTTTTAATCTTTAGTGTCTATTCAAAACTAAGATGAAACGTCAAGAAACATGGTTCTCACCACTTGTGAAAAATGTGAGTTTGATTATTTGTATAAACTTCATCTAGATCACATTCATAAGGACCTTGTAACCTTCTGTCACGAATGTTGTAAGCTCCATTCAGGCAGCACCAGCGGAAACAATGCTGGCACCTTTGGACGTCGTTTTTCAGGGTGAGTTTTCAGATGCTTCACATATAGCCTTCATAGTTCTACGCAATCTTTCGAATATACCGAATTTAGGCCGCGCACAAATACAAAAAAGAAGACATGGTTGACATAGAAACAAGTGCTGGTATATAAGAAGTAGACGAGCAAATCGACGCACGAAGGTGACGGAATGTCTTGTTAGTTTTCAATCCATTTTATTTAGGCAAACAAAGATCAAAACATCTTGATATTGATCTACCGGAGTTCCCGAAAAATACAAACAGAGAGCACGAGAAATAGTAGCAAAACTCGGTTCCGAATGGCAATTTTACTAGTCAAACCAGAAGACTTTAAAATTGCCTTCGCGGAACAGCAGTCGGTGTCTTAGTCGATGGCATACTCAACCAGCCAAACGGAACATCTGCATTTGGTTGTGTTACATAATCCAATCAGGAGTGGATAGCACAACCAGATTCAAGGTTACCGCCAAGTAGTAATTGCAACAAAAAAAACGTTGAGTTTTATCAAAATGGTAAAATAAATCACCGATCCGTAGTTGTTTTGACCGCACTCATGGCTTTTCGGCCCCTGCAGTGTTGCTCTGACTGCTGAATGAAACATATTCCCATGAACTTAACAAACATCCGCGTTATTTTCAGAAAATTCATTGTAATAATCCACTTTTATTATTCAAACGCGTCACTCATTCAAGAACCACTAATATAGAGTGAAAAGTATCATTCTCGTTTTTTCATCAAGCATGGGTTCAGCAATACTGCATTACTGAAAAGCACTGAGAAAAGTGTGTGTAGTCAATCAACGCTGCATGATTTGTTTTATTTAACGGTGATATGTTCATAACAAATAATGGAGCCAAGAAAAGAAACAGATAGAAAAGTACTGGGTAAATAAAGTGATCATTAAAATAAACATCACAATTTGACATGAATGTATATAGCGGCCGTTGTTCGATCAGCTCACTATTTATGTTTTTTCTAAGGTCAATTTTTATTTCTGATTCACCTTTTGTGATACTCCACTCACACCGCGGTCATTCTAGTAGAAATCAGTTTTATCATTTTTTTGTTCAGAACTCTCAAAACTAAGCTGGAAATAGTGGGAGGAATGTCACCATCCGGGAGGTGCGGGCTAACTCCGTTGACACCAATGTTTACTACACAATCACTTTAGGAAAAATGCAGCAGTTGAATCTAGTCCCCGGTTTTTTTACTTTTTCTTGGGCAACTGAAGCAGAAAGTCAAAATAAAAGGGATCAAAAAATGAGAAGAGAGATTTTGGAATAAAAGACTAGATGTATGTGATCCTGCTCAAAGAAGTACACTTTGTGCCCAGTGCATTACAATATATCCGTCGAATCCCAGAAACTTGTGTGGTATACATTTATCTATTCACCTTATTGCTAGTCTAACACTTATTTTCCCGTGTTCCACTAAACTTTTGTGGAATGATGACCAAGGTCTGGAAAACAATATATACACTGAAGCACGGCACACTGCAGTGTATAACCGTAATGCCAAACTATATATCTTTATTCGTTGACTTGATAAACCTATTTTACAAGTAAGTTTGTTCATTCTGCTTTTGATTGAGATAATAGTCATTTGTTTTACTTACGGCAAGAGGTTTAGGCCTGAGACTAACCCTAAATATCGGTGGATATTTATAACTTGTGCTCGCGTCCACATTATTGAGACATCCAAAATATGGAATATAGGACTTCGAGTCTTCCGTGGATTCAAAAGAAGTTAGTATGATCATGAAACACGTTTTTTTCTTTTTTTTCATCAACTTTCTTCAGACTAAAGATGATTTTGAGAAAACACAACAAAATTACACACAATCATATTTGTCACTTCAAATGTCTCATGTTCTGAGCCAATATAAATGTGTACGACTCTTTGAGATAAGCAAAATCCAACAATATTAGTCCGATATTAAATGGCCTACAAGGATCAGGCATTTGATCCGCAGTGCCCAAGAAGATGTTGGCAATGTAGCAAGGGCAAATTTCTTTTTAGTACAAAATCCTCGGTTTACAGTGCCAGTTTAGGAAATAGAAATTATGCTAGGTAAAGTTTCAACCTACTCCTGCGTTCTATGCAAAAGTCGTGTTCGATTGATTTGTACCTTTAGTTCTAGGGGGATAACGTGAACGTTTTGGAGTCTACAAGACCCAGTGAAATAATATTTCAACTAATAACTTTTTTGTCGATAATCTGTTACGTGACTGAACGTGTCATTTAAACGGAACAGTTTAATGATGAAAATTCCCCATTATAATGCGAGAAAATACGACGTACTCAGGAGAGGATTGAATGCCATGTTGCGGTTCAGTATTCAGATCAACTCAAAGTATAAGATAACGAACTCATCATTGCTGACAAAACTCCGACTAGTGAAAACTGTACACAGTAAAATATAACCCACAATGGGAAGCACATGCTGTAAACGCAAACATAGTCAGCTCTGCTGGTCGAGGAGGAAAGAATTGTACTGCATGGAATGAGTAAGACCTTATGCGGAGTTGTCCAAAATAATGTAAGCTTTGTTCGAAGAACTGTAAGTCATGTGATGCTAATTAGGTGGTGGTTAAGTGATTTGATACATAAATCCGAAAGTTAGATTCAGCCTGCAGCCGGTACAATATATATTCACGGAAAAACATTCACAAAACGTGCAAAACTGAATCAACTCACTTTTTTAGGCACCCAAATAAGTAGTGCCCAATGATGTTTTGTACCAAGAGGGCAGCGTTACCAATGGGTCCGACAAGTCTCAGTAGCATGTTTACTGAACGTGCTAAATTCCAAAACGAGGAATAATTCAACCAAGACCACCAAGACCACCGTAAGCTAAGGACGGCCTTTTGATCCAAATTTTCCCAGGGACGCCAGTCATCAAGCCCCATCAGATTTACATTATCAGATCCCAAAAATATCACAATGTCAAAGATAGAAAGAACATTGGGATCTCTCTCCCTCGGCGGAAAGAAAACGGCTCAGGTGTAAACCTCTAAAGGATGAAATGCAAAATTAGCCCTTCAATGTCCAACTACCACTTTAGCCATAACGCCATATACACCATGTTTCGATATAATTAGAGCCCAGCATATCTTTTAATCTCAATCCACACATGAATCCTTCATTCAAAAAAATTTCCTTCATACCAATCAATTCCCAAAGAATAAGTTCAAGTGACCCAAACTTAGTGCAATCCTGCTAGAATTCACAAAGTCAAGATTCCAGGCTGCAAATTTCTAAAGTTTTACGGAAATATGTCGTTGGTAGTTTTTCAGTAGCACATATAAACGACTCAACAAGGTTCAGAATGGTGCATGTGACATGGGTTTGGTAATATTTTGGAATAATCAAAGCAATTTAGGATAATGTAACAATAATGTTATATATATAAAGATATATATGTATACACCTAATTTTCCTCAGTTGCTTGAAAACAAAGGACAAAGTACTCCCAAACAACGGAATCCATAAAAAGCCGGAGCGGACCAATTGTAGAAAGTCAATTAGAATACCGGGGTGTTCACTCACAACAAGGTAGATTTCGAGAATCGAGATTATTTTGACTGGTTAGTCCGTTTCTGGTTCGTATATAAGAGTTTGCATCGATCATACTTTATTGATTCAGATATATTTATAATGATTGAAAACATAGAAAATCTTGTATGATAAACAAAATCGTGTGTTTCAAAGGGCCTCATCTAGGTGATCTCATAAAAGCTAGCTGAACAGATTGCCTAATTGACAAAGATAACGTAATTCATTTATCTACGCATTATCCAAAGTTTAGTCCAGTTTTGGCTTGTATGGACACCTTTTTTATTTTGTGCAAGCCGAATAGTGACTAAAACAGGTTGACCGCAAAGTCCTACCTCTGGAAATTCAATGGCAATCAATACATCAAAAATCAGAGTCCCTAATTCTCGGTCGTTGTCTTCGAACTTTCTACACGTTGTTTATTTTTCGCAGAATAATTTGAAGATACCGACAGCAGAAAAGGATATCACAATTGCTAAACGATAGCTTTCCTAACATGCATTTTATTTCACGTACGTACCTCTATTTTACCATAATATATGGTTTACTGTCAAAGGTTTTCATTGAGTTTCGACAGGCTTTCACCGTTGTGGACATTAAGATTCTCAGTGTATCAATGAATGGAGGGCACAGAGTTGATCTAGAACAATAATGTGTATAAGTTTCAGAGATGCGAACAAATACAACCAAACACGCCATGGCTACACGCCATGTGACAAGCAAGCAATAAAAGTTGAGATTTCTATCAACTCCGGTGTCATGCAAATCCAATCCATTTCAAAACTCAATGGCAGTGATCGAATTCCACATCATCCTGTTTGTTTTTCCGTTCGAGGTTCAATTTTCTAAAGTTGAATCTTTTTTTTACGTCAGAACACAGAACTAAAATTTGTTTTCCGAGGTCGCTGAACTGGTTAAAGTTTTGGTGCTTCTGTGCTGCACAAATCAATGTAGATCCTGCTATTTTACATAGCAATTATTGTATTTTCCTTCCAAATGGTTGTATGTAGGTAAATCGAATGAGTCGCCATTGAAACTTTACTAGGCCCATCGTACGCCTTTGTTCAAACGCACGGAAAACCAAGACCACACATGAGCTTTATTGAGCACAATCACTGATCATTACGAGAGATGCAACAGGAGTCAAACGAATACTAAGTTGCTCAAACGGACTCCATGGAACCATCCAAATTCAGCTAGAAAACGGAAGCGGCCATTGACTCCCATCTCTGGACCTGTGCAAGAATTGCAAAGACAAAGGTTCCATTTAGAGGTGGAATTGCTACAAGCCTATCTCGACCCATCAATACTTCTATTTCCAAAATATCAGCTCAACCCAATACAAGAGTGGTCCTACTCGAACGCTCCTCGATCACGCTAGGCGAATATTTACATGAAGTTGTCTTGGGAGTGAAATGAAAACAAATGAAGAAGCAATAAAATCCGGTGGTCATCAATCTAGATCCACCCGTCGGCACAGCACGCCCGCACCAAAGAAAACAACGATCATATCAAATACAAAATGTTTACACCCGCTTAAAATCAAGCTTGATACAGAAGCAGCAGCATCAATGAAAAAAGAACGAGATGGGAGTGAAAAACTGTACATTGGAAAAATATAACGCCGTAATCTTCTTGCTATCTTCATTGTACAATTTTGACGTTTTCATCATTCTCTTTATGGAAGTGACATTTTGCTGATTACGGGGCACGAGAGTTTGAATGGCACACGGAAATGCATTCACATTATTGACTTCCATTTTGAGGCAAGTCCGTTAATTTCTCCAACCAGCTAATACCTTCTTTCCTTGTGCCCTAACCAGAAAGGAGCGAAACACCAACCGCAGCGAATGCTTATAATATATTCCTCATTACTCTACATCAAATCATGGTCTGACTGCAACGTTGCTTCTTTTGGGTTTACCCAGCACGTGCGTGGAGACCTTGGAGAGGCACACAATGAACAGGCAATCGGAAAACACAAAACAGCCACCGGACAAAGTGGTGCAAAGCGGTCACTTTAATATGAGGTCGGCCATTCAAGCAAAACTTTTGTCAGCGTACCTCGTCAATACTCACTTGGTGTTCCAATCAGATACGAGTAATACTTCAGTTGTCGAACACAGAAAAAGCCGAAAACCCTCAAATCGAAACGATCAGGATTCGCAACTGTGGAATAAGCTCTACGAACTGCAACCATGTACACTCATTCCTTAAGAGAAAGCTTGTTGTCGGAAAATCCACAACGAACAAATTTGGAGAACTCAGTTTGGCAAACAAGATCGTTTTCAGTGATTCATATTCATGCCGTTACATCAAAATACATTCCGAAAAGTCCAAGGGATGAACCAGTTAGATAAGGGGAAGGTGATAAAAATTATTATTAGAAAAGCGGTGGGGGGATTAGGTTCTATGTTTTTCAACGGCAAAAGCACCACCGACCGGGATTCGAACAAAACCCGGAGCTTAGCTGCGATTCGGTTCATCGACAATGTATCAAACGTGGGCTCAGTATGTCGTCAGTCAACCAAGTCGAAAAACAGCACAACGAAAACACTCGGAACAATCAGGAAATGAGACTACTACAGGTCAAAATCTACTAATCACAGCTAATTAGACAGGGAATGAGGAAAAAAGTAACGCAGAAAAAAAAGAGAACAACTGGCTGGCTGACTTTGATGGCATCTCATACAGGTCGAGTTCATTTGAGGCAATCAGAATAGTACTGGGTACCTATGGGGTTGGTGTGTACTTTACGATTAACAACAACTTGCAAAGTCAACTAACAAAGACAAAGGACCCTCTCCAAATTGATTTTATAAAATCAACTGCAAGGATTGTCCTGTCGCATTTATTTTCAAACAAGCAGGCAGTTAAAAGTAAAGCATTTGAAATAAAAAGAGAGAAAAATACAGAACGACTGACAGAATTGATCTGAAGAAATGGTTGCGTGACTCTGCTATCGCATTCTACACTACATCTGAATGACACACTATCGTTTATGTTTAAAATAGAATCCTCTCAAGAAGTTTCATTTCCTACTTTGAGGGCTTGTATACCGAGGCTTTGACAGCTACAGCCCACCACACACGCCACAACCAAAGCTTTGGGGCCGAGGTTCCTAGCATATGGACGGCACTAACACTGCTGATGAATAGACAACCCTGTGTTTACAACAACTCGTTAACACCAAATGATCGAGCCACCACTGAAGTATCAGAGACTCATTCTCACACCCACAGTGCACGTATACACACACATGCACGCATACCACAACACACATAACGTTTTAGACCATATGGCCAAGATTATAATTTAGGGATCATTAGATTGTAAACTGGTCTCGAGAAAGGTGACCTGTGCTAACCAAAATGTCGACTGACCACTATCAGCCCCGGTCACGCTAGTACCGAACTGTGAGTACACCTTCAGCCATTTCCGCCTAACAGGCTATCAATTAGCCTACCCAAGGGAGAGCGCCAGACATTTTCTTTAGTACGCACACATTTTGGTAAAGGTATACACATTTTCATGTGAAGTGTGGATCTTGACAAATTATGGAACTATAGAAACTAGAGGACACTCCATTATGCGCTAGTATTGCACGTCAAGAGATAGACGTTTACTGAACAGAATCTGAATAAATTTAAGTATTTGACTACCTCATCCGTTTGGGGAAGCTTGCAACCGGACAACCGAAATATTATTTTGTAGTGTGATTTCAGAATCCTGTGGCTGATTATTCAGGGAAGAGTCTTATTTTGAAACAAAAGTGTTCTGACCATCACCGAAACTCCACGAAATCACTGAACCTCGGACCCGCGGTAATCCAAACATCGGATAATCATAGTGTTCTCACTGAGGAACAAAGTTTATGATTCCCTTCTTTGCCATCTTACTTGGCGTATCGTTTTGCTGATACAATCTCTACCTGATTCGGTCCCAGAACACTTGTGCCCCGTTTATATCTCCTGCTGAAAAACGGTAATGGGAGTGGCTGATGGACAGCTAACAGCATTCAGTAAGTTTTGCCGTTGTCGGTAAGGAAAGCTGTTCAAACAGAAATTAGCCTGGACCAATAGTTTGACTTTATATCGCCAAAAAACCTTAGATATAAATCTAACAAGGTCAGGAAAAATGTGAACTAAAATTGCATCACGGCAGGGGATGCGTCCAGTTTAAATGCCATATTGCACTCAAGTAGTGTATCAGTTGGAAGCTTATCAGTTAACACACTGATGTGTGTTACACAATGTTGGCGTTAATGATCATGAGCGTAATACACTGCATTCGTTGATATTGATTTAAAATAAATGTCTGCAGAGTATTAGAGAGAAACGATCTCTGAATGGACTTCAGTAGTACCTTCAATAGCCAATATCTGGTAGACTAGTTTAGGAGAGTTCATTTTTTTAGTACTAACTACAGTCAAGCACCATATTGCAAATGCTTTCGTATTTTCACTTTGGCTTTTGCTGAGGAAATGTCCAGCAAGATAAATGATCACTAAATTAGCTGTTACCGTCTCTCGCCCTATGTTGTAGAGTTCATCCACTTGACATCGTTCAGAACCATTCATAATGACCCGGTTTTCAACATGCAGTTAGCACATTCGTGCATTCTGAGTACAGGTTCCAGTCAGATCTCGGTGTTAAACTTTGGAGAGTTTTCTCAGGCACTCAGTTGCTCCGTCAAAACACGAATAAACCCAGAAAATAAATGCATCATCTGGTGACCAGTTTTAGGCAACTGTGAACTGGATGGTCTTCGTGCTTAATAAGTTGAAACTTAAATTTTCCTTCGTGATCTTGTTCTTTTCATGATCGTTTAAATAAGGCTATTCTTATCGTGTACAGTTTTGATGATCTGAGTTGTCCGTCATTCACATATCCATTCTATGAATTAAACAAATAACAGTGGTTTTATCACTTCAAACTGAAAACGATCAAATCGTCTGCTTGACAAGCGCAAGTGCATCATGACTGGAGGCAAGCACAACGAAACATGAATCCAAAAGAAACGTGAATTCAACGCGGGTATGCATTGAGATACGGAAAAGTGATGATTATTGTGCACACAACTGATGGAATGTTCTGCCCCGCCTCTTCCGACTCCCCCATCTTACTTAATTAGGTGTGAGTGGACGATTTCTTTTCCCATTTCACTTGAATACCTTCAGTACAAATACGTTTATTCGTTTTTCTTCTGATGCTAATATTCCTTCATGGCAGAGACCGACTGGTGGTGGCAACAATGTGGTTTCGTCTGGATTTCGACCACCTTTATTGACTGAATAAAAGCTTCCTCTGGAACCGGGTCTCTGCTTGCTGATTATTACAAGCTTATTTGTGAATACGCCGGAATTATGGCATAGTAGGACAATAAGATTCCATTCGATGCCGGTAGGTTTCAGCTTCGAGTAAAACTGTGAGCTTCGGAGATCGAGATTTCGACGCATACCATTGATTGAGTTGATTTCAATGGTGTTTAGGTCTATTTAGAAGGATGAGTGTTATCGTGGTCAACAAATGATCGCCGGTCCCCTTAGTTTTTCAACCACAAGGTCCACAGCGAGAAAGCAGTGTGTCCAATTTACCTGTGTTTGTCCTTGTCGGCGGGGCAGGTACAAGCTGCGCGTCATTTTTTGACATAACATTGGGTGGCATTGATGGTCACTACGATAAACGGTCAGAACTGTATGAGCAGGGTAGGCAGGTGAAAAGAAGCTTGATATAGAGTTGGCAGGGCCTAATGTTCAATGCGCAGGGGCTTTGTCGTTCTCTGTGATTGTTCAGTTAGAGAAATCTGTATACATGGTTACTGCATACGTATGACGCTGTCATATAAATAATACAACTATACCTATCCGATAAGCCCGACTTCGAGTAACACGGTCCAAACGGTGTTCCATAAGCTACCCAATATCGGGATGGATGTCATCAGAAATGGTAATACACCCTTCGTTACGTTTATGGTGGATCTTTCATGCATTCATTGATTTAGATGCTCGAACGCTATTCTATTCAGTTCTAGCTTTCCCTGTCGTGTGATTATGTTATTTCACGAATATACCAAGGTAAAGAATCGCATACGTTGACGATGGTCACTAAAAACATTCAGATGAAACATGGAGGGTTTCGTCTGTTTTTTTCTTGCAACTACCATTCACCCTCAACTGTAGTATCTATAAAAGTCTTTGAACTTTTATCGGGCAAAATATATCTGAACATAAGATTGAGCAAAACAGAGGGCCCTCCAATGGTACGCAAAATTGGCCAGGTTAGACGATACCACAATGATTGAGGATTTCATGGACTGCAGCAAGTCCTATCGCCAACCGTTACTTTTCTTGGCTGGGAAACCACATGCTCCGTCACATAACGGTTGGTGGAAAGGGGGAACATCCTCATCGCATGAGGAATTAGGTTCATTCCTTGCTCACATAGTGACTGCCTCAGCCAAAGCATTATCCGCTCATCCGTGTGACAGGTATGCAGAACACGTCTATCATTTTTCGAGTATTGTGCTGAATTCTGAACAGCAGATGTGAACAGCCTGAACTTCGTTCATGGAAAGAGAGAGAGAGCTTGGACACTGTTAGGCTGCTCATAGACCAACAACTACTGTGTTCCTGGGCATTCGTGCAATCTTCGATTCAATAGACATTACCAAATTTAGGAGCTGAATAATAAACAACCGAGTATCTAAGAAGCATGCTGGATTCTCAAAAACCATCAAAGTAACTGAGGCCTATTTAAGGGTTGAAGTCAACCGTGTCCTGAATAAACAGTCACACATAGTAAGTGGACAATCCGTCAACATCGCTTTGATGAATGGATATAAGCCTAGTGATATTAAATCATTTTTCAGCCTGAGTAGTTTTCACTGGTCGACCCATACTGTGTCCATTTACTTTAATCGTTTGGCTGGATCGTAAATACGACTGTTACACTTTCTCACCTACACACTTACTTACCTGATTACCGGCTTGCATTCTTGACCTGCATTATGGCCGCTTGCTCACCGGCTACGGCCGGTTTTCTTTAACGATGTTCATGGAACTAACTAGAGTGGAATAACTGTGTAGTCTACGCGTACCACTTCGTTAACCGAATGTATCCTCCCATGATTTGGAGCTTTTGCCAAACAAGGACAGATTGGTTTTGCTCAGTCTATAGAATTTTATACCAGTTCTGCCTTTTCCTGGTGATCGTCAGGAGCTATTACATAAATTCACTTCCATCAGGAAATACACCGGAAATGACCATATTAGAAATAGCAAGGGTTAGACAGACTTCTGGTATAATGCGTTAAATGTGTCCCACTGCCGAATCCGACTAGACAGGGAACAGTACATGATGCAGATGCTCAGTGTTTTGCTCCTTGATTATTGTAACCAACCGTCCTCTGCAGTGTACGCTAGGTGGCTTTCTAAATCCGTCTATCAATGTTCCCCTATCATTCACGACAATCAGCGCATCAGAAAGTGAGCTAACATTGCTTATCATGTATTAGATGAGGATAGTTGGAATCAAATTTAGATCATTTTCCCTGCACCGATAGTGCGTCATATTTATTCTTCGTTACTGATTGTTGAGCCGGGAATAAGGAAAAACAAATGACTCGTTGGTCAGACGACAAGGTGACTCCAGATTATAGACATCACCGATAATGACTTCGTTCACTGATTCCTAACATCCCATTAGCAACCAAATGGCTTCAGTTATACAGAACCGAATCGCAGTGATTCAGAAGTGAACCCACTCCTCGGAATGCCATACAGGTTTCTTAGAAAACCGACGTTCCTGATTAATAGGCACCAGTTAAACAGAAAATACGTACACCAATAAATTATTCCGTAAAATCGATGAACCGCGTTTTGCACACCATTGATATTTGTGTCCGTTTACTAGTGATAGTATTTTGTTTCTTTTCATGAGGGTGGGAATGAGTAATTCATTTTTATTTACAAATACTCACACTCACTCACTGGTCCGGATCAAACTAGCTGCCCTACTATGGTAAGGCCAGACGATACGATGCATATCTGCCTAAATAGATCAGGACGACAATATCGAAGAGCGACAGCCTCCTAGCTCCTTTTTATACCATCCGAGAAGCCTGTTTTAGTTTGTCGTTAGCCTGACATACAATTGAATGTCGATCCATATATATATATATATATATATATATATATATATATATATATATATATATATATATATATATATATATATATCCATCATCTCTATAAGCCACCTGTTACCATAACTGTGCAGAGGAAGAGATGATTGAATCATCTGTTTTCGGATGCATTGGGGAACGAATGGATAATTTTACATTCCGATGGAATCAACCTTTGGCGATCATAATTATGCTTATAATCGAGGACATATCGTTTTTCTCAAATAACCGTCTGAGGTGAAATCCTAACAACTAAGAATTTCACCGCAAATTTACCAGTTCCAGTCTCTACATTTCACCTTTAAATACGTAGCGCTTTTTGACTGGCTGTTCAACATTTTTCCACATGCCGCCTTTGTGAAATTCATCGCCATCCTTTTTGAAATATTATTGCTCACCCGCCGTGCTTATTTCCTATTGCAACGGAAAAATCGGAAATTATAAATCTGAATTTACCTCTAAACCATGGTTTACTCATCTCAAAACCTAAAAGATCTGCTCTCGATGCAGTTGTTTTTTTCTTCAACTCCATTGCTGAGTCCCTTGTCGGAAACTCCTGATCTGTTCATGGTACTCCTCATGAAAGAGCCTAAACCTTTGAATGAGAAGTTTGCAATTTTGTTATTCAAAAAAAAAATTAAATACTAAAACTGTCCACAATGTAACGTGGAAAACCGAGACAGGCAACAAGTGTTCCACACACCCGGTTACCGAATCTGGAGTACTCAGAAGAGCTGTGATGTCATTATTCTTATACCTCACTGGTCTGGGCGACATACCAGTTGCTTCCCTGTCTGAGCGCTCATAAACGTGTTCCCTTTCGGGTGACTTCTAACTTTTGGGATTTAGGAATTCCCGGTCAAATCTACCATCAATGGAGCATTCTTCCACCCGATCTGATTGGAAACTGAACCGTGCCAGTCTCCTTGATGGGATGTTCAGAAATTGCCCATTCTGTTTGCCTACAGATCCTGTTACTCTGAATTAAAACCTCCAACAAGAGTTCATTCCAACAAGTACATGGATATCAACCTAGCTAACGAGCTGAAAAGGAAATCTCATATTTTGGTATATATCGGCAAATTGAGAGGCCTAGCTTTCAATTAAGAAATATCAGCCCTTCTCAAACTTCACCGAAAACTGCTTCCAAAATAATCTTTAATGTGTTGTATGGATTTGATTGCATTATTCTTTCGTAAAGTTCCCCCAGCCTTGTAAAATAAATCATCAAAGCCCTTCGTCACATATTAGCGATTATTAACCGCTTCGAATTTCCTTTTGAATTAACTTCATTCGTGCGTAGTCCTAGCCCACGGTTCAATAAAGTATCCATTACAGTCATTACAACCTCATTTATCTCTTTGTCGTTCTCGCTCCTCCATTAGATTTGAATTTCAGCACCATTCATTCAGAATTAGCCAATACATAAAAAGTCGCTTGTGTCCTAACTGATGCGGGAACTGAAAAACAAGGACAAAAATAAAATAGAATTATTTTCCGAACGTTTTTGATGTTCACCGGTAATCTTTCACTCATATTTATCCTTACTGCCCATTTTTGTATATTTTGGTAATTTGCCCTAGGTTTGCCAGACAGTCTTGACTGAATAGTAGGCATGTTGTTTGCAAAAGTCTGTTTTAAAATACAAATATGAACACTTGTAGGATATATTTTTATGCAATTTTTTTCGAATTTTTGAACAACTTCCATCCAGTCACAAAGAATCGAGTGCAAACATATGTGCTAATGCTTGCTCGAAGTTTCACGAAAATTTGATTTACATTTAGAAAAATATTTTTTGTCTTTATAATGTTCTTTTTCTTCGTAATCTAGCTGCATATTCTAGCGATTGTTTGGAAAAACCATAGTGGTCTGAATCTCGAGGTAGATAGCTTTCAAATCCGAGGTTCCTCCAGTAAAATGAAGAGCCGCCACTCCAACTCTTTTCTTTCACTTCGAAAATAGATTTTATCCGAGAATCAGTGGTGGAATAATGAGATGGATAGAATCCACTGATCAAAATCACAAAATTTTGTCATATTCTCTGTCCTTAGTTAGTAATTGGTGACGAAATGCCTGTCAAACTATTTATTCTTTACCCGCACTTAACGGTGGTCGTAATGTCAAGGAAAAATATAGCCAGTTTTTGGGAAATAATTATCTGTCTTTTATTATGACCTCTCTTCCGAACTATACTCGTTCTACAAGTGGTTTATTTCTAGAAAGTTCAGGTGAATCGCAACCAACGTAGAACTGCTGCGTTCAATCAAACACAAACCCAGTCTTTAGTTATTAGCTGTGATCATCAAATCATGAACTCCTGACACTGAATTCGGCTTCACAGATTTTCTTAGTGGACGGACACATGTAACTATGGATAACATGACAAGCTGATATGCCAGTAAGCTGAACACAATACTACAGGTGTGATGTGGAACTATTGTCTTCAGCAAAAGACATCCAAAATGAAGTGCGTGAATTTTACTACGGGTGACATTTCATTGAAACATTTCATAGGTGCCCAGGGCACGATCTTTATTATTCAACAAAAAGTGTAAATGCCACTGAAGGGAACGTCTTCATAATTTATTCAATCAGTGGGCTAGTAAAAATACCAGTCATACATATCACGCACATAAATGAATTATCATACCAGCAACCACTCAGATGAGAAAATATCTGCAGAGTAAATGTAATCGTCCGACAACCTTCAAAATCTACTGGTAAAAAAGAGAATAGAGAGCATTTTTCAATGCTGGATCGAGTAAACGAATTCGGTGTATAAATCGATATTGTTTGGTGGAAGATTCGTCACGCTCTTTCATTGTGTAAATAGGAGAAAATAAAGCATATTTCAATGCTGGACTAATTAAACGAAATTGGCGTAAATCAGTATTGAATGGTAGAGGATTCATCAGCTGTTTCATTGTGTATTATCGGTCAACTCCAATTCAGCTACAACAATCGCACGCAGCAATCAATTCAGTTTCTATGATGGGAGAATCCGAAAAATTCAAATGTGGTACCGAATTTTGTAGGTATAACCGTGAGCTCATCTACGCAGTCAATTAATGGGAATATTCATCTCAGAGATGACCTCGTTCCACAAATAGAAAATTAGACGCTTCCATGATGTTGAAACAACTCCAGGTATTAGTCCTGATCAAGTATAGTCGATAGACATTCAGCGTGCTGTTATCATGGGCGCTACTTCCCATTTGTTCTCGTTTTTTAGATCGGTCAGTGTTGCCCTAATTGGCAAGCGCGCTATAATTAATCTTTTTATTTAACACATTTATTCGACTGTCTTGGACCTACTTGTTTTTAAACGGACCGAGCTCTTCATTAGTAAACACATGATAACCCCAGTAACAACAACCAGATTCACTTGGCGTATTATTCAAAAAGGTCCGCTATGAATAATATATCTTCTTTAGTACTTCATGCAACCAAATCTTTAGACGAATCAGCGAAGTCTGTAGGCAGTGTTCCTTGATTGTTCGTAGGGAATGATGTTTTAACTGAGAACGTATGTGGCAAAGCAATTCACACAATCATTGTGAATCAAGCTAGCAGATCCAGTACGAGTACCTTGGATACCATTTTGTCATACGTGACTGCATTCGTGATACACGATCAGTTTTGTCACTGTTTCATAAATTGCTTAAGCCGAGTCGCTTTACCTATGACCTTTATATTCCGTATATCTGTATGATCAGCATTCTGCCAAAACTGCTAACTTTGATTGTGAAATCGGTAAGAATGCGTTGTACACGTACCCACGATCATTATTTCATTCACTCAGTAGATTCCATTGATCGACTTATTTACTCGTGAATAATTTCGTTTGAAATCACATCCGCATTTACTTGATCAGAATAAGCTGTCGTTCATGTTGACGTTTAATTCATTTGGGAGCAGTTCAATAAATAAATTCTGACTTTCATTAGTCATCATTTCTCATGGGCTCTTTTTTATACTTTCCCCTCACAAATGATTCAGATACAACGGTAATCGATTTTGTCTATTTCAGCAGGCACAATCATAACGGTTTTCTCATGATCAGCTCATCCTAAAAATAAACGTCGAAAAGAAATGTTGTGGTCTATTACCATCATGAAGAGCAGTGCCGAAGTATGTTGCTTTCTTGGAAATCACAGTCTACTACTTGATATTTGGGTGATAACGTGATGTGATATCAGAGGGGATTGAAATGAATGAGTGTCGTAATTGCACTAATGAAATCAACGAATAACAGACGAATGATGCATGTAGTCCACTTAAATCTCGGTACGCCATGTGTCTTCCATTGTGGAAGTTATAAAAATAGCGTTGCTGGAAAATGCTATCTTGGTCTCAAAAATATTACCCGCGATAACCAAAACAATGACAAATTATAACGTATTTCAACAAAGCTATGTTTTTACCATTATAACTTCCACACTAATGAACTAGGTTAAGAGCACACAAGTGAGGATTATCCGAGCAACTATTACTTGGTCAATCTTTCATCACAATTATTGTGGTACTTTAGTCTATCACTTAGTCTGTGATCCCATTTCGAATACTAAGCTCTACAGCCTGATGATTATATCTGGCGGTACCCATCGTGGCTGGCATCAGCTTGTTAGGTTTTGCACCATTGAGTGTATTGAAAGAGAGATGAGATGACTATCCGAAGAAAACACGTCTCAGAATGTCAACGCGAACGTAAATGCTGTAGTACACAAAGAAAACAGACCAGTCTGATGGTAGATCTTATTCCATTTCTGGGCAAACTAATGTTTATGGTTGAAGGTCGTATTATCCAAGTTTACAATACGTAAAGAACTTACCTTTGGGCTTACGTTTCTCTTCAAACGTATGTGATATGTGATTCCAGTGAATCTCCTATGCCATACCCATTTGAAATCTTGCTTTAATTATTGTCATATCCTAAGAATTAGTGCAACACTTTAGACATATCATCTGTGAGAAAATTGGCTGACAAATTGTCAGCACACGATTTGATAGACAGCATAGTGATCGGGTCGAGGGCCGACACGTCTTCGCCTATCCTGCATCGAGGACAAGACTGGGGCAAACGGATCAAACGGAAGGAGCAATCAGATGCCAATTGCCATCTAAACCGAATAAACCAATTGGGTTCGTTCCCAGGCCGACCAATCAGAATAACTGGCCGAGAATAACAAGTGAAACCACTAAGTGTGCGGGCCAAGATTTGGTTGTAACAACCATTCATCGTGTATTAGCTGCTCTTTTTATACTAATAAGTAAATATGGTTCGAAGGCAGAATAGTCTCATTTATAGGGCTTGTGGGATGATTCGAAACATCATTATTCGATTTTTATCATTGGATGAAATCTACTCTCTTTGGTGCTTAGAAACTGGATTGAATGCTTTTACAATAATGTATTTTTTGCTGCAATCACACGTGCTCGTCCGTTCCGTAAACAAATGTGTGAATCCGCAGAAGAAGATATTAAAAACAGATTCCGTCGTTTCAAAAGCTTGCTCTCTAAACCAGTATTTATTATTTATCAATGCTAAGCATTTCGCAGATTACCAGTTAGGCAAATATATGCTAATTTTGAATAATTCAAAAGAAAATAATCATTTTCTCCACACAATTCCCAAGGAAAGTATTTTTCGTCTGGTTGTGGACGGAGTCGATCTTGAGGATGATAATATGCTTTTATTTGAAGAAGCTTCTGGGTATCTGATTTGCATTCTGAGAGGAAATGCATTTGGCAAAAGGTTTATTGTCCTGCTTTATATATTTTCATTTGATTTGTATTGTTGAGGATAAAAAAACCCTCAACTAATGCATTCGGTAAAAGGGAACTTAGTAGGCTATATCTTCGAACGAAATAAGTAGGGCTTTTTGCTTTGGTCAGTAAATTCGAACTATCAAGAGTTTCATATTACAATAGAAAAAAATTGGATGTTTTGTTTATAACTGATAAGTACTACCGATCCTAATTATTATGCTAAATAAATCACTAAAATTGCGATCATATTAGGTTTCATTTCCTTCCTCTCTAAAACCGATAATACTCTGTTTTTAGATAAAATTCGGGCCTGAAGGTAATCACTTGCATTAATTTTTGTTAACATTTCTGTAGTCCGTATTAAAGTTCAACCTGATAGTAAGTGGCGGCTGAATAAGAGTGGTGATGTGAGTTTTCTCATTTTTCTAATTCACTCAAAGGAGGTAGGGAGGTGTATAGTTTTCGCTCCCTACTGCACGATTTGATACTGATTGGGATTGATTTTCAACGTACATGCTCTGTTTTATTGCACCATAAGTCACAGCTTTCTACAAACAAATATACTTTTTTCATTTCTGGCGATTTTGTGACCCTGCCTGTAGCCAACAGCTGTGCAGTTTATTAAAATGGTTCTGGTCACTTGTCCATTTGCAGCTTTCCAGGATGTGTTAGATGACTGAATACTAATAAATAATGTATGAGTATATTATTTAACTATTTAAACAAAAAAATAACAAGCAAATATTAGTATTACTAAATAAAGTAAATGCTTTGTTCAAGAAGCGATAACAAAATTAATAGCACGATATTTTTGGAAAAATCGTTCTTTATTTCATTGGACACCAGCGATGATGGATCAAACTTTATAGTTCACACTCGGCACTCAGCCCTTGTTTGATTCCACTTGCTATGAACCAAAATGTATTCAACTAGCTCATGTTGCGTGTCATGCTTTCTGGTTCTGTAATTCACTCATCCAGATTGTGGGACTTCAACAGTGAAATCAACCATGTGACAATGCATCGGATTCTCAGTGTCATTTATCCAATCATATTTTACCTGTGTTAGGATTCAGTGCTATACAGACGCCGTTAGTTCGAAATTTTACAGTTGGCTTCCGTCAGGATTTACCTCAAGTATAAGACCTAGTCCCCTCACATTTTGAAATGCAACAAAATCCACTGGATTTTCCTCCCCTTTTTTAGGGATAGCTATTCCATCGAGTGTCAGCACTATTCCCATAAATTTGTCTAGATTCAGGTAAAAATGCAATTCCTTCTACCTTTTCACACATATTCGAAGGACAAATAAATGTAGCGTATTTTGTCGATCTTGCGGTGGGGATTTATCAATGCATTGAGCTTGATCCAACAGCTATTCCAAGCTATTGAGAGACAAAGAAACAGCCGAGTGTTTTTGCTAGCCGAAATACAAATCGATAAAGAAATAAAAACATTCAAACAAATAAGAATTCTGAATGTTCCGGCCATAGGTCCACAAGAATTCAGCGACAGTGTGAACTACTTTGCATGCAAGACATAAGCAATGATGGTTTGTATCAGTGTCGGCATTGCAGCCTATGGTACCCTTGCCTGATCCTCGTAGCTGATCCAGGCCGTTCACTCATTCACTCCACATAACATTATGTCTCCAGTACGTGCTTAGATACGTTACTCGTATAGACACGCGTTGAGATTCCTCGGGTTTTCCGATAGCAGTAGGTATTTCTGCTTTTCATACATATGAATACAGGGGCCTATATGAGACGATGCAGTCGGGACACCGACCTAAGTAATAATTTGCAATATCAAGTACTCCTATTTTTCCGGCCTTAAGTGTTTTCTTGAAATCTACTTGGAACCTCGTTAGCCTGTATGGAACCCAGTTAACTGCTAGCAATTTTACGCGTATGACCAACAACAGACGCACATACAGAAACACCCACCAACACCCACACACACAGACGCGTAAAATCACCCGTTTCACACGTATTTTTGCAAGCTTACGTTTGTACCAGCATACAGTACTGACCGTCGGCTGCATCATAAACAACCACATACCGCTGATATACGCATGAGTCCGCAATACTTAGTCATCATCAACTCCCACTCTTAAACGATAGAGAATGGCTATTGCCGTTTTGGTTCCCTTCGTACCTGTACTTAATTGCCAACTGCCCCTTCTTTTGGTAAACTTCGGTGAGACAATCACAAAGGGTTTACCAAATATTTCATATCATTGCATGCAGGCGATGAAATTGTGCAGAGAGGTGCACAGAAATATGTCGTGTGACCCAATGCTCCTGACTTCCGCATTCGAATATACACCTCAGTGTTATTCATTAAATTATTGAAGGCTATTTTTCCATTCAGAAGATATCCAAACATATACTTTTATCCAACAATCAATTATATTAATAAAACCGTTTCTTCATGTGAAGGAATTTATTACTAGAGGGATTCTGACCCAATGAGTTCGAATAAAAAGCGCTCAGTTCGATGTAAATAAATGTCTGAAACACAGTGAAACGACAGTATAAGTTCACTGGGGTCGCGGACGAATTTAGCTCAGACAGCGCTTATTGGAAGTTCACCACAGTTTGATTCGGAGGCATTGTAATTACTTTTACAGCAAGCTCCTGTTTTGGCTTCATATGTGCCGGATATCAAAGCTTGATTTTGAATCGAGGTTTTTTTCTCATTTTTCATTTATTTTACTTTCCACTTTTTCTGAAAATTATCTTTAACGTACCGGTTCTGGATATTGCAAATCTCATGCTGAAAACAGAGCAAAAATAAACCATTTATGCATAGTGGGTAAACTTGATGGATTGTATGCACTGGTTGTTTGAAATATTCACCACAGAATCATATGATAGCATACAAATTAACACAATGGCTAAAACTGTTCCTCTGAAATGTTTTCTGCCATCTTCGAAGTGAAACTCAAGCAGAGCAATAGGGCAAAATAATCAATCGTTTACGTAACCTTATTTCCCCTCCCGTCGATCTTATCCGTGTGAACGACTAGACTGACCCATCTTCCGCTTATCTTGCTCTGTCTGATAACCACTTCAGTCCGCTTATTCTCAACCCGTGCCTGTGTGTTTTACATCAAATCGTTATCTCTGTTCGCTGATTGGCCAAACGGTTTCCATAAATGAGGACCCATTCCAAAGGCTACTTGACTCGTTCCTGTATTGCTGTCTCGAAAGTTTCCTATCTATTGTTGCTTGATTTCTTTAAGCCTTTCCCGGCGGTATTGATTCAGTAGTCGGTTCGTCCATAGTCTGCGGTATGTTGTCGTCATTGTTTGATCAGCCCACGGTTAGCTCGTAATGGGCAATAATGGCTCAGATTGTCAGAAAAAATCACGGTATTCGTGATTTTACTCGCTCTACTTTTCTAGTCATAACAGGTGAAAAGGATGCATACTTGTTTTGGTGAGAACAATTTAGAAGACCGCACTGGATTGCGCATTTGTAGGCTTCTGCATCGCACACTGGGTGTAGATGACTAGCTACAGACCGAGAAACGTTTCTGGTTTCCACATATGTGAGCACCATGTACGTTTTCATGAGTGCGTCCCACCTCTTGTTGGTTACATGCGAGCCAAAAAATGATGAGGGGCCTTAATAAAGGAACACGGAAAATGCTACTTAGATCGAAAGCAGGTAATGAAAATACTACGAAGATAGCTAGAGTTAATGGGTTTTTAAAAATGGCAAAAGTAATGTGGAAATGATGGTTAAAACGTGAGTACGTTTCCCAAAGCTGTGTGATTCCTGGTTATTTACTTAGTTCGTCAAAACGTTAGCACATAATGTCCAGTATTCGAGCTATTTACTTACCTTCGTTCTTAAATACAACACAACAACAAGCATTTATCTAGTGATTCATCATTTCAATCAGCTTTTACATGAGAAACTCTTTAGCTCGCATTGTCAGAGTGTAGCAGCGTCACTCATTCATGCAGCGCATTCTTGGAATATTTTGAATTACCCGAAGGGGCACAACGATCAAATAATTTTCGACCAATCAGTCTCCTACTCTCGAAAGTGCTTGGCGGTACTTTCACTTTTTGGCAAACATTCCCACTGCAAAATCGAACTCATTCAGTAGAATAAGTACAATAATTTTGTTTTCATTTGATCATATATGTATAAAAATACGATGAACACAACAGACTTTTCGTCCATTGATTGTGTGGGAATGGTTTTGTGATCAAACGGTTATTGCTCTGAAAAAAACATTTCGATGCCATACTTTCGAAATTATTATTTAGGTCATATTTTCCATCGGAATACAGTAGTCTGAACTGCTTCTCGGCGGCATTTATTCCATAAAATTCTATAGTATTCGACTTACTGCATAAAATACCGCACAAGCATATGCTATATCAGTCGGATAAAGGAAACTAACTTTGAAATGTAAAGTAGTCTTAATTTCGTATAAGCAGAAATGTCAGTGGTGCTGTAGAGTTCGGAACACAAACACATGTATTGCTACATACGTATTTTTATGTACATGCATACATGCATGCACATACACGTATATACATTCGTACATGCACACACATACATGCACACCTACGCACATAAATACCAGTGAAATTCACTACCCGTTTGGTCATAGTTTTAACTCCCCTACGTACAAACGTAGACTCACATTTCTTCAAAAGTGTGAAAACTGAGACGAATCACGTTTTTGTTGTAAGCTTCGTTTGTACGAAATCGATCATCATATTCATAACTGTTTGTTGAATACCATCTTTCAAAATCCACCAACGAATCGGAAGGTTTTTTGAAACCAATTTTCAATTACTGGACATATTTTCCCAGAAGTAATAAATTTCCCTTTCTTCACTGGAAACTTCTAAAATAAGGAGTATTTTCCGGAATTCCATTTACCTACACTATACAGTACCGGGTTGCCTTACATGTGAAATTTTTATTGATTCAATAATCATAATTTATTGAAGAAAGTGGTTGCTAGTACCCGGTACATGGCAAATCCAAACATACATTGGCTCATTGCTGTCAAATGACCTATGACTCCATATTAACTTACATCTCTACATTATTAGATCGGAATATTTTCATCACCGAACAAGTTTGAGAAACACAATTAGTTTGGCTTATGCAAGAGTTTGAACTCGATCGCGGACAACACTCAGTGGAATGAAAGCGAATTCCTTCTCCGGAAACAACTGACTGTTGATAACCATTAGACTTCAAATACCATTGACATTTAAGTTGCAATGGTTTAAGGAACGTCAACAAGCTCATCAAGTTTCTTTCCCAAGAAATGATCCTTTTTCACGGAGAACGTAGTTGGAGTTGTCGGCTTACCTCAGATTCATAGTCTGAATCCTTCAATATTGACTTCTTGTTTGCAATATATACCCTCATTGAGGTTGCCATTGGCCTTGATCTATTCTGCAATGTACTCACACAATGAAGAAATGCAGCATTTTTGTCATCTTCGAGGTTTTATTTCATTTTCAATAATCACTCTTCCAAAACGTTGTAATGAGGAATAAGCAAATCGGATAACATTTTTAGATGAATTTTGAAAGTGAACGCATACACCGCTACAGTTGAATAAACCATTGCAAGATTGAACAATGGTAAGTTGCTCAAGTTCGTCCACTTGTAAAGTAAGGAAAAGAAAGAAGAATTTTGGTCCTCCGATAGATTTTATCAAAGAATTAGTGGAAACCGGCTTTTTATTCTTTCGCACTCAGGCCTATTTCGTTCAGTCTCGTGTTCAAGTTTTATTGTTTCTAATTCTCGCACAACACATACTCTGTCAGTGTGCATCCAGGATGATATTGTCATTTATTTTGTTGCTTGAGTTGAGATGAATAAATCGGTTTTGTTAAGGATGGTGTGAGACATGTTCACCGGTTTATACGCCTTTCACTTTATGTATTTTTTTCATAAAGTTCGTTTTACCGTAGTACCATGGTGATGTCCAATACAAGTTATTAGACGATAAAATTTCACCATAAAATTGTACATGGCGCATGATCTTTCCGATACGTCCCGAAAGGATCTCGGTTCTGACACAATACCAAGTAGATCCATGAACCGTGTCATTTAATATAGAATAGTAATGATTAGATTTTTAAGTAGACATACTGTACATGCCCTTGTTTTCTCATTCGCGACATTTTGAAGGGAGAGTACATAACCCAACCAAAAATACTCAATGCTTAGCTTCAACAATGCCATTTGTTGAGTTCACTTATATAAGAGAAGTGAGCAAGCAATAGTGCGTCGAAAATAGAGATTTTGTTTGCCGGAATGTGGTCCGGTTTTCACGACGTCAACATTAGCAATATTATTTACGTGAAGTATATTCACATAACATTGACAATGTAATGGATATCTACAAAAATATATTTTCAGCTTCCTAATAAATGATGAGGTTTTTCCTCACAATCGCATAACGCAAAATGCGCCACGGGCACTTTAACGAGCCATAAGTAACTAAAGTCTGTTTATTGCATCCTAATGCGAGGTCTTCGTTGAAATGGACAGGCTTCTCTTCATCTCGCAACTCATAAGTATAACACTCTATTTTCCATTGTGTTCAGAAGATTTAATCGTAATAAATCGAGAAAAATACGAAATATAACCCAACAATTCACAATCTTCCATGAAAACCTCAAAACATTTCATTCAATACATGTGAAGTGGTGTATAGTCCACCTGTGAATTATTTTGTCCACAATCAACTCGATTTATTGTAGCAATGGCTAACATAAATGAGATGCAATTAGGGTGTCATTCTCGGTGGCCTGATTCACCTCTTCCTGGCCTCTTTGCGCTACGTGCAGTGCCGCTCGCGCCCTGACATTGAGAAGCGCTGGAAGGCCCTCAAATAACCCGATCGAACTGGATCCCCGAGAATCCATCCAGGTCCTCAAACTGTTTCCGGAAGTTGGGCAAGTCCTAGTCTTCCAATAGCTTCAACCAAGTTAGATCATCAGTATGCGGTTTTGCTCTGAATCACGTTCTCACAACTTGAAGCCTTTTTCAAATGCACGGTTGGCATCTGCTAGATAACCGAATAAAATGAAACCTGCTGGTGTGAATATATTAAAATTATCAGTTACACAAACGGACATTATCAGACTGCTTTTCATTTTTCAGAAAACCACTCCAATAAGGAAGATGAATATAGGATTTTTACCGCGAGATATAATTCAAAATTTTAAAATCTACGCGGAATAGGATGTTCGAAGAATGTACTTCCTTTAGAGGTGAACTAAGAACTGCTGAGCAACATCGGAAAAAGGGAAGGTCATGGATTTACACGTTTTCATTTCAAGTGAACCTTATTTGGTCCAACATCATGGTCAGTAAAGGTGGTGACGAAATCAGTCTGAATATATAGCATTTTTCCGGTTTATATCCTCACATTATTATTAGGTTGGAGTAATTTTGTAGTAATTAGGTGATCTATGAACAGTGATTTCATTTCGGCCAAGAATGCAACACATCATTTATAATACAGAAAAACGCCCACATCAAACTCGAAAACTGCATTGTTTAGGTAAAATACGACTGGTTCAAGCTAAAAGTGCAATGACGTGGGTAGTTAAAAATATGCCCTTATTTCAGTGTTCATTATAGGACGTTTGTATTGTGAACGTTAAAATTCTGCACATACACTTTAAACATTTTTGCGCCACAACCAGGAACTCATAAGCTTAGTTGTCAGACTACATAGAATCTTTCTTAAATCACACAAACTGATCGTAGTTTCCATGATTTGTGGAACTGCGCTTGCTTGTGTTGCATTAGTACATTTCTTGACTTGAACATAAACTTTATAGTTATCGAATGAAGCTTATAACCAGAACGGAGCCATCACAAACGGCCTCCATAATTCACCAGTTGTTTCCTTCTTCGGTAATCCTCGGAAGAGACAGAAAGCACAAAATTTCAATAAAAATGATGGTTTTTGTTGTACAAGCTAATTATTCGTAAATTGCTGCCCGTGTTTCACAAAGTTCATCTAGTTTTAAAAAAAACTGGAGTCCCAGAGTTAACGATAACCTAGTCCGTGGAGTTTATTTCCTATGGCTTAGGATAACAATTCATGAAAAACGAGCATCGACCAGATCCCGGTATGTAAACGAACCCATAATACATAATGTGGACACCACAGTAGATTCATGAATGTGTGCAAAACAGAACACATTTAGCATGCTGAAATGTACGATTGTCGGGGTGGCTCAGCGGTAACACACACGCCTTTGAGGTCAGAGAGCCTGGGTTTAAACCCTGGCTGTGGCAGAGGATATTCACCGCAGATGAGCTTTATCAAGAGCGAAACTCGAATTGGGTGCCTCCGAGTGCAGGTTGTTCGGATGATTTGAGGTTTGCGCGTGAAAGGTAGTCTCCTGGACAGTCAGCTAAACAAAGATCTTTTTCCTTGTGCTCGCATACGCTATTTCACAAAGGCATACAGAACATGAACAAGTGAAAATCGATTGCCGAATAAAATCGTTTCACCGCGAAATCTGACAAGGTAAGTTTGATCAAAATGTTGTTTTGCAGAATCCATCCGTTACTTTCATACTGCTGGCTGAAACTTATTTCAGTGTGGACAGAGTACAGAGTATGAAATGTTCAGGGAGACAAAGATGTTCTTGTGATAGGTTGGCAAGTGAACCAGGGACAGCCTAGTTCGGAGTGTTAAAACAAGTTTCACACAAAAAGTGTTAGTATATATGACGACACAACCGCAATGGTCACGTCGTAATGGGCGCCTAGATCGATGGTCACAACTACGAGGCCTCCAAATGTAACTACACATCGTTCCAGAAGTGCGCATGTTATTGTTCCGGGAGATTGATCGCTTAGAAGTCTCCAAACAGCCCTCATCGATAAACAGTCGATACGGTGTTGTAGGTGGAAGTTTCGGAGCGTTGGTATCTTTCATCCCTAAATTTATTTTTTTTATTACTTAGCATGGGTACAATGTTCCAGGAGGTTGTCCGTTTGACAGCGACGGGCAGCGGTAGCAGGATTCAAATTCAGGAGAGAAGAGTTCAAGGCCCTTCATGATGACAGTTTGGCTACCATTATATGGAGGTTACCATTAACAAGTAATCTTACACTCTCAGTGCGATTATCAGGGTGGGAAGTAGCACATGTGCATTTTTTTGTTCCATATTTTTTGTGAAAACCTGAATTTCCAAGTTTTTTTCCTTCCTAACGAAGTAAGCTAAGTGAGGCATCAAATCTGACAACTACTTACTGTTTTCTGCGATCCTCGCCCGTCCGAATCGACTTGAGAGAAGTGCTCGTGAGACTAATGTGCTTGAACTGCGCGCTTAATCTTTGTTGTATCTGGAGAAAATGAATGCAACCTGGTTATTTGTGTGCTTTCCCACCTGAATCATCTGTCACCCTTGTTAAGATGTTCAGAATGATTGTTCTCAGTAATCTAATACATCCATCTGCGTTGGATAGTTCTTATTTCTGAACAGTGCTTTTCTGGGAGAGGGGTTTCCTAAGATCCTGTTTTGGTTGTTGTTCTTGCTTTCAATCCGATGAATACAGATCGATGTTGTTCCACGATAAACCAGCACACTGCAATAAGCACATACAAAACTTATTTTATCAGCGATTATCGATAGAGAACTCCAAGTATTGGCTGTGCACGCATACTGAGGTAATAGCTCTTATCGACAATTCGTCGATAAATCATGAGTATGCAGTGCGTTATTAAAAAGCGCTGTGAATGATATGCGGAGATTCGCACAAATAATCAAGTGACGAGAAGTAACAAATATCACCGTTGAGTCAGACCTCGGAATTCTCAGTCAAGTAAATGAAAATGTTCTCACAAAAACGACCAGTCTTACTCCGATGTGGTCGCAAGTGTTCGATCTGAAATAAAAGAAACACGGAAAGCTTTCTGAGCCTAAATTTTATTGAGGGTATCATTAGGAACCCACATTTAAAATAGTCGATCACCAGTATGGCTGCCAACATCCTACTGAACATGTACGACTCTGCAATAACGTTAGCATTATTCCAAGGTGCGATTTTGAACAAAACCGTCTTGTTACGCAACATGTTGACCCGTTTTTGACCCGGAGTAGAACATATTTTCCACCTAGAACCTGAATGTTTGACGATGTGTGGTCACATTGCTTCGACTTATTGTGGAAAAACCCAAATCACGACCGATTCACGCCTACCGGCAAACCTACGATTTCTCATAACGTCTTATGTATATGCAACGGTAAATATTCTGTATCTATGTATCAGTCTTTTTCTGCCAAAGACCGAATGGCAGGATGAGAACCTCCAAACCTATTTAAGACTCTAATTTGGGATATCGTAGGATGATTTTTCGATAAACGTTGAAGATTTCTCGGCACATCCTACGTCTAGGATATCCATCCAGTCAAACAGGCTCCTTCTAAGATGACCTTACTGGAGCCTATGACTAAAAAATCTGACCTTCAGTGCATAGTGGCGTTAGCCTAGCACGTATATGATTCATCAACGAAAGAACTTTTTATGGTCTTTCACTTGAGAACTGATCGTTCTATTTTGTCTCGGCTTGTGCTTTACTAGTGATCCTCCTTTTGGATGCGGTCCCTAGCCCCATGCAACCATTAGAGCTAGTGATATTTGGACCGGGTGGAAATCTATAGGCCGGAGGCTGTCAAGCTAAGGTGAGCATAATCTGCTCAATGAAATATAAAAACTTGTTCTATCGTAGAGCGAAACTCCAGGTACGACACTCCCACGTCCATTTACTGAATGGTTTTTGACTGGAAAACTCTTTCTCTTCATGTTCATCCGTTGGCCTCCACCCACTGACTTGTGCGGTATATTTACATCCTGCGTAGCCCTTAGAATCACGGAAACGTACAACTCATCTCAACACATCAACGTACCTTCCCGCAGGGTTGTTCCGAGTGAGTTCTCTGCTGGGAGATAGGACTTAAAACCACCGCTGTCAGTGTACGGTTACCAGTTGTCTGCACTGAACCACGTATAATTTTTCACATCAATTATGAACCGCACTTTGGGAATCACGTTTTGGCTTCTGAATAGTACGGAAAAGTATCGAATACAAGCATGAAATGAGAATATTACACAAACATTGTGGTACATACATTGAGTAAATGAAAGACGAAGAATGGGCTTTGTTTGGCAATCAATTGCGAAATACAAAAGAGTAAGGATTTTTTGTACTTAGTAATACAGAAGATTAGTATTCGATAAATTTGAACTGACATAACACTATCTAGGAGATATCCCTCAAAATGACACGTAATTTTTCCAGTGAATATCCAGGTACCAAGTAACCGGGTATTCGCATAATCCATACTGCGTGTTTGAGGTCCACTGCAAACACCTAGCCATAGGCGACCTACAATTCTTCACGTTCGCTAAAAACAAACGACACATATATTAGCTAATCGAACTGGTGATACGTAATATTCCTGGGAGCCGCATTAGGTGGCATCTGTCGGGAAATATGTTCGTTGACCCCGCTACTTTAGACTTACACAATGCATTGTACGTAACATGCCTAAAAACCCATGGTACAAATAGATCACGATTTATCATCATGTCCAGTTGTTTTCATTCATAATATTCCTGTAGTTCAGCGATCACAACGTCCACATGACCTCCCGAATCTTGTTACCAAAGGCTACGATAAAATGTGTACAACACCTCAGTGACTTTAAATGATGAGTTTAACTTTCACACTGCATAATGGATCACATGATATTATGACCTGATTTCCTGCTACTCACACTCAGATATCCCATTATCGTGCGTACCCATGACTATAGCTTCAAATTTTCACAGCACTCATATGGGATAACTAATATCCTCGCCCCTAAGTGTTCGGCTGCTTTCAATCGGCTGTCGTAATCAGGATATTTGCACCCCTAAAAACCGAAACATTTGTACAAGGCCTGATTTCAATGTTATCATTCTTTTCGTGAATATGACAAGGCTTTCCATTAAAGTAAAATGCCTGGTATCCAGAACAGGGGTGAACAGGGAGCACGCTGACTCAATCTAAGGCTGCTGATGCTACCCAAGATTCCACTAACAGACATACACATACGCGATGAACAAATACATCCTAAATTGCACCGTTTGAAGCACGAAGTTCGATTCATCCGGATTCCATTCATGATGAGGCATACAAATGTCTGAAGCGTCAGCTGAATTTGAGCCCGAGAAACAAACGTGATCTACGATGGATTGCAAAAATATCCAGAGACGGCGATAGTTGCGGCGATTGCCCATAGCCGTCATCCTTCCTGTCTAATTTTAAATACCGATCGATGAAACTTAAGCTTTAACGAACAAATCGAGGAGGCGAATATCTGGCTTATTCAGACTGAGACCCTCGTCTAGTTCGTTCAGTGGAACATTTCGAGAAATTTAACTGAACCTTATCCATGACGGGTTTGTCAACCAGCACACTGGGTACAACTTTCGTCATAGGTACCCATCCTCCGTCAGAAGCGGAGAAATGGGATAGGAAACAAGTTCCTCAAATGAGCTTGTTAAGGTAATCATACCAATTCGAAAGAAAATCAATAGGTCCTCCTTGAAAACCAAGTGGAATAACTCTACCTAGGGTCATATCCAAACTGCTTGCTGGTATCATTCTACCCTGCCTTGTCAGAGACAAAGACATAGTCAACGACGCCACCTTTAAGCTAGCATGGTTTTTCTCTGATAAACCCCATAGTTGTACCAGGTGTTCACTCAGGGAAATACAAAGTACTGTTGGTAAAACCACGCCCTTTTTTGAACAACCCCCGCCTCCGAATATCTTGGGTCCACATTGTGCTTGGCAGGAGCAATGGTAAATATCCACCCCCCTGTCGATGTTCCAGCGTATCGTCCAACAGATGTTTTCGGTACCTGTACCGTGTGTGCTTTGACTTTACTAAACACTGAACCATCATCTGTAAGCGGATCTTCATACTGTCCTAATGCAAAGGTGAACATTTTGGTTGTATATTTGCTAATTTTGATGATAGAAAGCATCGTCGTCCTGTAAATCATTATTCATATATTTCGCAGTCGCAAAAAGCAAAAAACATGTTTGCAGTCGACCTTACTGAGCGCACGGAAGTGTCTTTTTACGTGTTTTCTTCTGTGTAATATTCACACGCATTTTTTTGCATCATGCGCGTACCTGGTAATGGGAACTATTTTTTTTAGCTCTTTTATTGCTGATTACCCATGTGGTCAACTAAATCAGACAAAACAAGTAGCAAGACATTTTTGTTCAAAGGCCAAACCGGCCACAGTATACTGCGGTTTTACCTATGAAACGGGTGAGCACTCAAGTAAAGAATACGGTGAGTTGCTGATAATGGGACAATGCAACTACACACTAAACACGTGCCGTTGCCACCATCATTGAACAGTAGTTCAGTATAAAACTAGACGTTTTTCGTAGTTTGTTTCCTTGATGCATCCTTCCCGCCCGCAGATATTTCTCCCTGCATAGACACCAGTTGCAAACTTCGAATGTTTTTCTCACACTCCAGTGATAGTGAACAGTGAATTATCGAGTATGGCAAATGTCATCATAAAACTGAGATTATTTTGAAATTTGCACTCATCCCGAAATTTCATAATTTTGTTTGTTCCAGCATCCTACAACAGTCCCAAACCAGGCTACCTTTGACAGTCAAATAGATCACCAGCACAAGTGTCGTCTATTCGTGTGAGCCTCTGCCTATAGCAAGCCATTCACACAACGAGACTACATTCTTGAACAGCGACGTATTCTCTGCTATTAATCAAATCTGCCCACCGATTACCGATGGGAGCCGTGAATACACGACTGAATTACAACTTGTTACTTACGACATATCTGCAGCAAAGACGGTGGTCGATAAGATGGTAGGTAACATTTTATAGACGTCTTCAATTTTGCACACCCATTCAAACAATTCACGCATTATAATTAGAAATCGGAAAAAGCTAATCAGGAAAAGTTTGCTTTTACATAAGAATTTTCACGAGGGCAATCTCGATTCTGAAAAGGGCAATTATTTATTGCAACCAGAATCCACATTGTTTGATAACTGAAATGTAGATGGGGTTGATTTTGGCTTTCGAATTTTACCGCATCTTTTTCAAAAGTATTAACGAAAAGCCTAGCTGTACTTAGGTTAAGGTTTTGTAGGATTAACAAACGGATAAGCTTCCTGAGAGTCTACTGGTCAATGGAAACGTACACCATGCTAAATGAGTTGTTCCTCTTGACAGTCGGGGTGTATTCGTTCATTCATTGTCAAAAAATGGGTTTAAGAGGACGGCTTGAATGTATTGATTGATATCTGTGCCACAAAATAATTGATAGCAAAAAGGCCTTGTAAATCTACGAGTCGCAAACATATTTTTTGTAAACTAAACGATTCAGGTTGAGCATGTAATGAAAGGTACCGATTGGGCTTTACGGTACTAAAACCGGTAACTTTCATCAGCAATTAGGCGATTGAACTGATACATAAGCCTTCGGGATACAGGAGAAATCATTTCAACACTACTAGCCAGGCTCGGCTACCTGAGTCCCGTAGAAACATGCAACGGGGCTCACAAAACTTCACTAAATACGCAAAGTTGATTCTGATCAACTGGCTAAGGTGAATAAAGTCCAAATGTAAAATACGTTCATTTTACGTGAATTTATGCTCGGCCATTTGATCTCCAGTATTCACAAGCCTATTGAGCATAATTGGTTAGACGGAACTTCATTCTAAAATACCATTGATTTACTACAGCTACGTCAATAAAAATTGTACCCAGATCACAATGAGGCAGGTAAAAACCTATTGATGATTTTATGTGACTGTAACTGAATAAATCCTGTAAATGGGCGTTACCAAGTGCATTCGAAGTTTGCAACTCATCATCTATATAACGGCCTAATATTACTTTGTGACATTTTAGGATGGCTTCGAAATGTGAATGAGGGAACAATTCCTCCACTCTCCATGTCGTTCCGGTTTTTATTGCTACCAGAATATTTTCTTTAGCCAGTAGAATTAACCGATTAAAACAATTGTTTCACGTCAATAAGAGCACAGAATTTTCGCGGTGAGCGTTCTTCTTCCCATCCTGTAATAGAAAAACTTTCAGAAACTTCGCATAAATAGAAAACCGTGTTAAGGAACGAACAACTTCTTATATCTTACGAGGTTTGGAAACCAATTTGAACATAAATGGTTTATTAAATTCCTTTTGTTCTATAATAAACCCCAAAATGTAACCTTTTGTCTTTCGTTTTCTCCGCTGAGTTCCATTCGATATCTTCCTCAAATGCCAGAAAACAATTATTCATGGTTACCAAGGCCCAAATACGTACCATATTATAATGTGATCCTTTTCTCTTGGATGTATTCCGAAAATAAACTGATTACCAATTTTTGCTGGCTTATAGTTATGTGCACCTTCATGCATTTGGAATAAATGCAATTTCGGAGTACCATAGGTTATGATTCCGTCGAAAAAAAACTTGCTAACAATAGTCATCGTAGTTTATTTCCACTGTCACTGGGCCGTGTCACGTTTTGTGTGTACTCAGTAGATTACATATTACTTCAGTTATACAATTCATGTTTCAGAAATTTCAGTCCCACATGCTTCTGAATAATTTTTTTACTTAAAAAGGCGGAACAGCTATATCATTATGTGAATAGAATTGTGAATAACCGTGAATAATTGCTGAAATGCCGGGATGTTGAGGTAACAGTGCGTTAAGCCAGAATGTGGCTTGTCTTTGCTCTTCAGTTCTAAAGTCATTTGTTTGCAAATTAATAGAGAAGAATTTCTCGGCTAATCCTTGAAACAATAAGCTACATTTGCCTCAAAATGCAGCATTCTTTCAGTTCACGCAGGTACCCACGAGGGCTTTAAGATTCCTCGTGTAGCCCGTTTATCCAGAATATCCTTTAAAAAATGGCTCCGAGCCTGTGGGATGAAAAACACAGCAACGTGCTTCAGTAGGTCCTTCAGGGTAACTAAGAGGACGCTTTTTTTTATATATACAATAACTCAGTGAATGGATAAGAGAGGAAAGTACCGCAAAGGTCCTTCCAGCACTACAAAAAGAAGTATATATTTTAAGTCCCAATAACAAAAAGTGAAAATTCACGTAAGTCGATTTCCATCTTTCAAAATAGGGAACGCGGAAATGTGGAATAAGTGAATAAAATGTTTTTGATGATTATATGCCCCAGCTTGAATATAACAGAGGGACTATACCCCATGAACTCAAAGGCCCATTGCTTTACTAAGGAAAACCCGAAACCAGACTCTGAGACTTGGAGTGGATAACCGCATTGGATCCCGATAGGCCAGTCGTGGTGACAAGCCACACGACAGCAGCGATAACTGTCTACCAGCCAGCCTGAATTCACTACCGAATGACTCGTTCTTTTAGGCTTATAAGCAAATTAATGGAGGAGACGCAACCCCGGATGAATTCTGTGACTTTAGGTCAGGATCAAATAACATTTATATGATGCATCCTGAAAATGTGCATCACCAAAATATCCAACCTGCATTTGAATCACCTATTAGACGACATCGCAGCTCTTTCTACTGACTTCCTAACAAGGACATACTGATCACCATTTGCTGCAACTCAATACTAAGCCAGATGCAAAAGCGGCGAAATATCGTTTTGCTTAAGAACACATCATTGGTTTCACTGAAATCAGTAGTATTTCAAACCATTTTGTTATAGATAGGAACTATTACAGATTATATGTTTTTCCGTAGCTCTACTTGTTTCATCACCAAATATATAAATCCTCCGTCGTTGGTCCACGCTCAATGAAATTCAACTGGCACTTGCAATTTTATTGAAACCGTGCAAAAACTAAATAAAATAAAGTATCTTTCCGGATGGTCCCCAATGATTTTATGTTAACAAATCCTGCATTTTCAATCACTGGACGTTGATGGCTCAGTGAAGTTGAAGCGACTCTTGGTATATGTACTCTAAAAATGTTCGTCAATCAAAAGGAGACATTTGGTTTTTTCTCCTTCCTGTTGATCCTAAGTCAAATTGCTGCACTGCTTCAAGCTACTTTACCCAAATATATCCGTGAGCTATGTGTTGTATGCTACCAATACCCACTCAGACAAGCAGATGATTAGATAACGAGTTAATATAACAGGAGACCTCGGACTGGAACTGGTTTCCGTATTTGTGATTATTACGTAGAGAATGTCAAAAGTTTGAATTGCTGGTACGCGCGTTTTTCGATGTACTAGCAGTGGGGAGGGTCACTGATCAATGACCCAAATTGTCATGAAATGTAATGAGATGACATCAGCGGGTAGCGACTGCTAAATTTATGTGGGCAAATATGGTAAATACTAGTATCAGTAGAGTGTAGTTGGTATGGTCAGGAAACACTTTCAAGGACTCTGTTGTTTTCACAAGGGCGGCAGGTTTCAGCTCAAAAATGAACATCGTTATTTTCATACGGCCGCAGATCTGAGCAGAAATTAGTTTCAATGTGTTTATGAAAAATGACGGGGTACAAGTATCTGGACATCGCTTGAGGTATCCGTTGGTTTGTGATGGTGAATGGATTTTTTCGCGTAATGGACAGCAACCACCTGTTGAAACCAATGTTTAGGCGAAAAAAATACCTATAAAGCAATAAATGTCAGCCTTCAAAATAAAGCAAAAATATTTTGTTACTAGGTGAACAGATAAAGACCACGTTCAAATAATTTCTTCAGAGTACCTGTAAGCTTCATCTTCCTAAAAATGAAAGAGCGGGTTGTACTTCACCATGGAAAATCAGCCCTTGCGCACCAAGGATTTCGCTGTCAGTGGCGATAAATAATACGGGAGAGCTGCGCTCCTGAAAGTATATGATAAGGAAAATGTGAATATGACATCAAGTATAGTTTCAAGAATATGATTGATCACGCAGTATTTAAGCTCATCTAATAACTGGAATCCCTGAGAGAACTGCACAGTTGTCTTATCCTTGTTTATGAACCATCAGCAGTGCACGTTTATCGAGAACCCAATTGGTCCTAAACCCCAGCTGAACGAGAGTGAGGTGAACGAATGGCAACCATGCCATCTGGATCGACTCCAAATGGTGCACTGAACATCTTCACTCAATGATGCGTTGGGCTGTATTACCACGTGATGCAGTGTATTCTGTTCGTCTAACCTCATACTACGTTCATACATTTCGCTTTACTTTTGTGTTAAAACGTTTAACGGAATAGCACTAACACATTTCCAAAACAAATACGTTGGCTTAACTCAGTATTGCAACAGTCTGTACAAACAAACTACTTGATTGAAGCTTGTTGAACATTTTGATTTTTGCACCTAAGCAACCCGATTAGAGTGGAATGAGCCAACCTGGTTGGAAGGTTTTCAGTTGCTCTAAAAATTCCGTTTTCTGTCACAAAATTATGTGAAGTGCAGTCAACGTTCTTCTTGACGGAATTGTCGTGGGGGTTTTCAAGCACGTTTTCTAAATTTTGACGTCAATTTGAATCTACGTTTTAGTCACGCCGTTCCCATAAGATACCCCAATATATTTTGACCAATATTTTGTCTTCCATTTTTTGTGTGAAGATAGTCCAATTACTTTTTTTGATAAAACAGCCTCAGAGATTCTGAAATCCTTAGTCAGACAATTTTTGCATGAGTTGTTGAAGTTTCGTTCCACAAGTTTGACTCCATGGAGGCTGATATTAAGGATTCCATATTTCATGTACATCCTCAATGCCAAACGAATGAGTGAACAGTTTATCCTAACCAGTAACAATACAGTAAATTCAAAAAATAAATACATCAACGTAAATCGTTCAATTCGGCTGTGAGCTTCAGTCCTCACGTGAGAGGATAACTTTTTGGTTCGCAAAATAGGTGAAAACATTCAAATCCTCTACACGTCGAACCCCTTCGAGGGAAATTTACGATCGCTATTTGAAAACCATTATAGTTGAAGGATTAAGGGTTTTATTATTGACAACATTAGAAACACTGTCGTTGTACCTCGTCTTTGGACTAACAAGTGACTTGAATATGCTGTTAATGTTGACTGTGGTGCATAGGAAATGTTTTCACCTTATACTTCGAGATTTGTGAAGTGAATAAGGCTATTCAGCCCATCAGGTAGTGAATACAATTCATCTACCATTCCCTCTCATTTAGATTGATTCATCACTGTGCTACGTGTATTTGAATGTGTCTGACTTTCGTTGTGAGGGTAACAGATGTATGGTAAAGTAAGCAAAACGTATCATTAGGACAACAATAATTATCCTAGGTGATATACGAATCGGGTTTAATATCACGAACCTTTTGTGAAAGCCCTTTCTTTGGCCAAAATAGTAATTTTAGTTGTGACATTCTCTCAGGGTTCACGGTAAATCTTTCTTCTTTGGGGATTTCACAATATATATAGTGCAAAACTGCTTCTCAATGATGACTGCGGAATTTAATGTGAAAATAAAATTTCCGTTCGCATTGGCCTCACGACCATTTAAGCGCGCTTTATTATTCCCTGTATAATGTTATCACGATAACGGGGAAAAGATCCACTAGAACCAAGCTTCCTGAGAGCTTCAATGTAGGAGATGATATTAAAATTGCCGAGTCCCGCTTTTTGAATCCTTTTTAAGTATTACGCTTCGTATTTCTGCGCGAGAAATAGCACCACTTATCCAATTAATCACAGAAATATCATCCGAATAAGAATTTTAGAGTTTAAAAATTCGGCAAATAGAATGAACTGGAGGAATTATTGCGCATTGGGATCACAAGAGCTCCGGAAATCCCAGTCTTTTATCCGGAGCGGGACTATTTCCAAACGCTCTCACTACTTTATTACATAATGTGATTGTATTTTCAGTGTAGCCAGTATCACATGGTATGAAGTCTATTCTGCAAGAGTAAAAATTGAAGCCACGTATTGGTTTTATCAGGGGATTAAATCCCAAGAGCTCTCATTACCGCGATGGGTTTGTTCCTCCCGTGAATGGATGGAGAACGATGAACGGTAGAATATTCATAACAATGTTAATTTGTGAAGAAATCTTCCCAAACAATGATCCCGCTGAATGTTGATGTATCACAGGTACCAACATTATTGAAACAGATCTGAATGAAAGAACTTTAGTTTCTTCAGTGGACTTCAGTTCATGACACCTTGAATGATGGAGAATTTTCCCTCTGGAAATTGAAAATATCCTGAAATCAAACGGAAGGATGTTACCTGGGTAAGAAATCTCTTTTTCAAGATAACGCTCCATGCTTTGTTTCACGAAGGGTTTGTATATAAAGACACGCATACCGACTGGTTCACTAATTATCAACCGTGAGACTTGTAAACTTATGCCCAATTTCAAGGTCCCATTCGTGCTGTCACCATTTGTAGCGCCGATTTAAATGGGCATCGAAAATATTTTCTTTCCTCAAGAGAGTATTCACCCGGTTAACTACCTCCTGATCAATGAAGTGAAAAAAAGAACCATTGTTGGAGTACAAAATAACTGAGTATTTTATCACCAGCATTATTACTTATGAGACTGCAGAAAAATCTGGAGGATAAATGGAGACCACATTTTTAGTACAATGTATGAACATCATGCTCTGAATAGTATTTCCGTGAATTCAGTTCAAAAATATCTTTTCCGATTATCCCACATGGGCTTTTATTCCGTCACACATTCCGCCGAGGTGTAGAGAAAAAAAAATATTTCGTCTACATTTTGGGGGTAGCTTTTCCTCACATAGAACCAGACCAATCCTTCCGCCCAAATATTGTCTTTTGATGTGGTGATTTTATTATACCACTTGACACAGAATAGTTTCTGTAATGCAACAGAGGTGGTTCGTTGCCGTCAGGTACTTCTCAATATACTAGCACTACTAACAAGTGACTAATAAATAAAAGGGGACGGTAAAGTAATAGCTTTAGGAGACCTATAAATAGGGACATTTTATTGCCAGAAGAGATTATATTTTGGTTTTACGTACGTCCCATTTTTAGATGATTGATTTTCACTCAGTCTGGCTAGTAGGAGAGAAAAATCCAGATTTACACCGAATGTTCTCTTGCGATAGGTGGCCATTACTGAACCCCAATCCAGCACTAAACTCACACAGACACTCAAAAAATCTCTAACGTAATGCATCGACCCCAATTTTCGAAGAATAGATCAAAACTGTTTCACATCATATGACGACGTAAATTACGGTAGATTGGTATTATCAACACCGTATATGATCAAGCATTCATCATATTACACGATGGCGGGCATGGTTAAAGCTTAATTAGCGCACTTTATTGTGTGCTCAAATGACCTGGACCACTTGAGCGAGGCAGTCGCATCAGTCTTTACGCCATGGCACATTCTTTTTCTACACAGTCACTTTTACCATTGCACAGAACTCTTCCAAAAACGGGATTCACCAGGCTATCCCTAGGACGATCTCACCTCAATCTGTGTGCTGCAGTCAGCTCACCCTTGCACACACGCCTTCATGCACCCACAAATACAGACCCAGCAACTATCTCGATTGAAAATTATTGAACTAAGTAACTTTGAGGTATCTTATTAGTTTTTGCTTACTAGCAAAATTCCAGTAGTAGGTTGGGAGGTTCGAACTCCTCAGGATGTGCACATAATTTTGTCCGCACCATACAGATAACATTGCATGATTCTGCCTCAACGATGTCCTGCATGAGCACCTGCGCCTATTAGAAGCCGGTGTATTTCAGTTTCAATAATAACCATAATACGTTTCATTTTTGAATTGGAATTTAAATGTTCCTAATCCACGTGAATATATATTTGGATTTATTTCAATCAATATCGGTGTAATCTCATTTAAATCTAGTGAAGAGTGCATCGACGGAGACTCCATTTTCAGAATCGCACTGTGTCTTCTATAGTTATTTCGTGCTGAAGGTTAACCATGGTAACCGAAGAAGTCACTGTGGAAGATTTACGGTGTGATTCTAAAAATGGACTCCCAGTCCATGCAAGCTCCATTCGATTCAAAGGAGATTACAGCTGTAAAAAACTGTGGAGTGCTCAATTATAACGAGGACGGGGCGAAAGTGTACCAGGTACTTATACCTGGTGAGAGACAACAGCCCTGAAACCGTTCGTGCGCTCTCGGAGAATTTTTTCCCGTCAACCATATACAATACCATGCCACTCATATCGAGACTATTTCAAGCAATAATAAAAGCATGTATGTTGGATCTATAGAAATGAGCCTGTAATCAGACTATCAACTATTTGTAGAAATGTGGATCGTATCCGAGTAATTACTTGCTTTGTGTTTGATGCACATTGTCCACAACTCTCCTTGGACAAAATGAATTCCTAACTTTAAAACAAAGAAGGAAATCGCTTTCATTTATATGTATGACTGCCTCACTTAAGTGCACACGCATAATCAAAATGTGATTAGATCAAATCTGATGTGCTGAAGTCCACCAATGTTTCTTCGGTGACATGGTTTCCTCTGTCGAATCGTCGTGCGTGAAAAAATGTGGGATTTTGAATGAAAATAGTAAGGTAGTGATTGATAGGTATTATCGATGATATTTCAGTGTGACAGGAAGGTTATTGTCATTTCTCAAAAGTGGCAGACTATGCCTAAAACTAACACACTACATTTCAGCCAGCATTCAGTCGATATTTTCAACTGAAAGAATAAACTTGTGAACTAAGTTTCCAAACCAGCTAACCTCAATATATCTCAATAATGATATTTGCCTTCCGTACTGTTTTGCTTTATATTCCCAAGATATATATATATATATATATATATATATATATATATATATATATATATATAAGAAGGAATAATCAATGGCAATTTACTAACGCCACTTTCAAGGAAGTATGACATCGACCGTCTGATGAGAGTTACTTTTTAGTTCACTAACGTATCCGTCGAGTTAAGAAATTTTATTCACGAAAGTCGATAATGTTAGTCAGGGGGGCGCAAATTGTGTGATGGAGAAGCTGGTTTCGAGTGGCTCTACAGAGGAAGCCAAAGAAAACCACACGAATTCAATTCACTTTCTTTTATGCTAATAAACAAACTAAAAGTAGTCGAGTTTATCATGTTCTTTTCATCTGCGATGAGCAATTCGTAGCAAAGTAATCACTGAAGTGTTACACGATGGCTAGGTGACTTTTACCGCATAGTTCGAATCAAGTAGAATGAATAATGTGATCTGGTTTTTCTATTGTTTAAAACGTACAAGAGGTGTTTTGCAAAGGTTGTCAATTCAATGCGAAAACTAAAATACGGTTGGTTCTTGAGATTACCAGTGTCCTTAATCGGTCTTATTGTTTAGAATCGTCTCATAATTCGTTTGAAATTATTATCGGTAGATGATTCGGTATATTTTTCTGAATTTCAGATGTCTACGCTTACTTCTGGAAATGAACGATTTAAGTAGGTGACAAAGTACATCTGGATTCCAGAAACATATATTTTACAACCGTTCAAAATCAAGTCTTTTGACAACAAAGCAAAAATAACTTGAGAATAGTGGAAGAGGAATGGGGAATAACAAAAAGAAGCTCAACAGAAAATAGCAGTATGTGGAATTTATGGGAGATGAAAATCATTGCTTCGATAATGAACATTTTGCGAAAATATGATGCAATTTGTTCATCATGGCAAACAACGACATGCAAATGGTGCTAACCATGTTGATATAGCCTGATTACCCAGACAGAAAGAGAACACAAGCCTCTGGACTAGAACAGTGTAATATTATTTCTTCGCAAAGTGGTTTTAAAAGGAAAAGTGATGAGTGTAAAATCGATAACAACACATGGTTGGATGAAGCATGAAAAAGCGACACGAAGGCCTGCCAGTCATGTTCGACCTGATGAGCATGGGCGGACATCGGCGGCGGCATGAGTCTGACTGGTTTGTGGTCCCGCTACACTTTCCCCCTTTGAGGTTATTCGGTAATCTGAGCTACGGAGTTCCATAAGTCTAATTTCTGGGGTAAAAATTCAGTCGGTTTATTTTTGCCTCAGTACGTCTTCAGTGTCTCCAGTATAACCGTCCAGGTGCCTCCGTGGGAGTGACGATATCTTCTGGGCTTGTCTTGTCATCTCGATGATCCCTCAATACATTCCGAGGTATGAAATCACAGGGATGTTCCAATGAGTGGTAAAGCGTATTTCGAGGTCTAGAAAGGTTAACGTGCCTGGTCCAGATGAAACTGCACACCCTTACGCTATATGCGACCGTTCCTTCTCATCTCACAATCCAGTTCTTGAAACCGTTTTGAAAATTGCGCACATAAACTATATCTTGTGTCTCAAATGCTCTGACATCAACGGGTTTATGGATTTGTGGTTCTTTAGTATCTCGAGCGACTAGTCCCATGGCGTCTAAGGGCAGTCTCATTGGTCGACCCAGTTACAGTTCAGCTGATGACCTCAGCTCTGAGGTAGTTGAGCCCGGAGTTGAGGAAGAAAGCATCGATTGACTGCTTTAGTTCCCCTCCCCTTGTGACTTGATCAGTGCGCGTTCGAACGTGTCAACTAACTGTTCTACCTGGCCATTCGATTGTGGGTTATACACTGGCGAATGCCTTTTGAAGCACAAAACACTGCAAACTGTAAATATGTAAATGATGGGCCAATCTCAGAGACGAAAAATTCCGGCATACTGAACTGAGCATTTACAGAGCTTGCGTGTATGACACGCATAGGAACAACTTCGGGCCCTTTGTAGTAGGCATCGACAATGATTGAGTAATACATGCCGTCAATGGGCCCAGAGAAATCAATGTGAACGCCAGGTGATCGCTGGAGGCTGTCATGGTTGGGATTCAGTCTCAGGTGGTATTTCCCCCCCCCACTGAACAGTTTTCACAAGATTTTATCTCATGTTGAATTTGTTGATCCATAGAGGGTCATTATGTATAACTCCAAGCGAGGGCCTCCATGCGACTGATAACAGGATGACGACGTTGGAATTCTTTCAGCACCGTTGACTGCCATGTCTGTGGTACTACGTATTCATCACCCGAACATGACACATCCTTTTCCATTAGATATGACAAACTTCTTTTGAAAAACCATTGGTGAACTTTGATGTTATGATTGCTGGGCTAACCCGTTCTACAATAAACCTACACTTCCTGCAGACGTCTGTCCTTCTTATTCTCAGCGATGACTGATAGACAGCGCTGAGAGTATTCGAAATCATATTGAACATCAGAATCAACGGTGAGCGATGCAGTCACACTATCCTCATCAGGAAGATGACTACCACGACCAGCTATTAGTCCGGAGAGGGCTTGTTGTTTAATGGAGCATAACTCAAAGACATTTCCGAAAAACCTTTTGGTCAAACACTGTGGGCGATTTGCATAATGCAAACGTACCCCTGTGTTTGTGCCAAAAATGGATAATGAAGGCTTATGATCAGTAAACAAGTTGAGTATTTCTCCCAAAATGGCATCTTATGAAACACTTTGGGAGCAAACAAATAGAGTAAGTCCTTTCTTTCTCAAACTGACTGTGATGTCTTTCTGCTGCTGTGATAGATCCAGAGACAAGGTATAAGGCTTTATTGTTGCATTGAGAAATTTGTGCAGCGAAATCGTCCTAATTCCATACTTGGAAGCATCACAGGCTAAAATCATGGGCAGCTTGTGGTCATAGTGAGTGAAGAGTAAGTCGTACTTGAGAACTCGTTTGACGGCGACAAAGGCGTTTTGGCATGCCGTTGACCAGTGCCATTCAGAGTTCGGTGTCAGCATTTGGTTCAAAGGAGCTCTTAGCGCATGCATCTTTGGCACAGAATTGTGACAGTTACTTACAAGCCCGAGGAAGGGATGAACTAATTTTTATTGGCGGAGGAGGGCATGTGGTCTATCACTCCGCTCTTCGCCGGACGCGGACTTCTACCAGTACTGTCAATGACCGAGCCGATCAAGGTGGTACAGGAAAATGAAATGAATATTTTTGAGGTTGGACTCTGAACCCATACACGGAAATCCTCTGCAAGGGTACGTCATAATGCTATTGCGAATTCTAGGCCGGCTAACATCAGATCCATTATTTGCTGAAAAATTGCTGGGGCACGTTTAACACCAATATGTAAGCTATTGTAGCGATCAAAACCCGTGTGACTGTTTACAGTGAGCAAGTCCTTGCAATCGTCTCCTACGTTAACTTGTAATTGGGCGTCAGAAACATCGATTTTGTAAAATATTTTACCACCGTTCGACTTAGTACTGGTGGACACTGGTGGGTGTCCAGACATCAATTCAATCGTGCAGAAAATCGTCACAGATCCTGATTGTGCCATCCGCCCTTCTGATAACTACGACAGATGCCGCCCATGATGAGTATTTGATGAGGAAAATTACTCCCAGTTGTTCCAACTGGGCCAACTCGCGGTCAACAAGCTCCATAATGTGTAAGGTACAAGTCGTTTCGGAGAAAATACAGGTCTACTGCCAAGATATACATGTCTTACAGCATAAACCAAGACAATCGGGAAGCTGTTCATGAAAGGCTGTTTTATAGCATGAAAGATAAATGCGCAAGTCTTTGATGGACACTTATACAACTACTGACTATGAGAGTGGCAGAGATCCAAACGATTCACGAAATTCTTTGGGTGGGAAATGCCACTGATTCAACTTGTCTATCCAGTCGATACCAAGTGGGTTCAAGTGAACAAGTTTTACTATGTAACATGAACCACAGGAAAGACAGTCTCGAGAAAAAAATTCACTAAGAAATTCTTGGAAATCGACAAAGAGAAACATGAGTAATCAGCTGATAAATGGGCCTGCTTAAAAAATTCCAAGTGGCATCAGAAGTGATAGCCACATCAGATGCTTTGTCCACTTGGTATTTCACTGCTAGGTTGTTACTGCAAATAGAAATGTGCTTCCAACGGGACTGGTAATCGGGGGCATTCATCGCAAAAATGAGGTCCGAAGAACTACGACGTCTGATTGATGGGCTGCTGTGTGAGTGTGGCTTAGGAACGCCGCAAAAGATGCTTTCCTTAGGACCAATTCCATCACGAATTCCACGATATTTTTACCATTGTGCAGAAAAAAGAGTGACAATGCACAGTCTTCAGAGCTAGTATGCGGTGCCTGTTGTGTTTCGTAAAATTGTTTGGAGGAATAAGTAAAGAATTGATCACGGGAAAAGGCTGCACCTCTGGTTTCTGGATTATCCGGGTATCATGTTTTGAATTACACAAGTGGCGACACTTCGGCGATTTGTTTTAATGTGATTTGGGTTGCTGTTTCTAGCTTATATGAGAGCCCGGCGCGACTGTCACTTCCAGCAGGTGAATATAGAAAGTAGGTTTATTAAACTGATCGTTTGTGAAACTAATTTGTTTTGAGGTGATCCAAATGTGAAAAGCCTTTGGGCACAAACACAGGGGTACGTTTGCACTATGCAAATCGCCCACAGTGTTTGACCAAAAGGTTTTTCGGAAATGTCTTTGAGTTATGCTCCATTAAACAACAAGCCCTCTCCGGACTAATAGCTGGTCGTGGTAGTCATCTTCCTGATGAGGATAGTGTGACTGCATCGCTCACCGTTGATTCTGATGTTCAATATGATTTCGAATACTCTCAGCGCTGTCTATCAGTCATCGCTGAGAATAAGAAGGACAGACGTCTGCAGGAAGTGTAGGTTTATTGTAGAACGGGTTAGCCCAGCAATCATAACATCAAAGTTCACCAATGGTTTTTCAAAAGAAGTTTGTCATATCTAATGGAAAAGGATGTGTCATGTTCGGGTGATGAATACGTAGTACCACAGACATGGCAGTCAACGGTGCTGAAAGAATTCCAACGTCGTCATCCTGTTATCAGTCGCATGGAGGCCCTCGCTTGGAGTTATACATAATGACCCTCTATGGATCAACAAATTCAACATGAGATAAAATCTTGTGAAAACTGTTCAGTGGGGGGGGGGAAATACCACCTGAGACTGAATCCCAACCATGACAGCCTTCAGCGATCACCTGGCGTTCACATTGATTTCTCTGGGCCCATTGACGGCATGTATTACTCAATCATTGTCGATGCCTACTACAAAGGGCCCGAAGTTGTTCCTATGCGTGTCATACACGCAAGCTCTGTAAATGCTCAGTTCAGTATGCCGGAATTTTTCGTCTCTGAGATTGGCCCATCATTTACATATTTACAGTTTGCAGTGTTTTGTGCTTCAAAAGGCATTCGCCAGTGTATAACCCACAATCGAATGGCCAGGTAGAACAGTTAGTTGACACGTTCGAACGCGCACTGATCAAGTCACAAGGGGAGGGGAACTAAAGCAGTCAATCGATGCTTTCTTCCTCAACTCCGGGCTCAACTACCTCAGAGCTGAGGTCATCAGCTGAACTGTAACTGGGCCGACCAATGAGACTGCCCTTAGACGCCATGGGACTAGTCGCTCGAGATACTAAAGAACCACAAATCCATAAACCCGTTGATGTCAGAGCATTTGAGACTCAAGATATAGTTTATGTGCGCAATTTTCAAAACGGTTTCAAGAACTGGATTGTGAGATGAAAAGGAACGGTCACATATAGCGTAAGGGTGTGCAGTTTCATCTGGACCAGGCACGTTAACCTTTCTAGACCTCGAAATACGCTTTACCACTCATTGGAACATCCCTGTGATTTCATACCTCGGAATGTATTGAGGGATCATCGAGATGACAAGACAAGCCCAGAAGATATCGTCACTCCCACGGAGGCACCTGGACGGTTATACTGGAGACACTGAAGACGTACTGAGGCAAAAATAAACCGACTGAATTTTTACCCCAGAAATTAGACTTATGGAACTCCGTAGCTCAGATTACCGAATAACCTCAAAGGGGGAAAGTGTAGCGGGACCACAAACCAGTCAGACTCATGCCGCCGCCGATGTCCGCCCATGCTCATCAGGTCGAACATGACTGGCAGGCCTTCGTGTCGCTTTTTCATGCTTCATCCAACCATGTGTTGTTATCGATTTTACACTCATCACTTTTCCGTTTAAAACCACTTTGCGAAGAAATAATATTACACTGTTCTAGTCCAGAGGCTTGTGTTCTCTTTCTGTCTGGGTAATCAGGCTATATCAACATGGTTAGCACCATTTGCATGTCCTTGTTTGCCATGATGAACAAATTGCATCATATTTTCGCAAAATGTTCATTATCGAAGCAATGATTTTCATCTCCCATAAATTCCACATACTGCTATTTTCTGTTGAGCTTCTTTTTGTTATTCCCCATTCCTCTTCCACTATTCTCAAGTTATTTTTGCTTTGTTGTCAAAAGACTTGATTTTGAACGGTTGTAAAATATATGTTTCTGGAATCCAGATGTACTTTGTCACCTACTTAAATCGTTCATTTCCAGAAGTAAGCGTAGACATCTGAAATTCAGAAAAATATACCGAATCATCTACCGATAATAATTTCAAACGAATTATGAGACGATTCTAAACAATAAGACCGATTAAGGACACTGGTAATCTCAAGAACCAACCGTATTTTAGTTTTCGCATTGAATTGACAACCTTTGCAAAACACCTCTTGTACGTTTTAAACAATAGAAAAACCAGATCACATTATTCATTCTACTTGATTCGAACTATGCGGTAAAAGTCACCTAGCCATCGTGTAACACTTCAGTGATTACTTTGCTACGAATTGCTCATCGCAGATGAAAAGAACATGATAAACTCGACTACTTTTAGTTTGTTTATTAGCATAAAAGAAAGTGAATTGAATTCGTGTGGTTTTCTTTGGCTTCCTCTGTAGAGCCACTCGAAACCAGCTTCTCCATCACACAATTTGCGCCCCCCTGACTAACATTATCGACTTTCGTGAATAAAATTTCTTAACTCGACGGATACGTTAGTGAACTAAAAAGTAACTCTCATCAGACGGTCGATGTCATACTTCCTTGAAAGTGGCGTTAGTAAATTGCCATTGATTATTCCTTCTTATATATATATATATATATATATATATATATATATATATATATATATATATATCTTGGGAAGATAAAGCAAAACAGTACGGAAGGCAAATATCATTATTGAGATATATTGAGGTTAGCTGGTTTGGAAACTTAGTTCACAAGTTTATTCTTTCAGTTGAAAATATCGACTGAATGCTGGCTGAAATGTAGTGTGTTAGTTTTAGGCATAGTCTGCCACTTTTGAGAAATGACAATAACCTTCCTGTCACACTGAAATATCATCGATAATACCTATCAATCACTACCTTACTATTTTCATTCAAAATCCCACATTTTTTCACGCACGACGATTCGACAGAGGAAACCATGTCACCGAAGAAACATTGGTGGACTTCAGCACATCAGATTTGATCTAATCACATTTTGATTATGCGTGTGCACTTAAGTGAGGCAGTCATACATATAAATGAAAGCGATTTCCTTCTTTGTTTTAAAGTTAGGAATTCATTTTGTCCAAGGAGAGTTGTGGACAATGTGCATCAAACACAAAGCAAGTAATTACTCGGATACGATCCACATTTCTACAAATAGTTGATAGTCTGATTACAGGCTCATTTCTATAGATCCAACATACATGCTTTTATTATTGCTTGAAATAGTCTCGATATGAGTGGCATGGTATTGTATATGGTTGACGGGAAAAAATTCTCCGAGAGCGCACGAACGGTTTCAGGGCTGTTGTCTCTCACCAGGTATAAGTACCTGGTACACTTTCGCCCCGTCCTCGTTATAATTGAGCACTCCACAGTTTTTTACAGCTGTAATCTCCTTTGAATCGAATGGAGCTTGCATGGACTGGGAGTCCATTTTTAGAATCACACCGTAAATCTTCCACAGTGACTTCTTCGGTTACCATGGTTAACCTTCAGCACGAAATAACTATAGAAGACACAGTGCGATTCTGAAAATGGAGTCTCCGTCGATGCACTCTTCACTAGATTTAAATGAGATTACACCGATATTGATTGAAATAAATCCAAATATATATTCACGTGGATTAGGAACATTTAAATTCCAATTCAAAAATGAAACGTATTATGGTTATTATTGAAACTGAAATACACCGGCTTCTAATAGGCGCAGGTGCTCATGCAGGACATCGTTGAGGCAGAATCATGCAATGTTATCTGTATGGTGCGGACAAAATTATGTGCACATCCTGAGGAGTTCGAACCTCCCAACCTACTACTGGAATTTTGCTAGTAAGCAAAAACTAATAAGATACCTCAAAGTTACTTAGTTCAATAATTTTCAATCGAGATAGTTGCTGGGTCTGTATTTGTGGGTGCATGAAGGCGTGTGTGCAAGGGTGAGCTGACTGCAGCACACAGATTGAGGTGAGATCGTCCTAGGGATAGCCTGGTGAATCCCGTTTTTGGAAGAGTTCTGTGCAATGGTAAAAGTGACTGTGTAGAAAAAGAATGTGCCATGGCGTAAAGACTGATGCGACTGCCTCGCTCAAGTGGTCCAGGTCATTTGAGCACACAATAAAGTGCGCTAATTAAGCTTTAACCATGCCCGCCATCGTGTAATATGATGAATGCTTGATCATATACGGTGTTGATAATACCAATCTACCGTAATTTACGTCGTCATATGATGTGAAACAGTTTTGATCTATTCTTCGAAAATTGGGGTCGATGCATTACGTTAGAGATTTTTTGAGTGTCTGTGTGAGTTTAGTGCTGGATTGGGGTTCAGTAATGGCCACCTATCGCAAGAGAACATTCGGTGTAAATCTGGATTTTTCTCTCCTACTAGCCAGACTGAGTGAAAATCAATCATCTAAAAATGGGACGTACGTAAAACCAAAATATAATCTCTTCTGGCAATAAAATGTCCCTATTTATAGGTCTCCTAAAGCTATTACTTTACCGTCCCCTTTTATTTATTAGTCACTTGTTAGTAGTGCTAGTATATTGAGAAGTACCTGACGGCAACGAACCACCTCTGTTGCATTACAGAAACTATTCTGTGTCAAGTGGTATAATAAAATCACCACATCAAAAGACAATATTTGGGCGGAAGGATTGGTCTGGTTCTATGTGAGGAAAAGCTACCCCCAAAATGTAGACGAAATATTTTTTTTTCTCTACACCTCGGCGGAATGTGTGACGGAATAAAAGCCCATGTGGGATAATCGGAAAAGATATTTTTGAACTGAATTCACGGAAATACTATTCAGAGCATGATGTTCATACATTGTACTAAAAATGTGGTCTCCATTTATCCTCCAGATTTTTCTGCAGTCTCATAAGTAATAATGCTGGTGATAAAATACTCAGTTATTTTGTACTCCAACAATGGTTCTTTTTTTCACTTCATTGATCAGGAGGTAGTTAACCGGGTGAATACTCTCTTGAGGAAAGAAAATATTTTCGATGCCCATTTAAATCGGCGCTACAAATGGTGACAGCACGAATGGGACCTTGAAATTGGGCATAAGTTTACAAGTCTCACGGTTGATAATTAGTGAACCAGTCGGTATGCGTGTCTTTATATACAAACCCTTCGTGAAACAAAGCATGGAGCGTTATCTTGAAAAAGAGATTTCTTACCCAGGTAACATCCTTCCGTTTGATTTCAGGATATTTTCAATTTCCAGAGGGAAAATTCTCCATCATTCAAGGTGTCATGAACTGAAGTCCACTGAAGAAACTAAAGTTCTTTCATTCAGATCTGTTTCAATAATGTTGGTACCTGTGATACATCAACATTCAGCGGGATCATTGTTTGGGAAGATTTCTTCACAAATTAACATTGTTATGAATATTCTACCGTTCATCGTTCTCCATCCATTCACGGGAGGAACAAACCCATCGCGGTAATGAGAGCTCTTGGGATTTAATCCCCTGATAAAACCAATACGTGGCTTCAATTTTTACTCTTGCAGAATAGACTTCATACCATGTGATACTGGCTACACTGAAAATACAATCACATTATGTAATAAAGTAGTGAGAGCGTTTGGAAATAGTCCCGCGCCGGATAAAAGACTGGGATTTCCGGAGCTCTTGTGATCCCAATGCGCAATAATTCCTCCAGTTCATTCTATTTGCCGAATTTTTAAACTCTAAAATTCTTATTCGGATGATATTTCTGTGATTAATTGGATAAGTGGTGCTATTTCTCGCGCAGAAATACGAAGCGTAATACTTAAAAAGGATTCAAAAAGCGGGACTCGGCAATTTTAATATCATCTCCTACATTGAAGCTCTCAGGAAGCTTGGTTCTAGTGGATCTTTTCCCCGTTATCGTGATAACATTATACAGGGAATAATAAAGCGCGCTTAAATGGTCGTGAGGCCAATGCGAACGGAAATTTTATTTTCACAATAAATTCCGCAGTCATCATTGAGAAGCAGTTTTGCACTATATATATTGTGAAATCCCCAAAGAAGAAAGATTTACCGTGAACCCTGAGAGAATGTCACAACTAAAATTACTATTTTGGCCAAAGAAAGGGCTTTCACAAAAGGTTCGTGATATTAAACCCGATTCGTACTCGTGAGCAGCAGATTTTGAATCATTCTGATCTCCACTGTTGTATAAATTAAGTTCACCTTTATTCAAGTGTTTTCTTCTTTTGAGGCATCACTGAAATTATATTTTGAGTTCTTTTGTCGAAATATTTGATCGCACCAGTTTTCTACTACCATCATTCGTAGCTCGTCCCGAAAAGTGCATGCGAGCTTATCTCCAGTGAATTTCTGTTCTCATTTTTCATATCAGTTGGCTGCTTTGGTGTGTCAACTAACTGGAATCCTTTCGCGGCTTGTCCCTCGTACAATTCAGCTATTATCATCAAGTTTTAGCAACTTCATTTGAAGTTCCTTCTCTAGTTGTGGATGATACTTAGACTAAAGCTCAGGGCTTCAAGTGAGGGCAGTAGGCTTGTAAACCTTGGAAAGTATTCCGATAAGTTCCAGCTCATACTAGACATCTAGGATATTAGTCCAACTGACAAATTTACGGTTTTGTTATGGGCCTAAATTGAGACGGAATGTGCATCATCCCATCTTTTTTGGTCTTAACTGGTCCGTCCATCCCTCTTAAATATTCTAGACATTGCAGAAATTGATTCTTTTTCAAATCGTGAACGAATTTTCTTTGAATGTTTTAGTAGGAAAACCGCAGTAACTTGAATTTTATATCTGGGTTAAACTATAACCTTCCTTCTGTTTTCGACCCGGATTTAACCAAAAAAGCTCACTCAACTACACACCTACCGTTTACCTCAAAACTTGAAAAATTGATTGTGCTTATCTGAAGTTTGTAATACCTCCTCCACAACGTTCTTCATTCGGGATTCCAGCGTAAACAAATATTTCCCTATCAGGTAAACTGAATTATTAATAAGACACCGTCTTTCAGATTGTTTTTCTGGCTTTCTTTGTCTGAATGCTGTTTTCTACCTACGATTACAGCATCATGCAGCACCTCTAAACCGGGGTTAGTAAAACAAGCAGATTATGAAACTCATTTCTTCAAAAGGTTCATTCACTCACAAAAGTAAATAAGAATTAACAACCAATGATTATTTCTGAGGGAAAGCAAAACTTCATGCAAACTGTTCTCTTTGTACAGATTTTTTCCTGGATATGACTACCTTTTGGCTGGATAGTTGCTAAGGCTCACTGTCAAATTTACGACTATTTTTACAAATATTTTAAGTCACAAATAGTACCGCAGAACATGCGGAGCAGTCTTGTTTCGATTTGGGTTCTCCATGCACTTGGGCTTGCTCCGAGGTTTTGAGAAGCTAACCAGGAGGTGTGAAGCTAATTGCTCGGTGGATCGATCAGTGAATTGTTGGACAGACTGAAACTTGTCCAGGATTCATATATTTTGGTCAGTATAATGTTTAGCTAATATAACACGAAAGTATTGTTTAGATTTTATAACAATACCTCAGGTGATATGTTTCTTTACGGCGGGTTTTATTAGTCAAATTGGAGAAGAACCTATTTTTACGAATATCAGTTAGCCGTACCCTTGATACCATAAGTGCTTGTGATGGAGAGCGAAAAAAAGTTTATTCAGATTGAAGTTTTCCGAGCACTGTTGGAAATAAAACTTCCATACGCGCAGATGATCAGGGAGTCAGCACTTTCCTTGACATTTTTCAGTCCTTTCCGCTTGGAATCCAGCTTGATGGACACAGTTTAAATTTGAAACCTATGTTCAATCCTAACCTCAGACCGCTGCCTCAATGGTCATTGTGGATTTGGCGCTATAACTTATCTTTTCAGAAACAAAAACGTTATGATGAACACGTTTAAATATGTGATTTTAGGGGTCATTCAGCTGAACCCTAAAGGTAAGCGTACTTTGACAAGCTTCAAAGTGAATAAAGAACGAACAACCCTGCGCCGTGAAATACTGCATTTAACATTACTCGGTAAACTACTCCCATCCCAATAAACATATTTCTGCTGAATTTGGGGGAATTTGTGGTCCTCATGGTGCAGAGTTTCCCATTGATCTAGGTTTTTATTCATCTTAAGTCAACCAAAAATGTAAGTCGCATTTCATTCTGACGTATATCAAAACATAGTTAATGTAATGTCTTAGTATTCAGTGAGATGCATTTTCACGTGAATACATTTACACGAACGCCTTATTCTGAATATTTCACATCATAATAAATGCCACCTGAAGACCTGTAAAATGAACCCATCGCCAGAATGACAAGCTCCGTGACGTGAATCCCATGATGAAATCAATACGTGCCCATTTTGACTGGTCTTTCAATGTAGTGTTCATATCACCTGATACTAAAGGCAAATGAAATAGCCGCATCCTCACCTTGAACAGAAAAACACAATACGTGGGAATATTCTCACGCTGGATGAGGACTTGCGATATGACAATGTTTCATGCCTTTATAGAATTATATTGCCCCTAGATGGTTGGTCTTATATTTCTGATATGTGTAAACTTCAGAGAGGTTTCTCTATTACCGTTTAAAAATTGGACAGGATCCATTACAGAAAATAAAATCTTATGATCTTTTACCATTTCGCTTTGGTCTCCTTTCGAATGTTGCCCGGAAAATTTATTTTCATTGGAGTTTATCATTGCTTTCCTTAGGCAAATATTTGTAATAATCGTAAGGCATTAGGATGACCTCGACGCCAACGTACGACTGATATAGAATGGAATTTTTACTTTTGCAAGGTGAGCAGTCATCGTTACGAAGCAGTTTTAAAAAATAAAACAGGGAATTTCGCAACTGTGCGATAACTTTATTGGCTTTACCGGACAAGCATTATCATGAAAACTATATTAGCTAAAAAGCGACTTTCGCTGAAATACTCTTTATATATATATATATATATATATATATATATATATATATATATATATATATATATATGTATATATATAATCTGAGATTTATTCTACATGAAAAAGCTTCTAACTAACCTTTATTTTCTTTCCTTGATAGTTGTGGGCCTACTTTTTCGGAGCCTTCCAATCTGGCAGCCAAAGTCACACGTAGGTCAATACCCGAGTAGCAAAAGTTAAACAAATTTTTGAGAGTAAACTTTTGATTCCATGAAGTGACTAAGCTTTGCTCCGATATGATGTATTCAAGTCGCGGAGCTTGGAATTTGTACCGAGTATAACTTTAAGTACATCACACCTAACGTTACCTGTATAGTTATTCCAGAAAATCAAATATGAAGGTTGTTTATAAGTCTTAGAACTACTTCCATGAATATCATCAATTTTTACCAACAAGATGGACGGATGGTCACCGAAAAATTTGGGAATGGAGTGTCTGTATGACGCACAGTTTCTTGGTTTTTCGAGTCTTGTTTCGATCTGCTCGCTGACTCCGTTCATTTTTTCAAGAACGTCTTTTTCTAACGGGAAAATGTAGAAAATGACTCAAATAGATGTGATTTTTTTGGAGGCTTCGATATTAATAATGTCGTCGACCTTACTACTGAAATGTTGTTGGTCGAAAAGTGGAACCGTTTATCACATGAAAGGTGCGACATTCTACTAACACAGATGAGCTATGGTGGTAGATTCATGTCTTCCCAGTATTTGTTGGATATCGAGGGTTCTCCATTCCCAGTTTGACGGCAATGATCAAAGATTGTCCCAAGTGATGTTGTACACTGGATAATGCTCATTCAACACGACTGGTTGGGAACAAGGAAGCATTCCTTCTAGCTTTGGTGGGATAGTTCAGAATATGGTGTCTGCGAAATCAGAACGCAAAAGCCGTTTGCGGCTAACGTCCAGAAAAGCTTGCGGTATCGCCTGCGGAGTCCTTGATTTGACAAATTAGAATTTGCTGAGTTAAACTATCTGTGTGCGCATGATCAACGAAAAATTGATATTCATTCTTCACATCAAAAATTCACAATGAACAAAGCAGTTCACATAACTGATAGAACTGTGCGTACTACTTCGAACGTTTGTTTCAGATTTTTAATCTTCAAGTATTACTCAAGAAAGTAAGAAGTATCAGTTGATGAGTAGAACATGATTGGACGCCTTGCTTTAACTTATGCTCATTTAAAGTCATATCGGTTATTCCTCGAGATTGTGAATCAATGGGAACATCGTAAATAAGACTGTCTGTCAATAATTAAACATACTCGAATCTAAATCAGTTGCAATTTCAGTAACAAAAATAGCGGTTAATGGACCGGCGTGATCTCCAAGGACATTTTGTGAAAAAACCTAGATATAATGTCAACTTTCCACAATCCTTTGTGTACCATTACCCAGAATCTTTACGCTATGATTGTCCTAATGAAATGTTGCCAGATTTGAATATACACTCTACGGTGTCTTTGATGTAAAAGGTTTTTAAAGTGAGTGGAAGCGCACCCAGTTAAAATCATTCTAGAATGCTGCAGTTTCGATGACCAATGCACTCATTTACCCTGGGGTCCTTCAAACATACTCGACAAAGCTTAAATAGTATAGTCAATTTTGTACTACCTAGCACTCTTTCATCGTATACCGGAAAATGAGCGGTTATTTACTGATGATAGAATCCATAATTTTTCAGTGAACATATTTCGAAGAATGCCGAATGCCTGATCACCTATGGCTCATCAATACTCAAGCTTTTATTACGAGGTAATGCAGTTGTGAATCGAATTGCTTTCCAGTGAACTTGCATTGAAGAAAATAACAGACAGTTCAACTTGTGTCCTTCAGCGGGAGTTGCAGTTCAGCTTTAAATGAGCTGGTTTTAACCTAGTCGCGCCAAAGGCACAACGTTTCCAGAATATGTACCAAGATTCACATGTTCGACACTTTCAGTATTGCTCTTTGGTAAGTTATACGGTACAAAACGAAATAGTTAGCAAACGTATTTCTATTTATTATTTTTTGCCCTTGTTCTTCCAAAGCTGCATGATGAATCATATTATATACAAATCTAATCTCCTACTACTCATTTGCAAATAGTAACCAAGCTCTGTAGGTTGTTCATAACGGAATGCCTTCGTTGTACTTAGGCCCCTACAGAGAAGTCATCCATCATAGGAGTCGATCGTTGTGTGGGAAGCGGGTTGTTACCGTTCAAAAGCCAGTGACGGAAGGGTGCTATATCATGTAGTGTAGATGTTCAACAAACCGTTGAGAGCCAGCCCGGATAGCCTTGCGGTTAAGGTGTTCGATTCACAATCGTTCACCCCGGGTTCGAGTCCCCGTGGGGGCTCGGTGGATGTGCACTGCTGATGATTCCCAACAAGGATGAAACAGCTGTACAGTGCTTCCATGGTTTTCAATGGTGAGTTGAGCGTTCAAGCTGCATGATGAATCATATTATATACAAATCTAATCTCCTACTACTCATTTGCAAATAGTAACCAAGCTCTGTAGGTTGTTCATAACGGAATGCCTTCGTTGTACTTAGGCCCCTACAGAGAAGTCATCCATCATAGGAGTCGATCGCTGTGTGGGAAGCGGGTTGTTACCGTTCAAAAGCCAGTGACGGAAGGGTGCTATATCATGTAGTGTAGATGTTCAACAAACCGTTGAGAGCCAGCCCGGATAGCCTTGCGGTTAAGGTGTTCGATTCACAATCGTTCACCCCGGGTTCGAGTCCCCGTGGGGGCTCGGTGGATGTGCACTGCTGATGATTCCCAACAAGGATGAAACAGCTGTACAGTGCTTCCATGGTTTTCAATGGTGAGTTGAGCGTTCAAGCTGCATGATGAATCATATTATATACAAATCTAATCTCCTACTACTCATTTGCAAATAGTAACCAAGCTCTGTAGGTTGTTCATAACGGAATGCCTTCGTTGTACTTAGGCCCCTACAGAGAAGTCATCCATCATAGGAGTCGATCGCTGTGTGGGAAGCGGGTTGTTACCGTTCAAAAGCCAGTGACGGAAGGGTGCTATATCATGTAGTGTAGATGTTCAACAAACCGTTGAGAGCCAGCCCGGATAGCCTTGCGGTTAAGGTGTTCGATTCACAATCGTTCACCCCGGGTTCGAGTCCCCGTGGGGGCTCGGTGGATGTGCACTGCTGATGATTCCCAACAAGGATGAAACAGCTGTACAGTGCTTCCATGGTTTTCAATGGTGAGTTGAGCGTTCAAGCTGCATGATGAATCATATTATATACAAATCTAATCTCCTACTACTCATTTGCAAATAGTAACCAAGCTCTGTAGGTTGTTCATAACGGAATGCCTTCGTTGTACTTAGGCCCCTACAGAGAAGTCATCCATCATAGGAGTCGATCGCTGTGTGGGAAGCGGGTTGTTACCGTTCAAAAGCCAGTGACGGAAGGGTGCTATATCATGTAGTGTAGATGTTCAACAAACCGTTGAGAGCCAGCCCGGATAGCCTTGCGGTTAAGGTGTTCGATTCACAATCGTTCACCCCGGGTTCGAGTCCCCGTGGGGGCTCGGTGGATGTGCACCGCTGATGATTCCCAACAAGGATGAAACAGCTGTACAGTGCTTCCATGGTTTTCAATGGTGAGTTGAGCGTTCAAGCTGCATGATGAATCATATTATATACAAATCTAATCTCCTACTACTCATTTGCAAATAGTAACCAAGCTCTGTAGGTTGTTCATAACGGAATGCCTTCGTTGTACTTAGGCCCCTACAGAGAAGTCATCCATCATAGGAGTCGATCGCTGTGTGGGAAGCGGGTTGTTACCGTTCAAAAGCCAGTGACGGAAGGGTGCTATATCATGTAGTGTAGATGTTCAACAAACCGTTGAGAGCCAGCCCGGATAGCCTTGCGGTTAAGGTGTTCGATTCACAATCGTTCACCCCGGGTTCGAGTCCCCGTGGGGGCTCGGTGGATGTGCACTGCTGATGATTCCCAACAAGGATGAAACAGCTGTACAGTGCTTCCATGGTTTTCAATGGTGAGTTGAGCGTTCAAGCTGCATGATGAATCATATTATATACAAATCTAATCTCCTACTACTCATTTGCAAATAGTAACCAAGCTCTGTAGGTTGTTCATAACGGAATGCCTTCGTTGTACTTAGGCCCCTACAGAGAAGTCATCCATCATAGGAGTCGATCGCTGTGTGGGAAGCGGGTTGTTACCGTTCAAAAGCCAGTGACGGAAGGGTGCTATATCATGTAGTGTAGATGTTCAACAAACCGTTGAGAGCCAGCCCGGATAGCCTTGCGGTTAAGGTGTTCGATTCACAATCGTTCACCCCGGGTTCGAGTCCCCGTGGGGGCTCGGTGGATGTGCACTGCTGATGATTCCCAACAAGGATGAAACAGCTGTACAGTGCTTCCATGGTTTTCAATGGTGAGTTGAGCGTTCAAGCTGCATGATGAATCATATTATATACAAATCTAATCTCCTACTACTCATTTGCAAATTAGAATTTGCTGAGTTAAACTATCTGTGTGCGCATGATCAACGAAAAATTGATATTCATTCTTCACATCAAAAATTCACAATGAACAAAGCAGTTCACATAACTGATAGAACTGTGCGTACTACTTCGAACGTTTGTTTCAGATTTTTAATCTTCAAGTATTACTCAAGAAAGTAAGAAGTATCAGTTGATGAGTAGAACATGATTGGACGCCTTGCTTTAACTTATGCTCATTTAAAGTCATATCGGTTATTCCTCGAGATTGTGAATCAATGGGAACATCGTAAATAAGACTGTCTGTCAATAATTAAACATACTCGAATCTAAATCAGTTGCAATTTCAGTAACAAAAATAGCGGTTAATGGACCGGCGTGATCTCCAAGGACATTTTGTGAAAAAACCTAGATATAATGTCAACTTTCCACAATCCTTTGTGTACCATTACCCAGAATCTTTACGCTATGATTGTCCTAATGAAATGTTGCCAGATTTGAATATACACTCTACGGTGTCTTTGATGTAAAAGGTTTTTAAAGTGAGTGGAAGCGCACCCAGTTAAAATCATTCTAGAATGCTGCAGTTTCGATGACCAATGCACTCATTTACCCTGGGGTCCTTCAAACATACTCGACAAAGCTTAAATAGTATAGTCAATTTTGTACTACCTAGCACTCTTTCATCGTATACCGGAAAATGAGCGGTTATTTACTGATGATAGAATCCATAATTTTTCAGTGAACATATTTCGAAGAATGCCGAATGCTCATCAATACTCAAGCTTTTATTACGAGGTAATGCAGTTGTGAATCGAATTGCTTTCCAGTGAACTTGCATTGAAGAAAATAACAGACAGTTCAACTTGTGTCCTTCAGCGGGAGTTGCAGTTCAGCTTTAAATGAGCTGGTTTTAACCTAGTCGCGCCAAAGGCACAACGTTTCCAGAATATGTACCAAGATTCACATGTTCGACACTTTCAGTATTGCTCTTTGGTAAGTTATACGGTACAAAACGAAATAGTTAGCAAACGTATTTCTATTTATTATTTTTTGCCCTTTTTCTTCCAAAGTAAGTTGCCCGGAAGCACAAAGGTTGGAAGAAAATGTGTAATCTGTAACAACATTTGAATTCTATGGAGCGCACATAGATGGAGAGTCCATTTTCAAAATCACGTGAAGATCCTTCCAAATTCATTTCATCGGTTAACACGGCTAATCTTCAGAACGAGAAAATATTGCCCCAAGGATTGATTTACGATAAGAGTAGAATTGCTTTGTATCTGGATGACAGGAAAAAGTTAAGACTGGGCTATCCGTCTTTGCACGCTCCTTACGATTCAAGTTAGATTGCAATAGTAAATCAGCTAAGGATGGCTCACGTGTAAGGATGATTGGGCAGAGCAGTACAGGGTGCGTTTACCCGATGAGGTGCAACAACCACATAGCCATTCGCGTGATGCCTTGGGAATTTTTTTTGTCATCCAGATACAACGCCATCCTACTCATTAGGAAATGTATGCTCCTTCTGGAAAACGTTCTGTTCACCTCTTAAGTGCTGCCTCTCTAACTTTGTACGTGATGCGTTGCTTTGCGTCGAACTAAAGAATCGAAAAAGACCAACGGAAACTATTCCGAACCCAGCAATCAGATCACCGCTTAACAAAAAGAACCTCTTTGGAATTTGTCAATAAAGTTCTCATTGATTTCGCCACAGCTTGCTGCGTATGAGAAATAATCCTTTATGACTAAGATTTAAACTTCAGCACCTGCGATTGCGACAATTTCACTTCTGACCCTGCAAAGTTCTGACTACAATTCATTTTAGTACTTACGGTATTTCTGGTTTACCTAAGTACTGCATCGTTATGAGGCAGAATTATATCATTTGCGAAGATGAACTGATTCACGATTTTCAGGTAATTATTTGTTTGGAAGAAAGGTTGGAAACAACAATAATGTCTAATTAAAGTTTAAGGTAATTGCCAGTTATTGTTCTTAAGTTTGCATACACTGATATTGTCAACCAAGTTCAGTCATTGCAATTGACCATATTTTTGTCCACAGTCCACGTGGGGTGAACCTTCACGAAACCAAGATAAAATAGTGTTGTTACACGAGAAAGCTGATGATTAAATACGATTAGGATACACATTGTTTATCGTCTCGTTGATCTGCTGAGCTGAGCTGAGCAGGGTTGAGAAATGGAAGCTTTGGCGTATTCACCGTGGGAGGGGGGAAGTGCCAATGACAACGTCAACTCCATCTGGTGACGAAATGCTTGGAAACCAACCAATCGATCTCATCCGAAAAAGCCAATAATTTTCGGGACTGATGCATACGGGCTTTCAACAGGCACATTTTGTACTCGTACAAGACAGCACCAATGCAGTACTATGTAATTTTGTGCATGATGTAATCAGCAAGCAGTGGCAACATTTCAGGAAAATAACCTTCGAGATCTGCTTGTACGTCGGAGGCCAATTCGAGCCGGCTGCTCAGTTGGTAAAATCGGTGGAAGAATAATTGAGCAGGGCAAATAGGCTTCCACTCAGCCACACCGCCGCCTTACGGACAGGATTCAGTTAGAACTCAGAGCTTTGGTTGAGGACCCTAGTCATTTTCTTACTTTGTAGCTGGTCACTCTAGAACTACCCGTTTATTGTCTCCCATGAATTGCACGACCACAAAGAATTCTATGCTGCTTCGGCGGTCGCGCAGAACAATCAGGCCCGCGCTGCCGATTGCATCGAGCAGAATGAGTTGTAATAAGTGGGCTAGTGCTCAGAGTGTCTTCTCTTTTATTAAACCATTCTGTTCAGTTCCTCACCATTTCTCGTTGCTACACTATCCACCCATAACGCTCTCACTGATTAAAAGCTCCATACTCACAACGGTTCACTGTCAAATAATAACGGGAATAATCCCCTGTCATGTAACTCACATTTGCTCAAGCTTCATCAGCCCCGGAATCCAGGCTTCTTTAATGTGCGCATTCTGAAGCAGGCCGGTCAGCAGGTGTATCTGGGGCTCATAATAAATTCTGTGACCAATAATGTCTTCTGCGTAAGTAAAAAGCGCATCCAAGATTCGAGTAGTGTGATCTAACTTATTGTTCCTGGTATGTCATCATGTTGTGTGCTGCCCACTTCAGTGAATAATTAACTAGAGCTGCGGGTCAACGCGGTACAGGGATAGTCTTGACTGAGAGAAGTGAGGCTGTCATTTTAGACCTCATACAGAATGATAGTGGTTTATGAGCTACTAGACTCCAGGGATTTGTCGGCGTTCGAAAAGATAGCTGTGCTGAGCGCAGTTTGTTTGTGATCTCAGCGTACGTCCCAACGGACTGCACGTCCGACACTCATAGTGATAAGTTCTATGATGACCCCTCCATTCTCGTTCGCAGAAGCGAAAGCTCTTACACTGTAGTGCTAGCTGGTGATTTTAAGTCACAAGTTGGGAAAGCTAGTGCCTCAGAAACTTGTTCAGGTGGGCACTGTGTCTTAGCCTCTCAGCGAAAAGATAACGGGGATAGGCTTCTCTAGTTTTGTACAGACGACAGGTTATTCTTCCATAGTACGAATTCCAGACACAGCTCGCGTCGACCGCTGACATGGAGTGATAGCGCTACAGGTATTCTGAGCCAAGTAGATGTTATCGCGATAAGCTTTTGGAGGCACAGTTCTGTCCAAATCAGTAGATCCTACTGGTCCATATATGTCCAGTTTGACCATGCATCAATTTTAACGCAATTATCTGTCCGGCTAAATGGTCATCGGTGGAAGCCGCAAACCCGGTTAGCCGTGAAATGCTTGCCTGATCCAGAAGTTGACACTAGTTATGAACAAAAATTAGTACAAGCGGCAGGATTTACGACGAACAGTAAAGTAGATGAGCTTTGGGCCGTTATCCAATAAGCGATGTAAATGGCAGCAGGTTTCACCTGTGATCCTAGATCCGACATCCAAATACATTTGATTTCTCTAAAGTCAATCAGTCTAATAGAATAAAAACGTCAACTCTCAAACTGTGAGCAGATGAACAGAATACAAAGAAATTTATCATCACAAATTAGGAAAAACCGTACTATGGACAGCAAAAACTGGAGGGTCAGTGTTGTTGATTAAATGGAACCAGCAGCTCCTTAAGGTAACAGTCAATGACCGTTTGAACTTATTCGCGATACTGGTGGACGGTGAACTGCGGTCAGTGAAAAGTTATGCGATAGAAGTGGAGAGTCGATTCATGGCAAAGAGTAAGGGCTCAAACGTTTGGACGAATAATTCAAGGAGGAGCTTGGCTGGTCGGTTGATATTGTAAGTGCTACGACGTCAACAGCTGCGGTTACTTGGGTAGTGTCTCTTGAGCCCCCATCGGAAGTGGAAATGAAGTGAGGGAAAGTGGACGGTCTCGACGGATTTCCCTCTTGCTCTTTTGAAAATGAATGGTATTGTGTTGAAAAAAACTACTTACCACCTTGATCCGTGACGCTAAGAAAGAGCAACGAAGTTTTTTTTTTGTGGGGCGAATTATTGATTTTCCCCATCTTCAAGAAGAATAAACCCAATGACTGTAGTAATCATCGTTAGATTAGCATAATTCCGATAATGACGAAGTTATTAGCCTCGATTTTGTGGCGCCGTCTGGTACTGGCTCGCTAGAGGAAAGCCCGCAAACATCAGGCTGATTTCCGCCCAGGAGGAGGATAAACATACCAGATTTTTCTTTTCATCGATCATAGGAAATGGAAAATCCACTTGCATACGATTCTGGCCTCCCGTGCCAACAATACATTCTCGTCAATGGCTTGAACCGCGTCAAACACACACACACGATCGACCGACAGTAATGGTTTTCCTGGACTTGTAAAACACCTTTAACTTATTAGACCGTACAACGCTATTCAGTTCTCTTCACCGAAACGGTATGTCACAAAAAATTAAAAACCTACTGAGATCACTGAACTCTCATACTTCAAGTGGCGTAATGGTTTGCGGTGAACTTACCAGCCCATTCGATACGAACAGCGGTGTTCCATAAGGAGATAATGCAAAAATGGTTTTCGAGACCTCCAGGATGTAGGCATCGAACTAGAAAAGAAATTAAAAGCGATGTGGCTTCAATTATGCCGATGGACTTGTCTGCCTGGTCGAATGCACGGAACATGCGCAACGTGCATCAGATAGACTCGCAAACCCTGTAGTTCCATTTAGCATGGGCTTTGCGACTTCGAAGTGTAAAGTGATGTTGCAAGACTGAACTTCAACGATTTCGAGCTTGATGCTCAATGAGAAGGAACTAACATTTGTTGGCCGTTCCACTTATTTCTGAAGCAGCATGGAGACGGATGGAAGCATTGTAGCAGAGGTGAGCACACGTATATCCAAAGTTCGAGCGGTGTACGCTGGAATGAAGCACTTGTGGCGCAGACCCGAGTTTTTGATGAAGTTAAAAGGTCATATATATTTTGCCGCGGTTGGTTCAGTTTTGTTGTATAGAATGGGCGTCTGCGTGCGGAAGATATTCGTCGTCTTGGGGTTTTTGACTATCGACGTTTGCATAGTAATGCTAAAGTTGGGTGAAGTACCCGAGTGATCGATGTTGAGGTCAAAAATCGAGTATTGGGCACTGGTTCAGGAATTTCCTATCACAGTGTACCCAGGTTGGTAAACTTCGCTGGTTGAGGCACGTGTTACGTAAGGCAGGCACAAGTCTATCATACAGTGCACTGTTTCCCGTCCGTCCAAGGAGGTGGAAGAAGTCACGTAGAAGCCAGTGGATGAGGTGGCAACGGGTAATGAGAAAATGCACGGCGAACTTAGGAAGGGGAGCTGATTCACGTCTTTGAGGTTGGGGTCCAAAAAACCTTTCAATCATTTGGCTGGAGACACTGTAGGACAGGGTAGCGAAAGGTGAACGGTTGCGATCGTGTTCTCACTTTCTGCCAAGTCGGAATGATTGACTATTGTGTGTCTGTACAGTTAGACGGCATATTCCGTGTGTTGGCTGCATAAACTACGATATCCCACATCGGTCTGGTAAAACAATTCCGCATGCTGATTTTTTATCAAGATTCTCACGAATCGCCGCAGCTGAAAATTGTTATTTCATGTCCCTTACAGCTCTATTGTCGAGAAATGAGTTACGCAAATAAACTAAAAGGTATTACTCGCCAGTAATGTGTGCTATCAATAAAGGCTGGCAACCGGAGGTGAAGTATCCAGAGTTTTTCGTGAATCGAGAGCTATCATACATACAACATGACAGAGTACTTTGTCGTGGCAATCGATTTGTCCTACTTCCTCCCCTACTCAAAACGGTTCTAGAAGATCGGCATAAAGGTCATTAGGAGGCGGAGAAAAGAAAACCTCCGGCTCGGAAAATGTGTTGGTGGCCCGAGATGGATGCGGATATATGTACAACAGCCAAGAACTGTGATGCGTGTCGACCTAAAGCGCAGTCGAAACAGAAAAACTGGAACCCGTGGCCTGACAGCTACAAACCATGGCAACGTATACACGCCGATTTCAGCGGTCCGTTCCTGAACAGATACCAAACCCTCCTACTGATCGATTCATACTTCCGAGGCAACGATCCACGACCAGCAAATGTGATTATTAAAATGCAAATTGGTCAATCCACGGTGGAGATTACCGGCTTTAAAAAGGCAACCGTACACCGGCACCAACTTAGTCAACTCCACTTCAGAGAAGTTCCTGAATGCGCAGCACAGATCGTGACCGAGAATGTTGATCGTGATGCTCCAAATGAAAGAAGGAGACAAAACGGTTGATGAAACAAAATTACTGCCTACAGCGTCAGTTCGGATATGTGGACGCCAAGCAAGCCAAACCAATGAGGAACTTCACAGCGAGGAAGCTTTTAGTGATTCGATTTTCTCCACACGCGGTTCAGTGCACTATAACTTCATTTCCAGTATCCAGCCAATCAGGTGAAGCTGGACCGTAACCGTTAGATCGTGCAGATACAGCGAGGTATACTTGCAATTGTTCAGGCCTTTATCTTCCAATAAGTATATTGCCTATTTTTTTATATAAACGAGTGAGCGCCAAACAGATGTGAAAGAATTCATCCTTGCTATTCTTTTCTGGTCTTGTCTTTCTTCCAGTGCGCGTGGTCCGGGTTCAGGTTATTCCATTACATGCGGTTGGTCGGTAAGATACGGTTCCTACAATTTTTCACGGCATAGACTCGACTATCTATGTGATGACTTCGCAGTGAACTGTTCTTTTGAGGAAACCAAAATCCCAAGCTGATGCAGTAACGTACAACTCATATCGAGAATTTATGTTTGGCATCATGTATCCTCACTGTGAATGTCAGACGTGATAACCGACGGATTAACTCTACAAGAATTACCGTGTGATTATGAAAATAGTTTCTTTGTCCCTGCACGCTCCATTCGGTTCAAATGAGGTTACAGCTGTATATGAACTTGGGAGCGCTCAGGTCCAAAGGCGATTGGGCAGAAGAGTGTCGGATACGCATCCCTGATGATCAGCAATGATAACAAAACTGTGAACTGATTCCGTTAATCGAGAATGCCTCGACTGATTTTGAATAATGCGATGTTACTTCAAAAACGGTAGGGGAATTTTGATTCCATCAAAAATACCAGATGTTTTCGATCGAAGATCACGGATCAATCAAAGTCCAAACATTATTTGAATTATGGAAAATGAAATAGCAGAAAAGAGCTGACCATATAATTCTCCTCAATTGGTTATCGATTTTCTGAGGACTTGTTTTTTGATACGTAGTCCTCAAAGTAAGGCAACCTTAGTTGTATGAATAAGTAGTCGATCAAGTTCAAATCATTGACGAATGTGTATCAGCAAATCGTGTTGACCTAAGTAGGCAGTCGAGATCCGGTTTGAGTAGCACAAAAAGTGTAACCAGTTAGTCCGACGCAAAATCTATTCGGCTGACCGGATTCTAGATCCAGGCTTTTCACGGTAATTTATCTACACTGAATCTGGTGTTTATTGGGCAAGCTGTGTGAGTAAGTATGTTGGTTGAGTGTCCGGTTATGGTCTAATGGTTGATTACATTGAACTGACACCTCGGAGTTAGGAGTTTCGAATTCGGCCATGGTGGCTACAGGTATTGCTCAATACTGCTCTGAGCCTTCGAGGTTGTGGACTATACATCCCATCTACTGCTATCGTGCGCCAAAATATACTGAGAAAAAATGGTAGAGTTTTGCATTTGAGTTTATTACACGTTCCATTTGCCGAAATCATTCATTTATTTATTCCTGAGAAATATATTTTTTGTTTTGCACTACACGTTTTGGGGTACACGATTCGGATTACATTTTGTCTCATTTTCTACAGCTGACTTTATCTCTGCATGAGAGAAAAAAATCAGGTTACTAAAAAATCAAGTAATCACGGTAATTTTCAGTACTTTGATTGGTTCCTCATATGAATCGGCCATGTTGTATACCTTCATTCACCGTTGCTCGAAACCGTGAATAGAATTTGTCTAACCAATTGTGACCTCAGATTGTCTGTTATGCCATATGCTGCCTTTGGCAGGCCGCATTTTTAGTACTTTGATCATCTTTCTTACCATGAGCTTGTTCCTCATCCGATAAATCGGTTTACCGGTTCACGCTCATGTCTTGTGTGTGAATACGAAGAATCAGGAAAACTTATTCATATTGCATCTTCAGTCGGTGTCAGAGGACTAGCAAAACGAGCTAAAACCACTTACAGTTCATTTCCTATTTAAACATTCAATTATTATCTGTTCTATTGGATTCCTTGCGGCGTTGCATTTCAGTAATAGTGGTTGACCTAGAAGCTTACGTAGCAACACGATTACCAACGACGACAGTGAAATGCTTCTTAGTCCTATTGTCTTCCTTGATCACATGTTTTCAACAGTGTTATAGCACTAATTCATCCACTTTGTCAGGTGACACCTACTTATGGGCTCAATAACTTGTCCACATTAAACTAAGCGTCGGTGCACGCTATGTTTGCTCATACTTTAACCATAACAGGCTATCTAAATGCTTCTAATTTCTCACTGCGGCGTCTTATTTATCCACGCTTTATTACTAGTTGAACTCTGCGAAATGACGATATCATGATGATGATGATGATGATGATGACGATGTTGCATTTCTGAGCTCATTGGTGGGCGTAGTAACCAGAACCTGATGAAATCATAAAATAACAGCTGAACAGCAAAGAACAAACTGCAAAAACAGCAATTTGCATTCGAATAACTACTTGGATGCTGTTCCACCATATGGGCCTCTCTTGATAATTTTCACCTGAGTGCACCTATACAATTAAATATGCTGAGGTAATTCTCGGTTGCTTCTCTTTATATAAGAAACAAATTATGAACCAAATATCTCTTTTAGGACTTTTATACCAAGCCTAGATAAAACGTGCAAAACACTGTCAAATAGTTCTACTTCCTTTTGTGTATACCTGTACACATCTTCTTATGGAGCAAAATATTTCGGAGAAGCAACCAGGCATCCACTTGGTCCAGTTCAGGGCCAATTTACTCGGATTGGCCATGGGGATCAGTAAACTGGACGGTAGCCACGACCGCGTGCAGGTCCTTCTGATCGATCCGGGTAATAGCCTCATGCCGGATGAGCCCTTTATTGTTACCAACGGTATTTCTTTGAACTGCTCTAGGTTAGAAACATTGTGTCAAGGATTCTGCCCTCAGGTTACACAACATTTTCACATCCTGACAAAAGCAGTATATCAGTGTACTCCTGCTCTCTCAGACAAATGTTCAAGTTATTTTGGGAGAGGTAGTCAAAACAGGTGCACATGTCTAACAGTCTATGGGAAACAATACAAAAAACAACCCCATTTTGTGTTTGGGTGGTAACACTATGGCTCCCATTTATGATCATCGGTAAATATTCGCATAAGTTCGTAATTGTTACAGACAACAAAAAGACCATGGATAATTCACCTCGGTGACAAAGTCTTCCTGCATTTCATCGGGCTCACTAACAATGGATGTGCGAGAAAGAATTCAATTCACTTACTGTACCGCCTCAACTGATTGAGAGATATCAGGGAAGACCAGTAACTGGCCATCTAATGAGATGGAATTCTGACAATGATATATTTTCTTTGAAAATGAACAATATGATTGTGTCCGGTAATGAGAACACGTATGTACTGACAAAGGCACATCCAGGCACGGCATACCTGTCTAGCACAAACACGAGCATGTCGAAAAAGGTAGGCTGTTGAATGCGTAGGTGAGTCATAGGTATATGCCAATGCAGGGAAAGCATCTAATCGAATGAGACCAGTCTAGGCCGTTCGACACTGGACAAGTTCTGAATGCTTAACGCAATCCGGGATGGAGTACGATTGACATCACTACTGCCTTGTGTCCGACTACTGGTGTATGTCCATGCACGTGAGTGATATCAATGAATGATCCGCAGAATGTGCCAGTATGTGCGAGACGTCGTTTGAGCAGCCCACTGTCCAGAAACTGTACCGGACTCCGATTTAGTGGTTGAATGACTCGTAGCAGACGAACTTCGAGTCCATAGTATGAGAATGCAATGTTGCTAAATAGCGTGTAAGGCAAAAATAATCATGACGAACCACTACCGAATACATACCTCAATTTGTAGGCAATCCAACCAAAATGTACAGACCAGGTTGAGAAGAGCGAACTACTAGTCAAAAGGGATAACAAGTGCATCTAGGTTGCTCTGAGTGTGAAGTTGATCGGAACGCAAGGGGCAGGAAATTTTTGAGACAAGTGGAACAGAATGGCCAGTCGTGATCAGTGGTCGATGACAGTGTGAAATGGCAGCTAAGTTCATGATGCAAACCTTGGCAGGACAAGGGGGGGGGTTGGTTGAGCGAAGAAAACGCAGAAGAATGAACGACGGTAGTTCTAATCGACCAGATGACACAGCAGGTATGGATCAGGGCCAGGAATGCACGAGCATTAGACGACACCGATGAGGGCAAAGAAACAGTGGCGATGGTAAGCAGCACGAAAAGGTAAGGCCCACGAACTGGTTGAATATGGATAAGAAAATAGGTACACGGATTTGATCAGGCTGTCATGGCAACCGGTGTGTAAGTCAGTCTGATTGGACAGACGTGAACTCGGAAAACCAGCTGATCAATGCATCAGAGTACACAGCGGGACCCAGGAATGTGCAAACATTGCCGGATAAGGAACCATAGCTTATTAGGTGAGAGGAGATAAAATCAAGGGCCGATCATAAGTTGGTTTCAGAGATGGATAACATCAATCTGTAATTGCCGTGGAAGCCAGATTAGAAAACGCGTGACAGAGCAGTAGTGGACAAACAATTCAGTAACTGAGAGTAGTGGAGGGTCAGACAAAAGTGCAGTCTACGTGATCCAGCTCACTGAGTCAAAGACTAATACAAAATCGGGGTCGGCAACATTGGAGATGGCCTGCAGGACTATGTAGAAAAATACACACGGGAAGCACAGGCAATCGAGTTAAGCTTAGGCTGGAGTGGTAACTCTAACCAGAAAATTGGAATCCGGTAAAATAAACAGCAAATTTTTCGAAATGCGTATTATGATGCTGTCTAAGCGAGGAAACACAGTTTACTCCAAAGTACACAACAGGTTCGCAGTTTTGCCCCTCATCAGTTATGGGTACCTTCCCAGTCATTCGTATGCTTGAGCAGTTCACAGGTGATTTGCCGTTGTTATCTCATATGAAACGAATTGTTTCTTGTCATCCAGACATAACATCAAGTTACTCACTTCGAAAACCATTATATGGATCGGGGGTCATCGATCTGAAGTTTAACTGCTTTACCCGTCGAAATAACTTAGGCAGCATCATCGTGTGATCTTAAAAATGGACTCTTACCACGCACAGTCAATACGACTCAGGTGAGATTACAGCTGCGGAACGTAAGTTATCTGTGAATTGACAATGGCCCTAATGCAATTTGCGCATGTACCACCTGTACACAGACCGCTGAATCCCAAGCTCCTGTATATTAATGCTAAATAAACACCGAAATTTATCTCTGCATATTTGGCAGCGGCAAATAAGTGCCAATTTTTCTCTATTTTTTGCAGTGAGGAAGAATGGCTCGTGGTTTGCTGGTGAGTTTTTCTACCAGTGAATGTCTGTGCACCTGTCCAAAATTTCGTGGAGCATCAGATCTATCAATTTCTCTTGAATTCGGTTTTACCAATAAGATAAACTGAAGGAACGCGTTAAAACCAGTGAGTCTCCTTGATTCCTGCAAAACTCTTAGCATCAACTATATCGGATAACTTAGTCTCTTGATGGTCTGTGGGAGAGTTTCTCACCCAAATTCATTGATTTACCGTTAAAAAATAATCATTCGAAAAATCTAATATCAAGATTAGTTCGCATAATTTGGACAAATTACGTGGAATAACAACACAATTCGCATTGAAGTAGACAGGTGTAAAGTGCCCTAATTGTATTACGTTTCATTATCCCTCACGGACTGGTTTGTCATTATTTTGATACGGTGAAATCTTTACGCAAAACGCTAGATGTCCCGAGGAGTGTTTCGTTGATTTTACCTTATTAGAATATTTTACCTAAACAATTTTCGCCACTGTGTCTGCAAGCTTTAGCTGTTGAACTACCTCAATTTCTACTGCACACATAAAAATATAATTGAAAGTTATTTGAAGGAGAAAGCAGCGTAGTAACGCTGCGTAATTTAAAACTTTTGGAAGTCGGTAACCTCAGCTCTACGGTCTATCTGGACTACACAAAACCCACCTTATCGATGGCCCATTCACGACAAAATAATTTGGCAAAACGGTTGATCTAAATACTAGAGTGAATCACAATCAAGGTTTCAGCAACTCAACGTTTGCCAACTCTCCCTAACCGTCTTTCTTAAACAAAACAAACCCTAATATTCGACTGTTGGACACGGGTTATTTCGTGTGGAAATAATAATGTAGGCTTTACTGTTACTAGTTAGTTCCACGAACTGGATGCCATTTATCAATGTAGTTCGTGTAAGTGAACAGTTAGGTACATGTACAAAATGTCCGAGGCTGTTTGACATGATCCCACAATCAAGCTCATGGAGTATACGCTCTACTACTGTTTGGGTGCCGTTCGCTTGTGATTTTCAAAAACGCAAGTTTCACGTTCGGATGAACTCCGAATTCCTATGTGCTTTTTCTTCCAAGGTATCGTCACCAGTTCCTCAGCAGTTCACCCGGTTATCGCACTGAGTGATTAATCTAGTAGCCCAGATTTCGTATTTGCGTAATCCCGCTGTGTGTTTGATTCCCAAACAGTTATCAACATTACGAAAAGGGAAGCGAATTTTATTGTAGAAATAAACGGACACGTGATGTGGATGATTCTAAGATACCGTACTCGTTACCGTCATTAACTTCATTCGCCTGACTCATTTTTTAAAGTAGCATTTGGAATGAACTGAAGTTGAGTGTGTTCAACTTTCAACCTAGTGGATATAGTGTGTTTAATTTTTATCAACGGATAAGTGGATATTGTATTTTTTGTTCCTCCTGAATAGTACCCGAAAAGACAGCTAAACAAGCTTAGTGATTTCGTAAAATTCACTTCAAATTTTCATCACAGCTGAATCTGTACCAATTGTAATCCGATAACCGCGTTCACTCGTAAAATGAGTAACTCGAAAGTAGTTCATCAGAAGGAAATGTTTTGAAAAGCCAAGTCCTTGTCTATTCTGGTTCTCTATCGAAAGAATTTCATACAAAGCTGTTGCCACAAGCAAAAAGTCAGAGCTATCAATCACATACGATCAACAAATATTTAAAGAATTCAATAGGAATCTTATCACCATCGGCCATATTTTGTCATTTTCAGACGATAAAGCGGCGATTCCTCTCGGTCGAGGACGTGGTATACAGAGAGGGTCTGTTGAGAGTGTTAAAACAGATTACAAGAAAGTGAATTTATGTACCGGTCAGGTACACCCAATATAGAAGAACAATAACGGATCTTGCATTATTATTCCAGAAAAACTGGCCATATTATCACTGGTTTCAGTACAGAGGGATGACAGTTGTGACACATTCTGTTTGATTGCATGATGAGTTCTCACGTAGGTATTTACATCCGAATGCGCTTATGACTACGTAGTATTTATTGGATCGGCGAGGCTGTAGTGCTATATGTCATCAACAGTTTTTCTGATATTCACTCGTTCTTCGAAGGCTGTGTGTGCACGAAGTCAGCTACATCGATTGAGATAGACAGTCATTTGATGTAGAAAAAAAGCTGAGTGCTGTATCTCCGAACTTCATTGGTGCTTATTGATCAGATGGGTTATTTTCATAAGCTTCTGCTTTCAGCTCTTTTTTAGACTGCAAATGTGTCATCATTATTCTAGGTAACTTGCGCGTTCATGATGTGTCCCATAATGACTGGTGATTGGTTGTGATGAGAAAAACCAATCTCAGCAACCAGGAGTTTGAGCATGGATTTTCTCGCGGCCAGGCTGATTTGTATAAAAATATCCTATCAGTACTGTTCAGATACTGAAAGTAAAATATCTCGGACACAGGCGCATGTCATGAACAGAACTTGCAAATACTACCAACTGAGTCCTCCATGGTCTAATGCCTTTCGAGGCAGGTAGCACTTTCAAGATAAGCCAATGTGGTCAGTCTATTACACGGGAAAAGGGGAAGGAAACCTTAGATGATGATTACGTACATGCAGAACAAGTCCGGCTTCCTGGTCAGATGTGCATAGTTTCAAAGCAAAACGAGTTCTATTTGATTTTGGGTATAGAAATATATCTAATGTTTTTCAAATGGTAAATGCCGCAAACCATACTTAGTACAATGAAATACCACAACAAGGAAATCCCAGTTAGGATTACTTTGAGCTCTGTAAGCTGTACGTAAATTTCACTTCACTACATTTCAGCATATTCCTATTTTTTGTCTACCAGATGTGTCAAAATTGCACTCAAAATCCAGGCTGGTAAATAACAAGGAAACAAAAGACATCCAACGAAACGTGACAATATTTTCATTGGTAATGCTGTACGCTCGCATGTTTGACCACGCTGATATCGATCCGAAATAAGACCTTCGAAAAAAATTTCATCTGATCAAAGGTATATTCCTAGCATCCATTATCAAACTAGAACAGCTCGAATCACTTTTATAACGAAGGATTTTTAATATTGTCTCATTGCAAATAATTTACTGTATCCTTGTCGGAAATAGTGAAAATGATTCAAGGTGGTAAAAGTAAACGAAATTTCCCAGCTAACATTTTACAATATTTCGATTCTGAACAGTTGTTTGTTAAGTTCGTTCACCTGTTATTTAGTAGACAGGAAATATATAAGGATATTGGTCAACACGTTGTCTATGGGATGACCTGTTTCTGTTACCCGTCAACCAAAGGCAGTGGAGCGGATATATGACCAAGTCAATCTGAGACCAAACGGAACAAAATCAACTGTCCAGATGGCAATAGAGTTTTTCACGATCGGATAAGTATCATATTATCAGACAGGACAATATTAGCCAATCGGCGGGTTAATTGAAAAAGCTAGTCAGAAAATCCACCAATGGGGAAAGTGTGACAAAACACGTTTCGAACAATGATTTGGCTGCGGTTACCAGGCTCGTTAGACAAACTATTTTCCACTAAATAAACAAGATAGTTTGCTACTACAAGAGTCTTCCTAAATGAACCAGAGCATCAGAAAGGAACTGGAAAATCCTACAAGCTAACAGTTTATAGTTGGTTCATTGCTGTTGAGAACCACTGACGTTACAATATCCTCACTTTTACATGTGTTCAAATGCTACTTGAAAAAAGTAAGTAAACTGATTTTAGAAACTTTGTGTTCATTCGCTGAACAACCGGCCAGATGATTCCGCCGTCAATAAGCAAAACATGCAGGAAAAACCAATACCAATTTTCGGCTCACTAACTGCCGCTCGACAGGCGATATAGGTGGCAGGTTGGCAAAATTTGGAGTTGAAGCCGGATTTTCGATGAATCTAATTGCATGATTGGTGATGAGATGCACCAAAAAGGTTTATATCCCACAGCCCAGTAAGTTAACCATATAACAAGTAACTGATCCGAGGGGTTGGCTCTTATTCACTTCAGGCCTGAAAACGGATAGTTTTAGGAGTTTAAAGGTGTGAAAAGTTGTTTAAAGTGTTCCATAATTGCGCAGTTTGCCGGGTTAACTCTATTTTGAATGACGCCATTCGACATGTTATATGATATATACAATATGTAACAATCCTTAAGTGTGCACACGACTCACGAGAACGAATAATCAATTCACGGCTTAGTGAAGCATATTCAAAAGGACAGAGTCCGTTGTATAATCGGAATAATACGGTCGAGGAATTCAATGGCCAAAAGTGAAAGATAAGCCGTAGACGTTCGTCTCCAGATGGTTGGCAGTAGGGTCAATGGCTTGACATTGACTCGAACCGGTGAGAAGAGATTGGAGTGAGGAACATTTCATATCCTTTCAACTTGTTATTCAAAAGTGGACTATATTTGGATGTGGTGTTGTGTATACGTAGACAGTGAATACGAGGAGTACTGGCAAAAATCGAGAATTGATGAGTAGTCAAATTAGACTTTTCAAATTCCAAGTGCTTTTATTAAATGCTTGACGGTGCTCTTAACAGGGAGGATCAGAAATGAAAGTTTTGATTTGATGCTAGATCGCGATTATCAGTTGTAAGATTTCCCAGCTTGTGTAGCCGTAGGTACTTCACGTCAAGATCCAGCATTGATGAATGTAATCCAAGCTCCATTTCAACAGTCCAAATAAGTACCATTTATTTTGAAATGTTATTAGTTTGAATATATTCATGTTGGTCCCATGCTTCGTTCAGTTCACTGGACTGGAAAGCTACACGAGTGATTGCACGTGATATGAATCAAACGATCTCTTCTTTGTTGCGAACTTTCGTTGATCATTTGACAACGGCACTTATTTGCCGCTGCCAAATATGCAGAGATAAATTTCGGTGTTTATTTAGCAATAATATACAGGAGCTTGGGATTCAGCGGTCTGTGTACAGGTGGTACATGCGCAAATTGCATTAGGGCCATTGTCAATTCACAGATAACTTACGTTCCGCAGCTGTAATCTCACCTGAGTCGTATTGACTGTGCGTGGTAAGAGTCCATTTTTAAGATCACACGATGATGCTGCCTAAGTTATTTCGACGGGTAAAGCAGTTAAACTTCAGATCGATGACCCCCGATCCATATAATGGTTTTCGAAGTGAGTAACTTGATGTTATGTCTGGATGACAAGAAACAATTCGTTTCATATGAGATAACAACGGCAAATCACCTGTGAACTGCTCAAGCATACGAATGACTGGGAAGGTACCCATAACTGATGAGGGGCAAAACTGCGAACCTGTTGTGTACTTTGGAGTAAACTGTGTTTCCTCGCTTAGACAGCATCATAATACGCATTTCGAAAAATTTGCTGTTTATTTTACCGGATTCCAATTTTCTGGTTAGAGTTACCACTCCAGCCTAAGCTTAACTCGATTGCCTGTGCTTCCCGTGTGTATTTTTCTACATAGTCCTGCAGGCCATCTCCAATGTTGCCGACCCCGATTTTGTATTAGTCTTTGACTCAGTGAGCTGGATCACGTAGACTGCACTTTTGTCTGACCCTCCACTACTCTCAGTTACTGAATTGTTTGTCCACTACTGCTCTGTCACGCGTTTTCTAATCTGGCTTCCACGGCAATTACAGATTGATGTTATCCATCTCTGAAACCAACTTATGATCGGCCCTTGATTTTATCTCCTCTCACCTAATAAGCTATGGTTCCTTATCCGGCAATGTTTGCACATTCCTGGGTCCCGCTGTGTACTCTGATGCATTGATCAGCTGGTTTTCCGAGTTCACGTCTGTCCAATCAGACTGACTTACACACCGGTTGCCATGACAGCCTGATCAAATCCGTGTACCTATTTTCTTATCCATATTCAACCAGTTCGTGGGCCTTACCTTTTCGTGCTGCTTACCATCGCCACTGTTTCTTTGCCCTCATCGGTGTCGTCTAATGCTCGTGCATTCCTGGCCCTGATCCATACCTGCTGTGTCATCTGGTCGATTAGAACTACCGTCGTTCATTCTTCTGCGTTTTCTTCGCTCAACCAACCCCCCCCCTTGTCCTGCCAAGGTTTGCATCATGAACTTAGCTGCCATTTCACACTGTCATCGACCACTGATCACGACTGGCCATTCTGTTCCACTTGTCTCAAAAATTTCCTGCCCCTTGCGTTCCGATCAACTTCACACTCAGAGCAACCTAGATGCACTTGTTATCCCTTTTGACTAGTAGTTCGCTCTTCTCAACCTGGTCTGTACATTTTGGTTGGATTGCCTACAAATTGAGGTATGTATTCGGTAGTGGTTCGTCATGATTATTTTTGCCTTACACGCTATTTAGCAACATTGCATTCTCATACTATGGACTCGAAGTTCGTCTGCTACGAGTCATTCAACCACTAAATCGGAGTCCGGTACAGTTTCTGGACAGTGGGCTGCTCAAACGACGTCTCGCACATACTGGCACATTCTGCGGATCATTCATTGATATCACTCACGTGCATGGACATACACCAGTAGTCGGACACAAGGCAGTAGTGATGTCAATCGTACTCCATCCCGGATTGCGTTAAGCATTCAGAACTTGTCCAGTGTCGAACGGCCTAGACTGGTCTCATTCGATTAGATGCTTTCCCTGCATTGGCATATACCTATGACTCACCTACGCATTCAACAGCCTACCTTTTTCGACATGCTCGTGTTTGTGCTAGACAGGTATGCCGTGCCTGGATGTGCCTTTGTCAGTACATACGTGTTCTCATTACCGGACACAATCATATTGTTCATTTTCAAAGAAAATATATCATTGTCAGAATTCCATCTCATTAGATGGCCAGTTACTGGTCTTCCCTGATATCTCTCAATCAGTTGAGGCGGTACAGTAAGTGAATTGAATTCTTTCTCGCACATCCATTGTTAGTGAGCCCGATGAAATGCAGGAAGACTTTGTCACCGAGGTGAATTATCCATGGTCTTTTTGTTGTCTGTAACAATTACGAACTTATGCGAATATTTACCGATGATCATAAATGGGAGCCATAGTGTTACCACCCAAACACAAAATGGGGTTGTTTTTTGTATTGTTTCCCATAGACTGTTAGACATGTGCACCTGTTTTGACTACCTCTCCCAAAATAACTTGAACATTTGTCTGAGAGAGCAGGAGTACACTGATATACTGCTTTTGTCAGGATGTGAAAATGTTGTGTAACCTGAGGGCAGAATCCTTGACACAATGTTTCTAACCTAGAGCAGTTCAAAGAAATACCGTTGGTAACAATAAAGGGCTCATCCGGCATGAGGCTATTACCCGGATCGATCAGAAGGACCTGCACGCGGTCGTGGCTACCGTCCAGTTTACTGATCCCCATGGCCAATCCGAGTAAATTGGCCCTGAACTGGACCAAGTGGATGCCTGGTTGCTTCTCCGAAATATTTTGCTCCATAAGAAGATGTGTACAGGTATACACAAAAGGAAGTAGAACTATTTGACAGTGTTTTGCACGTTTTATCTAGGCTTGGTATAAAAGTCCTAAAAGAGATATTTGGTTCATAATTTGTTTCTTATATAAAGAGAAGCAACCGAGAATTACCTCAGCATATTTAATTGTATAGGTGCACTCAGGTGAAAATTATCAAGAGAGGCCCATATGGTGGAACAGCATCCAAGTAGTTATTCGAATGCAAATTGCTGTTTTTGCAGTTTGTTCTTTGCTGTTCAGCTGTTATTTTATGATTTCATCAGGTTCTGGTTAGTACGCCCACCAATGAGCTCAGAAATGCAACATCGTCATCATCATCATCATCATCATCATGATATCGTCATTTCGCAGAGTTCAACTAGTAATAAAGCGTGGATAAATAAGACGCCGCAGTGAGAAATTAGAAGCATTTAGATAGCCTGTTATGGTTAAAGTATGAGCAAACATAGCGTGCACCGACGCTTAGTTTAATGTGGACAAGTTATTGAGCCCATAAGTAGGTGTCACCTGACAAAGTGGATGAATTAGTGCTATAACACTGTTGAAAACATGTGATCAAGGAAGACAATAGGACTAAGAAGCATTTCACTGTCGTCGTTGGTAATCGTGTTGCTACGTAAGCTTCTAGGTCAACCACTATTACTGAAATGCAACGCCGCAAGGAATCCAATAGAACAGATAATAATTGAATGTTTAAATAGGAAATGAACTGTAAGTGGTTTTAGCTCGTTTTGCTAGTCCTCTGACACCGACTGAAGATGCAATATGAATAAGTTTTCCTGATTCTTCGTATTCACACACAAGACATGAGCGTGAACCGGTAAACCGATTTATCGGATGAGGAACAAGCTCATGGTAAGAAAGATGATCAAAGTACTAAAAATGCGGCCTGCCAAAGGCAGCATATGGCATAACAGACAATCTGAGGTCACAATTGGTTAGACAAATTCTATTCACGGTTTCGAGCAACGGTGAATGAAGGTATACAACATGGCCGATTCATATGAGGAACCAATCAAAGTACTGAAAATTACCGTGATTACTTGATTTTTTAGTAACCTGATTTTTTTCTCTCATGCAGAGATAAAGTCAGCTGTAGAAAATGAGACAAAATGTAATCCGAATCGTGTACCCCAAAACGTGTAGTGCAAAACAAAAAATATATTTCTCAGGAATAAATAAATGAATGATTTCGGCAAATGGAACGTGTAATAAACTCAAATGCAAAACTCTACCATTTTTTCTCAGTATATTTTGGCGCACGATAGCAGTAGATGGGATGTATAGTCCACAACCTCGAAGGCTCAGAGCAGTATTGAGCAATACCTGTAGCCACCATGGCCGAATTCGAAACTCCTAACTCCGAGGTGTCAGTTCAATGTAATCAACCATTAGACCATAACCGGACACTCAACCAACATACTTACTCACACAGCTTGCCCAATAAACACCAGATTCAGTGTAGATAAATTACCGTGAAAAGCCTGGATCTAGAATCCGGTCAGCCGAATAGATTTTGCGTCGGACTAACTGGTTACACTTTTTGTGCTACTCAAACCGGATCTCGACTGCCTACTTAGGTCAACACGATTTGCTGATACACATTCGTCAATGATTTGAACTTGATCGACTACTTATTCATACAACTAAGGTTGCCTTACTTTGAGGACTACGTATCAAAAAACAAGTCCTCAGAAAATCGATAACCAATTGAGGAGAATTATATGGTCAGCTCTTTTCTGCTATTTCATTTTCCATAATTCAAATAATGTTTGGACTTTGATTGATCCGTGATCTTCGATCGAAAACATCTGGTATTTTTGATGGAATCAAAATTCCCCTACCGTTTTTGAAGTAACATCGCATTATTCAAAATCAGTCGAGGCATTCTCGATTAACGGAATCAGTTCACAGTTTTGTTATCATTGCTGATCATCAGGGATGCGTATCCGACACTCTTCTGCCCAATCGCCTTTGGACCTGAGCGCTCCCAAGTTCATATACAGCTGTAACCTCATTTGAACCGAATGGAGCGTGCAGGGACAAAGAAACTATTTTCATAATCACACGGTAATTCTTGTAGAGTTAATCCGTCGGTTATCACGTCTGACATTCACAGTGAGGATACATGATGCCAAACATAAATTCTCGATATGAGTTGTACGTTACTGCATCAGCTTGGGATTTTGGTTTCCTCAAAAGAACAGTTCACTGCGAAGTCATCACATAGATAGTCGAGTCTATGCCGTGAAAAATTGTAGGAACCGTATCTTACCGACCAACCGCATGTAATGGAATAACCTGAACCCGGACCACGCGCACTGGAAGAAAGACAAGACCAGAAAAGAATAGCAAGGATGAATTCTTTCACATCTGTTTGGCGCTCACTCGTTTATATAAAAAAATAGGCAATATACTTATTGGAAGATAAAGGCCTGAACAATTGCAAGTATACCTCGCTGTATCTGCACGATCTAACGGTTACGGTCCAGCTTCACCTGATTGGCTGGATACTGGAAATGAAGTTATAGTGCACTGAACCGCGTGTGGAGAAAATCGAATCACTAAAAGCTTCCTCGCTGTGAAGTTCCTCATTGGTTTGGCTTGCTTGGCGTCCACATATCCGAACTGACGCTGTAGGCAGTAATTTTGTTTCATCAACCGTTTTGTCTCCTTCTTTCATTTGGAGCATCACGATCAACATTCTCGGTCACGATCTGTGCTGCGCATTCAGGAACTTCTCTGAAGTGGAGTTGACTAAGTTGGTGCCGGTGTACGGTTGCCTTTTTAAAGCCGGTAATCTCCACCGTGGATTGACCAATTTGCATTTTAATAATCACATTTGCTGGTCGTGGATCGTTGCCTCGGAAGTATGAATCGATCAGTAGGAGGGTTTGGTATCTGTTCAGGAACGGACCGCTGAAATCGGCGTGTATACGTTGCCATGGTTTGTAGCTGTCAGGCCACGGGTTCCAGTTTTTCTGTTTCGACTGCGCTTTAGGTCGACACGCATCACAGTTCTTGGCTGTTGTACATATATCCGCATCCATCTCGGGCCACCAACACATTTTCCGAGCCGGAGGTTTTCTTTTCTCCGCCTCCTAATGACCTTTATGCCGATCTTCTAGAACCGTTTTGAGTAGGGGAGGAAGTAGGACAAATCGATTGCCACGACAAAGTACTCTGTCATGTTGTATGTATGATAGCTCTCGATTCACGAAAAACTCTGGATACTTCACCTCCGGTTGCCAGCCTTTATTGATAGCACACATTACTGGCGAGTAATACCTTTTAGTTTATTTGCGTAACTCATTTCTCGACAATAGAGCTGTAAGGGACATGAAATAACAATTTTCAGCTGCGGCGATTCGTGAGAATCTTGATAAAAAATCAGCATGCGGAATTGTTTTACCAGACCGATGTGGGATATCGTAGTTTATGCAGCCAACACACGGAATATGCCGTCTAACTGTACAGACACACAATAGTCAATCATTCCGACTTGGCAGAAAGTGAGAACACGATCGCAACCGTTCACCTTTCGCTACCCTGTCCTACAGTGTCTCCAGCCAAATGATTGAAAGGTTTTTTGGACCCCAACCTCAAAGACGTGAATCAGCTCCCCTTCCTAAGTTCGCCGTGCATTTTCTCATTGCCCGTTGCCACCTCATCCACTGGCTTCTACGTGACTTCTTCCACCTCCTTGGACGGACGGGAAACAGTGCACTGTATGATAGACTTGTGCCTGCCTTACGTAACACGTGCCTCAACCAGCGAAGTTTACCAACCTGGGTACACTGTGATAGGAAATTCCTGAACCAGTGCCCAATACTCGATTTTTGACCTCAGCATCGATCACTCGGTTACTTCACCCAGCTGATGCCCACACGGCATAAGGATTCCCTACAGTGCTTTTCGACAAATTTGAATAATATATTTTGACCCGCATAATATGCATACTTAGGCCAGAACACCAGGATTTGTTTTATGCAGTGTCATCAGAGAATTATGAAGAAAAGGAAACAGTGTCGAATTGATCAAGCCCTGCCTTTTAAATTCCCCCCTAAGTTTAAGTACAGAAACACATACAAGTTAGTCAGCCTATCACATTGAAATGAGCAATGAACGTACACTCATCCTCAATGATTTCGTCATCAAAGCAACGAAAGGGCAATACGGGGAGCATGCAGGCCCCATGATACATTTGTGCGAAGACGATTTCATACCTGGAATTAGGGCCCGGGAATAGGAACGTATGAGACTGCGGTGAATCGATTGTTTTTCCAATGGCTATCACAACCCATCATCCGTCTTATCCATGAAGAATCCACATTATGAAACATGAATTAAATTGGCATGAATTAGGATGTATGCGATAAACATGTACCACGTTCATTTGATCCCACTACACTTTATCATTATTTTCCATTGATTCATTCTTCAAACAGCAACATTACCGAATATTATATTCTGTTCATGAGTTGAACTTGATGCTATTTCAAACGTTACCATTTATTGGAGTGAGCTTTACAAAGTGATCGAAATCCCATATATCAATATTTTATACTATTTTTTATATTATATAAATATATATATATTATATTGGTTCATGATACACCCCCCAGCTGAATAAGAGCATCTTATCTAATGATGTGTTTGAAAATGAACCGATCCTTCCGTACTGGTCAGAAAAGAGGTGGAGTGGAAAACCCCATTTACTTTCAGAAAACACATCAAAGGAACTAAAAAATTACTTGTTCTTTTCTGGACCCATAGAACGATCCTCATGATGACCGGTCATGTTGCAGACGCTCATGATTTCTGCCCCATGGAGCATGTCTCGTAGCTCACCAGATTTGTAAATAGAAGTAATACAAACCACAAGCAGGGAATCATATACAGAACAGGAACCAAACTTAAATGGAAATTTTTAATAGATATCCTATCACTTTTCCTCCTCATAGTTCATGGATGTGGTGGTTTGTAAAATATACAACCGTGCTTTGTGCCTACGTGAATAAGATGAATGGAGATAAAAGTATTGAGATAAACATTACATCACATATTACGTATTAGGTATTTCAGTCAGTGCAGTGGTAAGGATATACCATGTAGTCCCACGGACCAATTAACAATGTAACTTGCAACCAATGGTTATTGTGATCAAATGGGGTACAATGGCGAAACACAAAATATCCTGGTCCTATCACGAGGTTGGTATGTTGAGTCTTTGGTCACAAAGTAGCACGGCATATCAAGCTGTTCAAGTTTGTTTTAGAAATCAGTGGCATGGCACCGGAGGCGATATGCAAAGTTCGGACAAGCACTAAACGAAACTGATAAGGTGGTCACGTGATTCGTAATAATCCTTTATCTAAACGGTTTTATTACATTTCGTTGAACACAGCACGTTATGCTTGTATTACCACACGTCTCAGTATGCTGCATGAGCGTGATAGGTGATGGGTTTCGTTTTCTGAAGAGTCGAACACTTGCATGTCCTAACAGACAACAGACTACTTCAAATGTAATCGTTGTAGCACTCCGTTCGTAGTTATCCGTTTTTCGCGTTTTGCTACTGACCTTTATTCCAGTAATAACACTCAGCAGTTCAGGATACACTGATAGAAGTCCACTTATAAAACCCAAAGTATACCATTCTGTTTCATATAACTAATTTTGGCTGTTATGATAACACGATATTCGGGTCGCAAGACCCCGGCATCTACTGAATCTCGGCGCCTTCTTGATGGTCGTGTGTCGATTCTGGCTGGAAGCGAGTGATACATGGAATAACTGTACCAGTAGGATGAATCTACATAACAACCCGTTCACAACGTCAACCATGGTGCATTCAACAGAATTTGAGTGCCGAACGACATCGGTGCTAACTCCAAATGTAACGCCACCAGACAATTGGAGTCGCATTATGGCGGGCACCAACGAGTACCGGAAACCGTATTTTTCATCTAAATACTTGTATCAGGTGGTGAAGACTAATATCAGGCGATAGAGTAGTGTGGAAAACAGAATGTAAATTGCATTTCAACAACACTGACACCAATCTTATTCATAAGTAATACTTATATTTTGAACAACGGACGTAGTTTTGCGGAATATATAATCCATCCGAGCACACAAGTAATCGTCCACAAAAGCATTTTTGAGACCAGTATTTGAAGTTCGATTTTCAGCACCATGCGGGTTAAATTGTTGTGGTATAAAACTGTCAGAGCAGCGTTCTTCTATTTTGACGAAACTGTGAACATGTGTTCATGAAACAGTTTATGTTTTAGGGAAAATATCATGCGGATCCCTTGTGCAGATCATATTAGTTATTGTTTTCCACCGAGCCCTTTGTCACTCGGTATCATAGAGCAAATGACTCAGATTACTGAAGAATATGAGTGTAATTTTTCGGCCATGAATAATTTCCTGCTTCATACTCCACATTTCTTTCCATAAACATATTCCAGGTCGTCGATGTCCTTCAGTCTATAATACTGTTCATCGCAAATTAAAGTCTCCACCGATGTATTCTGTGAATTGGCATTCATTTGTTATCAAATTGGACATGTCGCACCGCGAATATCCAAACACATTTTGGGGTTTCAGTACTTCTTCAGGAAGCAATAAGTCACATTAGGAACACCTTAATCGGATGGAACTTACATAATTTTATCGAGAAATGTCCTGAATTTAAAGGGTCACATAAAATTGGGCACGAAATGTCGTCCACACCATACCCTTGCTAGTAGATTGCAGTCGAAGATATCCTGTTGAGCACAAACTGCCAAAACCATTACCTTCAGATTTTTCCTTCCCGGGTATACATCTTGGGCAGCTGACGGTCAGTTTTCCCAGTTGGCAGCCTAAAATGGTAGTGACCACATTCTATGATTGATAGGAAGTATATGAAATGAAGAACGATGAGATGAAACTGAGGTGGACTTGGGTGAACATGAATGACTGTAGTCGAATGAGGTTTTCCGTTCATCTTGCGGCATAATATACCATATCATGTCTCAAGAGTGTAGCGTACTACTCTGTCTATATGGTACATTAAATTATTGTCAACAATATCTAAGACAACACTAGCAAGCAGAGAGGGGGTGAGGAGCGTACGGTGATAAAAATGTCAAAAGGGTTTGTACATTAGGACTAAAAGGAAACAAAATGTGTGACATAGACTCACAGTTGTTCAGTGTTCTTGTGATCAGGAAATGAGCGCCGAAGAGCCAATATCCACCAATGTCTTCAGTTCAGTTCGGTTTGACACCCATCCGTTGAACAGCACAGGCTGGTATTGAGCGAAGTGTCAACGGATGCCGTGGAGGCTTCGCAAATGTTTTGTTTCACTCAGTTAGTTCCGACCGATATAATTCCAAGACACTCCAAAACAGAAAATGAGGCCGTGCCGGAATGAAAGATTTATTGATAGCCTTCTCGTATTGCGCGGTGCTGACGACCAAAAAGTTGTGTTTTACATTAAAACGTCTGTACAACAAAAGAGTGTTGCACCAAGGGACGTTGAAAATCATGGAAAATTTCGGAAATGTACGGGTTCCTATAAGAGAGTTAAAGAATAATTCGTTTCTGGTAGTACACTTCACATTATGAAGACAGTCCGATTTCGAAGGTGCGATTATTGCAACGGATTGGGAATGCATGAGTGTGATAGCAAATGAAGTACTATTCTGAGCGCTAAATCCCTCTGCTTCGGCAAGTGGATACGATGTACTCAACAGAAGGTTGATTTTCTTCGTTTAAACCACAAGACAAACTCATCAAAATAATGAAAGAATTTTAATTATGGTTAGCTTTTAGTCAACGAAAATCTATATGCAAGTGTGCAACTTGTGTCAATCTTCAATTCACATGAGTTCACATTATTTCTTACGATGTGAATTGTTTCCTTATCGAATAAGCGCTGCTTGATTTCCACCTTTCAGTTGAGTCCAGTATAATGTTTTATTTTAGATCAAATTGTAAATCACAACAGTCACGAAACATCACTTGACATGATTTGTCTTTGAAAGCAATCAGTTATATTGTATCAGAAGGTAGCATGTGTGTCGGACGGGTCATTTATATTAGTCAAATGAAGTGATTATTTTGGACACTTCGAGACAAACTCTGAAGAACAGTAGTGAGATTACGGGAAAAGGGGAACTCAACTCGTATACGCCACAGTTTTCTTCAGGCTAATTGAGGGGAACATACTCTTCCGAAGAATTCACATTGATGACTGCCAGTCTTAAGCTGACTGTCGTACGGAAGATCCGTCCAGCGGCTTCGCTGAATCTGCATGTTGGTGTCACCATCTGATCTACATGTTTTCATGGATAATCAGTGCGCCGATTAATTGTTTTGCTAACGTTGTAACGTATCGGCATCTTGTAGGCTGTAGAGAGGACTCGTTAACTGATTTCTTTGCAACTGTTTAGTAAAAGTCGGCGGATGACTGTGATCGATCAGTCACATGTTAGTTTTGGCCTGGAACTGTTTGCCCAGGCAGAGATCTGAATAGTTTTTTTTGTTGTCTTCGCCGGCCACATGTTTGGGACGTTGCCCTGGAACTCGAGAAGATATATCATGATGTGGTCAAAGTTTCCAGTGTGTCGTTTTTTGCGATTACGGTCCAAAAAGATTTAGTTCGGTTTCTCACAGTTTTAGAGTTATTTTGGCATCTGGCTCTCTTCAAAAAGGAAAACACATTTACATCAAATGCTCGCTTAATGGCCGATGGGAATCGCAAAATTTGTCTCCAGTCTGTAACAATATTTGCATTGCTACAATAAATAAAACTACCATAGGATATGCATTTTTACTTTAAAAAAGCCTAAAAAACAATGTTCACGAAAACAATCTTTCACACTTCGTAACTAACGACACAGAATAAACAAAATCTTCACGGTAACAGCCATGCTGTGGGTGACCTTTATTGTTTAGTTTTTTTACGGATTTGAAATATGTCCATATATACAGTGGTTGTCAATTAAGGTCAAGTAATTGCTGCGTGCATCCCGAAGAATTACCATACAGCCTTCCCATAATCATGCACACGTCGTCGAAAAAAGGAAAATAATACAAGGCAAGATAAAATTCAACACTCCAGAACAGAGAGTAAGCATCAATATTATTTTGAATCTTATGTCAGTTTTGATAAAACGCAATTTGGATTGTTTAAGTACTTGACCAAAAGGGGATTAGTTGAACTGATGTACGCCGTGATACGTGCAGATGGATGGTTGTATTGAGAAAGTTTGGAGAAAATGGACAAACATTTCACTAGGTCTTTCTGAAGAGCACGAGCAGAATCAGTGGGAATCGTTGTAGTTAGCTTTTAGCGAGCTCTCCTGTGTTAAGATGCAACAAACTGACGAAAGTACGTCGGGTCATATCACTAACAAATGAAAAAATTATCACGGATCAAACAATAAACCTGAAGTCTTATAATTAAACACCAGGAGACGGTTGGGTGGGAAACACGAAAAGATAATCGTTTGATAAGATGAGTGGGTACAGAGTGGAATTTAGGATGTGAAAAATCAGGAATACAAATGTCCAGTTTCCAGAAGTATGGAAATAACATGTTTGGAGCAAATCATTTAAAGTCCGAGCGGCTTTCCAAAGGACTTCACTGATTCAATAAGATTTAGCTTTTTCTTCATTCCTAGTAATTGAACAGCTGTCCTCCTCAAACTAGATTGCTAGTTACCGTTCTAGAGGGAAAACACAATGTCGCCACACTTCATGGGGTCAGGGCCCGAGTTTTAATCAGGAGACCAAACGAAAATCCTAGGGATGCCATTTTGGAGGGTAATAAAAATATACAACGGCAAACATACAGCATACCCAATGTGATATCTTTTGCATATTCAACAAGAAAAGATATTTTCAGGTTCAGGCGAAGTAGAACTTTGAGTAAAAAATAAAAGTGGGAACAGCATGGCACCCTGGTGGACATCACGGCTTATGTTCCCAAGAGAACAGGCGTAGCTGTTGTAACGAATGAACTGTTGACGATTGTAAAATTACCCTACTAACAAAGAATCAATTGGAGGCTCAACATTACAGAGTATAAAAAAGGAAATCGGCTTATTCTTATTGATGCAGCTGATAACGTCACTCCAGTCCAAGAAGCATAGTATAACCGCTTTACCATTCATGTTGAGTTCTAGCAGAACGTAAGGAGCCAAAACGGGGAGGGCATTAGGAGTGAAGCATAACCGTCGGCAAGCAAACTTATCAAGATCTGAAATAGTGAAAATTCACGCAGGATTTGGGCTTATACGAAAACGATAAGGGAAAACGTTTACATCAGCGTTTTTACAATGCAGCGAGCAATTCATTTCCAGTACGAATCTTTGATTTGTCTCAAATGACTTCAATGTAAGCAGACTTCCTACTCTTCGTTGTTACCATCATTTTCGATCAGTGTAAATCTCGTAAATATCTCAACGGTAAACCACCTCGGAATTGGAGAATGTGAGCATGCCAGTTGTTTCTATGATGAAAGTCTATTCACGGGATTTGAAATCTCTACGACCAGTAGAAAAACCATTCGAGGAAATGCTAACATAGTACGCATGCTGTGACGTTTGCTTTAAAATGCTTTCATATAATATATTTTTTCGAGACAGTGGAAAGCGATTTCAAAACAAAGATTTTTTTCCTTGATGAAATGCATAAATTTTAAATTCGACCATATCATGTGTTGTATTTTAGATAAAACATCAGTGATAGGTGTTTTTGTACAAACATTATACTTGGACGTCTACAGTAATCATCTGTTTGTTATACACTACCACATTTTCATATTTTTTTATTGAAAACACGAAGAAGCCTTAAGATTTCGGGTTTTCATCATTATTGTGCTTTTAAGTTTATTGCACATTTCTCTCTAGAAAACATTACAAATGTTGTACTATCTTTGTTCATTCTCAGGTCAGATTATATCCTAGAAACAGTCTGTTTTATTCACATGACCTAAACACCCTTCTTATATGTTCTGAATGGCTGTTATACCAGATCCAAGCTCTTTGTATGGCTAATACAGAACTATGCTATTTTTATTTCATGGTGAAATAAAAAGTTCAGCAATGCTGTCCATAGCTCTTTCTGTCCGTTTGGTGCTGACGAATCCGGCTAGGTTCGGTCAACATCGGCTACACCTAGTTTCTTAGGCGTTCGGTGCTGTCAAGGGGATTATAACAAGAGCATTGATTGGTCACAGTAACCCCAGAATCAAGAACAAATAACGAATGGATCATGTCATGCCTTTACTAGTGTTTTATTAATCAATAACCAAAGAAAAAACCACTGAAAGCCTCCGAGAAAAGTAGGTCCGCAGTTGAGTAATTCACAGTAACATTAGCGCAGCTATAACGATAACTACATGATCATCTCTCCTTTGAAGTCTTCTGTGTGATTTATCAAAGATGTCTTCGGAATTCATGTTTGGTAATTCACCGGAACTTAAGAAGTCGTTCATTTTTATTACTCTACTAATGATAGCATGAATGAACAATTAGAAGTATACAGAAATCCATTTAATACCATATTTGTGTTTTCATGGAAATTGAAATGAAGACAAAAATGACAAGAAGCAAATCCATTGCTACATCTTTCAAATTATTATTCTTTAGTTTGTACGAAAATTGCTTAGTGTGAGAAAGTAGTCTGATCCACTTATGAATAGCCTAAAGCATTTTGTTCCAACTTTTTATAGACTCACTTTTGTGATAACGCAGAGAATGTTAACTCTATTCAAATAATGCCATTCTGAAGCCCAACGCATTCTGCTATATCAAAAGGCAGTCCACCCGGCTTGACCAATAGCCAAGAATCCTAAGTAACTACTTGACTGCGTCCACGTAGGACTCGATCACTGAGGTTGACCAGAATCAGACATTTTCAAAGGACGAGCAACTGCGTGCAAAAAACGTGAAGTATTTAACTTTGGTGATAATCGCAGAGAGTTGCTTAACTCAGAAGTAAACTCGAGTAATCGCCTGTGAGATAATGCATTTCAGGTAATCGTTACTGCTAAGATTACCGGAGTAGTGCAAATCATGTTGCATACATGTAGGGTTTGATAAAACCGTCTAATATGATTGAAGTGATGGGACACTTAAACGAAGAGACAGGAGCATGCAGCTTGAAAAATCAAAACGCTTAGACTTCTCAGTCACTACAATTTCACTTTAACTTGCGGAATTGACGTAACACGTTTGTTCATTTCTTCAAAATAATACCTCAATCGACTGCCCCTTTTGTTCTCTTAGACTTTCTTGTCAAATTTTATTTAGATCTTCAAAAAACCTTAGGAATCTAAAGATAATTTCATGATTGTATGCCCGAAAAAATACGTAGGGTACGGTTGTAAAAATCTGCTACGAAAACGGTACATTTTAAAGTTAATGAAGTAGATTTCCCCAATCTGTCCATTCAACAACTTCGCTTTTTCCGATGCACCTCAGATCGACGAATTCTAGTTTCTCGGTCTAGGTGTATTCAAATCGGTTTTATTTCGCTCGTCAAAAGATACAAAGATACAAAGCACAGAATCTGGGACTAACCTGGAAGACAAATAATATTAACATAATGAATATAAACATAATGATTTACAAGACAGTACTTGATCTAATGTGATCAAGTGTCGATGGGCTGTTCTAGATAATCCAATAGATAAAAAGAAAACTGCCAACGGTGAAGTAGTTTCTCCTTTGATCCCTAGTGATACGTTCAAACTGCAGATTTACGTGCATAAGCGAATATTATGCAACAAATGATCGGTATGTCGTATCCAGGTGAAGAAATTTTGAATGTCATTTCAGGCACCTATGGTTTTGTCTAGACTCCTGCATCAGACGATTTAAAGTGATACGAAATATTATTGTTTTCACTTCTTCCCTGAAATCGATTTTCATCACAAAACTGATGAGTTTTCTACATAAACGAACACATAACTTCGGCCCAACTGCATCACGTACTGCGGACACCATTAAAATACGCTTATCCAAGCCTACAAAGGCTGCACTCGTTTGCCTGAACGAAATAAACTTTATGCTGAATTTCTTCTACTTTACATTTAGATCAGGCTTCTTCGGAATTGATTCATTGGATTGCTCCGTGTATGAAATAACAAAAGGCTTTACATTGTACCTGTTAGTAGCGATGTTCAGATAGCTGTGAATGATGAGCATTGGCCTTCTGAGATAAGGATTTTCAAGCAGTGCAGATTTACAAAATGACTCTTTGTATCAGATTATTTGAAGTTCAACCGTAAACGGTGGGTCGAATAATTCCTTAACACCGATAATGATATGCGTCCTTCAGTCGTGTGGATGATGACAGGGTGAGCCAGTCGGATATGAGACAGCGGTCAGAGCAACCAAAATCAGGCGTAACACAGCTATGGTTCTGCCAGGTATGCAAGTTTGATCGACTTATTCATTCACAGCTTATATGATCACCGGTTAAGATTTTCGGTTTCACACCTTAAGAGAAAAAATATAAAATAGTATGGACCTGACGGGACCTTCATACTTAGCTTTGGTCTACGTATAACCTCCGGAATATTGCGGTATACATTCTTTCTAGCTGCATCAACTGCTCATTATTTTCGTCTATTGTCATAGAAACGTTGGGCTGTTGGGGATATGCTCTGCATGATATTATATTTCTGTGGTTTTGTCAGATCTTTGAACTACCCAAACTCTTCGCAGAAAATAGGTTCGGGAAAATCAGTGATGAGTAAAACAAAGGGAACTGTCAGAAAGCTGAACGTTCATTGCAGTTAACATCAAATTTGATGATAAGTTGGATAAAGCCGTTAAGCTTTGGCTAATACGTGTTCATCAGTTGCCTTAAGTACCTAATTTTAATCACTTCCTCGAAAAAACTGATGTGATTGGCTTTGTGAATCTTTCGTTGAAAGTAGCCTAAACTGGGAGTAAATGTGATGCAAGAAATTTCGTTCCACATTAGAGCCGATGAGGAAGTTATCGAGTAAGATAATTTCATCGCCTTTCGTTTCAAGTGCCCGGCTCCGTAATGTAAATTTGGCAGAATTATCTTCATTCATATAAATGAAAGATGGTGGGAACACACGAAAATTCTTTCACATATTCCACATTTCATTTCAGTGCTTCCTTTTTAGAATGTAAATCTAAACATATAGGCCAATACAAGTCCATGCATCTTGGTAATATTTAGATTGCTTATACATGTCACCGTTTTGAGCTTAGTGAATTATCGTATATTGCCTTCAACTATGCCCATTCATGACGACTTTCTCCCTATTGGTTACGCCCATGGTGTGATTTCCTGAGCGCCCAGCTATAACAGCTCCACATATCCCCTTGTACAACAAAGAGTAACTGTGTCAATCAGTTGATTTCCAGGTCAGAATCTAAGGACGGTCCTTCAGAGTCGCTGTCATCCTCTTTTGTCTCCAGAAAACCAACCAGACTTTATCCTAATGGTATCCAACCTCGACGTTGTCATCAATAGAAAACCAATTCGAAGAGTACCCCCGTTCATATACCATGACAAAACCCCCGGCCGTGACCTTACTTAAACAGATCATTTCGTGGCAATCTTCTTGAAGTTTACATGACATGCATTCTGCTGTATATCGTTCGCATGAAGCTCTGCATATCCATTCTCCCTCTCACACCGGGTTCATGTTCCCTCGTCGTATTCTCCGGACTGCTTACGAAATATAATACAAGTCCCGTCATGTCCACTCAATGTGTATCTCGAATTAGAGACATAACTCACAACCTGCCCGTCCACTTTATCGCAGCCTAACATTACGAGGATTTTATAGAATTATAGCACGCTCTACTCTAGCACTTCCACAGTAACAACAAATCCGTTTGTTCCCACTACAACTTGTAAGTTTTGTGCTCACGACCGTTTGGTCGCTGGTGGTATGGTCCTTGGGTGCTTGCACTCTTTTAAACAACGAGTTGACTGCAAGTTCGTCACGTTAATTCACACTCAAATATGCAATATATGCTCATTTACGCGAACTGAGTAGGCTGTTAGTAACACCTCGCCTTTATTGTAACAACTAAGAATAAATGTTCCTCATTACGAGGATCTGTCTGAGTTGAAGCGAATTAATACTGCAATACGTAAGCATCTGTCGGTAACCAGAACGCCCTGTTTCCTCTTCCGACTATTTCCTGAATCTCGTCAGCAAGCATTCAGATAATTGAGGAATACAACAGCAAGAATTTGGGGACCGATTTTTAGTTATTTAAATATTTTTTTGGTTTTACCCGTGAATCATGATACCAGTCAATTCCTGCTAATGAATGTTCGTTTGTTGTAGGTTCGCCCGTTCTTCTGACAAGTTTATAATTGTAGTCGTCAAATACATGGATATTCCCATCTTGGATTTCACTCAACAATATCGGCCGTTACCCAGTCGTAGTTTGACTTCAAAGTTGGAATTCTGCAAAATTTTGTATCTTCAACGAGAGAAAACTTTCGTCATGGACCGAATCATGACGATTTTTCGTGAGTATTTCATTTGTTACTCCGCGCATTTATCGACCTGTCTCAAGACATCCTATCGATCTATTGTAATCTCAACTTTCGCAGGCTAGTCTGGACCTTTTCAATTTCCGAAGGTTTGCAGCAATCCACATTCCCTGGAAACTTACAACCCTACTCGGTTCAGTTCCGATTCGGTGCACCTTTCCTCCAGCTAATCGATCGGCGATCCTTACTGATACTCCATTATATTGAACTATGTCATACCTGCATGCATAAGTGACTCCATCGGCTTTTTTATCGTTTTCCACGTCAAGCACACTAAATTAGATTTTATTTTCATCCGAGTGTGTCTGTTACATCGTTCCATGTCCTCCTGGCGATTGAGGTCATGCTTTCGATCATGGATATCACGAACCCATAAATACGATTGAATAATCCTAGCCTTTAGTTTCAAGTTGGCTCCCTCAACTTAGGTTTCCTCACAACTACGTTCGATGAATCACAGACGCGTTCAGTTATTCTGTATGCAATTCATGTCGGTTCAATTTCACTTTTTACTACGGAAACAACCTTCAATAGGACAAACTCAGGTGACCAGCACGGACTCGAGGAAAAATTCAACAGTGCGTACTCGCGATTGGAGGAAATAAGACAAAATATATGCGTCCTGAGAAACTAATTATGTCGTGGTGGCTGATTCCGGAGAAACCAAAATGGAAGTACATGCTTTGGTTGGTTTTTTCTCACCCGCGTATTCAAACTAAGTTTTCTCGAGTGAGAATATTGTAACATCAATAATGTGTAGATGTTGATGGAAAATAGCGACTTACCGAGGTTTCGATTCGACACACCACATGATGCAACATTTTCTCAACGCGCACTACATTTCATTTGGTCCTGGCAAACCGAAAATGTTATTATCTCATACCTCAAGACCACAGGACTGAGGAAGAACAATTTATTGTCTACTTATCAACAGCATTTTGAGTGTATTGACTGCATATTCGGAACCATAATTGACATAATCAAAAAAGGTAAACTTTTGATTGGTAAGATGTCGGTGGTGCACAGAATCGCACCTCCTACTCAACTCCACTAAACGCAGCAAACTTGCGGACGATAGCTCTAAGGTCAGCCCGAGGGAATTTGGGGACGGTAATACCAAGGTGGCATTAATTAGTACGGATACTGTCAAAGATCTGGGGCTGTTTATGACTGTTGATTTCCAAACCTAGAGACAATGGTTGGAAGCCGCAAAGCGAGGTAATAATGCCCTCTCACAGGTAATGAGAACTATTTTCTCGCGGAAGCCGTGGGTACCGTTACCGTTCTACATAACCAACGTAAGGCCGCCTCTGGAGTATGCCGTTCAAGCTTGACATCAAATTCTAATTCGGGACAGGCAACTACTTGAACGTGTGCAAGAGAGATTCACACGAATGTTCACTGAATTCCAAAACAGACCCTATGATGAGGGACTTAGAGAACTGAAGCTGTTTTCTCTGGAACGAAGGAGGGTAAGGGGGATCTCATTGAATCGTTCAGGATAATGGGAACGTTTCGGACTCGGAAGCAATTCAACTGCTCCCAAAAAAGACAAATGAAAGGCTCAGAGGACAGGAGTCGAAGCTTGTGAGATGCCGTTGCAAGACAGTAGTTAGGGCCCAGACGGTCGCTGATTTCAAAAGAAAGTTAGATGCCCATTGAAACAGTCCGTTTTTTTGACCCAACGTAGAATGGCAGACTACCTCATGCCCCTCTGAGTAAAAGAACACGTAGTACTTGGAGCAAAAATGGTTTCCATCAGGAAGCAAAAGATCTGCACCGTGCAGTGTCGCTCGCTGGTAGATGATGCTAAAATCCAACTTCTGTCGCTAACATACAACGGCATATTGAAACCCAGTTTCATAGGTTAGCCGGGAAAAACTGAGTACACCTATCGTCACACCTGTGTTCTACACTTTTGCACGACGCCACTACGGACTAAAACGCCTGTGGCAACGCACACAGCTCAATCGCTGTGACATGTGAGGGACGACCATATGGGAGCAGGTTGGCATAAATCGAGACAAAATGCAGCGAAACACTACTAATATTGTCCTATCCAAAATGTTACTATAACGGAACAATGATCATCGGCCGGGTGGAAGCATTCTACAAAACCCAAAAAATAAAGATCGATGTGTTGTAGTGTCCGGTTAGCTCCTACCCTGGCAAATCGCGGTCAAAATGGGATATAATAAAGGAAGCCACCAAGCCCCAACTGTGGGAGCAGACAAGAAAGTTGAGTAAGATCCCAGACTGCCAAGAATTCTATAGTCCTCAAAGAGTCCCGGAGGTCCTTGAGGGGGCCTAAACGCCCAAAATTCGAAGGTCAGATAGAAGTGAGGTGAGCTCCTGGGCAAAGGAGTGTAGGGATCTGCCACCTTCCCATCACGAAACACGACGCAACACATCACCCATCGCCCAACGCGTAACCGGTCTTCAACTTGTTTTGGAATCAAACTGAATATGTAGCAGAGTTTGGCTTGTGTCGCGTTGCAGGTGGAGTCCTAATACGGTGAAGTGTCCCATATCTGACATCTTCAGCTAGAACATTTTCATTCTCACTGAAGGCAACATCGTTGCTGCTTCTGACTTATTTTCAAATTGGTGAACTTCTCAACCTCGTATTCCTCTATTTCTAGGTGTTATTATTTTGTTCCGTTTTGTCAATATTAGGATTTGTTTTTCCCCTTTATCTCTTTTCTTTTTCTTGTTTTCGGTCTTCCAATTCCACTATCACAACCATAGTCGTGTTTGTAGACGCAGTAGAAAGATAGAAAGACTTCAGCATTATCCACGCATACACCACCAAGGCGGTCTAGAGAGAGAACATAGGAATTTGAGCGTCAAGGTCTCACCTTCAACGAAGTCTGCTTGCCGTGCTGCCGTGTCTCATAGTTAAGTGTTTCCGAGGTCGCTTGTACTTCTAACGAGATTCTCTTGTTTTGGAGAAGGAAATGGATGGTAGGACTATTGAAACCTGCCTCACTGTCGTGACCACTGGAATGAATGGTATGTGTTAGTTTTTATGTTATAGAAAGTCAGGATCCATGGAGCATCGGGTGCAAAAAGCTGGATGCAAATTTCGCTCAAGCCTACATATCCGGTTATCTGATCTGATCTGATCTGATTAAATAGATAAGATCAACAATTAGACTCGTGAAAATGGAGATCAATCGACACCTGCCATAGAAACATGACCAAAAATTGTTTGGTGTGATAGGACAGAACAAAAAAATTATCACGTGGTTGAGGAAGCGAAATGTTGGCGGTGGGCGTGGAATTCGATGATGAGAGTGCATAGTAAGCAACCTAAATGTTTAGTGAATAAAGGACAAATATAATGAAGAAATCATGAGATCTGAACTGAAACATTTTGATGTGGTTACTCTATATGACAAACTGAATTTCCTTGTCCCTTTTCAACACATTTGTACGGCTACCATGTAATTGTTCACGTCTTGTATCTGTTCTGTTAAATTAGATCAACTGGACCCCATCATCCGTGAATTGACAAACGACATGTTTGGCAGACTTTTCATCCGTTTCATAAGGAGGCGATTTTGCCTAGATAAGCGTGATTGTGTTCACGCATCGCCGGGGGCGTTGGGATATGGCAACGCAGAAATGTGGCGAATTCAGAGTTTCGTGACAAATGCCTGAACGTGCTATCCGTCATCCATGACCTACTGAAAAAAAAATATATCTATATATATATGTACATACATGAATATATACATTTAGGCGATGACACACCACTTGCATTGATAATTGAAACTTGGGACCTAGTGTCCATGATCTTAAGATTGTCCTTGACTAACGAAGACTTTGTGGTTATAAGCAGGAACCCTTCGTGCATGCAAGATCCTCACTATTCAAAAGATAATAACCGACTTTTAAGCTACCTGGGACGCATTATAGGAAGGACGAGAATTTTGCATACGATTCGGTTGTCCTCACAATGTACAGAAAAATTCAAACCACATTATTTTTTCACTATAATTTTTAATTCGGTCTTTCAAGTAAATGAAGCCGTAACGATTTACGCAACCGCAAAAGCAGACATCAGCAGTTTTTTTATTTATCTGAAACTCAGCCTCGTTGAGGATACAGCGGTTAGACAACTCATTCTAGACCCTCTCGTTTGTACTAATTCTGCGAACCCAATTTATTTCGTTTAATTCCTGTATTTAGGGACTAAAACACTCCGAAATATTCCTTGAACGAACAACGATTTGGCAGACAGACTTCATTCATCTGCATCATCGCTTCCTGATTAAGGGAACATTACTTGGCTAAGTGGAAAATATCTTGAACGAAAAGAGGTTGCATATATCATGAAAAGAGAGATCAGGATGAGGAGCGGGACTTTAAAGGCTCATAAACTAACCGTGTCAATAGTGGAATCTGAGTTCTGATCGGCCCGTTTGATGGGAGTTATTCGTGCACGTTATTATTGAGTTCAAATTCTTATAATCTGTGCTTACACACAAAGTGAGGGTTGTATATCCAGATTGCTGTTGATAGTACTCTCACATTGACACTCCCGTCGACCGGACTCAGGTCAATCATAGAATATGCCAAATACTTCCCATAGATTTAATATGTGATTTGTTTCAGTCAGACGGATATATTGGATTTTCACCGCACACGTGGGATGTTTTTCCACTGTTTCTGTGACGATTTGTTTTCTAATAACAACTCCGTTAAAAAGGTTTCCTATTTTACATTGAGATTCCTCGTTCATCCCATGAACCTCGTGAAATATTCAGAGTATCCACCGTTGTGTTTCGTTTATTATCACAATCACCGAACAGGCAAAAGTTAATATCATATAAGTCATATAATAAATGAATTTCTCTTTATGCTGCATATGAACTGAACTAATGCAGCTTGCGATATTGGCCTGTTCGCATTTTCTCCCAATTCGTGCCTTCTGCAAGGGATCTTTTATCTCACCGAGCAATTTCAATGTCAAGCGATGTCAATTATGCTCAATTCCCATCTTTTATTTGGAACTGTTGTCCAGATGAGCCCGATGAATGTGGTTCAGTAATATTTAAAGACTGAACTGCATGTGACACATTGTGCAATGTTACATTGCTTAGTTCAGCTATAAGGACATCACTCAGTACGGAACCTAATAACAAAATCGAGGTTGTATTGTTACTTTGAAGATGCATCTGACTGCTGAACCAGAATTGGACGTTCACTGCACACTTCGAAAATGAATTTTCTTGCACAATGCAAAAAAACATCAATATGTTTGCCTTGGACCTCTATGCAGTCACTCACGGTAACTGCTTATCCCACCGTAGCAATTATGGAAACGCACGTGACATTGCAATTGAATGTATAGATGTTTCTGACCCACAGTTGTTCTGTCAGCTGCAAACATTGAAAATATTGGTGTCTAAATAATCCTGCCAGTGTCCTCCGAACGAGTCTGAGTATTTCGACCAGCAATTTTATCAATGCTTCAAAGGGTGAGTTTCTCACGTCCAAAATGGTTGTTCGATGATGTGAAGCCTTCCTTTCTTCGTATGCATTGATATTTAAAGCGCCATTGATAATTACGTTCGACGGATGGAGCTGGTCCCTTTTCGTACTGCACAGCAAACAAAATAATTCACATGCAACACTAAAGGCCAACGACCCTTCTGTTACACCCGGACTGTCGTTAGGGTATCTCTCAGCAGTCTTATAACCAGAGACACATCCTCGACCAAACTCCCCACTCTGAACTAACAGGCAGAATAGAAATACAGCCACGATACCCTAAATCACTTATACGGACGCTACGTGTCGCCTTATGTTACCTGATTCTAAGAACGCCTGCGAACACTCCCACGAAAAATGCAATTCATCCCGAATTCACAACTAACTCTGCACTTGAGCCTTCCTGGCTTCCAATACTAGTTGCAGTGCCCAACGTACAATTTTGAAATTGACTGTTGTTCACTCTACTGTGACTGATATCCGAAGAACCCTGACCATCCAACGCCAGTGGACGCAGATTATCTCCTACTATGAACTCTCGTTATAGCCACTCTACACGTGTGAACACTGATGTGCGTAAAGCAGTTACTCTGAGCCTAAAGCCCCTTGCCAGTAATCGGCTTAGTGGTCAAGAACCTAGAATTCACGCTTGTTACTCTAGCATCTCATTTATACCACTTTACGCTCAACTTGCTAGACTGGGACCCTTGAGATTCAAAAATCTCGTAATACGCGTAGCGGTATATCACCAGCTTTTAGGGCCATACCGTGACGCTGGATTGAGTCCCAGACGGTATTCGTTTGTAAGCGGTATGGTTAGGGAGTGCCTGCAGTGTGAGCAGTCGTCGTTTCAGTATAGGCAGTTTGTTGTGTTGTCTCACAGACGTGAGAGGTGAAGCCAAGAATAAGTCAAATATATCGTCTATTACATGTCGCATGAAGTTATGCTGGAAATAGAAAGGCTGGTATTTTAGCTAATGGTAGTATTTCCAAATTAAGCACGTTGTCATCGAACAAGGTACACTTTGGATATCCTTTTGAGATGGAATCTTGTCGTTAGATAAAAATTACGGAGACCTAGTCCTGTGCGGTGCCAACCGTCTATTCACTGCAAGTGCAAAATGTGGACGCCAAATATATGGTATTCACTCTGTTTTTTCCTCTCACAGTCCCAGTCGTATACTCGAATCGACTACACAAAACACACCACGTTTTGGTATTGTATCCAGTTGAATTGAACCAAATGCTTGAACTCGAGCCACTTTTTGGTGTTAACCAAAGTACTCATTTAGTGTGGTGTATTACGATCTGAACCATCTTGTCTTGAGAACCTGGATATCTACTGACCCGTTCCGTCCTCCAAATGCGTTATGTCCGATTACGGCGGCAGCGAGTACAACAAAATACGTTTCAACTTAAACAGTGAGCTTGAACTGATTCTGATTTATCCCGGTCACCCGGAGGAAGCAGCTAGGTTGGAGTTAAATGATCTGTGAAATTGACGGTGTACACATCCATTAGCAGCGGCTAGAAAAAAACTGGGAACACATCAAAATGCTGTTTATCAGGTCATCCGCGCTGGCGTCTGCTATGAACAACTTGTAGGTATGCGTTCCATGGCTTGTCTCGGCAGTACCGCCAACAGAAACTGAAATTCACAAACTGATCCATTTTGGTGAGAACCCTTCTTGAGCATCATTTTCGCCTCCTTTTCTAACTGGTCATTGCTGGAAATATCCATACTGATCGTTTGGTGGGCCATCGACCTGTTTTGATTCTTAAACTTAAATCCAACATTATTTTGCATTTCTTCACGTACTTCTGTGCTTCCATTCTAAGGTGAAGCGTGATAAAGTATTTCACGCGTTGGATGGATCTGCAACAGGCGCTCTGAGGTATGCAAGGTTTTCCATTAACGAGTACAACGAAGGACCGCCAGCTTTCAAAAGGAATGAAGTCTGGTTTTCTTTCTTCGCATCCCTTCGTTGCTTCACCATAACTCGAACCTTTCAATCCAGTCTTCAACTTCAGACACACCGGGATGTATGTTCAGATGTTCACTACTGGGCAGCTCCATGACGCGACGCCTATTGTAGTATTTACAATACCCAAATTGACGGAACGCATTGAAGTTGCTCCCATCTGGAAATACGCAAACATAAGTAGCAAGAAGAACTAGGCTGTGGAATACCACGTTATTTGTAATGTTGAAATGGTTTTTATAATTATGTTTAATGTGATTCATCATGCAGCCTCAACGCTCAACTCACCACTGAAACAGCTGTACAGTGCTTCCATGTTTTTCAAAGGTGAGTTGAGCGTTCAAGCTGCATGATGAATCATATTATACAAATCTAATCTCCTACTACTCAATTGCAAATTATGTCGAACAGAAGAAAGCAGTTGGTAAACTAGGAGTTTTGCCGTACCTACCCTCGAAGATCCTCACTGGTTGAGGCTCGTCCGCGTGGGTAGTTACAAAGCTGTACCTGACCGTTTCGCGTGTGATGGTCACCGAATCGCCTCACACACACGCACACACATCCACACCTGCTGATTAGTGTCATTTCAGTTTGCTAGTGCAAGATTGTCTACTAGGTAGCCGCACAGTAGTAAACTTGACATTTCGATCCTTTTAGGGTAATCATGTTTTTGAATCCGCTTTACATGATTTTATTCTAATCGCTGGGATAACAGTGTCGTTTCGCACCTAAAATACATAGGTTTCATCACTTGCTGAGATGACACGATTACTGGGCGATCGTCAAGCAGTAATGCTGATGCTTTTCTGATAACGTTTTCCCTCCCTCAAATATTGATTCCACTGCTCAAGTCTTTTCGCTTACAAATATTTGCCCACGGTCATGTGGCCACTATTATGAATCTTCTGTTTATGGCAAATTAAACATGCACCAGATGTTTGGATCCTGTTTATATTTATTTACCTGTCAACAAATCTGAATTATTGGTGGACAATATCGTGAACACATTATGCATATGTTGTTCATGATGCATGCTTTTATCGCATTGTCGATGATAAATCTATCTAACTGGAGTGAAAAATAATTTGGATTTTTCATAGGTTTGGGTGGGAATGCAGAAAATCCTCTGAATTCAAAAGCTGTATGGGATACAGATCGTTTCGTGAGTAACTAAACTGATAACTTACCATCGCAATTTCCCCTTTAAACATGTACACATAATCCATTGCGGAGAGATGTCTTCGATACACCGAGCATTCTACTGTATTCCTTTATAAAATGTCTTCAGGCCATGACAAACTGAAGAAAGGTGCATTTACAACTAGATAAATGAGTGAGATGTTATTCCAGATATATCTGAAATTTGACACCATGACTTTCTTGGTGCTGTTGAAAATGGTTTGAGGAATAGTACGTTTTTTATGGAAAATGAAAGTGAGCGTTACTGTTAGGCACAATATTTCGCCACATATTCCTAAGGATAACGGCAGTAAGTGAGAAATTCATAGTTGACTTGCTGTCAGTCTGGAATGCTGATACTGCATGCAAAACAATGAGATGTGTGTTGAGGGAATAATATCTTCATGAAACCCAATACAACATTGTCTCAATAAATGAGAGATCTAAAAACTCCCAAACCTTGCCAAAGAATTAATATGAACTGAGATGCTCATTCCATACAACAGCTACGTCAGCCATCTAATAAACGGTAGTTGGTTTCACCATTAATATAGACGTTTTCACCCGAATTCTGTATAAATCCAGTTGATTTTACAGGAGTATATAAACCCGGGTATGGTTACAAGATTTTAATAAAATTCCATTTTGAAATCACAAAATGTAGAAAGTCTACAGATTAGCACCACAAATTCTACAAAATCGGAGGTTTTTACTAATTCAAACGCGAAACATTATTTACAATGTTATTGAATTACAACTGTCTTTAGATGCCACACTGCTTTCTCATCGTTTTACCTGTGAATAAGAAATACACAGTACCGAAAAGCATGCGGCATGCGGTGTTTGTATTTGTCCCAATTGGTTTTCTCTCAAATGTGAACGTTACCTTGAAGGAATAACATTGGCTATCCAAATAGCTAACCCTGAGCACTGCATCTCACCGGCGAAGCATAAGTAATCTCCCTGGTGATTGTAATCATCAGTACAAGTTCTGAGTCAACCAGTTAAGTAATGCACGAAAGTTCCGGAGTGACACCTTTTATCCATGCTAAACTATTTATATTTCAAATAATGTTCACAAAGTTGTTGAACATCATTGCGATTGCAATTTTCCCTTGAAGGCGTGAATTTATTTCACCAGCTCTCCACTATTTTCCCTCTGTCTTTCTGCTGGTTTATTGAAGAAGATTTTGAAATCCTTCTTCGAGTTTTGTTTACCACTAGTTGGGTATCGTCCATACCCTTGACTGAATTATCTGCTAAGCTGTGCGAATTGCACCCGACCAGATATGAAAAGTTTTTTTATGAAGTACTTGCAAACAACACTCACCCTTTAGATATTGATCTATCTAAGTGTAAATCTCTCGCATCTACGCTTTGGTCCTTTCGTTCTTTACCCTGTCGCATTACCATCCAAAGAAACATTTATTTTCTTTATCTGGCCGAAATCCTAGGAACCCGGGAGAGAGAATCAGTTGAAGTTGCGGATCAGTTTATAATCAAGATACTCCCAATAACCTGGACCAAATAAATATCATCAAGTGGTTTTTCAGTTAAATGGTAAAGAGTATTTCCCACAAACCACCGAATAACAGGATTTATTCTTCAGTGTAAACGACCAACTCACAATTGAAAATCACATAAGCTTTTCAAGGCTGGACTATCTATTTTAGCAATTATCAGCAGGGTGTATCAACTGAGTGCGAAAAGGGATTGTTACTCGGGAAGAAAGAAAATCAGTTACATATGGGGAACAACTTGCTGTCTGAATCTAGTCTTCGTGGCTCACTTCTTGTTCACGCTGAATCATAATGCACCTGTTGGTCACCATTTGTGGATGATACGAGGTGTTCATCCACACAGAGGCTTATAGAAAATGGAGGCAATATGTACAGATCAAATAGATTTGTTTCTTTTGTATACACCCCCTATTTTGCTCATCGGCTTGAATCAGTGTTCACCACGTGCAACCGATCACCGGCACGAACTCACAGTCCAGAACACCATATCTAGAAACCACTTGCCACCTTTCGGCAATAACTACGGTCAGACATAGTGCTTACTTTCTTGTGATTGGGACTGGACTCGTCCAGATGTCGCTCCTTTTCCCGGGCAAAGGAACCCTCGGAAATCTAGCGTGATAGGTGGAGCAAAAGGAGAGAGAATATTTGTAATGTAACGACTGGTTTCAACTGAGAGGATATCTTTCAAGTCTAACTCATTAATAATGATTTGAGAAAAGAATTACGTGGGTCTGAGGAGCACTTAAATAAATTCGAAAGTTACACTATTATTTATCGAAGCTGAGATTACTGCGGAGTGCATCAAAAAGATGATACGCCTGATGATGCTTTACGAGGACCAGATCCATAACCAAAAGCAATTTCATTTACAAGATTGACCTCATGTGTCATCCAGCTGCATACATCGGAAAAAAAAGCATGCAATTGAAAGTGGGGCCTCTGGAACATTAGGGGAAAGAAAAATACAGGCCCACCGACAAAACCCTTTTATTTGCACATTTCGCAACTACTAGCGAATCTTTGGAGGATTGGTGTTACGTTACTTGTCTGACTGTCCCTTGAACTCCGCCAATCACACACAAATCTCGGGTCATCCGGTCAACCCTGCATTGGAAAACACCATATTCGGGTTTCGTTCTTCTTAGCGCTTATCGGTGGTGCACTTCTAAACGAACTTAACTTGTTCGATCGGATCAGTTTGGGCGGGAACGGGATAGAGCGGTGATTACACAAACGCCTACCTGGTGAAAAGGCACGGGTTCAAATCTTTGGTATCGTGATGGACATGCATTATTGAAGAACTCATTCACGAATGAAACTGAAGAATGATATTTCCGAGTACAAGGGTCATTGGATGACCTGAGGTTCGTGCGTGAGATTGAAGTCCGAAGGAGAGTCCGATGAATTAGCATAATCCTACTGTAGCTTGAACCGACAATGGCAGGCCACGCCATATCTGAAAATCACACCATCGACAATGACAGCAGATGGATCTGGAACTGAGCGCCAGTATGCCGAAGCCTTGGCGACTATCACCCACCCATAAGTGGAACGATGAGGCAGAGATTTCAGGCATACGGACGGTACTTGTATAACTGGTGGATATACGTCCCAAAGATCACAAGACATTGTTGAAATCAACTGACCCCACCACCTCAGATGAAACAAGAAACCACCTACCTTTGGCATACATGTATGTACAAACGGAAGCGCCGTTTTATAAAAAATAGCTTCAGATTATTACCTATAGATAGCGCGATTGTAGACTGGTCATGAGAAAAGTAACCGGAACGTCGGCGGATTACCGTGCTACTCTATTTTTAATAATACTGGTATGAAACTTTATCTGGATGACAGGACAAAATCACCCCGGAAACACAGAACCGATTTGGTTGTTGTTTCCGCTCATCAGGTGTGCGGACGCTGTACTCTCCTGCCCAGACATCCTTATAATTAGGCACTCCAAGATAAGTTCAGCATGTTAGCCTCATTCAAATCATTATTATATTTTGGTTGATTGAAAACGTACCTAGGCAACAAAGGAGGCAACAATCGAGTTAGAATAAATGTAGATTTTTGAACAAACTTAATCCGGTTGGAATTTCCGCCGCAACAAATGAAGCACGGTGGTTGCATTTCAGAACTTCTTAGTTTCGCACCGTTCCTTCAGCTTTACGTATCTGAATTCAAACGTTATTGAGAAATGAGCAAGCCGTTACTTCAGCAAGAAAGTAACCACTATTGCCTGTGTTCAATCTTTCTTCGTCATCAAGCAAAACAGTATAAAAAGGCAGAATGAGGGCACAGGTGTGCAGGGGCGATGTTTTATTTGAGCACTAGCATTATTGGATAGCAGTTAGAGAAGTGTAGTAAGTTTCAGCCCGTGTGAAGTTAGTGCTTCTAACACTGATCCGACCGCTTGTGTTCAAATAAACTGTCAACATTATCGACTAATAAACAGATGGAAGTAATTAGCGAACTTAGTTTAGCTGCTATTTTCCCCGGCTGATATACGCAAATAAAATTGTGATGGGTTTGGTTCGTGGCATTTTGATGAATACCTTTTGCAGTTCATAGAATCACCATAAAACCCATACTTTATGTTGTATATATTCCAGTCACAGCATGTCATTACGTTCTTACACATTCTGGTCTCACTATTATGTATATGCCCCTGAGAATTTTCGTCAGTCCTCATTAATAAAAAGATTAATTTCCTAACAGCATGTACCTTCGACGATGTAGAGGTTTTCAGAACACACGTTTAGCTAATTTGTTCCATCTACTTTGTACACCACCCGCATTTGCGCGAATGAGTTTCCAGGGGGCAATGTTAGTCAACAAGAGACTGTCAAAAGGAGCATTCGAACGATCGTGTCGGGTTCCTAACCGGGGACTTGAATAAAAATGCTCTCAAGAATGAACCTAGTCTCAGTATCGGTACTTGAACATTCGTTCGGGATGCACTATGATGGACACACTGTAAGTGTCAATTTATGCGACAGACCAAGTCAAGTAGTCCATTGTAATGAATAAAATAACCTGCTGGTTTAATTACCGGATATTAGTCTGATGTCTTTCACTGCAAGCAGTTACTCGGACGTCGAATTGTATCCATTTTTATACACTTCTTAATAATGCCTGCAATATATGAGTATTCAAAGCACATATTCATACTGATAAAAGTGCAGTATTCTGTTATAAAAGCAGTCCTTCGTGTGTCCATTATCAGAACAATCTTTCTCTATCTGACTTTTAGGAATTGGACGTTCCTTAGTATTTTACCTTGATAACAAATTGCGTGATATTCAGCTGATTGCGTTGCCCTCCTATGTCACAGATTGGACTGGATCCAGGTAGCTTGAATAAAATCAGGAACAATTCTGTGAGAGTGAATTCCTCTTTCTTCTATCTTTTGTCGTTCGAAGCGCTTGCAGCCGGAGACCCCGTGGGCAGAATTGCCTAACCACCGAATAATTGGAGTATACTCTGGAACAATAGTGCAAAACCCCGAGCATTTACTTTGGCTGTGTCCATGCATGACTCGAAAAATATTCGCGAGAGGTTCAAACAATGACTCGGAGGATCGTTGTGTCTGGTCGCATTTTCTATGAGAATTTGAAAATAAGGACAAAAGTGAGGATGGCGACTTCAACAAATTTTGGTGCCTTGCTCTGTTTCGACTAAAACCTGGATGTCCACAAAAATAGTTTTTTCTGAGAGATTTGAATATGCACATACTAAAGTCAAAGTGCATTCTGTGTAGACAGTCAGAATACATACTCAGTGGTGTGAAGAGCAAATTGTAACTTATTTTGAATTGGTTGACAGAATCATGAATTTGGGAAACGGTACAGACGGCGCTCGTAAAGTATTAGCTCAAATCAGCGTAAGCTCTACGTAGGCGAAGATGGCTTCCCGGCACGCGTTCGATCCTCACGGGAGGCATACCTCTACCATTGAGATCAGATCTACAACTCTTCACTGCCTCAAAGATTATTTAAAGTGCCTGATAATAGGAAAACATACTTTCAGAATGGGCAGTTTTGTAGGTTATGGATTCATTGGTTGCGTATGGTGTCGTTGTTGCGAATTTATATCTTCATTATTGGGCGATTAATAGAATCACTAGTGGATTTCTGGTGGAGGCGAAACATGTTCGCAAAATAAAAATAAGTTAACCCTAATTAACCTGAACTTTTTAGATTTTCTTACAGTTGCGTCACATGTACCTCCGTGGCAAATGTTTCAAGTAATGTATATGCAAGCGGACTGACAACTTTTCCAACCGTCGAACTGAATATGAAAACAAATACTAATCAATTTTCAATTCTATCTTCGGAATTGTTCGTTAGTTGTTCTGAGTTTCGCCATTCCATTGGTGGAATTATTTGTCTTTGTTGTTGATAACTTGTTTGAATACCACGATATCATAAGGAACCACTGTAACGAAAAACTCGAGACATGCCTATCTACCGGGAACGTTTTTGATGAGTAGATCCTTTATGTGTGATAAATTTCTGGTTATTGAACACTGATAATATCCAATGGAAATCGGGTCATTCTTAAGCCAGCCACCACATGCCTAGTCGTAAAACTGGTCACAAGGGGAAACTGAAGTATTCATGCTTCTAAGAAGATCATCCACGGCAAATCCATTTCAGAGCACAATTGCAGGTTTTCCGTAAGGGAAGGACGTTATATCTGGAATTTCGGGTGAAGCAATACGAATACGGAGAAAAGTCACCAAATATCATCTCAAATCCAACATATTCATTTTAAGCTTTAGATATTTGGTGTTCGATTCGTAAATTGTTGCAGGAACTACCCTGATTAATTGCGCTGCCAATCTGGCAGAAACTTAGTCTCACTAGCTTTGCGAACAATAAAGGTTGTACATGGCTTTGGGCAGCAGAACAATCTCCAATCGAATAAACGTGTTTATCGTGATTTTGTGGTTCTACATATTGCAATACACATAAAAAGATAAAAACTGAAGATGAGCAACCGAGATCAACAGTAAAGAGATTTATCCGCTAAGTCGGGACTTTGCAGTAATAAACAGTCCACTCACCAAGGACTCATACGCAGCTGTCGTGCAGCACCGTCACGGTACAGATAATAATTCAAAAAGCTTTATAGCTGGCGTGAAACGATAGCTCCAGTCACAGAACAAAAAAATATTCTCTAATTTGAATGCACGACGGAGTTACCAATGTCAATGTACAATTTTGTAGCAGTTATAATGCGACAGAGTAACCATTATCAATGTGAACCGATAGAACTTTCAACGGGTTTATCTGTGCCTCAGGTATGCTTTGTAGCCTAACGGTTTAGTGCATTGATGCCCGGTACGTGATCATCAGTATTCGAGGTCCATGATACACTTGAACGCTACTAATACGTGGTACAGGTGAGAATGCCATCAGATTGAAACATACCGAGAACAATTCACAGGTAATCCGATTCACAGGTAAATTCTACAGAATCTATAGGACAGGGAATCCTACCGATAGAAATGCTTTAAAAATGTCATTTCAACGTAGAATGTACAGGCTTGCTGTGTGGTTGAAGTTGCGAAAATCACTCCATTAACCAAATCATGTGGTGAATACTTTCCATTAGGTACAGGGGAGGTGCAACAGACTAGTAATGACTCATGCGTAATTCCATCACCGGAATAATGTCAACGACGTTTATACACCATTGGATAAGATCTATGGAGGCTTCTCAAGAGATTTGAAGTGTATTTATGGAATCGAGCATAATAGGGTCCAATCTGGTAAAAGATGATTAGCGAATTTTGATCTTGTCCACTCAATTTCACTGTACTTAAAACATCGTGCCAAGGAAAAATGCGAAAATCTGTGCAGCAAGCAAGTGTTCCAAGCTCATCTTGTTCGTCATTTATGCAAACACGTTTGAAGTGCTCAGGAAATACACGGAGTCGGTGAAACCTTTGTTTAAAGTCCGCTGTGTGGGAAGTAACTAAAGTTCTATTTCTATGACATGGTTTTTCATGCGGTATTCACAATCGGCTCACTACCGGAAGCCACAGGAGCAATATTTTGTCCGTTCAGAATCATCAACAGTGCGCTTCCAGTGGAGCTCGAAACCAATGTGAAAGATTTTGAATCGAACACTCAACAACCACGGTTTCCGGGCTCATCGGTTCGTCTAACTCACACATTACATCAGATAGTACCCTTTTGACACCGGTTCTGAATAGTAGCAACCCGTTTCCAGCACTGCGACGTACTCATCTAAAGTATGTCTGATCTGTATGGACCTTAGCACAATAAAACACTTCGTTATGAAATGCCTGCAGATCCTGGCTGATAAAGGCGTAAAGGTAGTAGGAGATTAGATTTGTATACTGTAATTCATCATGCAATATTACTAAGGAGTTAGGTTTTGATTTTGCGTGGTGTACAACTGTCAGGTTTGCTCACGGTACACTCTTGCATGCGAAGAGTCTGCGTGGATATCGAACCAATATTTAGTTCAAAACGGCATCGTAGCTGTTAGATTTGCACGAGATTTAGAAAACCCATAGCAGCTTAAAAGGGTGTGGGGATTCTATGATGGACTAGTTGATCGAAACATGGATTGAGGTAATTTTCACGGCTGTATGCTGACTTCACCGGGGGTATCAGGTGCAACATATGTAGTGACGAGAACGGTAACCCTTGCTGAGTCTCCCACTATATCAGTTCTTTTGTGACAAGGGAAGCATACAAGTGATTACCTAATCTGCACGGTTCCTTGAGTTCTTTGAATATAAATTTTCTTTTTGAGGTACCAACCACTTGAATATATTGCAGACGCTTTCAAAATTTTGTGAACAGTGACATAGTGTAGAAGCCACCAACAAGCACAGTAATTTATTGGATACAAAGAGCCCCGAAGAAACAGACATCCATTGAAATACTGAAAGCAATCGAAAATACACGAATGAGCCATAATAGAATGAAATATAAACATTTAAATTCATACACACTCGAAATCGCTAGGTTAAGACAGAACTCATCTCTAAATAATGAAGGACAGTGCAGTGAAAATAATAATAAAGGTGGTATTTGAAGGCCAAGTCAAAAAAGACCGAAATCTAAGCAAAGTCTTACTCCAGTTTAAGTCGAAATTGCGCCGATTGGCTTCATAGTTCTAAGTTCCTAAAGGATGCATTGTGATTCCAGTTGATAAGCAAATGAAAAGGCTCAGTTTTGTAAGCTTGACTCATAAAGACACTATATAATTCAATCTAAATCCCAGAAGTACAGGTGCTAGTCTTCCAAGACAGTGGGTCGGGCCCGTGGCCACCAGGTATTTAGGCTTCATAAATGCAAGTCACCAGCATTATTATATTCTTCTATACTTTCAGGAGTGAATCCATGCAACTAAATTACACGTTACTGACTTTCAATAAAATTTAGTCGTTTGACGATTGTATTGTCTTTTGCGTCCTAAGGAACTAGCATGGGTGAAAAGTCCACTTTAGGGACCAGGTGGTGATTCTTTTAAAGTTATTTCGTCGGTTACCTTCTTCAATTTTCAGAACGAGGACACATGGTCTCAGTTAAGTAATTTTGCTAGGGGCACTATGGGATAATTCGTGAATGACAGGAAAACACCATCTAGGAGGTGCATCAATCTCAGTCGGATTCAAATACACGCATAAATTTTTGAGACCATAGAACAATAAAGTGCAAAAAACCTGTCGGTGTATTCGATGCGAATGGCCAACAAGAGCCCATTGATGAACAGGTGGATTGAAGCATTGACCTAACAAGCCGGAGAGCAGATGTTTGAATTATGCCATCAATTTTTTATGGTGTGATTGATCACGTAATAGGAGTGTTTAACACACCATGGAAAACCTTGCAGGCAATGTGCAGCTGTTGAATCTTTTTATAGAATCGCCAGCCATGGGCATCCACCGAACTCGCTCTGAGAATTGAACAACGAGCTGATTGATTGTGAGCCAGAAAAACCATCAGGATTTTCCGACTATCATTTATTGGTCCATTGGTCTTGTGAACTTCACTTTACATGTATATATATATATATATATATATATATATATATATATATATATATATGTATATGTATATAATTATAGAAAGTAATATGTCAACGTGTGGAAAAAAATTCCTAGGAACCATTCTATATATATATATATATATATATATATATATATATATATATATATATATATATATATATATATATATATATATATATATATATATATATATATATATATATATATTGCGTACAGCCCTATTTCGCCAACGGCTTGGAATGTTGCCAGAGACTTTCCTGGTCAGAAATGGATTCATTACCTAAAGGGCACTCTTGTGGGTAAATAGTACAACAAATGCATCAGATATAACACAGAGCTTAGCTAATATACACATATGGATAGTAGAAAATTGGGTTGGTAAATTGTGACTTGTCGTGCAGTTTCAACAGTGAGTTGAGTTCTGATGTTGACTAATAAATCACTCCAGATTATCAGAATTTCCAACGAATGCAGCGTGTGTACAGAGGATCTACTTTGATAGTCACCCAGTTCTTGGCTGAAAGGGCCAGATTGCCGACTAAAACATGTGCGTCGTGGGCTGTCGAGGCTCAAATCATCAGTATTCATAAAAATATAATCGTTGAAAGTAGCAGATAATCAGTCAGACAGAAAGAGTAACGGCCATTGCCATCTGCCGCAGCTATTGCAATCTCTATATACTTTTGCAATCCATCGTAGTTTCTCGGGCTCAAATTAAGCTGATGTTTCAGGCATTTTCATGCCTCATCTTGAATGGAATCCAAATGAATCGAACTTCGAGCTTCTAACGGCGCAAATAACGATGTATTTCTTCATCGTGTCTGTGTATTTCTGTTTGTTGAATCTTGGGTAGTATTAGTAGCCTTAGATAGAGCCAGCATTTTTCCTGTGCACACCTGTTCTGGATCCTGGGCATTTTACTCTAATGAGGAGGGTTGAGCTTGGTGAAAAGCCGAGTCATCCTAGTGAAAAAAAATGATAACATTGAAATTAGGCTTTGTATAAGTGTTTTGGTTTTAAAGCGTGCAAACGTTCTGATTACCGTAGTTTGTTGCCTCTTTCGGCTAGGTGTGCGAAGTTTGAAAGCAGCTAAGTCAAGAGAAGGCTTGTGTCAAATAGTCGTGTATTTACTCGACGCTGTCTCGACTTTGCCACCTATACCGAGAGTTACAGGTTTTCGGTCAAGCCTCTTTGTAGCAACTGGTATGCATTTAGGATCAGTTTGTAAAGAGTGAATAGCAAGACGATAAGAAATTCTGCCTCAGGGTAAATCATATTCCGCAGCTGCTCACATAGCAGAAGAGGGCATTTCTTTGGGAGCCCTAAACTGAGTCGCATAGATTAACCGAATACTCGGTTACCTGAGTACGTAGATCTTCACTGGAAAAGGCACGTGACATTTTGAAGGATATTTCTCAGATAATTTTACGTCAGTTCATGTTGATCGAATAATCATCTTGATTGCTAATTCCATAATATTCCTATTCTATTGTACTTTGCAACTGTTCGCCAAACAAATCCCATTCACTGGCTTTCATTTACTCACTGTATGTACCACGATTTTGTTGCAATATTCTCATATTATATTTGTTCCTATTTTCCGTATTATTTAAAAGCCAAGACTTGATTCCCAAATCGCTGTTTCAATTTGTTGTGGAAAATCATACTGGTAATCTTGCACTGACGGAGGTGGTTTTAATTCCTATCCCCGGAAAAAATAGAAGTGAACAGTACGCCGGAACGAGACCTTTATGTGTTGCGACGAATTGTGTGCTTCCTTGATTGTAAGGGCTACGCTGCAGTTTCTGTCGAAGGTGGAAGAAGTTTTCATATTTTATTGAGCAGATATTGCTCGCCTAAGCTTGACAGCCCCCGGCCTAGAGAAAGTTACCCCGTCCAAATACCACTCGCTCTAATGGTTGCATGGGGCCGAAGACCGCATTTCCAATAAGGTTTATTAGTAGAGCACAAGCGGATACAAAATAAAATAAGTAGAACGATCAGTTCTCAAGTGGTAGACCAGAAAACGTTCTTTCGTGGATGAATCATATACGTGCAACATATATCTATGATTTATCGTACAAGTGTCGATAAAAATATTACCTCAGTATGCGTGCATAGCCAATACTTGAATGAGTTCTTTGCTATCAATCGCAAGTAAAATCTGTTTCACATGTGATTATTGCAGTGTGCCTGGTTTATCGTGGAACAACATAGTTCTGTATTCATCGGAGTGAAAGTAACAACAATCGGAACCAACAACAACAACGACAACAACCAAAACAAGCCCTTATGAAACCCCTCTCCCAGAAACACTCTGTTCAGAGATGAGGAGTATCCAACGCAGATGGATGTATCAGGTTACTGAGAACAATCATTCTGGACATCTGGAAAAATGCGACGGATGACCCAGGTGAGGAAGCACACAGGTAACCAGGTGACATTTGTTTTCTCCAGACGCAACAACAATTTATCGTGCAGTTTGAGTACATTCGTCTCACGAGCACTTCTCACAATTCAATTCGGATAGGTAAGGATAGCGGAAAACTATTGTTGTTTGTGTCCTTCGAGACTGTTTAGCACCTCAGCCAATTTCTTTAGACGGATAGATAAATGGAACATCAGGCAGCCACAGTAAAGCGGGAGGAAGAAATAACTTTTATGCTCTCATTACCAAAGTGATGAAGAATGTTGTCGCATACACATTGGGAATAATTATTTGATGGACGTTAGTCCTGATACAATCTTACTCAAAACTGAATAAGTGATTTATGGTGCTTGGTCAGTGGAGTTTATTTACGGGAAATCAATTTTCGATATTATCCATGGTTCATCCGTTTTTTATCAGTGTTAGTGAGATAAAAGGTTGATTTGGTAAACTCCCAGTATTCGGAGATGTACAGCTCTTGTTTCAAGCTTCAACAGTACTATCATCAATTCGCACACAAGGTAGTTGACAAACTATCAGATTTCCTGAGCCGGATAGTGGTCAGTATCAGGAAGTCGGGATTCATTCGCCTTTGTATAGACCAAAGTTCCCAAATTCCTCTCCCTGATTTGAACGATGTTGATTATCGGTAATCCTTGATAGTCTGTGCACCTATTTTCACGAGGTTCGATTTATTCGCATCATTCTGACAATTTGAAAGAAACGACAAGCCACATGTCTTAACCCGTTCGGACGAGTTGCTGGCGCCATGCGCCTTTCGAGCAAACGTTTCTTGAATCATTTGATTCTAGTATTGGTAACCCGAAGGACGTAATTTTTGTCACAAACAACGTACTGTTTACTGGAAAAAGACCAAATGTCAGTAACAAAAATCTGATAAATCTAGTGAGCACTTTATTTAATAAGCAAAGCGGTTAAATAAATACAAATTTGAATAATGTATACCATCATTTCGCTTTTATGGTCACTCTCTAATGGAAAGGAGAATAGTGACCCACCTGGAGTATAGAAAAGCCATCCAAAACGTGTCAGCCATTTGAGACAAAGAAGGAACTTCTAGCCTTAGGAGTAAAGCCGTCTCACCGAGTTCATGCTGAACAGCTCGCACACAAAAAGGCTGCATGGCATTGGGATCCACAGCGAAGAAGAGTATGACATTGTTCGCTTAATATTTTAATTGTTCGAAAGAGCGATTAATTACAAATTTGGTTTTATTGGTAACCGGTAACAGCTACGGAATCTTATTCTGTAGTGGTACCTGGAAAGGGGCTAAGTCTGATATGACAGTTACTGGCGACATTGCGTACTGACACAGTGAAAAACAAACTCGAGAATCTTATTATTTGGTGGTATTTCTAGATCAATATTAGCTGTATTTGAGAACATTTACAAGTATGTTCATTTATTTTAAGTACTTCAGCTCACTTTTGATCTGGGATTACTATGGCCGATCAAGATCAGTTTACAAGCAGGTGACCGTCGTAATCTTGTTCATGGTAATTCTCTCGAAATAAAAGGTCCTGCTGTGAAGATTCTCCATGGGTAGGACAAAACAACACGGTACTCTTCGTCCAGTCCGTAATCTCCATGATTGCAATAGCCTCCCTTCAGGAAATATTTGTAACGTGTAAGATAACGTTCTCCTTAGGAAACCTGTCATAATGCTATAAACATCCCAGAACAAACACTTCCATGAAAATTATACTGGCCACACGCTGCCCTTCGAAATAAAAATCGTTGGGGTAAAATGGTATACGTATTTGTTTTAAAAATATGCTATCAGTTTTCAGGCTCGTTATCATACTTGATTTTGTAGCATACTGCGAGGTCCTCCACTCGAAACTATAGAGTGTGGTTTCTGGGTTTCCCTCATATTACATCGGGCCTTTGAAATTACTGGGCATGCTCCTCCTACCGCACTGGTGCACTTTTTGATTGAGTCTTATCCAGGTCAATCAGCGAGACTTCAGCTTTGTCAGACAGTCAGTGTGGTCGAGATGTTAAAATAGGGTAATATTTCTCTATCAATTTTTACGATCGTTGAGGTGGCGCTTCTCCCGTTTAGCTCACGAATCATAATCCGTTTTTTTAGGGTCATCTAGTTCACACGAACCATTTTGGTTAAATTTATTCGAACGGCATATTTGAAAGACATTTTAGCAAGCTCAGCCAGAACATGATACCACGTGTGGGGTAGTTTTTTCGACTAGCTCACTCCCGGAATGAAATTCCTAGCAGCTTGAAACAATCGGAGAGATCCCGGGTAAAGGTTCATTCTAAGGTTGGGTCTACTGTATTACAATCATTTTCTCAGCGTCTGTCCGAGGGCAACCTCGCTAACTCGCGGTGTCAATTTTTCATCATACAAATAATGAAGCAATTAAAACTCAGTTTCTTTTCCTTCCATCCACCTCAGTCCTGCAAGACTTTATCGACGGTATTGAGTTCTTTATTCATAGTTCCAGTTAACATCAGATTGCCTCCTGGAAACAGAACCCTGGTCTGGATGCCGTCCACCTGCTTATCCATCCAATGGGGCCATTAATTGATTAGAAGTAAAAACGCACTCACACACTTTTCTCGGTTTACAAGACTGCTTATTATTTCCTCACTCGAGAAAGTGTACCACCGTCTTCAGGCAGCAAGACATTTCTCCGAATCTCTCCATGAGGCTAAGTGAAATTTCCACCGACCAGTCTCGTTTCACGTTCCTTGTGAACCATATGTGCATTAGGATCCTTGTTAGCACAGGTTTATAGTAAACGAACATAGTATCCCCGTTTCGGCCCACCTGCCGGAAAATTTGGAGATACGGTAAGAGACAAAGTGATAAGAATTGTACAAGATATCATCCTCAATTATAGTACTGCATAACCGTGCATTGCTGAAAAATATTTCAGATTCAAACTTGCGAAAATCAAAGGAGCTGAGGAGTTTACTGAAGCCAGGCAGTGGGTTATGTTATTTCCGAAATCCTGACTTAAATACACTGTGACTGCTACAGCTTCCACCATGGTGAACAACCGGCAGTGCCATATCTTTGTACGACCCCGAACTGTAACATCCCTAGCTGGAATGGTTTCACCCACTGAATTATGTTTATTCTTTTGTATTTTACTTTTTACCCGTTCTTCACGCATGTACGGACTTATAAGTGGTCCCGGATAGCAGTTTTATGATAATTCTCAAATATACCCAGATTCTTGGTCTGTCAGCGAGCGATGAAGAATGAACGTCTTACACCCGTCATCAAAAATACCACACGCAGAGGCTGGAAATAATTACCTCTCACACAGACACAGTAGTACAAGTCGTGGCTTGGTCGGGGTACCTCATTACGTGCAAACTAATCAAAGCTTAGTTGAAGCCGGAAAACCGGAATAATTTAAGGTTTCGTCGGGCCCCTAACATACTGGTCTCAATTTCCATTTCTCCAGGTAAACGAGCTAGGCTACATTGTATTCATCAAAATAATTCATGGTCTCATACATGGAGTGATCTTGGTACGATTGAGGTGTTACCAATCGACGTAGGATGAATTGTGCGTTTCCAAAGTTCAGACAATAATGAAAATGCAGTGGTATTGGAAGCAATCGATCCTAACCTGATCAGTGCATACTGTGGAACTCAAATCGGTTTTTTCCCTTTCTAGGCATAATTTGTTATGGACCCTAGGCTGGATGAGAAACCTGAATGCGTCTTGTCATACGAATCTGGTTGCAATTCGTAGGCTTTATTTCATGAATTCAGACGTTTACTCTGCGAGAAGCAGAAACCCGCACGGTATTCATAAAGACTATTTCGACCGATCGTAGGCGTTGTTCAGCAATCCATAGATCGCCAGTAAATGAACGAATGAAAATCGTATGCAAAACACTGTTCAAGCAAAAATCTCTGATTTCCATTGAGAAGCTGGAGTAGAAACTATTTCATAAACTGGTCATTTAAGTTTGAAGCACCATCTAGATATACATTCTGTAGTGCTCCACCCGAGCAGATCTGCAAAATATAATTCTTTATAGGACCAATCCCCACCCAGCGCAATTCCGCATCCATTGTAGCATCCGTCGAACAAACGATTAGAGATCCAACCATTTCTTTGTTGCTCCCCTCATTTTCATCCCATTGTTTTGCTACCTCTTTCGTGACTCTGTCTTTTCCAATTTTTTTAGTGTCATACACATCATAGTGGTTGCTTACTTATTGGCATAAACTTGACCTCGCATTATTATTTGCTCAACCAGCTGTTTGGGCTTCGATTGTTGAAACTGCACACCCGGTCAGGCTGAATTACTCCGTGATCGATAGCTTTCGACATAAGCACTTCTACGTACCTCGACCATTTACCCTCGATAGCACCGTATATTTGCTCCAAATGCATCTTTGTTGCCGACTGGATGCACCTTCACTCTGTTCGTACCAACAAGTTCTAATTACAAGCAACGGTATTCAACACGGATCAACAATAACTTCACAGTGTTGCTAGTGACGGAGAGTATAGCCCTGAAACTAGACCTGAAAGGAGTTCGATCTGATGAAAGCCACCATCGGTAACTGTAAACCGATTCACTTGTAGTGAGAATCGTGTCAGTTACAGCGTGACGTTGAGGATGAAGAGGGAACTGAAAGACATATATTATGAGAAGCAAGCATAATGTTTAGTCTTTTCGATCCCGTACTTAAAAGTGGACAAATTGGTTTTCGCCAAACGTGAGTTTGACACTTTACTTTCTAAAGGTATTGTTCGTCCTTCTCACAGTCCATGGGCCTCACCTCTGCACATGGTTCTTAAGAAAGATGGCGTTAGCTGGTGACCATGTGGCGACTATCGCGCACTAAATTCGATTACCCGTTACGATAGTTATCCGATACCCCACATACACGACATCACCGCATCACTTCACGGCACGACTGTATTTTCCAAGATCGATTTGGTGCGAGCCTATCACCAGATCCCAGTCGCCGCTGAAGATGTCGAGAAAACCGCTGTCACGACTCCTTTTGGTTTGTTTGAGTTCCTACGTATGCCTCTTGGTTTGCGAAATGCTGCTCAGACATTGCAGAGGTTTATCGATAGCATTACACGAGACTTGGAATTTGTTCACGTCTATATCGATGACTTGTTAATCGCATCGTCGAGCGTAGATGAACATTTCCAACATTTGACGCTACTATTTCAACGTTTGTCCGAACATCGAATAGTAGTCAATCCTGATAAATGTGAACTTGGCAAGCCGGAACTTGTGTTCCTCGGCCACAAGATCACTCGAGAGGGTATTACGCCTTGCGAGGATAAAGTGCGCGCTATTTTAGATTACGCCGTACCGTCCTCAATCAAGGAGCTCAAGGCATTTTTGGGGTTAGTTAACTTTTATCGTCGTTTCATACCCCATGCCGCTGAACGTTTGCTTCCATTAACTGACCTACTTCGTGGCAATCCACGTAAGTTGTCGCTTACGGATGCCGCACGAGTAGCGTTTTCGGAGATTAAAGCGACATTAGCTCAGACCACGCTCCTCATGCACCCAGTTCCTTCCGCCACGCTAAGCATAGCGGTGGATGCATCCGACTTTGCCATCGGAGCGGTCCTGCAACAGTCTGTTTATGGGATATGGCAGCCATTAGAGTTCTACTCTCGACGCCTCAATCCCACGGAAACCAAATATAGTGCTTTTGGTCGCGAACTGCTGGCTGCATATAATGCCGTTAAGCACTTCCGCCATGAAGTCGAGGGTCGATATTTCATCCTCTTTACAGACCATAAGCCTCTGACGTATGCATTGCATACTAAGTCTGATCGTTACTCTCCACGAGAAGTCAGACATGTAGACTATATTTCTCAGTTCACGACTGACCTTCGACACGTTAAAGGTGAGTCGAACTGCGTTGCAGATGCTTTGTCGCGTATTCCGCTTAATGCCATTAAATCTCCGGTTTTAGACATCCCTGCCATGGCTGCCGCACAGGCACAGGATTCTTCATGTATGGAAGCAGCTCAGTCATCGTCGCTACAGTGTCAGTCCGTACCTCTAGCCACCAGTGCTGGGACGATACTCTGCGACATGTCTACTGGCATACCTAGACCAGTCGTACCCTCTGCATATCGACGTCTCGTGTTCGATACCCTTCATGGACTCTCACATCCAGGCATCGCAGCCAGTCTCCGATTAGTAGCTGCACGATACGTCTGGCCGTCCATGAATAAAGATGTTCGTATGTGGGCAAAACAGTGTCTAAAATGTCAACGATCTAAAGTGCATAGGCACGTAGCTTCGCTTATCGGTACTTTTGCTACGCCTGATGCTCGCTTCGATCATATTCACGTAGACATTTTGGGTCCATTGACCCCATCACACGGGTAAACCTATTTACTAACGTGCATCGATAGATTTACGAGGTGGCCCGAGGCTATTCCCATCTCTATCGTCACGGCCGAATCAGTGGCTCGACATCTGATAGAACGATGGATAGCTTCATATGGTTGTCCTTCCACAATCACTACCGATCGAGGGCAACAATTTGAGTCCGATCTATTCTCTTCATTAACTCACATACTGGGTACGGAACGCATTCGCACGACCGCGTACCATCCGGCATCGAATGGTTTAGTCGAACGTTTTCATCCGCAACTCAAAGCGGCTCTTAGAGCACACGAGAGCCCCGACTGGTACGAAACGTTACCGCTAGTTCTGCTTGGTATCAGGACTTGCATAAAGGCAGATATCCAATGTTCCGCCGCAGAACTTGTCTACGGCACGACATTACGACTGCCTGGGGAATTCTTTACGCCACGGAGTACAGATTCACTTGCCGTACAGACTTACGTTCATCGTTTGTCTACGTACATGCAAAATCTCGCTCCGGCGCAGACTCGAATGCAGCGACGACAGGTTTTTGTTCCGACCGAACTCGAAACTTGTTCGCATGTATTCATTCGTGTTGATTCGGTACGGAAACCATTACAACAGCCTTACAAAGGTCCATTTCGCGTGATTTCTCGTCACGATAAGACCTTTAAGGTTGATCGACACGGTCGCGTCGATACCGTTAGCATCGATCGTCTCAAAGCCGCGTACGTTGATGATAGCGTGTCGCCCGCTGACATGAGATTCGATGTTAACCCTGCACTGCCTGTTGACGACACTTCCGTGTCACGTCAAGGTCTGCAGTTAGCGTTGCCTGCTACGACTTCGAATGAGGCTATCGTCTCACGTTCAGGACAGCACCCAGTTGGTACTGCTACGACTTCGAATGAGGCTATCGTCTCACGTTCAAGTCAGCAGCCAGTTGGCCCTGCTACGCCCTCGAATGAGAATACTGTCTCACGTTCAAGTCAGCAGAGCACGCTCACGCACCCGTCCGTGAATGAGGCTCCCGTCTCACGTTCCGGTCGGAAGATCGTTTGCCCAGCACGTTTTCGCGACTAGGTCAAACACGATCTTAACCATTGCACTTCGCAGTAATAACTTTTGTGTTTATCGTTTCGACACGATTTAACATACCTCATTAGTTATTACTGTATTCTAGTCAAGTCCATTGCGGTTGCTACACCAGTTTTTCGTTTCTTTTTGTTTCATGGAACCTCGCCATATGGTACGCTTCGCTGGTCCCACGAAATCTGGAGAATTTTGGCACCAACGTTTGCATTCTGGATCGGCCTTGTCGTTCTCGTTCCTGCTCATTTACGAACCTATCGATTTGGCTTCCGGATATCATATTGGTTAACGGTTACCCGACACTGGACGTTATTGGTGTGGCACACCTTGATGACGATTTACGCAACCGACGTCATTGGCAACGAATCTGGTTTACGCTCGACCACCATCCTACGGTTCCTGCATACCACGGATTTTGCCCGTCAGCATCCTACAGCACAGCTTAATGCACGTATTTTGCACGCATTCGCGCACACGAATACCGTTTGTATGCCATGTCCTCCTTGACATTTGTTTTTCGAAAGCTTTCCGTGCTTTCTAGCGGGGGGCTGCTGTAGTGACCTCGATCGTTTCGAGAAAATGACTATTTTCTGGACACCATTTTGGATCTATTTTCTCCACGATCTTTTCTGACGTTTGACATTGACCTCAGTGTTCTCCGGTTGCCTACGTTTTACTGGACTGACTTTTCCGAGGTTTCCGTCGACCTCGTATCAAATCACTTTCACTTTCGTTCGTTCGCTCGCGGTTCGCTCTCAGCACAGCCGTCGCGTTTCGTTCCGTTTTCCGTTCGGTGTATTTCTCGTATCGGTACTGTTTCGGTGCCACGATATATAGAATACACCTCGCATCTGCAAACCGACTTACGTCTTCTCTATTCGTCCGATAGAGGGGATATCGTTGGTATTCGCTGCTAGACCCGATAGGAGACACGTTCGCCAGCCGCACCCGAACGTCTTCTATAAACGAATGAAAATCGTACGCAAAACACTGTTCAAGCAAAATTCTCTGATTTCCACTGAGAAGCTGGAGTAGAAACTATTTCATAAACTGGTCATTTAAGTTTGAAGCACCATCTAGATATACATTCTGTAGTGCTCCACCCGAGCAGATCTGCAAAATATAATTCTTTATAGGACCAATCCCCACCCAGCGCAATTCCGCATCCATTGTAGCATCCGTCGAACAAACGATTAGAGATCCAACCATTTCTTTGTTGCTCCCCTCATTTTCATCCCATTGTTTTGCTACCTCTTTCGTGACTCTGTCTTTTCCAATTTTTTTAGTGTCATACACATCATAGTGGTTGCTTACTTATTGGCATAAACTTGACCTCGCATTATTATTTGCTCAACCAGCTGTTTGGGCTTCGATTGTTGAAACTGCACACCCGGTCAGGCTGAATTACTCCGTGATCGATAGCTTTCGACATAAGCACTTCTACGTACCTCGACCATTTACCCTCGATAGCACCGTATATTTGCTCCAAATGCATCTTTGTTGCCGACTGGATGCACCTTCACTCTGTTCGTACCAACAAGTTCTAATTACAAGCAACGGTATTCAACACGGATCAACAATAACTTCACAGTGTTGCTAGTGACGGAGAGTATAGCCCTGAAACTAGACCTGAAAGGAGTTCGATCTGATGAAAGCCACCATCGGTAACTGTAAACCGATTCACTTGTAGTGAGAATCGTGTCAGTTACAGCGTGACGTTGAGGATGAAGAAGGAACTGAAAGACATATATTATGAGAAGCAAGCATAATGTTTAGTCTTTTCGATCCCGTACTTAAAAGTGTCTTTTTATCTATGATACGACACATGAAAAATACAACGAAATAATTGGGAAGATGTTATTCACAAATAAGTTGGTAATTTGCATAGTTATTGTGAATAATTTCAAAGAAGGCAACGGTCTGCAATGATTGTATCGGTACACACAAGGATAGGGGATAATACGGTCTTGATCGTCATACGTTCACTGTACGCCAGCAGTTTTCCATTCTGGTGGCAGAGTCGTACTTTGATTGACCCGGTAATTTCAGCTCGATGAATAGTTCAAGGTAAATGCCTCACGATCGCTGATGCTGGATTGCTTATCGGTATATTTTTTTTTATCCAACTGAAGCATCTCTCTCCGAGTCGAGCACTGTTATGTTCTGTATGTGCCACCGTACTTGCAACTGAACTGGTGAACAACATGTTAAGTGACAAGAGCAGTATGACTGTCAAGTTGTCCGTTGAATCTTCATATGTGTAGTTGAGCCAACAATTATATATGGATGACAGCGGAGCTTGGAAAATGACGTAAATGATTGCAAAATTGATCAGCTTATTGACGAACGGATATAATAACTCACTCCGTTTTGCATCGCTGTCTACTATGACACTCGACGAAGTTTACCGGCAAAGTATTTTCTCGATAAAATCTTCCCGTTGAAGTTGATGAAGAGAAACGTGGATTGACCAAACCGCATTTGTGGGCAGCCGAATTGAAACTATAAAATCACGTACAATGTCCCCTTCAAATTGCTTTTCTGTAATTGGTTCTTGCTAGTGTGCTGTACCGATGCCTTTTAATTGAAACGATTTAAAAAGGAAAACTAAATTCGGAAACTTTTTCGTGAGACAAAATCATTCAGATGAAGAGAATCGAAAAAAAATAAAAAAGCTTGTACATATCCGCATCATACAAAATCAATCGGATGAAGTCAACATGTGGCTTGTACAAAAAAACCGTGTTAACTTTGACAGACAACTGGTTTTCGGTCGTTCACTTGTAATTGTCAGCTGGTTGAAAAGTTACGGGGTTTCTATTTGCCACGATATCATTCTTTCTCTTCGACTTCGCCCTAAAACCAAAAACGATTACATTCTTTATGTAAAAGAACAATGCCTCTTAGGTAATCAATAGGAGTCTGAAATGTAACCTTTTTAGATGAAACGGTCTCCCAAAGTAGTCAGCAGTGTCACGAAGAGGTACTTTGGTAAAATGGGATAAGACAACCTTTCGATGCATCTTAAAATTCCTGATTGGTAAATTGTTACAAAAGCCAGCATGTATGAATGAGTGTCGTAAACACCATGGAGTTAGGCGTTTTGGGATGGGTTCCAGAACATCGGCTGCGGCCAACGTTTGCTTACACGAAATAAGCTGCACTCCTGTGAATCTTTGGATATCCCAGAAGGTGGGACGTTTGAGTTCTAGATCTTATTTTCTCATACATTCTTTACTTAATAATCCCGAGTGGCATTAGGGTTTGCAATTGTCTAGCTACCTGCTCTTCCACGAGTATAATGTTCTCCGATGTTCCGTCAACTACTCGACTATGGCTTCCGACAGAATAGTGTTCATTTGGTTCTTATATTCTGTCTATTTCATTATTTCTGCAACAAAATCTTTCTCCACTTGCAGAAACATTGACGCATGGATGTGGTATCCAGCGATGACTTGATTGTTGATACTGCACTGTGAACCATATTCTATAAATCTAATCTCCTACTAACCATTATCATACGGCAGCCGAGCTCTGCAGGATTTCATAGAAAAATGCCATTGTTAACTCAGGCAATCACAGGGAAGACAATCATCATAGATGTTACGCTCTGTGCCGGAAATGCCCTTCTAGCTTTCAAAGCCAGTTTTTGGGTGCTTATTATTGTAGTGGATAAGATGCTCGATTCACAGTCATTCTTTCAGGGTCTGAGTCTCAGTAGCGGGGCTCGGTGGATGTGCGCTGCTGATGATTCCTGACAACAGATATACAATGCTTTCCACGCTTTCATCGGTGAGGTGAGCGTTGATACTGCATGATGAATAAATAGGCGTATGCTCATTATCGTATTTAAATAATTTATGTGTTTATATTTTTCCAAACTGAACATACAATCCGGATGCTTCTGTATCTACAAAGTATTATGTTTTCGTTTATGGTAACACTACCTAGGTAACAGACTGCTACTTTGTAATCAGTGGAAAGAATAATTCAAATCACGATGCAATTTTTTTTAATGCAAGTCTGCGTATTCTACTACCATTTATCATGAAAACACCGACAAAAATAAAAAAATACTGCGATTTTATTACGCTATTTCTACCCATCACTAAATTCGTATATTGCAAAATAGCTGTAGACTGAATACTATGTGCAACAGGCTGGATGATGCGCACGTTGCCAGTTCTTATTCAGCGACCAACATTAAAGCCGGTCTGAGTACCAGCAACCCCACCCAATGGCGTTCAATACCTGCTGATTTTTCTCGTGTTTACCTTATCTGGAAAGTTGTGATCAATTTTCGTGGCCAGCTGTAACAAAGCTGGCAATGTTCCTGAACTTTGTAAAATATGTCATCTGTGTAGCATCTAAAACGTCATAGCAATGGAAGTAAACGGAGCAAGTTTATTTACATTACGAGGGAATGTTTCGGGTTGGGTTACATAACCATACGTATATAAAAACTCAGCTTCAAAAGACCACTTCAGTTAGTATTGAACAGACCATTGGGAAACATAACCGAATAAACGGGAAAATGGATCTGTGTGCATCATATTGCTTACCTGGAAAGCTGCTAAACATGATGGTATTTATAATCTCATTTCGACGTAGTTGACACCCGATTTATTGAAGCAGTCAGATCTAATTTGAACGAAATTTATTGGCATTTATCTTAAATTAGTTTGCACTGTTTTTCTTTTTATTGCAATTCTTCGCAAGACACTGAATTTTGCTTGCAACATTTCAGGCCATACTACGCTCCCATGCTGATTGTACGCATCAATGTATTCTGTGAACTGAGTATATCCTAGAAGATTAGAAACAATATGAATCTTATGGCTTGTATTCATTACTACGGCCGTGAATAACAGCAAGCTATCTGCTATTTACATGTGGACAACGACATCAAACTAATAAAATATGAACTTGATAGAGACAAACTCCATCCTATAAATTTATCCCCTTTGGTTGTGCCGTTTTGTGTTGTTGTAGAAGGTCTTCCTACAATTCACGAAGTTATCTTGTCAAAGTGTTCATTTCGTAGATGGAGGTATGTTATCCGACCAGAGGGGAGTAATCAGCCGTCGATTCGGCTAAAAGATATCTTACATTCCATGTATTTTCTTGTCGGTTTCTTAGAATAATGTGCATTTTAATCAGAATTACGCGATCCATAAGGCAGCTGCCAGAATTATGGGCTGTTTCAAAGCTGTGGTAATTCGTAATTGTTCCCATTATTTACAGCATAATTTTCAGAACGTTCCCGTTTCCGACAAAAATAAGTTGTAATTTCAAACAGCTGCTTGAAATGCAAGTTGAAACCTATAGATGATACCAACGTTTGAACAGGAGAGTGTTTCGTCGTTGTAAACGTTGCGTTTTAGATTCCTCATTCATTGCCAAGCACATGGCGGAAACACGCGATTCTCCAGAATGGAATGCGTTGCACTGGAGCTTTTTATTATACTGCATCATGCGAGGACGGTATTATGTGACCGATGAATGGCAGACTTACAGAATGGTCAAATAGTAGTAAATTTTATATTCATCAGAGTAATATGCATCATTTGTCGTTTCACCAGGAAGCCAGGAAAAACCTTTTCAGGGAAGAGTCGATTATAGTCCACTTTAGTAGGAAGATGCAAAAGCAATACTAACACGTCTAGAAAACACTGTATCATCCGAGAGTTTACTGTAAATGTTTCGGTCTATCAGGCAAAAACAACTATTGAATTACTTGGAAGGGTTGATCTTGAAATAAAGGTCTATTCGACGTCAACTTGTTATTCGGATGATGGAGGAATACTCATTCTTGAAGAAGAATATAAAAACAAATGGTAGATCAAATAGGCATGGAAAAATGATAATGCATTTTGCACGCTCTTATGTGACAGTATTTTCTAAAATCTTCCGGAAACGAAATGTTTTTTTCACTCATTGATATAGTTTCCTTGTGACAACTTAGTGATATGGCCAAACAACCAGGACAAGTGACCAGGATGATGGCACTTCTTCGGGTTTGCTTAACAGGAAAAGTCAGAAATGATTAAATGTGTACATATCATTACAAGGAGTGACGAAACAAACTTAAAGGTTTTATCAATAAAAGAGAACGTTTTCTGCACTAAACAACCATTCCTAGTATGCTGTTGTTGCAGTTGACCATTATTTCAAACTTCATTTTGATTGGCTTTGGCTTTTAGTTTATCTCATGCTAAATATCGTAACTTAGGCCTAAGGAAACGTTGTTTATGAAAAGAACTTGGAGAACAATTTCATTTCAAGGACGTTCATATAGTGGAAATTGTCACTTTGATCTATCACAGCTGACAAAAATGATTACCGTCTTATTTCGGGAAGCACAATCTAAGAGTTGTTGGGCTGTCAGATAGGACTTTACTCTATGAGGTCTACCCCGCTCGTATGTAACGTACTAGGTTTTTGCCTCCCATGTCTACTGGTAAAATTATTCAGGTGGATTCGGCCTTTTACTTAATGTAATCTTTTAAATTGGCCAGTCTTTGGATATAACCAATGGTTCAGATACAACCACGACCAATAAAATTCCTGATTCACCTATTCTAGTGACCGTTTTCGATGTTGAGGAAGTAGGTTAATGGACTTTTATAAAAAGGATTACAGTTTTTCGTCAGATGATCACATTTTATGCGGGATAATATGGTAATTTTGGAGGTAAAATGTCATTATGAATTCCATAACACCTGGATGACTTCGCATCTATCGTAAAATAAGTCAACCCTTAGTTGCTGAGCCTTCACGTCATTCGTTCTTGCTGTCTGTCACTGTCTTGAGTAAGCTTCTCGAGCAAACCATTACAATTTTGAATTCAACTTTGACGAATATGAACGTACAGCTTTAACAGATTTCCTTTTCATCAGGAGGTACTAAGTATTAGATATTCGCGATACAAATCCCAGAAGTACATGCAAACTTTATGCATTATTCAAAAGAGTATTCAAAACGAATCACAAATAAATTCCAACGGTATCGGCCTACTGGTAATCCGCGAATGGGGCATATTCAATGAATAATTTATTGTACTCTTTTGGTAACTAGGGACCGGTTGAATTTGGGTTCTCACAGTCGACCTCACTCAAACAGTATTAGCCGTACTACGAATTTCCCAAGTCGACTTTCCTATTGATAAATTCATGTGCAAATTTAAATGATATTTTTCAGACAGTGCCACGTTTTATTCATTTTATCTAATGAGGAATCTTTTGCATAACATTTAAACCTGTAGTTGTATGTCTGCATTTCGCTACAGCATACTTGGAACAAAACACACTTCGGTCTTCCTTCATTTTCTCTTCGTTGATGGCGCAACTAGTTTTTCATACTCATCTCTCACATATTTTACTTCGAAATTCCTCCGGTGATTCAATAACGGTAACTCGGTTTTCAAGTAGTACTCAACTGTTTTGGTGACTTAACCATTCCACGACATCCGAATTCTTGTTTCTAACCATGAAATGGAATTACTCAGATTTTCGGCCAGTCATCGGCAACAGAAGAAGAAGACTGAGACACAAAATAATTAACTTTTGTTCCTATGACATTTAGACAGAAGTACAGGGATCCCCCATCTCCAAACCCTCAGAGGGACAAAAGTCAAGCGCAATATAGATTTCTAATTTTCAACCAAAATTATCTATGGTTTTTCCTTAAAATAAAAAATAAATTTTGGACATATATTCCGAAAAATAGGGATTTTACGTTGGAAAACACCGTTGCTGAGATTAAAATTGCAAGCGGGTGAAAAGATTGCGTAACGTATTGGTTCTTTCATTGAGTATTCCGCTCAGATGATTTTGGAACAATTTTGACGCCAAGACAAACTTCCATTTTCGGAAAAATAACCTCATCTCCGGTTTGATATAAACTGTTATAGCTGTTTGGATTTTCATTGTTTTTCCTTTACTCCGGGTGATTCATGGCGTTTTTATGAACAGCATTTATGGTCATGATTTTTACAATTGACAGTTAAAAAAACATGTTCCAAATTATATATTGGACGAAGTTCCCTTGAATCAAGCTCACATATAATCACTCAATAATGAAATGATTGCAATTCGCCTAGTTTTCTGTGAACCAACGTTGGCTTCTAGTGAACGGGATGATAATAACAAATTTGCAAACAACAATGCCAAACAAAGGACTCTGGTAAATTTTCTCTTTTCAGCAAACACCAGTCAACTTTGGGGATCACAATCACTGTGACCGTCGGAAACAAAGTGTAAACTGGACCAGGAAAGGCGTATAAAATCGACCAGTTGGCGTTAGTTTTTTCTAGACAATAATTTAACAAATATGTGAAGTAAATTGTTCTATGACTAATATTCACAAGGCATTTCTGAGGAGTGAAGTTATCAGAAAATGTAAATTATCTGTCACCATCAGTGTTGTTTTTAGCTTAGCTAACTGCCTTTGGAAGTTATAAAATAAGACAATTTGACTTCCACAGCGAGAGTGACAAAGAAAACAGTTTTAAAATAGCACCAGTTGGCAACATAATACAAACTCTGGTCTCATACGCATGCAAAAATATGAACAGAAAGAACATTTTCCGTGACGTGACCAGAAGGTGATCAGTTATTTCACATTGATGTAATTTGCTTGCAAAAAACCAAAATTCTCCACATTGTCTGCGGATCAATAATTAACATTTATTTTGTAGGCTGACAAAGTGAAAACGTTCAGCAGAAACCTTGTTATCAGAAACCTTGTTATTTACTGCAGCTGTTCAGGTCACGTTTTTGCCCTTGCCGGCTATCATACCCATTGCACATATCCGGGTTCCAAGAAATAGCACTGCAGCTGGTGTCATGATTCTCAGTGAGAACAGCAAGTATCAGAAAACCGAGTATTTACAATTGAGTGTTTTATGTTTTTCAGTCCGGAAGTTTTTCTAAAACCTCAGTCCACTCGATTGGTAGGATTACGCTACAATGGACTAAAAGAAATACCCAGAAAGATCAATGCTCTTTATCCAAGTATAACCAACTAGTATCAAGACAATTAAGATATGCTGCTTAAGTGCTCAACTCACCAGTGAGGAAAAGGAGAGCAATGTAAAACTGTTTCGTTCCTGTTATAAAACCATCAACGGGGCACACCCACCGACCACTCCCCCCCCCTCAGGGTTGTATTCCATGATGAACGACAGTGAATCTAATACCGTAACCGTAAGACTATCCGACATGACATGCAATGGTTTACTGAACGTAAACACTACATGATCCAGTCCCTGCTTCTCACCGATCAGTTGGTTTCTACGATGGATAAATTCCCTATCGGATCCTGGGTACCACAGAGAAATTCCGCTGTAAGTAACCTACACAGCGAAGACTTTGTCTATCTATCTTTCCATCTATCAATAAGTTTATATATTTATATATGTATTTATATAGATATCAATAATGAGATCAGGGATTATGAGATTGTACTTCATCAATCCATATCAAGACTTAAAATATCAACGAAATCCATGAAGGAACTGAACAGCTTGTCCATCAGTATGGGGAATAATCAGCCGTATACATAGATCAAACAATCACTGTGGCTTGGATAGCCTGACAGTTAGAAATTCGACTCACAATCGTTCACCCCGGGTTTGAGTTCCAATGGGTTGATTCAGTGAACATGCACTGCTGATTATTCTTATTGAGGATGGGACAGGCATAATTTGCTTATATATTTCACAATGATAAGTTGAGAGATGGTACTGTATGATGAGTTATATTCTGTAAATCCATTTTTCTAGTGATCGTATACACAACAGGTAATTATCCTTATGTTTTTCAGTTACTGTTGCCGCGGCGTCAACCTGCAATAATCTCCCATTTTTCGGTTAGCATTTAGAATCAAAACACTTCTTACTGTTGAAAAATGTCCTCATTTGCACCACTGAATGGAGTGGTCGTGATAGATTCGTCCACATAAAATGAAATCAGGTAATTCACATAAACATCACGATTGAAATCTAGCGATGAAAGCCTTTATGTAATAACTTTTCCCCAGCAATATAAAAAAGTGATTGTCCAATAAGCTAGTAGCCTCTGATGCAAACCAAGTACATAGCTAACCATGTTCTGTCTGTATTTACCTAGTGGAAATACATACCAAGCCTTTTTGAAAAAAGGTTTGCCAATCTGAATCAAACTAACCCCCTTCAGCGAGGCCAAGGCCAAATTTAGAGGAAACCAAATAAAAGGAGGAAGCACTGGAAAACTTATAACACGGATCGGATGTACAGGGTACTAAATAAAACCAAGTTCCTCATTCTGTCCACAAACTTCATGTGTAACTTCTATTCATAACCGTGTTTCTTTGGTAATACTGTGCAGTTGATTGGTTCAACCTCGTAAAAGGCAAACAAATAACGAGAGACGATTTCTGCACTTGAAAAATATTTATCAAAAAGCTTATTGCTTTGCTTCATGTAATGGGCAATGATATGTGGCTCGCAAAACACCAAACAATTTAAAGAATGTCACTTTTTGCACTGTATTTGAAGATCACATATAAAAGACGACCGGTCGTCATTCTCAATTTAGGTAATAGATGAGTTGGAAAGAGACATGTTTTTTTGAAAAGATGCAGCATATTGGATAGGAAATCCCAAATTGTTTATCAGGTCGCAAATAGAGTTTATTTATGATACGGTATGAAAACGAGTGTGACACTAAACATGTATTGCATTTTTATATTGAGATGAAGTGTTGTTTACATGGGTACATCAGAAAAAAGTTGCAAGATTAGAAGTAAAAAGGGTACATAATGATTTTCCATGAGCAGTTTACCAGTCGATATAAGTAGAAGAGAAACAATAATTTGCTGGGACGTTTGTTCAAAAGGTAGAGATGGAACGGATGGTTGATGGTCCATGAACTTCGAACTGTTCAAAGTAACGAAGCCTCAATGGGCCTCAATGAAGGTCAAACCGATTGTCCAATTTTTTCCCAATAGTGTAAGATTAAAAACGTTGAATTGCCCTCAATAAGTAAAGTGACTGAATGCTACCACCCATATGATGTCAACATTATTTGTTAGAATTTAACTTCAGCTAAACAAAATCTTCAATCTACTAATAGGACAATTAACAGTAATGTTATTATCAAAACGGCGCGATATTACCAGTAAATAAAAAACAACGATCAGCATTGTACAACGGATTCCTTTATTCAAAAATTACTCATTCAATAGGCAGTCCAAGATGGTTTGCATGTCCACCATTTTAAGCTAATACAGTGAATTTATCGCAAATATTTTTACTGCTGAACAAAAAGAAACTTACTGCAGCACGAGATTTTCAACTTCTTGATATTATTCCCAACTGCAATTCCGACGGTCATACCACAGGATATTCCCTTATTCTGTCAAATGGAAGCAGTAAAGGCATGTAAAAATTAATGGAAGTTTCACGACTGAACACGGTTTTGGATGATAAAATACAATTTGAATAAGCAATGTAGTGGTAAATAAAATGTATAATACATATTTCTCACCACAGTGAAGAGTCGGGGATGAGTCCGTTGCTAACCTATGATAAATATTGTCAATTTTATTTTTTTGGGAGCATTTATACGGAGGAAGCTAGACAACTAAGCTCACTATATTGTGAAAAATAACAGACATTTAAAAATACGGTACTCCGGACTTAAGTTTGAGTTGCATCTTAATCATTTTATATGGATAAGATTTTCCTGACAAAAACCACACCATTACTGCATAATTATCACGTGAATGTCCCCATATAACCCAAATCCAATCTTGTTTCTAACATATATTCATTTATAATCCGCGATTCGCAGTCGAGTGGAAGAATAATACAATAGAACTTCTATTATCCAAAAAGCAATGCACACCTTATCCCAATCAAATACAATACAAAACCACAGGCAACTCACGGTCTGACGTACGATCACATAATTTGGATTTACACCACTCTGGGTTCTACAACACTCCACCTCTTCTGGGACGGCGTTGTAATCAACAGAACTGGTGAAAACAGACTTTGCACAATGTGCGAACCAGTCTGGCACCTCTCGGGTTACCGTGCAATGCGCATCCTTTATATCACCATGAGAAGTGATCGTGCAGATCTGCGTTTCACATCTATTTACTGTGAGATAGAAAACTTGTGTAAAAAACTGCGCGAGAATGGGTGTTGGTCTCATATTGACGAATGCAGTCAATCACATCCATATGAAAATCTTATGCTAGCACTTTCATAAAGCCGGTATTATTTTTTAATGAACCCGTACTTTCAACGCCGTTGATTGGTCAATTTTCACTAAATACAAATATGTCTAGAACGTTCACATTTTAGTTGATGGTATTGTTTTATCCTATCACATTCCAGTCTATACCACTGAGCTATCGGCACATGTGGATCTGGTGCATTACCAGAGGCGTATTTGTTTGGATCGCGTCATAAACACAGGGAACATTTTATTTAATTGTTAAACTGACGATACATTTGATTGTAAGTTGATTGTTTCGAAACATATCCAAACTTGGCCAGGTTATAAACTGCTCGTGCATTCGTAATTAGCACCGAGTGAACTTTTTGTTGCCTGGGGTCCTCTAAATGGACATTTGATTGAAGAAGAAAATAGAGCAATTGAATTGATGCTTTATTCTTTGCATTCGTAGCGTACGTTCACCCTATAATACTGACATGTACATCATTTCCAAATACTTTTCGGAATGCTTATGATCGAAACGTGAACTTTATAACTAACTGCTACATAAAGTGGCTCCACAAATATAGAAAATATATCTAATATGCTGGTTTTTGCATCATATGAAATTGGCTTCCATTGAATTGTACACGCTTTCAGTGAATAAAATATCAGTTTCAGGTGTACGCCTCGAATTGTTATCTTGAGTCCTGCTCATAGGTTCGTATTGTATATTGTATTGTACCCATACCAGCATGAGCATCATTCTGTAATACATCCAAACCAAGAAGTACCGCCAAAGAAAGTTACAGAGCAAAACAGGATCTCATTTCAGACAGAACGATATTATAATTTATTGGGACGCGCGCTGGAAACGGAAAAATGGAATTCCTAGGCACGGTCTTCTAAAGGCGGAGCTTTACGGAAGGGCAGACTTTAAAACATGAAGAAAGAACACAGGAAACGTAGGACTGTCAGAATGGTGTTTTCATAATAACAAACGCATTTGGTTAACTGGATCAATCAGTACTGCCTAATGTGCTCTGAGCAAGTGGTGTTGACTCGAAAGTCCTCAGGATGATTTCAAACTACTTCACTGATCGAAGAAATTTCATTTACTTCAGTGGCCAACAATTCCTATTTCTTCCATTTTACTCTGGCCTCCTACAGAGTGTATTTTCCTCATATTTTTCTTTTCGTTGTACGGTAAACAACTTTCCTTCCCAGCCAAATAAATGAGCACAAATATGTTGACGAGGTAGTTTTGGGGCGTGAAATACCGACGTCTGAGAGAACTTCACAAATTGAGATCAAGCCTACCGAAATTGGTAACTTGATATCAACCGACCCCCTTGTACTGAATGCCTATAAGTGCCACGGTATATAATTTTTCCTAATTTCTAATTAACCGCAAAGAGCCCTCACTAACAGGTTTCCTCTTTTATATGCGAACAACGAACCAAAATGCGCATAACAAACGGTGAAACATCTTGGCGCTACAGTGTCTTATTATGTTTCATGATCAGCGCTTGTTCAACAGATTTGTTTTAAAGTTAGAAAATTATCATTTTTCTCTCTCCGTCTCGGTGTGCTTTGCGTCCCGAATCAGTTAATTTTCAAATTTGTGAATGCTCATCTTCTCCCACACAGATCGTACTTCTCTCTACCTATTTTCATCGTCCTATTAAAGAAAGATTATATTTTGATAAAAAGATCTAATTAACACATCTCTAAGTGCAGTGGCGTATCCAGTCGGGTGTAAAAAGTTACTACTGATATGAAACCGATGGAACATGCACGTGGTTGCCGTAATAGTTTCAGATACCTTAGTTAAAAGTGCGTGCCCACTGAGTGGAAAGAATGCCACCTGCTTCGTTACCTAAAGTTTCCACTCATGCAAAGGAAGTAGACCTTCGGTGAGCATAACTTATTTACTCGTCATGTTCAGGACCTGAGTTCTAAATACACCACAACGTTCCTCCATCAGCCTAAAATTCACTGGATGTTTCACGTTGACCAGCGAAATAATATAGTTTATTAAAATGTCACCGTTTTGTTTCGATTGTTTCTCCGATGCTCCCTTACGGTCTACTCTTTAGCAAATATGACTGTTTCTTGAGAGGCGAATATAAGCTACGTTGAATTTTATCTACCTAGTGTGAACAACTATTCATATCGTCTGGCTGATTAGAACAAGCCGTGGTCTGAGTTGATGCAACAGAGCTGCGGGTTGATTGTTCAAGACAGCAACATGATGTAGAATGAATAAGTATAGTCAGAGCAAGGCTAGTTTTATAGGTAACTGGAGGCGCTAGATCCAAAAGCGTGCATATAGCTCACGAGGAGATTGTTTTGTGTACGTTATTCAAGCATAATTTGTCAACATAGTCAATTTTCATTCTATTTATAAACTAAACTATTGTACTACAGACTCGTTTTGCGAAAGTTATGCTTTCTCTTAATTAGGAATCTATTATGTATATGTCGATACCTCTTTCTTTCATCACCATCGTCGAAATCGAAAGAGTACTCTTTGATGTTGTCAGTCAGAAATCTCAGCTACTACGTAGTGCAATTATACACTGCAATTTTACCGCCATTTGAATGAAACCAAACTCATCTCCGTATCGTGAGGTGTATTTAGGCATTTTTCGAAAATGCTTGAACTAGGACTGTAGAAACAATCCCGATAAATTTGACTTTCAGTATAGCAGAAAACTCAGTCTCACTAGTTTTACTCACTATATAGGCTGTACACAGCTACGGGCAGCAAAACACATTCCAAACGTGTAACCGTGTTTATCGTAATTTCTAGGTGCTAAGCAATGCAATTCATAAAAATACATAAATGCTAATGACCTACTGCCAGGTGAGCAACCAAGAACAACAGTACAGAAAGTTATCCGATAAATCGGGACAGTGCGGTCCTAAAAGGTCCACTCAGCAAGGAGTCATGCGAAACTGTAGCGAATCACGGTTGCGGTACGGACATTATATCAAGAAGCGTGAATGAAACGTTCTGCAAATCTTGCTTACAAGGGGAATGTACAATCATAGAACAATCGAGTCGAGAACATAATGTAAAATGTTCACGCACTATACGTCATAAAACAGTAAATCTGAACTGTGTCAGTACGGTAGAAACAGAGAATTGGATCACAAGTATTCGAGGTTCATGACGCATGTACACGCTACTCATGAGTAGGACAAGCGAAGATGCTGTCGAAAATACAAAATACAAAAAGTAATTTACAAGGACCTAATCGTAACAATCGGAATCTCCCTCAATCACCGGAAAGCAAGAACGTTTTGTCTACATGGCAAACAATCTCGTTTTCCGTTATTCGTACTCATACCACTACACAACAGTATATATGACTCAAAAGAACAAACTGAAATGATGATCCAAATCTGTCTGTGCATGTTCGCGTATGCATGTAAAACTGATAACTGTGGGGAATGTTCAAGTGGTGTCGCACGTGTTCGGGAACAAGACGTGGGCAACGAGAGCCTAAATGCTTTCACAGATTGTTTTTGATTCCACAGGGGAGGATTGTAGAGTCAAATACTCATGACTTTGGCCGTGACTGTATTTGACATGTCTTGGTTTCTTTCCTCTAACTGGTCAGGCTCTACAAAATACAAAAACAAAACACTCGTGATTGTCTTAAAGGCTGGCACGTTCAGCCAGGCCGGCTTGTGTTCACGCACGCATTAGATACGCGTTGAATATTGCGATCAATGTGCCCAGTTCAGCGGGAAAGGGTAAATGAGTATAAACAAATTAGTTTGCATAATTAGCCACTATATCCTTCAATCGAAAACAGAAAATCCGTTTGGAACCGAAGAAGATCTTTATTTGTACAGCGAAGAATGTTCTGTTGAATAATCTTAAAATTTTCGTTGAATAATTTCAGCTTCTTTGTCGCCTCTGATTGGCAAACGCACATATGGAAAGTTCTCAGCAGCTCATTTCTTCTGTGATTTTTATTCCGTTACTTGCATCGTCTCGTCAACAGACTATCCAGGAAAGCCCCTTTTCAAGGAGATGCTCAGCAAAAAAGTTCATTTCATATTCTTTCTTTGGGGCAGATTTTTTCTCGGCCTATTAGCTAAGCAACATATGAGAATTATCTTCATTTCATTGGGTAAAAAACTGTCGAAGTGGAGGTATTTTCCGTTCCATTTAGCTTTTGTATGCTCTGTCAGATAGATGATATCATTTTTACTGAGTAAATGGATACCACTTATCAAGCTTGAAAGGCAAGCACCTTTAAGTAGAGATGTCCCAAGTTGGATGTAATATATTCAGAATCAGAAAGCGGCTTTTGATTATCTTCTGTGCGTTGTAATTTCAAGAGTTTCATGCAAACGGTAGTCAAATACAAAAAGACAAAAGGAAAATTCATACAAGCGAGGCCACTGCAATCATACATGTTATTCATCTTATTTATATCATTATTTTATTCCTCTTCTCAATTTACCATGGTAATAAAAACATTGATTACTTATTTAGGTTGCTTCTGAGAAGCTGCAATCATGAAACCGCCGAAATCCACTAACCGGTAATGGTTGTTCAAACTGAATTAGGTTCAATATGATATGCATCGGTTTGTAGACCAGAGTCAGTGTACGGGGATATTCCGCAAATGCCGACATGGGCATGCTATCTAGAGTGCTGCTAAATCGACCTACAAGATCCGCCCTACTGCAAACAACGAGTTCATTTCGGTTCATATACTACTCACAGTCTACCGGATTCACACACAATCATTTCGTGGTGTAAAATGCCATCATTGAACATATAATTTACAATCTTCGGCGTCATTCACCTTTTCCTCGAACGGCTAAATTAAGAAGTCCAAAGTGTACTACTAGAAGCAATCCTAGTAGTATTATTAGAATTTTGAAACGTCCTCGTCGTATTTACTCCAGAAGAACACGCTGTACACTTGATTTTTTGCCGTAGACGAACCGATAAGCAGGTTCACGCCACTAAAAGTAGACGTATTTGCAGATACAAATTGTTAACATTTGTCGGTATTTTGTCTTGCAAAATCGAAGACGTCATTATCTGTTGGGATTTGAAATTTGAAACCCCTTCTGTGTTATGAGATACGAATGGTTATCGGTTATTTATCTTGATTGCATAACATTAAACCAATGTCTCCTTGGCGTACAGTAATCATCTGCTTCCGGTTGGTGGGAAGGTTCAACTTCCGAAGTTGTTATTTGATGCCTGTGTCAGTATCATACCACAGAACCTCTTTCATCTGCATTTACCATTGTACCAGAAATCCAAGTGGTATTTTAAAATACATCTTATATTATCATGCGGATGGATCATCAAACAACTGTTTGTTCCTTTACATTTTTGAATCGCTCAATCGATTTCGGAAAGTTATTCATAACATATCCCTCCGTGGAACCTTTTTATATTTGATATTTATGTATTACCTCTACACGCTTGATATTATTATACAAACTCGATGGGGTTGGTCTATAACACAACCTAAACCGAGTATAATGAGTGAGACTATGGTATCCATTAGGCAGTGCTGCTTAGTTGTCGGTTGGATTTTATTGTTAGCTGAATAAACCAACTATTTCGGAATATTAAAATTGTTTAACTGCATTCATCTTCGAATGCAGTTTTTAAAACAGAATGGAAACGTACGAAATCAGGTTCTTCGATCTGAAATATACCCCAAAGTAATTGAAGAAGAGACACAAACAAACGATACTGAATTCAACATTTGTCTTCATAACAATACGCGCGTGCAAGTGCAACACGGGGACATGATGGGCGGGAATCTGTTTGTAATAACATTCACCGGGAATTACATGTAAGATTCAGGTTAGGAGATCACCTTTCAAAATAGAAATTGTCATTTGATTTATCCATGGATAACGTGTTTGAGAAATTATCACTCAAAGGAATGATCAGTGATTCAAAAATATGAGACGAAAACCAGTTTGCCCACTACCGCTCTTGTTTTACCTTGGAAGCTTTTGCTTCAATGACTCAAATTGAATTTTCTGTTGGATGAAAAATTCGTAGCTGTGAGTAAAAGCTTTCTAGATTACAATGGCACATTTAACATTGTTGATAGCCGGAAACGTCTTGACACAGTCAATTAACAAATTCTATTCTCCCCCCTTATTGTGCTGTTTTTTATGGAAAAGATTACAAGATACGAATGCAGCATTCCTCCCAACCTTTCTTCACCCCAGTGCCCCCTAATGGATGCAGCTGTCTTTTCCTTCCTCTACCAGCGCACAGGTCATCCGTGCCTGTGAGTAATTATTCTTTCGTTATAAAGTATACATATCGCTGTAATCGATTGATCTTATCCTGATGTACTGACTAAGCTTGAACTCCAATCAGGTCTTTTCTGTCTTGATCATTGGACTCATGCTCATAGATTAACCTCGAACCCTTGTAAATGGAGTAATGTTTTTTTCCTAACAAACGCCCCAAGTAGGAGAAGATTTTGAAATCCTGTTAAGAACTTAGAGCAGGAAACACGTGCAATGGTCGTCCACTATTCTTCAGTAAAAGAAACCACAGATCAGATGAGAACTGATTTAATATGCGAGGAACAATCCGCACCCGGCCATGATTAGGCCTGGATTACAATTATTTCCCTTCCTCCTATGTCACCACCAATATCTATGACTTCTTATTTCTCTAATTGGTCCAAATCTTCAGCTCGTCGTAATATATCATAATATATTAGCATGAGTATGAATCACTGAAAACGAACGTGTTCGCCAATCTGTCTTCTCGTAATTGTTGTTGGACTGAAAATTTTACCTACATTTCCATGGAAGAGATGAGACTATCTTGCTACGTTTTTCGCTTGAACGTAGTATTCAGTCCTTGCATGCCTAAAACATAACCAGTTGTATTAGTCTCCCGTCTTAAAACTTCATCATAATAAAAATATCCCTCAAGCACTTATCCGACGTAAGTGATTTACCTCGCACGGATCTCCCAGAGAAGTTCAATGGCCCTCTTAACCCTCTTTAGAAAGACCTCATCAGGTGTGCATCCACTTTTTCCACCTGCATTATTAATTAAGTGGTTCAACTACGTAGGACTGCCCACCGATCCTCCATTGTTTCTCACCTTGCTCGGTCCTCATGTTTTCTCACAAACAACGATGCTGAAATTAGACGACCTTCGGTTGTTGAGTTCTGGTAAAAACCCCACAAAGTTAGACTTATTAGTTTGGCTACTATGAGATTACTAAGTAGGCAGATTACTGGCGAAGATCTTCGCCTTTCAACGAACACGGGTTAGCTTTCTGTCGGACATGCTAGCCTGAGTTATATTAAAACATGCAATAGGATAGATGGACGATATTTGACCAAGCAATACGGCTGAAAGTAAGGGTGTGCAAACGCACGTACAACAAATATCAGATCAAAAAGCCACGCGAATTTGCACGTTGTGTCTATAGACTGCACCGAAATCCCTTACACGACGCCCCTCGTTTCCTGATCACTGAGAAACCATCCGATTAGAAGGTAGTTTCAGTCGAGTCCAACTTTTGTGCACTTCTCGCTGAGCTCATCACCTGGGTAATGAGAAATGTATTCTCCTATTACTCCTATTCAGGTTTCTGTTCGATCCCGTTTTCCCGACTGAATACTTCGAATACATATTTGTTCATTCTCTATTAGCTTATCAATGTAATCCACTTCATATATTCGCATCATAATCAGCTCAAGACTTTTCCGAAATTATTCAAGAGTCTCCATTGGGACGCACTGGAGGCTGTCTTCTGACACTGAAAATTGTGTAGACGATATTCGCCGACACTAAACTGTGACAAAGAGCACCGTTTTTCTTTCAGTTTACCCATGATTCCCTGTCCTGCACTTATGTTCCGCAGGTGGTTTTATTGAGCTAGGGGAGAAAAACTTTAAAATTCATCTCCAAGGACAGTCTATTGCCAGTCCACCAGACGAATCACCTACTACAATTTGTGACCTATTTCTGGCGGCATGTGAAACATTCACTCAAGTAATCTTTCCACATTCAATTTGCCTTCTATACTAGATCGTATCCATGTGTAACTGACTCGCCTTCATAAGTTTCACTGTTGGACACTCAATCATTCATAATTTATTAGCCAAAAACTGGCCTAAGTTTTCACATTACCGGTACGAGCATCATCTTAATTTCTAAAGAACTTCGTTATGGTATCGTTCTTTTTCCCAACCCCTCGTTTCAATAAACTGCCAAGTGCGAATGCGGTTGGACTAAAGATAGGATGTCCGCACACGCAAAGTCGGAGAAAACACAAATATAAGCCAAAACATATGACAAACAGAGATCTGAAAATACTAGTTAGCAAGAAGTGTATTCCACCATAAATTATGGATGCTACTCATGAAGCTGATAACTTTTATTCGGTGAAACGCATCTTCGTTTTTGAAGTTCTAGCAGAAGAAAATGAGAACAATCATAATGAGTGTATAATGTTATATCACAGCAAGATTTCAAGGACAAAGCAATTGTTTTCAATAAATCATTCGCTAGCCTGTACACATCGTACAGGAAATGGTTGTGTTGAAATGGCCAGGAGTCATTCGTACTGGTCACTGGCCACAAGTGGACCACACCCATCCCAGTGATTCAGCTCCGAATCATGACTGTCACAATATAGTAGTGCATATCGACACGTCGATCTAACCCTAATTCTCTACCACAAGCCGCATCCACTCTGAATAATCCATGACCATTTAAACGCAAACATATCTCGTACGACGGGTAGAAGTTGCCAAATGACTTAATAAAAACAATGTTTTTTCTCCCAAGACGTGTTATGACATTCAACTACGGTTTTCGGTAATTTGTCGATGACTCGTAAACTCTAGGGAACAGTACACTGTCATTGAATGCAGTTATTTAGCAATGGTTTTTGTTCATATTGCACCTGTACTGCACGTTAGACGGATACCGTTGCCCTCTCCATCCTTACCCGCAGTGACTGATGAGATCAAAATAGTTAAGATAAGCCACAAGGTTTAATTCAATGTATAAATGCATGACGGTAGTCAGGTGTTGTGTATACTACACCCATAATATCGATTACACAGCGAAGTTATCACGAAAGCTATGCGACTTAAAATCTGCAAAGCAGCTAACGAGTTCGTGTCCACCTTCAGCTGGCAAATAGAATATATTTCATCATACGTTTTAGATGTTTTCCATCCTCCACTGTTATTTTCCAATAAGTGCCCAGATCAGCTGCACCAAAAAATTAACCACGGATTACCTGAAATCCGCCTTTGATTGCTATGACTCTTTAACTAGATTGCGAGTAATGCAACCTGCAGCAAATGAAGCGGGGCCGCCTTTCTTCTCGCTGGTCTATTGCGGAGCAATAACTAGAACGAGGGTTACAAACAATGCTGATCTTTTGATTTTAGTCTAGATTACGGTAGTTTAAATAAGGCTGATTGTGTTTCACTCCCATTTACTTCAATAATTTTGGTATATTGTATCTCGGTATTCAGTGCAATACTTTTTCTGGATGATGGCTCATTACAAGTCATTCCACCGGACATCATGTGGCTTATCAAAAACCAAGCACTCATTGACAAAACGACAAGGTTGGTTATTTGAAATACCTGATAAAATCGTTCCATATTCCCATTTGTTAGACTTTATATACAGGCTGCTTGCTGAGGAAAATATAAAGTAATTTACTTCAAAAAAACAGTGGTGTGCGCAACTATGGTACAATATAATAAAGACAAACTCATATGGAGCTTTTTAGTAATGCTCAGGAAACTGGAATAAAGGCAATCACATACACAAATGATTCTTGAAAACAGTCAGTCTCACGCTCCGAATAAGAAACTTTAGGCGGTTCGTGATTGAATCCAGTAACTGCATTATGAGCTATAACAAAATACATGCCCCAATAAAAGGCACAATCAGCCACATGAATTTGGTTTCAACTACCATCAGTCGAAGACTCTCCACAAAAGACACATGGGAAGCGTACCCCAGTAGTCGCCAAAAGGTTCCGCGGAAATTCTGTTCATCAACTCGGCGACATTAGAAAACGTTAAGTTTCTGACGCACGTTTGAGGGTTTTCTTTCTGGATGACGGGACAGTGTTTCCTCGGAAATCAGGACTGATTTCGCGGTTGTCCCCACTGGTCAGTTATGAGTACCCGGTACACTTCTGTTGAACCAAACTTAAGCTTGATCATTCCACAGTCGGTTTATCCCTTCAATACCCTCCTGGAATAAAAGGAGGATGCATCGAAAATCCGGCTTTCTGACTTTGCGTTTTCAATTTAAAATGTAGCCTTGTTGGCCGACGAAATCACGCTCGAAAAATCTATTTGTGCTTCTCAAAATTGACTCTTCTGTGCGCGCCCCTCATGAGTCAGAGGAGACCAGGTAATGAAACTTTAGCTATGAAAGATGATCAGATTCACGTTCCAACGCGAAGAAGAATTCAGTGAAGGAAAAACTAAACTAATAAGCGCTTGCTAATTGAGTTTGTCTATTGTGCAGGGATTCCTAGAAACGCCAGTTTGTCTAGATATGCTGTTCTTTATCCTGATAAATATGTGATCGACTTCCCAGCACAAAAATAATTATTGGTACAAACTCCAGATTCTTTTTTCCGTCCAATCGGACTGTCAACGGCAAGAAGCAATAATGAATGTCTATCAATGAAATAATTGCAAAAGTGATAAGATTTATTTCGACAGTATAATAGAGGAACAAATAAGAGAGTAATATTGGCGGGAAACTGGTTTTTGCCAGGACCTTTTAATAATAAGCTCATGTAAATGTATTCCAGGATAATTTACATGGTGCAGCTTGATAATATAATTATAATGGTATAGGTCAGGATTTTTTAACTCTTGTTCCACAGATGATGATAATTTGGAACTCAAGGCTGATAACGTCAAACTAGCCATGGCGTTGTAAACATATACTGTAGAAAATATGTCTGTCTTTTGGGTTCTCCATCTGGTAGAAACGGATTCTCACTGCGTCCTACTAATCATGTGAACAGTGTACTGATGAATTCAACAGAAGGAATTTCTGCTGAATAACCGTAATTTTGTGATTACGTGGTTTTATAAAGTGCAAGGTATTAACAGACGCAACGTTCTTAGATCCATAGACATCTGGGATAGATGAAATACAGTACAGAGAAAGACATTCGTCTAATTGGGACATGTCAGTTAAGAAAGATCCAGTATCTGATATCGAATAAATGCTTTGGTCGAAGAATAATAATCATACAAACAATCAGGAGAATCCGTGCATGATGACTATGTTCAACGGAGCTAATTAGAATGCAAGGCCGTGGAACGGAGAAATCGAGAACAAAATCGTTTTCATGATGTATAACCACAACGAATGCTCTGTGATATTCATTCGTAGAACTTTATTCGGAACCAAAAGCAAAACGGCTAATGAGTTCAAGCAAACATAAGGAAAACACTGCTATACACCAAAAAACATACCCACAAATACCACAAGACTATTTCGATTGAAATTCGCGCGTTTGCGCATTAACCAACGCACCCATGAGAAGAATCACATCAAGAAGGAAGAAATGGTAGAGGCAAGGTGAACCTCAAGGGCTGTGACAAATATAACGTCGGTTGTTCCACACGTCTATAAGAAATGGGGTATTTCCGAACTTGCGGATGATTGCACAAATTTGAGTTGGCGAAGCAAACTCCAACAATCTATCCGGTAGACAGTGAGATCACTTTCGGTCTTTTCATTTCAGGTGAAATAATAATGAATTTAGGCTTTATACGTTACTACAACTAAAAGGAGTTGTTCGTGACGAATCGTTTACGCTTCGATTGTATGGAATATGGAGCTTGTGTAGGAATTGAACTTACGGTCACGATCAAAAGCAATTAGGGCTTTGGGAGCAAAGCTGACCGTCGTCGGTCATCCTGTGCTCCATGTTGATTTCAAATAGGCACTCATTATTCTTCATCATGTTTTATAAGTGCCAAAATAAAAATCAATACATTGGGGAAGTAATTCAGAACCACTTTTAATACCTTTTCGACAGTCCGCACTATCCGAATTTTTTTCGAGCTACGCGCTAACCGTAAGACTATCCCAAATAGTCAAAAATTGCCCGCTTCAGGTCAGCACTATATTTTTACTTTAGCCATAAATAAGTAGCTTTTTCATGTATAACGCGTCCCGCACGTCCCTGTGGATGCCCTTGACCTCAGTGTAGACCGGTGCTGTCGAGGAATGACAGCCTTAGAAAATAACACACAGAGACTGAATACATAAGCAGTCCAGACTTTTTTATGATTTTAAATGCAGAGTAGTTTTTCTGTTCGAAATATTCAGTTATGGTTATTTCACAGTACCACCGAAGGGTAACCCAAAATTAAGATAAGAAACGGAATTAAGCAATCACTACCTATTAGTAAATCATTCCGACTTTCTAAATGCTTGGGACTTCAAATATTATGTGAGTTAGCCTTCAAAAGGTGTCCCGTAAATGACAACCATTACTTTATGAAACGTACTTCGTTTCAGCTCTGTCAACATAGGTGCTTCTGTCCAAAGGAACAAAACAAATCACAGATATTGAATGGTGTTACAATGTGAAAGGTTATTTATCGCGAACAAAAACATTTTTACCAGGTAAATACTAAAAAATTTAGTTGTCTATTTGTAGGTCAAACTGAATAGAAAGTTCTGTGGGTGCACCCAAGGTTTGGCTGACAAGGCAATTTTACCCGGATTGGTAGAGCTGTTCTCATTATGAATGTCAGTTAAATAATCTATTATGTCGTCTAGTCAAATGATATATTTCCATTTGCGTCACGTTGGATTTAAAGTGTTGTTATTTATTGGACATTTCGATACGATTTTTGAATGCCATTGAAATAAAACATTCGACCGAGCGCATCCAAATATACCGTTAGCAAAATATCTCAGCAGTGTCTATAGGAATCGGGTGAATGTATCTTCAACGAGATCAAAAACTAACGTTCAAGAAATGAAACTCTAGAATGAGAATGAAGCCTTACGAATGAATGTAAAGATTGTTTGGTAGCAGGCGATTACAATTTTCGTTAAGGCAAAAGTGTACATTTTCGTAAAAGGCAACGAGAGTCCGGTGCACTTCAGTGGAAACTGGCATCAACGGTAGAAACAAAACTTGCCAAATGCGTCCCATTTTTTTCAAGCTGATATAAGTCAGTCAATCAACAAACTCTAGCATTTTCTTTCCAATAGAGGCATTTGGTTCGGTGAGATGAGATGTGAACGAAAAAGCTAGATGTAAAACCGTGGGAGTTTTGTGAATAAGAATGTTTTGTTCTATTCACTGCTACTCAGGATTTATTGCACGTATCAGGTAATTTACAGCTGTAGAATTGCATTGATTGGTATGAGTTTCTAAGGGCTTCATTTGTGATATTCCAGTACAAAGGAATGCAGCAGACATGCGGCTTTATATCTCTTTAAGAACATTTTTCCTCGCACAAATCCGCTGGTTGTGGTCGCTTAAAATGTGTGTACATTAATTAAAATGCAACAGCATTGCTGACTTTGCTCTCAACAGGTCGGTTTCCGTTCTTACCAGCACCGATTTTGTGAAATTCCACCGGATGCATATTTCATCACATAATCACTTATGACATAACGGCCTAAGCTCTGAAAGCCCTATTGATCACCGCTTGTGTACGTGATAGAAACCAACAGATCTCGTGTGTGTGCACCGAACCCTAAAGGTGGCTAGGGTCAGCATTTATGATTGCATGTGAGTTCAACAGGCTGATTCTCACTCTATCCGGGGCCATTTCCCAATCGCTTGATTTACGTAAACAAACCACAGAGAGATAAACTGTGCAGCCTGTTGCTTTGGTAATCGATTTAAGATCATTCGTCCCCGGGTTCCATTTCCAGTGGGGGCTCAGCGGATGTGTACCTCTTGTGGTTCTTAAAATGGATGAAACTGCTGTTTAGTTCTGTCGCATTTTTCCTTACTGAATTCACCAGTATCAAGTAGTTCACAGTCCCGAAGTGACTGAATGAAATACCAATCAGTAGTTGAGAGGATGATCTAAGAACACGAAAAACATTGTTATTCATAAAAACAAGTTCCCTCATTCAAAATAATGGGCCTAGTAGCTTTGCAATGTTTAAATCTTAGTGTCAGACAAAAAACAATCCCAAATTTGACATTCAGTTTGTTGGTTCATTCGGCTGCGGTATTTTCAAACAAAACAACCAACGAATGGATGTGACCAATTAGATTAACAATAACTTCACACTTTGTATGTCCTGCTAACCGGTTTCACACTGAACAACCTCTAATTATGGGACGCAGATATAAAGAAATCGATTAAAGCTCATCTTTATGCAGTCGGATAATACTGAAGATATTTTATTTGCCATGCATCTGATAATGTCACCAAAATCATATCTGCCAACACAATTGAACAGTAATAAATAATTGACCGATACTGGTTGAATTAGTATATCCCATAGGTCACAACATGATATTTAGCGCCTGATGCCACCATCAACACAGTGCTGGTTTCATTCATACTCAACATGAGAATTTAGAGTGTGCGTTGATTAGCAAACTAACTGACAGCGAACCACATTTCATCTTTCATTAAACAACTGAGCAAATCAGCAAAGAGCCACAGTTTCCCATATTCCGCTGGTGTGACTGGAACAAGAGGTGCACATTTCGTCCTCGAATCTCACCGAGCCTCACCGTTGTCATTATTGTCATCATGTGGATAATCACATTTCCATTCTACCCAATGATTTATTAAGTGCAACGCTTGGATAGGTCATTTTGTCATTCCCGTGATCGGAAAAGAGCAATCATGTGAATAATAAAGCTTGGTCACGTAGCATAAATAGACAAACACGTATGCGAGTGACTACGAAAAACGTACAGTATTGACGTCGGTCTAATTTGACCTTGATTTTTCAAAACAATCAAATGTCGGCTTTTAATAACGCCCACTGTTTAATAACAAAAAGCAAAAAGCTTACCTGTTGTCAAACCACAAGACTGCTACTCCAAGCAATAACGTGACAATAAACAGGCCACCATGATAATGCAGCTCCGTGTAGTGCTATGGTTTGCTACCACTTTGGATCTCATGTATTGGAGATTGAATTAAGCCTAACAGATCAACGGGTAAAAAGCAAACGGACCAGTGGACGGGCAAACCCTAATTCTGCTCGGCCGATTACTGTGCCTTTCAAGAGAAAACTACAAATTATCAACGCGGATAGAAGTATTTTGCCGATAAAAACTATGAGATGAATGTTGAAGTAGAGTACATAGGATTTCTCCCCATATAGGTCTCCAAAAATGGGGAACACTCTTGCCAAAGTCCGTTTGCTTGCTCCATTTGATGTAAAGGAATAAGAACTAGATCCAAATGGCAAATAGATAATACTTGCAAAAGCAAAATGAGGAGAACATGCGGTCAAGTTTGAGTCAAATGGCCATCCTGATGGGCTTTTTACGCCCCCATCCGGGGTTCGAATTCTTGTGGTCTTTCTGGTCACTCTTCCGTTGATCGTTCATTGAATTATCTAAACCCGCTTCTCGAAATCTTGCGTACCATCGTGTAATTGGAGTGGAGTAATTACATTATGGGGCAATAAGAAAAAGCTTCTTCAGGATGGCTTTGATCACGCCTAAGCCTGATTACCACCGGCTGCATTGTGGGCCATTCTCTTCATTGGAATATCTCTCAGACCTGCACCAAAGCACGATTTAAATCCCTAACGATGTTGCTGGACCTCAACATGGTGTACACTGAAGAAACGTAGTGTTTACGTAGGTTCTTGTACAAGCTCTATTTTTTAGAGGAAGTGTCTCCCCCTCGATGGATCGTCTACCATAACTTGAAGGACTTTATCTAGATAAAGCAAAAAATATGGTGCACTAAACTTAGATTTACAGTGCAAGTAACTAGGTTAGAAATTAGTTATCAAATAATAATATACACCAGCAATTTTCAATCCACAGTTGGTAATACATCCAGTAGCATCGATCAACGCTCAACATTCCGAAAACGACGAGCACCTTTTTTATCAAATAATCGGACCAAATGAAATAAAGATCTATGTCAAGGTAATTGTGTGCTTGATGATAGCTGACCGACGAATTTCGTCTTTTGCACGAAAGCCTTATACAAAAAACAAAAATCAAACAGTTTAGTTTTATAAATTTCCGTAGTAGAAGGTTCCCAGTGTGTGGAAGGAAATCATCATGAGCTCTTCATGTTTAACTCACCACCGAAACCGAAGGACGCACTACAGAGACGTTTCATTTGTTTCAGTGAGATTATTCAGTTGCGCATATCTATGGAGTTCTCACTGGGATTCGAACTACGAGGTGCATGATAGTGAGTCGCAAGATAAATCATCAGGCTACATGCTACATGATGAATAAGAATATGACCAATTGAAGTATACCTTTAGTCATAGTGATCAAATAGCCATGCCCTGTTTTTACCGACTTTATTTCACTTTGATACTTTCAATATATCAGTCCATCGAAGTTTGGTTCATCGACTGATGCAGATGAAAAATAAGTATAAGACGGGCTGTTTATCTTGTAGAATCAACGCAAAAGCCAATCGTTCGGAGCATGCTCAGAAAGATTATTGAATACGTGAGTTGAACCTGGAGTGCCTATTTGCAAATCTTTTTTGCTTGTCCCGCCCCGAGGCATTGTTCACTTAGATTATGATCGATTTATGTGTGACTCAGTATTGCTCTACCCGATCATCATCTCTTTCGCGCATACACGAGCACACACAAACGCCTGCGCTGCGTATACACATATTCACAATTTTTCATAACTTGCCTTTTGGTCAGACATGGCCCATGTTAGTCCCATTCGACGATGCTTACTCGTCGTGTTTTCTCATCCCCAACTCTCTTCTGGCAACGTATGAACAGTATATCAATTTTCCATGTCTGCCAAGTCAGTTGGCCTTGTTAGCAGTCGGAACTGTGGTCGGCTGAATTGGTCTGCTAGCCTTGGAATTTCGTTGCTTACATCCGCATTACTTCTAAGTTATTGGGTGCCTGGTGTACTCTTTGAGGGAAACCACAAATTTAGAGTCATAAATCGTTATCCTGTAATAAAAACTTTCTTGATGTGCCACTACAACATAGATGCCAACAGCCTGAACACCGCGTTTATTCACCCATCATCGGATACAAAGTCATCTTATTTTTCTTCTGTTCCCTTATATATAGGGCCATTTTTCTGAGAAGAATTCTCCAAGCTCTTTCGTACCAGAAAACAGCTTCTGCTATCGGTCCTGATGGTTTACCCTCCACAGCTTTCAAATTTGGAGCATATCAGATATCATGAATCATGACTTCCCTCATCAACAAAACTGTCCGTGTTGGTGCCACTCTTACCTCCTGCAAACCCGTGACAGTTGTACTTATTCCCAAAAACTTCAAGCCCAACATTTTGTCAAAACGCTTCCGTCCCATCGCCATCACTTACTCTGCTCTCAACTTGACCAGGCGTGCTACCGTAAGTCAGTTGCTTTCCTCTCTTGCTGTTCCAAATGTCCGCTATCATTTTTCGTACAACCCCAACAGATGCACTCTGAATTCAGCTGCTTCAGCTTGCCATTTCCTCTCAAACAACCCACATCGTTCCATGAAATCCGTTTGATGTATTTTTCCCCTACTATTCCTTCCGTTTTCTACTTATTCTAAAGTCACAGTCTTTTGACTGTCCCACTTCTTTACTCTCGTGATTGAGAGACCACTTTTTCAACGGAACCCAACATGCTACGGTGGGTGCAAGTTTATTGAGTCCTTTGATTGACTACTAAGGTGTCCCTTAGAGTGCCGTTCTTTTCACCTTTCCCTACCACGCATATATCAGCAACTTGACCGTTACACCACCTGCACAATATTTTAGGTATGCTAATGACATCATGCTCTGCCAACCTATCAGCAACCAACAAGACTTTACCTCTTCTTCCAGGAACTTATATATATTAATCAGAATTTTTCGACTCATTCTGGAATACATCTCAACAATTACAAATATTTTGGGTGTACTTTCTTCCTTTCTCTTTCCTCTAATCCCAATGAGCGAACATTCATCAATGGCATCCCAATTTACAGAGCTGACTCGGTTAACTATTTAGGCGTCCCAATTATCACCAACTTTGAAGGTCTTCTCACTCTTTTGATTGTGTTAAAAAACTAAGTGGACTATTCCTTCAACCTCATTGACCGAAGCCATTAGGTGCCACACAAGCTGTCATTCTTTCTTTTGTCTATCAATGTGTTCTACCAGTCTCACTCTAGTGCTCTCGCCTTATGTTTTGTGGTCTAATTAGGAAAGATTTTGTCATTGCACGCCGCGGCCTAGCCAATATCAGTCGTGTGTCGTTGGTTTTCATGAGCTGTCTCATCTCCATAATTTGTGATTTCCATATTACAGCCTGTGAGTAATTCGCCAAGAACATTCTTGCAGAACCCACCCATCTCCTGCACGGTGAAATACCTGCATGCCGTTCCAATCTCTCCGCAAGTTCCAAATTCAGAATTATCCCACCCTGTAAAAATAGCTATCATAACTGTACACTGCCTCGCTTAGCACGTGTTCTAGTTGGCAAAAGTAAAACGAAAGAGGAAATTCGCACTAACGTCGATGGCTGAACCAGTTTGATTTCTATAGCATGTATTCTTACGCCTATTTCAAAGTGTTAGTGATCAGTTTTCCCCCATTTGGCTAAAGAAAGATTATGGTAACTTACCAAAGTCTTCAATAAAAAATCATACAATAGAATACAATACAGTACTTCAATTCTACGTTGGGATAAGTTTTTGTTCTGGCAAGGAGGGCTACTCTTATGCTCGTTTAGATGCCCGATAGGTTAGCTCGTCGATCTAACTACATAATTTATGGTGTCCTCTAGGGAATTCGTCGGACACTCACTATCTTAGAAATAGTGTGGAAACAATCGAGGACAGCCTGGGACTGGCAAGTCAGTTAAACCGACTACGGTTCCTACTCTAATTCACAATCACACTTTCCCCGTTCGACTACCCGGAGGGAATGAGTGCAAATGGATATGATGGCCTATACGAACGAAGTTTCTTTTGATTGTTGTGTTGAAATTCAGCACGTGCTCACATCGGCACAGTGCTGGTCGAGTGGCTCGGAACGTTTGATAACCACGTTGGAGGACAAAAATTCGAATTCACACCATCTACGCTTACGTTGGTAAACAGTAACCCACATTTTAAAGCCCTTATAGGCCTGTGAAAGTTACGATGGTAATAAGATAGCATTTTTGTAGTTGTAATTCGTTGACCTTTCGGTTATCATATGTAACATTTAAGACGATTTTACAATCGAAATTGGCCTGCTCTAACTGCATAACCGAGTTTCCCCGCTTCGGCACTTGCATAATTACGTGCACATGGGACGGATTTCTTACGTGCTGTGCGTCAGATAGCAAACTACATTTTTTTCAAACAGTGAAATACGTTTCCAATAACTCAAAGTCGCCAACATGCAGGGCAGTGAATATAGATCTCTGAAATCAGTATGTGTCAGGATGCATTCAAATCGAAACACTTGACTAGAGGTATTGTGGGAAATATCTTGAGTCGAAAAGTGAGCGTAAATCTTTTACCATGCAAGCCTTGACTATTCAAAAATACACCGTTGGCAGAAATGAGGGTAGTCAGTCCATGTCTCACTCACGGAGAGTAGTCCTTTTGAAGAAAGGTTTTCAATCGAATCCTCTGATACTAGATAAAACGATGTAAACATGACCGACCGCTTGGATTCTTGATTGAGATTACCACCTGATTACTTTGCCCTCGTGGAAAAGTCAATCTGGTATATGTTTACATGGAAGCATCCACTTTTTCCAAAACAGGGGTGTATGCCGACTAATATTAGGTTGCGAAACATTTAGGTAGGTGTGGGTCGAAAATTAGTCGTTCGATTTCGGAGTAGCCGATATTTCAGATATATGTTTAGCAATTGGTATAGAACAGATTCTTCGGTACCGTATGGGATATCAAAAATAAAATCATCCGCGTAGTTTATAACTACTATGCCCTCTGAACCACCAATGATTATTTGGAGCGAACTAACCGACATGGAATAGCTGATCTTTTCTCTGTCCCCTTCTATCGTTACAACATAGTAGAGATATTCTAACATAACACTTTATAAAATGAAAAACACATGAATTACTGTTAAATATGAACGTAGATAAAAGCGAAACTCACGCGAAAGTTTATACATTATGACTGATTTCGTAGAAGAGAGGGCGAGATATCAATCCGCGCCAGTTAAAAATAGAACGTTCCGAGCAATTGGTCAAATCCCTACGCATATTTAGACAATATCAGACTCACGTTATTGTTGAGACAATATTATTAATATTGGTTATGTGGTAGTCGAAGGAAATCGTTCCTGGAGAAAAACGCTTTGTATATCGGGCAACTGCTTCTCCGGAAAGAATACGAATCGTAAACATTTATTTTCCCTAAATTACGAATCCTTTTAGAAAGACAAATCGCAAAATCAGTTTCTTCGATGAAACACTAGTCACGCTCTTTGCAAGGCTGTTCTCGTTGCAAAATTCATGTCAAGGTTTGAAGCAAATATCGTAAACATGAAAATATGAATAACGTAAGAGAGGCACAATGATACAACAACGTCACTGGGGGTGAAATCCCACCAGATATCTCTACGAAGATCTCCAAACGTTGACTATACCAGATGGTCACACTTTATTTTGTACGCACAACATGTCCAACAAGTCACAGCTGGCAATAAGTATTAGCTTCAGATGGAGTCAACTGGTCACGTAAACAATATTCTGACCGCCTATCGGGGCAACATACATTACTCTCTATAATGATAGTTACGGGGCACGTGCATGGCTTGTGTCGTGCCTGCTGGGTGCGATGACAGTGAGTCGAATAATGTCTATGTTGACAATGACCATAATGCTGATAAAAGAGGTGACAATTTGGATGCTGACATTAGTGTTGATCATAAATTACATGCTGAGAACGATGAGCATGTTATTCTTTAATAACATGAATCGGTAAACACAAAGTACATCAGAATAATGTGTGTGTGTGTGTATTTCACTATACGCAACAAAAGTTGAAAATTCCCCCCTCCCCTTCCAGGGTGCTTAAAAGCGTTGATTTATTTGATTTGATTGTCTTTAGAAAGGGAAAACCAATATGCATGCCGCCACGATGGACAAGTTAGGCTAACGGGTGCGTGTCAGTTTGGCGAGGCGTTTCGGGAACTCAAACAATACTAATGCGAATAAATGTCCCAAAACATGGGAAGTACGAACAAACAGCTTTGGGAACTGCTAGAAGTGTGACCCACTTGGACTGAAGGAACGTAACCAAGATAACACTATGTAGGTGAAAACCTGTTTTTCCTCGCCGATATTTGGTGTGATTATTTTGTTCGTCACTGTCATAGTGATGAGAACTCTTCGCTCTACATACCGCAGCAATTTATAGAGAACGTTTTATTTATTTCACCACATGACATTTCACGCTTATATGTTTGATTATCGTGGGTCAAAGAGGTGATTTATTTAGCCGTTTCAGGATCGATATGGTTTATTACGCAATACCAACGTTCGGCTCGTTTTTGAAGATCATGGAAACCTTGAACAGCTGTCACCATTGAAAACCAACCCGGTGAGTAATCCAAATAGCATTCATTTATTCTGCGCTAGAGTCTCAGTGGAAGACACAACAAACGTGCACTATGAAAAGTTCCTAACAAGAATGGAGAGAAATGTACAATTCTACCTCAATCCTGATCTCAGTTTTAGCACTGGATATGAATTTAAATTTTATACAAAAAAACATTTATCTTGATATCTGTACGTGCTCCAATACGCGCATAACCATCTGCCATTTGTTTTTATTTATGAATCTACAAGCACAGGCCTATGATACACCGCAACTAATGCCTGCTTTGGCGAAACTTAACTTGGAGTGTTCTCTTGCTATTAACGGAAGAGCTATGATCTCTTAGAGTATTATTAAGTAAGAGATGAAAATGTTCTCGGTTGTGGGGAAAAATCTGTTACGTCTATAAAGAGAATAGATATATTGTTTATCTGAATGGGTGTGCAGTTCGTTTTGATTATCTCACAATCTCCGTTGGATTATAGTTGTCAGCTACAGCACTCTGTTGTTTCCAACACGTTCAGTCAGTCCGACTGAGGTTTCCAGTCTCATATTTATGCTCAACAAGAGGAGCTCACACTAGCCCTATCTAATTGGTAACTGGAGATAAACTCTCAAAATGCAGGAGTATTGTTTGACTGACTGCACTTAGGACTCCATATTTCAGACACAAACCTCAGGTCATCTTTTGAGGTAACCTAGAACAACTACGTCCTACAGGAATACGAAGCAATAAAATTATCCGTAAAGCCTGCCTTGATTTTGTTCCGTGAAGTAAAATATTATTTGCAAGCGGTCAAACAGAGGAAAGAAGTTTGTTTTCAGAATGTTTCACAAAGATCCCATTGATGAGGAAAACTAAAACCTCAAGGTTTATTGGAACACCGGTTATTCGGAGTATAGATGGATTAGATATTTGTTCAAAGCAGTATGAGGCATGCAAATGAGAGAATCGGCAATGTTGCAGAGAATGGCGAAGATCAACATGAACACGAGTGAACGAGGAGCGCCCGTGTTTTCCATAGAAGGAAGAATGTAGGGTTAGTTATTGATTCATGACCCACAGAATAAACGATCGATGGTCAACGAGTCGATTGAATGAGAGATGCATTCTGTTGATAGGTTTTTCGACGCATCACCAGCCTATAAAAAGGCCTGTTAGCTCGAGACAGTTGGATCATTATGTTTCGTGTTATGAGTCGATGAAAGAACCAGTGCCTTTTTTAATCACGTTTTATGGCGTTAATCAAGAGAAACTTTTTAGCAAGAAAAAAATCGTCCTGGTTCGCCTCAGTGGGCAAATCAAAACAATTTATCTCTAAAAGATATTTTCTAGCAGTGTGTTCGGTCTGGTCCGGACGGGATTGGGATGGCGCAGTGGTTACAGATGATCCTTCTAAGTGAAAAGGCTTAGATTCCAACCCCGGGCGCGGCGGAGGCTATGCACCACTGATAAGCACTATCAAGCGTACGGCTTTGGCCCAATATCTCGTTTGCATCAATTTCTGGAGACGAAATCCCTGATGAAACATCTTTTTAGATGGATGAATCAAAATTCCCGATACCCCAATGTCCGCACAATTTGTGGGTTAGTCAGTGCAAGAGATTCTAGTGAATGGTTCCTAGGCTATGATGCGAGGCTCTTAAACTGCGGCGTTGGGCCCTCTAACTACCGAAAAAATTGTGGCCAGATCCATACAAAGTCTGGGTTAGTACTTTAACCCCAGCTTAATGGCATTGATAACTTACAAAACGTTTGCTTTGTGGTTATCTCCTGGGCTGGCTTGGTGTGCCATTAGGTTAAATGGGCTTTTCTATGGAGGGTACAAGTATCTCGTTAAATTATGGAGATCAAAAAACGACTAACTGGTACACTTCATGACCTGAACGACCTAAATTATTATCCTGGGGAAGAATTCTTACAGGTCACCTAGAAAGAGGATTTAAACGAACAAATCTTCGCTACAATTTATTCTCAAGCTTTTACAATTATATTAATAACAATACATTCACAGAAATGTGAAGCAATGGTTGTTTCAGTTGGGATCTCAATACAACGGGTGATTTAGTGGATAACGAACAGCATATTGATTGTTCTCCAATCGGTAAACAAGTAGATTTATTCAGTCATACAACTGCTAAGGTAGCTGGCGCAAAACAAATTGGTTTCAGTAGGTTGAAGATGTTTTACGTGATAGATAAATGTTTTCACAACCGTTCAAACAAAGGTTCCTAAACTAACGTGACAGGTGTTGGTAAAATGGCATTCTGGTCCATTTCAATTACTATAATCCTCAATTACAAATGGTGGTATTGTGGCACACAAATATGGTCTACTTTGCCGGCAATCGGAGTGATTTGAAGCTTGGGACGCTATATATAGTCTGAAATCCTACTCAACAAACCCACTTAAAATTCCAAACAATAGTCAGACCAAAATATCGCAAGAGTGCTAGCGAAACGTAAGTAACAACTTTGATATGGAACCCACAGACTTCACACCGGAGACCTTTGAGAACATTCCCATTGAAATGTGTTCCGCCGTTGTTATTTTCACACATTTCACTGTTTTGAATGGCTTTATGCATTTTAATTTGCTTGTGTATAAAAACTGACTCGTTGACTCAGCAATTTTGTCAGCGCTAATACCTTCGGCAATTTCCATACACTTCCTCGGGAGTATCTCAATATATGTGGGTGAGGCAAGCATATGAATAACAAATATATTCCATGATATTCATTTTCGAATTGTTAAGTTTGCGAAGGTTGAGGGATTTGTTTTGTCTGGCCGCTCTTTTCAACAAAGGAAAACAATGCGCAAACAGTAGTTCCATGGAAATGAAATGTTTATTCTAATTTGCTCACAACAACAAACATTCTAATGCTTTTTAACTTCTATGTTCTCAGCTGCAAAACGAACAATAGTTGAAAAATGATATTTGTTTATCGGATTCTTCGACGCAAACATATAGTTTGTAAAGAAAACGTTGTACAAATGAAGCACTCATATTTCTGTTTTGTAACAACCAAGAAAACGTCTTTGGATATACGAGAAGGTCAACTATGTTTTGAGACCATGCCGAAATGCGTCTCAAGTTTGAACAAAAGAAAAATAATGCTAGAGTTTCAGGAAGAAATGTGACCACCAAAAATGTATTTTGAAACTAACATTTGAATCGTTCTGTGACAGATGGATTCCAACTAACAAAATATTTTATTGAAACATATTTTACCTCTGTATGCAAGCAGTCGTTTCAACCAATCCTTCACATTTACCTCCAAACGTTCATCAATACGTGATTGTGGACGCCAACGTATTCCGGTGGTTTAATACAGTATAAAACAAAAAGTCACGGTAATTTATTTCAGATCATTTAGTCATGTTGAAGTCTCACATAGCATAGCAATTTATTTATGTGTGCATTCAACACGGTTTTTACCGCTCAAACGTTACGTTAACTACTCGTTAAAAATGAGCTAGGAGATAGTCGTAATGTGTTACTCTTCGGATGCTCCTTCATATATATTCCCAATTGGCTGGATTTGCAGCTCCTCCTTTCTTCTAAGGACAACGTTGGGGATTTTTCAAATCAAATAACAACTAAGAGAACGAATGACAAGTGTATTTAATTTACACGCATAAGACGATTACTTGACTCGATAAAAATTAATATCACACATCAGGTTCATAGTTGGCCATGTGGTAAGTGTACCACAATGAGCACTCCCCGTGATACTCTGCTGATTGTCACCATAAAGCGTTAGCGTTTGTGTTTCCCCACCCCATTCGGGTTGATGTTCACATTTGACTCAAAAATCAGTAGAATTAATTGTCATCGTACAGATTGATATTCGGAGTCGTTTTTATTCTGTGGTGAACGTAGGCATTATTGGTCGTTCCGGACGATTTACTGACGATCAATAGTCGTAACTTCTCCTGGAAGGGCACACGAGCAAGCTTTTTTTCCGAATAGTGCAATTATTAGAAACACCTTTGATTTTTGCATCCACCCTTGTAACGTGGTATTTGTTCCATTTTTCTCCTCCTATCCAAAATGGTATAGCTTAGACCTGAGTGACACGGGCTTTGTTTTCGGTGGTGAATGTTCCCAACTCACATGAGTAATGCTCTGATGCAATACGGATGCTGAGCAAGCTTTCCTCCATAAGGTAGCAGTACAAGTTTCATATCAGAAATCCTAATAAGAAGGCATTTCGATCACCAATCTCACAATGGGTAGCATATTTCTCCAGAAGTATCCGGCGCGAATTTTATTATAAATAGCGTTGTATATAGGTGGCAGGAAGGCTTTTTCCGGAAGTACATGAATGATTTCGTGGATGGCATTGTTTATCGCGAAAGCGTACCCGATACACTTCTGCCCAGTCAGTTATATGCGTGCCCACTATTTTTTATTCTCTCAACGCAATCTCATTTGAATTCTTTAGGAAGATGTAGGTACCGAAATACCATTTTCAGAATACGAAAATGGTTTGCGAAAATGTCATTTGTTCTTTAGTCAAGTCTAACCTGCAGGACAGGTAATCTTGGCTTCACGTTTACGTTCTTGGTGTGGTTTGATTTATCCAGTATTAGAGCCGCAGCATTCGAGAGTGGCAACACATCAACATATGGAACAGCTCATGTACAGAATTGTTCGAATCCCATCAAAAATGGTTAGTTCTTCTGTCATTGCCGACTCGGAGGACTTCCAATTTGTGAAAAGTGTGTAATGTCTTGGTGTCATTGTAGTGCAAGTATCGAAGAAATTTCCAAATATCTCAGGTTACAATTCATTCATATCTCAACGGACCTGTTTGAATGCCAATGGTCAAGATATATGTCCTTGTTAGACGAGTTATGACCACAATGAATGACACCTATTAGGCTTGAACCATAGTCCTATCTTGTTTAGTTTCCCCAACACAGCTTTCAGTGAAATAATATCCTCATTTTCCAAGGCTACGTAAAGAATTTTGTTGTCCAAGCTAACAAGGCTCTTCGAGAATAAATGCGTCATATTGCGGACGGTCGCTAGAAAACCCTTTAAGCATACTGGTATTGTATAAAGCTTGTTTAAACTTAGTCGTACAAAAAAACACTGTCTCACATTGATTTCTCTCGTGCAACTCAATCTGTCGATAGTCCAACACAAAGTCAAAGCACTTCACCATTCCAACTTTACCAGCACAGTTATCGTTTTTGAAAGCGGAGATGCGTGCAATTCCTTTAATTTGATCAAGTCAGCACACAAGTGAATATCAACACGTTTTGTTGCTCATGACGTTATGTGAGCAGACCAAAACACTTGGATGGTTGGATGATATCATATTGTTTTATTAGCATATTAGCTTCAGTGATTTTGAAAACCTAGGAAGACGGTAAGCGTATTAATCAAATGCTTGATGATTGTGTATTTTCCTTTTTATTCGATGACTCCGCGGGTTCGTATGCCGTTGTTTTTAGTTCTTACACCATAGTGTTATACGTATGCGTTCAAAGACAAGTATTAAAAGAAATGACCTAAAGTCAATACTCTTGATATATCGGGTACGTATCTGAATGCGATCGCATATTGGTCTTGATAACCCACAATAACTGAGAAGTTGACTTACTATCATTCTTCTCGAAAAGGCCGTCTCACGGTAAACGGTTGCAAACTAATTACCTTTTAGTGCACCATTTTTCGATACACCTGGAAATGTTTTCAGTTCTGAAAAATCAGAGCGTTCTTCTTTTACGCTTTGCGGCTTCCTAACCCTGTCGGCCATCTTTCCTGGTGCATTAGTCTTACGATGATTTCTGGTGGTATCCAACTTTGCTTTTCAAGATATTTTCCACCTGACATTATTTGTTTATTGAAATTCACAACTTAAGTCAGTTAAATAATTTCATCGAATCCGTTTTAATGGACAATGCTTGTTCTGAGCCACTAACTTACATTGTCGATCACAGGAATTGAATCCAGTGCAGAATAAATCACGACGGAATTTGAAATTCTTCGTACTACAATATATGACCACTTCTAATGTACATAATGCTTGATTCTGATCGGTCCGAAGATTAGTTATCTTGATCCGCTTCATCCTTGTTCGATTTGCGGTGCGACAATTCACATCGAACAATTTTTTTGAAAGTAGTTGCTGCTTTTTGACTTTTCCTTTTTTATCAAAATTCTCAGAACACCATGGCGCTAGATTTCTATCCGCCTCAAAATAACTCGAATAACGCGAAAAGTTGTTTACTCTCGGGAAGGTCTTGAACGAACTGTTACACACAATTGTCTGCAACAAGAGTTTCCATGGTAAAATCACTTTCTTATTCCATAGTGTAATGTACATTTGCTGTCAATATTGAGCATTCTTCTAGTATAACAGCAAACAACCGTGTGTACTCCGTACCAAAGTCATCTGACTTTGTTCTCAAGTGTATGAATCCCTACATTTTCAACGTAATTCTTGTTTGCGCATATCACTAGCAACAAAATCAGCCAAAAAGCACCAAACAACGTGCTTGTATTACTTCACCCTCTTTTAGCGAAGCGAAACTGGAATCGATACTTGCAAAATTAGAGTAGCGTTCATTTGTCTGTTTTAGGAACTACCTGCGACGAATTCTATTTTCATAAGTGAACAATTTGTTCCTATTCGAACGTTCTCCGTATTCCTCCTATCAAGCATCAAACAAATCAATCATGCTGACCATAATGACGAAAATGTGACATTCTGAATAATAATACAGAAGTGATTTGCGTAGTATTCAGTTATGGACTGTGCATTCTTTCCTCTTTTTTATTATTCCTATGAACAAAATTATGGATGTCAAGCTCACACGGGGGAGAATACCTTCTCACTTGAATTTCCGCAGTGTCTTCATATATATGTATGTATCCATATATATTATACATATATGCATATATATATATATATATATATGTATAAATTTACTCTGGTTGGGGAAGACACAGTGTAATATGCAACGATCAGTGTTCATCTGATTGTTTCATCTGCACCTGTTTCATCTGTAAAGTACAGGGAAGAAACACTCAATCAGCACACAGGCTCAGTACGTGCATTACCGGGGTACTACATTCATAATAATCGGGCACCAATGTGGCTGCCCACAGCTTAATAATACAAAAGACAGAAAACCAATGCAGCCACTTTTCCAGGTGTTATATTTTCATTTTTTGCCCAACCAAATCATACGGTTATTGTGGGCCGATCGTTTTCGCTATCCGCCAAAAACAAACAACAAAAATCAATGTAGAGGAAGTATCTGTCTGAAACACTTCAACATGATTCCCATGAATGGATAATTGAGGTCATGAGGATAAGTTTAGTTGTTCCTTGCTTTGGGAACTTTCACAAGAAACAAATTTGGTTGTTAATAAATGCTCGTACAAACGACATTCATTTGTGCAGTGAGGATATGAAGATAAATCTTAACTGATTCGTACTAACAAATTTACTGGGTCATGGTGCACATCGAATGAGTACTGTTATGGAAGATCAGCGTTTGTAATTGAAATCAAAGGGTGTCGTATACATCCTGGTGCGAGATTTTCTGAAAGCCAGACGGTATTTGTGATAGATAAATTGCCATGATTCGACAAACTGATTTCAATAATTGGAAGAAAAACATCTGTGTAACTTGCTGGAGATCAAACAGTCCATTGAACAATTCTGTGTTAGTAAGTGAGCAGCATAGTAAAGAGGTGAATGTGTGTTGATAAAAAAACATTATTCTATCTGACTAAGGAAACACAGGATAGTCAACTGATATTGCTCACAACCATTTTAATCGAACTACCGGCTTAAAGTGAATGAGTTAGAAACTGTTCCATTCGCATTGCATTGAATCCAGTTGGGCCGGTACTATTTGATACGTTTTGGCAAATGACCCCTTGTAAGACTAGCATAAGTGGTGTACTTGAACTGATAGTTATTCGAAAGTGCGCAAACCACTGTCCCAATAATACACAGCATTTATCCTGGTTTTAATTATTGGGCTAGCCTCATCGGTCACTCCCCAATGGAACGAACAGCACACAGATGAACGTGATCCATCGGACATTGAAATATATTCAGATAATTTATTGTTGGCACTAGGAGCTTGAATGATTAAAACCAGGATAGATACTGTGTATCATTGAAATAGTGGTTCGCGAACTATTGATTATTTCCTAGCGTTATTCAAACCGGACTGTTCGGACCGCGATACCTCAGCTGGTAGAGCATTTGCCCGGTATGCGGAGGGTCGCCGATTCGATTCCGGCTTGCGGCATCCGACTTATCGATGTGAAGAATGCAAGTGGATTTTCTAAAAAAAACGATTCAGGCTCCTCGAGCCAACAATACATTCTCTGATAGGTATTCGTTGATGATACCAATGAGGAAGTCTATATTTGCCCTGACATATGATGGAGTGACTAGTCAAGAAATGGCACCTCAGTGTAGCTGCGTGGAACTTGAACCTATAATGACTTCCGTGCCGATCGTACTTTCTCTAATAAACAGTGCAATTTACTAAATTTTCCTTTCAATTTGAGTTGAAAATAATTGTGAAAATGAGTGTTTCGACCTTTCAAAATGTCAAAAAACAGTCGGGAGAAGGCTCCTGGATTGGTGTACTGCCCTTTGTTTGCTGCTCAAAATCTTCTCGTGAGGGCATGTTGTACCCAGTAACCTAACGTGCACCTACAAAATCGCCGCGATAGTGTGGATAAAATGATGGACAGCCTCAGTGTTATCATGAAGTACATCGCCGAATAATAAGAGTGCCTCCGCTGAATATTGGTAGACTCTAATACCACTAGCCCTACCAATCAGAGGAAGTACTAACGATACCCTGTGCTAGGCCAATTTGCGAATGAGGATTGCGGGACGCAATTTACGACAGGCTGTTCGGAAGCCATTTAAGTGTTGGTCATTGTACTGCGTTGGCTAAATATCCTGTTAATGCTTTGCCTACTAGACTTGCCCAAACGTGGATATTTCACACCATTTCACGAGCAGAGAAACAGCTTTTGATTATCTCACTACTACGATGCATATGAATCATGGAGCGAGTCGTGTATTTTATCACTGACTGAATGCATTTGATTTCCGCGGCTTTCGTTTCATCCACTTCTACTGCAGATTTTAGTCACTTCCTTTTTTATTTTCGTGAATTCATATATATAGGCCACACAATATCGTTACGAACTTTTCGTTTGTTATTATTATGACGAAATTCGTCGGGCCTGGAAAACCGACAACTTGAGGCGTTTTTTCCAAATTGCGCGAATTATTATCACAGGAATTATTTGAACACATGTTTTCTCAATTCGGGATAGAAAGCTTAATATACTGACAGTTTGCTTCTACAGCTTTAATACTATATCATTTCTGGTTTTCCCTTCCTACGATCACTGGCATAATGGATGAATGAGTCAAATCACCAAAAATAAATCAAAGCATTCCATTCCACCCATACAAATGTTAGATAAGGACAAGGCGTACCAGTACATTATTTCATGCAATGAAAAACTGTCCGACAAATATTCTACTGCTACGGTAAATACAATTGTTCTTTCCTTATGGGCCTAGGCCAATTTGCTGGCAAATTTTTCTCTATACCCCGCTGAAAATGCTAAGATCTAAGTATATACCGAAAGGTTTCCGATGGAATTTCGTGGAAACAGGAAAAAAAAACATAATTGCATTTTTTTACATCCTCCTCATTTGTGATTCTCATTCATTGTGTCGGGACAAATATCGTCCACCAGATTTCAAGACCATTGGTGCATTACGTCGACGTGAGTATATACCTTATGAGTAACTTGGTTTTCGAAAGCCTAAACAAATTAAAACATTTATTCACTTCATTAATTTTTAAAACTCGTCTCGGTATTTCATGAATATGAGCTACAGCCCATAGAATTTACAAGCATTCTTGAAGTACCTACTTCTGGGACGTAAGTAGCATGATTATCCCTATACACAACATTCGATGTTCCGTGAGTATTTGCATAAAGAGCAATCCTAAGGGAGGAATTCGTGTTAACACGCTTTTCGTGTTGTTGTTGAATACGTGTAGATAATAATGGAATGACCGTATTTATTTTTTATGTTTGAAATGAAATGACAGCTGCTTTCAAAACTCAGTCCTTCAATTTATCAATACAAGAGAAGAAAAATGGTTACAATTTAAACCGTTGCTCTATTTGCGAATGCTTGATAAACCTTAACTCATTTTCACTATAATCAATGTTTAATTAGCTTCCAAGTTTGCATACAAAGCTCTACTTTACATGAAATAACGACGGTATTGAATTTATTCGACTCAACCACTGATCGTATACCATCAGTCTAGGCAGAGTGGCTGCAATCTGTTTTGATCATTAACACCTGGCTAAGGTCAAACAAAATAAGGCGTGTTACCTTCCTTGCATGAAATCGCTACAAATTGGATCCTGTACGTCAAACTGTACGTGCTAGCAAACTCACTTCTGAAACTTCAGATCATCTATGCATAATAATTATTGCGAGATTAAGTAGTCATTAGGACTTTAGTAGTCTTCCTTTATGTCTTCCTAACCAGACAATAAGACATTTCCTAGGTAAATGCCGTATTACTTCCAATCCAGATTCCAATTGCTTTGATCCTCTTTTTGGCATGTTGCGTACTTTCTCGTTTTAAATCCATCAGTTGGGTAGTGTAATACGCCTCTGAGCAATCCCGAAATCAGAACTCGATTATCCATAAAATCCCACGATACTAGAATACCAAATAAACAATGACATAAAACCGATACGAACCTCAGTTATGTGTTCGCAGGGACTCAGAAAATGTGAACCGAGTTGCGGCCTGCGAGAAAGAATCACGTTCTCCATCAAGATCCAAAAGAGGAAATGACAGAATAGCGCACTGGACGCGAACAAATAAATTTCGGCTCATGAAAACATACAGTGCATAAAACAAGCAAATAGTGTGAATGAGTGAATGATGTAAAGGAAACGTTGAATTGCAGTGTATCTGGGAGGGTTTCCACAACCGACCGCTACAGCTGGGGTCCCGTGTGCACTCCATCCGCCTTAACTGGTTTGAAAATGAGCTGATGGTAATCTGTGAAAAGTAGGCGGCCTTGACCGGTCAGTGTCTAGCGTGATGCTCCGAGAAACCAGTTTGTCGGGCGGTTTTACGATCATCCAATGTGTTCGAAATTCGCTTCAATGGACCTCACTTGTGTCAAGACAATTATTGTTTGGTGCTCAGCTTGTTCATTTGAACTACTACCTTGAAACAAATGAGGGATTGCGGTTTTGTCCCGAACCACTGGTATGGACAGCTAGGGCCCACATGGTGCACGATCCCCAGGTTGGGCTATAGGATCACGACTAGGTCCTCTACTTGCCGGCGCATACCTAGGGAAATGGGAACCAACTACGCTGAAGTCTTCAATTACCAGTTTCAAACATTACTATCAATATGTGGACGACATATTCTGTGTAGCTGATGCTCCTTGTAACAGAGATCCCGTGCGTTCAGAATTTAACAATACAGATGTAGCACTACGCGTTACAATGGAAGTTACCAACCAACTAACATCCTTCTCTGTAATCCTTACGATAAATTTTGTAGTTCTGCGGCAATGCTGTCGCGTACGGTCACAAAATGTGCTAATCGGTAAAGTGTATACTTTAGTTCCGGCAATACCTCCTAATAAATATTCAGTGCGGAAAAACAAATATTTATGCGTGATATATATATGTATATATACATATATCGTGGTCAAATCTAAACCAATATACCACTGAAACTAAGGGGTTGTTTCAGCGGTTAGTCTGATTTATAAGTATGTATACCAGACCCTGTTCCTGGGAAGTAAATGATATCGGGTGGACAATGAGAAGCCTGACTGTACTGTACTGGCCATAGGTGAAGTGCCAAAGACAGATCTACGTCTGCCACGTCATGTTCTCTAGATTCTGATTATGGGGATGTTTCACGAACTAGAGCGACCTGCGTTGGAAGAGCTATGTTGTGTATACCACAGCTGTCATCCTTAAATAGGTAGTTGAATATCCCCATGCACAACAAAACCTTCATAACATAAGTGACAATTGATGACTAAGAGATTTTCCAACACCTGTAACAAGTGGAAAAACATACTTATACGAATCATTCACCACTGTTTCTGATTTCAATGAAGAAGAATTTACCAAACTAGCCACCTAGTTTTATGTGAAAAAAGATGGTTCCAGAGAATAACAATAGTCATCGAAAGTTAATCATACAAAACATGTTTCTGAAAACTACTCTTTTCTGAGAATTCATCATTGTAAAAATAGGTTATGTCAATATTTAGCATTCATCAAATGCATTTTCTCCCTTCATTATAATCAGATCCTACGAGAGGAAAGACAATTACTCAAGCAAATAAGACGCCGCTGACTATTGTATAACTGCTCACACAATAAACAATGCACAATGAATACAAGTGTGTTGATATCAGCCATTGATTAGGTTCTGGGTGAGATTTGACTTGGAGACTAAATATGGCCCCGAGAAGCCTGGACTTTAGAGATTTTGAAAAGTTTCCGGTGTTTATTTGTGTCAGAAATTCAACGACACGAGTCGAATATGAACCAGAGGCATTCCGCTTACCAGGTACATGCCACACCAACAGCGTTATTGCCATAAAAGAAGCGACGTGTATTAGTTTCGAAATGTAGATGGTGGATTGGGTTTGGAAACTCTGCAGGGATTTATTTCAGAACTATATATATATATATATATATATATATATATATATATATATATATATATATATATACATATATATACTCTCCTTATTTATCTTTTCCACGGTGATTTGCTAAATTACCTTTTACCTCTCCTTGTCGGTAGTCATAGAGTATTTACCACTCAATTTCAATTTCACTCATTTCTCTCCTCCGTCCCGTTGAATTTCATGGTTTTTCTTCCCAACAATACATAGAAAACCGAATAGGTGATGAACATCAAACCTGCATAATTTTCCTGAAATCATTTTTTGAATTGACTCGGCGTCAAATCTTCATTAAAATCCTAGTCGGAAACTGGTTACCTTCTTTCGCCGCAGCAGGCCTAACACACAATTATTTCTTTGTGTCTCATAAGAACAACAAACAATACCATTATTCACCATCAACGACCACTAGCCGAGATAGATGGAATTGTTCTTTTTGCTGAGAGGTATTGAAATCAGGGAGCTGGATGGTCAAAAGGAAGAAGTCACTGAAGTAATATCATATCAGCTAATGAACGTGCAATTCACCTTCTTGAACCATTTTACAAAGTAAATTTTACCATAGGGACTTTCTATTTTTCAGTAGGCCTCTTTTTTACCACTGGGACGGTTCCATGAAATCAAAGTAACAACACTTACATGGGAAGTGATTTGCACAGAGGTTGAACAATTTCCAAGCACCTATTACTTTTTCCTTCATAGATATGAGAATAAATGATCGTTACGAATGTGCGCCGCCGCTTCAATCAATCAACAGCACATGCACATTTGATTTCATTAGGAGAATGACAGCAATGTGGCTCACGGAAAGCTTTAACTGCCCAACGCAAATAACCCTAAAGTAGGGATTTTCAGGTCCTTCGCAAAACGTATATTATTTCAGAGTCTTCATCACACTCGAGTATACTCCTCAACATCCAAGAGCCACGACTGGTCTCATAATTAATACCAATTCGCCGTGGATTTTTAACTCACCTCCTGTTGTCAGTTTTGCCGATGACTAGGGGTTCTGATTCTCACTGGATGCGCTGCACCTTAGCGATAAAGTCAACATGTTCCTTGTATGAAAAATGAATGACCGGCAGCCGGACCCCAGTATCTGGAACTTAGAACCATGTAAGTAATTAAGTGAGAAAACTGATAATAAGTCCGTAGATAGAATGCATAAACAATATTCTCTGGAGAATGAAATTAGTAGGCAAGTTCGATTTGCAAATTTTCCTTGCCCAAGTATGAAATCCTGAGAAAATTGTTTCCCGTTCAGTTCTGGTGCGTTCGGTGGGCCGCCGGAGGTTTTACATGGAGAACATTTTCTTGTGCGGCAAAGGTGTTCCTTGCAGTGTGGGTGTTTCATTCAACGTGGTTGAAGCCTAAGTTAGAATACTGAACAAGTGGGACGTGCTTCATTTTGGCATCGAATTTATGGTATTAGGAAAGCCTTGCAGTAGTTGTATCCATACTTCGGTAATTATTGAGGTGGTGTGGACATTGTGGTACATAACTGCGCCATATCCAACATAATAGTATCATTCTAATTCATATCCTGTTCTTTTCTCCTAGGGTTTGACCTCTTTCTGACAACAATAATCGAGATTTCATTAATCACTATCTTAATATCTTCTATCTCAGTGGTCAATAACTTTTTCACATTTCTGTATTTGTTGGTGATTCCGGTAGTAGTTTCTAGCACCTCAAAATCATTAGCGCTTATTTCGCCCTTCAGTCACGTGATCACATTAACCAAGCAAATCGAACGGTTGGTACTCAAGGTCAACTAAAGCCATCACTTTGTTGGGCCTCTCAATCTATCCTTGTTCGTTGTCGTCTGACCATGCAGCGGAATCAGTAGCCATATTTTACTTCAAAAAGTGAACTAGTCATCGAATAAATCATAGATCGTACTTTACGTCCACGTCACAGTCACTGGTGCTTTGGTAGCAAACGGTGGTCATATCTCTTCCCCTTCCCAAAGGCTCTCCCAATAGCTGTTACACTTATCAACGAGAACTCATCTCATCAGTGATGAAAGTTATCGGAGCGATGGGGATAATTATGTGACCGATGCTTAGCAAATCAATTGTCTTTGTTTAGAAAGCAATGCGATTGAGGAATTCATTCGAGGTTACACAGGTTTCAGCGGAAGTTACGGAGGAATCACTTGATTATACGGTGGCTTCACGAAATAAAGGAGATTTACTGTATAATGAACAATGTGGATAATGAGTGGGGAGACATATTAGTATGAAAGCGACACCTTATTAGGTGAAACAATGAATACGATAGTAGGGATGAGGTTACCTAAGTAACAGCCCTGATGGAGCCTGTGCCGAAACCAACGAGTCAGTGAACGACGGAACAAAACTACGAAGAAGCGGTGTACAGGCGTTCTCAGTTAAGAACGAAGTTTTAGTAAAGAAGGCTACGATCAAATAAGGTCAGAATTTGGGCCGAGCACATATACGAATCGAAGACATGGTCGACAGAGAATCAGTGGCTAGTATGTACAGAGTAGGCGAGCAAATGTGTGCACGAGAGTAAGGGGAGGGTTGGATTCATTTTCATCCCATTTGATTCAAGCAACTGAGTCGTAGACAAGCAAAGATCACTAACGGTAACATCCTGATACTGATCTCACGGAGTTCTCGAAAAATACAAACGGAGCACGAAAAATAGAAATAAAACCTTGTTCCACGTGGCAGTTGTACTTACCAAACCAGGAAACTTTAAAATTGCTTTCGTAGAACAACGGTCGGCATTGTACTCGATGGCATGTTTAGCCAGCCCGGAGGAAGCACATTTTATATTCATGAGGGGATAGCACAACTAGATTCAAAGTAGTAATTGCAACACAAAACCGACTGCGTGCACATCCCGTTGTTCTTCATTGAGATGGTAAAAATTATAAAATGTCCGTATTCATTTTGACCTCACGTTTGGCCTACTGGTCATTACAATGTTGCTGTGACTACCAAAGAAACATATCCTAGTGAATTTCACAAATGTCCTCGTTATTTTCAAAAACTTCATTGTAAGAATTCATTTCAATAATCAAACACATCACTCAGTCACGAACCACTGAAACCAGCACAGTCAATCCATATCATCTAAACACTGGTAGTGAATCACATTTCATTCACCCGAAGTAGGTCCCATTATTGCCTGTCTCGCAAAAGCTTAGCTGATCGATCAAGTGCTTTTGAAACGGGAAATTGTTGTTGCAATTCCTGAAAGTCGAAGAAATGTTTGGAGAGTAAATGTGTCATTTTATCTCCTTTATCGAAAACGAGAACCATCGTGGTCATGATATATTCTACATATATATATATATATATGTATATATATATATATATATATATATATATATATCGATGTACACTTTATAGCTTTCAGCCAAAAATACTCTTCATTCTGTTAGGAAGTAAACAATGACAATAGTTAAACAATCCTAAACTAGGTGGTTTCTTGTGCTGATCAAGCAAAATTGACATCAGCGCGACCGTCCAGCAAGTGAAGCAGGGAATTACCTCCTAAGTACATCAATTATTGTTTTATTTTTCCAAAACACCAAGCAAACTGCCATATCGCAATATGAACAGTCCAAAGTTTTATTAAAATTAGAAATGGTAGCAGTGGTGGTAGTGGATGCCATATTGATAATAGCAATACTTGTAGTGGTAGTGGTGGTGGTGGTACTATTATTGATGGTAACTGTAATATCAGTAACAACTTATTAAGTTGTAATATTTGTGGCAGTGGTAATAGTGTTAGTAGTATTTACGGTGTCTCCCTTGTTTTTATTCTTGTCGCATTAATAAAATCGACCACAAATTGAAGGTACGATTAGCAACAATCCATTTTCAGTGTTCATAGGAAAATGCTGAAAGGGTTTCTCTTTTATTATTCTTGGATTGATCATTTCTGTCGATTACTGACCACTTCGGGAGCCATTCAGGATACCTGCGAAACAACTGAGTTTCCCATTTGTATGAGCTTTTTGCTTGTGATATCAGTTGGTGGCATATTCTCAGATAGCATAACGTCTCGACTGCACATCATTATGAGATAGAGCGACAGCAAACAACACAAAATTTCCAAATGGGCACTAAAGCGTAAATCAGCCACTGTTTCCCTAATCTTGGTTACTTTGCCAAGGAAAATCTTACAAATGTTCATGCTAGTAGAGACTAGAATGTATCATAGAATAGGAGGACAAGGAGAAATTTTGCTATTCAAAGCTTCTAGTAGCCAAATAATATGCTTGACCCATATTCAGCAGGCTGTGGAATCCTGTCTTATCGGGACTGAGGTAAACAAAGCTGATTTAGTTTGTGTCGTGCTAACGGTCCGTGCATTGGAAAGTCAGGGGGTATCACAAGAGAAAAAATGATAAGACTGTGAGGTAAAGCACACGTATAGTAATGTGTAACCGTGATTTGTAGTCCAGTCACGAACTGTTTGAACTCAAAAATAGGAAAAATAAAACGTGGATGATTATATGACGATCAGCAAATTTTCCTATTCGCGTGTCTTCTTAGTACGCCAGTGAAATCGTTGTACGGAACTTCGAACGTTAAGGAGTTAAGAAATATCCGCAAAATTCAGGTATATTCAGAGTGAGATAGAACTGAGTTGGATGCATCCCAGTCGTTGAAATAACGTTCCCCCCCCCCCACACACATTTGAAAATGGGACAAAAACAAATTTTCTATTCATAATTATTCTCCGGATCGATACAGAGGTATTTCGTCAAAAACATATTGAATTTAATAAATGCAGTGCATAGGATAATGACTGAAATCCGATGGGTAACACTATCTCTGATAGATTTACAAAAATGTTTTTATGAGGGAACACCATTACAAGCATTATCTCTATTGCAGTGCAAAAAATAGGCTTTGATCTTTAAACTGATGTTATATATATATATATATATATATATATATATATATATATATATATATATATACAAAAATAATAACGTATATCACACTTTTTCTATGGATAACCTCACAAAGCACAAATCTCTCAACCAATTCGAAGATCAATTAAAAGACCGATATAATGGTAAAGCGTGTTGAAATTTGGCCGTATCCGCATAACAAGAACCAAAAACCTTTAAGCTTTGCAAACCACTGAAAAATTGATGAATCAGGTCTATCAAGAAAGCACATCGAATGGGCATCCGGCCTGGTAGTCGAGTAGCACATTAGGCAGTATGAACGTCTAAACTTTAAGTAAGTGCGACTAACTTTTATAAAATCACCGGGTGGAAATATTTCATGCCAAAAATCCTGCGTAATCCAGTTCTTTTATTCATCAATTTCGTGATTCTGTGCTCTGTTTGCGTTTCAGCTCGTAGCTTGGTTGAGCTGATCCTAGAATCAATAATACCATAATGAACAAGGGAACAGAAGATAGAGTTAACCGAGGAGAACATGCATGATTCCAATAGCGTAATGTCATTGTCGCTGATATAGAGTTCTGGCCATTTTCGTGTGATTCTAATAAGACATCCATTTTCAACTACCAATCTTCTCTGGATTCCTCTTACTCGTAAAACCCTGTCACTAGGCCAACTTAATCGACAGTTCTAACTACGGAAATATACACTGGACGCCAGATGGCTAATCGTATATCACGGTTATGCCACGATAGTTTCAGTTTGGTAAAATCATGTGGGTATGCTGGATGCCGTCCACCCGCTTATCCATCCAACGTGGCCATCAATTGATTAAAAGAAAAAACGCAGTCATACACTTTTCTCGGTTAACAAGACTGCTTCTTATTTTCTCACTCGAGAAAGTGTGCCACAGTCTTCAGGCAGCAAGACATATCACCGAATCTTTCCATGAGGCTAAGTGAACGTTTCACCGACCAGCCCCGGTTTACATTCATTGTGAACCATATGTACAGTAGAATCCCTGTTAGCACAGGTTTATAGTAAAATACCATAGTATCCCCGTTTCGGTTCACATGCCGCCAAATCTGGAGATACGATGAGAGACGAAGTGATCAGTATTGTGCAAGGTATCATCGTAAATTATAGTGCTGCATAACCGTGCACATGCAGAAATATAGTTCAGTACTGAGGCCAGGCAAAAAACTATTGTTGCAGAGGGTTATGATATGTTCGAAATCCTGACTTTAACACTTGAACTGCTACAGCTTCCAACATGGTGAACAACCGTCAGTGCCACATCTCCACCTTCACTATGTTCGTAACAACAAGATCCGCTTACAAGCAGTGGTGTTCAACACCGATGAACAATAATTTCACAGTGTTGTCGGTGACAAATAGTATAGCGTGGAACTAGACCTGGGGTGAGTTCGATCTGATGAAACCGTAAAGCCACCCTCGTTAACTGTGAACCGGTTTACTTTTCGTCAGAATCATGTCAGTTATAGCGTGACGGTGTTTTCATATGAATGGAAAGGGAACTGAAAGACATATATATTGTATGATGCAAGCATGTTGTTTAGTCTTATCGATCACGTACTTAAACATGTCCTTTTTATATGGTACGACACATGCAAAATACAGCCAAGTAATTGGGAAGATGTTTGTCACAAATAACTTAGCAATTTTCATAAATTTTGGGAATAATTCCAGGGAAAGCAAAGGTTTGCGATGATTGTATCGGCACATACAAGGAGAGGGGCTATTACGGTCTTGATCGTCACACGTTCACTGTACGCCAGCAGTTTTCCATTCTGGTGGCAGAGTCGTACTTCGAATGACCCGGTCAATTCAGCTCGATGAACAGTTGAAGGTAGATACCTCACGATAGGTGATGCTGGACTTCTTGTTGGTATTATTTTGTTTGGTCAAAAGGAATCATCATTCTCTGAGTCAAACATTTTTTGTTTTGTATGTGCCACCGTACTTGCAAATGAACCGGTAAACAATATGTTGGGCGAAATGAGCAGTATGACTGTCAAGGTGTCCGTTGAATCTTCATCCTTCGTTGGTGTGTAATATGTGTAGTTTAGCTAACAATTATACATGGATGACAGCGGAGCTTAAAAAATGACGTGAGTGATTGGAGAAATGATCAGCTGATAGACGAACGGACAAAATAACTCACTTCTACGTACCTGTTAAAATGGGCTCCGTTTTGCATCGCTGTCTACTGTGACACTAAACGAAGTATACCGGCAAAGGGTTTTCTCGATTAAATCTTTTTGTTGAAGTTGATAAAGAGAACAAATGCATCGGGCCCCATAGAAAAGTGGGTTTACCAAACCGCTGTTGTGCATAACCAAGTTTAAACTATAAAACTGCGTATAATGTCTCCTTCCAATTGCTCTACTGTGAATGGGTTATGCTAGTAAGCTGTAGCGATGCCTTGTAACTAAATAACTAAAGAAGGAAAACTCAATTTGGATTCTTCTTCGTGAGACAGAGTCATGTGGATGTAGAGAATGGACAATACAATAAAGCTTGTCCATATCCGCAACATACAAAATCAATGGGATAAAATCAACACGAGGCCTGTACAAAAAATACCGTGGTAACTTGAACACACAACTGAGTTTCGGTCACTCACGCGTAATTATCAGCTAGCCAGGGACCTATGGGGTTTCTCTTTGCCACAATACTATTCTTTCTCTTCGACTTTCCCTCAAAACCAAAAAGGATTACTTTATGTATATAAGAGAACAAGGCATCAACAGGAGTCTGCAATGTAACTTTGCTAGATAAAACGGCATCACAAAGTAGCCAGCGGTTTCACGAAGAGGTACTTTGGTAAAATAGGATTAGACAACCGTTCGATGCATCTTTAAATTCCCAATTGATAAACTGTTACAAAAGGAAGCAAGTTGGAATGAGTCTCGTAAACACCATGGAGTGAGGCGTTTTGGGATGGGGTCAAGAACATCGGCTGAGGCATATTTTTCTTGCACAAAACAGGCTGCACTCCTGTAAATCTTTGGATATCCCAGAAGGTGTGACGTTTGGGTTCTAGATCTTGTTTTTTCATACATTCTTTATTTAAAAAACCGGAGTGGCAGTAGGGTTTGCAATTGTCTAGCTACCTGCTCTTCCACGAGTATAATGTTCTCCGATGTTCCGTCAACTACTCAACTATGGCTTACGACAGAACAGTGTTCATTTGGTCACTATATTCTGTCTCTTTCATGATTTCTACAACAAAGTCTTTCTCCAGTTGCAGAAACATTGACGCATGTATGTATTTCAGTTGAACGGTGTTTTCGCGGTATCCAGCGATGACTTGGTTGTTGATACTGCACCGTCAACCATATTCTGTAAATCTAATCTCCTACTAACCATAATCATACAGCAGCCAAGCTCTACAGGATTTCATAGCGGAACGCCCTGGTTGAGCTTGGGCCCTCACTGGGAAACCAAACATCAAAGATGTTACGTTCTGTGCCGGAAATGCTCTTCTGGATTTAAAAGCAAGTTTTGGGTGCTTAATAATACCTTGTTCTTCGTTCAAAAACAATTCACAGATACTCAGGATAGCCTTGTGGATAAGGTGCTCGATTCACAGTCATTCTTTCAGGGTCTGAGTCTCAGTAGCGGGGCTCGGTGGGTGTGCGCTGATGATGATTCCTGACAACAGATATACAATGCTTTCCTTGCTTTCATTGGTGAGGTGAGCGTTGATACTCCATGATGAATAAATAGGTGTATGCCAATTGTCGTAGTTAAATAACGTATGTGTATATTTTGTACAAACTGAAAACACAATCGAGATGCTCCCGTATCTACAAAGTACTCTATTTCCGTTTTTTGATAACACTACCTAAGTAACAGACGGCTACTTTGTAAGCAGTGGACAGAATAATTTTAATTGCAATGCAACTTTTTCATTGCAAGTCTGCGTATTCTACTACCACTAATCACGAACACACCAACAAAAATAATAAATATTGCGATTTTAGTACTTTATTCCTACCTATCACTAAATTCGTATATTGCAAAATAGCTGTTGACTGAATACTATGTGCAACAGGCAGGATGCCGCATACTTTGTCAGTTAATATTGAGCAACCAACGTTATAGCTTGTCTGAGTACCGTCAAGTCCACCCAATAGCGTTCAATACCCGTTGATTTTTCTTGTGTTTGCCTTATTTGGAAAGTTGTGAATAATTTTCGTGGCCAGCTGTCACAAAGCTGGTAATTTTCAAAATCTTTTTAAAAAATGTCATCTGTGTGGCAGCTAAAACTGTTTACCAATGAAAGTAAACGGTGCCAGTTTATTTGCATTAGGCGGGAAATGTTTCAGGTTGGGTTACGTAACCATACGTATATACAAACTCAGCTTCAAAAGCCCACTTCAGTTAGTATTGAACAGACCATTGGGAAACATAACCAAATAAACATCCATTCGTGAAAATGGATCTGTGTGCATCATATTGCTTACCTGGAAAGCTGCTAAACATGATGGTATTTATAATCTCACTTCGACGTAGTTGACACCCGATTTATTGAAGCAGTCAGATCTTATTTGAACGAAATTTATTGGCATTTACCTTAAATTAGTTTGCACTGTTTTTCTTTTTATTGCAATTCTTCTCAAGACACTGAATTTTGCTTGCAACATTTCAGGCCATACTACGCTCCCATGCTGCTTGTACGCACCAATGTATTCTGTGAACTGAGTATATCCTAGAAGATTAGAAGAAATATGAATCTTATGGCTTGTATTCATTACTACGGCCGTGAATAACAGCAAGCTATCTGCTATTTACATGTGGACAACGACATCAAACTAATAAAATATGAACTTGATAGAGACAAACTCCATCCTATAAATTTATCCCCTTTGGTTGTGCCGTTTTGTGTTGTTGTAAAAGGTCTCCCTACAATTCACGAAGTTATCTTGTCAAAGTGTTCATTTCGTAGATGGAGGTATGTTATTAGACCAGAGGGGAGTAATCAACCGTCGATTCGGCTAAAAAATATCTTACATTCCATGTATTTTCTTGTCGGTTTCTTAGAATAATATGCATTTCAATCAGAATTACGCGATCCATAAGGCAGCTGCCAGAATTATGGGCTGTTTCAAAGCTGTGGTAATTCGTAATTGTTCCCATAATTTACAGCACAATATTCAGAACGTTCCCGTTTCCGACAAAAATAAGTAGTAATTTCAAAGAGGTGCATGTAAAACAAGTTGAAACCTATAGATGATACCAAAGTTTAAACAAGAGAGTGTTTCGTCGTTGTTAACTTTGCGTTTTAGATTCCTCATTCATTGCCAAGCACATGGCGGAAACACAATTCTCTGCAACAGAATGTATTGCACCTGAGCTTTGTAATATACTGCATAATGCGAGGACGGTTTTGTGACTGATAAATGGCAGACTTGTAGAACGGTCGAATATCGGTAATTTTATTATTCATCAGAGTAATATGCATCATTTGTGATTTCACCAAGAAGCCACAAATACTCAAGTTACCAGGAACAACTCTTTTTATGGAAGTGTCGATCATAGTGCACTTTAGTAGGAAGATGCAAAAACAATACTAATACGTCTAGAAAACGACGTATCACCTGATGGTTTACTGTAAATGTTTTGGTTTATCAGAAAAAAGAAACCATTGAATTACTTGAAGGACTTGATGTTGAAGTAAAGGTCTATTCGACGTCAGGTTGGTATTCGGATGATAGAGGAATACTCATCCTTTAAGAGGATTATACAAAAAAGTGATAGATCAGATAGGGATGAACTAATGATAATGTATTTTGCACGTGTTTCTGTAACAATTTTTTCCAAAGGTTTCCGGAACCGAAATATGTGTTTTCAAGCATTGGTGTAATTTTGTTGTGGCAACTAAGTGATGTGAACAAACAACCAAGACTATCGACTCGAATGATGGTATTTCCTCGGGTTTTGCTTTACAGGAACATTATAAAATGATTAAATATGTACACATCATAAGTAGGACTGACGAAACAAACTTGGTTGTTTTATCAATAAGCCAGAAAATTTTCTGCACTAAAAAACCATCACTAAAAGGCTGTTGTTGCAGTTTCCCATTATTTCAAACTTCATCGTGATTTGCTTTGGCTTTTGATTTATTTCATGCTACATACCGTGACTTAGGCCTGAGTAAACGTTATTCGTGACAATAAATGGGGACGCAAGTTCATTTCAAAGACGTTCATGCAGTGGAAATTGTCACTCTGATCGATCGCAGCTGAAGAATATGATTCCCATCCCATTTGAGGAAGCACAATCTAAGAACTATTGGGCTGTCAGATAAGACTTTACTCAATGAGGACTACCCCGCTCGTAGGTAACGTACCATGTTTTGCCTCGCATTGCAACTGGTAAATTATTGACGTGGACTCAGTCTTTTATTTGTTATATGCTTTTAAATTGACCAGTCTTTGGATATATTCGATGGTTCAGATACAAGCAAGATTCATTTATTCTGGTGACCTTTTTCGATGTTGAGGAGGTACGTAAATGGACTTTCTCAAAAGTAAATAAACTATTTTGTCAGCATATCACGTTTTGTGTAGGTGAATATTTTAGTTTTTAAGGAAAAATGTCAATACAAATTCCATATCACCTCGATAACTTTGTGTTTATCGTGAAATAAGTCAAACCGGTACCGCTCAGCCATCACGTCATTTGTTCTTTGTCTGTCACTGTCTTCAATAAGCTTCTGAAGCCACCTTTTACCATTCTGAATTTAACTATGTCAAATATGAACGTAGAGAATTTAAGGATTTTTTTCATTAGAAGCTACTAAATATTCGATCTTCACGATAGAATTCCCAAAATTACATGCCATCTTTATGTATTATTCGGAACAGTATACAAAATGATTCTCAGACCGATTCCAACGTTATCGGTCTTTTGATAATCCGAGTATGTGGCTTATTCAATGAATAATTTATTGTACTCTTTGGGGACTGTAGGCCGGTTGAACTTGGGTATTTACAGTCGACCTCACTTATACAGTATTAGCCGTACTAGTAAATTCCTAAGCCGGCTTTCCTATTGATAACATCATGTGTGAATTTTGAGGACATATTTAGACAATGCCACATTTTTTCTTTTGTATGTAATAATGAATCTTTTGCATAAAAGTTAAACTAGTCGCTTTATGTCTGTATTTCGCTGTACTACATTGGATACAAAACACACGCCCGTCTTCCTTCATTTTCTCTTCGTGGATAGTGCACCTAGTTTTCAATACTCATCCCCTGCATATTTTTATTCCGACGTTTTCCCGGTGATTCAATAACGGTCACTCAATCTTCAAGTAGTTCTAATTTTTTGGTGACTTCACCATCCAAATTTTTTTTTACCACGGAATGGAATTACTCAGATTTCCGGCCGGTCATCGGCAAAAACAAAAGCTGACTGAGACACAAAATATTTATTTTTTTGTTCTTATGACCTTAGGAAGAAGTACAAGAATCCCCCCTTCAAGCCCTCAGAGCTGCAAAAGTCAAGCGCAATAAGGATTTCTAGTGTTCAATCAAAATTATCTATTTTTTCTAGGAAGTGAAAAAGGAATTTTAAACATGTATTCCGAAAATACGGATTTTGCATTGCCTAACATCGCTGCTAAGATTATAATTGCAAGCGGGTCAACAGATTGCGTAACGTAGTGGTTCTTTTATTGGGTAATCCACTCAAATTATTTCGGAATAAATTTGATGTCAAAACAGACTGCTATCTTTGGAAAAACAAACTGATCTCCGGTTTGATAATAACTGTTATAGCTGTTTGGATTTTTTCTGTTTTTACTTTACTCCGGGTGAGGCATGCTGTTTTTTTGAAAAACAGTTATGGTCATTATTTTACAACTGAAAGTGAAAAAAACATGTTCCAAATTTTGGTTCACATATCACATGGGAAGACATTCCCTTGTGTCAAGCTCAAATATAATCACTTAATAACAAAATCAGTACAGTTCTCCTGGTTTGCTGTGAACCAACGTTGGTCTCTGTTGAACGGGATGAAAATAACAGATTTATAGATAGTAATACCGAACAAAACATAAACTGGTGAATTTCCTCTCTCCAGCAAGCACTAGCCAAGTTTGAAAAAACTAGCCAAAGCAGGTAGGTGGATCAGGTTGGGGAACACAATCACTCTGACCGTCTGGAACAATGTGTAAACTAGACCAGGAAGGGAGTATACAAGTGACCATTTGGTGTCAGTTTTCTGTGGACAATAACTTACCAAATGTATGAAGTAAAGTATTCTTATGACCACTATTCACGAGGCATTTCTGAGGAGTGAAGTAATCAGAAAACGGTATCTGTCACCATAGATGTTGTTTCCCAGCTTAGCTGACTGCCTTTGGAAATTATGAAACAGAACAATCTGACTTCCACAGAAAGAGCGACAAGGAAAACAATTCCAAAATAACACCAGTCGGCAACATTATACAAAATCCTGTTTCAAACGCATGCAAAAATTGAACAGAAAGAACATTTTTTGTGACGTGAGCAGAAGATTTTCAATTATTTTAGACTGATGTAATTTGATTACACAAAATCAAATTCGCAACATCCTATACGGATTGTTCGTTGCCGATTAGTTTGTGAGCTGACAAGATGAAACTTTTCAACGAAAATCGTGCTAGTGAATGAAGCTGTACAAATAATTTTTGCTGTTGACTGCTATCATATTCCATGCACTTATCGGCTTCCCAACAAATTGCACTACAGCTTCTGTCGTGATTCTCAGTGAGAACAGCAAGTATCAGAAAAGCGAGTAATTATAATTGACTAACACATTATCTAGAAAGATCAGTGCTCTGTATCCAGGTATAAACAACTAGTATCAAGACAATATAGATATGCTGCATAAGTGTTCAACTCACTAGTGAGGAAAATGAAAGCAATGTAAAACTGTTTTGTTCCTGTTACAAACAATCAACGGGGCACACCCACCGAACCCCCCCCCCCCCTTAGGTTTGTAATTCCTGATGAACGACTGTGAATCAAATAATGTAAGCATAAGACTATCCGAGCTGACATTCAATGGTTTACTGAACGTAAACACTACGTGATCCAGTCCCTGCTTCTCGCAGATCCATTGATTTCTAAAATGGATGAATCCCTTATCGGATCCTAGGTACCACAGATGAATTCCGCTGTAAGTAACCTACACAGCGTGGATTCTATCTCTACATCTATCTATCCATTTACCTCTTGGTACATTATATATATATATATACATATATATATATACATATCAATAGTGGGATCTGGGATTATCAGATTGTAATTCATCAATCCGTATCAACGTTTAAAATATCATTGAAAACCCTGGAGGAACTGAACACCCTGTCTTTCAGTATTGAGCATAATCAGCCGTACACATACATCAAACAATCACTGCTTTTATTTGATTGCAATAGACAGTGGATGCAAATGTTATAAATTATCAATTTTTTTATCAATCAGTGCAAATTTGTTTCGTCATCATTTAGGCTGTTTTCCTTCTAATTACTTCCTATATACTATAAAATAATGGTACGGTATTTCAACAACTGGGAAGTGACCTTTGAGTGATCTAGATTCAACACGGGACAGAACGGTGCACACTCTACTATGCTGACCGTTTGACCACAGCTGTTTCCGAAAGTAATGGCATGGACAGGTTTTGTCCACGAATATTTTTTATTCGCTCAAGAGGGATAGAATATTTAAATATGTATCAAACAAATCAAAATAGTATTCTGTGATCGCTCAGTAGCTCTCGTTTGATGACTTGCCTGACTCTGAACTATCTCGTTTCATTAGGGTTACCACAATGACAATATAAGGTGTAGGTCGTTATTCTCAGTTGTTGCACAGCGTGCATAGCGTGGCCTGAATTGCATGGGCGGCTGATTCTTGTACCTGGCTGGTGTTGATACTATACAACTCCTAACATGATTTATCTCTCAATTTATCGATCCATGCCACCGATCCCTCCTCCTGTCGCTCAAGATCCGATTGTCTCAAGCCTTGACCCCAATATTGCGCACACAATGCTTGCTCATTCCATGATTTACTCTCACAAGTATTCTTTGTCAGTGGACACGACTACAAAGAAAGTTTACACTATACGGCCATGTCTGGAACTGTTGGAAAACACTTGGATAAAAGGTTAACAGAAGCTATAGACTTAGAATGGATAACTTTTGCATTCCTATTCGGCTACTTGTTTATTTATGGAAGAGTCACCTTATTCATTTGATGCTATGACAATTCGTGAAGTTACCTCATTATTGTGGGTTATGTATAGTCTGTGTTGCTGAATACCAGTTACTAACGAAATGTTCAAATGCATTTCTCAGCCAACAGTACATCCAATTCCAAAGGGTGCTTCACAGGTGCGCTCCACTTCCTCAAACCTAATGTAGTAAATTGGAAGAGATCCTGCAATTAGCGTCCAAACTGGGTCCGGTTGTTCGGTTTTGGCTGGATTTTTCCCAAACTTGGTGAGAATATGTGGTAGGGATGCCTCATTTTAGTGTTTAAATTCCATTGGAAACAAGACTGGTAATATTCGAGCCTTTGAGAGTTTTTCATCCCACAACAAATAATTTACAGTTCAGAATACAAGCCTACCCTTGAACAACCATAAGAAACAATCACTCGATGATATTGTTGATATCTGGTCTGCGTCAACTTCGTTGAAATTCTTCACACATGATCATATAGTTTTCATGAATTGTCAACTTCAGAAAACTCGCGTCAATATACTCACGACATAGTAGATTGTTTTTGTTTTTATGTGGTTATGATAAAAAAATCATTGAAACTGGTGGATTTTCGTCATTTCCCATATAAACCTGATTTCCTGTTCAATGAATTTATTCCGTTCTCACGGTCAAACTATTCTGAGTACCACTGGATTTGACAACAGTTCATAAAGCTCAAAAATATTCATATTACTTTACCTGCGATAAGCTTGTAAAATCACTAAAATAAACAGTCATAACATTATCGACCCATATTGGTTGTGGGCATAAATAAGTGGGCAATCGCCCAGATATAATGAACTCAATTGTTATCCGAGTGTTTTGGCTAAAGATTGAACCAGCAATCCAAAAAGCTTTTCCATTCACGGATTTGATCAAACCTTGTCGAAATATGCCAATGTACCCTGTATTCTAATTTTATTGAAATCGACACAAATATCAACATTGTTTCTCGTTTGCGGGCATAATTCTTTGAAAACAAACTAGCACACTCTTGGTATACTCCTCAACTCTTAGCAACCATGAATCCTCCGAAATTAGCAATCTCGCTAAGGTCTCTGTTTTAATATGGGCAAAATTCTTGAGACATCTAACCGATAAATCCTAATGAACTCTATCTGCAAAAACGTGTTCATATAGAAGTTTAAATCAGCTAAAAAGCTGTTCTTCAGTGTCTCGTTCTCAAGCCATCTACAGATGACATAGTATACATTAGACAAAAGATAATGAATACAGAAATGGAATAAAAATCAGAGCGAGGAAAATTTGTTACGCAGAGATGTCAGATGACGAATTGATAATAATAAGTAATACCCTACATGAGAACAGTTACCCGGATCGGTTTATTGAAATAAATTTTATCGAAAGAGTGATAAAAATCCCCGTGAAAACCCTAAGGAAGAAAGATCTTAATATTAGCCTGTCTAATAAAGGCGATATTGTTAGTGAAATCTTCAATGCCGTCACACTACGTTGTGCTTTTCAAGGTGCTTCTCTAATCTAGATTCCGAACAAGAATAGACTGCCGACGCTGGCCTCGTCAATGGTTGTATACTCTTTCAGATGTGTTTTGACGCATCTTATTTAGGTCGAACGGCACGACAGCTATCAACTCGGAATAAAGAGCATCATTTGCTCCGGTTGAGTCAAGGGCAAACTGGATCGAAAAATAGAGCAATCTTAGCGCATTGAACCAAGACATCGGTTGAATCCGGATGCTGATTTCAAAGTTCTTTATCCTGACCCCTAACAAATGCAAAAGTGTTCAGTTGCGCACTCCAGCGATAACCGAGGAAATTGGGATAAGGAAGCTGACCCCTGACCTGTGCTCCGGGCACTCCAACTCCCGTGGCCCAAGATTTACCAAAACCCCATGAATCTACCTTCCAGTTACCTAGAAGGCGTCATCTAGATAAGGCAACCGCATATTAAAGATAATTTACCTGATTACCTTCTGCCCATGATTGGTGTTTATTCCATGACTATGTTCATGATCTTTTGTTTAATATCTATTTTGTAGTGTGTAAATGGCTTGATAATGAATTATTGAAAAGCCATTGTTTCGCGGACATAGGCCCTCATTGTTGCCATGGGTATTTTTCCGACATTGAATACACTTTCATTTATGAGCAACTGAAATGTGAGTATATTTTCATTGCTAGTCAAACACTGCTGTGTTTCGTTCTTTTATCCGAAATTCATTTTTCACATCCAACAAGTTCCGCTGTGCTGTGGCTCGGCATTTCTGTCGTATTGGATAGACTAATCCTTTTCATGGCTTCTGCGGGATCCGATTGGTTTACTTTTTTTGCTGACCAGTGGAATACTTGTGCTTCACCTTAAAATCAAAGCTCAGAATAAACAGAAAAAAACTAAAAGAGGTGAGCTGCAGAACAAAGGGGTGCGGAGATCTGCCTCCCTGCCATCCCGAAATACGAAGCAATACATAACCTATCACCCAAAGCACAAATGGTTTTCAACCCGTTTTGGAATCAAACTGAACAGGTGGCTTGCGTCGCCTTGCAGGTTGAGTCCTAATACGGTGAAGTGTCCTGTATCTGACATCTTAAGCTGGCACATTTTCACTCTCACTGAAGGCAGCTTCACTGGTACTTCTTAAACATTTCCAAATCGGTAAACTTCTCTTCCTCGTATTCCTCTATTTTCACGTATTATTAATTTGTCCCTCACTATAATTAGCAATTTACTGTTTTTCTTCTTCTTTTACTTCTAGATTATTCTGGTCTTCCAAATTCAACACGACGCCCAAAGTCGTGTTTGTAGATGCAATGAAAAGATAGAATTCCTTCAGTATCACTGACGCAAGCACCACCACGGCAGTTTAGAAGAAGAACCAAGGAATGTGAGCTTCAAGGTGTTGCCTTTGATGAAGACTGCTTGCCGTGGTACAACGTCTTATACTTGCGTGGGGTTTGTGGTCTCTTTTACTTATACCGAGAATCCCTTGTTTTTGGGAATAGGAAATGGATAGTCAGACTATTAGAAACCTGCCGCATTGTCGTGACCATCGGAATGAATGCTATTTTCTCGTTTTTCCGTTAGATCTGTGGCGCCCTGGATGCACATTTGGCTCAAACCTTTATATTTTGTGGTCAGATCTGATCCGAACTAATCTGATCTGACGTCTTAAGCTGCTTGACTCATTTCCGTATTGCTGTCTCGAAAGTTTCCTATCCATTTTTGCTTGGGCTTCTTGAAGACTTTGTTGACTTTATTGATTCCGCGGTCGGTTTGTCCACAATTTGAGGTATTTTGTCGTTATTGTTTGACAATTTGTCCTTCAGTAAACATAAAAAAGCAAATTGGTGTTGTCTGTCTTTTATCCGTCTTTTTTATCTGCGAGTCACTCAATTACAGGACGAAAATTCTGTACAGTACTAAAATTTACCAAAGTACTAAAGCTGAAAACAGTATCCAATGTTTTGGCAAGATTCACTCTGGTTCCACTCAGTTTTGTGAGTATCCGATTTGCAAATATCCTCGTCCTGAGTACGGACAATTCGCCCAATACTCACATTGGTGGAAACCTCATTGAAAACCTCCACATTTGGAGTACAGATAATTTGCAATATACATTGGACAAGGACCCAACGGATAGACTTCATTTGCCCAGAGTTTCAATTTGACGTGGAGGATGTCCGATTTGGTTACAAACTCGTATCTGAATATTCCGATTACAAGCAGTCAAACCACTGGTCGAATCACAGACGAAACACTCGGGCAAGCCAATTTCAATGCTGTTTCATGCCATGGCTCCAGTAGAAGTGTAGAAAGTAGACATAGCGTTGCTCATATTCTATACCTTTGAAGCTCAGTTTAAGGAGGAAAATATTCGAAAGGTATTTGAGTTGAAATATTAGACAACAAGCAGTACTCTGTAATTGCTGAAAGCTCAACATCAAACGGACATGGCTCATTTACGCACCTCGCTTAAGCAGGAGACAACAGGAGGTGAGCTTCCAGAGGAACGCGCCCAAGGACCACCAACTATAGAGAAATATCTATAAGATTGTGAGCGCTTTGCCGCGAAAAAGGTTCCAAACCCAGAGGCTCTTCCACCTCAACTGGAAAAGAGCACAATAGGAACTACCTTTTCTCCAATAAAGGAGAGTGAGAGCTACCCAAAGTAGAACTGTCTTTCCTCGACTGGACTTTCATCGAACAATTTGATGCTTACGTCGAAAGTCGAATAACCAGAGACTAACAAAAATTAATGTACCTGTTACATTGCTGTAAGGGAGAGCTAAAAGCATCATCAAGGATCGTGTTGTGCTGCCATCTAAACAGGGATACAAGATAGCAGACTGAATCCTTCGGGAAGTTTAAGGTCACGCACACAATATCACGAGAATCTCCCAAATGGTCATTTGGATAGAGGGGAGCCTTTTCTAAGTCAAATAGAAACACTTACTGATTTAGTAAAACGAATGGAAAACTGTTCTATAGCTCTCGCTCAGGTGAACTATGGGGCCGATTTGAGGTCACTAAATACCCTGGACAAGATTGTTAGCTCGTTTTCGAAGTCTTTGCAGCATAGATGGGCCGAATATGTCGATGGAATCCCCGGTGAGGATAGGAGTCCACCATCTGCCGACCTATAGATGTTTGTAAATTCAAAAGCTAAAATTGCACGTAGTCACTTTGGACACATCTCAGAAGTGCGAGATGGGCATACTCGAGGGTCAGAGAACTTTGAAGGCTCGAAATTAGCAGGCTACGGGTAGAGGTCGGTGTTTTATACTGACAGCCAGTAAGTCTGAGTGTCCAATGCGCAAGCAAGATCATGCTTCAGAAGAATGTAAGAACTTTCGCTCTATCGATGTCAAAGAACACTGGCAGCTTTTAGAAGACCGGAGATTATGTTTTAAATGTCCAAAAGCGAACCACATAGATATGAATTGCTCCTCGGTTGGTCATTGTGTGACTGATAGTTGCAAAGTAAGTCATAATCAGTTATTGTGTGTCTGGTTGGAAGGGCTTGAAGGACATGTCGAACGTCAATACCACCAACGGAGAAAGAACCAATGCCATTCTTGGCGTATTACCAGCTCAATTATTGGAACCTGATAGTGAAATAGTGAGGGGTGCATTATCGGATATTTTATCCGATACAGCACTAATAAAGGACGATGTATTTGAGCAAATAAATCTCCATGGGAAGTCCTTTCCTATGACAGTGAACATTGTCAATGGTATTCCGGAGGTTGCTAGCCGGTGTGCCAGTTAAATTGTGAAGTCCTTTGAAAAAATCTGAAAGCATACTAATGGCTTCAGTGTTCTCTGTACCATGCATACCACTTCATATACCTGAAACCTCCGTGGCGAAATATACTGATAAAAGGCCTCACTTATACGAAATACCATTTTTAGAGAGCGCCAAAAAGTGACTCCAATCACCGACTGTGACGTTTCTGAAGCTCATTGGTCATTAAAACAGCGAATCGGCGCACGAAAACAAGCACATGCTACCGAAACCTTGTTGGGATGGGTGATGTTTGGACACTCCTTCCATGGCACTGAACGGGTTGCCGCGGTAAACTATCTGTTTCAGGCGCGACCGTCGCTAACGGACCAAACCCGCCGCATGTATGACCCGGAGTTTAACAACAAATCGACCACCGATACACTTTTGGTCGAAGATCAGAAGGTCCGGTCCATCGTGGAACGGACAGTTCTGAAGCCGGACGGTGACGTCGAATTCCCTGACTCCTTGAGATCACGTTCGATGGATCTGCCGAGCAAAAATAGGATGGCCTCACAGCGATTGTCCATCTTGATGAGGAATTATAAACGTAGCCTGAAGATAATTGAAAATCATTGTTTGAATCCGAGACATTTTGTCAACCTATGAGATGAACAGCCAAAACACATGTTATTGTCCGATGCATTAGGCAATGGCGAGACGCTACGCGAGAGAGCGGTGGTGAACTGCACTGAAGCCTACTTTATTCGTGTCAGCATTCCTCAGCCGGTGCGAAAATACGTTGACAAAATGGATTTCACGGTACAAAATTGGTTGGTGATAGTTTGTACCAAAAGGGTGCCGCAGGAGGTCCACGCTACGACAAGGAAGCAGGGGGTGATAAGAAGTTCCAGTCTGCAGTAATAAAGCGCTTTAAACAGTTGGATCGGTTCCACCCCTGAGGAAACAGTGAGGTTCTCATGGCCAATAACCAACTCAATACCTGTGATCCTATTTCACTTCGCCCGGTGTGTATACGCTAAATACGACACACACGACCCACACCCGATCAGTGCCTGTCGAGAAGAACATTCAATGCGAGCTGCTTTCTCGTCCCTGCCCAAATAACGCGAAAGCCGAGGCGAGTGCATACGCGGAGGTTGGGAGTTATGGCATTCTACGGAATCGCAAGAAGAAACTACGCGCAAAGCCGTCCAGAAAAGGCCGGTTGTTCAATTTGCTAGGAAAACTTGGATCTTCGCGTAATCGGGCAACACACTGGAGATTGTTTGTTACCCTGTGACATTGAAAGAGGAGAAACAAGTGGATAACACGGAACTTAGGTCATGGAGAATTGCCCGTGTCCCATAAGTGTTTTATATCACATGTGTTCCCAAAGATCGGAAGCAAGTAGTCAGCTTGTAGATAAGGGTGCGATAACTGATTCAGTATAATGTGACGATACGGCGAGCGACATTGGTGGGTGGGGTAAACTTTTATTGAATCTTGGATAAGGATATTAAGCTCGCCATGTTGGGGATCTGCGTCAAATGAGTTCAGTCCAGGTCCCATGCTCCTAACTCTACATTTATTTTGTACTGACAAAACTATTTGCTTCCCTTTCATGCATTGTCTGTGCTAAATTCCACGACAAACCCACGGCCTCCTGAACCGCGTAACAATTGTTGTTCAGTCATATTGTTTCACGCAGCTCTGCTCAGTCTTGTCTGTATGACAAATGTCGACGTACCCCAATCACCAAAAGTCTAACAGTTACTCTTATCTGTTCGAGTTTATTGTTTACATAACCTTCCCCCCCCTGCCCCCTGTCGGTTTTATGCTTGTAAACGACTGAATTTAGCCGCCTTCCGCTAATGTCGTTCATTTTGATAACCAAGTTAATCCCGTTGTAAGTGTGCTGCCTCGAATCATGATCTCTTTTGTTCGTTGATTCGTCAAAGGGTTCCCATAAATAAGGACCTATTTCGTAGGATCCTAGACTCGTTTCCGTATTGCTGTCTCGAAAGTTTCCTATCCATTTTTGCTTGGGCGTCTTGAAGCTTTTGCTGACTTCATTGATTCCGTGGTTGGTTTGTCGAAAATTTGAGGTATTTGTCGTTATTGTTTGACAATCTGTCCTTTAGTACACGAAAAAAGCGAGTTGATGTTGTCTGCCTTGGGACTTTCGTCTCTTTTACCTGTGAGTCACTCGATTACGAGACTAAAATCCTGTATACCAATGGTGTCAGGGTGCCGTTGTGTCGCATTCTTATTTTGCCCCTTAGATTAGTAAACTTCTGAGTTTACTCGGACTCTTTGTGTGCAAATACTTCGATGATGTTGTATTTTGATGTGGCTTTAAAAGAAATGAAGGTTTATATTTTCTCTGAAACAATCTGAATGAACTTTACTATCGGCATGCTAGATAATCTCTCTTTTTTGACGTTCCAGAATTTGGTAACATGCGCATCAATCCCCAATGCGGATTACACTGCTAAACGTTTTTTAATTACAACGCATATCTCACCATTGGCAACCAATAATTCCTTTAAGCCTCTTTCACACGTTACCCAGGAATTACTCGGATTGACAATCTTTGCTGTGCTAGTCACATCAAATATTCTTCAATGAATTCAAAAGGATTCCTTTCTATGAACTAGACTACAAAATCTCAGGGCAATATATAGTGTTATAACTTAACCTGTAACCTTTTTGCTTTTTTCCAATTTGGCTTCATTGCCATTCTAGAATTTCTACTGGTTCAGGAAGAAAATATTTTGATTTTAGCACCAAATCTCTGAAATTGATTGCCCCATCATGATAGCTTTACTAAGATTTTCTTACGACTTCTATCAAGCCTTTTGTTAGTTGTGATGAACTCACAAACGGGGACTTGCCGACACAAATAGCATTTTTCACAACATGCTCTCTGAAGCCGTCTATTTCTCATTCACTCGCTTGAAGTTCAGAATAATTTACTCACGCACGTTCACTTATACCAATAGCCTAATTACTTGCCTTGTTCGCCCACTCGTAGACCACGACCAAGTAATCAACGATTTCGTTACTCACCCTCATCACTATTGGGATTGTATGTGTTACTTCAGTCCTCTGCATACTTCAATAAGCTTCCGAACATTTGTCTTGTATTCCTTGGTAAATCACGTATGTGCTGAAAATTCACCCTACACGGGGAGTATCAAAGCGTTTATTGACTTAAATTGACTTGTTCAGCGTTATAAAAGGTCACCTTATACGAACACTTCATAAAATGCTCTATAATTTGACGATAAAAAATAGTAAGACATTTATTGAATACAGCATTATGAATCAAGTTGTATAACACAGTTCAACCACACTCACAAATTAGGTAGTAAGCGTTGCAGAATGTTGCAAACAGTCCCTAGCATAGAGACGTCTATCATAGGCAATGGTTACCTTGGTAAATTTATCCAAGGTAGTAGTTCAATGACAACCAACAGGTGCATTCCTGACTAATATTAGGACGCAGTAAGTCATCTCGAATCTAATAGTAAATAAAGAGTATCGTTCAAAACGCTGCACGCTGAATTCATTTGTATCATTTTGGACCTCGATGGGTGCATCTACAGGGCTACAAAATGCGTCGACAGTTTTTAGTTGATGGAGCTAACGATGATACGCGTAGCTGGAAAGAGAATATTCTCTCAGCAATTTTGTTATTTATTCCAAGGTATTGTGATATCCATTCGGAAATCCCTTAAGTTTACATAGTATATTTTGCTTTTTATTTTGAACTTGGTATCTGTTTTTATCTTAACCTGACAGCTTAGTCCGATGCAGATACTAATCCGTTGTTGTTTCCTTTTCCGTCCTGTATAGTTCCACTCTCTGTCCATCTTGTATATCCACAATTCCTGATTTCTCGTGCCACACGGTGAGGAAGGCAGCGGTCATTGTGGTTAGCCCTGCTGTTTAACGATGTATGATGATGGTGGTGATGATGATAATTTACCCATTCTGATCATACGTGGATGCTCGCATTGTGCTTTTGTTTCAGGCAAGCCATGTGGTCGATTTGTAGTATATTATATTGATTGATATAATTATAATAATTTTAATTCCCTTCACTATAATTCTATTTCTTCTCATTCATTATATAGACGTCTTGTATTTTGTTTGGAATGGGGTCATATTATTCTCTCGAGGGATGACTGTCTCATTTGTGATAGCACTTAACCTTGGTTTAAAAGATTTGGAGTTCGTCATGAAGACCGTTTACCATTGCCGAAATGTTTGATTTTCAATGATCCCAGTTTGGGGTGGCTATAAAAACACCATAGATCTATTCAACGACAACGTTCCGTGGCATTTGAATTGCGGCATTTTGCCACTGAGCAATGGGACTTATCATGATTATTTCAGTTGGCTTACTAATGCTTCCGAAGGTCCATGATTAGCTGAGTTTTATTTGTTACCTAATGCTCCGTACTGTTCCAAATAATTACTCGTATTGAGCATCACTTGCAATGCTCCTAACTGACCGTATGCTTCACACAGTATCCGATGGGGAAGTCCTTTTTACTGTCTGTTTTTGATGTTCGAGTCATTCCCGCCAAAATAAAAGGACAAAATCGAATGCTCGGCGCACTCCATCGTGGTTGACAAACTGATAATCAGTCCACACGAGATGGCTCATCCATGGTTCCGAACAATCAACGGGTATTGTATGAGGCGGACAAAACTACACAGATCGGCATCTGTGACGGCGGGATGTACAAAACATCCAAAATTCTAGTCTAATCCGAGGGACATTTTAAATCAACAAATAGTCAGCGGCTCCCAGATGAATCCCGAAAAGACAAAGCATCTATACACTTGGCCACCAGATCATTCAGACCAAAGCTGCTACCTCGCACGACGCGCATAGCTGTGCCAACATTAGAGGTGCTTCCACCAATCAAATGTATTTTGGGAATTGGGCGACCGAGTAGCACAACAGTCCACAATGCGAAAAACCATGAATGGAATGGCTGATAAAACTACTGACTGTTCTCTGTGCGCGCACACGATTACCGTCCTGCAACGTACGCAAGTTGTTCTCCCACATCCACTCGCATCCCAATTTCTTCTCCGTATTTACACCATGAATGAATTTTTCACGAGAGAAACAGATGTAATTCCTGACTCTGTTCTCACTCATCCTTCTCTGACTAGCTTTCAAATCGTATTGAATTTGCTACCATCCGCTGACACCCTCCTTCATCCTAGATGTCCTTTCGAAATAACCTTTTTCAACGTGTAAATCCTGATACCTACAGCACAGCAACCGGATCTGGATCATACTATTGAGTAAGTTGCCATCGATATGCATTGCATCTAAGGGACTTGAATTCAAGACCCTCGTTCTATAATTCGACTGACGCCCTCAAACAATCATTTTGTGGTGTTGAACTTCCATAAGTTTAATGAAGCAAAACTCCGGCTCCTGGTATTGCTGGTTTGGGTGTGGTTCTCAATGTGAGGGCTGAAGTGGCTCTACTGGATTAGATCCCATTCGAAAGTCGTTTGTGTATAGTATGACAAAGATTTTCGTGTAAAGTGGTTAGTTGCTTTTTCAAAAGACGCGATTTATTTGTATTTTTGGCGTATGCATTCACTAGTTCTATCCTAGGGGAAGTCGAAGGTAACCTTTATGAAAACTCCACTACCTTTTAGATCAAGCAGGCCGGGATGATATCCTGCTTTCAGAAAACAATTTGAATAGTTGAGTCCGTCGGCTGTTGTGAGATAGTCCCATTTATGTGGTTCTTTTTGGCTGGATTCCTGTCGCTCAGTTTTTCTCTACGTCCCTTGACGTGTGGAGTGCATTATATATATATATATATATATATATATATATATATATATATATATATATATATATATATATATATATATATATATGAAACTCAAACCAGGCGATGGGCAACATCGTTCCAGCTTAGAACTAAGAAAGCCGAATTAAAATGGAAGCAATGGTTTCGGAACTGTACATTGAGTCCACTGCAAAGATGATTTGTATGAATAGCTTGAATCTGAATATTCAATTGGCAGATCACATTTCATCAATCGAAATATTTTTATGTACCATCTAGTGGTGACTTTGAACAAATGGATTTCCTCGGCGTGCTTAGCCACAAATATTTATTGGACCGTGTTCCATGTGATGCCGGCTGAAACACGACAACCTTGCCCCCTAATAACCAATTTGGCTAGACAGTTACACTGATATCGGGACTTGCAATTGTGGATGCAGCTGAAACTTCTCGGCAGTCATCTGCACCGGTGGATCATGTACGTTGTCGACTTCAATCCAATGGCCGTTCACAACCTCGGTTGCTTCAAAAGCCAAAACGAAACCTGTTTATCAATGTTTTATTTATGGTTCACGGGTAACAGTTTTTGGCCTCGACTCGACCGTGTGCAGTCAAGCGTCTTAGTTCTTCATCGTTTCAGAGGTTTCTGCGTTCCATTCTGGACACTAAAACGATTTCAATTTGGTTTCTATCAAGCCCAAATAGATGTGGATTTCACCTTAGAATACCGTCTTTCGTTGACCGCCAAAATCACTGACGAGTAGTATACTTTTGTATTTTTCAATAATCATTACCCTGTTGGTGCAAGACATTTTAGTCATGTGCAACCATTTTAACGTTCCATCGCATCATAGAGATTATTATTGTTGATATCAATATATCTGTTTGCATTAGATCCAAACTGGGGAAGATGTCGATTCCTGATCACTGTAAGCCCTGTTAGGCAACCACGCAGCTGAGGCTTCACCATAAACAGTCAAAGTTTCATTCTGAGTCTGGGAATAACCCTTGTCTGTTGCGTTGAGTAGAATCGAGATTCAGATAATCTTTCATCCCTCCTTTTCCAGATCTGCTTCAAACCCCACCGCGGATGCGCCAGAGACGATCATAGTGCAAGTAGATTGCGCGAATAGAGCTAGCTCCTAGGTCGACGGTAGTCCGTATTCGAATGCGTAATATCTCCACAATTTGCTCTTCGCACCACCACATATCAGACGATTGAACCACGAACAATGATTGTGCTCGTGTCGCATATTTTGGAATGAATCGAGAATGTTATTGTAGGCATTTGAGGATCGGTTGTAAGTATGCTGAAGTCTCGGGAGTCTTTATTGCCATTAGTGGTTTGAAATGAGCTGGATATGTTGGATACTCATTTGCAATGAAAGTGAAACAGGGTAAGTTGATGTCACAGACACCGAATCCTTTTTCATGGTCTGATTGTTAAATGTATTTCCACAGACATTTCCAGCATATGCTGCAGTTGGCGCTCATTTTCTTTGGGGTGCAAAAATGATCACATCATTCTGGTATGCCAACACCCAATAGGTGTCATGGATCACCGGATCCATTGGAACCTAGAAGATCTGGGACGATACATGCGATCCGAATGGTAAGATACCGTACTGCAACATGCTTCGTGGAGTGCTTTTCTCTCCATATGCAGCGGTATTTTCTAACATGCAACTTGCAATTATGTTCAACCGTGTCGTTGAATGTCTGGTACTTACTGACTTCCACTATTAGATCCCGGCTGGAAACTAGTTTACTACACACGGATCTTGAAGTGACTTTCACTGAACACCAGTCTGCGTAGGGACCGCAAAATCTGATGGTGCGAATGAAAATTAGAGATGTGATGCTTTGACAGCTTAGGTAATTCCCACGAGCTAATCCTCCACATTTGCGTCACCGGGTGGAAGCCTTAAAGTGTAAGCTAAGTGATCTATGAAGTCAATGACCCTCCAATTCACAATCCGGAGCAGCATCTCAAAAGCTTAGTGCTCCAGTTTCAGCAAAAATTCAGCAGGCACTCAGTATCAGTCCCTCGAATTGATGTTACAGCAAGCGTCTATTTCAACAGATCTACCCATTGGGGGAAGTGGCAAGGGAATCGAAATCGATGGACGCCAGAAATTGCTGGACACTGATAGTTATCCCCTACCCTGAACAAAGATGGTGGAATACTGCTTGTCCTACAATTTCTTGTACTGCTCTCACGGGCTTGGAAAATTCTGATCTGTTCCCCTCCTTGTGGTTGGAGTCAGTTGTTGTCTCCATATTTATGAAATTCTAACTTAGTGACAGTGCTGAACAAAGGGGTGTCTCAGTAGCGTCTGTCTTACTTCGTAGTTTGTATCGAACGTGGGAACAGCACACTCATGAGGAGGAGGCTGGTTTTCGCGCCCATCTTGGAAGTAGCGGTCAAACAATTAACCACTTTATGAATACAGGAAGAAGACATAAGTTGCGATATGCCAGCTGTTTGATTACTTTTGTCTATTTGCAAGGGTGCTATATCATGTAGTATAGATGTTCAACAAACCGTTGAGAGCCAGCCCGGATAGCCTTGTAGTTAAGGTGTTCGATTTACAATCGTTCACATCGGGTTCGAGTCCACGTGGGGGCTCGGCGGATGTGCACTGCTGATGATTCCCAACAAGGATGAAACATCTGTACAGTGCTTCCATGGTTTTCAGTGGTCAGTTGAGCGTTGAAGCTGCATGATGAATCATATTATACTTCTGTCTATAGCGTACGGTGTGGCAGAATCAAGTCTGAATGACATTCGCACGTGATTCATTCCGGTCCCCTTGGCCTGGCATTTGCGCGCGCGACGCCTGTCTATCCCACGCTCTGCTTTGTTCCACTTCACCCGTCACATGCGATTGGGCTCGCGTGACTGACATTGATTCCTTGTTTCTGTCTACTTGAAACGGTATCATGTTTGCGCATGCCGGTTGATGATTCACTTGTTTGCTTGCTTGCCCGCTTACTTGTATGGTTGCTGATGTGCAGATAGACAGATCTATTGCACACTCTGTTCCCTGAATTCTGAACAGAAAAGTACGTACATAAAACGTCGGAGTACATACCCAAATGTTTGTCAAAATGAATGACTCAACCCAAAGCAGCCTCAGAGATGAACATCAAAACTCTGGTTCCTCCAGTTGCGAACCGCTTAATTGCATCAGATCACACAGCTGGTCCGATCATTCAGAATGATTTTACGCAACCACAGGTGGAAGCAGTTGGCATTCAGCGAGACGATTGTATTACCAAACAGATCCTTCCCTCCTCCCACTGAAAACAATATGATAGCTTTCAATCCACTGTCGCTAAAAGCTATAGAAATTTAAATGTTTTGCGTATGCGGCAGACAACGGCGAAATCAATGATTCCCTCTCCTGACTTCTAATTTTCTTTCTGTCCTTATGAACTTGATAAATAGAACTCAAAGCTTTAAATTTTTGAGACAAATCTCCAACCCCAGACAGCGGCTCGAGCTCCGTCGTATCTATCAAAAATCAACGACCATCATGTTCCCAGACATGCATTCAGCCTAACAATCTGTCAATGGGACTAAACTATGGAACTGTTTGTTGAAAAATGAGACAGCTTAGAAGAGTGTGCTCTTCTTCAAATTGTTCCATCGTCACGCCTCAGGTCATATTGGGAAACACGGCCATATTTCGCTCCCTTGGTTTCCGTCATCGGATTACGGCAATGTTGCCCTGAAGTTTTATTTGCTGGGAACATCAATTTTGTAATAACCCTTTGCGCCTTTGTGTTGTACCCGTATAACCACTCTATACCTGAGGTGATCACTCAGCACCACCTCTGAAGGCTCGTTCATGTTTTGCGAATGCCTGCCCATCGTCCACGGTTCCATCGTCAATTCGCACGTGTTGGAAAAGACATTAGCTTCAGTTGGTGCTTCCCATTTTCTTAGTTGGAACCCATAAGACAAGGACTGTCATTTGTTGGAGATGATGAGAGATATAACTCAGAATACACTTAATTGGCGAGAATGCTGGCTGTTGAACTGTCACATTCCGTACATACTAATATGTCGTTCAAGCAAATCAACTGACAAAACAACAAAACTTGTACGACGAAAATGCACAAATTTCATGACTGATCATAGATCTACTTACTCAATGTTCCTTAAGTTCTATTGTATTTTACTCTCATTTCCGTAGTTCAGTGCTTCTGTTGTTATCACGCTTGATTTCAAGCAGGTGTTCAATAAGAAATCAAAATGAACAAGGAGCAGACGCCTACAAACGAAACAATTGCGCCTCTTTGTGGTCTTTATCGGATTACATTGTTATTGATGACGGGGATGGCTTACAGCCCGATGCAATTTAGTTCCAGTCAGGTGTACGTTGGTAATTAGCGTTCGCAGCAGAATCCGATAGATTACCAGAGTTATTTTATCGAAGATTGTCTCTATACGTATTCTATTAATTAGGTGAGAAAACCGACTGTTTACGAGTTTGCGAGTTACGTATACGCGTAACCCTTCCTTCACTCCCACGCAACGTTGTCACAAAGTGACGTGGAGCAGTAAAAGCAAGGGATAATCGTTTTTTTCTTCTTTTAATAATGGCACTGAAAATGTAGTCAGGCCGTCTTGGATAACCGTCAGCGACAGTAAGTGAAACCGTGGGAGTCTAATTTATCATAGTTTATTACTCATATGGCTAAGTCCGGAAACTTCAGATAGTTCACCTTGAATTTCTTGTTTTTAGCACAAACTATCGAATCACCATGGGCGTTATGCTGGCGGTCGCAACAGCTCATCTGTACTGGTTCAGAAATAATAAAGCATTTGGGATCTGCAACAGGGAAAGATAGCCTGTGTTTTTGAGACGAAAAATTCGTCGAATGAAATGTTTTCGAATAGAATCAATAAATAACCCATTGCTATTTTGTTTCGAACAGGAACTCTGTAGACCTAAACTCTTGGAGACAACTGGGCAGTAATAAACGTGTGCCCTATTATATATCCATTTCTAATGGCTAGTATTTCGTTTGAAAAAAACGCAATACTGCAGTCATTATTAGAGAGTTATGTGAACAAATGCAGGATCCTCGAAAGTGCACGTGGTTTGCCATGTATATAATATGAAAACATGTTTCCGTTTATTGTTTCACCTACTCTCTTGACGTAGTAAAAAATGGTGACGAACTTGGTCATCAAGACCAGGTGCATTGCGCATCTGTGATCACGAACAAGCGGATCCTTTGCTTCATCGTAGAACATAAACACGTCAGTTCTGACCAAAACAATAAGCGATATTCCCCGTTGTCATAGTGATGCTCAAAGACAGTAAAGCTACCAGCCGTTTGTAGAAAAGACAAAAGTTCCATACAAGGCTAGTTTTCTAGCAGATGCTATCAAACAATTACACGTGTTCAAAGCATTCAAAATCATAGGCCGCATTTGTTTCTCTCCTGATTGTCTCAGACAGATTCAGATGAATCAGTCAGAATTTCGCGAGACAAATAGGGCAGTCATTCCTGTTTTTCCCATAAGTACTTCGTGATATCTGTAAGCAACAAGATCTTAAAAACTTTTGCACATCTCGTATGAAAACACTAGGGTAACTTTTGTGTTCCCAGCGGTGCACCAACATTCCTAAAATGGAGAGAAGGAGATGAAGCCCTGAAATGTACTTCGACTGACCTAAATAACAATGATATTTCAAACACGACCAATAGATATTCGTATAAACGAGCAAGTAGTGTTGCCTGTGTATTGTGCTGCAGAAATTGTTACATAAGGCAATTTTGAGGTGGTTCAACCTTGTTACTTGCACATTTGTCTGGAAAAGCTCAGAAACTTTTACCGCATTTGAGTGTTTTTAGGTGGTATTACCAAAGTACCAGTGTACTACTATAGAAAACATCAAAGATAAATGGGCGCTAGTAAGTAATTCGTGTTCCGATTTGTTTAGGGCAGAAAAATAAATATTTTTTTACAAATAGAAGTGAGCCAACTCTACTAATGATGGACGGTAACCAGAATGATTTAAATACCGTCGGTCCCTTTGTACTTCAATTCAACAAAATTTTTAAATTCTCATAGACAAGTGAAAGAAATGGAAAAATATAAGGCAAAATTTGTCCATTTTGTTGGTAAACTAGAGTGATATGATCAAACATAAGGGTGTTCTCACGGTTCAACACATCCGGGTCCACGGTGCTTTCGTGTATCTGTTTGGCCGTTTACCTTTATGATAAGCGAGTTTGCATTCGTACCACATATTTTTCCTACAAAACGAACGACGTTCTTGTGCGTATGCAGAAAATTGTGGATTTGAATGGCTTGCATGGTGTTACATTTTTAATTGCTTATGTGCACGGATGAGGAAGTTGGGAAAAAGGCGGGCGGAATATTGATATGACCAGTGATGCTTCAACGTGTTTTCGCTACAGAAGTCGTCGACCCGTGTTTCTTCCTCCGAACACTGCTCGTTCCGCAGTCAAATCTTGTCCAAAACCAAATACAATGCCCTCAAAGCTCTGGTCACTGTAAACGTCTTCCCATTTGCCTTTCAACTCCAAAACCAATGGAGTTTTTTCCCAGTATTTTCTATATCCATGCTTTGGCAAGACATTTCTATTGAGATCGTGGAGGGATTGTATGACCTCGTTTATCACTCCCCAACAAATTACCCTACGATGTACCTAAGGGCTCCGTTGTTCACTGGATAGAAATGTTTGGTGAACAACAAACTCAACTTTGTTCACAAATATTAAACTCGGAGAATACATGCCATCTCATTTTGTGGGAGACATGAAGCTTTCATTGGCATCACATAAAATGGATTACTGTAAACAAAGACATCTGCAGTTCAAACACCTTTCTCAGTCTACGACACATTTTCGGGTCCATCAATCTAGGTGTTTCGATCGATAAGCTAACCATCGCCGCTGGTAGAATGCCCAATGTTAATCTCGCGAACAAGTAACTCCAATCGTATGTCACAACTCACAGAACAAACAAACAACATAACCTCCCAAATCAATGCTGTAGTCGTTGATGTTAGCCCCTAAAGTACGGGGGCCGACCGACGATAATGTCATGATCGTTCTGCATCTTTCTTTTGACAATCCTAATAGTTACCACCGATCTTTTAAGGAGAAGGACCGTCGGTGATAGTCACCTAGGACTTTCACAGCAATTGTTTTGTGATTTACCCTCTAGCCTCATTTATATAGGGTTTTCTGGTCAGTGATCTGGGATTTATGCAAACATTGGCGGACGGTCATTACAGTACTTATAATAATACCCTGTTCGGGGTGATGAGTACCGTCTAGCAACTATCCACGTCTGAAATGTATAAATTCTATCAGTACTAAATTTGCTTGGCGTTAAAGCGTCTTTTTGCACCAAACATACAACTTCGGGTGGTACTGACCTCGGGCGAGCATCTCAACAACCGTCAGCATGGTTGAAGTCGTTTGGGTTGGCACTCAATTTGGAAAAGTTAGAGCGTAAAATTTCGGCTAGGTCTCAGGTGATTAGAGTTTTCACTTACAACCTGGTGAGCTGCCTTAATCAAGGATGCCTATGAAATCGATTCCCACGATACTCCCAGTCAGCAATTAGTCAACCCGTGTTCAGTCGGACGATGGACAGGTCAGACAATTTCAATCAAATACCATTTCTGCCAGCTCCACCTTCTGAGATGTCGAAATTGGTAGGTGCAGTGACAAAAGGAGTCGTATCTAGAGAGAGTTTTCCTAAATACATAAAGACGTTTCAGTGAATGCTCACCACGGAAAGGAATCTGCGTAACTATAGCTAGCAAAGAAACAGGAAGAGAAAAGGGAGGTTGAGCAGGAATCACCTCTTATTGATGATACAAGGCATTTTCACTTTCACAATTCAGTCGTTGGCCGTTTCTAATTTGCTTGCGCTCTGAAAATTATCAAAATCACTGTAAGAATTGCTATAATAAATGAAGCAAATACTTTTATAGCTGTCGACGGGAGTGGGTGCTTTTTATTGGTATCATTGTAACATAACAGCACCGACTACGCCGAAGCTACAAGGTTCGATAAAAAAAGAAAACTTGTCAGTGGTATGAGTCTGTTCCATGCGAGACAAGACATTCGGACATGCAGCTGAAGTCATTTCACTGATGCACATGAACGACGCAACTTAGCACAAAACTTTAAGAAACCGTTATTTACTCAAGTTCAAAAGGAATAACAATTTCTTATACTGTCATACATCAATGGTTACTATGTTTCACATGAACATGTGGTGACAAATGCAGAGGAGAAGAGAGACCGCGGAATGTATGCGAAGTATTAAGACGAGAGTTCCTTACACCCTTTCTTTATCCGCTTCACGTCGAAGAAAGCGAAAAGGCAGAGAAACGGCGGATTATCAATAAAAACACCATCATCCAAAACATCTATATCAATTTCAAATTCATCATCGTCATCGTAATCTAAATCCGCAT